>CM076447.1:9947850-11410350 GCA_038419695.1 Scomberomorus guttatus | reverse complement strand
TCTCTCTCTCTCTCTCTCTCTCACAGACACGCACACACGCACGCACACGCACACACACACACGATATCTGGTCTCACGGAAACACTTAGCCACAATCTCAAACACATTATCAAAAGCTGTTCCTGGTGCGACAGTGCTGCGAAATCCAATCTGTGTGAAGGAGGCCTGGCCTGGTCAGACGAAACTAGTTGTTACTTTACAGAGGGAGGCCGTAAATCACACACTCACAACTGTCTGGGAGAGTGAGCACTCAGAGAATACCCGTGTGTGCGTGCGTGTGTGTGTGTGTATATGAGTGTGTGCACATAACGGACGTGTACTTACTGCCTGGGCTCTCTCCAATGCTGCTGTGCTTTCCATTCCAATACCAGAGCAGCAGGGTGGCATCTCTGGAGCCTGACAGGACGTAGCAGTCTCCTCCGATGTACGATTCAGAGCGAGCCAGACACGTCACCACGTCACGATGCCCGAAGACTATCTGAGTCAGTTTGCCTGCAAAAGCGCACAAATACACACGTGTTCTTTAGATCTAATATTAATTTGCCTGCAAACAAGAAATGAATAACGCATTTATAAATAGATTACAACATTTGAACAATGTAAGAGCTTTGCTTGTAATACATACACACATATTGCACTTTAATAACAAAAACTGAGTAATCATTTTTTGTTAGATACAGCTGTTTTAACCTCCAACATGTGTTTGTTGATCATCTGTCTGCTCGGCTTGTTGTTCCACAAGATCCACACAAGATCAGACTTCTACTAATTCGCAGACAAGAATATATACTGTATATATATCCTGTATACATATAAATATTTGTTCCGACTGTATGTATGTGTGTGTGTGTGTGTGTGTGTGTATGCAGTGAGCTCCATGTGTATATATAAAGAGGCTAATTGCTGTCAGATTTCCAGACCACAGCTCCACTGTCTAGCTGTCTAATACTCATTACGCTCCTCATAGTGTGACCTCTGCAGTCAAACAGTAGATGGTTTGCAGCACATGACATTTCTGTCTGGGTGTCAAAATCACTGTCCATTGGATAATTAAGCTGTATCTCGGAAAAGATGAGGATTATTATGAAAGTGGGTGGGTCACTGACTAAACTTCCAAAGGGAGGGAGACATCAAGGCTGTAAAATCTTTGATGTCTTTATAAAAAATAAGTAATCATGGCTACAGCGATAATGGCTGCCATGCACCTCATATTAAACACACTCTTCTGCTCACACACACACACACACACACACTTGCATGCACACAGACAAATTAAATCGGATGTGTGTGCACGCAGGCGTATGAGGCTATATGTTTTGTGCATGTGTACCAATCAAGTCTCCGTAATTGATAAAATCCCCCCAGTTCTTTAACCTGGGGGCTTTAGGGACCTTGGTGGCAGCTGTTGAGCGTGTGCGATTAAACTGTGTTCACGTTCCAGTCGTACACCCCAGTGGCAGTCACACAATAGAGCTATCTCTTCGCTCTCCCGTCCCTCCTTCCCTCCCTCCCCGATTAAAGACAGGGAGGCCCTGGCCTATAGAAATTGATTCGGAGTCTGTTGTGTAGACGTGTGTAGGATTCTGAATGGGGCTGGGGAGAAGAGTTGAGGAGCGGGGTTCGGAGATGAAGCTTCAGACAGTTTCATTTAGGACCCCTGACCTGATGGCGTCTGTGTGAGAGCTTGTGTGTGTGTCTGCATGCGTGTAAAAATGTTTGCATTCATCTGTGTATATGCGAGTATCTAAGTCATTCAGACATACTGCACAGTATATATTCATGACAGGTGAATATTGTGGTAAATGTTACTTGAAGACTGTATAAAGTATGTTAAGGTTAATATTATTTGTCCAATACATTTTTCCAAGCATTTACAATCAGTGTTCGTGGAACAATTTACACAAAATACACAAAGTCATAAAAACAATGAGACACAATGGATTCAAACCTAAAAACAGACTTTTGTGCAACAAATCAAAAATGTCTTATAATAATGACGCAGTTCGACTGTTTATCCTACTTTAACAATATTAGGCTACAATAAACTGTTGATAGGACAGATTCCCTAAAGTGGAAGAAAATTAAAATGTAATAGTTGGACTAAAAGTAAGAGGTTTGTCCTGAGGATGGTGCTAGAGGAAAGACCATGGAGCTTCATTAACATCAAAAATGTTTATCCCCCTGACAGGATGTCAATCTGCCAATTTATTTATGCAGCATTTTGTGTTCAGAGTTGACATTTTGGTCTGAGGGTTAAAAGGAGGAGTGTCTAAAACAGAACGGGTTTATCCTCTGCCTAGCATGCATGTTGTCTGTAAATTTCAAGGCAATGTGCCCATTAAGTTTGATATTAGTGCAGGAATTAAATTTTCCAACAGCACATCTGAATGTGGCTCATGGGGTTCATGCCATCATATGCCAACCCACACACTAACAGCGAATTAGAGCGAGTTTTGGCATGAACACATTTATTTTCTGCTTTGACCAAACAGTTTAGTGCCTTTGCACTTTATAAGCAGACCATACTGCCAAAAGTAGTGGCTAAATTTAATTTTTTTTTTGGCCACTCGGGGTAGCGTCTGCTGTTTGGTAATAGGCACATACTGTAGTACACAATGGGGTTATCTGAGCTTTTTTGCTGAAAACAGCTGTTTGCTGTTTTTGACACTGATGAGAGCAGTGAGAATAAACCAAAAAAAGTTAAGGTGCAGGCCAGAAACCCAAAACACTGAGCTGAAAGATGCTATAAAGCTTCGTAGAACTGAGGAAAACAACAGAGTCAGTGATAATTCTCTGTGGGTATATTGACAAAGTAAACTATAAATTTGAAGAATGGATAATGCATGTATGGAACAAAGTTAGGATATAATATGGTCGACAAAAAAAAAAATTTAGTGATCGGGATCATATGGGGACTTGGGGGACAAGAGCACAAGGGTTACCCAGTACAGTACCTGAGTCAGTGGAGTAGACCCGGAAGCTCTTGTCCCAGAAGCCACACAGAAGGATGAAGCGGTTGTCGGCTGTGATGACGAAACACTGCGAGCTGATCTGAATGCTCTGGTCCAGCAGGTCTGAGATTTGACGACGATGACTGCCCACGTTACTGGCTGGAGAGGAGAGGAGAGGAGAGGGATAAAAATTAAAATGAGCAAAGAAAAGATTACAGGTTGAAAATGTACAAATGCACACCTAAGTACAATTTACTGTTTACGTATATGAGCTCACACTCCAACGCACCTCCGCTCAAGTTTCACTGCACAGTGCAAAGAAGATTTGGGACAGAATGCATAAAACATCCTGGAGGTTAAGTTTATGGGACTTCACATTTTCCATGAGGGCTTGAGAGTCTGAGTAATGATAGGGCATGCACGGTCTTCACAAAATATGTACACCACTCAAGTCAGAACACACACTGCAAATTCATCTTGGTTGAGTAATTTAGTCAGTGGTTGGTTAGAAAGCAAATTCACTGACATTTTCCCTTCCGTAAGTGGTATCTTTTTTTTTTCTTTTCTAGGCAGATGTGTAAGTTGTGAAGTATTTCTTATTTGCTGGTGTCTAAAGCTCTGGAGAACAGGTGTTGGAGAAGCTTTTCGAGTATGTAAACTGAGAAAGTCCAGAATGCCTGCTACAACTAATATTTCAACAAATTTTTCACATTTCCCAAAGCCACAGTTGGTGCAACACTCATCCTCAATTTACTATGTTTAGCTCACACTCCTTTTGGAATGCAAACATTGTAAATATATTACTGACAAGCACAAAGATCCCCGCTACCTCCCCCAAACTATACACACGCACACTATAAATGCAAAAAATATATTACATTATTTATGTTTTACTCTTTGAGGTGGGAGAAAACAGCCATAGCAACAAAAAAAACCAACTAATAAAATAAAAATATTAAAGATTCAACGATATATAATGCACACACTGTGATGCTCTCATAAAAACTTGCACTGAATGTATAAGTACAGAGTCACGCAAAGATTTATTTTATACTGTCTTTACAGATGCAGCACATGCAGATAAAGATGAATATGTGACTAAACCCTGGTTATTTTCAGTAGTCAAGTGTTTGAAAAAAAAACAACATGTGAAAATAGTCTGGTGAGACCGAGTGACCACAACATCCACAGAGAAAGAACAGCCCCCCTTTGCAGATGTGCGTGAGATCGTGAGAGGCTGCAAGAAAAAGCGACGGAAGGCGAGGGCGGGAGCAGATAGAAGTGGCTCGTCTCTCCCTGCTCCACCAGTGCATCCCATACATCACTGCGGCTCGGCGCTCTTCTCCTGCTCATCAACAAGTCGTGAAGGATGAGAGGCGCCCATATTGTCCTGACAGCCATCCGCCGTGCATTCTCAATCACACATTATTACCACATTCATATTCATTTCCATTGACACGCGTCCTTTCCCTCCGCTCAAATTAAACCAAAGAGGATGCAGAAAGGGAGGGAGGGAGGGGACGATGGAGAGGGAGAAAGAGGGGGAGTTGATGATGAAATGCCGGCCTAGGCCACAGCTCATTGCATTCCAATTTGCATGCAAATGGTTTAGTGTGAGAGCAGGGCCTATATCATGAGGAGTGAACTGGGGCACAGGCTGAGAAACAACTCTAATCTACTGTCCAGGGACACGACGCTGCAGACTGCCATGAGTCACCAAGATGCCAGCAGGATTCATACACAAATCCACACACACACACACAAAAAAAAATCATTTCATGCATATATGAGCTCACACTGTGTGAAGAATACGCATGTGTGTGGATTCTCTTACAGTCATAAATGACAACATACCTATCAGAGGGTCAATTTCCACAGGAAGTTGGTACTGCTGGTCCTGCACCGTTGAGCTCTGATGACCTGACAGAGAAGAAGACAGATTGGATTAATATTGTAATCGTGTGGCCTTGTGAAGTAGATGCTGGGTTTCAGTTCATTATAACACGGTGGAAATTATAAAACACAAAGTCACAGTGTCACCTGCTGGTCCAAGACTTCTTTCATGAATTAGACATTATGTCAAAAAGCTACGAAGGACATAGAGACAATAATTTTAAGCTGCAACAGAAATCTCTTTGTTCAACCAAGTCACTTTAACAACAAGCAGCTGTGATATTCTGCTAAAAAGAATCAGATTATGGTACTGAAACGACTCTGTATTCACATGTATTAGAACATAAAACAGCATTTCTTTTAGACCCTTTGTAATGAATGAAACATGATAATGATTATTTTCATTATCCATCAGCCCTCTTGATTATTTTTTTTATTAACAGATTAATCATTCAGATTGCAAAATGTCTGAAAATAGAGAAAAAAGTGTCCACAATCACAATTTCCCAGAACAAATTGAGTTCTCTGCCCTGCACCTGAAAAAGCAATGTGAAGACTCCAGTAAATCCACGCAATTAATGAACTACCTCTGAACACCGCTATGCTAGCTCACTAAACCAATTAAGTTAATCAGTCTGGTCTGTGGTCCGCATGACTGAGGTTGCATCCTACTGAAAACTGATCAGTCTTCATCCCCATAAATTCAGAGATATCAAATTTAATGTTTCTTCCAGGGCAGGATGGATGTTGAGTAAATAAGGTTTTGTGACGTGAGAGGCTGATGTATGGAGGTGGACGTGAGACCTAATGCTGGCTGCTGCATGTGTCACATTTGATACTGCTATCCAGTAGACGCAGTCAACTGTCTCCCAAATCAACGTCCATCCTATAGAGATGAGACGGGTCAATCCTCAGATAAATTAGACACTTGAGTATTGAGGAGAGGATGAACCGAGGAAGTATGAAAATGATTTTGTGGTAGCAAAAGACGCTGAGAAAAATACCCTTGAGGTCAATTTGATGCAGAATCACAATAAAATGGATCTTTTATACAGGAAAACAATGTGAAACCCCCCCCCAGATATAAGAGTGCATGGACACAAATGTCTCACCTGTCAAGCCGTGCCACTTGTTTACAGCAAAGAGGCGGTTGGCAGTGACGGTGATGATGGCGGGTGATGTCAGACCCGGCTGGGTGTTGGCCGCTACATGCGTCACGGGAGAGTTGGATGGGAACTTCAACACCATGATAACATCCTGCTGCATCTGCTCCGTAAACATCAGCGGTGTCTGCAGGAGAAGATACTGTTCAGGCCCCCGAGGATGGACAATGGGATGCAGGGAAGAGAGGAAAAGAGCCAAGATACGGAGCGGCAGACAAAGAGCAAAATAAAAAGACGAGGGAAGCAGCCAAAGCCGGTGTTAGCCAGGACAAATCAGAGGGAGAGGGAGAAAAGAGAAGGAAAGAAAGAAAGTTAGGAAGGTTAAGCAGGATAGCAGTAAGCAGCAATTAAGCAGTACAGCAGTAGGAAAAAAGTTTGGTATAAAGTTTGTATAGATAAGGCAATACAGATCTCTTATGAGGATACATTGGGGGAAAAAGGATTAGAAAGACTCTCTAAGAGAAACATAAAGAGGTAGAGGATCCCCGCTTGATTTGTCTAACTGACTGCTGAAGCCTCATATTAGTTTTGGAATTCACTGAACTGTGGATTTTGTCCTTTCATCTCTCACATTGCTTTAGTAAGAGATTTCTTTACAGCCAGTATGAAATGATTACAGTGACCGATAACTCTTTCAATGTACATATGTGCATGTGAGCATTGTTTTAAGACAGACTTAGAAAAAAAATGTGAAACTAACCTTCAATTGAGGAATCAATAAATGAAAACTGCTACAAAAGACATTTGGTTGAATATACAGAAAGTGTAATGCGTCTGAGCGCAGTAAGCTAATCTTTTTTGAACTAAAATAGCTTTACAGTAGGTATATATGTACACTGTGCTATAGAACACATTCTTGGTAAATAACATTTCAGAAAGCTGTGAAGCCATAAAACAGAAAAGAAGCCAATTTCAACATTTGATAAGCTAGAACCAACATTTCTCCTTTTTGCTTGATACACTAAATGACTTAAACAATTAATTAATGATCAAAATTGTTGATTCATTTGTCGTTTCGGTACTATTTGAAAGTTTTATCAGTGCATGCAAAAAGAATAAAATGCACATTAAAATAATGTAAGTTGTAAGGAGAGACGAACCATAAAATAGTCATAACAAAAAAGTGACTTCATTGACCTATCAGACTGTTTCCTCTGGTTAGACAGCAGCTTATATAGAGCCATTTACAGAGTGTTTGTACTAAGCAGCTTTAACAGAGAGCCATTTTCCTCCTTGCGTGTAAAGAAGAGGAACATCAGTGTTTAACATCAGGAACAGACCTGAGTAAATCCGGTGTGTCTGACAGCTAACCAGACGCACTGACAGTATCATTACCACCAGCATGGGCAGATGCCGACACTCTGACAACACACTCACATGAGAGAGGATGGAGAGAAAGTAGAGAGCAAGAAACATGTAAAAGCAAAGAGAACAGGGTGTTCTGAAGGAATATGAAGCTGCGAAGAGGGTTAGAAATATGTTTGAATAATGGTGTCTGAATATTATGTTTGAAAACTATATGTGGTGGAGTAAAAATAAAAAACATTTCATAGGAATTTGCCCTTAAGTGAGGCGGATTCAAAGCCCCTGACTGAGTTTTTGCCTGTGTGTGCATGTGTGCGCTGGGTGGTGGTCTACAGCCAGCTGTCAGCGCCACAGGGACACCACACTAATAGGGACTCATGGGGCCTTGGTCCATCACAAGCAGGCACACTGACTGCACTCCTTGGCCCTTAAAAAGCTGTCACTTCAGGACTGCTGTTCATTGCTCTCCTTCGCTGATCTCCTCTGCTTCCAGCTCAGGTGGAAAATCTGGCTCAGACCCAGGTTTCCGGCACGAAGCCGTGGCTTTTCTGTAAAAACCCCCTTTTGCTGAACAAACATGCGCCCAAATTCTTCTGATCTTTCTCTTTCACACACACCTCTCTAATGATGAGAGAGGAGATGCTTTCCAACTAAGAACTTTAATTTCCCACAGTTTTAGTTAGAGAAAGAAAGGATACAAAGTAAATGTGTCAACATCAGGGCAAGCCAGAGTAGTTTCAGACAGGAGGATTACAGGTACAGTAGGTACAGTGTGTTTTCTGAGATGATCTGTTTGCATGTATGTGCGTACACCACTCACCACTTGCATGGCTGAGCTTCGGGGTGGGTGTGGCTCGATGAGCAACTGGCAGGGGGTCTGTCCAAAACTCCTAATTTGAGACTCCACAGCCTGAGGAGACAGAAAGGGAGAGATGATGGAATAACCAAAAGAAAAAAAGAAACAAAAGAGACTGAAAGAAAAGGGGAAAAGATGTTATTCTGTATCATTGTGCCTCAGAATTTATGCACAAATAAGGACTTAGTGTTCAAGCACACATGTCCACACTCACACATACTTTCTCACTGTCTGCCACAGGCTCACATACACACACCAATTTATCCTCCACAACCACACACAGAATCAGATGAGGGCAGGGACAGGCGGGCTTGTAGGCTGGTTAGGTTGTGTTAATGAAGAGGTATAGGACCATAAATGTCAGAGCAGACGCCGGCCGAGCAGCCTCTGGACATCATCACACAGCTGACTGTCAGGCCAACCGGCACGGGATGGAACACACCCACAGCTCTGTATGGATGCACGGGGGAACGCCGGAATATCATCAGAATACTCTACACGTTCCTGTTCTCATTCGTTTTTTTAATTCATAAAATTTTCGTTTCAAATTGCTAATTTTATCTGACAAACAGCGCAAAAAAACCAAAGGTATTCAATGGTGCCAACTATATAAAACAGAGAAAACCAACAAATCATTACAATTGAGAAGCTGGAACCTGGAACTAAATAGATTATCAAAACAGTTGCCACAAGAATCGTTTCAGCACTGCTATGTATTAATATTGGCCATCAGAAGCACAGTTAAATGTTTCTTTCGTTTTAATAAAATGTGATTTAGTGAAGAAGAATCTTAATTCTTTTTCTCACTGAACTAAATCTAAGCAAGAGACACAAAGCAGAGCTGAATATAATTTATTCTCTGGTGATAAAACAGAGGTGAAATAAAAAAAAAAAGAGTGGATCGAGTATGATGGATTGTTTATAAAAGGGGCTGGACAGAAATAAAATGGCCAACACAAAATTATGACAGACCCGTCAGTATGTTGGTGTGCACTGTGACTGGCTGTGTGGGAGTGACAGCTTGTGTGTGTAGGCTGAGATGTTTGAGCCTGACTTGGCGGGGCCTGCGAGAATGAGCTCATGGTTGCGGCCTGCATATGGTATTTCCATGAGAAAAAGTTTGGGAAGTTAGTGCGCTCATACCCATTGTCTGAAACTAACCAGAGACCAGAGAGGCGTAGAGAAGGAGCAATCTCAACTGTCAAGGTTTCGTTAGCTTCTTTACTGGAAGGAATTGCGCACCCAAAATTCGATGCAGACAGTATTTTTTTTTATGTGAATGTAGAACTAAGAAACTAAGGAAGTCATATTCAACTCTTTTCATCTTCTCTACTTTATGTGCCCTTTCTTCACTCTGTCAGTTATGCAATTTTCCCCCTCTGTATATTTTTAATATCTTGATTTCTCTCAGTCGGCTGAAACCTTCGTCTGTATAAAATGGAGAACAGGATAAGGTCTGCATTAATGCATTTATGTATTTAGATAATACAAAAAGAAATTTATTCAATATCTGTATTTCACAGCATATGTTGCAAAGACACACGAAGAGCAGCTATTAAACAATGTGTGTGGTTTGATGTTGGCTCAACAGAACTCTCTCTTGTTCTCAGAGAGAGTTTAAAAACATCTCCTTGTTAGAAGAAGCGTCTCTGGTTTTGTGTTCAGGCCAAAAATGCATTTACTGTATGGTGACCTAAACACATGCATGTGTGCAAAAAGAGATGCTTCAGTATCCACGATCAAGCGTTGTGTATAATGGTCTGTTGGACTGGAATAAAAGGTTTTAAAATAAAGGTACTCTGTTAATACAATGACATCAAACACTTCTGTACGTGACCTCAACACTCATCATTACAGAGAATCGTAACATTTTCCACCCATAGTTACGTCTGTTAGTGAGAGGACATCAGTGCATCATTCAAGGTCAAAGTGCCTCCCTTCTCCTCCGCCTATAGAGCGCAGCATTTTGCTTAAGCTAATGTGAGGAAGAGACTCCTCAAAGCCACTCAACCTATCTTCATTAAGTTCAGCCCTGACATTTATGAGGCTGTGGAACGTTGGAAAGTGGCTGAGTCTAGGTCAGCATGTCCTATCCCTATATGCCAATGCAATGCTCAGGTGATTATATGAGGGGCCATCCACAAGGCCAATCTCTTTTGGGGGCACTGGCCCATGTCTGATGAAGGTTTTCTATATTCTATACATTTAAATGGCTGAGACGCCCTCGGCTCAGATGTCACAGCCTGCCCTTTGATTTACTCAGCCACTTGACAAGATGGATCTCCATGTAAAACATGCTGCATTTATGCAAATCGACCCAATAACACTAACTCTATGAATAGAATAAAAAGAATAATTATAATGGTTTTGTATTGCAGAAAAGCAGCGTGGCGGTATATTCAGTATCTTTGGTTTTAGACATGCATACTCCTAAGAAATGTTTTATTTTTTTAACAGTGGGGTGTATATTGTCCAAAGAAAATAAACCAGTGGGCCTTGTGTTTGGTGAGTGACTTTGGCTATGTGTCAAAGCAGGTTCACTCGCGTGGGTATATTTCCCCATCTTCTGCCGAATTACGCAAACGCTGTACAATTCAGACAGGGCTCTGCGTTTTGTCGCTGGTGTGAGAGGCTGTGGGATTTTCCATAATCACATGTGAAAGAGGGGAAGCCCTGTACAACGATGAGAAGGCGACACAGGGTGTGTTTCTCTTTATTCACTGAGAGGCAACACAGATGTGCATGCATGCCATGCACATGGGTGCACACATGTACACATACATGCATCTGCACACACACAGTTCTCTTAGAGAGGGGGGTGGGGGGGGGTGGGGGTAAGTTTTGACTTGCGGCAGAGGCAGGACAGGAAGTAATCATGGTTTTGAAAAACACAGAAGTGGTCTCCACAGCATTCCCTAATCTGTGCTGAGATATTCCAAACTTTCTCCCAGAACAGAAATGCACACATAAACACACAACTGTGTGCATTTATGCTGATGAGCACACATAAATATACAGAGGTATACACATGCCAGTGAATACATGTATACATATATATGTGTATGTACAAACATATCAAGGTATGATCCATACAAATCTGCGGAGTGTGTATGTGTTTGGGTTGGGGCGGATGGGAGCTTGCCGCTGCCAAACAGTGTGGCAGGAATATATAACCAGTCAACCAGGAATACAGAAACCTCTTCCCCAATTCACTACCCTTTCCTACCGAACACACACACATGCACATGCACACACAAACGCACACAGGTCTGTGACCCATCCCCCTGACAATGAACAGCCCCAGGGCCTGTCCTAATGCAGCCTCGCTTTGGCCCACACCACAGCTCAGACTGAAACAGTTGTCACTCAGTAATGGCAGACTCTGGGGACACTTTCAGACCCAAAGCCCTCAGTCTCAAAGCTCCTGTAGCCCTCAGCCACCCCCAGCGCTCGGCCGTGACGAGGCCCAGGCCTGGAACTCTGTTTCCACCTTCTGCACAGACAGGGCATGCTTCCTTCCGCACAAACACAGTTGAAGGAGAGCCTTGGCTTAGCTCACAGGGATAACACTGCTTTGGTTTATTTAACTAATTAAAGCGCTCAGACTGAGGGTGTTTTTGAAAGGTGAAAGCCAGCAGAGTGGACTCTCAGCATCAGAGAGGGAGTGGGAGTAGAAAACAACAAACTTTCTTTTTAAATATCTGGGGAATGAAACACACCACGCTGCTTTGTTCATATTTTGCACATTTAGAGCATTAGGTTCAGTATGTCACTTCCAAAATAAATAAATACTGTAAACAAACAAGACTGTGTTTGAGATGAGTCACGGTAGCTGCTATCTCGTCCCAGTAGAAGTACTTGCAAATTAAAACTATGTTTTCCATAAAATCCGATACTTCCTGTCCCTAAAATTACTAACTGCATCTGCAAGAGAAAAACAGCAGCACCAACAGAAGGTGCCAATCATCCTGACCCTGCTCTGTGTATTTACTGGAATTATACTCATGTAAATAATTAATAGTGATTATTCAAAGTTAAAGTGCTGCACATAGCACTTATCTACAGTAAAATAAAGGCTGTATCTTCAGAAGCATATCCAAAAGCTGTATTACTGCAGTCATGCTGACCAGGAGATATAACAGCAGAGGTAGGAGGTGCTATTTTAATACCGCTCAAATCACATGCACCTGCCCCTGATGGCATCCTGTATGTATGTGAATTTATTTATGGTCATTGGATCTGCTTGGCAGAAATGGTGAAGTACCAGTGATCCAATTTTGTGGTGTGTGTGTGTGTGTGTGTGTGTGTGTGTGTTCGCCAGAAGAACGGGTAATGGGCTTGAGCTGAGTGTGGAAATGACCGGTGCACCCTGGTAATGAATCTGCATGTGTGTGTGTGTGTGTGTGTGTGTGTGTGTGTGTGTGTGTGTGTGTGTGTGTGTGTGGCTAAGGCCAAAGCACATCTGGATGGGAATTAGGGTGAATGAGGTGATAAATCAAAGATCCACGCCTAGTGCCCGTGATGCTCCAGTCACTGAGCATGAAGGGCAGCAGAACCGTAGAGGAAAACAGCTGTTCGGCCCCTCGATATACTCTGAACTCATCTCCATTTAGCTCTCTTAGGATCTTCACTTCAAGGATGATTCCAGTTTATTACAACTTGGGTCATAGGTTTTCTATAGATAATAGTAACAACATTCTCATCAACTTAATTGCTATGGTCTGGGAATATGGCAACATTGCAACGTTTGTCTTCATTTGTCAGACTCTGCTGTAGCAATGTTGCAGAGTTCCCACATCTCAGCAGTTACTTTGGTAAGTAAACTGTTCGTTGCCTAAAGTAATGATGGTCAAAACTGAGTTGTAATAAACTGGAATTATCCTTTAAGAGAAACCTTCTCAGACAAGAATAAAAATAGGTTATGCGCCACTTTGGGCAATACAACTTAAGACATCAAAAAGGCTGATGTGGGCAGGGTCAACTGGCCTGCTGCTGGCTAGCTGCCTTTTACAGCAGATTGGTGAAGTTGTCAGGCGGTTGTTTGGCTGTGGGCAAGCTAGCTGTGTTTTTCTTTTCAGCACTGTGTTTTGTGCGGTTTGCTTTCGGGGCAGGCCAGTGTAGCTCGTGTGTGCAGCAGTCCAAAGTGAGGGGATGAATAATGAATGAAAGCCAAGGAGGAGGCTTTAAGGCGTTAAAGTGGAACACTTGGTAGAGTGCTTTCAGAGGTATCACACAGGGGAAAGGCTTTGCTCAGCAATACCTGCCAGCAGATTGTTAGCTTAGCTCTCCCGTGCCATTCTACAACCTATTTAACATGGCTAATGGCATCAAAAATCTCCCTGAAATACAGATGCAGTGAATGGACAGATGCTTTTATAATATAGTCAGATTAAGCATCCATTTGAGAGCACTAATGCTCAAGTGTACTTACTGTAATATGGTTTTTTTCCCCCTTACTCAGCATCATCTGCCAAGGGAGTTAAATTGTGAAGTACATAAAAGTGTATCAAAATGTGTGTGCATATGCATGTTTGGTGTGTGTGCAGTGTATTATGTATTAGCCTTACCTCTCTGAGCAAGGGGTCGTTGATGGAGCTGAGGTTGACTGCCCCTTCATAGGTGAGATAATAGAAAACATTGAGGGCTCTGGTGGCTTCAGGTCCCTGCTGCTTGTAGCCAAAGATCAGATCGATCCACTGGTGGAGCTGGCAGGACACAAACTCACTCTCCAAAGCCTGTAAATGGAGGAGAGAACAGAAGATTATGAGGATTGTAAATTTAAACAGATGCACGCCATTTACACACCATACTCTTAACCAAATGCTACTCCCCAAACATGTTCCTCATCCCATTACTGAGCAGCAGTTATCGCTAATAACCCTCAAAGATAAATTCCTCAGAGAAAGCAAGATATCCTGCTAATTGTTCCTGTGACAGAATCTGCCAATGATTTCTATAACGAGCAAAAAGCACAGTAAATCCATATCTAATCATATGGGAGCTTCAAAACATTAGAGAACTCTTGTAGTTCATTAGGGAGCCATTTCAGCTTCTGTCTTTGTTCTTTTCTCTGCTGGTTGTGGGCGGATAAGAGCACCGTGTTGATCTACAAACGTCTCAGCATTGCCATCGCTGAGATACAAGCCGTTTTCTCTCCTCATTAGCCGGCAAAGGAGGGAAAAAACATTTATGGTTTCCTCATAAAAACAGGCAATTGTGTTAATTTGTGTAAAGCTGTCGGCTCACAAAAGCCCTCTAAACACGACCAAATTAGAATGAGGCAGCCCTTGATTGTCATTGCTGCCTTGTGTCACATTAATTTGTGACAAAACATTAGCCTGTGCTACACTTAAATGGCAATTTATATCATTTAAATTTTTACTGCAGAGACCAGTGCATCCCTCACTTAAATGTGACTTTCTGACAGCTCATTCTGCATCTAATTCCACCCCACTCTCTTAATTACAACTTTCAATCAGTGAGGAAAGCACGGGTATAAAGAGGAGACTGTGTGTGGTTGAGTATGATGATGTTTTCACTGCAGCTCTGGTACTGATTTCATAAATTCCATGATCTGAACTGATGAGAAGCTTAACAATGAAAATACTGTGTGGCTAATATGTGAATGGGAATCATAGTTATGGTTGCTGGGGGAAGGGGGAACTACAGGAAACATGTTTTCAATATGTGGAAACATGCAAATATACTATTAACTAGGGCTGAGTATCAATACCTTTTTGTTATAAACGTGTCTGAAGCATTGTGTAGAAGGAGTGGAGTTATACACACATCACAAATAGATATTGGAAAACAATGTTTCCTTTCATGCAACCTTTACAATTTTGGATATTTTTGATTATTTGAGATTTTTTTTATGTACTTAATATATTTCATGTATTACTGTGTCTGTACTCTCACAGTTTGGGACTGATGTACTTTTGCTTTGTGCTTTTATTGTGTGCTTCTTCAATTATTGATCGTTTTGAGGTGTTTATTACGCTGTTCAGATTGGATGATTAACCACACGTGTCGCCATAGAGCATATTTATCTGTTGGTATGTGGGTGTAGTAGCTATTTTTAAAATTTTGACATGATGAAAATCTGTGGCTCGAAACCTGAAACATTGTCCTGCTTTTATTCAGGCAAAGTTCCTGTATGCTTGCTTGTGTTTAAAACATTTGAGAGGTTTTTGGAGAAAAACATGTTGATATGATAGTGATAGGTATCACAAAAAGTATTGTTTAGGTTTAAGTGTTGACAGTCAGGTATTTAATCAGCACTAGTATCAAAACATTCTATCAATATCCAGTTCTACTATTAACACGGCAGTCTGGTACATAGCTTTCCTGTCATACTGCAGGTGTAATGTATACTGTATGTTTATGGTTATTACACACTTTGGTATTTTGGACAATTCCCCACTTAGATGCAATCACTGTTCTGAGCGCTGTAGACTAAAGGGCTGAACTACTGTATGGCGTAATGTTAAAACAAATCTAACCTTTAATATTAAGATAAAACAGAACACCCCTCGAGTCTCAAACAGTCTAGACTCCATGTCTAACTGTCCTTCTGGCTTCAGTACATTCACAGTATGTCAGTATTTAAAGGCTTGCGTCACAGGGCAATCCTTTTTATTAATGTTAAATTATAAGCCAGGGTAACCCTCTTTATTCAAACTCACTTGAATAGCAGGCAGAGTAAGGTTCAACTGTGTGTGTGTGTGTGTGTGTGAGAAAAAGAGATCAGTTCATTATGCACTAGGATTGACCTTTGACGGGCTCTGCTCCCCTGTTTCTAAAACTAAAGCTGAGGCTGATGGGCATTTAATGTGCACCGCAATCTACTGTCAATCAGCATGGGGAAACAAAGAGCAGCCATGTTATTGCAGCTCCCTCTCCAGAGGCCCGCCTTTATGGAAATCACTCGCATTTACCGTTTGGAGAGGGACAGAGACGGAATAAGTGATAGTGTGTCTCTGTTTGTGTGTGTATATCTGTGTATTACTGTATGACAAAAAGGCTCAGCACTACTCTGTGACTGAAGTCTAGGTGTAGGAATTTAACCTCAGCGGACTAGATCTCAGTGATTCAAAGAATATCTGCCTCTGCCTGTGGGGATACAGTAAACTGCCTTGATCATGTCTCTTCAAAGCTCTTTCAAGAAGAGCTGAATGTTACCACACTACTCAGACAACAGTCAGTGTAGGATGTTAATAAATGAGAGCTATATTCTAACTTTACTGATGTGACATTCTAGCAATCAGGTGTCAAAAGAAAAGAACTGCTTGCATAGTATTAAAGGACAAGTCTGGTAATATTCTATATTTTCTTAAAATCAACAAATCCCATGAAAAGACCAACAATGAATTGATCATATTAATAAGTATTGTCTGTGCCTGTGCTATCCTTTCAGTGTAATGTAAGGAAAAATTTAATTGTCTCCTTATATTCAGAAGAGTGCATGTAAGGAATGTAAGATACTTAAAAGACAAGCAATATACAGTAAGTACAGATATTCGGCCTGTACCAGTAACCTATTAACAATGTGCCGGGTGAGCAGGTGTGGAAACGTCTTCTTCTGTGGTGCCACACTGTGGAAATAGTGAAGCAGAAGGTTGGGGCAGATAGCAGATTCCTAAGGTGGGATCTGGTGCCACTTCAGGAGAGCCAGGCAAGATTATTGATGGGCCAATTAGCAGCCAGTGTGTGTGTCATCCCAATCCACAGGGGACTCTCTGATAATTAATGAATAATTTAGCATTCCTTTATGTAAATGCTGATAGGGGGTAGAAGTCACTGGAATCCCACATTTCTATTGTTACGAATTTGACAAAGTACACCTTTGAAGCATAGGGGCTCCCCTTTGTTGTGTGCTGCGGCTTGTTTCCGAGGGCAACAATAACACGGAGTATTCTCCAGTGTAAGAAAATATAATCATTTACCTTAATCAGATTTTTCGGCTCTTCAAAGCAACCGAGCATTCAAATTCATATCATTATTTTCTCTTGAATCTCGTGTTTGTTTTTCTTGCCCGCCATTTTGCAGAGCAGTGATGTGAATTCCAATGAAAATATATCATAATGAACATGCCTTGCCTGTGTGTATACGTGTCAGATTACTTTAATTCTTTTCTGTTTGAAACATCTGTTGCTGGAGTGTGAACTTTAAGCCTAAAAAGAAAACCCAACAGACTCACAAAGAAATGACAGTTTGACTAAATGTCTGTCAATGTGTTACTCTTCACAGGGTGATCTACCCTAGACTTAAGTTATCCTTATTTGAGACATCAGACCTGATGGACACCAAGTGATTGCAATTAACCAGCTGGTGGACATTAAACCATAATCTCTGAGTCCTGAGGAGCAAAACCGAGAACGTCTGATCTCGGCTCACTGGCCAGTCTACCCAGCCTCATCTTGGAATGCTTTTTTCTTCTTGTACACTTTTTGTAGTCATTATTTTCCTCCGCTTAAAAAAGTACAAGTGTCTGCCCATGCTACATGTCTGCAGTGCAGAGTTGCGGCTGGACCTATCAGTGAAGTTTCTGGGCCTCGCTGTGGTTTGCAGTTTGCTTTATGGTCCGGATTGAGCTGGATTTCACTTCTGCCTTAACGAGGTGACACTGAACGCTTTCCTCCTACCCTCACTGGCCCTAAAAAACCCTTTTAAGGACTTATAGAGAGCTGTCTGTAAGGATGTTAAAATGTCACTTAACAAATCAATCCACTCATTTGCATGCCAAGTGTGACGCGAATATACGTGCACGTGCATGCACACATGTCACTGTTGGTGTGGGTGTGTAATCAAATGCACATGTTCTATGCAGAGTGTTGTCAGCGGCAGAATGTTTTCTTTTGTATCGATTACGGATGAATAAAGCAAACACTTGTCAGGTCTGTATATACTAAAAAGCCTGTTTAAGAACAAGCTGATCACAACATCCTGAAAACTCCATTCGGGATGTGTGACAGTGAAATATCTCGCATGATGACATGGAAAAAACATGCTACTAAACCATAAGAAAACAGTAGAATAAAGCAATTGAAAGTCTTATCTGGGTGCTGATTGTTTGCACATATTGTATTATGCATTTTATTAAATTAAATCCAATCAGATCTTTCTGCTTCCAAGTACACCAAACAGCATCATCCTTACTGGTAGCCAGGCTATTCTTCTTACCTTAATACAAGTTTATTATCTCTCTTGTTTCAACTCTTTATTCTTCCTCCAAGTTCAACAGCCGCCTTTCATTTTCCCTCCTACTTATTCTCTCACTCTTTAGTGCTACTCCATTTTTTTCCTCCCGCTCTTTCTTCCAGTCATCTGATCCTTTGGATCAACTCCTCTGGAGTTGCCTTGCCCCGAGGTTGACAAGCACTCTGATTAAAGGGCTTATTAGCTCGCTGTAAATGAGAAGCCGATTGTCATTTTGAAGCAGGCAGAGGAAGCCTGTAGCCAGCCAGGAGAGAGGGGGCCCCCCAACATGGAAGAGGAAAGAGAAAAAAAGCAACGGGTGACGTAAGGAATGAGAGCCTTGGAGCAGCCGCGCAGCTAACAAACCATTTCCTTTATTCTCATATTCACACACACCAAAAGAACCCCAGATGGGCTGTGTGTGTTACTTCAGTCCCCCCCCCCCTCCCCTTCCTGCTCTACTAATTAGATAGGTCACAACTGTGAGAGTTCTGGCTATGGGTCAACGGAGGCACTCGCTGGCAAGTGGAACCTGAAACTCTAACCCCAACTCTCTCCTCCCATCTCTCTTATTATCCCTCGCCCACTTGAAGAGCAAGAATATCATGTTATGGGGTGAAAAGAAGCAGAATGAGCAGTGATTGGGAAAGTATCTCCCCAAAACAAACATGTCATGGTGGATTTGGTCTTAGTCAGACAAATGGCATAGTGTAGACTGCGACAGTGCACTAAGTGGTCCAATTTACAGCAAAGACAATGGAGTAAACAATACTGATTGAGAAGTAAATGGGTGAAACAAATGGTGCTGAGTCAAACTCTGAGAGAAATAACGCTGTGGTTGTTGCCTTCTTTTTTAAGTTTGTGTTATGATGATAATGACAAGCAGTATGATGCACCAGAAAGGCTTATTATCTATAAATATGGCAATCAAACCTGATTACAAAAAGGGTTTATACAGTAAATACAGCAATACTCTTTCACTAAAAATATTTTTTTTTACAATAAAAAAGAAAATATTTCTACCATCACGTAAAATCAAGTGAAAACTGCAATTTCACAACTGTCTACTATAATCTCAACAACTGCTAACAAGCACCTGCAGTGAATCTAACCATTTGTCCACCCACACACAGAAAGGCTAACAAGCTAGCAAATACATCACCAGTGCCATAAGACACACAGGATTAAGTGAGCAAAAGCTAAGTCAACAGTCAGAGCTGATTAAACACAGGACCACTGAGGAGGGCTTCGGAGCGTGCTGAATGGAGGAATATTTGGAGAGCCGTTAAGAGGAGCATTGTTGTCTCAGATGATTATAGAGTTGGCTGGAGGACCGGACCGTCTCTCCAACTGTCTGAAGGTGTGGAGGCCTCTCAACGCAGAGTGGAGATGATTAGGATGAATGGCTCAACTGATCAGCTTGAGTGTAGTTAGCCTTTGAGGAGAGGTTGTTAGGGTGTGTTGGGTTATGTGGTGCTGCAGCTTGTTAGTGTGTTTCTGTGTGTGTGTGTGTGTTTACATGTGCATGAAGAGAACATAAGGGAGGAGATAAGGCAGTAAATGTCTCCAAATACGATATTATTTAATGCATAAAATATAATATATAGAATTTACTTAATATACAGTACAGTATGTATGGGAGGGCAATCACTTAATATTATTGTTAATTGAATTTTGAAATAATATTGGAATTATACGATCTTACCATGTAATCACTCTACAAGTTTATGTTGTCCTAATTCATAATTAATGAGAGCTTTAATTAAAAACTAACAAAATTAGTTGGTGACGTTTTTCTTTTACACATTTGGGAGAGTTTGGTCTCATGTAGTGGAACACATTTTGCATTGAGTAATATATATATCATTATCACAAAAAATCCTCACTAATACTGTGATAATGATTTAAACCATATCTCCTATCTCTAATCTGTTTGCATTTACAGGCCCTTTGATAGCACGATATATATTATTTGTCTTCGTGATGATGTGTGTTTCTGTGTCTGCTTGCAAAAAAAAAAAAAAAAAAAAAAAGAAAATAATTGTTGCTGTTCAAACTTAAGTGGACACATTAGCTTGGGATGGGGCAAAAGGGCAAAGACAACTGTTCTTTTAAAAGAAGCCAAGGTGACAGCAAAAATGTCCAAGAGTTTGAGAGGCAACAAGAGACAAAGTGCTGGAGTGAAGGAGTGTGAAAACAGTATAATGCTGCAAAAAGCATCTCAGTGGACTTTGGCTCATGTAAAATGAGAGCATGGAGGAGTGCAGGAAAAGGGAGAAGGACAACATTAGTGAGTGAGTATGTCAGCAGCAGTAGATCATCCCATTTCTCAGGCTCTCATCGGCCCCCTCCATTACGTCATTGAAGAGGAGGACGAAGAAGAGGAGGGGGAGGACAGGGGAAAAGGGGAGGTGGACAAGACGGGGGGACAGCTCGTAAAACACTGAGCACACAGTAAACATGTCTGCCCTTATGCATGACAATACCCCTACAGTGAGCGCTGCCTGACATTAGCCAGATAACCCCCCACCCCCCTCCCGCCCCACCCCACGTGCTAGCTCCTATCCAACAACAAGGCTTTCAGTGGAGACACCAGGGGAATAGATTAGCGCTAGGCTAACATGGTAAACTGTGTTCTGTTACACGAGGCCACGCTGGGCTAGACGACATTAAGATTTTCACTCACTCAGTCATTCGCAAGTGCGTAAGTATATCTTAGTGGTTAGTGACTGGCCCTTGCAGTGGTTTACCTCAGCTCACACATGAATCCCTATGGGGTTCCTGTGAGAATAAGACGTGGAGGCTGGAGGGGAATGATATTACGTGCGTCCCAGCGGGTGTCTGATCAGAGAGTGCGGTGCGGATGAGAGGTGAACGCAAACAGCCATGGTTTTTTGACTTGGTGTAGCTGGTGGTCTGAGCTGGGGAGCTAGCATGTCTGGCTACGTGGCTTGTGGGAAAAAAACGCTCTTCCTCACATTTCACACACACAGCCCCAAGACAATAACTACACACAAAATGTTTTTATGTAGAGCACTGCCCACAATACTGAGTTTAGTCAATTATCTCATTAGATATAAACAAAATAGCACCCAAAATATCCCATTCCCCCCTCATGATCATAACCTGGTAGGATAATGGACTTGATGACATTGTTTGTGTAAGTGTGAAGGGCTGTCAGCATATGAAACTGACAAACTTCAGAGAGGGACTTTCACATGGGGTGACTGGGTGAGTATATGAGCTTTAGGGGGGTAAAGGTGATTTGGATCATATTAACATGACATTTGTCTGTTAGCGCTGAACAGCCATGTACCTCTCTAGGCAAGAATACTGTGTGGTCACCACGACAACAGCTGTAAGATTAAGTGTGAGACTGACAACAGATCACTATTTCACAGCAAAAAATATTGATATATATGAGAATTAATTCAAAGAGGGAAAAGTGGAGAGTATCTGCACACTGGATTAGAGCTACCAAAAGTATACTGGACTGAAAAAGGCAATGTTTCAACCCTACTTCAGGTTTACATCAGGGAAATAGCCAACATGGTTTTGACACTGCTTGAAATTTGGGTTTTAGAAATAAGTCTGACGCACAATAACGTAACAAACTGCACATGTGACATCCAGTGAACTAGAGACAAAAGGCTCACCATGGCCAGCTTCACTTGAATTATTGCTCCCGTGTAAAAAGGAGGTTTGACTGTCACAAACAAATGACTGACTGCCAACTTGTTGCACAGTTAAAAATTCATATCTTGATTTGGACAATTTACATTGGTTTCTTGCCAATGCACCCTTTTCAAATATTTCAAGGGAGGTATGGTAAAAATGCAGCTCCAGTTACTGTAAATAGGTACGATGAAGAGAGAGGTGATGTCAGAGGCCTACTGCAGTTTGGGCAAACCTCAAAACTATTCTCGACACATAATGCACTGGATAACATAACATAATGGTAAAAAGGATTAGCTGTGGAAGAATCACAAAAGTTACCTCGGTGTCTAATGTCCATTGAGCAGAGTTGTCTTGGGTACTTACAGTGAGAGTTTACCACATGTGGTGGTGACCTGTGGTCAACCCTCTCAGTATCAGCTTCTGATCCATCACTCAATTGGCTTTACCCATTCAACGAGAGGAAAGTCTCCCTCTCCTTCTGTGAGGGCAGTTTAGCTGATGTCTCTGTCACTGCTTTGAGTGAGCAGATGCTTTATAAAGGGAAAAAGGCTGAAAGTAATGTGCTGCCCGTCTCTCCTGTGTGTGGTTTGCTGGTCTGTCAGCAGCACTACAAGAGCACGGATGACTGAAAGGAACCAAACGTGAACTATGGAGCAGCAAATGGGCTCTGTAGAGTTCAAATGGGTGAAACAGAAATTGTATCCCCTCTTTTGATGGAAAAAGCATTTTTAAAATAGGTAGTCTTGGCTTCATGACAAATCAGAGTTAGGAATAAAACGGTACAGCTTAGAATGGCACTTATTGACAACCATTTTGGTCACCTTCTGATCAAGAATCAATTTTGTTTGCATAAAAATATTTAATTCTCACTGTTCTATTTCAAGTGAATGAAAATATTAAAGTTGAAAATTTGAATTCTTGTTTTTACAAAAATGTGGAAAGTCAAAGATTCACTTTATAGTTTAAAGTACAGCCTCTCATAACTTATTGCTCAACTCTGCCATTAGACTATTCACAGTAGGAGATAGCTACTGCAGCACACTGTGGTTAAGGCTGCTCCATATCAGTAGCTCCAGTCAAGCCTGGACACTTGACAGCACAGGTAAACATTGATGTGCACACAAATACACACACACAAACTTACGCAAACTTACACACACAATCACCTGCTATCACACTAATGGTTAGCAGACCTGAGAAGTGAGATGTGGTCATATATAGTGGAATGTCAGAGAGGCTGACAGTGCCCAGAGACATGTAGTTATCTGGTGGAGGAGGGATCAAGTTCTTAACCTCTCCTTCGACCTCCTGGTAAAAACAACAAGCAGCCCCTGATCTCCGTGGCATGCCGCCTCAAGACCCCATTGTCTCTGCATGTATGTGTGTGTGATGGACAAAAAAAGAAGGGAGTGTGCCTTCACCAGCAAGCGTTTCAGTATACTGTAGGCAGCTCAGTGTAGTGAAGGTGCAAGCTTGTCTTAAGGTGATGAGGTGCTTCGTCTCTAACGAGTCTGTCTAAAATCCAACCATTCCTCAGCACATCAAACCATGATTTTAAGCTGGAGCTTTTGAACCCCCAGCATTGTGTAAACCAGAAGTTAAACAAAAGTGTGTAGGCACACAGTTGCAGTTAATCTGTTGCCATGCAACACACTTTTTACTAAACATCAATGATTAAGTATGACACTTCCAACAGCAGAGCAATATAAACCAGGCTACAGTTTGATGTAATGTTTAAATCTTATGCTGGATTTTTTTATTTCCAACCATGCAGCTCTCACTCACAACAACAAAAACAAGCTGCCGTTTTGCACAGCAGCACGATCCTTTACTGTGAGAGGCTTTTAATGGCCTTTCCAGATTGGACCCTAATTAGCTGTTAATCATCTAGGGCTCATAACCAGAGTGGAGACAGCAGGCGTGTGTGTATTTGTGAGCATGTGTGAGCATTTGCGTGTGTTTGCGTGTTCTCTCCTGCTGTCTATCCTTGTGTTGCGAGGCCATTAGCAGCAGACAAGCTAAAGAGAGCCAAACAGCCCATTAACTCCTTCACTCTTCCTCTCTCCTCTCCGCCATGCTCATCTCTCTCCCAACAGTACCACAGTTGCCAGCTGACACCCTCTAATGCCAGCTATCTGTCACGACCAGAGACCTGTCCACCCACACATCCCTCCCTCTACCTTGTCCTCGGCCCATTCTTTCCTTTATTCTTCCTGTCCACCCTCATTTACTCTGTCTCTGTGATCCTATCTGTATATGTTCTGTAATACTGTGGTACGCTCTCTTAAAATGGCAAAATTGCACAAGATAAACTGTAATCATATACTGACAATGTAGGAAAGTTTAACTGACTTAAATTGGCGTAACACATAATCCAAATGCAGTTTTTTTGCACAAAAAATAAGATCCAGGAATGGATCAATCTGCCATGACGTCATGGAGAACCAATGTTGAAACTTACAGTGTGTGTCTGTGTGGGTATGAAGCACATATTCACAGTCCCTCTATGACACCTCAGAAAGCCTGTATGTGTTTTCCTGAGCTTGTTATATTTCTGTGCACCTACACCTGCCTGCTGGGCTTGGCTGCATGCTGGATCAATATCTCAATTTGCACACAGTAAAGTAAAAAACTGCAGACTGAAATTCTGTCAGCCTGAAAGCAGTAACTAGCAGGTACCTGTGCATGTGCGAAGACCAACTGGATAAGTCCAAATTGCCTCTGCAGTACTAAATTAGGCACAAAGGGAAGGACCGGAGGAAATTGAGGGAGAAGAGGTAGATGAGACGGCACTTAAACCAGAAATGAAAAGCTGCTTTGTGCTACAAAACATTCAATTTAAATGATACAATTTACAATATAAAACAGAAAAAGCAGCATTTTTTTTTTACATTTGAGAAGCTGTACAAAAAGCATGTTTGACAGTTAACTAATTGTTTGAGCACCACATAATATCAGACACATCTGCATATTTATTTGTCAAATAATTATCAAAAAATTCAACCAGTTTATCCTCTTTCCAGCACAAATTAACAGAAGGCTTCAGCAGCCTGACTGGGTGCAACACTGCAAAACTGCACGCCACCACAACAAGCTTCCTCCAATATCCACCTTGGCTGATACATCCACCTTGGCCGAGACCATGCTGACAGCCGAAGAGAGAGAAGTGTGTGATTAATGATAGGGGCCTGGTCATATCAGCAGGCTGGTTAACGGACCCAACCACAAGACAACACAGGTCACAAAGCACACCCTGCCTCATCAGCACCCATCACTACTGGGCACACATCGCACAGGAAGTTACATCTGCTTTTACGCATAAACATTTTAAGTGAAAGGGAATGTAACAGGGAGAGATATTTTAAACATTTAAATCAGAAAAAGACATGCTGCTTCCTATTATAACCTACAGTTTGATTTTGTGTATTCTTTTATTTTTCTTCTTTAGTTTCACCCTGTTTTCACCCAAGTTTTTATTTACAAGGACAGCCTGGCCTTTGAGCACAAGTAAAACTGTATAACAGGTTTTTGAAGCTGAGGGACTAAAAGTAGC
Source organism: Scomberomorus guttatus (assembly GCA_038419695.1). Taxonomy (NCBI): domain Eukaryota; kingdom Metazoa; phylum Chordata; class Actinopteri; order Scombriformes; family Scombridae; genus Scomberomorus; species Scomberomorus guttatus. Next base: position 11,384,754 of record CM076447.1, on the reverse strand, counting down.
AATGACAAGCTATTCCAGCAACACACAACAGAAACAGCAAATCTATCTGGTTGCTTTTTGACCTTCAAGAGCAGAGTAAAGTAATCTGAACTAATCTGAAAACGTTTCCTTAGTTTCTCAGTTTAGTGTGCGTGTGTGCGTGGAAGAGGAGAGAACATCTACAATAAAAAAATATGACAGCAGGTCTGACAACATCCAACATGAATATACACAGAATAGAAGATGGCGGCATAGATGGAAAACTCTCCCGGTCAATTTAATTAAAAAAAACTCTACCAAAACATGAGTATTGTTCTTACAAGAAACTAAAATGACCTAGAATGAGTGGGGTTAGAAGCAAGAAAATTTCCAGGAAAACAAAGACCACAATGAGAGAAAAGAAAAGAAAACAACGAACGACAACAAAACCAACGTGGGAAAGAAGAAATCTGGCGGCGAGAAGGGGGACTTTACTACCACTAAAGCTATCCAAAACCTAGACAGAGATATACAAAACCTGAAAACGGAACTCAAGCAGGAATTTCAGGTCTGAGAAAGGGTCTGGATGAAATGGGCTTATTGGACATTTGGAGGGACCTGCATCCATTAGACAAATGTTATACTTTTATACTCTGCTCCCATGCAGTGTACTCAAGAAAAGACTATTTTTTTATGTTTCAAAATGATAGACATAGGATTCTGAATTGCGATATTGGAACTAGAGATATCTCAGATCACTCACCAATCTACTTGATATTACATTTGGATAGTAGACCAAAGAAAACAATTTTGAGCCTCAATACGAGTTTGCTTAACAACAAAACAGTCATACAACAAGTAAAATGAAATTAAGACCTTCCTTGACCTTAATGACAATGGTGAAGTGAACCCCAATATACTATTGGACAGACTGATATCTTGGAAAGGCAACAGAGTGAGAATCAGCACTCCCAAATGATGATTAAAATAAAAATATAAATAAATAAAAATTTATAAGTGAGAATTAGAGAAAAAATATAAATTTCTAAAACAATCATATTATGAGGTAGGTCCTAAAGCTACAAAATTACTAGCAAATAAAATACGGAAAAAACATCTATCACAATCAGTATATAAACTATCAGATCCTAGAACAGGATAAACATATAATAACTTAGATGAAATCAATACTGCTTTTTAAACATATTACAAGACTCTCTATTCACAACCAAAACAAGAAAGTAAAGAGAATATAAAAACTTTTTTTAAATTCCCTAGACCTGTCCTCAATTAGAGAACATCAAAATGAGAGCCTAATGTCACAGAATTGGAGACTGCACTGAATTAATTATAAGACACCAGGAAGTGATAGTCTACCAGCTGAGTGGTATAAGATCTTTAGAGAAGATTTGATTCAAGTACTCTTAAATTCCTTTAATTGGATACTTGAGAAAATGTCAAGTCCACCTTCGTGGAGTGAAGCTGTCATTTCTGTCATCGGAAAAGAGGGCAAGGATAAAATGTTATGTAGCTAATATCGACCGATTTCAATTTTAAATCAGGATTACAAACTGTATGTGTCCATCATGTCCAGGAAACTAGACTCCTTTCTTCCTGAACTAATCGACAGTGACCAAAATGGTTTGTCCAGGGACGCCAAACACAAGATAATATTAGACGCACTTTTCACATAATACAATACATCAGAAAAACAAATGTGTGTTAGCCAGTCTAGATTCTGAGAAAGCTTTTGACTGTGTTAGTTGGGAATATTTGTTTTTGGTCTTGGAGCAATTTGGCTTTGCTGAATAAAGTCAATTAACAGCATTAAAACCTTCTGCCCCTACAGCAAGAATCAGGATAAATGAACGTCTTACTGATCATATAAAAATAGAACGATCCACTTGTCAAGGATGCCCCCTTTCACCAACCCTTTTAGCACTTTACATAGAACCTTTGGCACAAGCAATAAAAGACGACTGTAATATAAAGGAAATTCTGGTCAATAACAGGGAACACAAAATACAGTTGTTTGCTGATGATGTTTTCTTATATATCTGTAATCCAGATGTCTGCCTTCCTACCCTTTTAGATCTCCTTAACATATTTGGCACATATTCAGGATATACAGTAAATTCAACATACAAAAAACACAAATATTAACATTTAATTACAACCCATTACAGGTTTGACACACTTGGTTTGACGTTATAAAGCAAATAAATTTGTGGACCCAGTTAAAAAAAACTTAGATGGCTTGCACATGATACAGAATTTAAAACAAATCGTATGGATTCTAGATTTAAGTATTGGACGAATAAAGGTATTACTGCTTACCGTACACATTACAACACTTTCAGACACTAAGAGAAAAATACAATTGACTGTAGCAGCAAAAAAAACAGTCACTCGTAAATGGTTACAGACTGACCCACCAACAGTAGATAATTGGCTTGATATCATCAAAGAGATTAATGAGATGGAAAGACTGACTTTACTACTGAGACTGAGAAATGATTTATACAAAACAAGATGGACAAAATGGATAATATATTTGTTGGAATAAGGAATGTGGCTGGTGGCTTTTACCCCCTCATTCTCACTGCTTAAAATGTAATTTACCCTCCTTCTGCTGTGTGCTCTGCCAACCAAGGACACAAATTATGTAGTGCAGTATAAAGACTGCCTGTTCATAATCCATAATATATAATGTTTGTTATCTGGATGTTGTGGATATAATTGCCTGGCAATGATGTTGTTGTACTGTGCTGTTGTTTTTGTCAACAAAAAAAAAGTGTTAAAAAAAAAAAGAATATACACAGAATATTTCTGCTCTGGGCTGAGCAGGCAGGAAGGGGAGGTCAGAAACAGGATAGTGTATCATTTCTCTGCATACAAACACAGTTGCACATGCACATGCACTAGATGTGTGTGAAGAGAGAGAGAGAGAGAGAGAAAGAGAGAGAGAGAAAGAGAGAGAGGAATAGGTGGATAGAGATATGGGGTGAGGTGATGTTGGATTACTTTGCCCACACGGCAATCTGAGAGCTGGGGCATGTTGGAGGAGTGGGAGGCTCAGGTAACAGGAAGAACTGTGAGACGGTCAGGAAATATCACTGTCTCTTTGAATTGGCATTTCCTACTGAGCTAGAAGGGGAAGAAACCTCTGACAAGACTTCAGTTTATCTGGGTTATGTGACAGATGAAGCAGAGACAGAAATGTGTGTATGAGTGTGAATCTTTAAGCGTCTTGTAGACACTACAAATTTTTTTTTTTTTTTTAACTGTGTACATCATGACTACACAAACACAAATAATAATAATTTAACACTCTATCGATGCCTGTAGTAACCTCTGTAGCTGGGAGGGATTTAGTGTATTGCTTAAGGACATTTCAACAGGGATGTCGACCTGCTTGAACCTGGGTCATCCACGTGAAGGCTGATCCCCTTTCTCATTACACCTTTCTACTGCCAGATGTGGACACAAATGCAAATTTATGTGTGCCCGCATGCGTTATGGTTTTCTGTACTGTTCGTGTGTCTTACCAGGCGATTGATGCGTACAAACTCCTCTGGTGTCTTTGCCCAGGGTGGCAGCTCCACATCAGAGACGACGGTACCGTCCTCCATCACTCCCAGGTTGTATGTGTTGGCATTGACAAACATCTCTGGGAGGTAGTAGAACTCTGGAATCAGCTCCTGCATGGGTACAACACAAAGGCATATTTAGCCTTAAACAAAGGCTAATTACAATGCTACAAATAAGAAGTGATACTGTATCCTCAACATTTTTTTACCATCTACAGCAGTTAAAGGAAGAGTGTGACATTTTAAAATATGCTTATGCTTATTAGATGAGAAGATTGACACCACTCTCATATGTGTCTGTTAAATATAAGGCTAGAGCAAGCAGCCTATTAGCTTAGCTTAGCACAAAGACTGGAAACTAGGTTAACACAATCCGCCTCCCAGAACCTCTAAAGTTCACTAATTAACATGTTAAATATAAGCTATATATCATTTGTTAAATCCATACAAAAAATTGAAGTGTAAAAACGTTAAATCACCATTTTATGGATGGTTATCTGCTGGAGTCTCCTGGAGTCTCCGCTGATTGCCTGGAAACTGCTCAGAGCCAAGAAATAGTGCAGCCCCTAACCCCTATAAAATGTTTTTTTCACTTTGGTTTTTGTATGAATTAAACAAATGAGATATAACACGTTAATTAGTGAGCTTTAGAGGTGCTGGCAGGCAGATTTTGTTAATATTTATACATAGCCAGGCAAACTGTTTCCCCCAGTCTTTGTGCTAAGCTAACAGGGTGCTGGCTGTAGCTTCATATGTAACAGACATATGTGAGTGGTATCAATCCTCTCATTTAAAACTCTCCCCCAAAAAACAAATAAGCGTATTTCCCCAAATGTCAAATTTTAAGTTTAACTACATAAGTGACGTAAGATACTTTTGGGTAAGATAATAATGCTGAATGAATGCGGCTAAATTGACTGTGACATGACAGAGGGCTTGTAAAATCAACACACAGCCCTAGTAAAGGGGACAGATTTGAAAAGATGTGAACGGTAGATCTGAATTAGCCTTAAGGAAAGCTGAACAAGAAGAAAAAGTAAAAGAAGAAGAGAGAAATAGAAGGGCTATTCTTGTATAAATCTAGTTAGGAAATGATTTAGAGATTGCTTTGTGTGTGTCTCTTAGAACAGTCAAACGGTGGTGTTTTCTAAATTGTACAATTATTCATGGAAATTACATCTCTGACTGCTTGTCTGCTGCTTGCGTCTGTGCTTGGCCACTATAGAAGATGTCAAAAACATTTCGAGCATGACCTCGGCTGTGGTTTTTCACTATTCAGATTTACTCATTGTCTTTGTTTGTATCAAATCAACAGAAAGAGGGTTTTTTTTTTTCCTCCTTCTTCCAGACAACAGAGAAAAATGAAACAGTCAGCCAAATTCTTCCCCAACTATGATGATTTTATTTGGCTGTCTCAAACAACACAAAGTATTTTCAAACGGCAGGATTGTGAAGAGAAATCTAGTTATGACAGGAGATGTAACTCCATATGTTTAGCCATTCATCATTCTTAACAAAGCAGAACTTGCCATAATGAGTGTAAACATTAAGACAGAGTTCAAGCTTAAAAATATGTAGATAAACCCATACTGCACCCCCAGGTGTCACCAATTATAAGGATGAACCAGGATGTTTCAATTCTTGGCTGCTTCATGTAAATAATAAAAGGAATGTAGAGCGTGAAATGTATATTGTGTTGTAAACTTTCCCGTTGTCTTGACATGTACTTTATAACACAAAGCACAGGGTCATTCTTACACTGCAACAGGGGATATTTATACATAAATATATGCAAGAGTTGTCTATGTTACTATAGTAATTTATCTAGCAGGATTTCCTGGTATGATTAGTAGAGCAATACAGTTTTTAACACATACACCAAATGACAGTAATATTTGTTGTGATCTGATGGTAGCCTGGCTGTCTGTGAACAAAGCTCGTGTGACTACAAGTGCTGACTGCCCCTCTTGAGAAGGACAGACAGATACAAACATGTTGACAGTCTGACATCAGAGCTGAGCAGACCACCGCCAACACCAAGCTGACATGTGCAAGTCTGTCAAGCCAGCAGCATTAAAGACAGCTTGGCATGCAAATGTTCTGTGATAAAAGCTGAGCCCCGAGTAGCAAGTTTAAGATTTGTACAAGTGTTTTATATTGAAATGATCATATGCAACATGATCTCTAACAAATACGCTCAAATACTAACACGACTCGTGTCAGATTAGCTGCACAATGCAGCTACTTCTCATCAATGGGGTGAAAACATGCAATCAAATGAGCAAGCAAACACACAGGTTTAAAACAACACAGCACTTCCTCACTTCTAAAATCTCTTCACCCCACAAAACCTGACCTAAAACTAAAGGTCAACCTCTTAACGAGCCCTCCAGCTCACCCAGGTTCACTGGCTGCAGCCTCCTGTAAATTTGAGCAGGAGGTGGCAGGCTGTATGCATGCACACACACACACCAACAAAACCTTGAGGGCTTTGCTCCCCAACACTCAAGCCTGCCTTGGGTGGACCATTATGTGCAGTGGCCCCTTTGCTCTGGCCTGGTCAGAGGCCAGCCCCTCTGATCCCCAATCCTGTCCTGTCATGGGTCACTGGAAAGGGCTCTGGCCCCTGGGCTCTCCTGCTACACTTCCACTGTTGCTACCTCTAACCTCTCTTGCCTTCTCTCTCCCCCTCTGATGCCTTTGGGCTGAGGCTAGGGGTCAGGGGATTGGGGACTCCAGGTCATGCTAGCGTCACCCAGGCTAGAGACACATTGAATCTGGGTGTTGTAACCTATTATCACCTCTTCTTTAACAGTGGGGTATGAAAACACTGGGGCTTTTTGCCCTCTGGCAGGGACAGAGGGTCGCTATCAATGGCTCCAATGCTAAAGCTAAATGGTATACTTAGCATACTAAATTGATACATCTCGTCCCTAATTCCACCTTTGCCTAGAACATGAATGTGTGCGTCCAAGTGGATAAAGTTGACGGACTTGCATTCAGAATATGCTAAAAATTCAAACTGAACATGGAAACAAAGTGATGTGGTCCAGATTTCCCCTTTGTTTTGATCTGAGGTTGAGCTCTCACAGTTTGATCCACATTGACAGGTCTAGACTGAGAGAGCAAACGAGGGCTCTTGTTGGGCTTTCGCAATCAAGCATTGGCCAGCTACGCAGTAACACAATCCATATGTTTTATCGGCGGGATGCAAGGGGGTGGTGAACGCAATCAAGCGTCAAAACCCCCAACACCACCACTGTTCCCCCATCCAGTGACCCAGTGCCAGGAGACCGAGCAAAACTCTGCTTTGACATAGAATGTCTGACTGTAGTCGTAAATGTTTTAGGAGAGCAGTTAAAGTGTGCACTGGGGGTTCGAAGGCCCTCAGTATGAGAATGACCTGTGCTGTTTCAGGGCAGATCCAACAGCTCAGCAGAGTTTGGGGGCCCAATGGGCAGGGATTCAAGTCCAGGTTATAGCTGGCTGAATCTGAGACAGACGGCTGGGACAGATGAGGATTAGTCTTACGCTTTGATCAGAAGAGCAGGAAGCTTTCATTGCAAAGGGACAATGATTGGTAGTGACTGGACATTACTCTTTTGAAACCTTTTCTTCTTTGTCTGTAAAGATGCTGGATAGGGATTTATTCTGCAGTGCTCAGTCCTTTATCTCTTCCAACTTCAACTTTGTTACAAGTCCACCATTTCAAAAGGAAAGAAGGCAACTTTTTGGAAAGTGTTTCATGTTGTGTGTGTGCATGCACCAGTGTGTACAGTACCTTAACATCAGATGTGTCTCTCTGGCAGTTTCTCCAGGCCCGGGACACTGAAGAGAAGGTGCGGTCAGCATGGTCAAACTTCCCTCCTTGGAAGTTAAGGAAGAACGTTGTGAAGGGCTCCTGTGAATTACAATAAGGGGCTCTGAATCGGAGCTCAGGATACTGCAGCAGTAATTGGCAACACCTACTGTGAAGGCTAAGATACAATCCTTTGTGGTGCAATAAAAACATATAATAAAAGTCTGTCGCTGTGTCCCAAATCCATACTGCATACTAATTCTCTACAATATGTACTACATAACACAGAATACTGCTTCTGCAGTTAATTTACAACAAATGTTGCCTACTACATGTCTCATACTAAATGTAAATGACAAAAAACCTTCATCTTCATATCATCTGCAACCTTCAAAAAAAAACGGCAAACGTTAGGAGCTGCCGCTTAGTCTTACGCCGATTTTTTCCAGCTGTTCGCTTGTCCATTTTTTTTTCTTCTTTTTATGAGATTCCAGCAGGCTGTACACTACAAGGCATATAATGCTGCCCTCTACAAGTGCTCTTTTCCCCCCGTCCACAGCACACTCAAAGATCGACTATATTTAGTATGCATACTGTCTGGTTTGTGCATACTGAATTTTGTTTTAGTTTTCCATTGTGAACACACTACATACTTAAAACCTGCTTAGAATGAGCGTGTACTCTGGATTTAATTTATTGGTTACTCAGTGTAGCCAAAATTTACTCTTTTTACAGTCCCTCTAACAAATTGGTGTCGCAAAATGAACAAGTGAAATAACAATAATCCCAGTGAGCTACTAAAGCCAATAAACCTGTGCTCCTGATGCATTTCTAATCATGTATAATCTTGTTAGGACAGATCAATAGTCTCTCTCACGCAATAGCCCCCAAGTGACATGGACACAATATACTGGGCCACAGCTACAGACTAATACTGTAGATGGCAAATTAAGTTCAGCCTGAAATGACGTAAGCCTCATTTGTAACAAGAGTGTAAGAGGTTATAAAACAGGGGATTAAGTGTTCTGTAAAATGTCACAAACAACAAAACACAAACACACAAAAATAGTTCACAGTTATTGCACAAACAGTTTTCAAGTAATCTCTGATGTTTAATTTAATCTTTGAGTGAGGGTTTCTGGTAAAGTGGCTTTAGTGTAAGCTGGCTAATGATGTGCAGGGATCAATGAGGTAACTCTACTGGGAGTCACTGAGACAGTGAGCTACTGGGACAATAACAGCAGAAAACTGCACATTGGAGAAACTTAGTAACCTCCCTCTCCCTTGAGTGCAGTATGGAAAGATTGATGGCATCCATTCAACAAAGGTACCAAAAGAGAGCACTCCAGTGCACAACGAACACTCCGTATGCTCTTCAAAAACAAATCAGAGCTCATATAATGCCTGTTATTAAAAAAAACTAAAAAACTAAAAAGTGAACATTTATTTTCATGGCAGACACATTGAATTGCATTGTTTTTGTTGTTGTTCTATTATTATATGGCAACAATGTGCAATATAATGAATCAATACAACAATAAATGAGGAACAATATGCACATGATGCAATATTTAGCATATAAATACTCTCAATTTGATATAAACAAATTTGTCTCTATGAAGCAGAGGCCTAATTAAGAATGAATTAATGACAATATGGAACTACAAAAGGGAATGTGAATTAAAAATTCCCTTAAAAATTATTTGACAAGTATCTTGGATATGCACATTACTGTGCATAACTACATATTTTTAACACTCAGTGGAAGTGGGGCCTTTACCAGTGTGGAGCTTGTTAGCAATGCTATCTATCAGCGCAGGAGCCAACAACTAAGAATGTTGAAAAATTCTTTTTTTATAACCAGTAAATTTTAAATTATGTACTTTCCTATATACATTGCACTTACAATACGCAGTAGCCACATCAGTGTGAAGCTGGAGGTGGAGTAGTGGGTGCCATAGTGGAACTTCGGCACCTGATCATCCTCCCAGGACTCATATCGGTCTGAAAAGAATGCTGCCCTCTTGGGGTTCAGAGCGCCGATGGGCTATGAAGAAATTTGGACACAAAAGATACATTTGAAAACATGTTAAAATTGAAAAATAACCTGCTACTTCCGTTAAGTACTGCTTGACATGATAGCAGAGATAAAGACGAGAAATAACAAACACATGACAGCAAAAGGGAAGAGGCACTACTGAATTTTACAGTGAATACATTCTGTGACCATGATTTGCTGCATAACAGTTCCAAGGCAAATGAAGCTGGTAACCTTTGTGCAATCTCAAATGAATATTAGATGATGTTTCCCTTCAGACAGAGATCAATCCTTTCCCACAGAGTGCTTTTTAGAGGCTGTGAAACAGAGCCCCTGCAGCTGTAGTCTGTCAGAGAAAACTAATGTGCTCCAATGAAAGAGGGCCTACTAGGAATATCAATAGCAAGGCTGTGGGTTCCTTTAATTTATACTTTTATTAATCTGTAACTAATACACTGGTCACCAGCCCTATTTGTAGTCTAGAAAAATGGTTAAGTTGCATTAATTTTCCATCGCTCTTCAAAAACCAATAAGCCTGTGCTGCTCGGCTATTATTTAAATACTCATTTATAGAAATCACTTTCAGGCTGGTTCAATTTTTATTAGTCTTCTGTTGGCTGTGCCTCATTCTCTCAAACCCCCCTTAATCTATCTCCCTCACACACACACACACACACACTCACAGACCAGATCAATGGTAATGGAATGATGGCCTTTTGAGGATGAGGGTCTAGTAGGGCGTGGATCAATTGAATCTCTTTCATATCATAGGGTGCCTGTCACAGCAAGACTCATCGAGCCCCAGGCTTTGATATTGATCTGTGCTATGGCTACTGTTTTGTGTTGGTGTAATGGGGCATTCTTATGTGTGTGTATCGGACGAGATGCACACACAGTGTTTGAGCAGAATTGGTTGCTTTTTTCTGAATAATGTGTGTATATTTTGGGTTATTTTGTAAATTGGGTTTCCTGAATGCGTGCGGATTTGCACAGTGAAATGCGTAGTGCCTTGTGTCACCACACTGTGCAGCTCTGTGTTGACAGTGATACACTGTGGGCTTCCTCAGGGCCGCTGGGGGTGGGTGAGTACACACGGTGAATTATACATCACACCCATTGGTCTGATTTATAGCCCTAATAACAGTCGACTCATTAAAAAAGAAAAGGGTGAGGAGGCATATAAAATAAAAAAAAAAAAGACTGAAAGTGCCACAGTGACAGAGAGAGAGAGAGAATTGTGTGCGAGTGCATGTGGGGGCTGTTGGTTTGCGCGAGCCCGACATTGTTTACTGCTGTAAATTACTGAGGGGCTCGTGCTCTCGGCTTACAGTAGCTACAACAGAGCGGCAGTGACGGCGCCGTACATCAGAGCCGAGCACCCGGCAGTGTGCTGATGGAACGCCTACTGCCGCCCCACTGCAGATTGGCCTAATATGTCATGGCAGAGAATAGCGCTCTGATGAGCACTCAGATAAATGAACCAATCTTGTAGTTTTAATTAGACTAGAGAGTTAGCTACAGAGCGAAATTGTGCTGGTGCTTTGAGGAAGTAAGCATCTGCAAATTAATCTTGGATTAGTCTTAATAAGTTCTTTATCAAGAGTGGAGATGGAGATGGTGTTACACAGTCATTTTAAAGTTACTGTGATGAAAAATGCACAAGAAATAGTTAAAGCAACTAAATTAATTTGAAGGTAATAGCATTTGTAGAAGAGTACAGGATGTCCCTTAACCAATCGACAGGCACTGTACACATGATTTATGATCATATTCATGTTTAAAACAGTGAAGTATTATGACGTTTCAATGTCAAAACACTGGAAACATGCATTAACGCATGCTGCATGTAGAAAACTTAAAAAGGAACTATTAGTACCATAATACTAAAGCATCAGGAACTGAGTGTGTCACAGAAACATTAAACTGATCATTTAGATTTTCAATAATGCTGCCAGATGCCAACCTAGCTGAAATGTTTGCTGAATAAGTTACCTCGGTTCCCTCCCTGATTACTTTGAGAACACAAAATATTTAAAAAATGTGTATGTATACCCAGAGAAATAGACTGTCATAAGGCACAACAAGGATCTTCCTGACAACTATTCTAAGAACATTATCCAGTGCTACTTTGCTTTTAAAACAATAATGGGTCACCGGTGATGAAGTATAATGGCTTACTGACTATTTGAGCATCACTAGGGCTTTGAGTCATAAATCTAAAGAGCCTTTTGAAAGGAGTGTTTATGTATAATGTCCTATTTAAACAGTGAAAATGGTGTGGAGGGCCTGGGGGATAAACATATGGGGCGCGTATGGTGAAATCAATACACCATTAGCTGATCTGGCTGTGAGTAGTAGGTTATAGCACAAAGGTACAGGGAACGCTCAATAAATCCTCACTATTTCTGTTGCCGTGTACATGCAGACTACCTAATCTATGGTTAGAAGGGTTAACAGTTCTTTTAATTGTTTGTTTAGCTTCATTAAAAGCTGTACAACAAGACTGAGCATACTTTTGCGTTATGTGGAACTATATGACCCAATTCACCAATTATATTCATCCTACAGCTATATACTGTATATATAGGACAAGTGTATTTCTGTGGGGAAATGTGTGACAGTGTGCAGGACTGGCATGTAATAAATGTAGGAGGAATTTTTAAAAAAAAACAGTGGAGAGTTTCAACACATGCAGTCAGTTCTAGTGTGTGCTTATCGTGACTACAATGTTATCTTGGGGGTCGGCGTTTGATGTCAGGTTGAGGTTAGAGTTTATGATAAGAAAGTCCCTGAGGTCACAATGGCTCTGGCAGAAGGGAACATAAATTCTGTGTGGCCTCTGCCGTGCTGGGGATGATGACACTGTGTGACACACGCGCACACACACACACACACACACACGTTCATGGCAATTGGGCTCCTCAGTGTCACTGGAGGCTTCTCAGATGACCTGTTTCTATAAGAGACAACCACCAACGTGACATAAGAGGGGGATAAGAGAGACGTGGAGGGTGAGAAAGAGGAGAGACAAACAGCGGCAGACAGAAAACTGAAACAATAAAGAGGAAACAAAGCAGGGGAAAATAAAGCAAGCAAGGTGGTGGTGATGATGCAGGCATAGACATACAACACTGAACTAACCGTGAAGGTCAGGAAACATTAAGATGCAAAGAAAAGAAGCACAGTGCACAAACGACTGCTGGTGCAGAATTGACGGGGTGGGGGTTGATTTGGAGGGCTGCACAGCGCTGCATGGCCTTTTCTAGACACTGCAGTCTGCCACGGTCCAGTGGTCATACACTGATATCACACGTGTGTCAACAACATGAATAAAACAGATGTAATAAAGATTGGCCCCGCTCCCTCCCCTCTCTCTGCTGCTACTCCATTCTCTGAGGAGAATAAAGCACAGGGACGGCAAATGATGTTGTTGTTCTTCTCTTACACTCTCTCCTCCTCTTACGTTTGCTCTCTGATTGTCTTTCTGTTTCTCCTCCTTTCACCCATCTCCCCTTCATTCAGTTCAGTCCCTGGGGCTGCGAGGCTTGACTGAGCACAGAGGCTGAGCTGTCCAAACTCCCATGGCAGTGCAAAGAGGAGCGGGAGGCAGAAATAAGCTAAGAAACTGAAGGAGGGCAGCATGCTTGTGTATATGTGTGTTTGTGTGAGTCTGTGCGTGTTGGCGGGGCAAGCACAACTGTCACATTTCAGCCTACTGGGCAACATGAAGCCAGATAAACAGAGAAATTACGCAGCCTCATACAGTGCAGAAAGCTACACTGGGAGGGATAAAAAAAAAAACAAAAAAAAAAAACAGAGGATAGAGACACAGAGGAGCAGATCAAAAGTGAAAGCAGGACTGGGAAGAACCTAAGGGACAAGGTGTTGACTGTTGGGGTGTTTGAATCTGTATGACAAGGCGGTGTGAAAGACTAGAAGTGTGAGTGGATGGTTCATGTGTGTTTCACAACCATGACATTTGTGCAGGGCTATTTTATTTTAGGTGTATTGTACAGATAATATTTTTCCAGCCCTTTTATTTTCACAGTTTCGTGCATTTTAACGTTTGCCTAAGGGGTTGGTCACCAGAATTTAAACACTCAAATCTGAAATAAAAAATATTTTAAGGGAATCGCAGCTATCAGTGGAAAGACATGGCTACCTCGTGTTAGCTGTGTTGCACCATTCCATAGCACTGCTAAATGAAAAGCAATGCCAACAGAGCTTTACTCTTCATTTTTATTTTGCTATGTGCCGCGTCACGACCCTCAAGTAGTCACTATTTCATAAAGTTTACAGCCACACCAATTTTGTAAGGTTGCAACCATTAATTTCACTATACCTCTTTCTAGTGTGACCGGGTACTAAAGCAGCGTTCACTTTAAATATAGCAATGCATCAAAAAACGCAGCCCTCTCATTTATTTAAATATGAACACAGCACACAGGGCGCTCCAGGATAAAAACACACAAAGTTGAACATGGCTCAACTTTTTCCAAAACGCAATGCAACATCATCAGGAAATCTACCATCATTTCTGCTGTGATAACTATCCAGAGCTGTGAAATCCTGTTTTAAAGTATTGTAAAAAAAAGCCTTAAAACCTATGGATCAATTATGGATCAATTACTCAAACTGGACACAGCATAACTGTTGTCTCACAAGCTGAGCACCTCTCAGTTCTACCTCTCCCTCGTCCTGCATGAACATGGGCCCCAGGACCTGAACAAATGCCCTCAAGTGTAACTCTGAAATGCATTTCCTCCAACGTATCCCCTGTCCATTAACACATACCTTTTTTGCTTCCGTGGCTGATTTATTCAGTCATTTTGGTTCCAGCAGTTACACAGTCGCTCAATCATCTCACTCTAAAACTAATCCTCTGTCCTCCCACCACTGGACACCATTACACACAACTGATGTCCTGTCCAACGAGAGGAGCTGGTAAGCTTAAGAGTGTGTTTTTTACCTTTTACCTTTTTCTGTGTGTGTGTGTGTGTATAAAAGAGTAAGTTCATACGAGTAAATAATTGCACGTCTACTTACAATATGGGGGAGAATCTTTTAAGCAGTTTCAGCAATGAGAGTGTGTTTATTTATGTGTGCGGGGGCATCATAGGGCAGGTTTCATTGTTTTAAGCCTGGAGCTACCAGGGAGTATTACTTCACTTCCTGGGGTGTTAAGGAAGGTCAAACTTGAAAGAATTCAATTATGAAGTTTGAATTATGGACATAAAACGATAGCTAAACCAGAAAATGGGAGTCATGAAAGGTTTAAGTCTGCTTTAACAACTGCCTGAACAGACAAAAGCTGACAACTAATCATACAGATTATCTGTGATGCACGTCACTTGCAATTTTGGAAAATCTGTCACAGTATTACCCCAATTTCATATATTTGCAAATGGATTAAACTGTTCAAACTACTGGATTCAAATTCAATTTATCAAAATAGATACATGAAGAGAATATGTTAAACTAAAAAATAAATAAAAAATCAAGCCAATACTAATTGCTTTTAGATGTGATGAGAAGGACAGTGCTGCTCCTGAGAAAAGATAGTAATCAGCCACCAGTGATTAAAGAGCTGGTTCACTAAACTATGATCAATGGCAATTACACGGCCACTAAATGGACTTTTAGAAGCACACACACACACACAGACAGACACACACACACACACACCAAGTGTTTCCTGTATCTTAACTGCCCTCCATCCCTTTGGAATTACAAAAAAGACTGAAGCAGGAGGAGAGGATCCACCTTGAATGTCTCACCTTGGACAGATCTCTGAAGTTGCTGGGCAGAGTGAGGTCAAGTTCCTCTGAGTCATAGTTGGTGATAACCCAGGGGAAGACCGGGTACTGGTTTAGATCATTAAAGGTTCGACCTGATGGAAGAAAAAAAAGAAGATAAAGATTATATAAATCATTGTATCAAGGATTGAAAGTACAAGCTCAAAATGATTGCTGAAAAAGTTGTTTTTGTGTATATTTCTATTGCCAGGGCTGTGGATCCATCTGTAATAACATCACACAGGTGTTTTCTGGTGTCCTCACCAGAGATGGTGTTGACAAAAATGAGGTACTCAAAGTTGGAAATCTCACGACGTTGCCAGCGCTGAGTCATGTTGGATGCCTTGAATAGTTGCTTCGGTGTGGCCAGAGATATACGTCTACAGGGACAAACACAGAGACACGATATTAAAACAACTGTAGTCTTTGTTTTCTCTCATTGTAGTCATGTAGTTTTTGCCCTTTGGACAAATAGCGCCGAGCAGTACAGAGACAAAGTCAGTCACCACATCAGGAGAACAGCACTTAGCAGGCTGACAAAAGCCTTTGGCTGTATTAGACTTTTGCAATACAATTGTTATTTTATGAAAAATGTATTGAACTTACAGTCTTGCTAATTAAGAAATCAAATATGCAGTAAATGTGGTTGAACACATATATTTGCGTGCATGTGCATACACACATCAGCGTGATGTATGCAGTAGGACAAAAACAAATGACCCCCAATCCAATTAAAACAAAGGAAAATGATGGAATTAATCACTGTCAGGGTGTGATTACAGTCATTAGGCCTCTCAAAAGTGAAAATACGACTTTCCAACTGTGAGTGTACCACAAGACCCACTATTTTCTATTTTGTCATCAAGCAATTATGTGCACTGACATAGTGTCTTTGTAGGTTTCTGTATTTTTATATCTCCTGTAGAACACATCATAATCAAAATGTGGTCATTTAGAAAGGAGAAAAGACAGATGGTGCTTGATATTGGCAAAATGTTTTAAAAGCAGAAGGATTATATCAAATTATGATGACAATATTAATGGATAATGAAGTGTGATGGTGTAATTATTGTTGTAGCACCCCGAACATGAAATAATTTGTGCTGTGCTGGCTGTATGAGATGGTGTGTGTGTGCACTGAGCTGCCCTGTGCAGCTGTCCTCAGGTCACCGAGGCAAGGTGTCCCTCGCCTGCAAACTAGCCTGATTAATGAGCCCAGCACAACCACACACACACACTTTCTCTCACCCTAAACCTGTGTTTGTGTTATATATATATACACACTCTCCTACAGCCACACTGACTCATTACTGGATGCACTTTCTTACTCAGACTGATTGCACAGCCTTCAGTGTTACACTGTTGACGTGTAGTACTTTGTTCTTCTTAATAGTGAGAAAACATTTCCTGTAGACTCATGCTGCTACTCATGTTGCCTCCCAAAAATATTCACAAACGGTCATAACTTAGATTAATAAAGACCAAAATTTCACAAAATGCAGGATGAAACCTACCTGCAAAATGTATATTTGTCCATGTCTGACCGTGTCTTTGAATTTTGATTTGTAGACCTTTTTTTAAACTGTATTTTAATTCATTAGAAATATTAATTCATAATTATAATTAATCTTTCAAAATTAGAAATCTAACTTCAGAAACCTGCAATCAGCCTGTGTACAATTTGGACTATTATGCTAATTTTGTGCAAGATTTGTATTATTATTATTATCATTATATTCTTCATCCAGTGTTTTTCCAACACTGGGAAAATATTACACCTTTATCACTGTATATATCAAACCAAACACTATATCACATAATAAAAATATGTCATAAAAAGCACCCTTAGACTTCCTGGGCAATACTTTGCTTGATTTCCACAAGACCTTACATAGGGAATGTATATGCCAGCATGTGTGTTGGGCTTGGCTTTAGCGCTGCCTGGACACAGAGCATGATGTGAAGGAAGGTAGGGAAGGGGAGGAGGAGGGAGGGAGTGCTGCCCTGCAGGCTTTCAAGCAACTATTTGCTCCACACTGATGGAAATAAATAAATAAACTGGACTATGTTTGTGTGAAGCCAATTATGCTGCTGAGGTGAAGAGAGAGTTGGAGGGACGGACAAATCAGAGACCAACCTCTTTGTACATTTGGCAGTAAGAAAGGGAGGGAGGAAATCCAGTTTAGGGTTTTAGCATGTAAGTAACAACAACGTGAACGCTGTCTAATCCCATTTCACTCCCTCTGACCCCCTTTCCTCTTTCCATAACTTCAATATTCGGATGCAAGAGTGGTGATGTACGAGTTGTCTGCAGGGAATTATTAGAATCACCCAACAAATATTTGAGCACCTCATAAAAGAGTGATTGTATATGTCTGTGTGTAACCGTGTGTCTAACCTGGTTTGTGGAAGGCCGAAGTTGGTGCCCACCCCAACACGAGGAAGACTGTGGACCACCTTCTTGACCGTGGCTGCATCTGGGAAGTTGAACATGACTGCTGCTGTAGGTGGCACAGAAAATAGTCCAGTTATATCAAGAATTATCTGCTGTAGATGACATCAAATCACCACATTGCATTTTGTATACATATCAGTCAGGGATACAATAAGGTAAAATCTTTACATATGGGTAATTTTGGGTAGTGTCTTACTTCTGTTTGCCATAAAGATTTCCAGAGCAGTGTTCTGCAGTAAGTAGCGCCTGGAAAAGATAGCCCGGATCTCTGTGAACAGCCATTTTCCATGAAGACCTTCTGTATAGGCTAAAATCTGGAAGACAGGACAGAGAAACAGACCAAAGTGGAAGAAAAGGGGGTTAGATTCAAATGGAATAACAAAAAAAAGGAGTAAAGAAAGAAAATTTAAATAAGAAAGGAGGCCAGAGAAGGACAGACAAGATCAGGGAAAAGGGAAGGAGGGGAAGAAGAGCAGAAAGGCCAGGTTAGTTCATTTTTCACACAGCCATGGCACGAGGGCCTGAACAGCACGATTAATGTCTTATATTGATCAGTCTCAATGAAAAAGAGATTCCTTTAGCAAGAAAATGGGCACTATTCAGCTGGAGGGAGTGATGGAAATGTTTAGTTCACTAAAAGATAATCCATATTACACCACACAGGTGACCAGGAATAGCAGAAAATCACAATATATATAAGCAACAAAAAAAATAAATAAGAGCCTATTTTATGCTGAACACCTGATTAGACTATTTTTTTGTATTTCCATGGAGGTAACTGACACAGAGGTTAAACAATATTATGTTAGCCAGCTCCACATTTAAAAATGCTTCGATGAACTGAGCTTAATCTGTCCCCATGGAGATTGTGGTTGCTGTCAGAGTAACTTGTTCTGATGGCTGTCACAGTGCCTGACAGACCCAGATGCTCGGCCCTGCCCATGTGATTCGTACTCCTACTAATCCAGCATTTAGATGTGCTACTATCCTACTTAGCACTGCTTCGTTAACTAGGCTTTTGTTTCACCCTCTGCTTTTAGTTTCAAAGGCGTCTGCTGACAGGGGGCGAACAGGGACATAGTAGAAAGGTAAAAGGGACACTTTAGGTGTTCACAGCATGGTTCAGAGACTGCGTTATTAATCAAAAAATATTCAAATGTGAGCTAGCAAGCTAGGTCTAGTGTTACATTAAAGGAGCTCATTAAAGGCAGGGGACAGCGGAGGGGACCAGCTGAGGCCTTTAGCAGAGGACAGCCTCTCCCTCGCTTTCCCTCTGAGGAATAAGACCTGCCTGCATCACAGACTCACTTCAAAGTCTCTGGAGTTCAATTAAATGTGGATTTGTGGCTTGGAGAGGCTGGCTGGGGCTGCATCCGGCAGCCTCCTATCCTCCTTACCAGTCGCCGTCAGCCTGTAGCCAAACCTTATCATGAAGAGGGTGCAGCGCTTATAAGAGTAAATTTTTTAGGCGTACCAAAATATTTGCAAGATGTAAAAACATCCTTCAGCAAAGATATTCATTTCAGATATATTGACAAATATATTTACAAAACTGTAAACGACACAACGCAAGTAACAGTGTTAAAAAAATAATGCCGGACCCTTCATGACAAAAAAAAAAAAAAGACTCAACACAATCTGTTTTCCAATTGAGGTGACTGAATTTGGATGACAAACAGGCAGAGAGACCTGATTAGTTTACTCAGGTACAATGTTTACCATGCTCACCATCTTACTTTAGCATCTTAGCACTAGTTTTGCAGGTATTTGGTCATAAACCAAAGTATTGAACAAACTGAATTTTTGACCTGATGGTGGTGCTAGATAAAAATTTTAAAAAGTTAATGGATCACCAAAGTGATTCATCCTAAGGGGGACGTGAATGTCAAACTTTTGTGGAAATCCATTCAGTAGTTGTTTAGATATTTCAGTCTGGACCAAAGTGGTGGACCATCTGACCGACACTGCCATCCCTAGAACCATGCTGCCAGCATGGCTAAAAACAGGCTTCTTCCTACTATCTGATCAAAAATGAAACTCCTGTCTTCAGGTGTATGATGAGTGAATGCCTGGAGAGTAACCTCTAACCTCCAAAAGGGTGTGGTTGACTCATTTTATCCCCAGGAGTACGCTCATAGACCTCACGATGGATGACAAGAAGATGTCCAGGGCTGAACTGATGAAGTTGCAGTCCCTGATTCCACAGATAGATGTGACAGTAGCGGAGGCAGCCAGATATCATATTTTTCCCCAGACCAATGAATCTCCTGGAACACTGTAAATAGCACTCTATGTTCCCAACATCGTCCCTATTGGCTGCGCCCTTTCCCTTGCAGATGAAAAAGCTGAGTGGGTGACAAGGAGCGTGACAAACTATCCGTGCTGTAATGCTCTAGCTGTTCTGACCACGTCTGGACAAATTACAATGGTGTGGAGGTTATTGTCCAAGCTGGAGTTATGGGTGCACCAGCTTCCTCTGTGATAGATAGTAATGGTGGAACTGGATCAGTCAGGTTTAAAGAGATGGTAATGCTACACAGAAGCAGAAAAAGAGATTTAAACCACCACAGTTACATTTTACATCACAGTTATATTTTATAGTCTGAACAAAAAAGGCTGTTCAGTTTAAAAATGATAAAAATAAAAATGAAATGATGAGGGGTGCGAAGAGGACAGAAGATTCCATTAAGGGAAACATCGAATGGATCAGGAGCTTATACGTCAACATGATCGGTTGAGTATAAAGCGCAGTTTTATTGATGTTTCATTTCAAGTGGAACAATATCCATGGATTCAGGTCTGGTGCGTCCCGAGATCAATTTCAAAGCGTCACGCGAGAGGACACAGCCAAACAGAAAACAAAGGAACTAGTCTTGATTGCAATGGTTTCTCTCTGTCTCTCCCTCTCCATCTCCCTCCTCTTTCAACCTGTTTGTGCGCTCCGGCTGCTGCTGCTCATTTCTGAAGCACTGTCATTTGTCTTTGTCAGATGGCCAAAAGACTGCGGAATGAAGAGGGACACATGAAGAGGGGCCGAGTGACTGTGGCTGTGGTGTGTAACCACACACACACACACACACACACACACACACACACACGCATACACACACACACACACAAAAACTGTCACCACTGAATCTCGCAGACAGTCCTTGCCAGTGAACCCTCTCCATCACCCTTCTGCTTCCCAAAACCCAGTCCCTTATACCAACCACTGTCTCTTTAGAAACATGGGTAAAGTCTAGCTTAAGAACATGGTGACATGAAATCTAATTGAAACTGCGCTAAATTAAGGGAAAGTTAGGGGAGCAACAGACTATCAGCAGTGTGGTTCATGATAGATGAGGCTCTCAACTGCCTCTGCTGTCGGGGCAGGCTGAGCGTGTGTGTTTTTGGGCTGATAAGACCCTTGAGTTGAAGACAGAAACCAATGCCAGTTACCAATAAAGGAAATACTTTTTTGTCATAAAATATGAAAAAAAAAAGTCAAATTACAACACCAATAGTGCCGTTTATGCAAAAAGACATATTTAAAACTGCACATAAACCGTGTGAGATAAGTGATATATGCGTATTTGGCCGTTCAGTTTAATGTGCTGTGCATCCTTGAAGGAAAATGAGGTGATTGAAGTTCAATTTGTTGCCTGTTATTAAGTATTTCCGCATGGCTGCCTCAGTTAAAGGATAATGGATGAGGGATTTATTATTACCTTTTGGTCAAATGAAGTGGTGTGGGAGATAAGGTGATGAAATTAATGAGCGGGAGGAAGAGAGGTGATCCATCAACATCAAAACGGAGACGAGGGACAAGCAGTATTGGGAGAACTTGATAGAATTCATAAAAAAAAATTTAAAAAAACCTGTGGACTTATCAGCATGTAGAGTTGCTTATTGCTTTTCATTCCCCAAACACTGTGTAGGTCCTCCCAAACCCCCGCACTCATGCACATGTCACAAAATGACTTTTACACATAAACAATGGACTGTGGTTGCGCATTTCTTCAGACTTCTAGAAAATAAATCAGCAATTCTGATTCAAGAGTCACACATGCAGAGTAAACCTACTGCAAAGAGTTACATCAGAGCCATGCTTTTTGCAATTCCTCCTCACTTGACTGACCGCTGAATCAAGCCATCTACGATAACCACGGTTTCAGCGGACTGCGGCGCCAACAGTGCTTTTACTGCAGCAGCAAATGAGAACGAAAGCACAGACAAACACAAGCTGACATTTAAGGGCTTTTTGAACACTCTCATCTGGTGCATCCACAAAAATGTAATGCCACTCTCTACTCTCCGTGTTCTTTACCCATATTCTTGTTCGCCTCCTCCCCTCTCGCCTTAACCGCCACCCCCCTCTCCCCCCCAATCCTCTGTTCCACACTGGTAAACTAGGCCTTGTCACCAGCCATCAGTAAATGAGTTCATCAGACTAACGAGCAAGCAAAGGATCCCGACACACTAACAAGGGTCTGTTGGCTGCCTGTGCCTCTGGACCAATCAGGACCCTCATCACCGTTGACACAAAGCCTCCCCGAGCCCTCTGGAGCCAATTAAGACAGATTTTGCTTTTGAAATTGAGTGATAGCCAGAAAAAAAAAATGCTGTGAGGGAGAAGGAAGAACTGAAAGTACTGTAGGTACTAGAAAGAGAGAGAAAAGACGAATTGACACATTTTAAGCATTAACAATACCTTGAAAGAGGTATACATTTAATAGAGAGAGCACAGGTAGAATGTGTATGGGTGGAGGGTAAAAGTTGGGAGGCTTGGTTGGGGGTAAAATAGGTTATTCATTCATGAGGAAAACAATGCTCCCTCACCGTAAAAAAACTTGGAATCATATGACCTTAAGACAGTGCAGCCACATGACTCTACTTTCACACTCCAGCAGTTATCCTGCAGCCTTTGTGGCACCGCAGGAGTATGCTTTAACCAACCGGCCACATCACCATCATTGTCTAGCTATGTGGTCCATGACTGTTGAACTATGGGAGTAGCACAGCTGGGTAAGCACTGAGAATATAAAATATATAAAAAGGTATAAAAGTGAAGTACTTGACAGCTGACAAATCAACAGTCTGCTTGCCAAACCCCCCAAAAAATGTCTTTAACATAACACTAAAGATCAATTTAACAAGTACAAAGTTGTTCATTATTAAGCAGGCAGAATATAGAGAATACAGTTTATATATGAGAAAGAACTTGTATTGCTTGTATTGGATGCATTATCAACAGGCTTCAATATAAGTAGTCAAGACCATTTGTGTCCACCAATGATTGATAGACACAATTGTTCTGCCATCATGTAACTAATCCAAGATGTAATCACTGGTCACACATAAAGGTCCATTTGCCTCGAGGGAAGTAAAACAAACTACAAGGTCAAAAAAAAAATAAACACAACTGAGAAGCTGCGCTGGAGTGTGAGAGAATTAAAGAAAAATAAACAAGCCCAGCTTGCAGAGCGAATGTAAGGTTATGAAGCCTAAAGGCTCAAAGCATTCAGTCCCAAACGTCACCCGGTGAGAGTTTGCACTGCCTGAAGAAAGTCCCCTTTTGAAAGGATCTTTGGGGCCACTTAGTCTGAATTTAGCCTAATAAGGATTAAACCCTTTCTGGCCCTTTTCACTGTTTGCTAACAGGTTAGTCTTTTCTTCTTTCCTTTCCTTGGCTGCTTAGCCTTTTTGAAGTAGGGACAAAAAAAAGGTCTTGTGTGGATTTAGGGAAATGCTGCTGTGGTCTTGGGGTTAATTGGTAGAGAAGTGAAGACTTTAGTGCGTTAACTTATTAAACATTCAGCCTTTGGGGATAAGCTATGAGGGCCAAAGCCTCAGAGGGGCCCTGACATATAATAAGATAGCAAAGTGGCTATTTTAAACACTAATTGTGGCAGTACATGGAATTCTTGACCTCAGTTTAAAAAAAAAAAAAAAAGTGTGAAAAAAAAATGTGACTAGCCAGTGTTTTTTTTTTTTTTGGCAAATGACACAGAGATAGCATCAAGGATGACTCCTCCCTCTGTTTTTAACAATATTCAAGGCCAGCACTTCCTTTTTACCCCCATCACAGCTTAGACTTAGGCCACAAAGGGCAGAGTTGGTGACTCAAAGGTGATGGGGAACAAAAGATGGATAAGGCTTCATAAGTGAAGGGAAGAGGGGTGTGAAATGCAGCAGACGGCCGCAAATTGGGGGGAGCCACACTCTGCTGTCTTTACCTGCTACCTTCACATTACTGTAATTCACACTGAAAGCTTAATTCATCCCTGCTTCATCATTAGAATTCTACCTTAAAATTGATTCAAGTTTGACTTTGGACTGTGATAAAAAAAAACACCATGGAATAGATTCAAACAGTTCACTTAGACTTAGAGTTGGCTTATTACTACTCTTGAATTGGACAACAATACGACAGCAACAGAAATAAGCCATAAAAAAAAACAAAATCAGCTTTGTATTACAATATATTGCATATAAAATGCAGACTTGTGACACCAGTAGCCAGATACAAGACCTTCATCGTATCGCTGGGCACCTGTTGCAACGGGAATGAAAGAGCTTAAATGTGTTCCTTGATATGTCAAGCTCATCAGTAAACACTTGCACATCAAGAAAAGGACAAAAGGAATGTATATGCTTTTCACTGAAAATCAAGGAGACAGCCCAGAGCCACCACCGAGGCACCAAAGCTGTTAAAAGACTCGATGCTATTGGCCCTCCACACCTCTATAAGCTGCCATGGCAAACATCAGACAGGTTAAGATCGCTGACCGGCTCCTATCGCATTCTCCCCGCTTTCCTTCAATCTCCGATTTTGCCATTTAGTGATGGATAGGCTTTTTTGGGGTTGGTGCAAAGCTTCGCTGAAGTAAATTCTTTTCTAATCCGGCTATTGTCACCGGCTTAAGTGGGTGTGGGGTGAAAAGTACACCCCGCTCAGGGAATTCGAGGTTTGTTGTCCGAAGGAGGGATAAACGAAAGAAGAGGGAGAGAATAACACTCGGATAAAAGAAAGGCTATGGAGACTTTTTAGAATTTTGACGGTGACTCAATCGCAGCTACAGGTTTATCAGTGAGAAGCAAACATTTTGAGAGTCAAGACTAATAGAGTGAGCCGATTGGGAAACATCTTTTATACTCTGTAGGCAGATAAATTATGATGTAATTAAAATACAAATGAAGAACAACAATATTCGCTTGGATGCGCTTACTGTAGATGTCTACCTACACACTATCTGGTTGAAGAGTTAATCTTCTGTCTTAAAAACAATAAAATAATCATGGATAGACATTCCAGCTTTAAACTTTAAATTGGACTAAGCATTGCACTTTACGATACAGAACACATTTGATTGTGATTGCTGGTGTGAAACTAATTTTACTTGAGACATTAAAACAAATGAAAATCCATTGTGCAAGAAAAATATCACGTTTTTCTTATTGAGATGTGTTAACAAGATGCATTAGTGTATTCGAATTGTTTTTGTATTCACACTTTTTTTCTACAGTCTTTCCACTACAGTGCAGGAGTAAAGCTCTGTTGTGCTGACGTCTGCTATAAATGAGTCTTGGATGAGTAAGTAATCTGCAATATGTCCCTATGGATGTGCCATTTCAACCAGACTGGATGGGTCATTAACCTTAATGGCAATGGAGGCACCAGAATTCAGCAATGTAGCATTCTGCTCTGAGATGTCTTTACACAGAGTACACATCAGTGCTATCACCTTACCTTATGACAACAAATACAGCTGGTTAGAATTACTCTTGATTTCTTTTAGGAATTAACAGCTATAATGAATATTATGTCCTAGGCGAGTCATTCTGCCCTTGTATTTATGAGGCATTCTAAGATTAGAAATCCAGATGAAAGGAAGCTCAACAACATCGATATTTACTCAAATTCAATGACATATGGATCTAGTTTTATCATCTCAAATGCAGCACAGACCTTTCTGACAAAACAAGACCACATTTACAATTCAATTTCCCAATATGCTGGGCTACACATCGATCTTTCAATCGGAGCCTGGTCTCTCTCTGACCTTAGCTGAATAACAGAGGCTTGTGTGAACAGCAGGTACACAGGTGCTGATTGTAATATCAGTAGCCTACCAGGCAGACTGGCATCCATAAACAGGCCTATCCATCAGGCTGGCGTGTTGCCTTTGACACGTGTGTCAGCGGCAGACGAAGGGAATAAATGATGGAGAGAGGGGATCAATCAAAGGAAGGGAGGGGAGGCACCTGCCCCCTGACTGGCCCAGTCAAGCCCAGAGATGGAGCATGATGGAGGGGCTAGGGCTCAGGTGCAAAGAGGGGGTGGAGGCACCTTGTCTGGAGGTGCTTGGTTAAGTGTGAGCCAGGTCTCGGCCACAGTGGTCTGTGGTTGTGTTAAGGTCCAAAGTCAGGTCACAAACACGTGGCTAGAGAGCATGTTTATTTGTGAAAAGAGAAGGGGTAGTTGTGTGTGTGTGTGTGTGTGTGTGTGTGAGACGGAAGAGCAATTGGAAGGGAGACATTAGTCATCATTAGGTGGCAAGATGACACTGTGTTTAATGGTTCTTTACGTGATTACGAATGTGGCAATTGTCTTTCCCTGACCTGTCCTACCTGGTTAACACTCACTGCAGAGATTCATCAGCCTGCTTTGCAAGAGTCTCAGTGGTTTACAATTCCTCAGGGGTAAAAAATTATCAAATATCTCTGAACTTGAATTGTCTGATTAGAACAATAATTTAAAGAATAAATATCAAACATTTTCAATGAGATAAAAAATTTGACAGATAGAAAGACGTTAAAACAAGAGTTTACAGCTTTGAGCTAAATGCTAATGTAAACATGTTCAGAAGCATGTTTAGCAAGCACACTGTTTATCTTGTTAATCATCGTAGTTTACGATAACACACTACGGTAACATTTGCTAATAGCACTAAATCCAAGTTACAGCTGAGGTTGATGGGAATGTCATTCGTTTTGCAGGTATTCGGTCGTAAGACCTGTATTAGACTAATTAAAAATTTTACCCAATAATGGTGCTAGATGAAAAGTTATGGGATGACCAAAGTCATTATAATTCATCCTGTGGGGACCATGAATGTATATATCAAATTTCATGGAAATCTATCCAATAGCTGTAGAGACATTTCACGTAAAATTGCAGATGTGAAGGTTATGGTGAGGCTATAGAGGAAAAGAAAGACGATCATCAAAATCATTAGGGTTCATTATCTGGGAAACATGAGTGTCTGTAAAAAAATAAATAAAAATACAGCAATGCATCCAATAGGGTGGCTAAAAACAATAAAGGAGAAAGAACTGTCTTGAATTCTGCCCATATAAGGTCAATGATCTCATAGTCTGACAACTGGCCAAAATCAAAAAGAAGCCTGACAAATATGTGTTATAAGCAAAAGGAGGAGCTAGTATCTAAGGGTAACTCCAAATCTTTAAAGGCCATCATTAACAAGTCTTTCTCCATCACTCTTAAACACTCAACATCTGGCCCTGGGACCACTGACCTCATGCCTACAGAATGAGTTCATGATCACTGATATAACCTCACTAAAACTACTGAGTGAAATATGAGGGACTATATCACATCCGTCGATGTAGTTTGAGACTTAAAAGGAAGAGGAAACGGAGGTGGAAGGCATATGCATTTGGTGTGTGGGACACAGTGAGATAAAGGATAGTGGAAAAGGTAACAAGACTTTACTGCTCTACTGGGGAAAAGAAAAACACTTCAGGAAGCTTTAAACCTTTGTTTGGCCTTATCTCCTCTAATTGGCTTAAATCATTCCTAATTGTTTGCACATGTCTTTATGTTGAGCAGCTCCCAAAGCCTGGTGAGTGACTTCACATAAGCATCGAGGCAAAACGAGGGAGTAGTATGATAATAATTTGGTTTCCTGATGACTGGATGAGGCAAAGTGGGCGGCAAGGACATGATGTTTGAGATTAAACTGATTCTGGATGTTGAGGATTTGAAGGCCGGAAAATCCAAGAAGAAAACATAATGGCTGTGATAATAACAAATCTGTCTATGGTAAGGAAACATTTCATGTCTTCCAGGTGATATAATTACTGTACCTGAAACGCAGAGATGGCCAGACAGTGAAAGAGTGAAGCAAAGAAGGGAAAGAAAGAAAAAGAAGGTCATCCCAACCCATCACTCTGCCATTTGTTGTCGTGGTGTGGCTGAGCGATTTATTGACTATCTCAGAATGTACTCTGTCACGCACTCTGGTGGAATGGCATGAAGGAGAGACGAAGGGAGGGAACAAGGGATGGAAGGAGGCCAATATGAATGAGTGAGAGTGAGGGGATCCGTTTCCTTAGGCTCATTGATAATGACATACCTGCTCAGGCTGTCTGTTAGCCCTATAGCACAAACTACTTAGGCTCTAACTGGAAAATCAATAGCCTCCTCTCTCGGAGACCTCTTGCTGCCATGGCTCTTTGTGATTGGCAGCTGCAGCCGAAGGTCGTCCCTGGCGACCATGAGAGTTTGGCGGAGCTAGCAGGGAGGGGGTGTGGGGGTGTGTGGGGGGGGGGTTGGGAGTGGTTTGTGGTCCCAGCAGTTTGACACTTTAGGGAGAGCTTAACGATATGGGACTGGTGGCTACATAACACCGGGGTGATTTTCCTTGACTGAGTGACCATCCATTCAGCCACTCTAGCGAACCCCAGGTTGCCGTCGCCACCCAACTAATTAGAGTTACCAATGTCTTTTCAATGGGGGTTTTATCACTGCATAGTCCAAGGTTGGACACTGGACACCTTTAGGAAATATTTACAAAATGCTTTTCGGAAACACGGCGTGGCTGTCAACCGAATGTCAACAGAGTTTAGAAATAGCAGCATATATGAGGCAAAAATATCATGCCATTTAAATTGAGGTGCATAGATTTCTGATATGATATATTTACAGTAGCTTTGAACAGTAAAAATGATACAATAAGTGTTATTTGTACTATAAATCATTGTAACAATCATTCAACTATGCTTTGCGTTTCAAACGGAAATTAGGGGACTGATGCTTGCAACGCTATCAAGATTCAGGTTAGCAAGATTTATTCAGAGTAAAATGTGCATTTTTTTTTGTTTCCAAATGGCAGAAGAACTTTGAGAATGGCAGCTATATACTGATGGTATAAAGTATCTGCTATATATTAATGTGGACAGTGCACTGTTCTTGCAGTTAGTATACAAGCAACTGATGTACTACTCTATGCTTTACTGACAGGAAATTATAAAAAGGTCGTTGGCCAACCTCAATCCTTCAACTTTAGCATGTTATGACAATTTCAAACTGGAAAATTTCATGAAGAGTAAGCAAAAGTGTTTTACTGAGTATTTATTTTCTAATTTCTTTGTTCAAACTGTTGCTGAAACTTTTTTTTCGGCTTCAATTAGCTTTTTCAGCTTTGGTGTGTGGTGGTTTGTGCGACAATAGTGTCCATCAAAACCACAATCAGATTAATGTGCTTGCACAATTTTGAGGTTAACATTTGCTATTTTGCTAGTGCGAACATTCTACATACACAAAACAACAGTTGGAATTAGTCAACAGTTTGCTATCAGGACACAGGAATAAATTATTAAACACTCGGATTGCAATACAGATCTAAGGGAGGGTTGAAAATACCCTCCAATCAGGTTTTTGCTGATATTTTCTTTAACCAATCAGCTAGAAGTAGAGCATTTTCACTTCCTCATTCATGCAATATTAGTAGTCTGCAGGAGAGGCTCTGCAACAATAACTCCACATGCAATATTGATGGCTTGTGTCTAAACACAGAGAGGGTGCTGCTTAAATATACACACACACAGGCAAACACACTCGCACATCTGCTCCGTGACTTCATCAGTTCTGCTATCTGCCGAGCAGATGCAGGGGCCTGCCAGCCAATTAGTTGCCTGCGATGATTTTCTTTGAGCCCTCTGTGGAGGGAGCAGCTGGGTCCATCCGGGTTTGGGAGGCAGCAACAAAATGTGTGAACAAGAGTATCAAAAATGTACTATCTCTGTTCACATGTGTGTGGATGTCGGTCAGTGGATGTCTTATCACTCTCTTGGAAGTACAAAGCACGCTAACTCGAGCAGACAACTGTTGCGCATTCTGTTGCAAAACAAACCGATCTTTTTCTGTTGCTTTCTTCAAATAGCTCCGCCAGAAAAATGGTGACATTTAAAGAATTATAGCCGCAACATTAACATGACATTTATTACATATCATCCTCAGGTAAGCGTGTTTAAAATATGTTTTATAGACAAATTAGAGGGTGTTCGTCCAATTGTAAACTATGTTATAAAAACAGTGCCGTGTACACAGTAGCCAGCCAGGGAGAAGAAGAATAAGGCTGAGATGGTAGGAAAGAGAGACAGATCAAGGGCAGAAGATAAAAAATGAGAAGTAGTGAGGTTACTCATCAGCTGGCAGAGATTTGCACATGCAGGCATGGAGACTGTTTTGTGCTCGTGAGGGGGATCACTGTGGCGTCGTCACACAGGCTCAGATCAAAGAGCCCCTTGACAAGCCCCTGATCTTTTCTCCAGTCAATATAAAGCAGGGGAAAACCCTTTAGGAACCCCAGATAATTCTAGATGTTTTCAGGAGGTAAAGGGCACACAGGAGTAGCAAGAATAGATGAATGAATAAGTGACAATCACTTGGCGCTTGTCATTATATTTACACATGGCAAGGCACTGGAAAGAGGGGGGGGGAGAAAAAAAACGGCAAAGCTAAAAATATTAATTGCTCGGCTCCCAAAGTTGTTCCCAGCTGTACCGGCAGTGTGCTAACCCTACTTTTGTTTCCAGCTTGAGACTGTGATGCGCAGTTAGGCACATATGTACACAGAGAAATGTACACACACACACACACACACACACACACACACACACGAGGTAAATGTTCATATTAAGTGAGCCACAACAAATTCATAAAGTCTTTATAAAAGCCCAAGTTTGTGTCACCATATATTTCATTAAGCTACAGTTAGCGTGTCCTTCATAATATTTGGACACTTGCTCTCCAAGTAGTGTCGATTAATCTCTCTGGAGCCGCGCACTTGATAATAAACAGTCATCCTGAAATCAAACATGCAGACATTTTTTCTCATGCATTTCTTTTTTTCTAAATTCTAAAAGGCATCCAACCAGATATGTTTCCTAGAAACTTCTCCACTGAGACT
Source organism: Scomberomorus guttatus (assembly GCA_038419695.1). Classification (NCBI taxonomy): domain Eukaryota; kingdom Metazoa; phylum Chordata; class Actinopteri; order Scombriformes; family Scombridae; genus Scomberomorus; species Scomberomorus guttatus. The sequence continues at coordinate 11,353,920 of CM076447.1, read as the reverse complement.
GAAGTTGATCTAAGTGTTCTAATTGCACATAATATTCACCAATGAGTCATTTAATTATTAACTTGTGCATAACTTGTACACCCATCAGGTGTACAGACTAAACTAAATGATAAATTCTACAAATTTAATATTACGTTATCTTACACTCCCCTAAGCCTCATCACTACTTTCTGAAAAGGCTCCGTGATAAGGTCCAGAGGATGTGGCAACTATGAAGGGGGGCTAATTCATCTTTGCCTTTTCTGACATGTTTGTGGCTTATTTTTGAATCCTTTGCATAGTTGGCTAGCTCATATCAGTGACAGGATTACTGGAAATCATTGCTGAATCAATATTCTGCCTTATGTTAAATTCTTTTTTTTTGTAACAAGTGTCATGAAAGTTAATGTGTTCATGGATATTTTTATATATTCGCACAAAACTTCTGAATATGCGTTGGGGATGGGGTTTTTTTTCTGCTTTTAGAAATAAGGTTTAGCAATGTAGGCAATGTGCTGCTTTAAGGCAGGCTGCAGAGAAAATATGATACCGACATTTTCCACTATGCAGCTATGCTACTTGTACAGTAGGCCTCATTGTCTCTGATCAACGTTTCAGTGAAAAATGACGTTCGAGATATTAAAGCAGAAGCTGTGATCGTTAATTTTTACTGTAATTTATTTTGTGAGAATTCGGGACTGCTTGGGACTGTATAGAGGAGTTGACTTATTTAAGAGGTTTTGTCGATAGTTCAAAATACATAATCAATTCAAACTTAAACATGCTGAGTTGAACTGCGTGCGTCTTGAACGAAGGGAGACTTCAAAGTCGTACAAAATGCCCAATTAACTCCTTGTATTTTACACCAGACACCTATAATGACCGCGACCTCGTTAACTGGAACAGCGGACACCGTGTGATAGTCTGTACAGGCTGCTACAATACTTGCATAAATATTTCATATGGCTTTCACTGTGGGATTTTATTTTCCCACATGTCTTAGTATGTCTCACACCCTCAGCTCCTTCTCTGGCTTCTGGAGTCCTGCAACGTGAAGTCTAGGTAACGAGGGCACCTCAATTATAACCTCGGAGAGACCTCTGGTTAAAATATTCAGTATGGACAAGGTTCACAGCGATAAACCCCGCGGGCAAATTAACGTGTGTGTGTGTGTGTGTGTGTGTGTGTGTGTGTGTGTGTGTGTGTGTGTGTGTGTGTGTGTGTGTGTTTGTGTGTGTGGGAAGCCGCGGACGCCGCGTCTTCTTTCAATTATTCACGACTCACGACAAAACAGTGTAAATAAATAAATCCACCACACTTCAAAAAGGATGAAATCTCACCAGCTGGATATCAGTAACGTAATCTTTGTGATCATTTCAGTTTATAGTTTAGGCCTTTAATTCGAGTTTCACTGAGCGTAAACTGCAGGTGCACTCGACCTGTTTACCGTTTGTTTTAATGCACATTAACAAAATGTTAAATAACACCCAACTGCACAAAATATGTATAGTTTATAAGAAATATAATTTCATAAGAATAATAAATTAGCCGTTAGAGGATTCACCCCAGAATAAAAGGGACGTGTAACTGATCCTAGATAAAGACTAAAAATATGGTTTTACTTTTTCACTTTTAATTTTATTAAATAATTGTCTCCGTTTATCGTGCCTCGTTTTTTCCCCCCACAAAATCACATTTAAATGCTTAACGTACAAGTTTTCAAAAGCATCAGACCTTTTTTTTATGATAAAAGTAGGACATGCTGCATTAGCCAGTGGATACAAATAAATAGTAAGTGTCAATGAGAGGAAAAACGCTGCAATTACAGAGCCTTTCAGATACAAGTAAAACACGAAGAAACACATTCTTTTAAAAACGGAGAGAAACAGAGACTGAGACTTATCTGCAGAACACGCAGTAAAGCTGTCACTCACACACACTGCCTATAATCTGAATCCTCAAATCTCACCGGGCGAAATTGCGCGCAAAGAGCAACACTTGTCTAGAAAAAAAAAAAAAAAAGTTTAACTGCTGTCTTAGAGTGTGTACACTGACATTTACCCGTATAAACCCTAAAAGGTTTGTGTTTCCCTGTGTCGACATGGGAGCAGCGGACAGCTCCGTGCGCCCAGATGCTGGTGAGGCGGACTGGAGCTCTCCTGCAAGGACGGTCTGCGTCTGGCTGCTCTGATTGGCTGCCTGCACTGACAGCTCCGCACATGATTGCAGGGAGAGAAGCCCGACCCCCTTTCACTCTTGCTAAAGGAACCATTCATAAACTACACAAGTCCAGCTCACAGCTGAGTGTGGACGAAAAGTGAGCGGGGGGCACACAGGAGAGAATAGCAGCAAGAAGAGATGAGTGGCCGCAGACGGTGTTTTAGCCTTTAAGCGTCTGCAGCCCAGGACCCACAACCTGAATATGAATCTACCTAGCCGTGCTGGAAGTGCTCATGAGTTGGACTGATATTTAGCAGGCTATTACGTTGCATCCCTATCCGTTTCCTCCTCCTTATACTGACGTCCATCCGCTGCAAAAGCAAAAAAAAAAAAAAAAAAAAACTTTGATTACACATTTTTCCTGCACGGGGAAGCATTTGCCTCTGGCTTTACCGGTAAGCATTGGATCCGTCAACTTATTGCGACTCTCCGGTGTACAGCCCGGACCTCTGCCCAAACATGATTGCGACGCAGGCAAAGCTGGTTTACCAGCTTAACAAATATTACAACGAGAGATGCCAAGCTCGCAAAGCGGCCATTGCGAAGACTATAAGGGAGGTTTGTAAAGTGGTGTCGGATGTCCTGAAGGAGGTGGAAGTGCAGGAGCCTCGTTTTATCAGCTCCCTCAGTGAGATAGATGCGCGCTATGAGGGGATGGAGGTCATCTCCCCCAATGAGTTTGAGGTGGTGCTCTACCTCAACCAAATGGGGGTGTTCAACTTTGTGGACGACGGCTCCTTGCCCGGCTGCGCGGTGCTGAAGCTGAGTGATGGCCGTAAAAGGAGCATGTCGCTGTGGGTCGAGTTCATCACCGCCTCGGGCTACCTATCAGCCAGAAAGATCCGCTCCAGGTTTCAGACTCTGGTGGCACAAGCCGTGGATAAATGCAGCTACCGCGACGTGGTTAAGATGGTAGCGGACACCAGTGAGGTCAAGCTACGGATCAGGGAGAGGTATGTGGTGCAGATCACCCCCGCGTTCAAGTGCACTGGGATTTGGCCCAGAAGCGCAGCCCAGTGGCCCATGCCTCACATCCCCTGGCCGGGTCCTAACCGGGTAGCAGAAGTCAAAGCCGAGGGTTTTAACCTCCTCTCCAAAGAGTGCTACTCGTTAACGGGGAAGCAGAGCTCTGCGGAGAGCGATGCCTGGGTTCTGCAATTCAGCGAGGCCGAGAACAGGCTGCTAATGGCCGGCTGCAGGAAGAAGTGTCTGTCCGTCCTCAAGACTCTGAGGGACCGTCACCTGGAGCTACCGGGACAGCCGCTCAACAACTACCACATGAAGACCCTGCTGCTGTACGAGTGTGAGAAACACCCAAGAGAGACCGACTGGGACGAGTCTTGCCTCGGGGACCGACTGAATGGCATCCTGCTGCAGCTCATATCCTGTCTGCAGTGCCGCAGATGTCCCCACTACTTCTTGCCAAACTTGGACTTGTTTCAGGGAAAGCCTCACTCTGCCCTGGAGGCTGCTGCTAAGCAGACGTGGAGACTAGCGAGGGAAATCCTCACCAATGCTAAAAGTTTGGACAAATTATAAAGTGGTTGTTGAGATTGAGTCGAGGGACATTTTGGGATAAAACTTCAGAGAAGGACAAAGATGGTTCTCCAACTGATTCTCCAAGCAATGTGAAAAAAAAAAAATCAGTAACAAAACAATGCAGCGAGAAAACCACAAAAACTTTTTTTTTCTTTTTCTTTTTTTAAATGGAGCAATTGGGCCACTGCCAGAGAGAAAGTGAAGGTACATTTTCAGATAAATGTAATAACTTTTAGTTGTCTCCTTTAAATGTTTTCACAAAGTGAAGAAACTTTTATTTAAATATATGCACAAAATCGTTAAGTGAAAGAATAAAATGTAGCGTGCCAAGTTCAATTTTTTTCATTATGTGACTTAAAAAGAAATGTTAATAAAATGTTGCAAATTAAATTACAACTAGGCCTCGTGTCTTGACGTGTTTTGACAGCTGAGATGACGCAAATGACGCAAATCTGTTGCATTCTATTTTGTTATTGTCTGATGAAGAGAAACGTTAAATTATCCTTTTTTTTTCATGAGAGATAATCTAACCTCTGGTCTACGTTGGAAAAAAAGAAAAGAGAAAAATGAGGATTTTGCTAAATTTAAAGAGGGAATGTGCACAGCGTACTTTAGGCCATAAGTTATTTTTACTGTGCGTCACTGGCTCAAAAGGATTTTCGAATGAATGTAAATCAACCGACGCATGTTAATATATAGGCCTGGGAGCATCACTGCTCTCTGTTTTAACAGCAGCAAAAGCAGAGGGCCTACAGCTAAACTAAAGCCTTCATCTGATTAATGCGGCTCACTTTAGATAATGCACTGCAGCCCATAGCACAGTGCATGACACCTCAATTGTCAAGTTTATTTTAAAGGATTCTCATAGAAAAATCACATTCATATAATTCCTCATGTTAGTACAATTTCTCCCTTTATATACACACCTATATTTAAATATAAATACAATGACTTCATGCAGCGTTAAACTGCTCTACTGTAACTGTACAAACACAACCACCTGTAGGTCAGCAGCCTTCTTTACTTAACATAGTTTCTAAGTATCCAAATGTTACAGTTAATGTTTTAATCAGAGCACAATACTTCCGTGTATTTTTATTTTTTAACATGTGCTTATCAGGAGAAAAAAAACAATGTTGCAGAACTAAAAAGGATGATCATTGTTAGTGGGAAGGCTTTATCAGTTTGTCGTTAGGCACCCCCCCCCCCTCCACCCCCCACCCCAAAGATAGTTTGATAAATTAATTATTACAAAAACATATTTCTTATTACCACTAAACAATATTTAGCATTTTCGTGGTTTTAAATTTACTTTACAACATTTTAAGAAAAAAGAAAGAACCATTTCATATTCTTAATATTATTACAGGATGCGATAAATGACATTTCTATAATAATATTCAACCACAGGTTGACAAGACATCCATTTCTTCTTGGCTTCACAATTATCAGATCTTAATACAAACTTGGGAATAGTCCCATGTATGCTCATTCAAAATAACACATTTATAGACACTGAGATATTAAACATCTGCAGAGAGGTCTATTTAAACTCAAAGCCTGTTTGTAACATTTCACCAGCACCGCAGGAAAAATTCAAGCATGGCTTATGTAAGTGACTATTTGAGAACGGGATCAATGGAGAGTCTCTTACCTTTGGATCGATGGCCTTGAAGCCGTGCTCGTCCTCATCCACCTCGAAGTAGAGCTCGGAGGCGGTGATGGACAGGGTGCCTTTCACCACCACGGCCGGAGCCACCAGCTGAGCACTGGTGCTCATGTTTACCGGGCCTGGAGGACAGACAGATGCCGGGCAGAAAACAAGCAGGGACAGCCTTTTAAAAAAAAAAAAAAAAGCCACCGGTGCTAAAGGTAAACACAGAAATCGCTTGATGGCTGTTTGCCTGCAAAGATAACTTTTAGATATGGGCCTTTAATGGTGGACGCAGTTAATTAATAAGAACTGATGAGTGGGAGGATAAACAGGTGAAAGACATTGATAATGAATGATTATTAATTCATGTATTTGACTTTGTTTCGCCTAAAAAAAATGATCTCGACATAAAACTATTTTGCATGTGAGTTGCAACATTAAAGTGGCGAGGCTAAAGGCTACGGCTACTTCAAACACTGCATGCTTTCCTCCTCCGTGATGTGCGAAATAAGATAAGATGAAGACTTGCAACAGTCCGAGCTGCTTCTACAGGCTCTATGAAGGCCCAAATAACAGTCGCAACTAAAATAAAAAATATTTAAAGTGTGAAACTTTGAGGCATAATTGTCAAAAAAAAAAAAAAAAAAAAAGTAGAATTGACTGTCTCACAGAATCCATTGATTGCGGGCTGCTGGGTGAAGCTCTGTTTAATCCCTCATCAATCTTAATTTATGCCACTATGACAATGAGAGCCCGGCTCAGGGGAGCTGTGGGTGGAAGCTCTGCCCGGCTCTGCACACATATGAGGCATTGTATCTGCAGATGGGCGCTGCGGACAGAGGAGGCTCGGAGCTCGGCTTGATTTCCCTGAGCACCCCCTCACACTCGTGCAAACGGATGGAATAAACAGATATATTCATCCCTCTGCCTCCCGTGAACCCCGTGAGTACTGACATGTTATCCGTGGGCTGAAATAACATTTTTTTTTTGTTGTTGTTGTTCCGTTCACTCAAAGACATTCAATTACACCTGAAGCGGACAGCTGCTTAAGTGGAGAAGCTGAACCTCGCTTGCAGTACACACATCACGTTATTAGACAGGATTCAGTGTTTAATCCTATTGTCATCCACTTGCGTTATTTTAATAGCACTCTGAGCCCCATTAATGCATCTTAGTCTGCTGGGCGTGCTGTCACTGCACATAAAAAAAAACGCGGATTACACTGCAATCCGATTAGCAGACTATGATATTTAATTGAGATTATTTCAATAACACACACATCAAAAAGCAACAAAAAGCTTGACGACATCTCTGGGTTGGATGTAATTTAACAGAAGGCTCTGTTATAGTCGTTTAAGGAGGCTAAAAGGCTCATGCAAAGAGTTAAATTTTTATTTAGGCAATGCTGCTGTTCTTGAGTCAGATAATGTCCCATGGTAGCCTGGGATAAACTTGGCTACTGCTGGATATAAAATGTTTTGAGTGTTGCTACTCAGGCTTGTGTGTATGTTTGTGAAGCAGACCTCCAGTGGCAGAGACAGAAAACTGGATATACAGTGTTTTCAACCAGCACTCTCCTGGGATAGTGGTGCGATAATGAAAAAGAGTTGTCCATAGATAGAAGCCTGCTCTACTTGTCTATAAGGAGTCTGCACTTTCAAACTATTAATCCTACAATGAATCTTTAAAAAAAAAAAAAAAAAAAAAAAAGTGCTGATGATATAACTCCAAAACAGAAACGTTGTGGGAAAATCATGATAGCCTACCATGGGAGATGTGGATACTAGTGCATAAGGCAAAATGTTATAACTCACTGTTCAGTACACCAAAACAATGGAATAACATATACAGAATATTGGTGCATAAGAAAATGACAACAGCTTTATTTCTTTATTTTTTCGGGGGTGGGGTGGGGTGGGTGGGGGGGCTGCAGGACAAACAGCGTAGCAGGATGAGGAGGGCTGATAATGACTGACATGCAGGTATGAGAGGTGAAAAGGATGAGCTGTTTCTTTACCTGTTAAATTCTCCAGGTCCTTCTCCTCTAAAGATGACAGAGTGTCATCGTCTCCGTCAAGTAGTGTCTCACTCTCAGAGTTTTGATTGCCCAGAGCCTGACTCCTGATGGACTGCTTGCCTTTGAGAATATCCTCTTCGGACGCTGAAGGGGAAAATAGGGGCTTTTTCATTTTATATTTAAATACATTACAGCCATAAAGTGTTATAACACGTAGTTAAATTAATAACATGTTGTATTGTAGGTTATTTGACTTTATTTCAGTGCAGTGTTTCAATGTTCACATGTGGAGGAAGAATTCTTAAAAACTGAAAGCAAGAACTCGGCTGAGATTACTTTTACCCCCAAAGACACACCGGCAAAAAATCAGCAACCAACGCAAAGAGTAAAACATGACAAAGAAAAGGTTAATATCATTCCACCTCACAGACTGACTAATAAAGAGTAGTTGCTGTAAAATGAGCCTTCAAGCTTTTTTTACCCCCACTGCCTCAGTTTAGACTGCAGCTTCGAGTGGTGTTCAGTACTGATAAATAAAAAGAACCTCCAATTATCATAACAACCTCACATAAAATCAAGTCAAATCTAAGCTATAATTATATTTTGAGAACTGCATTAGTCTTCATAAAATGCACTGATTTGAGACTACTTAGTAAAGTAACTTAGGTTACTATTATTTTAAATATCTTTACAGTATTTAATTTTTGTCAGCTTCCAAAGGTGGGTAAAAAAGAAAAAGAAAAAAAAGGACTGTTTTTGTAAAGTGTAGTGAGTTTATCCGCTAATAAAACTGTTTGCAAAGTTCATAAGCACTGCTGCTTAATCTTGACTCATCAGTTTGGAGCAGAGCTGACTGCATTTTCATGCTGCGTGCACGAAGGCAAACTCAACACGGCAAACAAAACGAGACAGACAAAAGATTGACATGATCCTAAACCCTAAATTCATCTTGCCCTTATACATACATCAAAACAAACACACACAGATTATCCAAACACATTTAAACAAAATGAGGGTCACACACTGCCCATTTTGATTTCAACTGAACATGACTTGAGGTTCCAAATGGATTATTTAAGAAAAATGGTAATCTGCAAACATTTACAGAGCCCTGCATTCCCCAGTGGTGCATGGTAAGGATCCACAGACACAAGTACACAGTACAGACTGGCTGGCAAGTCTTCTCTCTTTGTAAACATAGCCGGCAATATAGTGAGAGCTCTCGCCGCTTCTGTGCATGTGTATGTTTTATAATCCGGCGTTCCGGTAAAAGCGACACTGCTTTTATCCAGTGAGTCGCTAAACACATAACTAGTGGGATTTTTTTTTTCATCATCACCTGAGGGGAGATCAGTTGCACTTCCTAAAAAAATGCACAGCAGCGTCATGTGGCTATATACTTTGAAACTGCTAGAAGAGCGGGACTAAAAAATCTCTTGTCATGGAAAATATGCAGCTCACTGATATTTAGAATGGTCTTCCTGTAATTAAGCCTCCCTGGAGGATTCTTTAGTTAGCAGCACTGAAATTACTACCAGCTCCCCTAATACGTACCACATGCCATTGTATTCACACCAAGGAAGTGGACAGGGAACTTGTCAGACCAGCTTAAAAACAGAGATGTATTTCACCTTCTATGTATTTCACATTAAACATGTTCGGCAATTCTCAACCTAATGTACAAGTACTATTAACATGCAGTATCTGGCCTTAGTTATACACAGTCTGATGCAACTAAACCTCAAGACTCCCTGCTCCTTCTATTACCCCCAAACACAAGTTATTAATAGTTCCTCAGTGTATAACACTGAAGCAACTGCAACAAAAACAAAGACTAGTCAGCATATTGTTTGGCTGAGTATATTAGAAGAGCAAGAAAAGTTATTTTGACCACATTTATGTCGCCTATCACTGGGCATACATACAAGATATGTGCACGTAAGTGACAAGGCAATGTGCCAACTTCTCGCTCTTTCTGCTCTTGAAGTAGATAGCTTATTTTTTTCTTCTTTTGATTTGACAACTTTGAGGTTGTGGTGGTATCGTATTTACTTTTGTCTGTCTGTGTGTGTGTGTGTGTGTGTGTGTGTGTGTGGCAGGGGATTTATGTCAAATATGAAAACTCATCGAATTAAGTGGAAACTTCAGGAACTCGAGATTTCAACAATTAAGTAAAACTGTTTAAAGTATGTGTGTGAAACATTAACATTAACAAAAAGTATTAATACAAATAAGTAATAATACAAATAACAATGACCCAAGAAAATATAAAAATAAAAAATAGATTGAAAAAATAGATTCACTATCATTAACCTTAAAAAACAGAGTATCACTTAAATTATTGCGTAATCAAAATTATTACAACGATGAACAATCTACTGCAAAGACTCGGCGTGCCACATTAACAGAAAAATCTACCAGGGCACTTCAACCCCATCACTCATCACACAGGGAGCAGAAACGTGCATAAATCCCAACAGGTTACACTTTTTCCAAGACCCCATTTCCCGACTGAGAGGTTCAGCTACCTGCTTATACAACTCAAGGCATGCATGGTCACAGCAATTAAATTGTCAAAATTAACAAATTTGTTTTTAACAGGAGCGTAGCCAGGAGTGTGGTCATGAGGCGAGTATTGATTACCAGAACAGAGACATTAGTCTTCAGGTATTTACTCTGCCACCTCTGCTACACGGGCCCTGGACCAGACCAAATCAATCCCCAGAAAAGATGGTTCTTTCCAGCCATAAAAACATAACAGCCTACTCAAACCTACTGGCAGCCACACACTCTCCTGTGGAAATCATCTTGGCGCAGTATGAATGATAACAGTTGTCCATGTCCTTAACACAGAAATGCACATTTTCTCCATGTTTTAAAAGGAAAAGACACACATTTCCCTCCTCTTAAAAAGGAAAAAATGTTGTTACAATTTATCACTAACTTAAAAATGCTGAATATTTTCCATTGCTTCTGACTTTATGATCACATGTGAGATTTGAAAAGTGCAGCCACAAGTAGCTAGAAAATTAGGGTAAATTCAGGCCGATCTTATACTAAATATTTTCTTAGGGAGTGAGACTGCATTTTCTCCACTGCATCTGATGAATATAATTACAGCCAGATATGACCTTTGTGCTCTGTTTGAAAACTCAGCCCTGCATTGGGTCGACTAAAACAAGACGAAAGGTTACATCAGAAAATGGATGCCGTCAGGCTTCAATGTCAAAGAGTTATTTTAATGATATATTCCCATACTTCAGCCAGGCAGTATACTCTCTTGAGGTAGCATACCCTTGCCACAACTGGCTGCTGGCTATTTTTACACTGACTTGACTTTGAAACCAAATGTTGTTTGCAGGAATTTGTCTTTTCCCTCAGTAATGAATACATGCAGCACATAAGCTGAAATCGTTTTGAATAAAATTGAATAGCAGACCGAATACCTGAATAACCAACTCACAGAATGCCTTCAACACATTTTATTCAGCTAAAAAGAACTTACAGAGCATAAGTGATATGTCTCTTTTCTATCACGAACAAGCTGAAGGAAAAATGAGGAGCAATTAAGATGGAAACAAAGTCAAATTCGGAGGCTGGCTGCACAAGAACCGCGATCAGCTGAACTCTGTTCCTGGTCTCCAGCTGCCTCCACGCTGCAGCCATTACTGCAGATCAGAAGTCTCCCAGGATTCTAGGATCCCCAGCACTTATTGCTTTTAGATCACACTCTTATTGACTCCTGTCACACCTGCCATTTGTCTATGATGTCACATTTAAGGGGGACTTTTGCAGGTGACACATTGAGGACATTTGTGGTCCAAAAATGTCCATTTTGTAGAGAGAGTAAATTGATAGAGCTGGTATATCTAGGCCCGGCTTGACGATGATTGCAAACCCTGGTGTGCACTGGATCTGGATGCAGAAATGAGGGATTACATTCTCTCTAGAGGAGAAATGCGACTCCCAGTGCTAATGCAAGGACATGTGTCATTTAGATATTGTGACTATAAGAGACTGCTGGGAATGTGTAGTTGTTCCCAGGCACAGTTTATTGAAAATCTGCACCTGTCTTTATGGAGCAGTGCACACAAACAACGGAAAAAGGGCAGAATTGATTGGATCTATTCCAATACTAAAGGAAAATATCAATGTTGTTAGTTTTAAGAGAGTTGTCATTAAAACAACTCTTTATTCTTAGTTAATAGCAGAGTATTTATGATTTTCTTTCCAAACCACATTTAATTTCCCCCTCATTATCAAGAGAATCCAAATACAATGTGGACTTTTTCTTCAACAGGAATGTGTGTGACACGCAATCTGGATTTTACCAGTATAATTAACCTGATATATTACTGTTTAACAATAGTAGACATTAAATCAATAAATCCCCCCCTGAGTTTTAGTTACACCTAAAAATACATTTAATTTCAACAGCAAAAGCTATATATTTTTATAAATAAATAATGTTTAAACAGTAAAAATAACCACTCATTCGAATGCAAAACTCCCAATGATGAAAAATAAAAGAGGGGCATGAATGTTACTTACCACTGATATCAGCCACTGTTATGCAGTGAGGAAAAAAAAGAATGAACAAAATTTCACATTTCATGTCATTCACAGCCACTCAGTTCACAACTGAATGTCTGAGTAAAGCATACTAACACTGATTATTGGTCCAGCTTTGCATAATGGGAGGCAGGGTAGGAAATTACCTGTGTGAAATTCTAATGACGGTGTTATTTTACTGTGTCTTGTGGTACAATAAATCTTTTATTGCAACGGGAGGACTAATTTTTATTGCCTTGTACCTGGTGCTACCACCAAGTGAGTAAGAAAGGCAGTGCAAAGAACAGGCGGGGGGACGTGGTGGATGTGACTGACCATGTTCGGCCGCGGCTTTGAGCGTAGCCTCTGAGTGAGTGGATCCGAAGGGGTTCCTGATGAAGCGGCGTCGCCGCCTTAAATCGTCCTCCCAGTAGTCCAGGCGCCAGAACTCCCTCGGTCGGCTGCAATGAGACAGAGGTAGCACATGTGTTAGCAATTACCAGCCAGCATGGTATAGCAGCCCAGCATTAGCACTCGGTCCGAGCAAGCATACATAAAGCCAGCATTGTGTTTGGTGTTTTTTTTTTTTTTTTTTTTTTAACCTTTAGAATCACTCTTTAAAAACATTCACTTATATGCAAGTTTAGACCCTAAATCATTGAATCTCTGTCTCTTAATAATGACAGTATCTGCTTCTCTAAGGTGTTCCCTTTTTTGTTTTCTTTTTCCTCCCATCCTCTCTTTGGGAAGGTGAACTGAGCATGAAGTGGAAAGAGCAAATGACAGCGTGATCATTTTCCACACACTTTTGTGGCACGTGCTTCCATTCTAGGCTCATTTCAAGCCCAGCAGGATACCTCTTGTCAGGACTCATGGCTAGCGGGATAAGAAGAAGGCCATTACAAACACAGAGGAGGGGATGGATAGCATTACCAATATTAATCAATGTCTATAGCCTCCATTTTTCTTCCCAATTTACATCTCCCTTTACCAGGCCTGGTCAGTAAATCATTCTGCTCTTAAGGCAAAGAAAGTGTTAACTTTTAATGAGGAATGACTGCCATATAGCATTGTGCATGTACACTGTGTGCCTGTCTATAATGAAATATCACTTCTATTTTTGAAAGTGATTTAATTAAAATATAATCTAAAATATTCATTACCCGTGGCTCGAAGGCATAACAAAGTATAAGAAAATCATCTTTTGCGACACTTTTTTTTTTCTTCTACGATTTAAAAAGGCTTTCAAATCTAAACTTTACTATAAAACAAACCTGTACATTTGTCAATTAGGCAGCACATTAAAAAAAAAAAAACACTTTTAAATGTAAAACAGCTCATGTGTTAATGATTAACAACTCGGTTGGGGAGGAAAAAACAACACGCACTTGGTCTTCAGTGAGACTAAATCCTGACTGTCGGACTCAAGTCAAATAGTCATTTTACTCGTACTAAATGTTCTCATGAGAAACAATTTCAGGAAGTAAAAAAAAAAAATCATGTTCTACACTCATCCTGAGGTTGCACAGGAGTTGGTTTTAGATAGTTATTCACCATCAGATGGTCCTAAAACCGCTGCAAAAAATGATCATGGTTTGGTGAAATATTGTAAATGTCTTTAATTCTTGTGCTGTTTGAAATATAAAAATAAGTTTTATCAACAGACAGGGGTCCACGCTCTCATGAACAGAAAATAAGGTCATACATTTCTAAAACAAATTTAAAGTGGCTGCAGTTTATCCTGCAAAGGTTTAGGAAGACACAGTTTATAGTTTCAGTGGCATAACCTATGATGGGAGAACCCCAGCATACTTTATGTGATCTACTCTTGTACGCCGCTCTGGCCGGGGGCTCCTCACAAATCTTCAGTCCAACACCAATGATCACACAGGGGCCTCTAAAAGGGAAAGGAGCTTTGCACAAGAAAATAAATACAATTTCCAAGTGGGTCCTTTAAAACCTTGTATGGCCTTGCTAATGAAAACCATTGATTATTTGATTTATCTGACAAAAAAAAAAAAGTTGTCTCAAAAGGCTGAATGACGAGCAGTGAGTGGCTGCTGCGGCTCATATCTTAAGTCTGGATGTAAAGCAGTCAGCAGCAGAGTATAAGTATTGTAAGGGAAAATGATAATACAATACGAAACTAAGTGAAATGAAAGAATGGCAAAAATGGGAATTTTGTTTATTCAGAGAAATGAACCGAGAGAGAGAGAGAGAGAGAGAGTGTGTGTGTGTGTGTGCGTGTGTGTGTGTGTGTGCGTGCACGCAGAATGCAAGTTGGAATGACACAAGGGACACAGGTCTGTGCAGGAGCAGATTTCTCACCAGTGACAAAGACCCTGCTCCATGTTTGCATGTGATAGTCTCTGAACGCAAATGGCCACTTCATCATCCTGCCTGCAATAGTATTCATCTATGAAAATAATTATCAAGGTTGTGCATGGCGCACAGCTCTGAATCAGGACGCACTCGTCTCTCATCCCATGGAAGAAGGGGGGGGGGGGTTCTGTGTGATCCACACAATACACATTAATCCATCAGGAGGGGAACCATTGGCTGGAGTAATTAGTCACGGCATGGGGAGACTACCTCAGCCACTCATATTCATCCAGTGCGCCATGAACGGGCGACAATGGAAGTCCTAATGATGGGGTGCTAGAAGAGGTGGACGGACGATGAAAGGTACCTCGTCATCAATCCCTGATGAGAGCGCCGCTGTAACAAGAATGGAGATGTACAGCGCTATGCAACCCCCATACCGCACACTGAGTGTGTTTCCACAAAGATGATAAATTATTCAGAGCTCATCCATCCTCCTAGGGCATCCTTGGCAGGATTTACTGAAGCGCCATTCTTCAAAATAACAACAATTAAAATAACAAAGGGCCAGCGTTGTGCTGTGGCTCACGCCAACCACTTGTGTAATTAGTAATTAGTTCGGTCATAAAAGGTGTCTGGAAGGGCCCGCTCGTTAAGCCTGAAGTGGCTGTTGTCTGATGATGAAAGTGAGGAAGAGACACACAGACACAATCTGACAGAGGGAGCGTGTGTGTTCTTTTAAATCTTAGCAATGCTTAAATATACAGTATCTCACTGTGCAAGCAAGAGTTTGTGTGTGTTAAGGGGAATCTGTTGAGGCATACCAAGCCTTTCTAATGTAGACCACATTGGCTACTGATGAAACAGAGTCCGGAAGAATTTTATGTGAGGTAGTAAATAGTCATTACCCTTTTTTTTTCTTCTTCTTTTTTTTTTTTTTAAACATCTTTTGGATGCTCTTCAGGACTCTGGAGTTGTAAATTTGAGGAAGTTTACCAACACGGGGGATGAATGGGAAAGCTCAAGTTTCTCCTTTTATGTGGCCCTGATGCTCTTTGTCCCTAATCAGTTAACAAAATAGTTATGCCTTCAATTGAATAAACCTCAAACACAAACCATCAACACGCTGCAAGGAGATATACTGGTGATCTCTTTAAAATTTCAATTGCGCTCCTAAATTGTCCGTTTACATCAAAACAGAGCGGGCGTCCAAGTAGATCTGGCATAGCTACGTGACACAAAATAAATGGTTTAATTGTAGGGAGTGTTCAGTGTGAGAGCTGTTTGAGGATTAATGAAATGCTTATTTGGAAAGAACAGCGTTTAGAAAAGTGGAGGGCCGAGTGAACTACATTAACTATGTCCTCTATGATCATCTATTCCCTGACACACAGGTGCTGTTTACCCAAATAACAAATAAGAAGCCAATCTATTTACAGGAATGTACGGACGCCAGTGAGCTATGACAGTTTGAACAAATACTGTTTTGAAGCACAAGTCAATATAAGGTCAACGATACTGATTCTTTTGTGTTCATTTTAACCAAATTTAAACACTTAAACACATTCCTCATTTCTAATTGTTGAATTTGTTTTGTTTTTTTGGTCTTTTTTGTTGCTAGCTATTACCATTTCCTGCTGCACCAACCAGATTTCCCATGGGATATATTATGGTTTAATCTTATCCTAAATATAATACTAATCTAGCCTTAAAAAGCCTCAAATAAACAATCCAAATCCACCTCAATTTCCCCTCTATTAATCACCATATATTATTGGGATTAGTGGTATTCTAAGTAGGGCCAACGTTGCTCATTATTATCAAAAGGCCAGTTTAAACATGTTAATAGATTCTCTCTGCAGGTCCTGAAAGTTTGATAGCACTGTTATTTCAATGGCACAATTGTTCTTTTTTTGACGAGGACAAATGATTCCCATCCATCAAGATCCAATCGGACGTGATTGTCCAGAGGCAGATGCATCACAGTTCTTATTTCTCTAACACCATTTTCAGTATTTAAAAGTTTGTTTTTTATTGGGAACATTGGGAACAGATTAGAGAAGTATCTAATTTTATTCCTAATATTTTTTTTTCAATTGAACGTAGCTTTTTTTTTGGAGAAAAACAGCTTGAATTTACCATGAGTGAATGTGAAGGGGTACAACACATATCACTGTTTTGCTTGGGCTCATTTTCAAAGCATTGGATGTTATGTAAATGATATAACATGACCTTTATCATAGCACACAGGACATGCGGAGTGAATATGCTTTCATATATCACTACAAGCGACTGCACTTTGGCACAAACAGTCATTCATAACCTTTCTGCTAAATTAATTTGGGTACAGTCAATGAGACCCGCATATGCAGAAGAGATTTCTCTCCTTGCTTATTTTATATTAATGCCAGTTCCTATTGGCAGCCCTCAAATTGCTCAAATATTGCCGCTATCCCCGGGACCATTTTGCTTTGATTTGCATAAACCATGTGTTTAGAAGAAACGGGAGAGCCGGAATAGATTGAGGATTTGTCATGTTGAGGACTGGTTGCTTGAGCGCTGGCTCTTTGTCAAGTGGTGGCAGCGATCGCTTCGATGGTATCTCCAGACTCAAATTAAAATGAAACAGGAGCAACTACCTACCCACTGAAATTGTTTGGCATGATTAAGTCTTGCTGAAGTGATTTTCTACATGTGCATTAATGCTTATCCTTCCCACTCCAATGAGGTATACAGGAGACCATCTACGTGTGTGTATGTTAATTCGCCCCGGCTAATGTTGTTTACAAGATTTACCAGAGGTAACGTTAGGGTCACAGACCAGCAACATTTCCATCTTATCCCCTTAAATGACAGTACATATGTAATTTTGCCCATCCTTATTATTAATCACAGGATCAAGTCATTTAATTTGTCTATTTTTTAATATGAATTTAAATAACAGGCGATAAGTGATCCACCACTAGATCAGATCTGAGATGAAAAATGTATGAAAACATATCTAATCAAAGAGGATGCACTTAATGAGAGGAAATAATCAAAACCAAAAATCTACATCTTATGTTTACATATGAAGCAAAGAATTCAGTCACACTGAAACAAAGTACATGTGCGTTCACATCCTTTGGTTTTATCACTCCCTTGTTAACTCCCTTTTCACTGAATTTGCTTTTAACACACAAGAGTGCACACACTCTCATTACCAAGACAACATAAGCACCTACCACTCCTCCCAATTAACTCCAATTTATCCAAGAGCTTTCAAAAAGCCATATGAAAAAAAAAAAAAAAAAAAAAGAAAAAAAAGAGGGAGTGATATTGCATCTCTGTAACATCACCGGCTTGTGAGGATCAAAGTACTCCCATGGGTGGGAGGCAAAAGGCTTCAGACTCCCCACAATGCAGTGCAGCCAAATTAAATAATGCAAATCGAGCCCTAATTACCACCAGCTTAGTGTGCAGCTTCCAATTAGCAGCAATTACACTCAGTGTAAATTCACCAACAAAAAGCCAGACAATTACACACTAATTATATTAGATTTCATGGGAGGTAAAAGGGAAAGTGTGGTGCTTAGTAAGCTAGTAAATATTGACCAAAGACAGGACTTTAACATGCTGTGAAAACATGTTTTCCACTCATATGAAAAATGTTTTTATTCTTTAATGTTAAAATAGCTCTACTGTAGAAAATTATCTAAGCATCAACAACAGAATAAACAGTATAAACAGACTTTCACTGCTTCAGTGCTGAAGTGGTACCATCTGTATCAGTGATGAAGAGTCACATTTTTCCTGTGATTGTGACAACATGCATTTATGGCCATTTATCACCACTACTGCTCGGTAATGAGGGCATCCACTGGACCGGAGTTGAATAATTCTGCCATTACTGGCCCATTGTAATAATCTTCTGACCTCTAGCTTTCAAAGCTGATCTTGAATGGTATGACAAATCTCAACATGTACCCACGTTTCCAAACACACCCCAAAAGAAAAGCACAGTGGAGAAGCTCAAGGTCAGCTGAGACGGGGAGTCTGAGGAGATTTTTTTTTCAGTCTTAAAAGTTCACATTTGTAACACAAACATGGATCATGTTTAACCTTACAGCTCAAATCCCAAAACCAACCAAGTGGTTTCACAATTGAACTCCTGACAACAAACACACACATTTTAAAACATACAATTTTTAACTCCTCAAAAAGCAAACCATCATACATTTAATTCATAATTAAACCTAAGCAAACCTTGCCTGTTAGTATAAGAGCTTTGCTAATATTTTATTAAACAAACAAATCAGTGTCGTGCCCTCTCCTTTGCACTCTGTGTACTAGTGTGTTGTGTGTTCCTGCTTCTGTGTAATGCAGGGCTACAAGGCTCGGCAATCTCATCTAGCAAGGCTGTCTGCTATTCATGAGCACCTCCTCCCCTCTCTCCATCATACGGCTGTGCCCATTATACAGCACTTAGAGCACAGTGTGTGTGTGTGTGTGTGTGTGTGTGTGTGTGTGTGTGTGTGTGTGTGTGTGTCAAGTGCAGCAATTCCATTGCAAGCTGATTGGTAATGGTCATGTTATCTCTTCAGAAAATAAACTAAAAAAAAAGAATTAACTATAGTAAAGAAACCAACATTAATATTTCCATACTATCCCATACAAATTAGACTTTCTATAGAAATAGTCCATATTTTGTATGTGTAAAGTCTGTTTATTGTTTTTATTTTATTTCCATTTTCTATTATTACATCTGTTGTTCACCAATAAAATGTGTTTGTAACTGTAACTCATCATGAGTCACTCTGGGATGAATAAAGTGCTCCATCTGCTCCAACATCTATTATCAATATCAATTCTTAAAAAATTACAGAGCTTACATATCAAACTCTCCTGGTCTCATCCTCTAAGTGTGGAGCTGAACTTGAACTCAAAACACAGGATGGGGGTGTGGGGTAAATCTACAGCAAGAATACAAGCTGAAGATCTATGAGTAAAGGATGATCCTCACTCTTCCACTTTCTATACCGAGGACAACAGTATTTTATATGTCCCTTTTCCTGCTTTGGTTGCACAAGAAAGTGCTGGATTGTAAAGATAAAGGCGATTTTTGGCAAATGGTGAAAGTAGCAAAATAAATGACCTGCTGGTCCTGTGGTGTAATTACAGTGGCTGGAAGCATACCAATCTATCAAGAGGAAGAGGGGGGGGCTGACACGCTGCAAAGGGGTTAGTCAAAGGAGATAGCCTTTGACTAACTACTGGCCCCTGACAATCGATACTCTGCAGATATTGTATCCAGGGAGAACGGAGGGGGAAAAAAAAGCCCTAAAAACTTCCCAAATGGCTTTTCATTCAGATATTGATCAGCACCCTTTTATCATGACCTTGCTCCACCAAGGCCATATACTTTCTTAAGGGTATATGAAACTCATAAATCTGAGAGTTGCTACAGAGTCGCACCGTGCTGGGAGCAGCGAAGCAGGATGGTGTAATTGGTCTTTCTGGGATGGTCTTTCATACTTCATAACAAGGATTCCATTACATTTCTGAGCTGCTAGGGAGGGGACGGACAATACGAACGGTGTAAAAACAAAGAAGAGGATTGAGATGTAAATAGGAAAATTAGGGAACGTTGGTTAGATTAAAAACCTCTTGTCGATTCTCACCTGCAGGGTTGGTAAAACACTATAGCAACCAATCACTGTGCATATACATAGTCAGTTAAAACACGTGGATTCCCAAACAAGGGTACCCCAAACGGTACTTATTCAGTTGCCAGGGCAGAAAATTTGCTCAGCTAATTTGAAAAATTGAAATTATTATTTGGTAAAATAAAAATGTATAAATATATTTATGTTTAGGAGGAAACTAAACCCACAAAAAGGATTACAAATTAGTGTGAGAGTAATCGTCAGTATATTTATTGTCACAATAACCAATAAACTACCGGCTATGATAGGCTACTTGCACATTATATAGCTCAAAGTCAAAAAAAGATAGCTCAAAGTTAAATAAATGACCACCTCCCAAGTGGTAGAAGTAGAAAGTTGACACGATCTACTGAAAAAAAAAAACTAGACCAAGCCTAAACTTTAACAATTTCACAATACACTTTCATGTATTGTAACGAGACCAACTTTAATACAATTAACTGTGACAAGTTTAAAATTAACACATTTGGAACATGACAGGTGGTATTGAAGGAGTTAGGCCTGATAGGACTGTGGGGGTATCATACAAAACAAGGTTGGTAACCACTGCTCTAACGTATGTGAAACTAAATCTATAAATTATGAAAAACATTTAATAATTTCCCCCGATAATGACCCGAAAGTACCAGTTTAACCACTCAGCTTTTTGTTCATTCATTTTAAATGATTCACTAAGTGTAATCTTTTGAGTCTCAGACTGCACTGCAACACTTAACCATGCTAACATATGGACATCATCAGCTGTTAATATGTTCCACCATGACACTTTGTTACTATTCCTTACAGCCCCAGCCACTGTACTGTATATACAGTAGAGGTAAATGTTATCATTAAGACTATATTCTAATTCATATCCATGAGCCGGACTGCACGGTAGGGCCTTCGTGGCACGTTATTTTATGTAACTGATGGAATCCACATCTGTCAAACTTGAACATTCTCCCCTGAGATTTAAAGGAACATCCTTTTTGTCCCCGTCACAACTTCTCTGTCCCAGACACATGTTACTGTGCATGATTAATGAGGTGGAGGGTTTCACATTGAACCCGTTTAAGGGCTTTGGTGCTGGAGATTCCTGCGTGATACGGAGAGTCTTGGCTCACGTTTCTTCATGCGGTATGTTTATGCTATATGTTTATGACTGTATCAAGGCAGATGGATGACCACAACTCAAGCCCCGGCTAATTGGTTTTGAAGTAGTCGGGACCTGGACTAAAGGAAACAACTGTCTCTGCCTCGGATGAGACGGGAGCAGCGGGCTACGACAGCTGCCACTGCTCAGTACATTGGGTCATGTTTGTGTTTAGACTGCAAGTATTTATAAGCAAACCAAAAGCCATTACCAGTTACAAATGACCAGTTAAGTACTGTATAAAGTAAAGAAGGGCTCATCTTAATGATTATCTACTGTACCTGCAGGTTTACAATCATTCTCATTTAATTTTCTCAGACTTCTTGAAAGTTTTAAAATATAAAGAGTAGAATACAAAAAAATGATCCAACTGCTCAACAGAAAGACGCAGTACACAAATGATTCCCATAATTCCCCAGAAATTCAGAATTAACAAAGATTGGGGGTCCAGCCACAGTGTTTATTCTTTTCCCAACAAAGGCTATCTGATGGTCAGATAAGTCTGCAGCTGCAGAGTTTTTCATCCAGCAAACAAGACACACTCTCAACCTTTTACATACAGATTTGTGCAATCACTCATCGGTATGACTTAGTATATACTGTAGCTAGAAGAAAGGATGTGGGAAAGAATTGTCTCGGTCTTGTCTTTGTCTCCATCTCCACTTTTGATGCTTCAGTAACAAATATCTCTCTCTCATCCTCTGTTCCATCCATCTCCCTCTCTCTTTCTCTGTCTTCCTGCTCCTCTCGTGTCATGCATTTCCGAGAGCCAGTGTATTCTAAACAGTTATGTTCTTGTTTCCTATGGTTATAATCTCCATTGACGTGTTGGAGTCCCATTTCCTTTTTCAGCTCTGCGTGCACACTACCAGCACTGCTCTGTTCATAAAAACACACACGCGAGGCAAACACAGACATTGTGCAGGCCTCAGCTTTAACACATGCATTACATTCAGTATTATGTATCATAATTGTGATTTAAGTCTGGAATGAAAGCATACAAGTAGAGATGAATCTGGCTGCCGCAGCTTCTCATGCAATCATTTATTTAAAAAAAAATAAAAAATACTCTGTGGACATGAATGTTCTCTCTGTGGTAAGCATAACTCTGCAATATGTTCAGAGCACAATTAAACTCATTACTTGGGTGGGTGATACAGTTTCAATCCAGAAGAGGAAGAAGCTCAACAAGAGGGATAAAACCAACAAGCCCTGGTATGACTACAGGGTTAGGGTTACAATGAGCGGTGGTGTTAATTATTTGGTTTATAAATCGATTAGCCAGTCGACAGAAAATCATGATGCATATTTCAGAGCACCAATCACAATTGAACAATATTTTAATCTGATTACAATTGTGGGGTTGTTTGCTTATGTTGCCAAGGAGAAGCCACTGTCAATCAAACCCCGCCCTCACAGTCTTGATTAAGCAAATTAGCTAGAATTATAACTGGGGATGTTTTTTTAAAAAAAATCCAAATTCAAACTTATCTCATCTTATTTACACTTGAATATTTGATGGTATATAAAATTTAAAACCAAGCTTTCAGGGGTTTTAACAACAAATTAGAAGATCAATTAATCATTTAAGTTTGCTGATTGCTGGTTCACCGTTTTTTTTAAACAGATTTGTTGCTCTTCTTCTTTTTTTTTAATATCACTGTAATATCTTTGGGCTTTGTCCTGTTGTCCAGAGAAAACAAAGAACTTTAATTAATTTTAATTTAATTCTCTCTTTCTCGTTTTAATTAAACTATTTATTTGGAGCCTAACAGTGTGCAGACCTTTCTCCTTTGTGCCCTGCAGCAAAATATTTTATTGTCTTGCACCTTAATATTTTTACACGTAGTCCCTCTTCTGAAGATGTCGTGTTAGCCTGTGGAAACATGTGATGGGTATTTTTCACCATTTTCTGACATTTTATAGACTAAACGATAAACTGATTCATTGTAAAATAGTCAAGAGTTTAACTGATAATGAAAACAATCGTTAGCTGCAGTCTTTATGAGCAGCAGAGCTTTGAAGTAGCATACAAAGAAGATAGCAGGTAGTGTAAAATGGATATACTATGTGGTACATCTCATGGGGATAACATTGATAAATAATTTATAGAACTTGCTCTGTCAATAGCCATGTTATCTAAACAAATAATATTTTTAAAAGACCTACAAAAGATAAATAAATTAATAACTTAAGTGGTATGAGGAAC
The DNA here is from genome assembly GCA_038419695.1 of Scomberomorus guttatus. Lineage (NCBI taxonomy): Eukaryota > Metazoa > Chordata > Actinopteri > Scombriformes > Scombridae > Scomberomorus > Scomberomorus guttatus. Next base: position 11,330,592 of record CM076447.1, on the reverse strand, counting down.
CCTCCTCAGCATTTTGCACCATATGCAGTGTAATTTGTGGATACAGTAAAAACCCCTTTCTGCGACTAACTGTGACTGTTCTGCTCCGGCTTCTTTCCCTCAATAGTGCGCTGGCGAAATGACATAGCACAAGATAAAATAGTAATGCTAATATCAATAGTTTGTCCATTACAGGTCAGCTAACTGTCCAGCAGAACAGTTACAAAGCTGTTCGTTTTCGATCTCACAAGGCCGATCAATACGGGGGCATACTGTTTCAATTTTGCCGGCATTGATTTTCTCTATAACACTCCAACCCTAAAGCATTCGTCTTTCTGAAGGAAGGAAGATTTGATTTACTGAAGAAAAATTGGAGTGCACATCACAAAGATTTTTCGCCGGGCGGGAGTGTGACATTCCAAAAGATGGATGTCCCTTGGCTGGGAAGCCTCTAGCCTAAGGGCGTCCATTAGAGCAGTGGTGCTGCGGAAAATGAGCTGCTTATATGAGGGAGGAGGAGCAGAGGGAGAGGAGCTGGTGCTCGATGTGTGTGTGCGCTTTGGAGGGGGGGGGGGACTAGCTGTAGGTGAGGTTTGTTGGAATAAACTGGGAATAAAAAGGGATGCTGATGCAGCCTTAAAAGAAAAGAGTAAGACAAAGTAGGAAAACAGCAAATGCCAGGGAGTATACCTAAACCTTTGCAGCTTGAATAATGTTTCCATTTGCCTCAAACAGATTGGCTACATCAGTAGATTGTCAACAACAGCTCTGGATAAAAACACGTGCACATTGTTTCTGCATCATACTCAGCTGCAGCCACCTTCCTTTTACTTCCCCCGCTTCCTGCATCCAGAGTGAATTTCCATGGTACATTAGTCAGCCTATTAGAATGCAATAAAGAGAAGGTATGAGAGGGGAAAAAGACGAGAGTAGTGTGTGTCCCTAGAGAGCGTGAGTTGGCGTTCTCCATCATCTGCCCTCATCTCCCCTCTCTGTCTGTCGACTTTGTCTAGGTGTCATATACATGAAAGATGATTCCTGACCCAAATAAACAGAGCGGCAGTCTGGATGCTCAGTGGACCCAAGCTCAAAGAATAGGGAAGGAAGAAAAAAACGGAGAGATGTGCGGCAAAAAAAAAAAAAAGACATCTGCCAGTTGTTTCATTTGTGGCCATCTTGCTAGCTGTTCATTTCCTTTTTTCTTCCCTCTTAAGAAGACAGCGGGCAGGCATGTTGTACACCTGAGTCTCCAGGCACTGGGACAGAAACGTATGGATGAACAGGTAGTCGCCCCTATCTGTCTGGCTGTGCATCTGTCTATGCCTTGACACTAGATGACAGACAAGGGCACAAAAACGATAGATACTTCCTTTGTCTGGTAGAGGGAATCCTCCCTGGACATCTGTGATACAACTGAAGTAGATGGTGAAACAAGAAAGAGCAAAGGACACTGAGTGAGAGAAAAATAGGAATAAAATTGTATGCTCTGAATGAGAGAAGGAAAGGGGAAAAAGAACCACAGACAGAGGAAAAGACTGAGCAGGGGAATGGAAAAAGGAAAATCACCTAACACCTCTTTTCTCCAGAGGCCCGGGCTGCTGTAAGCTGGATATTAAGACACAAATTGCATTCAGGCAGGTCACACTGTGTCAGAAGATATTAGATGCCTGCCGTGAGGAAACAACAATTCCCATCAGCTTGTGAGAAAATAATATTTTCATTTTCAGACTCTTTATTGAATGGAAACTTTGGGGAATACGCTTTTATAGCGTGTGAGGAGGCAGAGTTGGATTTTACACCCAAGCAACAAAAGGTCGTAATCATACGCCGCGTTTCGACTGCAGGAACTTTCCCCAGGTACTAAGAACCTTTTGAGGAACTCAGTTCCTCTACCTGCGTTTCCACCGGAGGGACCAGGGTCTAAATGAAGTTCCAGGGAGATTGTTTTACCCCCCAAAAAGGTCCCTGATCATGGGGGTAGTGCTTTCCAAAAATACAGGAACTTTGGAGGCGGGGTTTGCAGGGATAACCGTCGTTGAGTGGTCAAACACGCACAGTGCGGCTGCTTCAACTTGTGTGCTGCTTCATTCATAAATAAGTACTCTTGTATCAATTTAGGACCAGTTTAGGAGAAGGGGAGGACATTTCTCTTTGTTTGTTAATGTTAAAAATAAAGAAAGGCATGGTTGTCGCCTTCCCGACTCATTTTAGCGAGAAAACCGGCCACAACTAGGGAGGTCCGGGGGCACGGTCAAAGATTTTAACTTTACATCATCATGTCATTTCTATTACTTTTAAGTATATTTGCATCTGCCTGAAAACTAATTCTAACAGCCCTTTTCATAAACAACATAAAAGGAATCAATAGATGTGGGAGCTGAATACATCAACAAGACAAAAACAAGAAGACAAGATAAAAAAAAAAAAGTACACTATCCACTATCAGGGATATAATTGGTAAAAATTCATTAAAAGCTTACATCTAATCTATACGCATAATTACATATGACAAGTAAATTCAAACATTTGCCTTTGTTTACTATAATAAAAGGAGGAAACAACAGAGTATTACTGTAATACTCTGTCAGTGTCTGTTATTGCTGTGTAACGTCTCCTGGTGTGAGGTTTGACGTAAAGAGATAAGCAGTGCCATGAAAACCACTGACTTAGCACTTGTAGAAATCAAACCGTTTGTCATTTTTCAGGCCTCCCACCATGATGATAGCGCCGTATCCCTCCTCTTACAGTTAGCCCCGCCCCCTTCCTCCTCTACCCGCCATGTTGAGTCCAGCCAATCGCAGAGCCGGGCTGCTGCTGTCACGGTCACGCACGAGACACCCTTCAAGACGCGCATTAGAGGTTCTCTGGGTTTACATGAGTAGAAGGCTCCAAACCACATAATTGGAATTCTGTGCTCCAAACCAAGGGTTTGTATTGCTGAAGTTGAAATTAACCAATTCTGCATCTAATCAACCCGACCGACCTTGAGATTAGTTCCTCTGGGTCCAAAGTACCTGGAACTTTTGGTGGAAATGGGGCTATAGCTGCGTATTGTCTTTGTGTTCCTGGATTTAATTTTCACAGCTGGAAAAAGGTTGTGGGTTTCATCGTGTGTATCCGCTCTTCCCCCTCCCTCCCTTATTTACAGGCTAGGATGTTGCTGCGCCACATGGTTTGCGTATGTGTGGACAGGGGGAAAGAATATCTCTTATATTAGGCCGCCTGTAGGTTTGCAGGTGTGCTTGTGAGTTTGTTTTCTGTGTCTATCTTCTTCTTCTTACATTTTCTTTACTACGGTTTGCAGCACCAGATGTTTCTCCTATGCCCGCATACCACGGGCTCTGGTGCGAAGCTGCACCACCTGACCTTCACAGTAATTGACCAAAAATATTGATGTAATGGCACAGGACTGATTGTGATTTATTAAAAGAGCGCTGCACTCCAAGGCCCAGTGCCAATGGCTCCCTGCGCCCATCGGCAGCCATTAGGAAAACCATCAATAGCACAACGGCATAAAGGGCCGGTAATGGGGGACTTTTCTGGCCGGAGCCCGTAGAACACAATCTCCATAGTAAATAGCACAGCCCTGTGTGAGTACACATGGGGCCTAATAGAAAGAAAGAGATGGAAGTAGGAGAGAGAGGGAAGGAGATGGGATCAAGGAAAGAAAAATATGACAAATACTACACCACATCCTGATATAAGACAGAAAAAAAAGCAAAAAAAAAAGCAAAGGAAAACAAAGCCAGCCAGAGATAGACTCCTGATCCAATAGCAAACTAACCCTCGCCAGACGAGTCCCTGGAGAGTTGGTTCAGCCTAACAAGCGCGAGCCAGCGGCCGTCTCTCCAGCTCACCATTACACACTACCTGCGCAAACAGCCATCATTAGGGAATAGCTGCATTGGATTCTGCTGCCTGTTCGGCGAAACAAACACAGAGGATAGGGTTTCCTCTGTTCCTAATGGGTGCGGAGCTGTTTAAATGGCTTTCATCTCTCTCCCGAGTCAATGCATCATTCAACCCACAGCTGACATTTTCACCTTTGCAAATCTAATTTAATCAAAGTCATGAGTATTGGGGGACGAGACAGATTATGATGAGATTAAAACAATTACAGTGGTTTGAATCATTTTCAAGGCGGAGAAAATTACATGCTATGAATACGGATCATAAGAAAAACAAAACAGGTGCATACTCATAATTAAATCCATTTCTATACTATGCTTCACCTGAGTAACAGTGTCACTTATTGTCTGGTTAAAATCTTCTGGCATGTGGGGGACAAAAAAAAAAAAAGCGATAAAATAAAAATTACAAAACAATATACGCAAACCATAGTGTATTACATGTGTACATAATGTAAAATACAGTGTGTGTATGTATGTGAGGCAGTGTGACTGCGCAAAGAAACCCTTTAATAATCATCTTACTTGAAAGCAAAATGACAACTTGTAAAAATTTCCAGAATGAGCACAGTTAGCAAGTTCTGTTTCAGTCTTGGTTCAAGCACAGTAGCTTTAGTTTTACCTTATGGAAGAGTTTCCCCAGGCTCCGTGTTTGTCAGTAAGAATGTTGACTATCTTCTGGATGAGCTGCGTGGCTGTCACATGGTCGCGGTACTTGGCTGCACGGATCAGATGGTCACACATTTTCTCCTCATCCCGCTTCTCTGCGGCGTACTGAGCAGAGTTAGACTGGAAAAGGAGAGAGAAAGAACACATTATACATTCTGTGAGTGAAGGTATCATGAGTATTTATATTTCAAATGCATGCAAAAATGTGTCAAGAGACTGAGTTATACAGTATATAAATTATAATTTGGGTTAATATCATGCCGATAACATATATAGCCCAGACATCTATAAGAAGGAACAATACTGACACCAGCACAACAGTGTTTGCACATATAGAAACTCCACTCTGAGTAGAACCAAATGAAAAGCATGGGGTCATTTCTGTCCTCATGTCACGTTGATTAATAACAGTGGACATGTATTTACTAATGCCCTCCGGCGCACCAAATCACACGATACCCACAATGCACAGGGAGGACATTTTTCTCTGTCGGAATTTGTTATCAGAATGGGCCTTTGAACTCTGCAGAGATGGTAAAAGTAAAACACCTTCTGAAAATAACAGCTATAATTTGAAACAGTGTTTTGATTTTCAATCTCTGTTTCAGAACCAATTTCACTTGCAAACTCGTGCTGCACTCATGGCTTACTCTAAAAGAAATGCTTCACGGTGATATTTTTATTGAAGGTGAACATAAGAAAAAAAGGATTAAGGGAAAAAAAAAAAAAAAAAAAAAAACGTGCTATGTATAGTGCAGCCACACAGATAATTGCATTGGTGCATTTATGTTTTCTTTTGCGGCTGCACTAAGAAGAATGAAAACTCATTCAATTTTATCAAATTAACCTTAAACCAAACCACTGCTACAACAGTCATACAGTAACTATTAACCCAGATACATGGCTGAACAAATGCAACCTGCTTTCCCAAAGTTACCAGTAAAGCGCTTTATAATGGGTCCTCCTCTTCAATTTGAACGACAACATTTCATATCTGACAGAAAATCTATAGAATATAAATCACATTAGAGAGGCTTTTCTGCAGGCTGCTGAGCCTTAATTATCAATCTATGTCTCTTTGTGTGGCATTAAAGTGGGCCTTGACCTTCCAGGATGATGACCTGGGAAACAGCAAAATAAAGGGAGGAAAAGGGAGAGGGATCTGCGGGTAAATGTTTCAAATTTTAAACCAGAGAATGCTTTGCCTTGCTCTGAGCCAGTGTGTGTCGTGTGTCCATTAATCTTGATCAGTGGAGGTAAAGGCAAGCTGGAATGAGGACATGGAAGAGAGCCGGACCAAAGGAAGGGACCAGTCCAAAATCCTAAAATTCTAGTCATGCTTAATTTCATATTGAAAATGATATATATTATATTAAACAATATGTTAAACACTTCTTTGATACTTGGATTTACAGACCTTTAAACAGATATAAGCAGCAAGCTTATAAAGAGTCCGTTTCCATCAGCCCCTGTCTGAGACATGTAAAGTCTGCAGTACTAATCAACAGTGCTGGGTTCAAACTCATAACCATAAACAAACACTTCATCACCTGTGTGTTGAGTCTGCCCAAACACCCAAACCCTCCATGCTGTAATGGGCTTTTCTCATATCCAAAGCCAAAGTTGACTACGGGAGAAAAGGCCAAATTCAGACTCAACCCTAAAATAACAACCAAAAAAAAGCTGAACACATAAGTAGCGCCATTAAAACCCAAAGTTAGCTTTGCTTATAAGTGGAAAAGACAGGTCACTGTTAATTCGGGAGGTCATTCCGTTGATGTGAAGTCAGAGAATATGCTGGGGTATTATGAAGGACTTATTATGTTATGTTATTACAAAGGTTAAGGCGAATAACTAAATCTCTCTCCTTGGCACCATCCTGCATTCACTTCCATCTAGGTCCACTGACAGAATACTGTACAGCACAGAAACTAAAAGAGGCATTTTGAGTGTTTTCAAACAAACCTTTCTTTCATTCTTTTCAAGGAATGCTGAGGAAACATAAGAACTAAATTAAAAGTATTTGTTCCAGTTTGCTATTAGAAACATGCCTCTTTTGGAGTGACTTAAGCAGGCATTGTGCATATTTTGACAAGAAAACAACCATAAAAAAGACATGCTCAGACATAAAACACTTCCATTTACCGAGTTAAAGGAGTGCAGCTGAGGAGAAGGGATGGCAGACTATGATTCTTTTAGCTTCAGCCACCAGGGCACAACATGCTTGCAGTGAGACCGTTATGACTTGCGACACTGTAATCGTGGGCAGCACCTTTCATTACATGGCCTGGCTGACAGGGTCGGCCGGCTTGGGTGCCTGCTCTGCCGGAGGAGACAGCTTGGTGAAGACGAAATGATAATGGCTGGCATTAATCGAGTAAATTACACTGAGTCGTGTCTCCCACAATTCATCCACAGTTCAAATAAATAACTATGGATGTGTGTTGGACTTTGGGGAGGAAATGGGCTGCTAGGGAAGTGACTGGGGAGTGGAAAGAACAGTAATCATCTCTAAAATCACATAATGGCAGAAAATGGCAACACGCACATGCGGAGACAAAGCATTGAAACACGTGCTTTTTAATCACATTACACGTGCATTTTAACCCTATTTTACACCAGAGCACAACACACAGATCAGCGTTCCCGCTGTTAAAAATTGCTGTTGTGGTTATCACGGCCTCTTGCCCATGTTTTTGCCATAATGATTCTACAAATAATAAGCAGGGGAAACGAGGAGAGGAGTTCCACAGTAGTGGTGTTGTAACAGTGTCAGCCTTATCTAAATGCTGTAGTTGTTGTCAGATGATGCCTCGCTTCCCCTCCTCCTCTCCCTCTGTGGGTTGAGAGGGTTAACCAGTATAATAGGCCGGAGAATGGAGGCTCATTACAAGATATCAGCCCTATGTTTATCAATTAGAGTGACAGAGAAAGGTCTAGTGGTGTTGCTGTGCCACAGTGAGCCTTCAACACGCCGACTGACAAAAACAGGGTCTCAAGGTTCTGTCGGGGAGAACAGGAGGACGAAACAAAACCAGCAGAGATGTTATTAAAGCGCTTGATTTGCAAGCTCTTGACATTGGTGGCACATCAGGGCTACACACTCTCCAAGTCTGGGCTATCGCTCTGCGAGAATCTCCAATTTCTCACATCCGTCGACAAGCACTCCCAGAGGGTTTCATTTACAAACGGGCAGAGGAACTGTCCAGAGGAAGGCGAGAAATCAGACTTGTCCTTGTCTGGTATCACAGAATGCAAATACACTACAAATAAATTCCTCCTGGAACACAATGGAGGTCTAGGGAGACAAGAGGATGAAATGAGAAAGGAGGATGGGGGTCGCAAAACAAAAGTAGATGCTGAACCAGTCCACCAATTGGTTTCAAAGAGATTCTCTTGCACTTGATCTCTTGCCCTCGAGTTTTCAAATTGCAACATAAAATGTCACCAGGGGAATTCAGACAATGGGCTAGGGAAGAAACGAGTGAAAGGAAGAGGAGGGGGAGAAAAATGAGGGCTTAAAAGTACAATGGCGAACAAAAGTCACCAAATGACAATGCCTGACAGCCACTTCAATTCTGAAATGATGCCCCCGTCATGTCGTGCTCCCAAGTATTGATTTTTTTTCCTTCTCTTGGAGCGCAGGAGGGGGAAAAAAAATAATCTAATCCAGTTGAAACAGATCCCTGCTGCTGGCATCAGCCCGTTGCTAGCGACCATCAAGGTTAACGCAGGCGCAACACTTATCAAAGTATCTCTCTCCTCCTCCTCCCTGCTCCTCCCCTCACACTGTCTGTGGCTGATCTTTAATGGACTGGTCACCATGCTCGGCTGGCAGCCTCTTCATCTCTTCTACCCTGAAACCCTCTTGTCTCTGCGAGACCGCGCCCTCCTCTTGCCACATCAGTCTACATCGCTGCCATCTTTGCACAATGACTCCAGCTCAGCTTCAAGGTCATGCCACGTGAAAAATCATATGTGTTAAACTGTCGTGTGGGGGTGAAAAATAGTTAAATGAAGGAAGGACATGACCAGATGAAAAATACATGCCCGTGGACTGGCTGTTGCCTGAAATCATGAATACGGGGCGACGGCACCAAGCTTGAGGTTAAAGGTTGAATATTCAAAACAAATTTCTATCAACAATTTAAAATGTAAGCAGCAAAGACTAAATCAAATAAAAATGTGTCAAAACTCACATTACACACTGCTCTGCTCCAGGAATGGGAAAAAAATTCAAGAGAACATGCTCCCGTTGACTAAAGAGACTGCATTACAGTGAAACAAAGGGAACTGTGAAGTAAAGTCATATTTCGAGGGTTAGCTGGTCACACATGCCCAGTGATGGGAGCTGCAGAGGAGGTACCTGGGGACTTCATTACACTGACAAGACAGCGGGACTGAGACAACTGTTCTCCAGCAATCTTCTGTACTCCACTTCTCCTTTCTATCTGCTGCTGTCTTGAGTAAAATAGTGCATGTTGTACAGTAAAAAGATAAGAATCTCCCAAGAATGGACAGAGCCAAAACCTGTCCATTTTTGGAGACTTTTGGCCTTACCACTATTGTACATTATATGAAATCTTTCAGTCATGTTTGCCTTTTTGAAAAACCAACCCAATCATGATGGTTTTGCTACAATGGCATCACAAAAATAGACATGTTCCTGTTTTTTTCTCTCATTCGCTTGACAGCAGTTTTGACCATAATGAGATGCCCGGGCATCCAGTCCTGCTGACATACTACATTACCGTTGCGACAACTACATGACAGCAAGCTACAGTTGGTGGCAGCTATCAGTCAGAGCGCTGGGCATGGCGTGGTGTAAACAGCCTTTGGGAGTTGTGCTTCTCTGGTTCTACATTATGTGTGTTTGAGTAACCTTTGTTCGGCAGATTGCTTCTGTATTTTAACAATAAAAGTAATTCTCTTGAACAGGTTTTGGTGTAATCAGCAAACTGATCTGCCTGCTGGTTATATTTAAAATTGCAGAGATGACCTAACTTAAGCTCTTACAGTAAATCATTGCACAGGCTCTTTCTGTGATGCTCGGCTCTGTGATGCTCAAGTTTCCAGAGACCGGTGCTATGATAATAGAACATAATGAGCATCAGCTCAATGTTAATGTCATTAACATGGGGAGAAGGATCAGATCGTTTTACAAGCTCAGCAGAGGGAAGACAATGACGCCAAGCGCTAATTAGCTGCTATCGTCTGGCTTTCACAGGATCTCTCAGACAGTCAATTCAATTACTCCATATAACGGCAGAGGATGAATCAAGAGGGTATATAAAAAAAAAAAAGGAAACGAGTGAGCAGAAGGGAAGGGTAAGAAAGAATAGAAATGACTTGGGTCTTGCTCACTCTTCCCTATCTGGACTTTCTTATCTGCCCTTGTGCCCCTGAGCCCACCACATTTCATCCCTAATGAACAACCCCATAAAAAGAGGGAGTTCGATTTCTCTCTCCTCCTTTCTCCCATCTCTTGGCCTCCCTCTCCTCCCTGCTCCACTGGAAGATATCAGAGTCTATCATTCGCTGTGCTGGGCAGCAGCATCCGATCTTCAGATTTCCTTCACATTAAGGATCCTATTAGATAGAGAACCCTAAAAGGTAATTGGATTTCCCCCTAGTTATCTTCATCTCTGTTTCACCCTAAGCCCACTGTAATAACTTACTCTCATGGCCAAAGATAACTCAATTGTGTCCCGCAGAGAGCCACTGAGAGTGTGAGTGAGAAAGAGGGAGTGACGGCGAGAGAGAGAAAGCATATGTTATGTCTCTGAGGCAACCTGGTATCTAAATCAAAAGACACCTCTATCACTGGCTTCTCAAGGATATGAACTCTAACAATGGAGCAAACATAAATTTATTTTCATGTACTGAATGATTCTGCTTTTTTGGGCCGCGGTTAGCATTTGGTGCTGTTGTTTAACTGTAACAAGATTTCTTAGATTCAGTAAAGTATAGTGGGGAGGATGCATTGGCAATTGATAATGCATGACTTAGCAAAACTCCTCATTTGCAGTGTAATACAATAAACAGCCAAAATGAGTGACTTTGGTCTATTTCTAAGAAAATAACCAACCTATATTGTGTTGCCACAACACAATAGAGAGAAAGCATGCTTTAAAAAACTGGGACATAGCTGAAAATTATTTCAAAACCCTCCACCCACGCCCCCAGGGGGGATGTTTCATTGGCCTGTTATTTTTATTGTGGCAGTGCAAAATGAAACCGTTGGCTCGAGCAGGCTCAAGCAGAGCTTGTATGGAGGCAAAAATCAATACAGCAATATCAGAGCAAGACTTATCAGGGGTTCACTTCTTCTCAGAGGTCACTGAGGAGCAACTGCATTTAAGTGGGGGAATTCAATTGTGAAACATAGTTTGGGACGAGCTCTGGAAGGTATCTGATTAAGGATGGCTGGAAGATTGCAGAGGTAGAATAAGTTTCAAAATGACAACGAGAAAATACAACTAATGGAAAGTTATAGCTTTCCATTCGTTTTATTTTGTCAGTCGGGTGATCGGTTCATGTAGCTGATACTGCTGCTTCATTTCGAAACAAAACAACCCCCATGACCCTAGTACACTGCAGAGTATTATACTAGAACAGGCCCGCACGGAGAGCACGTTATGTCTTGCGATACAGATACAGGAGAGTCTAGCTTGTATATATTATAAAGTATGTCTGTAGAAAACAGGGTGAGAAAGAAGGCTGACGGAGCAAATCAGCTAACTCCTAAATAACAGAACAGCAGATGCCATGTCCATGGCTGCCTGTCATTTGCGTTCTCTTACTCAACATTCATTCATCAAAAACAGTTCATATTGTGTTTTCTTGCATGCTAGTAAACGGACAAATAACAGCATGCTTATTAAAGTGTTACGTAAGAATAGGACTCATAGCTTCTTATGTATAGCTTATTTGGGTTTTTTTAAAGATTTTTTTTTGGCCTTTTGCCTTTATTTGACAGTCAGTTTAAATAGGCAGGAAACAAAGAGAGGGGTATGACATGCAACAAAGGTCCCATAATAGCTTTTTTGTGTGTCCAACTCTTGTTATTTAGATGTAAAGTACAGATTTTTAGGACATAATAAGCATTGTGTAAGAAATGCATGTGAAAGAACAGAAACCAGCAATGTGATTACACACAAACAGGACAGACAACAACAAAAAAGCCAATTAATCAAATTGGTTTGGAGAGCTGGGGACACCGCCTGTCGAGTGTAACGTTGAGCCAAACTACTGTATGCCAGGTTAGGAATCAGGGACCAGTGCTGGGGAGTTTGAGAAATCGAGAAGGGGTAGGGACACGGCCAGAAAGAGGCCGAAAGCAGAGCAGCTCATTAAAGGCTGTCGTGTGCAGACTGGCTGCACAGTCTGTCTGTCTGCCAGTCAGCACCATGCTCCGAGCCATTTTTCCCTTCCTCGTCCTCGTGCTGCTCTTGCATTAGATGAAGACAGCTGCCTAACATGACATACATACTGCACAAATACTGTACACCTTTTCATAAAGTTTGTATCCAGTACAATAAAAGAAATCTGCTACATTCAGCCTAGCAGAACTAAATCACACTCCAGCAGTCTGTGTGTTGATGATAAGGTCAGATTGAGTCAGATCATACTCGGCAAATGACTGACACTGGGAGCGGAGTAAGTAATAAGGGTTCCCCAGAAAAAGATGCCAATCACATAGAAAAGCAGCCTGCGCAGAGATGAGAGGAAAAAAACATAGCAGTCCAAGACAAAAGTTTGATGTGCAAGAGTTGTGCCCCCACCCCTCAGATTGACTTTCAACACCCCTTAGGGATTTTACTTTACCCGACTGTAAGAGAGACCCTTCCTTGAACCTTAAAAAAAGCATCACATTTTACTGCAAAGTGGGAGCTGAGGGCTGAGGCTTGGGAGTGGAGGTGGAGGTGGTGGGTTTACACACAGTCAGCCCCTTCAGGCCAGCACCTCTCAGGTCTGTCTGCAGCTTTTAGTGCTGGCAGGTTCCTGAGAAATGAGGGAGGGAGGGAGGGAAGAGAGGGGAGGATGCCATATTCCTGTCACTGGCAAAATACACCCCCAGCGGGAGTATAATGGACAGGATCTCAGCAGGACAGGAAATGATTTTGGTGAGATCTAGAAAGCAGAGGGAGAGTAGCGTGGCAGAGTCGGACTGGGAAATGGGTAATGAGGGGTGCCCATGGGTCAGGACAGAGTTGGCCCCGGCGGCTACACGTGAATGGTAACGTTTGTGCTGAGAACTGGTAGGAAGGAGAGGGGGAGAAGTTATGTTTCAGGGGGCAAGCCTGCAGTTAGGCCAAGAGGCAAGGGGATAAATTAACACTACACAATGTTTGGTTAGCGATATGTGCCAAGCGTGATCTCCAGCCTCAAACTACTTCACTGTGTGTGTGTGTGTGTATGTGTGTGTCTTTCTGTGTTTGTGTGTGTGTTCAAGATTAGTACAGGGTTATGTTTGAAAAGTAAACATTTATCCTCTCGGTTTGCTGTGACAGATCTTACTTGATGGACAAGTTTGAAGTAGTCATTGGATCAGCTCCTCTGTGTTCTCACTGACTATTACCTTTTTCTTGTTTTCATTAAACATATTTAATGCTGAGTATTTTTAATTGGTTTTTGTCATGTCACACATGGCAATGCTATCTAACTTTATCTCTTCAACGAAAACTTGCCCTTTATCTGTTTGGTCAATCACATTTTCACTGCATACTAAAACAATGAGAGGAAACAGTTTCACAATCGCAAAACTAGGCAATCCGTCATCTTTCTTGTACTTTGAACATGTGGCAAGTTCCAGTATTTGCTACAGTAAACTGTAATCCCAAACTTGTAAAATACATATATTTTGGATGGATTTTCGCTGGTCCATATTTAGGGATGATTTAGTTTGCTTATACGAGAAGAAATTATGTCAATGGGCATATTATGCCCGTGCTTGTGTGTCTGTGCATGGGTTGCCAGCACTATGCAGCATCTTACCTCAAACTCTGCATGTTTATGGATGTCTTCAGCCCTCTGTCGGCTGAGGATAAATTCTGCTTCATTAGCCACACGAACCAGGTGGTCCTTCATGGTGTGACTCAGCAGCCTGGGGGAGACGGGAGACGTGCATCAGAACGTCAGAAACACTGTACATCTATTTACATTTTTTATTTACATTTTTTTTAAAAAAAGTGGATAGATGTCGATTATGTGATTCATTTACTTCAGTCAAAAGAAGCTACATTTCTCACATAGAAGCTTAGGAATATCATAAAGTCTTGACACTCTGCTTAACACTGATATCTGGTAACCTAGAGATGGAAAAGCCATGTAATATCCATAAAATGCTGAACAGAACCGTGCAAAATAAGCAGAAAATCTAATTTGGAAACAAGACCAAACCAGTTACATCCTTTAACAGGGGCGCAGGTGCTAATTGATTTGTTAATGATATACATCTGACAAGAGGGAGGATCTCTGCCCATGTTGCTACATATGTAGTCTACCTCCCTCCCTCTTCTTATCAGTGTTGATGAAACATGCATGTTATGTGTGTGTGCGTGTGTGTGCAGGTCGAAGAAACCTCTCTGCAGCCCTAAAGGTCAGGACTGTGCAAAGTGGAACAATAACAGACCAGGGGCCAGAAAGGAGGGATAGGGGGGGGGGCCCAGGCTGGGACTGAGTGTGGGGTGGGGGTTTAGGGGCCAGGGGATGACTGTAACCTAAGCCTGCTGTTTCAGCACAGGGCAGCAGGGGAGCGGAGGTGCTGGGGCCTCTGTAGCCTCTCTGGCCCTGTCTAGGCCCTGCTATCAATAACCCAACCGCTGCCCTTCTTTATGGTGCTCTGTACTCACACACATATGGACAAAACAGACTTACAGTATCTTTTAAAGTGCATTTCTTTTAGCGTGCACATTAAAATCCTCATTGTAGAAATAGAGGTTGAACTGGTTTAAAATGTTCCTTTACCAGCTGATGCTGACTTTCCACAGATCAGATATAAAAATGAAATTACAGACTGCTATTAAAAACCAAAATATGGTGGACTGACTGTGGAAACTACAGTATAATGTCTGGATTTAAACAGATACATTTGTTTGGTAGGAACTTTTTAATATCATTTATAAATACTGCCACATAAATTAAGATTTAACTCGTTCAATTTATAATTTTAAATGACTGTTTGGTCCCAACTAAGGGACAGATCAGACATGCATTTGTGTAAATATGTGTGCATGCAGAAGTACACTAAAAATCACCACACTTTGACCCTGACTTGAAGTATGGTTGTGAAAGAGCAGCCTCTTTAAAGTGAGTCCTCCACAAAGAAGTCAGAGGACTACATTGCTAGTCTTATTAGCATTACTGTGAATGAACTGCAAATCAACCTGAAAATTCTAAAAGCTGGGATCAATAATGAAACGTGTGGCGCTCTACATCTGAAAGATGAGGAGGACCTGCAGTAAAAATAAGCAATGAGATAAATCATACGTGGGGATAATTGAAAAACAAGAAAAAAAAAAGACAAATAACAAAAGACAGACGTAGACAGGAGAGATGATTACAGGCAGATAAAA
This sequence comes from Scomberomorus guttatus, assembly GCA_038419695.1. NCBI lineage: Eukaryota > Metazoa > Chordata > Actinopteri > Scombriformes > Scombridae > Scomberomorus > Scomberomorus guttatus. The sequence continues at coordinate 11,315,459 of CM076447.1, read as the reverse complement.
GCTCAAGCAGAAACACATAAACTGACACAGGAACAGTAGGAAACCAAGAGTGATTTCTCATGTGTCACAGAGGAACCAGCGATCACAGCCCCTGTCACCCCTCTCCTTTTCCCAAATCCCTCTGGGATGAGCAGGTATTGAATGGAGCCTTGAACTCAAGGGTCCTCCGTCCTCACTCTCCCAAGCTCCTCTTCACCCTCTGACCATTGATTGTTGGCCAGAATCTTGAATAGCAACCCCATCACAAGGGCGTCCGGGATCTTGGGGGGCCTGAGGGGCTGTGATGTGATCCGGGGGAAGGTGAAATTGGAAAGTGGTCGATGGGTCGAGGTTGGAAAGATAATGAAGAAGTGTTGTTGCAAGGCGAGAGGACAGCAGTTAGCGGGTCGGAGTTACCTACCTGCCTTCGTTGACCAACTCGATAAAGGCTAGACCTGCATTCTTCTGGATGGAGTTCTGCCATTCCTGCAAGCAAACACAGAAGATATAAATTTACCGATATAACTTAGACATTGGAAAAAAGGTAGAGCTAATATACTCTACACCACATTTTAAAAAAGGTATATGTGCTAAAAAAGTAATATCATCAATAAAACATAATCCAAAAAGGGATACAGACTGCTTTGGTCAGCACAGGCTACAAAATCAGCTGGCAAACGAGTGGAAAGCAGTGAAAGAACTGTGTTGAGAGTGCATTTATCACATGTAAATACACAAATTTCCTCCTCTCTTTGACTAACGTTATGGTTCAAGGTGTCAGTCTAAACAATCCAACCGCAGCCGTGTGTGACTTTATATCCTCAACATCGAGGGACAACGAGAGAAAGGGAAACTCAGCGGTCATCGTCTCTCTGTTCAATATTTCAACACCTTCAACACAACCGTTAAAAGAATAATAAAGCAACAAGGTCATGAGGCCTGTCTGAACCTCACAGCGCTTTTTCCCCTTCTTCCTCTCTGGGGAGATGGAGAAATATGCACGAAAAACCTCATGTTAGACCTAAAGTACCAAACTACTCTTTAAAAAAAAAAAAAAATCATTAATCACAGCTTAAACCCTACCAGACATCATTCAGATATCATTAAATGTGTCATGTGTTGATAAATATTTAAATTATTCCAGTAGTGGTAGAAATAATCTCTACAACGATCCACATTTTTATTAAAAGGTTACAGAAATTCTAATTTCAACAAGGTGCCCAAAACAACTTATTTCAACTGATTGTACAGTTTAACTATGACATGAAAGATATGCTATGTGAATGTGTATTCAAGCATAAACTTTCTAAACTCTGCTGTCATCATCTCTTGAGCTGATAGAGGAAACTGTGTGTTTATGTAGAGACTGCCCTTTCAGTAAACCTAGAGAGCCCACAGGGACAAGGATATCAGCGCTACAAGGAGGAAGGAAAGATCAATTTACGAGAATTTCTAATACAAATCCAAACATATCTGTACATATGTGATGATTTTCAAAACCATAAACAGTTTTTCCCTGTTTTCAAAACCATAAACAGTTTTTTTCCCTGCACAACAAAGGTAAAAACCATCAGAACCAATCATGCCCCGAGCCAAAAGAAACCATTCTTTTGAAATGCCTGTGCACCATCACTCTGTAACCAACTGCACGTCATACAGACAACAACCCGACACTTAACCTCAGTTCATAACTGCTTTTTGTCCTGAAGGCTCATATTGGCATTGACCGTGTTTACAATACATTCCAAATAAAGAGGGCACGGAGGGAATAAGATTCCGCACTTGGGAGTGGAAACAGTGTTTTGGAGTTGAGTACTGGCAAAGGGTTTTTGTGGCTGAGGCTTGCTTTGGAGGAAGTGTGCGAGAGTAGCCTTGGGGCCTTCTAGTTGAAGCATAGACTGTAGTTGAAGGACATTAACCATGAGTGTTAGCCCGTGGCCGTGGGGATTTTCCAGACCAGGCCAGACTGTGCTAGCCGGATTTCAAATAAACACCACAGGAAGTGAGGCCGTAAATAGAGTCCTACTCTCTGGAGAACCAGGAAAACCAGTGACATTAAATTTCCTTTACGTGATTTCTTTAAAATACTTGGGCTACAAATTTCATATAAAACTACAACAGAAATAAAAAAAAAAAAAAAAAAGATTATCAACTGCAAAACCGCAGCAGCGATGCAAGGCTTCGGTTCAAAATTAGGTTTGACCAACGGCGTAGAGGCCATTGGCATTTTGTGGACACAGACAAAGGTGATAGCAAGACTAATGGTGTCATTATGGGCTAAGAAATGGCTCTTCTAGTTGAATTAAAAAAGCAATGACCCTGATCTGAGGAGCATCTCCTAGTGACAAAAAGGAAACAGGGACAGGTCAGTGATGGAATATTGGATTTTGGCTGCCCTGGTCAGCAGTGTCACAGCTTTTATGGCCGCGATAGGGGCCATGACCACAACAGTCCTGATGAGAGGATACAAGCAGCCATTTGTGACCTCTCACCTTTAACCTGACCTCCTAACAGATGATAGGACGGAGAGAGAGTGCTGTCCCTTGATCCTGATTGGAAACTAGACAGACATTCTGCCAATGCTTAATAGAGCTAGTAGGAGCTACATTTTGTTTCTTTGTTCATCTTTGCATGTGAGAGTGTGTATGAATAAAAGTTTTAATCTGTTCATGGAAATGCCTGTCTCAATCTGAAGTCAATAAGACAGCTCTGTTTGGTCTGTGTTCCATGATGATGGCATTGAGTCTAAACACACATGCCATGCACTTCCGTCATTACAGCTGATTATCCATAATCAACATCTAAATATACCACTACCACTAGTGAGAAAACACAGACCTCCTGAGTAAAATCGCCTTTCAAACATCAGGCTCGCCACAACACAAGGAAAACATTTTCCGACATTGAAGAAAGAAATGTCTCAGCTCTCCCAAAATAATAAATAAGTCAGTAGTGCTTTTCAGTGGCATCACTCATAATCACAAGTATTTGTTTATTTGAAAGGCTATGGGGATTCAATTTTAGATGAGAGGACAAAAGCATAAATCCTCGTGTCAAATGTGGCAGCGCAGCAGAAGCTAAATTAAAGAGGCTGAAAGCGATCCATTCTTTTTCCTGTTTTTTTTTTTTTTCAAATCCAAAAATGTGTAAGAGTTACAAGTATAAGAGTTTGATAACAAAGTGACAGGGTAAGCCTGCGATGAGACAAAAAAGCTTAGCAGATGGAAACAAAACGCACGTTTTAAACATGTTGGACATCTTAAATAAATCTGTCAGTGACTGCTGTAATATAAAAGTGTCTATGACCATTGACATGACTAACAGGTGGTGACAAATCTTGACATTCTGAATTTAACCTTCGCGTTTTGACGACAACATAAAAAGAACAGACAAGGAAAACGGTTTTTGTACTTGTGTGACCCAAATGTTGAAATGTGAACAGCAATCTGATATCAACAACACCCCAAAAAAGCGCTTATGTGAGCCGATGAATAAGACAAACACAAAACAAAACATTTGTTACCATAAACTATCAAATATGTTATTCATCATAGCCCTTTTGTCTGATTAATGCAGACGTTGACGAGTTTTGTTGCTTGTTCACGCTGCTGTGTCTGAAACACTTGTGTGTGTGCGTGTGAATAACTTAACACCGTCTACTTCAGCTCTCAGCAGGCCACATGTGCGTGTTCAGATGGTATCTGCTTAAAGACAAACAGACATTTGTATTGGTGTTTGCGTGATCAAATTCACAACTGAAGGAATATTTACTGATGTCCAAATATTTATACTGCAGGGTCTCCAAGAGCTCCATGGACTCACATTTTCATGGCTGCACTAACACAAAGAGTGCAAAAACAGGACTTAAACCCCCTCCCCCAAACAAACAAACCAAAAACATGTTAGAACACTTGAGCTCTGCATGAAAGTATATTTAAGTGGAATACATAATACATACAGTTTTATTTTAATGATATAGGGAGACTGAATACTTCAACAGCATGCTGTTGTTCCAAATGGAACAGATGTTAAAAAAAAAAGTCACCCAAAAACACAATTTTCAGGACTTAATTTCTCCATTTTCTTCATTTCATTACTTCTTTTGTTGACATTTATTTATTTTGACTAGAACTGTGGGCCTAGACCTTTCTGTGCAGTTTAACACAAGAGTTTTATGAAAATAACTGCGCAGCACAACATAGAGGCTGGTTCCTAATAATGCTGATTGAAAATTGTCTCTTTATACCTTTCTAATTCCAGCATGCCTCAACACTGGGTTAAATTTGCTCTATTTGTATGACTTCTTGTCTTATTAGCTTAGCCTTAAGTTGATGATTAAACCTCAGTGTAAATTTCAAGCCATTTCTTTTATAAGACGCATAAAAAAAATCAGCAATATAATGTATAATGATCAAAATATATTGGAAGTTATTGCAACTGAAATACAGTTTAGTCTTACAAGTGAATATCATTTAGATTTCTATTATTATTGTTATTATTGTTGTTGCTGTGCATCTCTGTCTCTCTCTCTCCCCTCTCCCCTTCCCTCTTTCTCTCCCAACCTAACCGGTCGAGGAAGATGGCCGCCCACCTAGAGCCCGGTTCTGCTCCAGGTTTCTTCCCGATAAAGGGGAGTTTTTCCTTGCTGCTGTCGCCAAGTGCTTGCTCATGGGGGAATGTTGGGTCTCTCTAAATTAAAGAGTACGGTCTAGACCTGCGCTATGTGAAAAGTGCCCTCAGATACCTTCTGTTGTGATTTGGCGCTATATAGTGTAAATAAAATTGACTTGACTCATCATAACATTCGGATATTATGGCACGTTAGAGCTTTTTAAGTTGATAATGATAGACTACCTTTTGCATTACTTAAGTACAAAATCTGCATCCTGTGGGCGTGACAGGGAGTGGTGATTAAAGGTGCAGCACAAAACAAGACAAGTTCAAGGTAGTTACTGTCCATTATGTACTGTATGTAAACATTATTTAGCTTTTTGCTGAATCACACCGTTTCCTTGTGGCCCAGTTGTAAATATTCTGCTGAACAGGGACTACTGATGGAAATCTAGACTATTGACAACAACAACAACAAAAAATGCTTCAGCGATTTTCTTGTATGTGAAAAATATACTTGTTTAAACTTGTTTAAAAAGCAGTCATGTAATTGCTCAAGGAATACAATATATAAGATGACAGAGCTGGAGCATGGACTCCCTCATGGACTAAATGGAAAGAATATCAATTTTCAAACCCTATCACAGTGCTTAAGTATATTGTAACAGTTGTTAAAGTATGACTTTGTGCAACTCTAACTTCAAGAGTGGGCCTCTGAAGTCTGATCGCGAATGACAAGACTGAACTTTCCTATTTTAGCAACCAATCATGTCTAAGATTTGAACCTTGCTTTTCCTAAATCAAAAAATGCAGGGAAATACATTTCCATTTCCAGATCTTAGCTAAGATGCCAGGACATGATTTTATCAGCAGGAGAGCTGAGAGAGGATAGCAGGGGGAGAAACATATGAAAAGATTCCAAGGTCTTATAACTTGGGACCTGTCAGGTAAGAAAACATTACATTAACAGTGGCTGTCAGGAGGAGAGGGCTCTGTCAGGGAAATTCATTTATTTGAAACACAATTATACGTTGTGTATAAATAACCAACCGTTCGTGCCACTTGAGGCCCTCCAGTCCCGAGCCACTTGAAGCCAGCTCACAGTAAAACCGGCTGGGAGCCAAATTAAAAGCCACTCAATTTTTTAGGAGTCTCCCGTCTGATTCTCCCCTCTCAGCTAGACTTCACTTCCTGTCAGGAAACCCCCCTTGACCCCCAACTCCTCCGACACAACACACCCACCGCCCTCTCTCTAGCTGCATAGTTGGCAACGATAGGGAGCCTACAATATTAAGTGCCAGTTGGTGTTACTGTGTTTTCTCTACGTCTCACAGGAGAGTACCCTTTCAAAGAATATACACCATATTATCCTCTGAACTAGAGAGTGATGGCAGGGACACTGAGCCGCGTGGCATGGCTGTAAAGGGGCACGGGAGCAGAGCACAGGGTGAGGGCGAACGCGGGGAGGGAGGAAAAATAACACTTTGATTTGCACTGATCTTGAACCTTGTGTGCCTGTTTAACTGCACAGTGGGGTGTGAGTCTGACTGTGAGGAAAATGATGGGGAAAGTATTTTTGTCCCCTGGTTTCATCACATTCCTCGCCACTTCTCTCACCTCTCTCAGCTCCCCAAGTGGTTCATACAACACGGTCTGCTCTTGATCCATCAAAGCCTCACTTACGGGAGAGAGGAAGAAATATGACCACTGACAGATATAAATGACTATTTAGCAATTCAAACATCATACTCAACCTTCACCATCATAACCTTTAAAATAAGTAACTAGCAATATAAGTAACTGATCCTATGTTTCAACCTAAAAACTGAATTCTTTTTCTTATTTTCATGACCACTAAGCTACCTACCCGTCCCCTCGTTTCTCAGATTATGGTATTGATTTTGTAGAGCATGATGACCGTGCACTCACGACCTGTTCCCTGACTGCAGGGGTTTAAACTTCTACGCCTCCACCACTCTCTACTTCTAACCTGGAGGTCAGAGGGTCAAGGGTCAGGAGGAGCCAAGTGTTTGGGGAAGTCAATGTCTTTCTCCCCACTGACTGGGAGGGAGCTGCCCATCTGTTAAACAGGTTAACTTTGGTGAGACTGGCTGGGAACATATGATAATGCGCGGTCATTGGATTAGCGGGTTAACGTTGATGTTATTGAATTACTATTAAAAGGATTATGTGCATCAGTGCACACAACGAAATGTTCGTTGTTGTTGTGATCAGAGAGAGCGTATGTCCGAGCCATTTTAGTTGAAATCATCATTTAGTCCAAAATCATTTTTAACAGGTAACTGTTTAACAGTAAATGTACTTCAGCTTTAATTCCTGACTATTAAAGGTGCAGTGTGTAGAATTTAGTGGCATCTAGTGGAACGGCAGAAATGGAATATTCATAAGTATGTTTTAATTAGTGTGTAATCACCTGAAAAAAGGAATCATTGTGTTTTTGTTACCTTAGAATGAGCCCTTTATATCTATATAGGTACATACATACACTCATCTATATACAGTAGCCCAGAACAGACAAAACTAACACTGGCTCTAGAGAGGGCCTTTCACGTAATTTGAGGTTCACTTACTTTGCTTTATTTGTAAAGTGTACTAAACACTTCCAAGCTTTTTCCAGATCTTTCAGTCACATCTCACTGGACAACTGAATACGGTCAACTGAGCTATCTCCATGACATCTGAGAAAAGTCCATCCACTGAGGAAGATGTGAAATACAGTTGAAAGCTCTGGAAAAAGTGGAACTCGAGGTATTCATCTTCAGAATTATTTCCATGTTACTCTGGTTAATCTGCAGATCTCTCTGAACAGTTTTCAAGAACTATTTCTTTGGCAGGATGTAGTTCCACATTTTTCCAATGCTGTGAGCACAACAAATTACATTTATTAATCTTCATTGTGATGGGGTGGAGGTAAGTGGAGACATTTCATAGACTGATAACTCAAAACCAGGGAAAATAAAACCAAAACTATCTGTATGGCCCGGTAACACTTGAGGTAAGGAAGAAAACTATACATTTTTTCATTATGTGTAACTTGGATGAACCAACCTTTGATTGGTAAAAGAACAGAAGAGAGAGAGAACAGAAATTTAGACAAGATATGGACATTGAGAAACATTACTTCACATAATTACACTACACTGAATTTAGCCTACACTCTTAACATGTAGGCTATAGTGTGAGGGGTTTTTCTTTTGGTACAGTGAGGAAGAGCAGTCTATCCTATCTGGGCTTGACCATCATGAAACCAGTGCTCCTCAACCCCACAACTCTCTCTCTCTTCCTTCCACTTCATGTACAGGATGTATTTCTGATAAATGGCAGAAGGATGGATGGGCTGACAGAGGGGCCGGACAATAATGGCTGATCTACAGGACACAAATGCAGCTACTGAGGAGATTTATGGGCCTCTGCTCATCGTAGACTGTCAAGTATCCGATGAGATGATTTCTCAAAGCTCTGGACAGACGGCAGCGAGCACATGGGGAAGCTCTTTCTCTTGTCCCAGCCCGTTATTTATTAATCAGATGTTTTGGGTGGAAGCCACTTTAAGAAGTGCACCCAGGAAACAACACGCTGACCGTAAATATGACAAAGATGGGAGAAAACAAGTGTGAGGGAGAGAGTGAAACTGTCAAGGCGAATCAGGGGCATGGGAAGAGGGGGGAGAGTGGCTCTTTACGTGCAAGTGATGATATTCATGTAATATGCAAGACCTACTTTGAGGAAGGCTTCACATTCAATAACCTAGAAGGACAATGACATATTCAAATTCACCTTAGAAAAATCTCTACTCTATTTACTTTAAATCATTTCTTTAGCACCTAAACATCACATTTTAATCTGAGCCAGTCAAAGGAAAGAATAATAGATCATTGTTCAACTTAAGAGACTATGCTGAGAGCCATTTACAACAAGAGAAATGACAGAATTCCACTTTTTGTGCCATTCTTTCTGTCCATTTATTTATCTAATAAAATGTATTAGCATTCCCGTAACAGAGTACAACAACTGACAACAGTGCCCAGTGCAGATAAAGTGTCAGCTCTGATACAATTACAGTATATAATCATTAATCCTCACTTTGTATATTCACCAGTCTGTGAGGATCAATATTACAGCTGAGAACAAGGCAACATGCCACCAGAACAGTTAATGTCTGCTCAAAATGGTCCTTTAATTGGGAGCACTGTTGTAGTTGTTTAGAAACAGGGCACTATCAAACAGCGGTTTACAATCCCCTCCTCAATGCCAGGCTGATGTGGCCGCCAATGCAACTTTCATCGGATCCCTGATTAAAAACTGCTCTGCAGTCCCTTGCCTCCTGACCCTTCACCCTGGCTCCACTCCATCTCAAAGCATGGGAAATTAATTAAAATTTCACAGAGATGGTATCGCATCGCATCTCCGATGAAGGTGTGGGGCCTGGGGCTGGGGGGGGGGGGGGGGATAAAAATCAATCAAAATGATCTCCATCTACTCCCTCCAGTGGTTGGCTTGAAGGCAGGAAGGAGTTGCAAGATGGCCACTGAGGCACTTCCTGTGAGAGAATTGAGTGCTTCCTGTGCCAGGGGGCCCAACAAACTTTGCTAAATAATGTCATCAATCATGGCACTGGCTCACTCTCAATGCCCCACAAGAAGAACAAACACACAAATAATTATACATTGTAATTTAGCCCAGAGGAAAGTCTGTCCCTGTTTCCCTCTTTTCCCTTGTGAAAAGCAGCATATCTCCCCTGCTTTCCAGCCCCTCCTTTCCCCCCTTTACACAACAATAAAATTACATTTGCATTAGCTGTGAGAGAATTTGGTTGGATGATTTATTGAAGCAATCAACACTATGCTGGCCAATCCCTGGTTGTCTTCGTGAAAGAGAGAGAGTGTGTGTGTGTGTGTGTGTGCAGGCGTGTGTGTTGGGGAGATTGGGTGGGGTAGCTTGGAGCTTGGAGAAAGGAAGAAATAGCTTGGGCTGGGGACCAAAGGGGGAAGTGAGGCATGAGCTGTGCAGCGGAGCAATCACCAAGATTCTGCCTTTGATTAGATTAGCATTAAACAACACCCTGACAGATATGACAAATAGGTGCATTAGAGCCTGTCATTCTTCTTTCTTTGGTTTTCTATCTAGCTTTCACTCCTGCTATTCCTTCGTCTCCGGACGTTATGGGGCTCACATTCCCTCCATGTGTCCCACTAGCCCAAATCTATGCGCGGCCACTGACATCCAAGCAGATGTGTAATCTAACTGTATTACTTTTTTAGAGAAGAAGCGAAGTGAATAATGGGAACCAAATAGGGTATTGGGGTTAAAAGGGGGGAGAAGGTAGAGGAAAGAAAGCCAGATGACGGGCGCTATTTCTTTGGGAAATAAAGCTGATAAAAAAAAAAAAAGCAGAGCGCAGTGGTGAGAGAGGTGTCATTAATCAGATGTGTTTTTGTATTATTGGAGATCTTTGTTTTTTCATGAGGTGCTTTAAATGGAAAAGACGCAAACAAACAGGGCTAGAGGGGGGTTATTATCTGTTGTCCTTGTCGCTTGGTGTGCCTATATGAGGGCAACTGTGTGGAAATAAGTGCTTCCACGCTGAATGAATACACTGCATATGAGATGCATTTACACACGTAAATGTATAATACACTGTGTACTGGATTTTGGTCCAAATGCAGTAACTACACAGCTTTCAGTAGCTTTGTGTCTCTTAATGCTAATCAGCCATCCTGGAGTGATCTATTGACACCCGCTATCATTGATCTGCCCACGCCTGCTTATGATCCTTGAATTAGTATTCATGAATCCGGCAGCAGCTAAATAAACTTGGCAACAAAACACCCACAAGACAACAGAGAAGAGAGGGATAATCAATGCAAAGCACCATCAAATCTACATTATCCCTCCTCATCAGTTTGGCCCAGGCCGCAGGGGCTGGCGCTCGGGTCAAAGGTGACGCGGACAGGTCGGCCACCCTTGACCCTCAAACCAATATTTGTAGCCAAAGATGCCTTCTCTCCGGTTTCTCTGCCCTCACTCGGGGACGGGGTGAATGTGGAAAGGTAGACAAGGCGGTGTGGAAGGAAAGATAAGGCGCTGTATGGCTCACTGTCCACTCCGGGCTTTGGATTTACTACACTCAAGGTGAGCCTGATAAATCAAGATTGGTGGAAAAAAGCGGGGGACAGGGATGAGAAAAGATAAAGATGCCAGACTTGCCTGTGAACACAGAAGCATGACGAGCTCCACCACTGAGCTGCTGGACTTCATACACACCAGGCCTGGAGAGGTAAAAGAAAGCAAGTGATGAACATTTGACAGTTATTTTTGGTGTCTTTTACTTCATCGAGCTTCCTCATTTTAACTCATTGGAACACATAGACGCACACAAACAGACAGGGATTACCTAACCTTGTGCCATCTGCAAGGGAGCAGATAGTATTGATGGGCCTAATGAGCCAACATGATGTTACTGTAAACTAATACATATTTGGGCCTTGTATTACAGGCCTGACTTGGCCAGCATATGTCCCATTGATCCCTAATGGTGAGCTCTGGGCTTTTAGAGGGCAGGGGGCAACTAGAGTGTCCAGACTGCTGCAGAGGCACAGACGGAAAGAAGGCATAGCCTTTGGTCATTCAGTTGCTCTTCATATGACATGGAGACGCATGCAGGCAAACACACATGCATGCACAAGCGCACACATACACATACACACACACACACCTCCCCCTGCCTTACTCTTCAGGCCCCCCTGCAGCTATCAATCAACTTTCCATTTTGTTTGGTGGCAGCAGACATCCCAAACACTGCTATTAGTGGCCTGGCCTCTGACCTGGCCCCCTGGAAACCTTCAGCACAACTACCAGCTCTGGGCTCAACGCACGCTCATCATGCTATTGGATTAACAACAGCCAGGAGATGTTATTGCATCTAAATGAGGACAGCACTTATAAGAAGGTTTGCAAGGACAAAGGGAAACAATGTTGTAAACAAGCAGCGGGGGACAAGTGGTAACAGTCGGTGTGAATCTGATTTGAGTCTATGTGATGCTGTACTCACTGGTGCCCTCGATGAGGAGCTCTTGTCCGTGACTGCCCAGCAGGGTTCGAGAGAGGAAAGGGGCAAAGTCCACAAAGATCTCTCTCAGCAGAGGAGCTGCCTTCTCCAGAGCATGCTCCAGACGCTCTGAGATACTAGAGATGTAATACAAACAGCACACAAACACAATACCTGATGAGTACAATTAAAGTGGCCTGCAACTACAAAATAAACCATTCAATCATTTAAAAATATAACATCAGTAAAATATCCGTTTTTAATGGAAATGTAAAAAAAATGAAAGGACAAAGTATCAATCAGTTGATAATATAAATAACTGATTGTGTATTTTTAAATGCATAAGGAGTTGATAGTGTATGTGTGTGTGCGCATGTGTGTGTGAAAGAGAGAGAAAAGAAGATGAATCACCTCATATTGGGGGCTGTATGCTGGGTCACAGGGGAGAGTGGGGGGACAGATGGCAAGCTAGCGCTGGCTGGAACCTGGCCGCCTGCTGCAGGGAGAAACCAAAGAACTCTGTTATTAGTCTGGATGTTGGACAAGAATAGGACGCTACACACACACACACACACACACACACACACACACAAACACACACACACACACACACACACACACATAAACAGACCTAGCACACACGGCCACACAAACACACACACAGCAATACATTATACGGCCAGCGCAGCACCATAAACCTGTGTGGAAACATGCCTCTTATGAAATAATACAATGGTCTCCATTCAAATGTATAGAATCTGGGGATTTATGGTCGAATAGGGCAAGTGGGGGTACAAGTATAATTTTATGGTTAGATAGTGGATGATGTACTCCGAGCACAATATGTCTTCCTTATCAATTTACAATTCTGAGGTTTCCATGATGGAAACCTTTTGTTGTACACTGAGAGATTTGGTAACGTTTCACTGTCAGCTGCAGTCATACTTTAAGCAGTGTGATCATTTTTGGAAGGTGTTTTTTTATTTTTATTTTTTATATTGCAGCCATATATCTAACACATGCAAGAGTAAGTTGTTCCAATTAAGTCATATTTTCAGTGTTACACCTGTGTTGGAATGTGAGATATGAGGGAAAAAAAGCTCCTTTTTTTTATATTGTTTTTACTTTTTTACTTTAATTGTCATTACATACCAATTTACCCCTCTGGGCTGTTTTTGTGACTGTTTCATTATACAACTAAAAGGTGCTTTACGACTTCATTCTGGAGACAGAGGCACACAAGGTACAAAGTCCATGTTTGATTGATCTGGCAGTAAATTCACGTCCCTGTGGCTCATAAATAAGCTAATGCCCAGCTGAATATGGAGGAGGGGGATTCCTCTGGTGTTTCAGCGGGCTTGTTTTTCCAGCCAGGACAGTCTCCAAGCAGGGATAACTCTTCAGGAATGACAGACAGTGTAATGTGGCCTGGAATGTGTGTGCATGTGTGTGTGTGTGTATGTGTGTGCATGTAAGGTGTTAAGCAGTGCCATGTGGGCCTGGTGAGAGTATCCCTCTCGAGCTGAAGTAGCTCCTTCAAACAAAGAGGAGTAAATGAACGTCTCCATTAGTCCTCCCACTGCCCCACTAAAACACACACACACACACACACACACACACGTGCGCGCAAACTCACAAAGCATATTTACTCAACACTGCTCACTGACACGAACTGACACAACTATGCGCACAGCTTTAACAGAGATCATTATTCACATGCACAAACAACACACATGCACGCAGACACACACGCTCTCCAAAAACATACAAACTGCATTCTCAAGTCACTCCCTCTTCTCTTAAACACACACAGACTCCACAACAAAAAATATTTCATGTTGATAAAACACTCAAATATGCAGGAAGGTAACAAAAAAAAAAATCAGATCATTATTTACTGTCACTGCTAAATCAGTTAATAGGAGAGTTAGTGTGTTCATAACGTTGCAATGAAAAAAAAAAGTATGACTTGTTATTTTGGTGATTCACCTTAAGACATCCTTGTATAAGAAATGATTGTAATAACAAATTCCTAATGCAATTGTATTAATGTAGACCCTATAAAAAGTACTTTCAGTAATATCTATTTTTCACTCTTCATATTTTTTCATTTTTATTATATCCTTTTTTTCATTTCTACCTCGTAAAACTCAGTAAAACAAAGACTATAGCTGTTTCAGCAGTTGCAACTGAATTAGTGTAACACTAGTGTTTCATGACCTTAGATAACTGGATTACATTGTACAAACACAGCCATATTATTGTGTCAGACACGCAGAGGTGCACAAGCTCTAAATAAATATTGACTTTTCAGAGCAGGCTCATCCAGGCTACGACTTCGCTGCCCTCACAGAAACACTGCCCTTCCAATATTTGTCTATGTTTGTGTGTTTGTGTGTGTGTGTGTGTGTGTGTGTGTGTGTGCACTCACCAGCTGCAGAGTCTGCAGAGGTGCTCTGGGAGGCGTCGCCAGAAGATACCACAGCAACACTGTCAAGAGGTGTCCCACCTGACACCGAGGCAGCAGTGGCTGCTGGAACAGGAGTGGCAGTGCCTGGAGACGGCGTCATGCCCGCTTTCTTAGGCGCAACGACGACACTTCTGTAGAGATAAGAGACAAATTATTCATTTAACTGTCACCTTGACAGAACTATTGTAAGAAAATGCTGATGGTTCACAGTGAGCCTCTTAACACCTTTATGTACACAGCGTGGCTAGAACAACACCAATTCCTTCAGTGATCCATTAGACTGGAAGATACATTTCAGAGCCACTTTACTAACACAAAATGTTTTAAAATAGTCACATCCATCTTTCCAAAGGACACCTGCAGTGGTTTTTATCTGGACTAATACGCTAATTGTTTCATGCAACAAATCTAGTTCTAATAAATAAACAGTTCTGCTACACAAACCAAAAGTTTTTGTAATCAAATGCAATTCTTCAATATTCTTCTATAAAACCCCTTTTTTCATTTAACAAATATGTCAAACTCCTAAATGCATATATGTATAATGTTGTCTTACATAAGCAGCTGTATGAGAACTTTACCCAAATAACAATTTAAATTTAGTAAAGTTCACTGGTTTCCTGATTTAGATCAAGAACTATCTGATCAGATATTACATTTTAAAAGACACTGACTGAGAATCTGACCAAATTCTTGATGCCAACTTTCAATACTTTGTGTGTGATATCCAGCCCTAACCAGCACTTACACACGTTAAAAGTTTTACATACACCATTACTAAGATTACAGAAGCATTTTTTTCATATGAGTACTAGTCCCTGATCAAACTTAAAATTGCAAAAGTATGCACAGCAATGATCCCGACATTAACAATAAAATATATGAAAATCACAAATGTAACTATAACAGTCAAAGCTCATTATAAATCATTGCAAAATCACTGACAACTACAGTAGATGTTGTTGTTTTTTCTCCACACAGTTGTCTGGGTAATGATAATGCTTCTTCTTCAGATGTCCCTCCTGTTAAGTAAACGGGAAGTGTTTCACGTAGTGATGTGGTACGACTGAGTGGAGTTCAATTCTCATCCGGCGAACAGCAGATGGGAGGAGAGCGGCATGCAGATAAGCTGTCAGTTTAGAACAAGGCTCTGACAGACCACTGGCCATATCAAAGAGAGCCCTGGCCCTGCTTATCAGTGCTGACACAGGGGGAGCAGGGCCTAATCACTGGCTACTGCTCCCTCTCAGAAACACAAACCAGTGCAGACTTACCAAGATATGCAAGCATACATCTAATGTACAAATTTGAATACGCAAAGAAATGAACGGGTGCATGCAGACAAAAGACTAACATACATTCCTGCACGTTCCCAGAGTTAGTGTGTGTGTATGCACACGAGAGGATAGTTGGGTCTGGCTCCCTGCGGTGCAGACAGATACCTGGCTGCAGTATCAAAGGCTGTTCTTGGTTGATTTAAGGCAGCTGATCTGATCTATTAAAAGTTACTGTGAATGTTAAACCCTGACAGTTGACCTTTGCTTCGAGTGATCTATGATTTGGGAATAATAGAGCTGCATTAGGATCCCAGAGACTTGACAGTTGTGTTTAAAATACAAACACATACTGAAAAAGTCCAGAGTGATACATAAAAAAACATGAAATCAGTATTGATAGCCAGGAAGGTTGTAGATAAAAGTATCTGGTTACTTTTTTTTTTTTTTGTTCAGATAATGAGTGGACTGGATGGTGGTATCAGGAAACAAGGGCGGCGCTGACGTGAAGCACCCCGGGTGTCAACAGCAGGAGAGAAAGACAGAGAGACAGGAGACTTCTGGTGAGTGGAGGCTGGGAGTGTGCGCGCGCGTGTGTGTGTGTGTGTCCACAAATATTTGAATATATGCATATAAGTGTACAAATAAATGCATGAATGCACAAGTGTGTACGAGTCTGCCAGTGAACATGTCCGTGTATGTGTTTGGCCTTCCATCTGCTCCACAGCAAAGGCCCAGTGAATTATTCAGCAGGTCATTAGCCACACTTATCATGAGTGGGCCGCCCCAGTCGATTAATCAGCCGTCAGCGGCCCCACTCAACCCGCAAACAGGGGCCCAGGGCAGTGTGTGTGTGTGTGTGTGTGTGTGTGTACGCTGAGGCTGAATTATTTAAAGGCTTTAACCCACAATGGATACGTGCAGTAAACACTGTGTTCCAGTAATCTCTGCTATTTCAGGTAAAAGAAATGCGAGACTGAGTAAGGAAGTGTGAATGGTGTGTGTGTGTGTAAAAATACCATCCTCTAGAGTGTTAACCTCAGAGCCGACTCATGTGAGGGAGGGGAGTGTACATCCCAGCAGGCCTTTGATCTCCCCTTTCACCCTTGTTTCATGCAACCCTGTGCATGTGAATGTTCTAAATAATGTTCATTCACCGTACACACTTTCAAATCAACTCTAATAAAAGTTCATTGCATTTGACACACTCTCGAGCTGTGATTGGATGATGATGGCTTGCGTCGGCGGGGGAATTACCTTGATGACATGGAGCAACTGGGACCTACAAAGTATGAGAATAGCAGAATCTCAATGTTTTTCAAGTGTGTGTTTGTGTGTGTGTGTATGGACAAGGATATTGCAGTGTATGTGAGTATACATGCATGATGTATTTATGTATTAGGAAAGCATACATTGGACATTATTTATTCAGAACAGGAGGCAGCCAGAAAACATCAGGCAAAGGCAGAAAATGTTGAAATTTGGTCTGAAGTAGCAAAAAAGGTTTTTGTATCACTAAAGTACATGTATTTTTGAATTTATATGTATGCACAGGTGTATGTGTTTGTATATGCATATATACTGTGGGCAATGTAGTACAGTACTTATCTTGTAACTTAGGGAGGTATCTAGTCCTGTCTTTGTGTGTATTTTCTTTATGTTCATGTTTCGTGTTGCTTGTTAATAAATCATTTTTTACAGTACAGGGTAACTTGGATCTAACACCACAAATCACATAATACTGTACATGTGAAATAGAGCCTGCGCCAATATTGGCTTGGCTTACATATGGAAATATGCTACTAATTGTTTTTTTGGGTTGATTCTTTAATAATGATGTGATTTTTAATTTTAATTATTTTCAGTTAAATAAGTTTGAAAATGTACATCTTTTAATTTGCCATTATATAAAATTGATTGTCTGCTCCATAGGAAAAAAAAAAAATACACACACACACACACACACACACACACACACACACACACACAGGCTGTAGGAATTCGATTTTTTTTCCCTTCTCAAATATTGATACGGAAGGACGTCACAAGCGAACATATTGATTAGGTTCTAATGTGAGTCTCAACTATTTAAAGTAATCAAGTAACATGAAGGAACCAGTAAATTCTGTTGTCTGTGTGTAACATAAATCCAAATGACATACAAATGCCTGATTTGTATGTAACATAGTTACAAAAGAGTTGATTTGTTTGCCAGTTTGATTCAGTAGGATCACCAGACAATTTGCTCCAGGTGCATCACAACAGGTGAACTTGTGTGAATCCCCATTTATATCCACTGCATTGAATCCTTTATTCACCACAGTGGAATAAAGGATTCACTTTTGTAAATAGTGGTGTAGAAATTCAATAGGAGGGCATTATCTTCACTCTTTAAGTTGTGTTTGTTTCTGATAAGCTTAGCTTCTTCCTAAGCACTACATTAACAACGCTTCACCATCAACACAGCTTTTCTGTACATCAACTCTTACATGCATGCAGAGTCTGCTGCCAGGAATCCAAACAACTGCACCATGTATATCCCTATGTCTAACACTCACATATTCTGCTGAACCATGCAGTCTAAATCACTGGCTTGTACAATGACACTGTTTAGTTCTGGTTAGTGTCAGCAAATATTTGCAGACTGGCTGTCATAACAGGGGCATGGCTGAAAAATGGATGGGAGAAATCCAACAGGTCTCCACTGGTAAATAAATCAGTAAGGATACTTCACCCCCTGACCCACCCCCAGTTTTTATCTGGGAGATCCCAGCTTTTTTTATACATTGGTCTCGTAAATCCAACCTTCTGGGCAAGAAGAAAGTTGCCATGTTTTGGCAGGACGTGTCAGTGTAGAATGTCAGCTCTGGCTTTCAGTGGTGTCACTTGGAGACTTACTGGTTAGGGGGAAATGCTGAGCAGTGATAGAGTCATTACAACAAGATAATAAACACTGTTAGTACATACTACATGTACATGCATGATAAGTAGAACTAGCAAGTGTAAAGACTGAGAGACAGCAGGCTGGTAAAAAGTAGTAAACTGAGGAGATGAGAATAAATAAAGGTGTAAAGCCACTGGATGATATGGATAATAGTCCATAATAACAATAACAATAATAATAATAATAATATATAATAATAAAAGAAAGGCTTGCAGGTGTTTAGTGCTGATTTAAGTGATTAATTGTTAAAGTCATTTATAAAGCAAAATGCCAAACATTCACTGGTTGTAGCTCAAATACGAAAATGTGCTTATTTTCTCATTCCGAGCATCCAAACCTTATTCCTCTGTGTTTAGACTTCCCACTGTTGTCCAAAAACTATTAAACCACAATAATGAGCCACACCGTTGTACTGGGTGACATCATGCTCTGCTAAAAAATTACAATGCCAAGCTGGAAAATTATCATTTTTGTATTATCATTTATTAATTTTTTTAAATAAAAGTATATATTTATAACCTGTTTTGGAGTTTTATGTCTTCAGTAGTAACAAATGGGCTTGGGACTGAGTAATAAATGGGGTGGGGAAGTTGGCAGTTCTTTAAAATTGGACTAACATACTGTTGGCTTTGGTCTTTTAATGGGGAAAAAAATATCATTATATAATTGATAATTATATATATATATATATATATATATATATATATATATAATTATTACTTGCAGCCCTACCATGTATTCATGTGTGAATAACCTTCAAGAGCAGCTTCCATCTCTTCTCAAAAGATAGCTGAGGGGAAGTTTGCTGGCTGTGCCTGGGCTGTATGCCTCGTATGAAGAGGCTCCCAAAGGCAGTGAGCGAGCTGTTAGTCTATGTTTTCCAGCTCTCCTGACGTCCTCTCTTCCTACTGAGTGTGCTCAGCGGACAGGAGCCAGTCTAATCCCCCTGATATGAGGAGCGCCCTGAGACCTGACAAAGCATTCCTCAGATAAAGACATGCGATCACAGAGATGCCGTGGAATTCCCACAGTTGGGGGTAGGCAGACTGACTGAGCCTGTGTGTGTGTGTGTGTGTGATTGTGAGTGTGAGAGAGAGAGAAAGAAATGGGGAAATGTTTTCTTCAATACATGAGAACCTTGACTTGACATCACCCCCATGGAGGCGTCTTTCTCCCCCCCCCTTCTCCCATCTCCCTCTCACTCTTTACCACCCTCTCCCCCCCCTCAGCCGTTTGTGAATGTCTGTCTCAGAATCAATGCTCCAAATGCAAACCAGACCGGTGACCATCCTCTCTCACCTGGGCCCGTCTGTGGCTTCAGTACATGGCTATGCTTTTGAAGCCTCACTCCTGACTGTTCACCCCAGCACCTCCAGGGGTAATGCAAATTATACAGCTTTTATGCCAAAAAAAAGGGGATACCCCTTCGACTGTTAGACAGGGAGAGACGAGCGGCAGGAGAGATGAAAAAGAAACTCGTTAAATATCAGTGACATGGTGAAAAGAAACAGCTTCCTGCCAGCTTTGCCTCTCTGTCTCTTCATCCCAGACATGACTCCCGTTTTCCTTAAGACAGGTTCTTTGGAAGGCGGTTTGCTTTGGATGAGGACCTGCATCAACAGCTAACGGAGAGAACAATGGGAGTAAGGGGGAAAGAGTCGGAGAAGAGACTAGGATTTCCCAGTTCAAAAGGGGTTTCTGTTACAGAATGTTTTTCAAGATCCACCAAAGCCTCCTCTGAGGATACCAAGCTGAGATGTCTTCAAGGTCTGACTTTCAAAAGTCCCCTGCAGTTATGTTGGGATAAATGGTATGAAACTGTCAACTGTGAAGCTGGAGAATCACAAGAGTATACACCATATGGGCTTTTGAGAAACTGATGAAGCTGTCAGGTCCGTACTCATGTCAACAGCAGGGGAATTTCGTCCAGATTTTTTTTCCCCCCACAAACACCAAGGTGCAGAGCAGAAAAATAGAATTTCCTATAAATATGGTGGTATGCTGTATGTGTGTGTCGAGCCATGTTTGAACCTGAGCCCTCACCTATCAAAGGAGCGGAACTGCAGTGATGATTCTCTGGCTGCATCGCCCACACTTCCCAGAAAAGCTGGGGGCAGCAGACTTGGATCCACCGTGATATCATCAGCTGGAGTGCTCACTAGGCTGCGCAGAATGTCCTTCACATTCTTGCCCTTTGAATCAGCCGGCAGAGCAGGTCTGACCTCAGACGACAACGTAGACAAGGCCTCTGAGATGGCGTCTGGACCGTGAGCCACGCCAGAGGATGACAGATCTGCCTCGCTTGCTGCGGTTGAGGTGTGGTCGTCCCCGATGCCAGAATCATACCGCCGGAGAGAGACACCATTCTCCACTTCTAGTCCACCAGAAATGGCACCGCTATCTAAGAAAATACAAATAGTAATGAAGAAACGTTAGCAATAAAGCCATTTTATAAAAATGAATTATAGCATTTGGGACACATTTGAAGCTAAATTCAGCCACATAAAATCATGTTTATTTTTTAGAATTTTTTCTAATATTTTCCCTTTTTATTATTGTGTAGTTTTAAACTGTATAATTTTACCAGGCTATAAAATCATTCACGTATTTATTCACAACTACATTTAAAAAGGGAACATCACTCTTCATCAAGAGGTCAGAGGTAGAAATGTAAATTGTACTTGAGTATCACAAGCAAAAAAAAAAAAATCAGGAGACACTGCATCAGCATGCAGTATTATTTTCCTATGCAGATATTTTAGGTGAAAGTTTTTTTCCTTGGAGCTGCTTTATACCTGTGCTCCTGGAAGACTGGGATCGTTGAGGGTGTTTCTTGTCATTGTGGGGCTCCAGGATGTCGCGGTACTTGGACACCATGAGGACTGAGATGAAATAGACCACAGCAAGAGCCAGAAACTGGGCCTGCTTACTGTCCTCCTGAAACAAACAACACACACTAAACAATCTGTGTGTGTGCGTGTGTGTGTGTCTTCTTCATAAAGTTGTGATAGTTGAGTAATTTAATAGGTGTTACTGTATGCACACACTGTTAAAAGAATGCGTTTGCTGTACAACTCACAATATCTCTGAATACGACAGCCCTGAGGCGATTAATGTCCATGTCCTGGAGCAAGCGGTCCAGATCCCTGACTGGAGACATTCCACCTGTCACTGCGTCAACAGGACTCTGCATGCGTGCATGAAAATCAAACCATTACCATATGAAATGTATTATTGTCTACAAGTAAAGTGCAAACAGCACATGCACTTTAACACCAATCAGGATGTTTATTAATCCATGTGAACTTGATGGAGTAGGGTAAGGTTTCACGGCTTAGGGTAGCTATTCCTCCTGGGATCATGTCCTTAACGTAATGGCTTTTCTATAGAGCCGCTGCATTATAAATGAGCTTTAACACCCGGTTCAGGGAAGAACAACATGATTTTTACTGGAAGTCACTGTATCAAATCAAAGGAGCAACGACACAAGGCCATGTCTAGTGTAACAAATAGCAACCAGTGTGGTAATATAATAAGATATGAGCTAATGCAATAACACTTTGTTGTTGTTGGCGAGCAGGACAAAAGGGCAGAGCTTCTTCTTGGTCTACCGGCGAGTACAGGGGGATAAACAGAAGGAGATGCAGGACAGGTATTATCAAGAAATAAAAAATAAATCAAATCATGACAACAGCAAGAGCAGACTGTAATTTATAATGTGTTTGCTGCCTAAAAAGCCACCATATATAGTTAGGTATAATAAAGACTTAAGAGACAGCAAGATAAAAATGGTAATCAAATTAGAGGTGTAGAAAATGTGGAGAACAATGCTGTGGATTACTTGCCTGAGCGGCGGCAGACTTGGCTGTTCCAAGCACAGCACTGGGCATGGTTGTGTAGCTGTGTGCTGAGCCTTCTTTGCTGTGCTTAAACTGGGCTTGCTGACACTCCAGACAGTTCCTCACTGCCATAGCACACACTGGGGAAGGATGGAGAAAGAGATAATATGTGACATTCTATAAATAGTCATTTATAAAAAAAACATGTGAATGACGATTATTCTGAAATGTATGCGGTGTGCCTAAAAAAAAAAAAAAAAGAGATGTCACCCAAAGCAAATGCATAAAAAATACAGACATTTCAATGAAAATCCAGGAGATAAACTGAGAAAAGACACAGGAGGAGCAGCTGAGAGAGACAAAAACAAAGGAGAAAAAGTGGGGCCATGACAAGGTCAGTGCTCTGGCCAACTCTGGCAGCATCGTTCACTCTTCCCTGCTCCACCTCTCCTCCCAAGGTCGTAGTGCAAGGGTGTGCTCTTGAATCACATCCACTGTATGGAGCTCCATAACAAATGACGCTGCTAGGGTGTGCACGTGCTGGAATAGCAAGACACGTCCTTCATCGCAAAAAAATATCTTGTGGTCCCACAACTTTAGGTGTGTTCAGAGCTGGCACGCTTACCATTTGTAATCTAATGTACTGCTCCCTCTGTTGGAGCCCTTCCCAACCCCCACTGTGCTGTACTTGACAACTGACAAATGTTAACTCTGAGCCATTTAGATTACGAAGGAGGGAATTATTCCGTCTGGAAATGGGCTCGCTTTTTCCATTAGGACTACTCTTTCATACAACCATTTATAAAAAGAGAGAGGGAAGGGAGGGGTGGGGACGCTAAAACCTTGTTACAGTCTTCCAAAATCAGATTAGGTGCCAGCAATGGGGAGCACATACCTCATCAAATATTCATTTCATAACGGCTGCTTTCTAAAACTGGACCTGTAGTACAGTGGCATCCCTTTCCTGCAAAACTCCAACAGCTGCAATGGTGCTTGGATAATATTTGAGAGAAGAAGTGTTCTTTGTATTACAACTTTGCATTTTGACAGCCTTTTTGTTTGCAACCTTCACTGTCATGAGTATCTAAAAGCAAAAACGGATACCTGGATATGCACCATTACATATACGGAACAAAGCATTAAGAAATTATTTAAATCAGTGTAGAAAGTATTGCGCTGCTTCCACTCTGAGTGTGTGTGTGTGTGTATATACTGTGTTGTTCTGTGTTTGCCGAAAAGGTGCACCACCAATGAATAATGTAAGAATTTCAATATCTTTTATTCAGCTAGAGCGAGGCTTGGCTTTTTGATGCTGTCAGAGGAAACTTTAATAGCCTGGAACAGAAGGCAGAAAAAGGCCCCGGGCTACGCTGCAGTACAGTACAGCCAAGGCCATTATGGAGAACTCACTATATCATGATAGTAGCCATTTTAGAGTGTTGCCATGCAATGGGGTTATAATAACAAGATAAGAGAGCGCTGATACGAGCAGAGTGAAAGAGGCGAGGGAATGAGTGCGGCGGAGGGAGATGGAGAGGAAGACGGCAGAAAAGAAAGAGACAACACAGAAGAGAGGGTCAAAAAGGCTACAGGGAGCCATGACGGGGGCTAATACGAGAGGCTACTGCCGGCTGATATGAGGTGGATCGATGAACAGGGGAGGACAGAGGGCTTGGTAAAAGGAGGAGATAAACAAAGGAAATTCAGTGAGGGGACACATCAGTAGAAAGACAGCAAAATATCTGAAAAACTCACTAAAAAAAAAGGACATAAGAGGGGAAATAATGCATGAGATTAGAAGTAAATGAGCAGTTTCAGGAATAGTGAGTCCATTAAAATGAACAAGATGGACCGAATCAAGGGGAAAAGTAACAGAACAAAAACTGCAGTACCAAGACGAAGGCACTGTCGGAGGATGCCTCCTGACGACATGTTTTTCTCAGCTTCTATCTCTGTGAAGTTGAGGGAGCTGGCAAAGATGAGAACATCCACGAGGTTGATGAGCCGCTGTAAGAAGGTGACTGAAGCCTCCACAGCCAGGCCTTGGGATGGTTCAATGTTCTCTAGTTCATGCTGGTAGTAGAGAGAGGAAAAATACATAGTAATTAATGGATAAGTAAAAAAAAAAAAAAGGATTGTTGATTCTGGAGATATTAAGATTCATTTTGGAAGATATTCTGCATATAAGATGATGAAAATGGTATTTTGTCCAGATAATAGATAATAAATTAAACCTTTTATTTTTGGCTTTTAGGACTGAGACAGATGGCTGGAAGAACAAAAATAAAATTACATTAATATTTTATGCTGGCTCTAAGCTTGAAAACATTTTCCAGGAGTTATAAAAAAGAAACAATTACCAATATAAAATATATCTAAACATGTATGGTATGGCAGTGTTATATTGTAAACCAACCACAATGACACACTATTTACAATAAAATTGGAATTTGTCAACTCCAGTTTTAAATTTGGTTACAGAGCACAAACAACTGGATTATAATGGAATTGAACATCAACCCGTTTCTTAAACAGGTCGACCAGGTCATTGGCAGAAGCAAAGGATCATGTCAGACGGCCACAGTCACCGAGGTCAGACAACACAAAAACAAACTAACAATGTTAGGAAGCGGCTAACTGTAGTCTAATGTGATTGGGAAAGGTCAATGTGGATGGATAGCTTCCTGTGATTGGAGCCATCAGCTACCTATGCTGCAACCATAGACAAGTGTACACACACACAAAGCACACACACACACATCAGGAGACTCACAGAGGAGGAGGTGGCAGCAGACAGCAGAGGTAAAATGCCTCCACAAGCCATGATGAGGTTGTCCACCACCTGGGAGATGAGGTGTATACTGTTGTGGACAAATACGACGTTCTCGCTGCTGTTGACAAAGTCCAAAATTGTCTTTGTGGAGTGACTGAAGAGAAGGAGGACAAAAAGATTGTTTTTGTTACCAAAACACAAAGTAGAATGTAACCTCTGTGAAACAGAAAGGGTCTTCCACAACAGCAGAAATTACACAAACTTAAAATGAAACCGGTCTGGAACAACGCTTACAGCATTACTTGAACATTTAATTTACTTTACTTGGATAACTTAAATAACACCCTACGGATCAGACAGTGTTCATAGCTCTACCTACACTAGTTGCACTGCTAAGATTCTTGGATATACATATCCTACTTCTTTACAGAAATATTTCCAGTGCATTGGTCGCTTTCAAGTCTGATGTAAAGGGTCCTCAATGACAAATTAATTCCATTGCAGCAACAGAGACTTTAGTTTAAGCTTAATGTAGAGTAAACTGCAGTACTGTTTTGTGCAAAGACCGTGGTTAATACGAAGATTGCTGGACACTATTTTTCCTTCCCTTTAAATGAATAAACATGTAAAGAGAAATTCGTAAAACTGAAACATCTTCCTAGTGGCAAAACTAAGACTTGTGAATGAGTCTTTCAACCCTTGATGAGCAGACAGCTTGTGAGATTAAATCTTCTGCCTGCTCCTCAGAGACATAGAGTCAATAAATCTTTATTCCATTAATCAATTAACAAAATTATTGTTAGCTCAAGGCATTAGTAAAGTCACCGTCAGCGGATTGTTACCCTACCTCCTCCACATCTGGACATCTGTCTCAATAGCGAAGAGCAGGTCAGTGAGGAGGCGTTGGTGCATGTGGGACCAGCGGAACTCTGGGATACGAAACATGGTGGAACGAGGGGCTGAGGTGCCGCTCTGTCTCGGCTGGCCTGCAGACCCTCCTGCTGCTGCTGCTGCCGCTGGCTGGCCTTGGTTTGTTTCCTATAGACACATCGGCAACACAGAACGTAGTTATAGGGACTGAAACTAAAATATACATATTAATCTACCGCACATAACACAAATTAAAATTAGAGAAATGAATCAAAGAGATGCATACTGTTGTATAGGTCTCCTTCAATTCAAGTCTCTCTGTGTCTAAGGCCACATTAGACACGTCAAGTCTGGCAATTTTGATCTCTTTGGTCTTGCTGTCTGCACTCTTCTGGGTGTCAGAGCTGGAGGTGGCGGTGCTACTGTCTGGGGCACTGGACAAGGTTTCCTCCCCAGTAGTGTAAGTGGCTTCCGAAGGCTGACTAGTTGAGGTGGAGACGGAGTCTGATGCTGCTGCAACCTCCTGGGCTGTAGAGGGCGGTGTGGTATCTGCGGGCTGCTGGTCTGCAGTAGCGGTTTCAGTGACGGAGGAAGACTGATCACCTTTAACTGTTTCTTTTGGTGGTTCTGTCAGGTTTTGTTCAGGTGTTGCAGCTGGAGTGGTCTCCACCTTCTGACTCTCTAAACCAGACACCTGTTTATTTTCAGTTTCTCCTCCCTCTTCAGTTTTTCCTTCTATTGTAACCTCTTGTTTTTCATCTTTTTCTTCTTCTTTTTTCAACTCCTGTCCTTCATTTTTCTTGCCTTCATCATCTTCATCATGTTTATCTCCCTCCTTTTCTACTTCCTCCACTTCCTCTCCGGCAGCAGCAGAAGCATAAGATGACTCTTCTTGGCTATCATCACTAGGGTGGATCTGGTCACTAACAGACGACACGTCAACCAGGTCCTCGTTGAAGACGGAGGCACCACCCAGCACGCTGTTATCCAGACAGGCTGTAGTCTCAGGGGACGTTTGGTCATTCTTATTTTCTTGCTCTGAAGTCACTGGCAGCTCTGTGTCTGCTTCATTTAAAGAGTCATCTGTGATGGAGTTTGATGATTCGCCTTTGTTACATTCACTCTCAGATTTTTCGTCATCTGTTGCAGGTGTTTGTGTATCATCACTCGTAGATGTTTTAGCAGAGTCTCTGACCACTTCAGCTGCCTTCGTTTCAGGCAGGTCGCTAACTGATGTTTGTAGATTATCGTTTTTCTCAGGGGAAGCGTCAGTCACTGGTTCCTGTTTGTTGGTTTCTTCACTCAGTCCATCTTTATTGGTTTCTTGTATCACAGTAGCTTCAGTCTCTTTCCCATCACCTGAGCCATCTGTAGAAGACTCCTTAACCAGTTTTTGGTCTTCTTCTTCTTCGGCCCTAGCCAGGATGTTGGAAACAGTGATGGATGCGTGTCCCCGTTCATCAGTGGCCTCCAGTGGGCTAGAGGTGATGGCGGACCTCGATGCTGAGTCAGGGGATTTCAGGGACAGCTCGTCCACTGTCAGCTCAATGACAGTGGAAGGGGCGGTCTCCTCTGGAGGTGGCCCATTAACACATTCCACGGTCTCAGAGCTTTGGCTGGCACCGGAGACGGTTCGGATAGTGCTGAAAGAGCCTGCGGACTCCTGCCGCTGGTACTGACGGAACATGCGGGACAGATTCTCTTTGTGCTGCTCAAAGGTTACCTGCAAAAACAAATATTACAAATTACAATATATGAAACACTACTGGTTTGTGGCATCATAAATCTGTCAGATTGGTCTGTCCTTTAATTAGTCAAAGGATACTTTTGTTTACTACAACTTGGGTTCCATTTTTGTAAATCTGGCCATCAGTTACATTGTACTCACCAAAGTAATTGCTCAGATTTGGGAACAGGGCAACATCCAATAGGGCAAGACAAGACAGGCGGTAAACAAGCCAACAGCTTAGCTAAATTTTCTAAACCACTTTATTTGGAGATCTAACCAAAAGTGACACCCAAAATGTCAACGATAATCCCAACACCGCACAGGAAAACTGTGTGCATACAACTACACTAAGTACAGGAAGTCTGTAAACCGTGGATGTTTGCAATGGACAGTTTTCGTAATAATTGTAACATTCACCTTTGTTTTCTCTTCCAAACATGTAGCATTTCCAAATAAAAACAAGCTGGCGGTTTGTTTAAAATCTGAATCATCACCTGACTGTTTTTGTTTCTTGCCCCATCGAACTTCCTAATATTGTTGCACCTCCAGATTTCAGCAATTAACTTAGTGACTATAATTATTTTTTTACTACTACTTATTATTAAACAACACAAATAAGATCCAAGTTGGTATAAACTGAAATTATCCTTTAAGTGTAGATTCCTTAATACACCTTTGTTGGAGAACATAGAAAAGGCATCATGAAATGTGGCATCTATAGGACATTTAAACAACACAGTAAAATGTAAAACACCACAACTGTGTTAGTTGATGATCCAAGTCACAAACCATTCAAATATATTGTTATGAACCCATCAAGATACCTTTAGTGGTTACTTCATGATATACCTGTAGTACCTCTCTCTAGCTGGTTTAAACTTTTAGCCTTTTAATGATCTCCTCAGACTTCAAATCATGGAAGCAACAGATTCTCAAAATGCTGTTAAGTTTTCAGTTTATTTCTACATCTCACCACCGGAGCCATTTGTGGGTAACTGTGCCATATTTAAAACTTTTCCTCTCTCTCATGAGCAGCTGCCCACGGCCTATTAACTGCTATCAGTCTCCTTACCATCTGATATGGGTAGACTAGACTGCTAGTCTATAACGACAATGGTCTGCAGTGGCATTTGAGGAAGAGCCCATCCATGTAAGCAGTCATAGATTAGCAGTAGATACTATTAGTGTGTGTCTGCGAGCTGTGCTGAGTGCGTGTCCAGCATCGGCAAATCCTCCCACGCCTAATTTAAGACCCTGCATTAATCACTGGGCTTGGAGGACAGAAAGTCAAAGATGGGTTGGTGGTGGTGGTGGGGGGGGGGGGGTGAAACTAGACCCACTTTGCTGCTTTTTTACCTGAGGCTATTTGGACAGGAGGAGAGAGCGAGAGAAAAACAAAGAAAATGAAAAAGCCAGAGATCAAAAGGCTGAAAAAAAAAAAAAAAGAAATTGCAGAAGAGGAAGAGAAAGAAAGTGAGTCATTGAGAGAGGAAGAAAGGAAAGGGAGAGAAAGAAGCTGATTATTTGTAATTAATTAGGCGTTATTGTTCTAAATTAGCCTGCTACACAGGTGCTCATTAATCTTCTGTAGTGGGAAGCAGTGATTGGTAATCCATAGCTGTTTCTGAGTGCACAGCCTGTTCTAAATGCGCCAGTCGTCCGTCTCTTTCTCTCTTCCTCCGTCTCTCCCAGTGATCACACAGCAAGACCTTCTACCCCATTAGTTTGAGCTTAATTTGACATTTAGCATTTTTAGCAATTAAAAGGCTACATTCAGAGCACACTCCAATGGAAATTATGCAGGAGAGCAGTGTAGCACATAACGTCATAGATTCAGGATGCAGTCTGTACATTAAGATGATGTATGTTGGCCTTAAATGGGGCTCTGTAACAGATCCAGTTACCATTAGGCAGAGGTAGTATATGTCTCTGTGGTTTTTAAAAGAGCGTTTAGCCTTGCTACAATATATAGAAACTGCCTTGGGTGGCTAGGACATCAGCGCTGATCTAATCTAATTTAATCCTACTCCACGACTCGGCCTGGCCTCAGTGGGGGTATGGAAAAATGTTATGGTAATGTACAAAAACATGGTGGGCTTTTCTAACGTGACAGGTAACATGGTATTAACTGGGCGCAGCATGGCCAGCTCATACAAAAAATTTGAAACGCCTGGGATGGGGACATTATAAACAAAAATACATTTCAATACTTCAATATGGCGAGTTACCATTTTCATTTCCAACTACATTTTTGACAAAAGGTATCACGTAAAAATCAACAGATAGAAAAAACAAAATAAAATCTCCATTTTCCTGTAGTCGAACAATATCGGCTGCATCAGACAGCTATCGCATTTCCAAAGCAAAGAAAACAGAACCTACAACTTCGTCCCCATGTCGGTGCAGATCCAGAATAAGCAGAGGCCCCGCACCACAATCTGGTAGGTGAGGGTCGGGGTGGCAAAGCGCTGATCTTGGGAGACCCCCACAGTAGGAGCCTGGGAGTCCCCATTTAGATCAATAGATAGAGAGCAACCACAAAACAAAGGGGAAATGGGGAGGGCAGCATGGCTCTAATCCGATTAGCTAAATGCAATTCCTCCTCCAAAATCAATGTCATCTGCTACTGCAGTGCTGGCTGTGTGGTTTTGCTCTCGTTCACAATATCTTCATTTCTCACTCCTTGTTAAAACACTTTTCTTCTCAGTTTTCTCCTGCCCATCCGATTCAGTGATATGCATACATTCCTTATCTGTAATGTCTATCGCAGTCGCAGTAAGATAAGCTTGCACAAAGATCCCTCGTGAGGACTCTTGTGGGCTAAATAAGCCATTATTTGTTTATTATTCATTCCGCTTTGAGATTTTAATAATTACCTGAGAATTACAAGATAGCAGATCAAAGTAATGGACACTAGTTCTTGTGACTGGCTTGCTACTGGGTAGCATAGACGACATTTGATGCACAGCTATTATCTAGCATTGGTTTTTCAATGTTCGGACTTCTCCTTTCTTTGTCCACTTGTCAATGCGCCGATCTGAAACCCTTTGCCAAGAACAACAGCCCGAGTCTTGTGTATGTAATGTCTCAATAACCCCGGACCGCACCGGCTTTACGGCCAAACAATTCAACTCCATCATTAACTTAAAAAAGGCTGATTCGATACAATTAAACTCAATCCTTCCAAAAACGCTCAACTTCTAAACTTACTTGTAGAATTAGCAGCTCATAATGTACATTCTATTTTGTCAAAGATCTGTTGGCTCATTAATGCTCATATTTATCTTTGTGGTAAAATGTCTGACAGGTATAATGAAGTTAGCTGACAGTGGGAGTCTGAAGGACAGAGGGACCTTCACGCCTCGATCTCTCTCTTTGGGACAACTCCTTGTTCTCAGACTGATTTGTGTGCAGAGATGGACGAGGGGCACCTTGGGTGGGTGTGTGGGCTGTGAGTGGGAGGGCTGTTGTGTCAGCGTGCCCACCTGCAAGAACATCTGTCTTTTCAGAGAGACACATATGCAGATACACTTACAGTACGTGCTAATGACTGACAGAAGGATACACACACACACACACACACACACGGAGCAACCCAATACACATAGACTTTTTAAACTCTCACAAATCTTACATTTAGTTTTTAGTGTCTCTTGTTAGTTATTATTTGCCGGTATAAAAATAAAAAGTAAAAATAAAATGGAAGCTATCTTAATCATTTGCCTTAAATAATGTGAAAAATGTAAAAGTCAAAAAACGTATGAGATACAAAAAACAATAATGCATTAATCAGCATTGCAGTTCAAAGATTATGAGTCATGGACAAATTCTCTACTCTGTCTCTATTAGCAGTGGGGTGAAATTATGATTTAGCATAGGCCATGTCATCTCTATACATGCCAAGCTGACAATTTTACCAATTTTTGACACAAGGCAAACCAAATTATAGGTTTATATAAAAGAGAAGTGTTGAAATATGTATTTGCGAATGCACATATGCACTTATCAAGAGGCTCCCAGTGGGCTGGTTGTATTTATGAGGCCTTGTTTCTCTGATTGTTCTCGCATGGTTCCGATGAATATTCAATGGGCTCGGAGAGAAAGGCTTCCTAGAGCCCAAGAGAAAAGGAGGGTAGAGAGAAAATGTGCCTGGTAACTCGCATTCACACAAACACAGACGAGCACATCCACACGACTGTACACACGCAGACACACAATCACGCACACATACACAGCCCTGCAGCAGTGGGAGGAGAGAGCAACAGTGACAAACAGCTTTGGTGCTACAAAGGTGGCAGGAAATCTATCAAACGGGACAATAAAATTGCAATTGAGTTTCTTTAGCTTTTTTTATAGCAGATGCATGTATCTTGGTGGCTAGCGCCCGCTGCAACTATCCGATTCACAGGCGGGGTCCCTGCACTGTGCGCACTTTTATGTGTGTTTGTGTATATCTTACATCTTACGAGTGCTTGGGTTTATTCACACGCAGTTTGTGAGGGAAATTTTGTTGTTACACGAGTGCAGCGTGTTACTAGAGCCGAGGAGAAACAGCATTAATCTTGTGCAATTATAGGGAAAAAAAGGCAATTACAGCCTGTCGTGTACAAAGAAACAATTTCTGCACGACACCAAACTAGACACTTTGCTACATTGCAAAGTGAAACCTCAACACACTGCAGCTATATGTACAGACAGTTAAAAATAAGTCCTACACCAATAAGATGTTATTCATAAATAGCAAAAACCTCAGATGATTATATTTACACTACCGTTTTTTGTCACTGCCAAACAGAAATATCAAAACTGCACTTGTTATATTTCTGAGCAGATGCATTTTAAACTTGGGATAATAAAACTGGATTTTTAATATTTTAATAAAACCATCTACATAAACCTGTTATAGTTTCATTGTCCCAGTTTCACTGTCACTGTAGCACTATATATTGAGCATTTTCTTGTTGTGTAGTCATCTTACATACAGTCGTCTTACATTAAATATTGTGCCTGACTGCCAATGTGGAAAATTTCCTTAAGCCTTCTGCGAGCACATGTTTTATTTTCGCTGCAGGTTACTTCTACTGTGTTCAGAGATGTGGAGAGATGTTGGGAGTTCAGAGCATCCGGCATTCAACACACACCATCCTGCTAACTGCTGCCTTCACGCTGATCATCTCCCAGGTAGTCTGTCTGTGCCCCCTACTGGACGCCAGCGCTCACAGCACCCACGCCACGGTGAAGCGTCTCATATCACAAGCACTTCTTTAACTCAACCTTCAATCTGCCAGGCTTAAAAACCCCCCAGACCACAATCTGACACCAACCTCAATTACTTCACTGCTTTGGAACAGAGTAGCGTAATATGATATCAACACTGAATTTCTAAAGCAGTATTTTGAATTCAGCTTTTGGAAATAAGAAGTGCCAGAAGTTTATTTTTATCTGTGCAATGTGATAGAAAGAGACTCTATACATAAATAAAGAGTGGAAGGGCTGCTGAACTCATTCTCATTGGTTTATAGTGCAACTAGGTTTTAAATGATCACTGTATGGCTTGCATAGTTTAATCTGATGGGCACTGAGAGGCGAGATTTAATTACCATGCTAGTCTATGAGTTAGAGGGTCAGACCATAATGTTCTCTAATTTCTTATTTGATGAATTGCATTATGTCAGATTCAAACTAAACAAATGGGTGACAGAGCTGATGGCTTTGACTGAATACGGATGTTCGTTTGGCTGTGCAAAGACTTGGTTTACGGTCATGAGGTGAATGTTTAGGCTCACAATACTGCAGCAAGATTTGAGTGTGTGTGTGCGTGCTTGTGTTTACTACAGAGAGATAAAGAGTGTGTGAGCTAAAACGAAGAGAAACAGAAACGAAACACAAAAAATGTAAAAATGAAAGATGAGGAGATAGCAGAAGATCCACAGAGAAAGATAAACAAAGCTGTATCTAACCTCTGTGTGTATATGTGTGTGTGTGTGTGTGTGTGAGGCGTGCATGGTTATAATGAGCGCTCTGACCTTGGAGTGGGTGATGGACAGGGTGTCCACCCAGACGCGCCAGCCGCCCCACTCATATTTGATGGCGTGGTAGAGCAGGATGCGGAAGATGGCGTACACCATCTCTGTGATTTTCTGTTCCTCGTTGTTGCGCGGGTTGATGAAGCACAGAGAGAGCATCCACTCCTGCCACACCGAGCACTGCAGCAGGCTCCTGAAACAAAAACAAAAAAAAAAACGGCTACAGTATGAGAAGGTGGTGTAGGGCTGAATGTGAATCCCACGAGCATGCAAACACAGTGCAGACTAGTGTGTGATGTAGTTCTCAATCCTGTGAAAACGGTTGAATTCTTACCTGCGGTTCTCTCTGCTGTTATTGAACAGTTTGATCATGTCTGACAGAAAAACCCTGCGCACCTCCATGCTCTCGGGGGATGGGGGAGAGTTCTTCAGCAGAGCAGCTATTACCTTCAGAATCTCTAAAAACATGCAACAGAATGGATATATTTGTTAAAGACTGAAATAAAAATATTCACACAAAAATAAACAGTGCATGTAAATAAAGATACTTCTCTGTGTCTGTGTTGTCCATTTTGTAATATAATACATTATAGCAAGCTGTTTTTTCAAGGCTTATAAAAAAAAGTTTGGATTTGGAAACATGCAGCATTCTGCTAGGATATAAAACTCGCTTTTTGGGCACCGAAAGCTAAACTGCACAAATCAACAACTAAATCATACATTGGTCTCAACATGTGCAAATCATTGTGTCACAAACTATCTGAACTTCCAGCTGTACACACCTGAAAATCTGTGCCTGTGGTAAGAAAAACAGAACAGAGGAGAATATATAAAAGTCCGGGCCATTGATCTTTATCATACTGTAATGGTTTTGGTATTGTTTCAAATGAGAGAGAGCCAGAGTCGCAGGCCCTTCTGGAAGACTTAGCTTCAGTTAAACCAAAGAGACTGACTGTTTAGATTAATTATCTAGGCAATGTCAGTGTCCATTTACTTTGAGTAGAGAGACGGCAGGGCTTGGATTTCACTTGTCTCTTCAGACCTTGGCGCTAACCGATGCCCCCTTGCCCCGGCAGACGGTTGTGTTGTTTCTACGCCTTAGTCACTCAAATTATGAGTCGCTGAACCTTTACCGCCAGAAAATTACCCCAGCATGTACCGGGAATGAGGATGGAGGGATGGCGTATTCCCTTCTTTTTTCCATTTGCTCTTGGTTCCTTTCCCTTGAGTTAATTTGAGGGAAACAGTACTTCCTCGGTTTGTTTGATTGGCTCTGACGTTACTAAAGACTGCAATCAGGGGGCCATTTTGGGAGTTTGTCACAGATTAAATCAAGAGAATGCACAGCAAAGGAGAAACAGACCACCGCTCTATGTTCCATAGAATGTGCTCACATGTACAAACCCATACAAGGTTTCTATGATATATACCGCCTGTCTAGGATGGTTGGGTAGAAGAGTTTTTAACACAATAAAGGCTTAAGATAATCAATGTGTGACTACAGCAGGACCTTGTCAGATTAAGGCTGGTTGGAAGTAAACCTTGGTTGTGATTACACCAAGTGCTTGGATTTCAAACTGATTAAAGCCGCCTTGTATGTGTGTGTGTGTGTACAAAGGTGCATGCGCCTGTGCAGAAGCATGAGCATAAAAGTGAGAGGAGAGTTTTCTTTTCTCAGCTGAAACGAATACTTAAGATTTCACCATATGAAAAGATTTTGTGAGCTGACGTCAAATTTGAGGTAAGTAACGACCTGAAATTATAGAACGGGATCATTGATCAAAGCCTGGAGTCGCCATTTCAGCTTGTTATGTTGCGGCATATAGAAAATGATTATGCACTTTCTTGTAGTAATTATGCACGCGTCGAAAAAGTAAATAAAAACATATTGACTGCATGTGTGCTAGTATATACAGTAGTAAGACAGTATATAGTAATACATATACATACACAAAGTATGTACATAGTTATTCAGGTAATTAATATTAATTAATTACATGTTTATTATGTAATTATTACAAATATTTAATCTTTAATTATAAAATAGATAGAACAAAATGGCAACATGCATTTACTCCAAATGATTTACACAAATGCATTAAAAACAAAAAATTACAAACTCACCTAAATATTATTGAACAATTGATTGAATTAATTTACTGCATACATCTGTCTCATAAGCACATAAAAATGTTAATAAACTGAATTAAGTGATGTCATAATTTCATTACATTTATCATTCCTTTATGTGTAAATGAATCCTGACAAAACATGATACAAAGTAACAATAAAACTAGCAGATGTGTGTATATTTTATCTATCTATCCTCATGCTAGGTTTACATCGGAGGCTCAGTTGTATGAAAATACCCTCTGGCTGCAAAATTTATGTCGTTCATTCGTTTGACTGTATATAGCAATCGCACGGGTCCATGGGGAATATCCTCTAGTGCAGTATGGAGCAATAGGTATGTAGAGGGTACGCTGCAGGGAATGATTTAGGAGAGTAGTGTGGCGCAGAGGAGGCACTTACGTGGGTTGAGAATCTTCACAGTGGAGTCGGGGTCCGGATGCTGTTTATGGATCACTTGAGTGCAGATCTGCTCTGTAAGAATCTACCGAGGGACGGAGAGGGGATTCAAGTCATAAATATCCACATAGGTCTTAACAATAACAGGGAAACAAACTACACAATAGATACACATAGCTATGTTTATGTTTCACCATCATGTTGTATATTGCTAAATAATTGTCAAATCATGTTTCTGCAGGTGGTCAGCCATACAATTTATTGTGTTGTGTAATTCATTAAATATTTATATTGAGTAGTAAAGGCAAAATTGGAAGAAATAGTGAGCTAATAAGGCAAACAATTTAAACAGCTGTAATTCATACACACATACTGCATATTAAAAATAAATACTGTCATGCAGTTGAACATAAATATTTATTTATGCAGTGGAAGACCATTTCTGTCTTGTAAGCGCAGGCCTAGAGTGTGAACGTAGGCCGACTGACCTCAAAGAGCACGTTGTAGGTTGTCATGGTGAACTGGCTGGAGTGGAGCATCAGGCGTTCAGGGAGCAGGGAGAAGAGGCCGTGACTCAGCATAACCTCCGATTTCCTCCTAATCAGGACATCAGGAGGTCAAAGGTCTTTCAGTAAACATCACTTTGCCTAAACCGTTACTGTATCAGAAAGTAATGCAGTGCATTTTTTAAACTGGCTTAATATAAGTGCACAGAGATAGCACAACATATTTTTTATCTCAAAAGTAACACTGAATAACATTCAAACAGTCCTGGAATACTGTAAATTTTTAGAAATGACAAGAGCAAAATCTGGAGTTTCTGATGAGTCAAATAATTGCAACTGTTGAAATCTGTAGCGGTGTAAATCAGCTGAGTTCCAGCTGATGTTTGACATGGAGGAAATGAAAAAGAGAATCCCTGCTGACTAAGTAAGAGCAGTACTTCACAGAAAAGTCTTTGTCACTTTCATCTCTGATCATGGATCAGTTCCATCTTTATGTTGTAAATCAGCTAAAAAAACTGTGGACTGTTTGCAAAGTGCCTTATAGTCAATATTGCATTTGGATCACATGGCTTAAATGCTGTTGCCCACAGGGCAAGACTAGAGTTGTTTTTGGTACTACTATTGTAGCATAAAGTGCACACACTATAATTGGTGGGTATTGGTAAAAATGAAGTGGGGAACGGCTTAGAATATGACCTGAACATCAATCAATAAAGCAGTAACACTCATAAATACTGATCATTAGACAAAAACGACAACCCACAAATGTCACATTTATATCAGTAGAATGAACAAAATGAAAATAAGGTTTGGTCAAATGCAACTTTTTTTTTTTTTTTTGGAAAATGTATCCATATAAAGATTGACAGATTCTTCTGCATACTACAATACTTTACAGTAGCTCTGTAACTATTAGGAACATTTGGAAATGGACTTTTCCATATATAAAATTAATTTAAGTTATTTTATATTTGATTAATATCAAAGATTGTGTGTGTTTATGAATAATTTACACTTCTAACACAGAATCAACTATATAGACATTTTAAAATGCTTTTTCACTGTACTTACTTTGGTGGCAAGTGTCTCAGA
This sequence comes from Scomberomorus guttatus, assembly GCA_038419695.1. Lineage (NCBI taxonomy): Eukaryota > Metazoa > Chordata > Actinopteri > Scombriformes > Scombridae > Scomberomorus > Scomberomorus guttatus. Next base: position 11,277,748 of record CM076447.1, on the reverse strand, counting down.
AAGTAGCCCATCACTTTGAGTGCCTGCACTCTTATTCCTTCACTTTTTGATGCCAAAAGCTTGTAAATCACACTGTAAAAAAAGACAAAAAATTCAATTGATTTTTAAATCAATTAAAAAGAAAAGGAAATATTTAAAATGCACAATATTTTACACACTTGCAGCATTCCATTAGAGATTTAGCTGTATGTACCATGTTCATGCCAAACACATTTCTATTTTCAAAACAGAATTTGATCTGTTGTTAATTTAAAAACAATGAGCACATACAGCATCCACCATAAAAACGGTACATAAAGCTACAGTAATATAAGACTGAACTTATCAATATTTAAAATGATCAACTCCACTTTTGACCATTTTGACACCGAGTAAAAACATACTGATAAAGCTGTCAGTACCTATGCAATATGCACATGCATATAATATAAAAAGATGATCATTACCGAATCCCATTGCGCTGGTCAAAGGCCTGGACCATGGACCCAGGATGTTCAGACATCAGAGCCACCAACAACTGTAGCACATCCATGAGATTGTCATCCTGTGGGACAAAGAGGGGGGGACTGTTATATACGAAGGGGCTATAGTGGTAAAACTGCATCGAGTAAAGCTGAATTACACCAGCTTCCGAAGTGATTCCTTAAATTATGAGGAAGATACAGTATAAGTCAGTTTTCTATGTCAAGGCAAATATATGTGTAGTTATTCACTGCTGTTTATTCTTGTAATCTATAGTAGTGGTGGTAGCAGCAGTAATGGGAGAACATAGTGAAAACTCAGTAGAAATAATGCAATACATTACAAGCTTCAGAAGTAAAGGATTACAATATGTGCGCTATAAATTTAAGGGCTGCTACATAACAGTGGTTTTTTTGAGCCATGTTGTAATGACCCCTTATTCTTACATGGTTTTATTGTGTAACTGACCAAACTGACTGATTCATTTTTTTATGCATCACTCCACTGCAAACAAAACCAATTCTGTCAGGACCTCTAACTGGCAAACTTGGAAAAATAACAAGAAACAGTAATTCTTCCTTTAGCAACAGGAATTGTTTATTCCTTCTCTGCATATCAGGTGGTGGGGAGACACAATACAGTATAGAAGTGTTATGATGCCACCTAGTGGTGAGGTTTCTGCTGGTCAGCATTGCATGAACAAAAGTACTGTATGCATCCCTACCTCGTGCATGGTAAGGAGGTAGTTGAGGATACTCTGTAGCTCGTCTTCCTTGACTCCATGATCCTGTAATATATTTGCACAGATTATTTCACCATTGTGAAAACCCAAACTTGGTTTGTGAGACGAGGTGCACCACTGAGAAACTTGGGGAAAACTGTGAATTCAACTAAACACAATGTTTACAGATTTATGACTAGAAAAACTTGACACACAGTGCTGAGCTGCATCTCAAATTAATCTTCAGGTTCCCAGCTTTCAGATGATGTATACCACTTCTATGTGGTATATACTGCTGACCTGCTATCTCTCCCTAAACATCCCCTGTTCCCCCCCAAAAATGGGTCTATGGTAGGGGGGCGGGAGTGGAAGAGGTTAAAAAAAGTAATGTGGATATGATAATAAAACAGGCAGATGAAGAGAGGAGCACATCATAACATTAAACAACACAAAAATATCCCTATAACCAAAAATCTCAAACACCTACTGTAACATCACAATATTAATATCCTGTCAATATATATATATGGTTCTATATAAAAGACACAAAGGAAAAGTTCAGACATATTCACACAAGATCCATTTATAAGACATATTTAATTGCTTTTCAGAAATTAAATAAGTCCTACCAAGATTATGAATATGCAGGGTTTTTGTTTTTTTGTTTTTTACACTTTGTTTGAATAACCTCTTTAATTAAAAAAAATGTATGGAGAATTAGGGGTTGACCAAGAGTTAACTATGCTTGCTGTTGTATAAAGTAGCAGCTAGTTTGACCATCAGACTGATATTGGAGAGCACCAGCTCATTATCACTTTAGGAACCACTAGTAAGCATAATTCTGGCATCAAAGTGTGTCAATCCCTCAGTTGGTTTTTGGTGTGATGGGGCATAAACTTACCTTCATTATGAGCTGCTTGACAAACAAAAGCAGAAAGGCTCGCAAAGAAAGGATTTCCTTCTGGTTTGGCCTTGGACCATCTGAAAACCCAAACAGCAGACAATGACTGAAAGTAGCTAATAAATGAGCAACTGAGCAAGGACCCAGATAAGGTAAGAAATTCTTAGGTCTAGTGTTTTTCCTTCTAAAACCAAACTTCTGCACATGATTTATCACTTGGAGGACTGTGTGCAGTGAGAAAATGTGAGTGTGTGTTTGTATGTGTGCACACATTTCTTTGCACATGCTCGTGTCTGCATGTGAAATCTGTCTTTACATGCACATCCTGAATATATATTTGAAAGGAGGGTGAGAAGAGGAATGGGAACAGCACACATCAATAGTGTTCCATTACTGTATTATATCATATACGCAGTTCATTTTTTGCATTTTGTGGGCACTCTCACCTAGGCCTTTGGGCATGACTCCGCTGCGGTCCTGGGGATTAATAATCCAGTAGTAGTATTTCAGTGTATGCATGACCTGAAGCACAGTGCCCACCCTGCGAATGGCGTTATAGATGGTCACTGTGCTGATGAACTCTGTCGCCAGGTAAGTGTACAGTGTCAGTTGCACCTGCAGGAGATAAAGCACATATGAAACCACACATACTTACACACTTTAGAGTTTCAGCGGAATAATCCACTTTTACTGTGTCCTTGTTTCTTGTTCCTATGAGAACGTGGAGGATTCTAAGCCTCTAAGGGTTGTCGGCAACCCATTCTCACTTAAATAGCAGTCACTGAGTCAAAGGTGGAGGGATAACCTTGAACTCTAAGCTGAACTCTGAAACACTGAAAATAAAATTAGGACAAGAATATACGAGCAAAAGAAGGTGATTTTGATGTGCAGATGTGTGAGAGTGCACATCTGTATGCAGTAACCAATACGTGTTTCAGTCTACATGTGGATGTGCCTATCTGAATCCTTACAAATGTAGCCAAATGCAAAAAAAAAAGTGCTACTGTGCATGTATGTGTATGCGTGTATTCATAGAGTACATTCATGTTACCTTGGCAGGGGCATGGATCCAGATGGCAGGGTTGAACAGAATGTGGTCACACAGCTGCTTGAGCAGCAAGATGCCATTCTGCAAGTTGCTAAGGTATCTGGAAAAGGCCAGCACAATGTCCAGGACGGGCCGCGTCACATGCACCTTGGAAGACTGGAAAGTGGCACAATAGGAGGTGGAAAAAGGAGGAGAGGACGATAGGTCGGTGAAAGGAGTCAGAGACATGGAAAGCAGAAAGGGGTGAATGAGGTGTAACACGGAAAGGGGAGGAAAAGGACACACGCAGAGAAAGATGAGGAGCTCCTCTTCTGCTTAACAAGCACACAAGCCAGCTGTGACCTCCAAATACAGCTGAGGGAAAACAAAGTCTGTCTCATATTAAGTGTTGGTGTGTGCCTGTGTTAGTGTGTTTGCAGTGTTAAGGGAATCAAGATCAGCCCCATTACTGTGCTGGGTTCATTATGAGCGCAGCTAGCGGTACAGGAAGACATCTCTCTCGTGTATTTCTTTGCCAGCTGAGCCAATTTGTGTTTGTCTTACCTTCTCCAAGCTGTAGCCGATGACAAGAAAGCCTTTGCAGGCCAGGACCTGCTCTTGCATAGCCACTGAGTTCTTCAAGAGCTCCATCACAAAGGATAGCAAAGTGCAACTAAGAGGTCCACAGACAGACAGACAGACAGCGACAGAGAGAGAGAGACCGTGAGTCAGACAGTGACAATAATCTATGTAAGCTGCTGACAAATTCCTGGCTGTGAAGGGCATATCCTACATGAAATGTGATTGAATGAGGGTGTTGTGTCCCCATAGTGCTGGGAGAACAGATTCTAGTTAGCATCACCTTGAGGGCAGCATACACAGCAACAACGTTGCAGTTCCAAGTAAGACGGCCTCACATCTTTCAAGCTCAGCACGACATCAAAAGTTAAAAACATAAAACTTATTTTATGACTGCTTTTTACAGTATCTGTAAAGTCAGTGGTAATAGACTAAAATGGCGGGGCCAATTAAAAATGTTAAGTAACAGGCTTTGTGGGTGCTCTATATAACAGCCACATATAGTGAGAACCTTTATTTTAGCTTGACATAATGTTATTTTATACTAGTAAACATTTCAGCTCACTGTTAACCATCAGGGGAAACACTAGGTCCAATATCATCATTTACAGTATTTCATTTCTTAAGTGGCTCAAAGTATTTAGCCAATTTAATTTCTTCCGGCATAATGCATTAGTTAAAGTTGTACACTGTAAGCACAACATGATTGTCAGGGTTACCACACAGCTGTAAAGTACAGCAGTAGCAGGAGATTCTATTATGCCTGAGCAAAAGTATAGCAGCGTAGCAAAAGTGATACTTTACAGCCATCAAACCAGCAGCCTAAATATTTACACTTTATATGTTATATGCTATCACAGTGGCTTGATACCAGAAAACAAAGCCATGATAAACCCGAATGAAGGATAAACAAAAACTACAAATTGTTCCTTGAACATTTTAAGTGTGTGTGTGTGTTTGTGTGTTTATGGTTACCAGACAGAGGTGTCCAGCTCGTGGCTGGAAGGCTGGCAATAATCCAGCTGTGCAAACAGAGGGAAGAGGACCTGCACACCACCAATAGAGTGTATGCCACTCTGGACTGAATGAGTCACCACCGCTTTCACGTCCTGCAGAAACAAACACACATGAATCCATATGACTACATTTAACATGTGACAGGGCGAGCCACAAGTCACACAGTAATCATCTAATTCAGTCACAGTGTTTGTTCTTTTTATCTTTGTGATGTGCAATAAATTGGTTCTATGTGTTGATACATTTGAAAGAATACTAAATCGCAAGCGAATAAAATACTGATACTTTATCGTACCGCTACAATCTGCTTTCTATCCTTACAGGCACAAATTGTAATGGACTCTTTGAATCTTTGGCTGCTGATATGTCCCCTAAACTTAAACCATTTTTACCTTTGCCAACATATTTTTGTACTACAGCTTCTATAATTATTCCGGGTTGTGAATATGCTCAGTGTTTGAGAGGGTAAATTATACAATTCAAGAACTCAAGTGTTAACTCTTGGATTTTCTTTAGTTTTGTTAGTTTAGTTGACTAACGACTTAAGAATGTTGAAAACACAGGAAATGAGGCTGAAACTGATCCGATTTTCTTTTAATATTTGGTAGTCTGGTGCATGAGCTGGTGTCTGTGTTGTTGTATTTCGCCACACCAACGGTGGCTTGACAAAACTTTTTCATCTCTATAGGATTGGAATTTTTGAGCATGGCATGGCAAAGCTGAAAATATAGGTCACATATTCATCCATATTTCACACCGTGTGCGAGTTTGTGTGGCGGATGGGGCATATGTTTTTGTGGCAGCAAAAGCTCCCCTCACAAAGGAAACAAAGCATCTTCTTTGATGAGAGGGCATGAGAGAAAACTCAATTAGTGCTTGAGAAAAGAAAACTCAAAGTGAGTGAAGAAACAGTATTGTGTGAGTGAGTGTGTGAGTGAGTGTATGTTTGCTTGTGCGTGCATTTTCAAGCACAAAGTGGTAAACTTCCACAAAGATCATCACCTACTTCTAAAAGGAATAAATGCAGGACTTCTTGTACAGCATGCGGTTCCAAACTAAATTGTAGTCCTGGGGAAGGCTAATTCCATAATTGGCGTACCACCGTGGCATTTTTCAGCAGCTGCAGCAGTCTGGTTAGCTCAACACATTTGAACCTCTGCCCTAATGAGGCTATTAAAATGAAAAGATGCCAACTGGGCCACTTTCATTATCATGGAGGAGGAAAGAAAGGGTAAAGCGTGGTACATATGAAACAGTGGGAGGGAAGGAGAAGGCGCACAGGTGGTGAATGAATTTATACTGGTATTGCTTCAAAAAGGTAGCAGCACTGGTGGATTCTGATTCAAGTTAAATAATGGCAACCCTAACAATATCAATTCCAAATCCAAGCAAAAACTTACATTGAAGGCACTATTACCTGCAGCATGAGTGCATGGGGTGAGTGGACGAAAATGGAGGCGTTGTCCTTGGGGGAGGACTCAAGGCAGAGCTGGGCATCTGTGGCGCGAGGGTTATAAGTGAAGGCAATACTAGAGGACAGCTTGCCATCATACAGTAAAGTCTTATGATGCTCCGCAAACAGCAAGTCACTCTCAGCCTTGTGCTTGAATGTGCCCTGAGGAGAAGGAAGTAGGAGAATGGAGAGAAAGAGATTTGGTGCCAGAGAAAATAAAACAAACTAGTGACTATTATCACTTTTTCCCACAGAAGTGTCTTTCTAAAGTACAAAATGATCAACATTTGTCATAAGCAACCATGTATTTTTAAAGGCGCCATGATATTAAGAGGACTTCTTTTTTTTTTTTTTAAAAGCATTGCATCCTTCATAAATAACATTGTCACTATATTTTTTTTAGTTATCATTAATGGTTGTAAAGCACACATCACTACTATTGCATCTAGTGTTATGCCCTCCTACCTGGTAACCTGGACCCAGCTGATAGATAGCCAGGATCTGAGCAGCACTGAGAGCTTCTCCAAACAGATAAACTGCCCCCATCTGTCCACAGAACACACGGTTGGCATCTGCCGTCTCAGACGATCCCAGGAAACACTTGTCAAACGTCTGCAGCAGGGAGAATGTGGGGGCAGGGGGGGTTATTTGAGGAATCAAAGGAGGAGGGGAAAAAAAGACAGAAAACAATTAGTTTAGGAATAAAGAAATTAATGAAAGATGAAAAGGAAGGAAGGAAGGAAGGAGGGATGGGAGGAAGGAAATATGACAGGAAAGAGCAAAAATAGCAAGAAAGAACAAAGGGGAATTCATGTTAGCACTTACTATAAACAGCAACACACTGCCTCAAACTACAAGCATAGCTAACATGATAATGTTAATCTTCCCCCCGTCATGGTCAGTGAGGCATACGGAAAAGTGTTGAGAATGATGAGGCCACATCTCAATCAAGTAGCTAATTTGCTTTCTGACATACTGACACATCTAGAGGATTATATTACACTGGCGAGGCATTTTCATTCCTTACAAAAAAAAAATTTTGATTTAAAAATCTCATATCTCGGCATGACAGAAAGCAATCCTGGGGACTGTGACAGAGTTCATACTGTGATGTGTAAGAGGGGCAGAGTGTATGTAATCATTTTCCCCTGTACTGTCCATGCAAAAAGATGGAGAAAATGGTTTCACCCCCAAGCCCTCTGATAGCAAAGACTGAGATTAGATCTATGTGTAAGCAAGAAGGGCATGACAGCGAGGTTTGCTTTTCAGTTTTCGGTACGCACTCTAGCATCAATATCTTGATATTTGACAGAAAGCGTGTTACATGGACCCACATGTCTAGTTAACCCTAATGTAAAATATACAATGCAGCAGGTGGAATTATAACCGTACATTTTGCCACAGGGGTTTGTGCAGTAATAGTCAAGATTTACAAATACACACAGAACAGACTCAGCTATAGAAATGGTCCACTTAAAGAATTAGTTTGACATTTTGGGAAATACATTTATGCTATTTCGCTTTCTTCCAGAGAGTTACATAAAAAGATGAATACCAGTCTCTAAGTGTATTGCTAGCTGTTTCCCCCTCTTTCCAGTCTTTCAGCTAACCAGCTGCTGGCTGTAGCTCCATATTTACTGTACAGACATATGAGTGGTATCGATCTTCTCATCTAACTTTGGTCAAGAGAATAAGCTTATTTCCCAAAATGTCAACTATCCCTTTAACCAATAATCCATGAGAATTTGTTCAGATACAAAATATTACATAAGCTTGTGGCTGATTTCCAAGAACATTTGCAAACGGCAAAGAATGTTTTCAGATTGTTGCTACTTACGTCACTGGTGTTGACGAACCAGGCGATGTCTCCGAAGGAAGCCAGTTCCCCGTTCACGTAGCAGCTAATTTCACTGTTTTTCCAGCGGTTGTAGATGTGAACAAGGGTCACCATGTACCACTGCAAAAACAAAAAGCAGCATACTCTCACACTGTTAAACTGTGACAGTATATCTGAGGTATCAGTCACACACAACAAGATATCAATAAGTCAGCATATGGTAAGAGTCATCTAACCTACTCCATTAGCCTGATTCCATCATGTTTCAGTGCTCAGTCCCCTTGAGCTAAAATCCCACCTACTTAGGCTTTATAATTTTAATAATTTTCTCCTCAGCCTTACAACCAGTGAAATAGGTTACCACTCTTACCACTGTGAAATAGGTTATTATGGTTACCTCCAGACAAGAACATGCATTAAAAATAAGAGTGAAAAATCAACTAAAATGAGTTCTGACTCTTCATGAGGTTTGTTGAGGTAAAGTGGTGCCTTCATGCCCGGGGAAGAAGGAGGAAGTTTCAAATTGTCCACAGGCAAAGGATCTTTCTGACTGTGATGGTCTTCAGTGTACTGTGCCTGGAAGGGTCTGAGAGTATTAGATAATCTTTCTCTCCAATCGCCCTCATTCCTCCTTCTGGTTTTGTTTTTCCCCCAGAGTCATTAAGATATGACAGTTCCTTCGTACAGCAAGGTCTAGATTTATTGCGTGTGTATATGTGATTGATTATGTGTGTAATGACATATGAATTCTGTAATCTAGAGACCTTCCCAGGATTTGTCTTTTTATGTGCATGAATATTTGGTTTTGTCTGGGTTACCAGACCAGCGCCTGTGTTCTGTTTTGTTTTAGTTCCTTTCATACCTTCTGTGGTTTGAAGTCGTACTTCACACAGTGCTGGAATCCTTTCCCCTTGGATTTTAATGAGGTCACTATCAAACAGCCGCCCACAAAGTGTGCTGAGTAACCTAGGCCTTTACTGGTGCGGAAGCTAAAAAAAGAAACGAAAGGAAACACACAGCTTTAGTCAACACTTACTTCAAAGAGTTAATGTTTCATGCCGACTACATTCAAGGGCAACAAGGGCAAGGGTTATAGCGCCCAATAAATCACATAAACACTTTAAAAAGGTCTGAAAAGGATAAAGATAGCAAACAATCATTTCTCAACTCCACAAAGTCTTCCCATCATTCGCCGTGTCCCAGCGAGATGGGGCCCCTGCATGTAATTTAGTGAATTTATCTCTTTTTAAAAGGACACAAGGCTGAAGAGGAGCTTTTATTACAGATTCTCTCAAGCAGCTCGTCGGGCCGCCCCGCTTGGTTATCATTTTCTCAGAAGCCCAAACAGATCCCTGTTGTATAAATTAGATTTTTGACAGAAATTAATTATTGGTTCGAAATGAGATGATCGGAGAGCTTGATTTACTCGCCCTACTCACAGAGGGAGCGAAGGATGAGGAGACAGGAAAGATAGAGGGGGAAGCACTGTTTTTCATCTGCGAGGCTGGAGGCTGCAGATTTTCAGCACAGTTTCAGGCTTCCATTGATTTACAGATAGATATAGACCACAGTAGTACTGAAGACTTTGATGAACAATTTACACATGCACATGTACTCACTTGCACACCCAACTTTTCATTCAATTCCCCTCTCTTTGTATTATTAAAAATATGTACTAAAATACCATTCCAGCATTTCCTATGTAGGAAGTTTGAACAAAATTAAACAGTTAAAAGGCGAAGGGTTTACTGGTCAGAGAACAGTGTTTCTATGTTACCTACCAGTACAGGTAAGGCTTGTCTTTGTCTACATTTATGTTGTTGAGAGGATCCATGCGGAGCCATGTGTGGAATGTAAACCCATTCTGGTATGGCCATTTTGCTATGGGAGGCAGAGCTATAGCCTGTTAGGAAAAAACATAACAGAAGAGAACAGAAGATGACAGTGAGATGTGTGTCCAGACCACCTGTGGAAGTACAGTAAAGGAACGCATTGACCATTTTAAAACAAACACTTTTGACTAGAGCTTGTCAGTCTTAAGGTCAGGAAAGAAAACACACTATTTTGGGCAAAGAAATATCAAGCAAACATGCCCTCCCAGGAAGTTTCAACACCATTGCTCTAAATAACGTTTCTGTATGTGTGAGGGTTTGTGTGCTCCCAGGCCTTCCCGTCTCATTAGCAGGGCAACACAGGAAGAAGAAGGTACGTGTGTTACTTCTTAAACACAGTGCTGTCAAACTCAGACCCAAGCCCACAAGGCAGACTTCACATGCACACACATAACGTAAAGGGCCTGACACAGACTGATGCAACATTCAAATCGTGCACAGATTTACACAGCTTCCTGTGCATTTAATGTACTGAAAATTTCAATCATCTTCATGTTACAATAATCCCGTTATCTCTCCTTTACTCCTGCGGCAGATAAATCCAGAAAACATCAAATAGAAAATATTTGCTATGTCCCACAGACAACATTGTGAATGAAATGAATAAACAATCTGTTCGATATTGCTACAGGAAATAACTGATTCTTTCTTTTAAAATGTCTGCACAATAAACTAGGTAATCTCTGATCCTGTAATGTGTATTTTATTGTATTTCATCCAAGCATGTTGTATACTTAACGCTCATTAGGTGCCATTCTCCTAACAGAAACCTAATAACGGTTGTATGGTATTTAAAGAAACATCTACAGAAAGTAAGCAATTTTCCATGATACCAGTGACAAGAAAAAAGGAGGCCAATATTTTGAATAGACTAATGTGCAGGCAAGACACAACTATTTGAATAGTAACAGCTCCAACAAGTAATTTAGTCAGACACATGAATAATATAGACGTATAGTGCTCAGACATTCAGTTTCATCAAAACGCTTGCTATTAGCTCCATTTCTAGATACTTTTCTGCAAGTGTGTAACAGACTTTGAGGTTTGAGGAAGGTCTGAGTGATAATGGCGGACAAGAAAATGTTTTCATTAACTAAGAGAACGTGTGAAGCTTTTATACTGGAGGAAAATCACCTGCGTCAGTGAATGGCTGGCACAATGGAAAGCACTATGAAAGGAATTCATCATGTAATATCTGAAGTCCCGTCTTTCTCCCTCTCATTAGTCTGAAGGAAAACAGGACTTCTTGAAAATTTTGGGAAGCGGTCGTGGTGGGGTTCCACATTCTGGTGGCTGACCATTATCGCATTAATATCTAGTGGGAAATTTTGCAACCCAATGCGCTGAAGCACTCAAAGCGCTAACACTAAATTTACACTTGTTAGGTCATCATCTATGGGTAAACACTTGAGGAGGAGTTATTTTTTGTGGTGCAGTGGCAACATCTGTGGCATTACGAAGTGTACTCACGGCTGCATTTTTCCCTGGAAAGCTGAAGAAGGAGTCTGGGCCATTCCTGTGAGCCATGTACTTCAGCACCGACAAAAGCTTCACTGCATGACGGGGCTGAGGAGAGAACACAATATACGGGGATCATCTTTGACAGCTGACAGTGTTAATGTCCAAACATGCATACACACGCACAAAAAAAAAAAAAAAAAAGCATTTAAACCCTAGTTAAACTCTTAGGGTCCTACTTTCGTGGCAGCACAACTACCACCTCTAAAACAGTTTAGTGTTTTCCTGACCCTGAAATTTGCTTTGCCCACCTGGTGCCAAGCACAAAGGGCACAGTGCAAAGGTGGGAGGAGAGGCACAAAAAAAAAAAAAAGGCAAGGCAAAGCAAGTTGTTGGTATTTTGGTGGAAACAGTGCCATTTCCATTTGTTAAGCTGTTGTTGACATACTTCACTGTGGTTAGCACAGCTGTGATGTGACTGGCTGATAGTGTATTTATTAATTATCACATCCTCCACTTTATATGTCACGTCACCCACCCCTTTTGCACTTTGTTCTGCTGTACCTACATAAACCTTGGAGACGCCCACACAGTCAGAGTGCCCAAGACCTACCGCCCTGTACTTGTCTTTACGCCTGCTCGATTAAAATAGAGCCCTTAAAGTTCACGGTTGCAGCCACAGATGATTAAAAGCAAGTACAGCTTTGCCACTGCTTTAAATTTACCAGACTTATCAGACGTTGACATCCAAAGAGATTTACTTACTGTAGCAGAACACTGAAACTTCTTAATTTCAGTGTTTACAGTGTACAAGTGGTGCGTATTGAAAAGTACATTTATCAGAAATACTTTGTTCTAACAGAATTTTTGTTATTGGGGTCAGACAAATATCAGAAATCCCTATGCAATTTTCAACAAGGTTTTAGTTTACAATGTACATTACTATTATAGCACTTTATGGTTAAGTTGCACCCATCCGTCCCATCCCCATCTCCCCGGATATTTCACAAAGATTAAATGAAGAGGGGAGCAGCGGCAAGGAGTTGCTTGAAAGTAGGAGAGAGGTGAAATCTAGAAGCATAAAAGCAACTTGCCCCCATTTCCTTGACAACTTGATTAGTGTCCGTGATCAATGGGTTAACTCTCCTTCTCTTCCTGCCTCATCTGTCACTCCTTCTGTGCCACTGGTGCTGCCTTGATATAGTAAATTATCATCTATACGCATATCATACATCTTCGGTTTACTGTGGCTATTCCCTTATAGCCGCACACAACGATTACGGCAGTTTACTTTAGAAAACTAATTTTCTCCAACTAAGTCTTTTGGCTCGCAGTGTTTTAATATTGTACTAAATACAGACTGGAAAAAGAATCTAAAATTCAGAACCTAAGGCTAATCTCATAAACAACGTAATATCAATAATGTAACGCTGCTCTGGATTCAAGACCACTGTAGTGGAGTAGCGGGCTGGTTCCACATGATTTATCTTGTCTCTGTGACGAGGGCATTGGCCTGGGGGACGGCAGCAGTTGAAGTGTTGCTAGCACATTCCTCATGCAGGTCCCAGACAACCGAGACAGATCACCGTGGTATGACTCTGACTCACCCACTGGCCTTTCTCCCCTTGCAGCTTGCTGAAGAAAAGCTTCAGCTCTTTGACTGTGATGCTGTAGCTGGCAAGCACGCCCAACATGTCCACCAGAAGGTCTGAAAGACACACACACACACACACGCGCACGCACACACACAGCGGAGGCGGAGGTTAAACACAGAAACATACAGGGGTTGAACATGGCATGTTAAAAGAGAAAGACAAGATGTAACAATCCACCCTGAAGGTGAGAGGAAGCTCCAGATGACTGCATTTCCAAGCTTTAGGGACACGCTCATCAACGAGGTGGTCAGTTTTATCTAGTTTTTCCCATCAACCCTCAAAATGATTTCATTTTTTATTGGCATCTTGAGGTTGATGTGTTAATATTAAAGTGATGTCCCAGCTACCAGGAGCTGAGAATAATTAAAGTAGGATGAGCAGGATCCAAGTTAAAAATCAGGAGACTTAAAATAGAGAGGACACTCTGGGAGTCCCAGCTACTGTGCACCGACTTTCATCAGTTATTACTGACTAATGATGAGGCAGAGTATGACAGATCTATGACTAGCATGCGCATATACTTCTCCAAATATAAAGATGAGTGGCAGTTATATCTTTGCAGGTCTTTTTTTTCCACATAAGTACTCAAACAGTTCTGTCGTACACGGTCAGTATTTCAGACAAATTATGTGACGAGAGGAAGAGGCAGCCTGCAAATCTACTGTGAGTGCAACGAAAGAGGGATTTAAAAAAGGCAAAGGTTAATCTTTAAGCTTAATATGATGCAGTTAAAGTGTTACATGTGAATCAATTAAAAAATGTACATCTGTGCTATGAAACAACTCTTGAGAAACGCTTTGCAAACAAGTTAAAAAGCATAGCATTCGTGCTTTTGTGAATATTACTATAACCATCACTTTCAGCTGCCTGGTTACTGCTGGGCTATATCGTCTTTGCTTGACTGCACAATCCCTTTAGGCCAGCACTGTTCTAGCCGGCGAAAAGTTCACTGAGCCGCACACTGTAGGATTAATTTGTACTAATTTGCAGATGGGAAACAGACTAGACTCTGGAGAGACTATACAGGATGATTGTGTCCTTATTTACTGCAACACATCAGGGAATGCTCAAGCCTACAGTGCTGGAGGATGAAACCATGAAGTTACTTTAAGCAAGAAAAATGGATGGTAAAATGCTAAGATTGCTTTGTTTATTTGAAATGATTCAATTCATTCCCAAAGTTATAGCAATCTTCCCCCTTCACACTACCTTTAAATTAAAAAAACAATAATAATTACTGACTAATGAACCGCAATAAATGGCTTAAGATGAGTTTAAGTGGACAGGTCAGATGAGTAGGTTGATTATATTGCTTGTAACATGTCAGAAAATGTGTCCCATGCTTCCAAACACTTTTTCCAAGAAGCTGCTGTCTTCAGTACCTGCGATCATGCTGTCGGTGGTGGATATACGCTGGACCACCTGCTGGATGAGCCCCACATCAGTGCACGCCTGCAGGTTGCGGACGCTCTTCTTGAGGATGGCAGTGAAGATGCTCCAGACCTCGGCCTGACAGGTGGGCTCGCACTTGTCCAACAGCTCCACCATGCACACGATGCTCTCCGGTTCCTGGATGATAAAGTTCATCTCCAGGTCAAACTGGCCGCCAACCAGCTGGAGGACAGATACAAAGAGGGGTGGGGGGGGGGGGGGGGGGGGGGTGAGTGCTCAGTGTTAGTCAGCAATCATGAAAACAGAAAAAGAGCAATAAGCACAAATGTGCAATAAACTCCACTTTTTATACCAGTTAAACATAACCAAGAGCTTCACGCTACTATGTGTGTGCACACTCCTAGACAGATGATTAATTGTGCATCAGAGTTGCTGCTAGCCAAGTGGATTAAAGGTCAGGGGGAAAACACAGGTCTCTGTCTGTATGTCCGTATGTCTGACAGTGGATTCAACTGTTTACCGCTAGCCTTGAGACACTGTAATAAACCCAGAGTGAAGAAATATCAAACTAAACTAGACATGCAGGCAGACCCAAACAGTGAAACGAGTATTTAGAGGTCTTTTGTTCCTGTAGGAGGCACTGGAATACTAACAGTATCTGACAGCCTGCCAGACACAGACCTGAGTTGAGATTAATTTTCACTTATGATATTCAAGAGAATACATAGAGAGATACAACTACAGAGATGTGAACCTCATCCTAAAATCTACACTGAATACCGGTGGCTACTCAGTAAGCACTGTTTTAAAGGTGAGAGCACTCAGGAATGTGTTTCATTGTGTGTTGAAAGAAATTAATTTACACATTCTCTTTTACAACCAATGACACAAGCGAGTTTTAAATTTAAAAAACAAAACAAAATGTCATTCATGGCAGCAAGAAAGAAAAGCCTCCCACCCCGTTAGTGCACCTTAGCTCCAGCGAAAGCTTGTTCAGGGAGTGGCGAGGCAGAATGCTTGTCTTATTGCGAAGGAGTGATGTTCTTGGTGTGTGGAAATAAATTGTATGAGCCATAAATGTCATAATTTGTCACTTCTTAATAGTTCTGATGACACTTTTATTATTGAAGCCTGCCTAATAGAAAAAAAGATAAGGAAAATAACAATGCTGACGTCAAATTAATTTCAAGAGTAAGGCTGTCATGTTTAGAATGGAGGAGGTGTGACTGGACAAAAAAATGAACATGTGATAGTCGGATTCGGCCATTATACAGGCTGGATGTGAAAACAATATCACTGGGAATGGAAACTGTCCCATTAAAATGAGTGAGGCTAGATTAACTCCGGGTGCATGTGTTTGTATGTGTTGTGTGCAAGATAGGGAAGGAGGGGAAACTGGAGAAACGCTGCTGCTGCAACATCCAACGGGAGAGGAGATAAAGTGACAATAACACTGACACAGACCCTACCTATCGTCCCTTTAACCTCATCTCACAGAATATCTATTTGTTCACTCATGTCAAGGCATCAACATAAAAACAATGAGACTATCCATCACCAAATACACAAAACCCATTTCTTTTCATCTTTATACATTCTTGTTTATCATTAATATGCAGTGTACAAATATTTCATACTGTTATGCCAACAAATATACTGATTACAATACTTATAATTTTTATAAAAAATAGACTTTTAAGCACCAAAATGTATTTAACATATTTAGCTATTGTTCCTGTGACAACCACCATGTTCACTGTGTCAGCTTTACATACAAGGACTGACACTATATGACAACAAATATCCCCCCCCTTTCTGTTTCTTTCAGTAACTACGCTGCCAGTTAGGGCTGCAACTAACTATTATTTTCATTATCAATTAATCTGCCGATTATTTTCTCCACTTGTCGATTTGGTCTATGAAAATTCAGAAAACCGTGAAAAATGGTCCAACATGATGTCTTCAAATGTCTTGTTTTGTACGACCAACAGTCCAAAACCCAAAGATATTCCATTTACAATTATATAAAACAGAGATAAGCAGCAAATCCTCACAAAAAAATCCTACAAGGAGGTAATTGTGAAATATGTTTTTTTTGTAATTTGGGTGAACTGACCTTTAAATAAGACAAACACAGCTCTTTAAAAATAAGGGAAAGTTAGATATAGATGGAAAAAATACCAAGCCTTCTTTATAGGATTTAGGGGGAAAATTAAGGAAATAATTTAATTAGAAATCTCCACTAGCCCAGCTGTTAGGGCAACAAGCCAGAGCCTATGTAAAAACACTTACATTAACACGTGCACTAATTAATGCCCCACTAGCAACCTGTCTACTTCCTTTTTTTTCTTTCTTAGGAAGTCACTGATAAATCACATGCCTCTCTACATAGTAGCATGTATAAACTTGGGGGTGGATGCCTTCAATTGCAGCCAGGTCTGCCATTTATGGATGTTGGGTGCCATTTTACCACAGTAACAGTTGATTTATGAGCCTGACACTGTGCGCGAGTCATCCATCCATCAGAGTCAGTTGACCAAGGGGATGGAGAACAATATGAGGATGGAGACAGAGTGCCACGAGCACTGTATTGACGTACACCTGGCACATGTTTGAGGATAACAGGGCAGATTTCTGGTTTGTCCTTTCCTACATTTGGGAACATGTTTGATTTCAAGATAGATTGAACATTTATCTTGTCAGAATATCATAACGTGAGGCGCTGAGATCGTCAACCACAGCCACCATGATCTACTTCACTTTGTGATAAAAGTCAATAGACAGAAAGTAAACTAGTGACTATTTTGAAAACGATTGAATTATTTACAGCATTTATCGAGTGAAAATACCAAATAAGTTCTATTTACAGATTCTCAAGTTTGACAATTTGTCGAGTTTCTGTTCAATTTTTAAAAACAGGCCAAACCATCCAAGTTAAGCTACTCAGGTGAATGTTTTACCTGACATGTATAACTAGAAGATGAACATCCTGGAGGCGTATCTTATGATAGAAATGTGTTTCAGGATATAAAAAGAAAATGTCACATTCAAATGTACTTTATCTTATGGTAACACGCTGCTCCAAACCTAGAAACCACGTACCGCTTGCCACCATTACCGACTGTGCCAGCAAAAACAAAAAGCAATTTCCTATAGCTGTGAGAGAACATGTGTCATGTGTCTATTGATGCATGCCAAAGAGGTTTACAGTGTTTCAATTTCTTCAATTGTTCAATTCAATCATTTACATTGCTCTATTTTAGGAACAAGTGTTACACGTTGCCAGCTACAGCCTCAGCTACAGCCAAGAGAGGCCTGCACCTGAAGCTGCCATAAAGTCAGTGTCTTTATGGCATCTAGACACCAGATCCCTGGCTGGGTAACCTAGCCTGGCTGTTCTCCCCTGAGGCCTGCCTGAATTAATCATGGCTGAGCAGCCAAGCAGCCACTGGGCCGTAACACAAAGCACAAACAGGCTTCTATGGTCTCCACGGAGAACAACATGGGAGGATGGCAGGGCTAACTGGTAAGCCTGAACCAGAATTCATATCTATTGCCGGAGCTACACTTGTATTCAAGGTTACTTGACAGCCAGAGCAATGAAGGATTGGGACTTCTGGAAAGCTGAGATTCAAAATCCAATGTCAAATATGACACTAGATTCCACAGGGCACATATTCATTTCATATCCCCAAATCAAAACACGTTGAAAGAAAAAGACGAGCATGTAATCTCAGTTGTCATCTTCTCTTCAGTATATTTGTGCATAGGTAGTTGATGGAAACAAGCACTGATTCACATTATATTTTGCCAAAGGTATTAGGAGTAACATCATCACATATGCAGCATATATTATATAAAGCCTATAATTCATCAGTCAACAATCTAAATTATTTCCACTGTTTTTACAAAACCACACAGACCATAGATAGAGATAGATAGAGACCACACATTCTGGCTCTGTCTGGAGATATTAACAAGTGAAGGTTTACTATAGCAGAGCAGAGCTCTTGGCGGGACTTCTAAAGCATTACAGACAGCTACATGATGCTGAAGATGAGAGCGAGCAACAAATGATGGCCATTTTGTACCAAAGGGGAGAAAATTACCCAGCTAAATGTAATAGGCAGAAACACTGATGCTGCCAAGCCATGGCTGCAGGGCGATGAGCCCCTCTACTCATTGTGTGTACGTGTGTCCATGTTGATGTTCGTCTTTCAATTCTGTCCCGAATGAAACCGCAATTAATTCTATGGGTGAAATCATTTGAATATGAAGTCATTTGCCTGAATGAGACAACTGCATAGATGGACAACAGAAGAATGCCCGTGATAAATGTGTGCTCTCGTCTAGCATGTCTCGTGTTACTAGTTTGTTAGATGGCTTAAATCAGGCTTTGAATTGCTCTAAATAACCAGAACACAGTACAACGATGTCTTGATATCTTCTTGTTAGGCATGAGAACAGGCCTAGAAGGTCTGAATGGTTGGTTTGGACTGATTTCATTAGTGTGTTATGATGAAAAAATAGGTAAATGTTATTCATTTTTAAGAGGAAATTCAATTTGTTCTCTACAAGAGGACTATAAATGTCAGCTTGTGTGTAATAACAACCCATCCTGGCTATGGTTTTCAGTCTTTTTTTATATAAACCAAGGTACTGACATACTCAACAAAATGGGCCATGACCATGCTTTCACGACACACCGATGGCCTACTTTTTCAACAGCTCTTTTAACTAAATCCCTTTTAACAAGCTATCTTGTCAAACCAAAGGCAGTTTAGCTTATTCTTCCATGAGAGCCCCCCCCCCTCCACACACACACACGACACAAACAGAAACATCCATCAACAGTGACCCAACACATGATTCGTGATATGACAACATCTTATAATCCTGCACTCTTCGCTGCTGATGAACACTCGCGTTTCCAATATTCTGATGTGAGATGTTGAAATGGTTCCAGCAGGAAAAGGGAGGTCAACCAAATAATCTGTCCTACTCAAATCCCTCCAGTGCAGGCGGTGATACGGAGGAATGAGCTTCTGATGGAGTAGATGAGAGGAAATAGTCAGACAGAGGCCTTGGAGTGAAAAGGGAGGTACTTTATTTGAAGGGGCTTGTGAGTTTCGAAAGAGATTATAAAACACACCATTCCCTATTCACACCATTCCCTATTCTCCCTATTCATCACTGAAATGAACCATTTCAGTGATGAATAGGGGGTATATTTTCAGCTTGTACATGCTCAAGTCTGTCCACTGTTTAGTGTTCAATTTAACAAATGCTGTATTATTTCCTTTAATCATTCCTGTTGATCACTATTGCACAACTACCTTCATTTTAACTGAATTTCAAAGCTTATATCAAATGACAGGATTTTCGCAGCAGGATGTCTTTTAAATTCGGTCAAATGGAAAGAGAAACATCTGGGCTAAATGTTTATTTGTAGCTCTGTTCTGTAAAAAAAAGGAAGATCAGCTGATAACTTGGAGCTTATCAAAATATGGAAAATATTCTAGTGCTAGGCAATAAAACAACTATTTTTTTTCTCAAAATATGACAAAATATAATAATTTCAACTGTAAGGTGAAATTGCTCTGTGCTGTATTAAGAAGAGCCAAATTACTGTAAGGAATAAAAATGAATCTCTTTCAATCAGCTAATTGTGTGGAAGCAGGAAACGGAAGTCAACCCCTTTCCAGTGTAAACAAGTACACACTAAAGAATGGAGGAGAGCAGGAAGACCGCTACAGTGTCGGGTGATGGCCGATTCAGAAAGTGTGGCCGACTCCAAGTGATGATATGGGCCACAGAAGTGCGGTAAAATATGAAGTAAAGCTGAAGAATCTACTCATTGTTTAATAATGTAATTGTATTTTATATTCAGAGGTGTGTTCATAGTTTAAAACAATGCAACAACCGACATCAACACAGATCAACCACACTTTTGCATTACTACCCGTTTCACGGTCTTGTACTATGGTTACTCTAGCTTCTGTCGTGAAAAATATTCACAAAACATCCAACCGACATCCAGCCTGGTAAAGGAGTCTGCCACTCCACATTTGTCGGAGCAGGAGTGGAAAGAAAAGTGGTGACAATTATGCATGCAGTGACCATGGAATACACTGGTTCAATGATCACAGCTCACTACAACCACTTTTTTACCTGACTCACTCACTTCATATAGAACAACTTGTTATTCAAAAGCCACTCTTGAACGTTTTATAGAAATGGCACCAAATACTCATTTTGTGTTGATTGCCAACAGTGGGAATAATAAATAAAGAGTGATAATTCAACTGAAACTGCTAAATTATTCTTGGGGTTTGACTCATTATTGTTAAATTAGAAGACTGATTATCTGACACTGTTGAGTACATTTTCGCTCATCAGTGCCACAATGCTACCTTTCTTACACTTTGAGACAAACACGATAATGAGAGACAGAGAAAAGAGGGAGGCGGAGAGAGATATTTTAATAGCTGGATTTCTAAGAATATCTTCAGAAGGGCAACCTGCCAAGCGTTTGTTTTAAACACTGGCTGGCAGTCATTTTTACACTACATTAAATGTGATCATTCCTGGGCAGCAGCTCGATCAACAACTAATTTCCTTTGTTGCTCCATTTTATCTGCCTAAGAAAACAGGTTTGAGACAACATGGAGAAAACAGATAACACATGGACAGAATTGACCGATGTTTTAGATTACATAAAATTTCATGTGTCCATTATGCCATTTGCACCATGTGATGGGATTAATGAGGAAGAAGCAAGGATCCAAAGCAAGAAAACAAAGCAGATACATATTTTGGACCTACTTCATCCAAACAGAGGAGAGTGGGTTTAGAAAAATGTCCCTGTAGCCATGTTGCTTCATCCTTTCTGATTTACTTGTTGACAGAGTAAGGTTTGCTGAAATTACAGGTATGTCAGCATTTAGGGATACACCTTTCCAACTTTTTCTCTCTCCTGACGCCGATTCTGATACCTCAACTCACTGGAATGATTTTTATCTGAGGTAATATCAGGCCGGGGATTGCTGTGGCACTAAAAACTGAATCAGCGGCCAGCCATGACTGAAGAAATGTAACTGATAGATGAACGTTATGTTGACATTGACAAAGAAACTGTATTTAATATGGATTGCTCACGCCATGCCTGTTATCCAATCCACTTAATAAAGGTCTGTATCAGCACAAATACCAATTTGGCTTATCTCTATCAGTATTCCTGTATGGGCTCCCACCCCAATATGCCAACTTTCTCCAAAATATGCCTCTAATATAATACAAAACTGTACTAAGCACTGTTCTAAACAGGAGCTGGAATTAGCCCGGGTTAAGATGAAAAGTAGAGCTCCAACGATTAGTCAATTAATTGATTCGTTGACAGAAAATTAATCACCAACTATTTTGATAAATCGATTCATCATTTGAGTCATTTTTTAAGAAAAAAAAAAAATGCTACAATTCTCTGGTTCCAGCTTCTTAAATGTGAATATTTTATGGTTTCTTTAGTCCTCTGTGATCGACATTTTTCATCATTTTCTGACATTTTATAGGCCAAACGACTAATTGATTAATCAAGACAATAATCGACAGTCCTAATATTCTAGGGGTTTCTTTGTATACGTCGTCCTCTTTGTACTGTAATGAAGCAATAAGGTTGGTGCAGAATGGGCTCTAGATAACCCCCTGTTAAAGAGTTCTTTTAAAACAATAAATAAGGAGGAGGATGATGAATGCAATCCATGGGAACACTTTGTCATGCATTTATCACACATGGTTCGCGTGTGTTTCAGCAAACACAAGCTTGTGCATTTGGGTGACACTTTGAATCAAAAGTGCATTTTGACCATTTTGACAACTAAGCAGAGAAAGTGTTGCATTACATAAGGAGGTGCACTCTATAACAGGCCTTTTTAACCCAAGCACTATATGGAAATCTAACTTAAGTTGCAATGTGGCTGCTATTGTCAACAAAAGGAAAAGGCTTGTCAGGAAATGGTCCTCATTAGACAGCAGAGTCTAGGCTTCAGGGCAATCTCTCTCCAGTTTTCCAGGACAACCTTGACCAACTAAAGTCGTCTGCTTCTGGAATGAGATGTTCAAAATTAAAACAATACTACAATACGATCTATTGACTGCGTGGCTTTCTACTTCAGAAAATCTTTATGTGCTGTCTGTCTGGAATGAGATATCCTGTATTAACACAATTACTGCTGAAGAATATATCTTTTCTGTTCGAGAGATGACAGTCTGAATGCAGACGTGGAAAGGGGTGATTTGATCATGAAGAAAACAAAGAATTCCCTTGTTTGATACAGCCTATGGTTTTAGTTTGCATAGTCGCAGTAAATGGGAAGGTCGGCTCTGGTGCAACATGTTAAAAATAGCAGCGGGATCAGGGAGGTGGAAGAGGAAAGAGATAAACATTAGTGAGGAATTCCAGCCTGCCTTGTTGGAAGAAAGAGTGAAAAGAGGATTTCAAGATGAAAGACCCACCTTGGATTAGTTAACTTCAATTTAAAAAAGGTACCCAGTGACATTATCATTGTAAACAAACACAGTTTTGTTCACATCCTTAAGGCTAACAATCATGATTGAAATCCCTACCTCAAAAAACTTTTTTTTTATTGTTCTGAAACCAGTATTGCAGGTCTTGCCTTTTATTGGTATATTTCCCATTTTTAACAGCTCATTGTCGCGATTAACTGGTAATATGCATTGACTTCTGCAGTTGACCGAACATATACCCCCCCGTGTTCATGATTTGCATGTGTATCCTCATGCATGTACTAGAAAGAACACAGAACAATGCAATGCAGGGACCTGCTCGTCCAAACATTGCTGCAAAGCCCCACTGGTTTTTTCCACAGGCCAACTCTGATTATGCCACAAGCTGCTGATGCCCTAACTCAACCTTACTGGTCTTAAATGTACCATTAAACATTTCTTACAGTGACTGACTAGTAAGACAAAGGAGGATGGACAAATAAGAACAACAGGATCAGGTTAAGGTCAACTTTTAGCAGGAGCTCCTTAATGTGAGAGCAATAATCTGCTGATCTAAGAAATCTGCACAATATGGTACAAGTTCATGTAATCATAAGAGTAATTTTAGACTGTCTGAGGTGTCTTGATATCCTCTTCATTTCATAAGACCTAATGCATCTAATGGGCTATGAACAGCATTCTTTCTGACTTCCATGGCAAATTAGAAGTATAAAATCTCCAACACCTCAGCTAAACAATTTCCAAAGGGAAAGCCTGAATGGGGAAGCATTTATATAGCTCCTTTCTAGTCTTCTGACCACTCAAAGCGCTTTACACTACATGTTAACATTCACCCATTCACACACACATTCATACACTGATGGCAGAGGCTGCCATGCAAGGTGCGGACCTGCTCATCAGGATCTAATCTAATGCACATTCACACACACACACACTCACACACTGCTGGTGCAGCCATCAGGAGCAATTTAGGGTTCAGTATCTTGCCCAAGGACACTTCAACATACGGACTGGAGGAGCCGGGGATCGAACTGCTGATCCTCCAATTAGTGGACACTCTACCTCCTGAGCCACAGCCGCCCACAGCCATCTAGTACAGATACTAGACTAGATACATGGATTATCTAGTCTAGTATCTATACTGAAATAGACTAAAACCAATGGCAAACTATGAGTTAAGACAAACATATTGTGCACCAGTATATAGTATACTGTATTTGTGTATAGACTGTAGCACATACACTAAATGAGCACTAGTAAAGTCTTTTGTAATTGAGGTTTAAAACATGCAAAAACTCTAGTTTGGTCTTTTAAAACCAACCAAGATGAAGAGCTATAGCTGTATTATTTGATATGTCAAATATGGAGAGAGTTGCCTCTGGGACACCAAAACTAACTGCTGAACCTTGATGATGTGGGTATAATTCAATGAAACATCTGTGATGTAAGATGCCAAGTTGATAACCCCAATTATGTACCAGCATGAACACACTCAACCTTTTAACATTTACTTTCGGTAGCTTGTGACCAGGTGCAGCCTGTCTGATTTTCCTGTGGATGTGTGATGGAATGACCTGATGTCTACACAGTCACTGTTTATGGGTTAGTGCATCATACTTTTGACATCTAAAAAAAACTCCTATGTGTATGTTGGACAACAAACTTGATGCAAAACTTACCAGAACATGTAGCCTTATACGGCAAAATTAGGGGTGTTGATTACGCTAACAATCAAATCTCATGAACAGGTGACATTAATCAGGCTGAAACGAGCGATTTAGTTCGGGCAGTTAAGAGAGTTTGTTGAATCCGAACACTCAAGCAAACCTCGCAGAAAAAAGTAGAGTTTTAGGATAAGAATACGAAAATGTTCTTGCATGAGGCCCAATAACTTTTAGGTTTTTTTAAACAATTGTCCACCAAAATAAGCGACTTTCAGCCCAGCTAACTTGTGATGGCCATTTGTCACAATTTTTTAAAAATGTTTTAATCTAAAGGAATAACGACTTAACTGAAAAAACATCTGTTCTTTGCGGCGCTACATTCTAAAAACATTCCAACACATTTCTGTCTCTTCGTAGTGGATGTGATTACTAGATGTGATTCCATCTCCACATTTACATGCAAATGGTGTTACGAAACTTGTGGTTTTAATCCGAAGTAGCATCAACAAACAGCTGTGCTGTTCTCCACATGTCACTCACAGATCACACAGCAGATAAGCTACATCTCTGTCTATTGCCTACAGTATGAGGGAGCTGTTACTAAATTACTCAGCAATTATAAAAGCGATAAATAACTAAATATTATTACAAATAAACTGAAATTACACTTTCAAAAAAAAAAAAAAAAAAAAGGTTTTACATTATGCTTTTACCAAGTCATTTACTGGTTACAACCATGAAGAACTTGGAAATGATTACTCCTTGGAGACTGCCATTCACAGGTAAAGGTCATGAGACAGCAAACCTTCACATGTGTAAACCATGTCATTCAACATCCATTTTTGGTTGAGACCTTAATATTTTTCAAATATTGGGAAAAAAAAAGTTCTAGTAAGTTTTCTTCCTCTTCCAGAAATGAAGTGCTTTGTATTTTCCTGCTTCGTAAGATCTAAAACTGCCTATCTGTGTTTCTGGCAGCTGAACAAATATCTGGGTGTGGATTACATGGCCTTCAACTAACCCTTAAGCCCAAACAAATTCACTGATTTAAGATATGCACACTCCCCCACCTTCTACAACCCTTTCTCATCCTCCTCCACCTTCTCCTGAAGCACGGCTTGGTACTTCCAGGCATTACAATCAAAACAAGAGATAATTTATTTGATCTTTGATATTTGCATGAATAAATATGCTTCAAGAAGACATTGTGTAAAGACTGCATTGGAATAAGTTGAAATGGAAAGCCTCAGCAAGTATACTGCACTGGAACTAGCAAGTAATGATGCAGTATTCTACAAAAATGTCTATAAAAAATGAGGACTAAAGCTTAATTTGCACCAAGTCACTCAAGACTCTTGACAGTTGTCTCAAACACATTTAAGCCAAAAAAGAGCGTTCTTCGTAATGTCGAAGTGGACTTCGTAATGTCACGGTCATGGAATGTGGAGGACTGCAGCGTACACACAGTAATTGGACAGTTAGTTGCCATGGTAATACTCATTTCCTTAAACTATTCTGCTAGTTAAAGAAAGCCTTGTTATTTACAACGTATAAGTTTATGACTGAAATTAAATTTTTACACATTTCATTCCAATGCTCATACACGGGTAAAACAACGGTGAACTATGTGACCACTCTGCTCGATCTTTCCTTTCTTTCTACTTACTGTTTTCAGGTTATGAGTGCGGGTAAGAGGTGCAACATAAATCATTTGTTGAGAGGCAACTGCGCAAGTGTTGCACGACCAAGCATAAATCAAGCTTTAGCTTCAAACTTATTAAGAGTTCAATAAAAACATATATTCAAAACACCATGAGAGATCCTGTGAATAATTATATGGTGAATATTTAAAAGGATGCTAAACATCAGATCATTTACATGAATACAGTTCTTCAGCTATTTACATCAAGTCCTAATCTGTTGTAGATCAAAGCAGTGTTGCCAGTTTTAAAAAATTTAAAAGACAGGGACCACATACATTAATAAACATTATTACAAATGTACCAGTTAGCCAAAAATATATAGTCCCCAGACAAATGTTACATGATTTCAGATTTGCAATTTTAATTATGCTTTAAAATTTTGTCCAGTTAGATTTTGCCATCATCAAAAATCTTTTTATTTCTGTTTGAAAAAACCCAGTTCATTCGATACTAATAGAAACATCCATGTGACCTGCTTAGATAACACATGGGATTTAATGCATTTGAGTAAACTTCAGAAGCACAGTTTCAGATCTTGACTGATACAGGTTGTCACTGAATTAAATCAGAATATGGTGGTGTTTACACAGGGCAAGAAGAAGAAGAGAAAGATGCCACTGAGTTACTTAGACATCAATTACTGTTTTAGTAGATGGTGTTACAGTTATGTCATGGCACTCATGACAAGGAAGTTGAGGTACTGCAAACCACTGAAACCTTGCAGTGTAAAAAGAGATGTGTAGTTGTAGGTGCAAGGTGCAGCTTTATAACAAAGCTCAAGAAACAACGGTCATAAGAGGAAGGCAGCTCTAACTAATCATGTCAGAAGAAAAAAAGAGAAGAAAAAAGCTTCCATGTATGTATGTATGAATGTAAACTCTTTGCTTTTGTTTAATCTGGTCAGACATTCACTCCAAGCTGAACATTTTCAACAAAAAAATACTGTTACATTTTATTGTGCAGCATTTACTTATACAGGCTGCACCTCTGATGTGCAGCCTGTATTCCCTACAGGTTGCATGCCAGGCCTTGGCAACAGATGAGTTGCTGATGCAGAGTTTGAAAGCAGGTCAAGGATAGAGGAACCATCTATGGGTCGCCAGTCATGTTTGCCCAAAGGCCAGTTTTTTTCAGAACTGTTCACTGGAAGACCAACAGTGAAGACACAGGCCTCTACATTTATGTGCATCCCCCAACATCCTGTTTCCCTGTCCATATAGCTTATACATATAGCCTCACATGTAGCACACAGCAAGGCACGGTAATATTTTGTGGTGGCCTAATAAGAGATCATTTCAGATTTCTTGGCGGCCAAAAAAGTTTGGTTGCCAGATTTGGCCTACAGCCATCTATCTGAGGACACTAGAGACCCTGTTTTATCTTTGCCATTCAAACTTGCACAGTCACACCTCCAAGTTCACAGTTAGAGCAGAAGATTGGATTATAATGTGTGCATCTGTTTGCACATAAAGCCTAGAAACATACACGCGTCTGCCGATGGGCCTTAAAAGAACCCAATTTCAACATGCCAGCTCTATCACGCAAGCATTAGCTGATTGATTTGATGGTAATATTATGACAGACTAAACTACCTAACAACTATAGGCTGGGGGGGAAACAGATGATCCCTTAAGAAGAGTATAATCATGCAGTATATCTCATGACTAATGCAGACAAACAAGCCACAGGCTAGGCTGCACATAGAGCATTTGCTTACAAGCAGGGAGGAAAAAAAAAAGTTCTAAATGGTCACCATTGTGTCAGTATTCAGCAACAGTCCTGTTAGACAAAGGCTGATTTGTCTGAATTGAAAAATTGTTGGATGGCATCACCACCATCACTACCTATCCATGAAACCATAAAGTTAAGAGGATAGCAGAATATCCAATCTGCACTGATCCTCTATGAAACCAACTGCATATAGTGGACTAAACTGTCAACAGCATGAAATCATAACAAAATACTAGCAAAAGCAAGTATTACCTTAAAACTTCTTTACATCCAGTGTCCTTGGAGAGGCCACAGAGAGTTGCCAACTTAATGGTGACTGCATGTGAGCGAGTTGTGTCAACTCACCACGATGAGGTGTCCATAAGCATGATAGTGCTTTGCTTTTGCACTTGTGTGTAAATGAATGAATCTTCTTGATGTAAGTTCATAATGCAGTTTCAATCTGTGGACAAAATCCACAGCCCTCCTTCAGTGTAAAAATGTATTTCAAAGTTTATTTAAAGCTAGTATGAGGCTTTAGCCGTCCAAATTAGTCACATCAAGTCAATATCTTTCAAAGTTAAAGTCTTTTTAGTGCCATATTCCCTCTTTGTTACCATCCTTCCACTGCAGCTGACCAGGAAAACACTGCAGTCAAGACACAAACAGGGAGTTTTCTTTACTAAGAAGACTAACTTTGGAAGATATCCACTTTTTTGACTAACTCAGACGGCTCAACCCTCATCTGCCTAAAAATAAGGGAAAAGGTAGAAAACAGTGCTAGAACACTATAAGGGAAAAACGTGTTGGAATTTAGGCATCGTGTATTAAAAAAATGACATGAACATGTGTCCGCATGAGTTGAAAATGTTTCAACTTGCTTTCGTATCGCAGGGCTTTACAGATGTACTTCATGACTGTACAGAAAGAAGAGGGCAAAAGGAAAGAGACTGGAGGGAAATGACAGAAAGAACCAGAGTTCCTGCTGAGGCCTGAGTTCAGTCAGAGGCTGAGCTGAACAAAAACAGACACACCGTCTCAGACACAGTCACTGCCTGCCGTTGCTTGCTAGCTTATGGCTAATGTACAGTAATGTATTCTGGCTGTTTGGGGCGAATAAACACAAATGATCCCACGGTCAAACTCGCACAAGTAACACGAGGCGAAAATTCACTTTTTCGTTTGTCCTGAACACACCATGAGAAGCTTCAGTGATTTCACTTACAATTATATTGTGTTTTTCCTCGAGAAATCTCCACCACAGGGACTACAGCGAGCCAACACCTTGAGGCTTCAACATACTATTTCTTTTGCAAAAGGAGCAGCATTTCATGCCATCTTTTAATATTCACACCTTTTCAGCATCCAACACTGAAACCTGGCTAGCAGGCAGGGAGAATTAGCATATCATTACCACCCCTACTGAGAAGAGACGATAGCTGGCTGGGAGGTTAATATTGCTTCCTGTTTAGCCAAAAGCTCTGCTATAGTGTTCCAACATGTCAATTTAACCACCATGCCGGCACATTAACGTAGCAGTAGTTATAGTTCTTTGCATGGTGTGTGTGTGTGTGTGTGTGTGTGTGTGTGTGTAACCAGTGTGAGTTAGGCTTTGGGAATTGTTGTGCATTTCCACAGTTCATTACCCCCAGTTGTGTCTCATGTCCAAAGAATGCACATCGCCTTTATTTCAACAATGACACTGACCTTCATACTTAAGGTCAAAGGTGAAGTTATGCAGTCCAGTTTTACAAATGCTGTGGAATGTGGCATAAGTTCATGCTCTATACTTGTGCCTATACAAATAAACATTAAATAATTAAATAAAATAGAGCTGTGTTTGGCAGTGACTATAAAGACAAGAATCTTGCCTTTTTCTACAAGTAGTTAACACGGAGGAACAAACAGCACCAGCAAATGTATGGTGTTTATAGTCAACAGTTTAGTACAACTTGCAGGTCTGCATGTCCATGATGACTCTGGGGCAAATCTTGGATAAGCTGGAGCTCTTCACAGCCCTGGGACCAGCAATGGACTCTATGGAAAGTTACTGGGGAAAATGAATTCTGCAAGGCTCTGATTCCCCTGTTGCCACCACTACCCTGACTTGAGTGGGTAGCTCGAAAATGGATAGGAGGGGGATGGGAGATCATGCAAAAGTCCAGCCAGTTGTAATTTGTGTGTGTGTGTGTGTATAATGTGTGTCAAAACAAAAACCACATTGGGGTTGAGGCAGGGAAGAATATTTGGTTTCTCATTCTTGTGTAGGATATGATCACTAGTGGGAAATTTTCTCTATACAAACTACACAGCAGATGGAAAATCAGAATTCCCTCGTACAGACCCTAAAAAATTTTTTTTAAAAATCAAACTGTAAATCAAAAACATGTTTTTTTAATTCGGGTGAACTGAACCTAACTACTCTACTAGCACAGTATTAGTCTACATACAAAAGAGAACAGTTTCTAATTGCCCCTGTGGCTGATTCTGAGGCACAGTTTAATTATCATCCTGTTGGTCTTTGAGAGTCTCCACCGACCGTTCCTGTTCCCAGCTCTGTCCAACATAACCAGTAGCACTATGTTGAAATGCCTTCATGAGCTGCACTGTTTATAGAAGAAACAATAAGAGGAGACATGCAGGCCAAGAAGTAGACTATATTAGTTTCCTAAAAACAGGCAGCGTCACGGCAGCCACTGCAGGCCCAGATAAATGATTTGTGACTAGTTAATCCTTCACTAAACACACTCAAACTATAAGTTAAATGATTGAAAAATTTGAAGAATGCTTTTTTGCTGATGGTAGAGAGACACTACTCCCCAAAGAAAGATGACTTATCGCTATATTTGAAAGAGGGATACCAAGCCACAGATATGAACCAACCTAAACAACAGAAGCTCAAGTCTTTCCCAAAGTTTGATGCCCTGTGAATAACTAATATTTACACTGAAAGCTTTAAAACCAACTTTCAAGTAAACAATGGATGTGAACTTTTGTGTGCTCTCTCTATTAACGCTTTACACATGACTTCCAAAAGCACCGTGTGTGGCAGAAAATGTATTCTATTCCTCTGTTTACCACCCGTACGCACAAACCAATTAGTCTACAAAGAAGTGCAGAAAATTCAAGCAAATTAATAATTAAAATCGTGCTCACTGGGCTGAAACGTGTACAAACACTTGAGCTAATTGATTATTCTGTGCTGTGTCAAAATTCTGTGACAGCCAGCAAAGAGTAACCCTTACCCTACAACGGTTGTCCAAAGACTAAAATCTCTTGAGGTAGTTAAGCACTTAATTGCCATATGTAACATGTTTTCATAACCACATACATACTGTTACTGTGATATAGGTTGTTCACTATAGTGTTAATAGTCAAATTAAATTCCTGTTGAATTAGAAACAATACCGCTGTTGTGTGTGAGACATTCAGTCTCTTCGTTCTCACACACACACACACACACACATCTCCTTGAAACGTCGTAGAATCCTGAGGCCGTCTGAATGTTTGTCCGCACACAGCAGGTGATGAGGCATAATGAGTGCATTATCTGATCTGCTTGAGGGCTAAATAATGACACACTATACAGGACAGGTAAGCAGAAAACGGACATCCCAGCAGTGGCTGTTTAGAACCAGTTTAGTTACAGGTAACTGCATGCTGGTCAACTACAACTGTAAACCAGATGTTACAGCCAAAATGCTGTAATAGCAACAAAAATGCCCTCTTTCATGTAGGGAAATAACAAGGTCACTTACGGATACACAGAGCATTTGAAGGCCGTGTTGAGGAAAAAAAAAAAAATCCCGCACTTAAAGAGTATAAACTGAGTCAGGTCATGCTTATTTTGAATAACAGTCCTCAAGTGCTCCAAACTAAATTCAGCTACAGTGGAGAAAAGAGGGGAGAAAAAAAAAAGGTGTGACTGTGGAATTGGGCTCAAGCAATAGATAACAGCGAGAAGCAGATAGAGTTTCATTCATGTGTCAGATTAGAGGGCTCTTTGTTACTGCCAGAGAGGGTGAAGCATGCCTGGAGAGAGGACAAGAATCGCCCTCACTCCCTTGGCACTTGTGTTAAGATTGTGTGCGGGGTAGTGTGCGTGTTCGCTGCCGTTGTTGCATTCTTGTCTTCATCATATGCACATAGGCACGGCTAGGAATTAGAAGAAGATGCGCTTTTTTTTATTTCAATTCTCAAGATTTTTGCTGTTATTGATTTCATATTGCCATTTTTAACTACTACATTCACATCACTCGGCACTCGTATTTTCTTGCTGCGCGCTTTGTGACGGAGGATTAAGCAAGAAAATACTGGCATTGGTAAAGCTTTAAAAAGGTCAGTTGAACCAAATCTCTAGAGGCTAGACACCAATGAGGAAATATGATTTTTAAGGTCTCCAAAAATGGCAAAAAATACCTACGTGGTTGCATGATACTTTATACCATCACTGGTTAATGAAAGCCAAAAGAAGCTTACATCTGATACTAGTGTTCTGCTGAAACAAAGCTACTAAAATCAATTTCAGGACTTTTAAAACCTGATACATTAAAAATTCAGAAACACAACTACCTTGCATAATTCTTCCCTGCAGTGGTGAGTAAGAAAAGGTATTAAGTAGACTATTTAAAGAAACACCAAGATGCAGTTCAGAACAATTCATTTCACTCATGACAGCCTTTCTCAAAGGAGGATCCTCTGTGTCAACATCAGTACTGGAGACGATAAAGTATACACCATCAAACAGATACTGTGCATGTTCAGACACAAAGAGACAAAGAATGACACCTTAAAATAATACTGAACAAATATAAAACAGATTCTTTTCCTCTTTGGCACAAATAAGAGGTACAGAAAGCCTAAAATGCAGAACAAAACAAGGGGCGTATGTTTTCTGTGGCTGCCCCTTACAAAGGAAACTAAATACAGGCACATAACATGAAATATTAAAAGATCTGAAACATAAGAGGACTTTTAAGCTATAGTTACAGCCTAATATAGATTTAAGAAAACTGCATTCACTGGAAGTTTATGTGCAAAGTATAAAATCAGCTTAGCAGAGATGCTCAGTAGTTCAATCTGTCTTTGGTGCTCTATATTGTATACATTGAAATTATGGCTACAACTAATTTTTATTCCATTATTGATTCATCTATAAAATTTTGGTCTATGAAATGTCAGAACAGTTTCTCAAAGCCCAAGATGGGTCAATTAATCAATTAATCAACTAATCATTGCAGGTCCAAATAAAATCAAACAGATATAACCTTAATGTAATACTTTAAATTGCGGGAATAAACAATGACATAGACACAACCATGTGGCCTGATACCTCTGGTTCCCACTGCTGTCCACGAAGCTTGCAGCCAGCCCCATGACCTTACCTCCATGTAAAGCCAAAGTTACATTCCACACCACTAACTCACCCATCTCCAGTGTCACCTAACAGAGGAGCTGTGAGCCTGGCTCAGGACAACCCTCCTTCACAGAGCTTTATATCAGTCAATAGTTTACAGAGTCCTGGAAGATTCTCTGCTCTACTCAGTGGAAGATAGGACTGCTGTGCACCAGGTGTTGTCAGCAATATCAGCATCAGCATATACACACATATCAACCGTCATTGTTTCATAACACTATTCAGCACATGTGTGACATGATGAGACAGGAGCAAACCTGAGTTGAAAAAATGGTCCAGTTTGTTAAGAATACCTTTATGGTCCAATAAGTGACCTCTTTAAGTTCAGCAAACATTCACTATTATAATTCCTTAGATACAGGATTATAATTAGGGCCTTAATGCCCTAACCTTTGTACTTCCTTTTGTTTCCCTGGTGAGTGCTCATGCTTTAACAGTCATAATGTCCTTTGAGGTGTTCTGATTCAGAAAAACAATGTACTTGCATGGAAATCTTCCCCTCTGTCTCATCTATTAATATCATCCTATGTAAGGGTGTGTTATCATGTATATACTTAACATGTACTTTCAATATCAACCGCCATACTCTGTAAACATGCTGACCTTATGCTAACTGTTTGCTGGCTAACGCCGCCTTAGTGTTGACTCAAAATGACATCAGAGTAGGCGGAAACATCAGTCAGTAGTCTTTGTTGCAGACAATCCAGCTGAGAATTAACAGCCCGCTTTGCAGCTCGCAGCAGTTTTCGGCACATTGTCTTGGTTTGCCAAACTAAGAAAACAAAAAAAAAAATGCTGTTTCCTGTTAAATGTGGGCAGCTACTTACTGCACAGGAGCTCACAAACTGACTGTATGGCCTTTGCCTTAAAAGATGAAGTAAACGACTAACTGGTGAGGAGAGTCAAACATTTACTAACCCAAGAGACCCAGTTTTCCTTAAGAGTTGACAGACCAAACTGGGGCTAAAACACCAGTGACCTTTGGACTTAACATTTGACAGGTAACCAGAAAGAGGTCTTCAATAGTCTCTCTAGCTGTTCAACTTTGTTTACTAGTCTCTTTGTGCAACAGAAGAAGCTTATAATCAGTATGTGTGATCTTGTGGGCTGGGAGTTTCAGCTTGGTGTTTTATCTGAACCAGTATGGTTTTGGTTTTATTGGTCAGACAAACCAAACAGCGAGCCGACAGTGATAGAAAGCCGTGCAGGGCGAAGAAGTAGGGCATTGACTCTCAGTGGTATTGGAAGTAGCCTTTTCACATTATTATTAGTCCTTTGATTCAGATTCAGTGTGTTACTATAAAATATATTGCTGCTTTTAGAGCTGCAAGAAATGGGTTTAAAGAAGCCAAATCTGTGCAACCTTACTGTATGTTTGTTTTGAAATGAGTTTCATTCAATGGAAACTGCTAACAATAACACAGGTGTTTTAAATTACTCTTGCTGATTAGACCTCTGCTCAGGTTGGAGCTGGGTGGAGTTATGCTGGGAATAATGTGACGTCAGAAAACTTTATGGACCAATAACAATGATAACAGGGGACGTAATCCCACCCTAACCGGTACAACAAAACTCCCGAGAAGGCTTCTAATCAGGCAAGTGAAAACACCTGTGTGATTAGACATATAGTGGCTTCAATAATAAACAACTGAAAGCCAGGTTAAAGCTGAAATCTAACTTGCTACACACTGTCGGCCTCTACTGCGAAGATGGTTTCAGCTCCTCATTGTCTGGTTCAGTCAATTTTACTTTCACTTTTATTTGAAACATACTATGGTACGCTTAACAGATATCCAGCTAAGGTGGACCCGATGTAACAGAGAGAAAAGTGTAAAATCCACAGTGTAGTGTGAGTTACAGCTCCTTTGAAAAAGAATATGAGATGCACTTAAGTGCTTTACTGGCTTCAGGCAAAAACTAAGCTGGCATAATGAGCTGCTTTTTTAAAACCAGTGAATCCTGGTGTTCATAACCTCAGCTCTTGTGTCACGAGTCATCACAAGCACTGTTTTAGGTCACACTAGAATTTTTTAAAAGATAATTCTCTTGAGAAAACTATGTTGCATTTAATCAAATACGGTGTAGGGCTCATGTAGTGAGAGGCTGCAAATGAGACGCTACAAAAGAGAAGACTCTGGCTTCTGTGGTAAATCAGACTATCTCCCAACTGGAGGGTGAGCAGAGGATGTGGAGGGCATGAGAAAAAGCACGTGGAGGGTGGTGGGTAGCGGTGTCACGATTCTCCAAATCCATGATTCGATTTGACTCTCGGTTTTAAGGTCACAATTCGATTCAATTTAAACTTTTTTGCCATGCTAGACTACCGAGTCTTGATTTGTAAAGATCAACAGATCATTGGTTTTATGCCCTGACAACTGTCATTTACTTTTTCAGATTCTTCTTTAAAAAGACAAGGATATATGGTATCAAGTGTGATATAACTGCCATATTTTTTGGGGAATGTTCCACAGTAAGGCCATATGGTCAAAATTAAATGGTTTATTTAAAATGTAATAACTTATGTCATCAGCCAATTGGGAACAAACTATTAAACACAAAAAGAAACAGAAGAGCCACTAGAAGGCAGAAGGGTACTTTACAACAACAGATTGAGTTTTCTTACAGGTGAGGAAACTACGTTTAAGTTTAAGTGTTTGTCCCTGCACACTCGTTTCACAGCCGGCTGTACATGAAGAACAATGTTATTCGTCCAGCTGGGAGGAAGGCCCATTTTGGTGGAAATTCGGTTGTAGCCCGTTGTCTACCTTACTACGGTAACTTTTTCCAGATTAAAGAAAACACAATAATATATGTACTGATTTGTAAATTTCTCTCTTTGGACAGGGCAACTGATAGCAATAATTCTTTCACATTTGTTATCCCCCAAATCCAAAGTCATACATTTTTCTGTCTTACATTAATAACAGACAGAAAAAACAATAAAATATCACTTCCCCTTCACAGCTGTAATTCCTGGTCTTATTTACTCATAAACATCATCTTGTCCATTAGCTTGCATTACAGTAAAAGTTTTTGCACTTAAACTCCACAAAAAAACCCCCACAAATAATTCTGTTTACACCTCAAACTTAAGATGCAAAACACAAATGATGATATGGTAGCTATAGCTACAATCTACAAGCAACTCTCAAGCTGTATTTTTGCTTTCTTGTTGCACCCAGAGGTTGGCTTGCTGGTTAGATGATGAAATAGATTTGTGCCTTGCAGTGCCACCGCTACTACAATTCATTTGTCTCCTTTGTGGGGGGTTGGTGTTGGGAGCAAACTTTGTTACTACAGACATGGGAGGATGAGCCTCCCTCCCTAAAAAGGGCTCTATTATGTTGCCACAGTGACAAAGCAGTTTTGCAGGTTCCACCTCCACCTCTCCTCCCTGTCTTTTCCTCCCACCTAACCAGCCAGGCTCCAGTTGAGCATGCTCTCCTCCTTCGCGCTGAACTTCCTTGTTCGTTTTCATTCATTCTCATGCAGGTGCCGCGAAGTAATTTGATAACTCTAGCAGCCAAAGGGCTATCAGTGCTACAACCAGACAAAACTGGATAAG
Organism: Scomberomorus guttatus; assembly: GCA_038419695.1. Taxonomy (NCBI): domain Eukaryota; kingdom Metazoa; phylum Chordata; class Actinopteri; order Scombriformes; family Scombridae; genus Scomberomorus; species Scomberomorus guttatus. The sequence goes on along the minus strand of CM076447.1, from coordinate 11,240,773 downwards.
GACTTTATGTGGCCAACAAGTAGTAGACAGATAAGGCGCACACACACACACACTGGCTGACCTGGATATGTCACAAAAAGCACCGGCTGCCATGATGATTCTGACACTGGTCATCATGTCTTATTCAATTGAACTGATATCTTTGATCAAACCAAACAATTTCATATACATGTATACTGTAGATAGTATAAAACTGTAATAAGCATATGAAAAGGCAAGAAAAGAGATAAATATGCCAATTGAGAAACTGTATGGCACAATATAAAGCCCTAAATAAGGGCAATATAATATAAGTTCCACATTTAAACTCCTCTGAGGATCATAGTCACGGTAGCACAGTGTTATTCGTTATATAAACAATATAATAATGTCATATAAGGACAACAAGAGAGCAATCAGTTAGCCTGTAACTCAGGACACAGTTTCCAATGTGTGGCTGCTCGCCATTAAGTGAATTTAAAACAACTGGCGGTAAAGTATTCCAACTAATTGTGTAAAGTGCTGTGAGATCATCAACGCCTTTATATGCAGATGAGGATGATGTCAGACTTTTTTTCCCCAAACGTTCAGATGTCACATTCAGCACTACAGCGTGTGACAGTGCTATCCAAGGCCTATTCTGAGCTCTCATAATCAGCTTACCAGGTTGAACACCGTCTCCACGATGTCTCGGTTGGAAACTTCCCCAACTTCCACCAGGCCAGCGAGCACGGCAAATTTCATCCTTATCCCCCTGATAGGCACTCCGGGGTTGAGCGCCATGGCGCCCGATCTCCCGTCCTTTCCATCACCTGCTGTCTCCTCGCTAGCCATTGCTAAGGAAGGACGGGGCAGGTGGCGTTCACAGGTAAGGCACCTGTTCACCTCCTATGGTGACAGTGCAGCTGATGTTGGGAGGAGAAAAGGGGGTATCTATCTCCCCTTCAGCTGAGTTGTTGACAGTCTACAGGCACACAAGCAAAACGTCTCCCTCCCCATCCAAAACAGTTGAGCAAATAAGCCTCGAAAGTGAGCAACAAAAAAAAGAGCGTTTCTCAGCCGTTGACACGAATGTCACCGCTTCACTCCACAGTGAACTACTCCTCTCCCCAGGTCCGTAACTTGATAGCAGACGGATGGATTAATGCTGCTGAAAGCCGTGAGGAAGTGTGCTGCAGGTAACGAGGAGGGAAGCAGGTGAAGCGGAGCTGTTCCCTCCTCTGCCCGGTCAAACGGTAACCGAGGATACAGTGACTTTAATATCCCCGTACAGCCGTGGAAGTTGCTGTTGTCACGGAGTCCAGACACTTGACAGGTAGCGCGCCTGGCAGAGACAAAAACTCACAAACTGGAGGAGGAGGAGGGTGGGGGGGGAGTCCGTCAGCAGCTCCGTTGGAAGTCGACAAAGGACGGAGGTCCGCTCGGTCCTCCCCGGGAAACTCCACTGACTTGTTTAAATGTCAACGTTAACCCAGCTGCGCTGCTTTCTCTTCCTGATTTTACCCCGGTAGCTTCAGCTCGTCACCGCCATGACAGTGTAGCCCTTGAGTGAAGTTGAGCATGCGCAGTAGGGGAGTTGGGTCTCTTCAGCTCAGTGGCAGGTGTGTCGCTCAGGTGGCTTTCTAGCACGCCACACTGGCTTCCAGGAAAAACCATTTGTTCTCAGTTACCGCGATTTATATTCCGTCATCCTGAGAGACATATATAAAAGCAAATAATTAAAGTAGCTAAAGTATATTCACTCAAGTATTCTACTACACTTGAGTATAGTTTTGAGGTACCTGTCTGTACTTAATGCTTTATACTTCAACTCAGTGGTGGAAGAAGTATTCAGGTCCTTTACTTAAGTAGGAATAGTAATACCACCATGCAAAAATACTCTGTTAAAAGTAAAATTGCTGCATTTTACTTGAGTAAGGTACCAAAATAGCCTGTTATCGTCCAAATATGCTGGAAGTATTACATGTAAAAGAACAGACTATCATAATAATTTATGCTGCACTTTTCATTTTCACTTTCTCAAAGTGCTACAGCGTTAGAAACATATAATGAAGAAAAAGCCTTCCTCAATAAAAAGGTTTTTAATCCTGTTTTAAAAGAGTCTAGTGTCTGTGCTGCCCTCAGATGGTTTGGTTGGTTTACACTGAATGAATGAATACTATTGTAATTGTAATTTTTGCTCCAGTATCTTTATCCGACAGCTGTAATTAATTTGCAGATTAATAGGAAGTGATGATCTCTTAAGAAGTTCAAATTAGCTCCACTTAAACCAGCTACATCATAAAAATGCTGCTTATACATCAATGCATCAGTAACAATAATCCAGTGATATGATAATATAACTACACTTTGAGAGGGGCTGTTCTGCACCATGAGTACCTTTGATACTTCAAGTACATTTTGCATTGCATTTTTGTATTCAAGTAAAGTTTTGAATGCTTTTACTTGTAACTGAGTATTTTACGTGGTACTGCTGGTATTACTTCAATAAGAAAAGATCCAAATACTCACCAAAATTCTGTTAAAATTACATCTTTACATTCCATAATTTACAGCCATGACAGTACAAACCTTTAATGGAAAAAAACAGTCAATATTTTTCTGAAACCAAAATGTATTTTGATGTTAAGCATTTGATGACATCTGATTTTGACGAAAACAATATTTCTGTACTTTGTATTTAGAACTCAAGTCATAACAAGGTGACTGTTGACTTCTTATACGGTATTCTATTGTTTTAACCTCATGTGACACCCCTGCAATGAGGAACTTAGTCAAATCATCTTTTACTGATAATCATACAGGATAGGACTGTGGTATTCCCCATAAGTTTTACATATCACTACATAACAAAAGGTATCTGCAGGAAGCGATTAGGAAAAAACCACATTGCCTACAAAACTGTACAGACAGTACAGTATGGCAGAACAAAAACCTCTTACTCATGAGGAAGACTAATTTCTTCCAAACATATTCAAAGGATGTGCGTTCCTTACAGATATAATTCACAGAATATAAAAGATAAACAAACCTAAATGAAAAGTTACTACATTCCTGGCCTGCAATGTGAGCCCCCATAGGGAAACTACAGTACATTTTGCATATTTTTGTTAGTGGAACATGTTGAACAAGGCCCGAACACAGTTTCATGCTGTGAATAAAAGAAAGGATGGTTGAAATGTGTTTAGTACTTTGTTTTTCTACAGCACGACAGCACATTGACAGATGTCCGCTTCCCAAGGCAATAGAAACCTAACATTAAAGCAGAGTGACAGCTCTGCTTTGCTTGCCTTTTCGAATCACAACCAGTAACCAATGACATGTGAGATGTTCACATAGCTGAGTAGAGGTCCTAGCCTCATCTATGTCTATTATTGCATGAAGTAAAATCCCAATCCAACAGTGTTAATACTGTATAATGTATTAAATGTATATATGCATATTTTTATTTGAAGTATTTCTCCTTTCTCTGCTCATACTGATGACTTAATATTTGCTCTGCAGGATGGCTGAGCAGCTATGAGTGTTGTTGCCACAGAGGCAGCTGTCGTCACCGTTACCACTGACCTCCCAGTGAAGTGTAGCTCAGCCCTCAGGGACCCTGGGAGTCATGGAAGCCAACAGCACCACCCATGAGCCTTGTCTCTGATGTAATGACCTAAAATCAACAGACTTGTTCACTGCAGCCCATTGCCTTCCTTAAATACGGCTTTGAAATGTTTTCACTGACCTTTAAATCGGACATGAGCCAGGAATTATTTCTTTTTTTTTTAAACTGTGTTTTTATAGAGATAATGAGACTCCAAGCTTGAGACATTCAGTGGCATATTAAAGTTTTATATTTCACTGTAATCGTCCTGCCGCCCAAATCTAAACTCTTACTGTCTGAGCAGAGATTAGTCATCATTCCTGCAAATACTTAATTGTTCAACCTATTAACACTTGCCTAGAGCTGTTACTCTCACATTATGTTTGACAAAAGATTTCAAGATTCATGATAAACACGCTGAAAGCAAAAGGATGTTAATGATCACAAAAGAAAACCTCACACGATAAAAACCTGCCAATAAAACCATCGATTCACTCTTGATGATTGTGCAAATAAGTCAGTGTACGTTTCCCACATATTCTTGCGTATAAAGCAACATCACATTTATCAGGCCTTTGTTACTTGTTTAGATACAAACACATGAATGTCAGTGTTTTCTCCACCAACACTTAGTCTGAGGAAGAATACTGCACATGAAACATCACTTCCCAGCTACCTGCAGTAAGTAGCCTATTACTATTAATAGTACTGTATGTATACTTCTTGGGGAAACTGTTTTTTTTTTTTTTTTGGGAGTGTTTTGTTTAATTTTACCAACAGATTAAATTCTTCCCTTTATTACAATAATAGTGCGGGTGGAGTAAGCTACACACCTGCATGATGTGTTTACACACCTCGAGACCGGTTCTTCCTGTTCAGAAAGAGTAATGTTGGTGTTTTCTTTTATAGTCCAAGTCATCATTGTACAATGTTACTTTAGTAATAAAGGTACACTGTATCTTCCACAAATTAAACATATAGTACAAGTGGTGCCTGTGATACCTGTGGAAGCACATAAACGTTGTAATAATTTGAATTTTATAAGCAACTGAATTGTGAAAGGATATTGTGTGAAACTGAAATTGAAATTCCACATACTTATATAGTTTTTTTATTTAAAAAAAAGTTTTATATATTTTACTTTAAAAACATCTTTCAAAAGTTATGTTGTTTTAATGTATATGTGCATATATAATCTACATAGCTTGCCTAGAAAGTAGTCAAATTCAAGAATAGCAAAGGACTCACACATGCCTGAGAAACACTAGGATGGACACTGGAAATTTTATTTCATTTTATTTATACACAACTGTATTGACTTTTACATGAGGGAACTGTTATTCTATCTTTTCCTATCTATTGTGTGTATCTGTTGCTCTGGGTGGAAAGCTGCTGCATTCAATTGGCCTTACAGGGATAAATGAAGTTGAATTGAAGTTTTCATTTAAACTAGCCTGTTTGAAAGCGAAGGGTATTTAAAATTAAACCTTTAGTGCCCACTAGTAATTCAATTTCACAATTAGGTTATCTGTTGCTTGTAAATTTCAAATAATTAGCTCTTATTTGCTTCAATAAAAACAAATACATTGAATTCATGAAGCCCCTGATTATTGGACTGTTTAGTCTTTTTACCAGCAGAGGGCAGCAAAAAAAAGGCACAAGGACTCGCGAGATAAGACAAATCTCACGAAGTCGGTCTCTTTAATTCTCGCGTGATTTCGTATTTCCTCCTCTTTCACTCCCTGTAGCCAACATGGCAGTCGGCAAGAATAAGAGGCTGACCAAAGGCGGCAAAAAAGGTGCCAAAAAGAAGATGTAAGTAGAAAATTCATACACCGGAGCACGACATACGTCTTGCCTTTTACACTAATAGCACTTGGGTCTAAAAAATATGAAGGATGAAGCCGATTTTAAGTGGATGTTAGGGGACGAGTGCTAAGCTCTTGGCCGCCGGCCTCTGTGGCGCTGGACAGTTGTAACATGCTGCTTTCTTTTACTCTGCGATATTACATCTTCTCGTAATTTAGTTGGTTTAATTAGACGTATATACCTATTCTAACAGACTCTTGAGTATGTTAACGAAAGCAGTAATAGCTGTGCGAGTCTGGCCACACAGTTAAGGCCACTAACGTGAGTTGCTAAATGCTGCTATGTGTTAGCATTGATTTAGCCGATCATATCTATCATTAAGGCAGGCAAAATCCACAGTAGAACGTTTAATGTTAAGAATAATGGTACTGACATTAACGAACAACCCAAGTTGTATGTTCAAGCGTTTAAAAAGTCGCTGGATATTTGTGAATAACTTCGATTGAACCAAATCCTCTTATGGTGCCTGCTAACCCGAGCAGTGTCCTTTGCAATGCGTGTTAGCCTGTAACTCCAGCTCACAAGCCGTCTGTGTTTTGGTTGGAGCTCTGTGTGTGTAGAATAGTGGACTTTAAATGAATGCTAAATGCTGGTCACTCTTCTGCAGTGTGGACCCTTTCTCCAAGAAGGACTGGTATGATGTCAAGGCACCTGCTATGTTCAACATCCGCAATCTTGGCAAGACCTTGGTCACCAGGACCCAGGGAACCAGTAAGTCTGGGTTTTATTTAGTGAAATTGCTTAATATGTACCTAATGTGTGCAATAATAGACTGCCTGACATTCTATGGTCACAGTGTCAGCCAACCTCCAACTGGAGGTAAACTGGTTCACACATGGCCCGTATTTGTCTTTATTCTGTTTTTAGTATAGAAGAGTGAGAAGCACAAACCTTTCAGCCGATCTCTTCAGTGTGCACATGCAATTTAACCATTACTGCTCATTACCCTTCTGCATTATAAAATGATAAAAGTAAATATACTTTGAAATATTATATTTTAGTGTGAACCTGTTAACCTCCACTTAGAATGGCAGATTGTGTTGGTTTAATTGTAACAGGAGTGAGCACACTGTTCCTCAACTATATTATTGTCACTGACAGGATGGATGAGATTGTAGTTAAAGAGGATAGGTTCATAATTTTTCAAGTCCATCTTAAAATAACAGTCAGGTACCTAAATGAACCACTGAAAGAGGTTTTTCCTCGCTGTAATCATTCCTCCTGTTCATGCTGGCTATTAAAAGATCCCCTTCAAATGTGCTTACAATGTAAATGATGGGGGGGGGGGGTAAAATCCACTGTCCACACAGCTTTTTTTGTGCAAAAATGCATTTAAAAGTTTATCTGAAGCTTATATGAGGCTTCAGCATTTGTTAGTCAAATAAAGTGGATATCTGCTGCATTTACAGTCTTTTTAGCATCAAATTCTTTGTTTCCACAGATGTTGGCACTAAAGACTGTAATGTTGAAAGATATCTACTTGATTTGGCTAATTTGGATGGCTGAAGCTTCATGTTACCTTTTTTTTAGATAAACTTTTAAATATATGTGCATAGGAGGCTTGTGGACTTTGGCCCCCATCACTTACATTGTAAGTGCGTTTTGAACAGATCTTCTAATGGCCAGTATGAAAAGAATAAATTATTACAGCAAGCTAAACCTGTTTCAGTGTTCATTTGGGCACCTTGAGAGACTTTGAAAAACTGTCAACCCGTCCTTTAAGTTTCAAACTTGAAACCATGTTGGACTCTCAAGATGATCTGTTGACAGAATAGGAATGAATGACAAACTGTGTCGGTCCCAGATGATGGTTGCAGATTACTTATGAGATCAACTGACTTTCCTATCCTCTACGTTCCTCTAATTTCATTACCTATTCAGTCCTTTCAGTACTTGTTTTCTAACCCTCGTGTATTATTCACAACCACTCAGGAATTGCCTCAGACGGTCTTAAGGGACGCGTGTTCGAGGTGAGCCTTGCTGACCTGCAGAACGATGAGGTGGCCTTCCGTAAGTTCAAGCTCATCACCGAGGATGTTCAGGGCAAGAACTGCCTCACAAACTTCCACGGCATGGACCTGACCCGTGACAAAATGTGCTCCATGGTCAAGAAATGGCAGGTAATGATCACATGTTTCATGAACAGCGTTTGACCCATATTGATAAGTTCTTTAAAAGCCTTGAGGTTTGATACCAGCCTTGTTTTATACATTATTTTCACCAAAGATTGTTGATGGGTTAAATTGAGCGTAATGAACCTCCAGCATTAGCTGCACTGTTTTTAGAAGCGGTGGTAGTGTACACATGAAGTGAGTTTGTGAATAGAAGGCTGGAGAACAGCCAGGCAAAACTTGAGAGGAACTAAAGTTCAGGTGTCTACTGAGATACTTGATAAACTACTCCAGTAGTAGTAGCCAACAATAGAAGTGCTGAGCAAGTTGAGTGTAACTGGTAGATAACAGCATGGATGCTTCATTTTTTTGCTGAAGGGTCTAAAAACTTGATGGTTATGTCATTCAGGCATAATCTCACCATTTATAGTGAGATTGGAGGGAACTACTTGATAACGTTTCTGAACATGCAATAATTCCTCCTTAATACATGTGACCACAGTTAGACAAGTGATGGCGATACAAAGCAAATTTTATTACCAAAAAGTTCCATGATCAATAGAGCCAGAGGACATAAGAACAAAAAGTTTGTTTTTTCAATGTGTCTGAAGTTAGGTAAATTTGACAGATTATGACTGCGGTGGTTAAAATGCAAACTTTACAAATGAGAATAAAACCCCTGGACCATGTCATTCTTTGTATCTACTGTTGTGTGACTGGTGTTTTGAGTTGAATGTAATGAGTGAATAAAAATGAGACATGCAGAGGAGGAAAATAAGGCTGAAAACTCAGAGCGCCTCCCTGCTGTAAATGATCTGCTCAGTGTTTGTCTTATGGTCACATTAAAAACAATAAGTCTTTATTTAGTTTTATCTGTTATTCACTCTGTAGCTCCCACAACCACTTGTGCTTTTATCTTGCTTTTTTCTGAATTGGGAAGCAAACAATTAAGCGCATATTTTTGTTTTTACCGTTGATGAACAAGATATGTCAACTCCCTTGTGCTAATATTGATACTAGAGTACTAATTTATGAATGGAGCGGTACACAAGTTGAGCAAGTTGGAGCAATGGAGCAGCCACAGTGTTCCTGAACTATCAGAAAGCACTACGCCCGGAGCAGCTTCTCCTGTCACACCTTGAACTATCCTACAGGGACTACTTTCTGGTTTAGATCTTGAGTTTCTGAAACAGTTCTTGGTCCCCTGGGAAAGTTCCTCTGGTGGAAACACCTTACCATGGTTTCTGTTTATGGACCTGTTTTTTGTATCTGTTTCTGATAGTAGTTGACTAAACCGTTCAATGTGAAATCATATTGATGATTACTGTCCCACAACAATGGAGTTCAGTAGCAGCAAACTGTTAAACATGAACAGTAAAAAAAAAAAAAAAATTCATGCTGGCTCATCAGAAGCTAAACAGGTGCATCTGTGTTTAGTACTTGTATAGAATAAAATGCATACAAGGCACAGAAACTTGCTCTGCTGACAGTTGCTGCAGTAGGCACAATACAGTGCAGCCAACAGACTTGTTTTGGTCTGACTTAAAGTTGCAACTGTTTCTCATCTGAAACTGCAGCTTGGCTATCATTATTATACAATACATTTAACAGTACAGCTAGGTTAGTGTTTTGGTGGATACGCATTTTTTTTATCCTGAATAACTTGTAAAGAAATTCGAAAAATATATTTACTGGAATCAATACATAGGTTGCAAGATTTTTTTTTAATTTCCTGGAATATGGAGGGATGGTCATTCATCCATGGTGCTTTTCTAAAACCTTTTTATTTACAAGGCTTTGATTAGCAAATGTATATCCAGCACCAAGTAAACCTAAATGCAGTCTGGTACAACTCATCTAGAGGTGATGAAAGAAATCTGGTAAGAAGCAGATTGAGGGAATGTGAGCACAGCAGAGATTACATTACCAGAGTGGAAATTTGGAACACAATGAGGAAAAGTTCACATTAATACAGCCTGCCACCTTTTCATCTGCAATATCCAAAATCTAACCAGGAATGTTTTTTTTTTCCTTTTTTCTTTCCACTCAGACCATGATTGAAGCCCATGTGGATGTGAAGACCACCGATGGCTACCTTCTGCGTCTGTTCTGCGTGGGTTTCACAAAGAAGCGCACCAACCAGATCAGAAAGACCTCCTACGCCCAGCACCAGCAGGTCCGCCAGATCCGCAAGAAGATGATGGAGATCATGACCCGTGAGGTTCAGACCAACGACCTGAAGGAAGTCGTCAACAAGCTGTAAGTCGTACAGTTTCTCCTGCCCCTAAATGAACTGAATTAACCATTTTATTGCATAGTCATGGCATGTCTCTAATGCTAGTGGGGGTCAAATTGCTACAAAATGGCTACCACCGATTTAGATTGTGGGTTATATCCAGTTATAGAGTTCAAGTCTTGGCTTTGCTGATTTAATTTCTTGTATTACCATCAGGTGATACTCAGTTAAACATGATAGTTTACGTAGACCGGTGACGTCTCTGGAAAAGGTCGGTGCCCTACCCTAGCATTAAAATGTTGTGCACTTATGTTCCAGGATCCCAGACAGCGTTGGCAAGGACATTGAGAAGGCCTGCCAGTCCATCTACCCTCTACACGACGTCTACGTTCGCAAGGTCAAGATGCTTAAGAAGCCCAAGTTTGAGTGTAAGTGATACCTGACGATACTGGATGTACGCCTATTTGTTTCTACTTATGGGAACAAATGATGACTGTTTTCGGTCCCATATGACTTCCTGATTACTATCCATTGAGATCGACTGATGTTCCCGAACAAGATGTCCCTCATTTCAGTGACAGTATCCAGATGCTTAAATTTTCTGGTGCCCTTAACTTTAAATCGTCACCCTGATTTTAAACTCTTCTTGTGTTCTGTTGCAGTGGGCAAACTGATGGAGCTCCATGGTGAGGGCGGTGCCGGCAGCGCCGCAAAGGCCTCCGGTGATGACACTGGGGCCAAGGTGGAGAGGGCTGATGGCTACGAGCCCCCCATCCAGGAGACAGTCTAAACACCCTGACAGATTTAATAAAAAATGTAAATGACCACAAACTGTACTGTGTTCTTTCAATCTTCTTTTTGTGCATACAGTAGAAGGGCTAGAACATTTTATACACACAGCAGTTAGACACAATAAAAACCTGTACAAACAATGAAATCAAATCCAGAAGCCTTACAAAAATCTGAGCCTGTTGCATTTGAACAGCATACTGAGTTGCATGGTGTTAGTTGCCAATGTTAAGTGACTTGGGAATAAGCAGTTAAGTGGGATTTAACAGAATAACTCATTTCATTAGAGGATCATTTTAGAATTCGGCAAATTCAGGGAAAACTGATGCTTCCAGTGTGCAGGATAATTTTACTGCAAACATTTTCACATTGCTGAAGCAGTTATAACCTAATCGGGTAGTAAGCACTTTATTTCCCTGGATTGGTCTGATCTGTTAAGCTTTAGTCCGTGTAATCAATAAACCTGGTTCTGTAGGTGAAAAGCAGAAGTATGACACAATTTGAATTTTTTTTTTTTTTTTTTAATATGCAACAAGTGATCAAACTAATGGAGAGGAAGAGACAAACCACTAGATGGTGCACATGTACAAGTGGTGAAAAATCCAAAATGGCTTGTACGTCAATTCAAATTGACAGCCAGATTCACACAATATTTATTTATAACCAAAAATTATTCAGTAAACATTTTATTCTAAGTTAATGCTACAGAAGAAAACAGAAGTTGTGCTACTTGGAGATGAAATACTGCTTTCCAGTTAAAAGAAGTTCATGTTTATGAGTTCCACTACGGAAAACATTTGTTCTCAGGCCTCGTTTTCAGTTCTGGTCCTCCAGCAGTGTCCCCTTTCTTTTGTACTGGAAGCCACATGTCTATCCCAGTACTTGAACATAGTTTTTAGGGACCAGGGCTCGTTTCCCCCTCAAGTCACCCAGAAACCATTCTTCATCAATGGACTCCAGATTGGTGATAATGTCCCCAACCTGCAAAAGAAGAAATGAGGATTTCTGAGCGGCGGTGCTTTCACTAGATATTATTTGAACTGTGAATTTATGCAAGTTATTCATAATGAGGGGAAAAATATGAACCACTGTACCTTTAGAGAGAGCTCCTCCTCACAGTCTGATGCAAAGTCGAACAGAGCCCTGGCTCTCCCTCCACCAGCAGCTCTATTCTGCTGCGTATGAGACGACTGCTGGCCTGTTGAGGAAGACGTATAAATAATTGTAAACGTATAATTGTTGTTAATTGCAACTGTAGTGCCAACAATATTGCTGGTCACTGTGAAAATGCCCTAACTTTAGTGTAATTAAGATTTAAAAAAAAAAAATGTTTTCTTTACAAACCACATGGTAGCACTATAAGACAGTCTCACTGATGTGCCATCTAATTATTTGCCTTAATTGACTGGTGATGAGTTCAAAGACAGAGGAAAACTGGATATCCTGCAGATAATAGTGAACTCTGTAGAGGGCAGTAATTTCATTATTTCAACAACACCGTGAGAACTTCATACCGGCACTGCTCTCAACAAAAGCCCTTGGGAACATGCCCTCTCTGCCGTTCAGCCTGCCGCAGCTCCACTCATTGTTGATATGCTGGGTGATCAGGATACAGTCGCCCTGTTGAAAGGACAGGTCGTCGTCTGACTTCCCAGCAAAGTCATACAGAGCTACCACCCACTCCACAGACGCCTACAGAGCGAGCGGGACAAGATGGTAATTCGAACAGAATACATGCACAATATTTAACTGTAACAGACCTTTATTTGATATTTTCTCCTTATTGATGTTTCTGCTTGTATAAATATTGGTTACCTGAGCTGGTTTGGCAGCCTCAGGGTGGATGCTGGGAGAAGCAACCATGCCTGTGGAAAAAAAAGACATATTCAATTATTATAATAAATGTTTATTATAAATTATTATATTATTAAAATGAAAATCATATAACATCCAATCAGGGGAGGAAAACAAAAAATAATACTGAATTTATGGGAGTTTACATTTTGCACTTACACATTTTTTGGGGTGATTGCAGTATATTTAATTAAAATTAAAAGATTCAGTATTTCTACACCAGAATTTAATTCAAGGCAGCTTGAAGAGACGTTTGAAACAGCATTTTGAATTAAAACTGACGCTTTATTTGCAGGTCTGTAATTTTCTAATAATTTTAATTGGAAGTTTCCTGGAAAAAAATAACAATCTAGTAGTAATTCTCTCGTAGGAAGACCGGTATATTAGTTAGTTACTTAGAGTGTTGATTCAATAAACACTTGTTGATGAGGGAACTTGCAGAAACTATTATTTGAACAGCTAACTGGATAAATAAAATGTAAATGAACAAACTGAGCAACTCATGAGCCCAGTATTTCTAGACTCCCGGCTGCGGACCTGGTTGCATGAGTGTGTAAACAGACCTATTGTAAACAGCTATGTAATGAAACAGAAACAGAAGCACACATTCCTGGCATGCCACAGAGTAAAATGCCAGCCAACACAAAGGAAAAGGATGGATAAAGGCTCTTCACTGATGGACACAGCCGCTCTTTTGTTTTCAATAGAGGATCAGAAGGATAACATGTCGGTGTATTATAAATATTATCACTTAACAAAAACCTGCACATAATGAAAAGAGTGGATTTAGTCTTCTAGGTAATCTTACCAGGCAGTGCTATCTTATTGGGCTGCGTCTGCTGCTGACTTGGAGGAGGAGGCAGGTCTTCGATGACCTCTACGAAGTTAAGAGGGAAGATTCCAGTAAAGACGCCGATCTGTCCCCGAGCCCATTCCTGTCCCACGTACTCCCTCAGCTGGATCACATCGCCCTCAGAGAACGACAGCTCGTCGCTGTGCTCGCCCTCAAAGTCGAACCTTGCCACGCATCTCGGACCACTTCAAAAGTACGCAACATTTCAAATATCAGGTTCATTCGTCATGTTAGTTTGTAAGTGACCAGCGCAAAGATTGATATGGTGTAAAAACTTTACCTAAATCTTGCAGATGATGGCTTTGCTTTCCTTTCAGGGAGGGGTTTTGGTGAATCTGACTAATTGGAAAAGACAATGATAATGAATTTCCTTAATTCAGAGGTTTCTCAACTATAATATAAATCTCTCCAAAATGAATTACATTTACCAGGACATTGACATAATTGACAGGAAAGAAACCAGTAGATCCTCTACAAGTGCCTCTGTACCACTCGCTGTCCACCTGCTCCACCATGCTCACAACGTCTCCTGCCCGCAGACCCAGCTCTCCTGGACCCTCTGTGCCAGGAACATACACATCACTTGTCTATGATATCAAAAATATAATCCAACTCCCAAGTACAAGAAATCCTTTGACAAAATTAGATTATTTTCAGCCTGTATCTATCTTTTAAAAATGAACACACCTTAGAGCCAAGAAGGGGGTTAGCCTAGCTTAGCATAAAGACTGGAAGCAGGGGGAAACAGCTAGCCTGTCTCTGTCCAAAGTTTAAAATATCAGCCTACCAGCGGCTCTAATAATCTCTAAACATGTTAAATTGTTCCCCCAAAAAACACAAATAATTGTTTTTATGTTTCAGATTAAATAAACAAGATATAACATGTTAATTATTGAGTTTTATGGGTGGGTTTTTTAAAACATTGGACAGAGCCAGGCTAGCTGTTTTCCCCCCCTGCCTCCAGTCTTTATGCTTAACTAATCTCCTCCAGGCTCTAGCTACATGCTTAACACACCCAAAATGTCGAACTATATTCATATATTGTCTTGTTTCAGTGGTATTGTGAAATCATACAACCAGCAGCTATTTTGGTTTTTTAAAAAAAAAAAGATGTGTCACCTGGTGTGAAGTCATGTATGGCCTGAACCTTTAGCCCAGACCCAGCTCCACCTGAACCAGCTGGACTGGCACTCTGTAGAGACAACACAAACTCTTATTAGGTTAATGTACAAATGCACAAAGGAGAAAGTGAGGCTCTGGTATCAGAGACGTGTTTACTCCTGAATGAAAGACAAGTTACCTGTGATCGGGACATGTTTGAGACGGAGTCAAGAGGAGTGATAACCTTCATGCGAGACTTGTGGACTCTGCCTCTGGTGTCTCCAATTTGGCACTCAAATGTATTGTGGTCAATCTCCTCTAGCAGCAGAAGCACTTCATTTTTCTATTGAAAAGGGCAACAAAAGGAATTCACTGTTGCTGAATCACTGTGGATTTGAGACTTGACAAATCTACTTTAATATGTGAAATAATGCACTTTTATGTAAAGGTAATATCTAAACTGGTAAAAAAAAAAAAAAAAAGCTAGTTTTGTCACCTGAAATGACAGTTCTCCTGTATTGCTCCCATTATAGTCAGAGGCAGTGATTGCATGGGGAAGTTGAAGCTGGTGGAGGAAAGCAAAAATTAAACAAATGCTCATCATGTGGTGTTTGATACATAGTGACAGTGCATAGGTGTGCAGTGGGATCTCTCTCACAGTGTATTTGTTGTAGAGACGGTGGCCTGGGTTGGGTCTTGGAGGTAAGACGGGTCCTTTCCTGTGGGGCTTCTGTGTCTGGGGTTTAGGTGAAGCCTCCTGTGGTGTTGAATGGGATCGACCTGTGGCCTGCAGGCTTGGTGGTGGAGGTCTTCCAGGGCCTATTTTGGCTGGAGGTGGGCGAGGTGGGAGGGTTTTGCTTGTACTGAGCTTCCTGAAGTGCAACACCATCATGAAGTTAAATATCATCATCTTTTTAAAAGTACACTACCCCTTCGCATTTAAATTTTACTGATGAGGATTACACAGGAGGATTTTTTTCCCCCTCCACTCACCGAGATGGTAGTGATGGCTCCGGCCCAACATTGAAAAACTCCTGCGGAAGAATCCAATTGTGCAGTTTTAGTAGCAGTAAAACAGACTCACTGAATCAGTCTACAGTACTGGAAACCATAGTAACCATAGAAACCACAGCTAGCTTCAACGGCAGGCAATGTGTTCATGGAGCCACAATGGTTTTCTTTGTTTGTGGAAAACAGAGGAAATGAAGCAGGTAAACCAAACAGCTGACAGACAAGATAAACCTGATTGAGAGAGACTTTCTGGGCTCATAGTTTATAGGTAGATACAAACCAATAGCACAAAACCTTTCAATCAGTCTCAAGAACTATTTTTTTGAATAAAAGCTGAACTACCAACCCACAAAAGCACTGTAAGAGAAGAAACACCACCCTCCTAGTGCATTTTCAGGTCTAAAGCATACAGCATAACCTTAATATTGTGGACACTTTTTATATAAGAAGATGGGATGTTCAGAGCCGGCACTCACAAAGCTCTGCTGTGTGTGATGCAGATCCTACCTGAGAGGGGAGGTTGGGGGTGGGGGGCAGGCTTTGTTTGTGGTTCACCGAGGTATTCAGGGAGCCTATGGGCTTCTGAGCAGGGAGCGGAGGAGGACTGTCCTGAAAATGATCTGAAACTGAGAAGAGACCTGTCTTTACCACAACATACTGAAAACTTGTGCTCCATTATGATGCGTTTGAAAAATAGAAAAGGTATGTACAGTATATATAAATTAGAAAACACAGTTCTGTGGTACCATACAAAATATTTGACATAATTCAGACAATAGTTCAACGGTCACATGGTTTACTGTACACTGGACTCACATGAATCAGTTTTGCTGGGAACTCTGATGGTGGTTGGTCTCCTTGTTATACTTTGTCTGGTGAACGAGCCGTCATTGCTGTCCACGTTACGCTGGGGCTTGACTGGGATGTGATCTGAACACAGAGATGATTGTATATACGTTATGTTGCACTAATCAAAATTTTGCTTCTCAATTCAACTGTTTTTATTTCTTTCTTAAGGATACATGTCAGCACAGTCAAGTTTTAATATGTAATCCAGAACAGTAGCGCTCAAACTAGCCTAGCATCAGTCTAGTTTAGCATAAAGACTGCAAGAAGGGAGAAACAGCTAGCTTTTATCTCATGTGTTTAATCTGAAACAGACATGTAATAATTAGTGGTTTTTACAGGGAGTTACATACTCTTGACAAACAAAATTTTGGACGGATTCAGGCTAGCTTTCCCCCCTGTTTCCAGTCTTTATGCTAAGCTAAGCTAACTGCCTCCTAGCCTTAGTTCCATACTTAACACACAGACATGAGAGTGGTATCAATTATCTTACTTAACTCTCACAAATAAAGTGAATAAGTACATTTCCCAAAAAGTCAAACTTCCCTGAAATACCATATATTTACTATTGCAACTGAAAATACAAAAATGGGTTATTTGACCGTTGTTCACACAAAATTAGCCATTTTGAAACTTTGGGCTCAAATGACGTCATCATGTTTGACCTTATAGACAAAACGTATGTTGCTTCTGACTGATGTGCAGCACAAAAGTGGTCCTTAAATAAAATATATTATTATGATAAAACTATCTATTAATCAATACATGAATCCACAGATTAATCAATCATGAAAAATATAGGATGCATTCCTACAGAGGAAGACTCTTTATCTTGCACAATATGCACCTTAAAAGAAAATGCTACTCACTTGACAGACTGTCCACACACTCATTCCCTCTGACCACAGAGGTTGAGTTGTGGTTGTTAATGTTAAGGTTGGGTTTCAGAGGTTCCTTAAAAGGCTTCACTGGAGGTGTAGGGGGAGCTGCTGTTTCCTCCTCATGGATGCTGTTGGCTCTGGTCAATAACGAAGGACGTGACCGGTGTGGGACGGCCCCCTTAGCGAGTAAAGTGTCTAGTTCCTCTTTTACAGACAGTCCCACAGATTTCCTAGGCGGCAGAGGTCTAGGGGCTGGTGTAGGGTTTTGGGGGATGTTTGTGGTTGGTACGTTTTGATTGTCATTATCGACACTGTGGTTAAACTGAGGTTTTAAAGCTACGGAAGGTTTAGCAGCAACTGGAGGTCTGTTTGTGGCCTTCCTGGGTAGAGGTTCTGGTTTGGCTGGTTCAGCCACATTTCCATCTTCAGCCTGGCTCTCGAAGGCCTGGATCCTGGCCCGGATATTTCGTTGACTCTGGCCGGCACTCATCTCGCCACCAGCATCTTCACCTTGAGAGGCCTCGTCTAATTGGTTATCACCGTTCTCCTCACGCTCGTTTTCTACACAAAAGACCTCCAACAGCTCCTTTAGATACTTATTTGAGGAGAAATCCTCTGGATCAGTGTCTGAGGTGACTTGAACGTTGTCACAGTTTTCACTGAGTTTGACCAAAGTCTGAACTTTGGCCTCTTCCTTGATGGCCTGCTTTCGGGATTTTATACGAGGAAGTGGAACAGGGCGTTGATTGTGCTCTGAGTCTGAAGAGGAAGGAGCAGTATCAGCAGAGATAGCAGAGGCAGACAGAGGATGTTTTGCAGGAATATCCCAGTGCACAGTAACAGATCTGGTACATGTATGAGTAGAATCCGCCTGGTTGGCTTCCTTTACATCAGTCTTAGAGTCACTTTGCTCCTCAGTGTTTGTGGATGCTGTTGTAGTTATCGCAACCTTCCCGCCACTGGGTCCAACAGTTTCAGCAGCCGGTTCTCTGCCCACTGGTTTCGGCAATGATGGCCTTGGTGGTTTTTGTGGCTTTTTACCTGCGAGTAAATGTAAAGAGTGATCTTGTGTAGCAGAAATAGACTTGAAACTTGAAACTGACCACCAGTGATTCCCAAATGCCTCACCAGCAGATCTTTTCTTTGCTGACGGTGGAGTTGCACCGCTCTGTGGGTCAGCGATGGCGGTGTCTTCCCTCACAGGGTCGGTCTGCGTGGCACTTGTGGTGGTGCAGGTGGACTGGCGGGGGGCTGCAGTGGGCTTGAAAATGTGCTCTTCCTGGGTCTCTTTAATCACCTGGTCATAGGATGGTGGGGGCTAAGTCATGGAAAAGAAAGGTGTTCACACACACATGCACACATATTATTTTCCCGTGTGCTATAGCTTTTCCAGCATGCGGTGGGATATTTTACTTAGTTATGTGCTGTATATACACTTATGGTTTACATACAGACATGACCTTTGCATTTCTTCTAGGGATTTTGGGGGTTTTAGCAAGAGTTTACATTCTACAGTTAAAAAGCTACACATAGTGGGGATTCCAGTATTTTTAGACTTACAGTATTTAAAACTTCATGTTAGGAAGAAAAATGTACAATAATCATACAAGACTTAACTGAAGAAATAAAATATGAATAATCCAAATAATTTTAAAAAAATCCTATTTGGTTCCTAGTAAAAACTTTCTGAAAATGGGGGGATTTTAGCTCAAACCTAATTATTTCAATAATTCTGCCAATGACCCCGTTCAGTGTTCAGTTTTTTTTTTTTTTTATATCCTCATTAGGAAGAAACATTCTTCAACAGCACAGCCATGCCACACTTAATCTTTGAGAACCTTCACATACTGGCTAACAGCCAAGTGAATTCGAGCACTGTCACAGACATTCAGATCAGGCCTACCTGGGAAACAGGCTGGATGCCTGCAGACCAGCCGGACTGAGGGGGAGGTGAGAAAACAACAGAAGTTCCTGGGAACCAGTTGTTGCTGGCCAGAGGTTCTGCTGAGATGATGGTGATCTCTGGTCGCCTGAAAGACAAATCATATTTATGGGACCCATTCAGAATGCCTAAATAAAACATGAACAGGGATTATAAAGACAGATGTGTCCACATTACCTTCTGTCTCTCGTATGGTCACTCTGAGAGTTTGTTCTTGCTGAAGGAAGAAAAAAAGTCATATGAACTGTCATAACTTTTTGCCTGCTCAGCACTTTAATTTACATCTATATACAGTATATCACATTTTACATTTTTTACACTGCTTTCTTACATTTCAGACGGAAACATGAAGATTTCATTAACAGCGAGCTATCAAGCTTTCATCAAATTCCTGGTTGAAAACCTTCATTTAAAAACAATGTGTTTATCCCACACTAACACTTACTGGTGACATGTTGTCAAACAGGGACTCAGGTTATAATTCTTTTTCTTTTCTTAATTTTCTACAAACTGCACATTCAAGGGACAAACCCTTTATGTCAGCAAACTTACTTCGTTTGATAGCAGCTCGTATAGAAGACAGAGGCCCTTGGCTGAAAGAGAGTACAGAACAGGAAATCCATTTATCACTAAGGTGTGGGGCGGTGTCATACCTTCGCGGTGACTCAATGGTCAACAAGAAATCTATTCAATTGCCCCTGGGCAGCACCGTACAATATGTTCTGGCCATGCAGCTACTTTATACTGTTGATGTCTCTGAATCTCTGCAAATGCTCTTCATGTGCTCGTTTAAAATCCACCTACCTTACAAAACCATGATGACCAGTGGATGGTACCACTTCCAGGTCAATACAGGACGTACACCCATAATCCAAATGACTGTTGTTGTTTAACTACATCATCTCCAGACAGGAACCAAGCACTTTATCCTCAGACTTTTCTAATCCTAAACTGTCTTCACTTCACAGCAGCTGCACTATTACATTAAGATCCCTTGTCGTTTGTGCTTTTCTCTTTGAAAAGTGCAGGGATTAAACTAATATGATACTCTGTGCCAACACTCTCTTCACCAAAGCTACGCTGAAGTCTCTTGACGGAGGAGGCAGGCGTATCATTAACACATAACCTGCTCATTAAGGACTGACTGCAGCAGGGTGATGTAAACTATCTGGGGGAAAGACAACAATCCTCACCCACCTCTTTGTTCCACGTGGTTGAGTTAATTGATCAGTTAAGATGTAAACACCAGGATCTTTACACATCCTGTGTGATCTATCATGAACTATGTTTTTCAAAATTTCCTGATCTTGAGGGTCAGTTGGGAAGTCTCCTTAATGTCTCTAAACAACAACTAAAAAAAAGCAGCATGATGCATCCGTCCCCATGTTGACCTCAGTCTTTCATTCAATGAGGATAGATCAGTGCATTGTTTGGTCCATTCACAACCTCACCATCAGCAGATCTGACTGTTAAAGGGACAGTGCTATTTTTTTTTGCCAGCTACAGATTCAGTTTGGTGAAACTACACAAATAGGTACAATCCAGAAAAACCACAACTTCAAGGAAGAAAATGACATACCTGGAATTAAAATGATCTGGCTTGGTTCTCTCAGGATGATCTGTGAAGGAAAACAGAGTTTCCATAAGTGAGGTGTTGCAACAACAGTCATACATCTCTCTATAGTAGACAGTCTCATAGTATATGCAAGTTTTTTTTGTGCAATACTGATTTGAACATGGTGAAGTACATTTTGTGGAAAATTGACAAGACTTGAGCGTCTGCTTTCATCTTATCCAGTGAACGAGATACCCGACAAATCGAGACACTTTATCACATCGATGCAGAAATCAATAGAAAAATCAATTACCATAAAGCTCATTGATTTACAGCATAGCCCATGATGGCCTAATACTGTACACTCAGAAATATTAAGGGGTTGCTACCACCCCATAAACTGTATGGCAAAATCTGACTGTAGACAAATTTATATAATTTCATGGTATACTGTATATGGTCATATCGAAGGGTGCAGTTATATCAGGTAGGTACAGCACCAATAGGAAAAGAAAAAATATACATTTTGACCTGATGAAGATCTGACTTGAATCAAAACATTGTCTGTTTGAATAATAAAAATTGTGGCTTTGGAGTAAGTGTACAGGCGTTACTCTTTTCCTATTTATGGTCATATCGCCCAAATGCAGCAGGTAGTACACAAACAAGGCAACCAAGGAGTTTGTAGGGCAAAGAGTGGAATGTTCTCGACTGGCCAAGTAAGCAAAACAGAAATTGAATGCACCTGATCACGTGTTTCAATTGATGAAGAGTAGGCTGAAGGTAAAAGTCACCAAAATGAGCAAGAAATGCCGTACAGGCCTAGCAAAGGCTCACTATGGTTACTAGACTTCAGATACTGGATTTGCAGCCTAGTCCCATACATTTTGGTTCCCCAAAAATTGGGGGACTCTATATAAAAAGGGCTACAATTCATACACTCTTCATCTGATGTGGATTTCAACACTTTGAAATTGAAGATGAGAGTCAGCACTTGAACTCGTTTCTTGAAAAATCCTATTTGCTTCTGCTTAGAGTCTGGACTGTAGAAACTAGAAATACAAGAACCTAACCCCAACCAGCAGGATCAGCAATTCAATCTTGATGAACCAGTTAGTGTAAAACAACTATGTTGGTGCTTTCGAATCTAAATGTACCAAGAAGTAATTTTTATGCAAGCATGATGCATGTTATTTGTGAAAGATACAGAGACAGACTATGATGACAATGCTACACCTTCCCTCATTTTTAAATTTAATTTTGTCTGGATACATTCACAGACTATACATTATGTTTGTTGAAAGGCCAACTATTCCCATACAAAAAGCACTGTGTACTTTGGCTACACTGGTACTTTCCAGGCAATGATTCAGGCACGTACAATAGCCTTACTTCCATCATTGGCTTTAGTATGTAGCAGTCTATTAGCTAACAGCCAGGCTAAGGAGCGGTATCAGTAATGCAAATAATCTAATCTCTTAGGAGGTATTTTAATATTTTCCCTCATATTTGAGACTACACTTATTAGAGGAAACACAAATATGAGAGGCAAAGGTTGAAGTCAGCTTTGTTGTTAATGCCTCAGGCCTCAAACCATGACCTCATTCACAGTCAAATCCACCTGTCACACCTGTTAGTTGTTATCTGTTTAGTGCCACACTGCTGCTGCCTCAAGTTACACTTTAACAACACGTGAGAATAGAGCTTCTGTACTTTCACTTAATGGCAAAGAAGTCTTTCTAGCAACTGCCTGACAAAGTATTGAGCTTTGGTACTTGAAGTATCATCACTTCCTTGTACACGTGCAGACAACATAAAGAGTGTCACCCCGTACAGAAGTTGTCTCTTTGGTGATACTATGCAACAAAGCAACCTACCTGCTGAGGAATTAAATCAAAACATATGAAAGCTCCAGGATTAACAGGATATTTCCATAAAGATCCCCCCCTCCAGGTCCACCGAGCGAGTGTCTCTGTGATGTTTCAATGTGCAAAGAACTTGAGGCAGTCACACACACACACACAGACAACAGAAAAAAGGGGGAGGGCCCTGTAATATCTCAGCTCTCCTGTGTTTACTTGGCCAATCTAACGAACTGGAATGTGGTCATTCAGGAAGCTGTGGTTGTGCCACATGACACTGTCACTGTCTTTTTCCTGCAAAGTAAAAGGTCACAGGGATATTCAGGTCGCTCTGCGCCATCCATAACCGACACGAGACTACAAGTGCTTCAGTAATTAACTTCACTGGCTTTTTGTTTGGCTAAAAAATAAAGATGGACTTATCATTAAACTAATTAAACTTTATATGCACAGTATCTTTCATACAACTAAAAAAATTACAACTAGAACACCAAACAAGAGCCTGAATCAGTGGAGACGACTGCACAAGTATAAGCAAAATGCTGAAGTAAATACACTGGAGAAAAGTATACATATACACAGCTAATACTAAAAGAAATATTCAGAGACAACTTATGATCATAGAAACACTTTAAGCAAAATCCAGGCAAAAAAACACATTTTTGAGTTTACATTTAAAAACATCTACTCTGTGAAGTTCTGGGAGGCTGTTCCAACAGCCTGGAGCACAGGAGCTAAACTCAGTTTAAACACTCCTACAGCACCCGAGGAGCCCTCCTGATTCATACATTAAAGGCATTTTGGATAAGTAGTCTAGTATAAGACCATGAAGTGCTTAAGAGAATTTAAATCAATAATAAAAACTATCATGTAATCTGTTTTTGGACTTTAAAATACGTGTAATGTGTGTTGTTTGTCTTCTAAAGTTTCTTCTCAGTTCTCAGTCGTATCAGAGGTTGCTTTTTGTTTGGGGAAACCATAATAGGCAATTACAAAAGTCGAGCCAACTATATTAACATGAATCTGTTTGTATTGCTTTGGGGAAGAAACTGATGCACTTTGATGATAATTAGAGATGGTAAATAGCAGTTTTAGTGATATTCCAGAATCAAAACTAACATTTTAATAGCTCACTAATTGGCTGGGCTGTGGTTAACTCTTAGTAAAAATCAGTTTATTGGCCTTTGTACCAATAACCAGCACTTCACTTTTATCTAGGTTGAGCTTGCAACACCGAGACAACATTATCTCAAATACAATACGTTTATAAAGAGCATTAATTGGGAGACGGCAGAATAAAGTAGTATATTATGAGCTCAGCCATGAAAGGGGACACTAATGAGAGTGTCAAGGAAAAACACACCGGTATGTAGATCAAAAGGCAACAGATTTGATCCTGATATAACCTGTGGGGGGAAATCAACAAGTTACAGGTTATGTCAGATTTTATTTAGGTGAATATAAAGCAGGTGAGGGCAGTTCCAAACAGGCCGATCCAGTCAGCACGTATAACTTCAGCCCTGTAACTGCTTTCATCTGTTATCAGTGTTTATCTACTAAATGACACACATTTTTTAAATTTTTTTTATTGGAGTGTCATACACCCCAGGTGCCTAGCCCACATGGGCTTACAAGACTCTTCTAAAATTACCCACAGAGACAAGAAGAACAAAATAAAAGGAAATCAAGCCGATACACAGTATTGTTTCAAACACATTATATCAGTTATAAACTTAATCAAACATACAAAACTCTTACACGTTGATGGCTTTGTCGACCACCTTGTATGTGAACGTGTACTGTAATCGTCCTGTGGGACTGAGTGGAAACAGCCAAAAACTGAGCACTGGTCAGGTCCAGGTTGATATGGTGCCTTTAATGCAGTGCCTTTAACCTACACAAACTGTGCTATACTCACTCCATTAAGTACTCTTGGAAGAATGATTTACTTAGCATACGATTCACCATATAAAAGCTCATTAAACATTATTCAACTGAGTAAGCACTAAGGTTGAGAAAACCCTGCCACATGCCTTTGCCGTGTCCAATGAACAAGCTTATAAAGTCTCAAATCAGTAAATACCCCTCGTATTTAGGGAACGTCGACATCTGAAAAGACACCACAAGCGCACGATAAAGCTGCTGAGGTCAGCAGGAGAGGTTTCCCTTCACAGCCGCGCTCTCACTTGAACACATGCTGTCATTACTCAGCACAGCAGCAGCAGTCACAGCAGCAGCTGGTGAAAAGGCTGGCAACAAAGGGAAAAGAAAGAAAAACAATCTGCCTCTCTCTCTCTCTCTGTGTGTGTGTGTGTCATGCTACTCCAGCCAGAACTTTATAGATACTAGAGAAGACAGAATCAGACTCCAACTTTGGTTTAGAGGTAATTTCCAAAAGGTTTATTGATACATGCTGGAACTACAGCACCCGCATTTCTGGTTTTAGAGGCAAAACTGTCATACGCAGCGCCGAATTCATGTCAAACGTAAACAACGAAGCATCGTTTGCGATAAAAATCCAGGTCAAAACAACAGATTTGCCCTCACTTGACAAACAAGACGGACAGATTACGGTGTCATGTGTGAATAACACAATGTCAGCAGTTGATGAGCACCTTTAGTCAGAGAAGATTAGATGGTGTCAAGGCAGACGAGTGATTCACAGTGGAAACTACCTGAGCATCTGATGTGGATCCATAAATGCTCCGAGGCCAATGCAAACCACTTATGACGGAATGCATCATATTATAACATTATTTAAAAAAAGGGGGGGGGGGGGTGACAGTTTGTTTATGACACAGCAGCCTGTCTGCCCAGAGGGACTGATAGGAATTCCCATCCAGACAGCTGGTGGGGTCGGGGTGCGGTTGGGTGGGGGGGGGTGTGGGGGTTTAGTCTGAGCTGATTCACCGGCTGCAGATAGCTGGGCAGGGCAGGGCACGGCGGAAATGGGGAAATATGCGTTTGAACACCAGGTGTTGCTAAGAAAATGACGAACAAAGGAACCGTGTCATACTGACGAGAAACTTTCTTCTGGAAAAGAAATTCTTGCTAAGACTTCTGACTAAGACAGTTCTGCTTGCATGTCAGGCTAATGTTTGTTCGTTAAGGGTCAATCACAGGGTCAGTCCTGATAAACCAAAAATTATTGTTTTACACAGGAGGTGTACAGTGCCCAATTTTAGCCGGAAGCAGCACACTTTCCTGTCTAATATTTTATAAGAAATATATATATAAAAAAATACTTTTTACTTAACAGTCACGGTAGACTCAACATGACAGTCAGCTGCAGGTTTTGCAGCCACACTGCTTCATACAGTTTTGTGTCTCATAGCAACTGAAAGAGAGATGTCAAAGCTCAAATACACACACACACACACACACACACACACAAGAATCTAATGTTTGTTTTGTCCATGTTTTCACAGCTATTGACACACTGACACACAGTAAAGTGGATAAGTGGATACGTCATTGGGTTGTTGAAGGATCATACCAGTGTTTTGGCATGTGTAGCTCCTCAGCTACAAATCATGTCATGTTTTTAAAAAGCATGAGGTACACTTATAGATTTCTGATGTATTTTTCCAACCTTTATAGGCAGACATTGGTTTCCAGACATGGAAATCAAACAGTAGACTCTTGAAATGTGCTTAATTTGTGCGATCCATTATTACTACCTTCATTTTTGTGAATTTTACATTATTCTTAGCAGTGCAGACATTTCATATCAGTCTGGGCTGAAAGGATAATATAACTTTGACCCCCCCCCCCAAAAAAAAAAAAAAATGAAAAAAATGAATGTAGACTCTATGATGAATTATACAACTCAAGTAAGTCTCAAGAGTCTTCATATTGATTTTCATTGTACAGAAATTAACGGGGGGAAACATGGCTGCCTGGAAAAAAGTACATTAACATTTTTAAAACAAAGCAGCCTGGTACAGTGATGTAATGTACATGTGATTTGTAGTAAATGTGTTGAATACAAAACAACTGAAATAAATGATTGTATTGCATGATGACTATATTCAGCTCATCAGAGGATCCCAGCCTCTATATTCCCAAACATACCTGCTGGCTGGATTCTGCTCCGCACGTCCCGCAGATCTCTGCGCTCCCCCTCTTCCTCCTCTTCTCGCCGGGCTTCAGCCATCGGGATTTAAAAACAATGTAGAAATAAATAAATTTAAAAAAACGGATCTAAATAAACAGTAACGCTTTAGGACTTGCAGTTGACTGCTCGTTCATCTCTGTACACGGTCGATAAAACATCGGTCCTGTCCGCTAGAAGTTTCTGCAGTGTGTCCTGCCCACAGCAGCACTTTCTCTCCCCGCAGAGGGTGGAGGTGGTGCCACTGTCCGGACCACAACAGCCAACACAGTCCAAAACTGTATGGACACAGTCAAAGCAGGAGGGTTAGGCTGATATTAACCCATTATTATTAAAGCTGTTAAGTCTTGGAATTTGAAACAAACAAACAAACAAAAAAGTTAATAGGCAGTGATTTTTCAGGCAAACCTGAAATTAAAAAGAACAAAGACACTGCGGTTAAGCTAGAAAAATGCCAGGCTTATAAACTGCAGTTAATGGCTTTATTAATGGCTAGTAAATAATTTACCATGCTTCATAGTTCAGTAATAAGTCATTGATAAGAACAACCTTTGGGCTGCCAGGTCGTGAGAAGGAAGCCTTAATAGAAGGTGGTATTGGAAAAGAAAAACACACGTGGCCTGAATATCCAAGTAAAATTGACACTTTAAACAGGGATGTAGTCCAATCCAAGCAGCCTCCATTCACAGAAATCTTTCACTGGACACCAAAAGTTCAGTAAGTGTCCAGTTATATTCTGTTATTTCCCAACATGAAGGTCTAAAAGCTGCTCCACAGCACCAGGAACACAATTCTAGAGGCGAAATGTGTTGGCTTCAAAGTGGTCAAGTTTATTCATGTCATATAAATCTAAAATGCTGGAATCAACCCGACAAAAATGTCGTTTTAAACTGTTAAACCCGCTGAGTTACTGAGGACATGACCTCAGTGCCCTCAATGGCAGCTGTGGCTTCACATCTGTCACAGAGCTCTCCACCTTCCACCAGGGAAAAATGTTAAAACATAGCTTCTTATCAAAAGTCATTTGTGTTGAATTTGTTGGCATGAATCCCTTTCAGACACTCATTCAGCATGAATATCTCCTGATTAAACCTAACTGCCTTAACTCACAGCCATCACAGTTATAAAGACGCACGGTGGTGGATCTGTGCAATTCAACTGCTCGTCCACCAGATGTCACTACACACTCATCCATTTATGTAGAGTCTCCTTTATTACTTGTTTAATGTATAAATTTGATCCTATTTGTTTAAATTGTGACCTGTATAAGCCTATATTTAATCAAGCATCACAAATACCGTATATCTAGTATGGATACAGGATGGATTTAGAGACACTGAGCTTTGTACAGAACCAATACATTTAGAAAAGGTGATGTGAGAGTAAAATATACATCTTACATCTTGCATGTAGTTTAAAAACAGCTTTTAAACTTTAAAAAAAAAAACCTGACATGATTTTTTGGGGGGATTTTCTTTAAAAAGAAGAAAATGTGTTCTTTCCCCCCCTTTTGCCTCCATTAAAATGACCATATACTGTAGCTCTTATTCATTGAGCCCCACTTCTTTGTCCAACAGGTGGCGACATATTGTAGAGATTTACTGTACGTCAACTCTACTCTAATCTTATCTGGATCAAAGGAACCTACTGTATATGACACCTGTTTTTAACTGCCTCAAAATCAGCAGACTGACCTTGCAATTCAGACAAGACCTTTCCTGAAATTCTGATCCAAACTCCGGTTTTAGGAAATGAGTCATGGAAAACTTGTTGCTCCCCCCCCCCCCCCTCCATATACTAGTCATGCTCCTGAAGTGATTCATACTTTTCATTGTGATAGAGGCCACTTATTATTTTTCCATATTGCTATTTTGCATGAGAGAAACTACAGCATAGCATATGAAAAACATATGAGAATGGAAACGGTCCCCGGCTGGATGTGGGCCTGGCGCAGCGCTCAGTGGGAGGAGTTCAAATGAGGATTAGAGCAGTTTCACCTTTGTGCGCTGTGGAGCAGGTTAAGGAGCTTGGTTGCGCATGTAATACCTCCGTGCACCGTGAGGCTACTAAAGGGGGGGGAATTGTGCAGCTGTGACCATAATCAAACCGGTTATTTATTCCTTGGGAGGACATACTGAGTGTGTGTGTGTGTGTGTTTGTGGTTAAAAACCTGCAGATCGACGGCGGACAGACTGCTGTGCGCTCTCTCTCCGTCCAACCGGAGGATTCGTCCGTCCGACGGTAAGAAGGAAAGAAAGCTCGAAACACAGCACTTATTGTTCCTGTTTACACTTACAGCTTTAACTTACCTGTGAAACGATACTTTCACCGCGACACTCCTGGTTTTGTCGGACCATGTGTGTTGTGTTGTTTTTGTTTGGCTGTGTGATTGACATGTGCGGGTGGGTGGAAGTGTTGGGTATCTCCAAACGGCTGTCAGGGGGATAACCAGCGGTCTGCCCTTTGGCTTATTAAGGGATCCCCAAGTAAAAAATAACGACTTCCTCTTGAAGTTGAGGCAGTTTAAAGCTAAACTGCGTAATTACATTTCTCGTCGGTTTGGCTTTCCTGTTGTGTCTTCACCATAGAGACAAAGTAGACCCACCCTATCTGTAGGCTATATTTACAATTTCAGAATCACTGCCAATAAATCAGCCACTGCTTAATGACATGTTTTCACATGTATCTGGTTTCATAATCTTGCAGCAACGTATGTACTGAGTGTCATTCCTATAAAAATATCCACGTGTTGCTGTTGTTAGTTTCTGGTTAAAGTCATTTTTACAGCCTACATAGGAGAAGCCTGGAGTACCTGTACCTGTACCTGTACCTGTACCTGTACCTGTCCTGATTCACCGTTCAGGCTCCTGTCCTAATGAGCTTTGAACTCAAATATCCATTGTGAGGGAGGCAGAATGTGGGTGGTGTTGAGTTACCAGCAAACATCATCAATGTTTCACGGCTGACCATCTTCTGTGTGTGTGTGTGTGTGTGTGTGTGTCATTCCTCTACAGGTGTTCTCTTCCACCTGCTAAATCAATGTTTATTCGCAGTCACCCGATGAGCTTTTCAGGCTGATTTTGGGGGATAAAAGATGTCAGACATGAATGACTGAAACTAGTTTCTCCCTGTAGAGGAACCATCAGAGGAGCTACCTAATCCTCTTTCTGATTTATTACTCTGCTGCCAGGGAGGCTATTTTTTCCATCCTGTTTGTTTGTGTGTTTGTTAGTTAGCTGGATATTTTACAAACAACAACTTGTTAACAGATGTTAATGACATTAGGTGGACCGGACATTTTAATAATGCAACTTTTTCCAACATTTTTGAAAACAATTTTGTCTTGGTTTGAGCTTTAAGGTTAATTCTTGAACTTGTCTCGTGACCCATAATTTCTCTTGAACTACTGGATTTGAATGACACAAACTCAACATATGTGTCCCATTATTGGCAATCACTTAGCGTATTTTGATGCTGATCTGAATTGAGATACTGATTAAAAATGTACAGACCTTTTCTGTGACTATAAAAGAATAAATATATTCAGAGGAGGATTGTGCGTTCATGCCTTCAACTCAAGCTAGCCGACCCCTAAAATTATCACTTAAAACCATCGGTTTCCAACCTGGTAGGGATCCCCGGGGTGTCGTGAGATGAATCAGAAGGGGCCATGGGATAATTATAGGGCTGCGACTAACGATTAATCTGCAGATTTGTTATTTGCAACTAATCGTTTTGTCTATAAAATGCCAGAAAATTGTGTTATAATTTGTTAGATCCCTTGGTGACGTCTGTACAAGGGGTCACAGGCCTATAAGTTTGGAAACCCTTGTGCTAAATTGTCCGTTGCTAATTATGAGAACGAGTGTCTTCCACAAATGTCTGCATGTCATCATCAGATGTGGCTGGTGAGGTCACTGAGCTGGTCTTGAAATGCTCTTCATGCGGAGGCTGTTTTAAAGCACACAAGCTGTGACGCACTGACTCTTCCCCGCACTCTCACTGGAGATGGGCTGCTGCTGTGGGGGCAGGATGTAAATACATCGGGGTTCCTCTTTAGTGTCATCTCATAATTGAAAGGTCTTCAGGCAGTGTTTGTTAATGCCGGCACTTTTAAAGGATGTGAAAATATAAAAGTTTGGATGATTGTAGGGAAGTAGTTTACCGTGGTTTCAAAGAATCTGCGCTTATTCAAGACTTTTATCTCTCTGATGCTGCCTAAATTTATACAGTGTGATCTCTGCTGTTGGTAATTGGTTACATGCTGCGCGGGCTCCGCTTCATAATCTGTTCCACTCCAAAGACTACAGCAAAGATCCAAATCTGAACAATTTCTCCCACTTTTCATAACGGCATCCGAAACATGAGCATATATGCTTACGTGCAGCAAGAACGCGAGTGTTTGATACAGTTTCTGAGGAATGAGAGGAATGTGCGGCTAATCAGTCATCTGTGTGATTACTGGTGATGTTCAGATGGGACTCAGATCTTACATAGTGGCAGCGCTCGGACCTGCATGCTGTTATTTTGCACCGCGGCATGCTGGACTGTGAATAATGGTCATACTAATGTGATTACATGTATAGGTTCAGGTCACAAGTTAGTGATCGGGATCTGATTAGCTTCACTTTGCTTGTTGCTGTCTATAGTAAACACAATGTTTCTGAACACTGTTGAATTTTTTAATAGCGGTGGCTCTTATATTAGAATTGTTTTCAAGAATATTTGGTAATAAGCAACCGGCTTAGAAACCGGTCAGAAACGACACATAACGACAGAAACTTGTTGGTAATTTAAGTGGAGCGGGCGCTGTTGTCAACATAGCAGCAGCAGGTGTGTTTATGTGTGTTAACTTGTTTCTTCTTTCCCACCGCAGACACAGCCAGCTCAGCTCTGTCCCGTGTTGGGGATTAGCCCCACTACCCTCCCTGCTCGAGCCTCCGCACTGACCCTGAGCAGTGACAGACAACCTATGAACTTTGTGGCAATACCATTATTGAGGGGGAAAGTGTCACCTTTTCATTTAACCATTTTTAAAAAATGTTTTAAGGGAAATATGCCCTTTCACTTTCTTGCCAAGAGTTAGATGAAAAGGTTGATACCACTCTGTGTGTGTGTGTGTGTGTGTGTGTGTAAAGTATGAAGCTGGATTAGCCTATTTTAGCATGAAACCTGAAGCAGGGGGGAATGGCTAGACTGGCCCCCAGCAAAACTACAAATGTTCGTTTTTACATTTGTGTTTAGAGGTGCTGGTAGATGTATTTTTGAAGTTTGGACAGAGCCCGGCTAGCTGTCTCCCCTTGCTTCCAGCATTAATGCTAAGCTAGGCTAACTGCCTCCTGGCTCTAGCTTCACGCTTAATGGAAAGACAAGAGAGTGCTATCGATCTTCTCATCGAATTCTCGGAAAGAAAGTGAATACATTTATTTCACAAAATGTTGAACTGTTTTTTAATGACATTTTCTGCCTTGATTTGATAGTCAAAAGTGCAGCGATAGACAGGAAACATGGGTAGAGAGAGTGGTATGATGCACATCAAAGGTCCTTGTACTGGGGCACCGCCTTTATAACATTTTCAACTGAATAACGGTTGTTACAGTTTATTATGAGCCTTGTAGTCTGAAAATTCTTACAGATATTGCCCAGTTTGTTGGCTTTTTTTGGCTTGTGGGCCCTTAAAATGCATGAATGAATGTCTACTTGTGACCCCTCATGACGTAAGTTGTGAGCTGTTCGAAGAATTTTTAGATTTTTGAATAAATGAAATTATTATTATATTCTTATTCTTTCCTATGCATTTTAATTATCTGGTTATCTCTTAGATTTTTCCTAGGGCCCCTTGAGGGCTGGGCAAGACCATGTTCCAGCGTAGTACAGAGAGTCGCCCTCTTTTCCCCTCACAAACTCTCTGTACTATCTTCAAAAGGCTCCTCTTTAGAGTATTGTGAAAAGAATGGAGATTGTAACAAAATCTGGTTGAACCACTTCTGTTGTTTAAGAATGAACAAGAATGAAGGTACAAGTTAAGTTTATGGAGCCCGTTGTTTGGTTTCTGTGTTAGGAAAGCCAGTTACTGACAGGAAGCGCATGAGTTTGCATCTCTTTTGCCTAGAAAATCACAAAGTAAAAAGTCAACAGATGGAAGTGTGCAGTCACTAGAAGGGAAATTTAAACATTTTCTTTGCTTAAATAAACTCTTTAAAGCTTTAAAGGTGACAAAAGTTTAGTTCTTACAATGAAAAAGGAAACAGAGCAGAGAAAAAAAACAGGTTCATAGTTATCCACACCCAAGCAAATATTTGACACAGATGAGCCCGAGAGGCATTTTGGTATGCACTGCATTCCCTGTTAAAACCCAGACTCCAGTTTTTGAGTCAGCTGTGTACCATAGATTTTTCAAAAGACTCCATTTCATATCAAAAACTTTCTTTTCATCCAGTTGACTAATTACACGGTTGCAGCGTTGCAGCTCACTCTCGTCTATCTGATAAACATCTCTGAACTTCACAGACATGCTGTATCTTCTGTCCTCCCCTCTCCATTCCACATGCAAACACGGCTTTTTATCAGTAAGTCAGATGTGATGCAAACGAGCTACAGAGGAAGTAGCAAGAGCACAGATAGGACGTACCCACGCTAAACACATTCTTATCACAGACAGAAGCCTATTGTACAGTGGGAATAGGCTGAAGTCTGCCCATACCAACATGAAAGTTAGAGTGATGTCACCAGCCCCGCATTGTGTACATACAATATAGTAATTTAGCTTGTACGAGTCACAAGAAAACAGGGAAAAATGTGTTCAAAGCATCACAGAGGTCGTGTCCTCAGTAACATTTCTGGAAATTTGTGGAGGTTTATAATGACTCAAAGAGGAGTTTCATTCTACGATTACGTACACATATTTTTGTTTTTTAAGACTGATTCGATTTTTTTTTTCTAAATTTGACACTTTTTAACCCTTGCATATTATTCATATTCAGACCCCTCGCAGTATCCCCTCATAATTGCTCTCTGTACCAAACCTCTGAGCCACAAATCTAATTTCTCACTCTTAAATACCTCATCAGACATTAATAAATGGAGGATTCATCCTTTAATGAAGCTTTCAGAGAGCAGAGAGCATATTATTTAGGCTCTATGGAGAAAAAAAACATTCATAATCACACTATATTATGGTTTAATGTTACCTAAAACAAGAGAACAAAACAGCCATAATGATTTCAAAGAATGTTATTGAATGTGAAGAATGCAATAACATATTTGAATAAATATGGCCTTAATTTACCCATAAATCATGGATTGCAACTAACAATTATTTTCATTATCGATTAGTTGATTAATTGTTTCATCTAATAAATGCAGATAAATTTTCTTGTGACAGACTAACTGATTAATTGACCAATCATTGCAGCTCCAACATTTTTTGTCTTTTTTTTATTTTTTATTACATGGTTTGGTTGGTGGCTTGTCAAAAAAGGTCCCACCAGGAAGTTAGAAAAACATGGTCCACAGTGTTATCCGAGGTCATAGGTTACTCCCTGGCTGGTGAAGTGGTAAAATCAATACACACATACTGTATTCACCGTATACTGTACATGAATTGACTCGTGCAAACACAGATAACACTTGGACAATATCCATGTCAGGAAACACAATGCCCATACCCCTTCCAAGTCTTATCTCTTCACTGTAGACCGAACTGAAGAAAGTTGCTGCATGTGAATCTGACCAAAAAGTCTTTTATCTTAACAAAGGTGCCTGTGGTCTCGTGTGTCCTCTGGCTGGCCTTTTATAGCCTTTATCTACTTCATATAGAGCTCAGTGTTCACTCCCCTTTCTGGTTGTTTGGCACCGCTGCTGTACTTATTGACCTTTTTTACCTTCTCCCTTTCTTCCCTCCCAGCTAAATGAGGCACCTGAGTGTGTGTTCGGACGTGTTAATAAATCTCTTCCTGTGATCTGTGAGCAGTATGGTAGGAACATCCCTCTGAAACCAGTTTCGAGGTAAACAGCCAACACCCTGTTAGCCTTCGTGTGCATGTGAAAATCCACAGACGTGCAGCATGGAGCAACATGCTTACATAATCAGTCTTATCGGCTCAGCTAGTTACAGTCATTATTCAGCACCTGTTGGCCTGGTGTTGTGTTGTTTAGAAACAGCCTGTCGCAGGTTTTGAAGGGATACTTTATAGGGACAATTTTAATGCATGTCTGATACAGTGACGTTCACTGGAGGCTCATTTCAGTTTCTGTAAAACAGGCTCCAAACTATTGTTATTCTTATAAATATAAGAGATATAGTGAGGAAGTCAACATTCAAATAATATTAATAATAATATTTTAACATTATTTACTGTTAGGTGAGTAAAGAATATTTCTGTTATTGAGATGCTCCACTACTTTTTATTGATATTGACATCATGGCCAGGAATTAATTAAGCTGTGGAGCTAAACAGTCTTTTGATGGAGACCCAAAGAGAATAGATCTTATTAACCTGTAACTTTTAATTTTTCATAGTAAACCTTTAGGTTCTTCTCATTTTTTTGCATCAGACTCAATGTCTTAAAGTGGCTATAATCATTTAAAAAAAAAAAATATTAACAGTGGATCAAATGACTAATGTGAATGGGTCACTCATGGTGATGGATCCACAAAAAATTATCAGCCCACTCTGCAGTTTCCTTCCTTGATAGCATCTTTCAGCTCACTGTTTTGATTATCCAGCCTACAACTTTACTGTTTTGGTTTAGTCATCGCTGCTCTCATAGGGTCATTTCTCAGCTGCGGCAGGCAGCTGTTTTTAGCGAAAAAAGCTGTAAAAACCCACTGTACACTACCTGCAAAGCACCAAACGACAAAAAGACACAGTTAGCAACTAGCTGGTAAAAAGCGTGGAGCAGTTTAGCAGCTAAAGAGCCAGATTTACCCTCAGGAGCTGGTAGAGACCAAAAACAAAGCTAAAAAATAGTGAATATTTGACTTACATTTATCAGGTGATCAGAAACATGACTCCAAATGAATAGTAATGCTGCTTTTTCATTGGCCAGAAATCCTAAATGACCCAAACGATTTAGGGCCGATTATGCTGCCTTACAGCCATTTAAACACTTATTTGCTGTTGTCAAAATGAGCTTGCTTGGTAATTAATGAAAAATGTCTAATCTAAATGTAAATTGCTCCATTAAATTTAGTAGTTAAAAATAGTTAAATGCTGTCCAATCATTTAAGATATTCTCATGTCTATTTCAAATGTGGAATCTGCTCTGAACATGAATTCAGTCAGAGTCTGTCTCTCCTGAAGATTAATGCTCCATCATAGAGGTCACTGCCCCGCTGGCTGAAGGGAATAATAGAGACATAGAACCTGAATGGCTTTTTCCTTCCTGCTGTGTTTTTGATTGGAGGAGGATGGTGAAGACTATAAATAGTAAGGACAGGCACTCTATGGCCCTTCAGTGACTTCACCTGTAGCCTTAAATATTTCAGCAGCTGCTATCAGTTTAATGGGCCTGTCTGTCATTGGGTTGCCATGGCTGCCACCTGGCCGCTGTAAATTTCCTCTGTGAGAGAAGAGACTGGAGAAATGAAACTCAGAGGACTGACTTGTGATCAAATATCTATCATTCAAAAATGCCTGACTGTAGACAAAAGACTATTTTAGAAAAGAAAAAAGTGTTTTTGTATATTTTAAATCTACTCTGAATGTTCATCAAACAAGCTTCTGGTCTTGAGGTTAAAACACTGCTGTTCAGCAAGAAAGATGATCTTTATTCTGAGTAAAGGGTGTGCCTTGCCTTTTAAGCTGTTTGTACAGACCACGCCTGTGTGTATGAAACCCTCTGGGATGTCAGAAAGCTGACAATGCCTTAAACCAGATTTAAAAAAAAAAAAGATGACAAAACCCCTAAAGGCGAACATTTCTCTTTAATGATTGCTCTGTTTGCTCCTATCAGCCTGGAGCTTTATGTGTTTTTTTTTTTTTTGATTCGCCAGAAGCCACTTTGCCAAAACACAGAGGCGTAACACAATAGCTCACGTTCTCATTTTGTCATCATGTTTACCTTGGGAGTGAGGAGACGAAGAGCCTTTTGCTCT
Source organism: Scomberomorus guttatus (assembly GCA_038419695.1). Taxonomy (NCBI): domain Eukaryota; kingdom Metazoa; phylum Chordata; class Actinopteri; order Scombriformes; family Scombridae; genus Scomberomorus; species Scomberomorus guttatus. The sequence goes on along the minus strand of CM076447.1, from coordinate 11,204,082 downwards.
TTATGCAACACCAAACCATTTCCACCAATGGTGAATAGAATAGCATATTCCAGTTTCCTGCCATATTTGTCTAGTTATAATAAATAATTACTTAAACCGATGCACCACTTTGCTGTTGGCAATGCAGGAACAGTAGACACGTTTCAGCAAAAAAAAATGCATTGAATGTGACACTTTCGCTGTAATCCAAACAAAATGAACTGAGCTTCTAAACAATACCAGAGCCATTATTAGAAACAACACACAGTAAGCATAAATGGCTTTAGTACTGGTGGATCGTGTCTGGTAATTTACTTGTATATAAGACAGAGATTTAATGTAGGTATTATGTTTTGGTCTGCTTACTGTCACGGATAAAATAATCCTCAAGAACGGATTATTTTACAAACCATGTCGCATTTGTGTCTTTTTATGTAGTCTGTCTTTGGGAGCTTGAATGTCAAAGTCGTTTCAAACTAAGTAGAGTTTTTGTTTAATGTCCCCCTCTTCTCAAAAAAGGCAGGGAAAGGTTTTTCCCTGCAGTGGGATGTTTGAGCTTCACTGTGCAGAATGATGAATGTGCAGAGTTTGACACTGGAAGGCTGTTTTCACATTCATCTGCTGAAAGTGGAAAGTTTCTCTGTGCTCATTGAAAATCTGATTCTAAGGGGCGGGCCTATGAGCATGATTTGGGAGACATGACATCACAACTAGTTTGTAAGCCAATCCCGGTCCAATATGCAACTTACACAAGTGTGATGTCGAAACCTGAAGCCTCCGGTGCACAAACACTGAGAATGGACTATCCAGTGAAGTAGGAGACATCTTGTGTTCAGCAGTTGAACTTCTGAAAAGAAAAATATTTGCATATTCATAGATTCTGGGTTTTAAAGGTGTAGATGCCATTTTAAGGATTTTAACATGCAAATTGTTATTTCCTATGTGGAAAAAACATATCAGACATACATTATTGTTGTGTTGTGTATTGTTGTATTATGTCTTAATACATGTCTGCAGGGGATCTTCAAGTTCGAGGAGTAAATAATAAAATGTTACATTTCATATTGTATAAACTGAAAATCATTTGGGGAGAAAGTAAATTAAACAAATGTCCTTTTATGCAAAGCAACAGCTATGTGTGAGCACATCCTTGTGAGGGGAGAATTTCTGAAAGAAATCCTAAGATCCTCTCATGCAAGGAAAAAGGACGGTTTCATAATGTACAGTACTGTCTTCTGTTCTGTTCTGTTTATTGTGTCCTTGGCTGTGGAGCCTGTGGAGATGTGGAAGCACCAAATTTGTGTAATTATCAAATTGCCTTAATTGGATAATTGGAAATGACCAAATTGGGAGAATCCAGCGAGGGCTTTGTGATGATGAGATTGGTGTGTCGGCAGTTTGAGACTGTAAACACATACACAACACTGCATTCTCATGTAGACCTTCAGATAGCTTAAACTAACTCACAGATGCACACACACACAACAGATGTATTTTTAACAACCTACATTTTGACATGTGCTCTGCTTGTCCCATTTCTGGCTCTACTGTACTTTAAGTTATTTTGAGCAAGTAGAACAGTGTCTTCTGGGTAACTGTAGGCTCTCCCTCTGTGACAGCATAACAGTAGGTACTGTAAATGAGAGCACGATTTAGGCCATGACTTTCAGTAATAGGCCTGTACTATATTTGTTGAAAAAGTACATTTTTATTCTGCAAAGACAAGTGCTTGTGCTGGGTGAAAAATTGCATATTTCAAACCCTCACTGGATGGTTTAGAGTATTATAAGGTGTTGGTACATTAAATCCAAGTCTTGACCTATTTGGCTCATAGTTCAAGAGAGAAATATATTGTACCAAATGGGGCATATTTGTGAGGGCAGTTGTTGGCAGTGTATTGTTGTCTGAGAGGGGCTAATAAATGATTAGGCTAATCAGGCTAATCCAGCAGTCTGTTTTGTCAGTCACTGACAAAAAAAAAAAGGAAAATAAAAACATTTCAAACTTCCAGCTCTGGGTTGTTGAGGCTGACAGGTTATTATCAAAAACCATTCAGTTTTGTACCGAGAGAGCAACACTGAGACAGCTGAACCTGGAAAAAAAGAGCAGCAGAAAATATAAAAAATGTAGGAAAAGTAAGGCTGATAAACAGGTGAATACAGCTATAAAAAAAAAGTGAGTCAGGGCAGAGTGCTTGAAATGTGAACGCAGCCAATTAGCCCAAACCATGAATAGATGTTTGAGGCCAATATTGATATTTGAGAGTCTGAAAGGCAATAACAGTACATAGGCTGATATTTATTTTTGCAATATTGCTCTGTCCGTCTGTCGGTCCACTGCTTTAGTCAAGACGGAAATCGGACAGATACATTCATGGTCCTCAGAGGATGATTCCTAATTGGTGATCACAGACTTTTCCTCTTTCCACCAGGTCAAAACTTTCATTCGTCTAATACTTGAGAGTGACTAAATACCTGCAAAACTAATTACATTACATTACCATTTGTCAGTGAGGATATTGACATTAGCATTTAGCTCAAAGCAGCGCTGTGCCTAAGTACATCCTCACAGAGGGGACCTGCTAGCACAGCTGAGTCTGTTGTTTTTAGTTAAATCCATTTATGTGAGATGTTTAACAGAGCCGCAGGCAAAATGTGTTTTTCATCCGTTTTTCATCACTGATATTGGAGGTACGATTACACATTATCACTCCAGTTATAAACGTTTCAAATATGGCAACCATTCTGTTAAGATTGGCAATCAACAGCTGATGATTGCGGATGACGTCTAAATCCTGCTGTTCTTGATTGGAAAATGATTTTGGGGGGGCTGTATCTCCGTTATTAGATGCGGACCAGCCGTTAATCACAAGATTTGTGGTTCAATTTCCGAGTCCCATCTGTCCACATGTCGAAGGCTCCTTGAGCAAAGACACTGTGCTCGGAAATGCTCCAAATGTACGTGCACAAAAAACAACAAACAACAAAAAAATGTCAGCAACTTACATTGGCTGTAATGCATAAATGTAATGAATGAAATGAACAACTCCATGGGTGGCTTCAACTGTGCTGCTAGGGAGAAAATGCATGTATGAGTCCACGGCGAAGGCACAAAACCGGCCTGAAAAACAAAATGAGTGTTTGATGACTCCTCTTAGCACACTCACCCACACACACACACACACACACATCCCTCTCCATCTGTCTCCCCCTCACTCTCTCTGTTTACACGACATCACGCTTTTATGAAAGGGTGCTTGTTTTCCAAGAAACCCACATTTTTGAATCGTTTACTGCCCAAAACATCAACAGAATAAGGCATGCAGGTTCAACAGTAGTTTTATGTAGTCGGTGTATTATATTTTACATGCAACTAAAACCTTTTTAAAGCTGCAGCGTCATGTGACATGATTCCCACGATGGCTGGTGCTGGTGCTGGAGAGGGCAGTTGTATTGTTGGTGAGGAACGGGCCTCTCGCAGCTGAGAAGGACGCCAGTTGCATCACAGCCCTAATTGGAAGGGACAATAGTGTTATTCTCCTATGAGAGTGGGATCATGAGGATGTGATATTGATGCTGAATACCTACAGAAATATTAAATGCTGACGTACGATTGGTTTTACTTTTTTATGCATGTAAACACTGTTGTCATTTTTCTCATACCTGCTCCTTTTTCTGTAGACTTTCTCTCACCCTGCTTTTCCTTTTTCTTTTTGTTTTTTTACTCCTCCCCCTCCTGCTCTCCCCTCCCTTCCTCCTCGTAACCTCCTCCTCTCCATCCAAGTGGCGTTCGGAGCAGCTTACTCATGTCCAGTCACTTCCCACCATGCCTCGCCTCTCGCACAGACACTCACTTCCTGCGCCTCACACATCTTTGTCTCTCTTTTTTTTTTTTTTCTCTTTCTCTCTTTGTGACAACAGGACAAGAATGAGGTCTTCGTCTGCTTAGCGGCCCGTCCCTGTTAAAGATGCTTCAGCGAAGGTAAGAAAACCCATCGACACGCTCTCCACGCTGCTTTAACATTCCTTTTCAGGAATTCAACCAGCTGGCACTCTCCTTTAACCAAAAGCAGATGTTGCAAGTTTGACTGTTTGCCTTGTTATGCCTAAACTCTGTGGTTGGTGGGGATGTTTCTGTGGTACTGGGGCAAAGTGAATTCAAAAGAAGGGGGCTCGCTGTGATTGGTTTAGAGGAACATTTAGGGGCAGGAACCTCAAAGCTCTGGTCTGGTATTGTGGCGTGCAGCTGCTGCTTGTTTCACAGTTGATCCCCTGTGGTGAAAGAGTCCATATCGTTCTATATTGGGTAGTGAGTGTTAAAGTTTGTCCTGAGTTTGTGTTGGTGTTCGGAGACACATTTGTTTAGCCGCATATTGAATAGCTGGGGAAGTTTGTTGTTAGCCTTGATAGCGGTGTGGCTGTAGGGATGGCAGTGTTGGACTGTCTGTCAGCCGGTGCACCACTTAGGTCTAAAACATCTCAACAACTACAGGATGGATTGCCTGGAAATTTAGTATAGACATTCATGGTCCCCAGAGGATGAAGCCTACTGACTTCTGTGATCCACTGACTTCTCATCTAGTGCCACCACGAGGTTTACGTTGGTAGTTTTGAGTGAAATGTGTGGCTGTATGGATGGCAATGTCGGACTGTCTGTCAGCCGGTGCACCACTTAGGTCTGAAACATCTCAACAACTACTGGATGAGTTGCCATGAAACTTGGTACACACATTCATGTTCCCCACAGGAAGAATAGTTATAACTTTGGTGATCTCCTGACCTTTCCTTTACTGCCATTATCAGGTCAAAACTTGTAGTTGTCCAATATTTTCATTTATGACTGAATACATGCCAAACTAATGACATCTAATGACATCCCCATCAGCATCAGCTTGTGTTTCGTGCTTTATAGCAAACGTTAGCATGCTAACATGCCGAGCTAAGATGGTGAACGTGGTAAACATTACCTGCTTAGCACCATGTTAGCATTGTCTATGTGAGCATGTTATCATGCTAATCTTAGCATCTAGCTCAAAGCACCACTGTGCCTTACAGAGGCGCTAGCATGGCTGTAAACTCTTGTAAAATGTTCTCGGTTGTAGGAGAAATTATGCGTAGGATCTCTTAATGACTGTGATTGTGTGATTTCAGACTGTAATGATAGTCATGACATTCACTTGTTGCAAGCAGAGAAAACTTCGGGAGATAAACCACATCCTAACAAAACTTCCTCCTGAACGGAAAACTTGCTATATTATAGGACCAGATTAAGCTGAGATATCTTTTTAGTTCTTAATCCTCTCATATTTTGAAAAAGCACTACTCTTTCTGTTCCCAGTGCTGTCAAAGAAAACCTCTGTCTTGTTGTAACAGAATCAATCTTTCCAGTAATGTCCTCTCCAAGGGAAACAAAAAATTAGGTCCTTTCTGGGGTAAAACATGGGCAACTTCCAAATTTCCATGGTGCCAATGTGATTGTTGGAAATGACTGCAAAGCTGCCTGCAGGCTATTTTCAGCTAAAAAAAAAGTGTATATATGTATGTATATATGTATCTCCGAAACAAGCAAGCAAAGCAGACCTCGCTTGCTTAGATATTTCATCCAGAAATGAAAACAGCGCGTACCAAAACAAGCAATCTTCTTTTTTCAATCTTCTCCCCTAACTCCCCACAGTCAGCCAGAGTAGTTCACACCCAGTTACCGTTCATCTTCTGATGTCAAAAAATGTTTCTGTAATGAGAGTGATGTCAGGGGGCCTGCTGGAATCCACTTGGGTGTCTGAGGTATTCCAAAAGCAATTTGACAGCTCTGTCTGAAGTCCAGAGTGCGACCGGCAACTCTCCAAGCCAAAGTCAAGCCCGATGTGTCTCTTTCTCTCCTCTACTGAGTCATCTGACATTGGCTGTTATTGTTCTCCTTCCTGCATGCCTGTCATAGCTGCTGTCTAGCCATGCAGAGGGAGAGAAGGAAAGCAATGTACAGCATATCATTGCATCTATGCTACTATTTTATGAAGCAAAAACTGTTCTGTTGATCTGAGTTTGATGACGTGTGTTTTTTTTCTGCCTCCTCAGGTCCCCTGTGATTATTCCTCGTCCTGTGGTTATGGTTGCACCCAGTAAGCAGTCAGGAATGTCCTCCTTCTCCTGCCTATGACATGGTTTAACCCACGAATGATCTGGTCACCACGATGGCCTCCATGGTTGCCAATGGAAACCAAGACGGGCAGTCTCTGGTCTTGAAAGGGGTGGATCCAGAGACCTGCATGATTGTGTTCAAGAACCACTGGGCTCAGGTAAACGCCAGCACCAAATCAAGAATCCCACAACTTGAAGAAATATCTTTTGGACATACGTTACAACATTTCCAGATATTTGCGAATTTGCTTTCTTGCAGAGAGTTAAGGTTAATTTATGGTAGATTGCTCCACACTTTTGATAAGTGTCACTCAACAGAAATTAAAGAGTCACGAGACGTTTTCATTTTATGCTGCAGCAAAAGGTTATGAGCTAGCTAAACTAATTAAACAAATTAAATAAGGACGTTACAAGTCATCTAAAGGTACAGACCAAAATATCAATAAGGAAGTCCAGTGAAAACTACAATCTCCATGGCGGCGTTAGTAACACTACCCAATCACATTGTGCGACAAAACATGACGACATAACAAAATTCTCCAGATGCGCGACAAGGAAAGTGTCGATTGGAAATACGTAATTTCTGCCGAGCGACACTTATCAATAGTGTGGAATGACCCACCATAAATTAGCTTTTAGATGAGAAGATCAATATTAGTGTCATGTCTGTGCATTAAGTATGGAGCTAGAGCTGGGAGACGCTTTCCTTAGTTAAGCCTAAAGACCAGAAGCAGAAGGAAAAACCTAGCCTGGTTCTGTCCAAAGCCAAAAAATCTGCCTGTTAACACCTAAAGTTCATTATTTATTGTTGTATCTCATTGGACATGTAAAAATGACAGTTTTAATGCATTTACACCTGGTATTAAAATGTGATCTGGGTATATCTGGATAACCTGGAATAACGTATGTTAATGCAAGGTGTAAATGCACTCATTGAGATCGGAATGCGATCGGATCAGCCAGACCGCATTTGGAGGTGGTCAGGCTCACATTGTGATTGGTTCTCAGCCAGCGTGACCACATAAGAAAAAAATAATCCCAGTAAGTTGAAAGGTCACCTAGCTCTGCCTCTTCCTGTCAGCTAAAGCAAGCACTGCAAAAGCTACAAGTAGTAGTAGTAGCAGCTAGAAGTCTTCCCTCACAAAAAGTGATTTATGAATGACGTCCAGATGCAGATCACATGTTAATTCCCGGTTTAAATGGGACCTTAGTGGTTGTAGAGGGAATTATGTGCTGTTAGTTTTTTGGTTCCAAACCTTTTGACCTTGTGTTCGCGTAAAACTTCCACGTAATTTCCACTTCTAAGTAACACATCACAAGTCACACTAAATCTGCGTCAACACATGCAAAGAGTGTCAAGATTGTTGTATTTTTAAGACGCATATTCTACTTAACTTGTACCTCAGGCTCTGACAGTAGAAACTGACTCCAGCGCTGTCCCAACAACACTAAACTTTGTGCGGTCACGGCCAGTGGAATCTTGGCAGTGAGAAGCCGACTGTCTCAGACTCCTGGCTCTTTGCAGCAGCAGCATATGTCCCTGTTCACCCCTGTGGGACCTGGCAGCCTGCTAGACCTACTCCTCCCACACCAACATGAAGAAACTTTATACGTACTGACATGAGTATGACACCGGCCAGACTTTGACGGGATAGAAAAAGCGTGTTGGTACTTTTAACTAAGTGTCAGCTGCATTTATGTCTACATTAGTGGCTGTCAGTGTGGGGTCTGTCAATGAGGAGGCCGCATGGTGCTCACAGTTTAATTAAGCCGAATTCCACTGTGGCAAGCTTGTGTGTGATTTGGTTGGAAGTTGTGTGTGTACTGTAAACTCTTTTCCACATTCAGCTGCTGAAGGCACAAGTTTCACTGGTTTTAAGACGTACGAGCGTGATTTGACTATTCTGGAAGCCACTTCTGGTTTAATATGGAACTTACACAAGTGTGAGGTGGAAAGTTGAAAGCCTCCAGAGAAAACACACACTGAGAATGGACTTCACAGTGAAATAGGAGACATCTTGTATCCAGCAGTTAAACAGAAAATTATATTCATAATTATATTCATTTTTTTGTCTTACCAGTTTGATATTTTTTCGGGCGGGGAATTGGTGAATCACTCTAGCAACAAGCATTATTTGGATGTAACTGGTAATGTGGTTGGTGAGTTCAGATTCATGTGGAGGCTGTAAGTGAGCTTATTGTTTGGATTACAAACTAACATTATAGTAGGTCACCAAGTTTAGCGGGGTTGACATTGCAGTCCAGACTAGTGAGAGACTGAATATGATGAACTTTTTTTTGCCATGTGACATGCAAAACTTTGTGCTGATAAAGGTTTTTGTTTTGTTTTTCAGGCTTTTGTTAATAAAATGGATATACTTTATTTATGATGATCATAATACAAAAAAAAAACCATTTTGTTGTATGTTCAACTATCTGAATTGAGCTTAACAATAAACGGGTTTGTCACTAGCTGTCGGCTTGGTTTTACTTGTTTCCTTTAAGCTGAGATAGAAGTTGATGTAATCAAATATACAAGAGACTGACTAGTCCCAGCTACTGACTGTGAAGAGGAAAAAAAACGGAGAACTCCCTGTTCCAGATTAAAGCTTGTTTGGCTTTAGGCAAACTGGCAGCACAGCTTCACTCCTGCAGAGTCTTATTTCCATGCGTGGTTAATCTGTAGCCTGATAAGAGTGCTCTTGACTTTGGTTTTAGTTTGGAAAGCCTTGAAAATCCACATAACATGTTGTAAGTAATATTGGCTTTGCCCCTTGTAAGACGCTCTGCTTGGTTCATCTGAAGATTAGGTTTATGTTCATTTGCTGTGTCTTATCTGCTGCTCTCCAGGCCTCGCAGAGCTCATTGTGTTTGTTGTGACATACAAAGTGAGCCGTCTGTTGCTACGGCTGCCAACAATCTTTAACTGTAGAACGTGCATTGTGGGCAGTTTGCTCCTCGTCACTATGGCTCTTAAGAGTTACTGGCTCATACCATTCATGGTTAATGCCACGTGAGCCCCTAATAAATCTGTCAGCGTGCTTCTGTTTTGTGACATGTAATGTTTGTGTCACAACACCCCCATCCAATGTACATTTTAGAACATATTCAGACCTCAGCTTTAGTTCTCAGACCTCAGACTAACCTGGACCACTAAAATGACTTTGTCACTGCTCCCTTCCCTTAGGTGAAGTTAAGTTTGTGGGCAAGAAAAAAAAACATTTTCTGTTTGAGCACAGACAGGAAGTGTGTTTGTTTGTAACGGCAGTGTCTGCACCTGCGGTCTAAATCAATAATTCAGTGCATTGTCTGAATGTGACACTATATATGTCATCTAGTATTGAAAATGCACAAGACGCTCATCCAGGCTTGCACTTTACAAGCATACTAATATTTAGACCCATGCATTTTAATGAGAAACCTCCAAACAAACAGATAGTGACACATTTTAAATGTTAAAATTTCTGTTAAGAATGTATTTATGCACATTGTTACCTAATTACTTACCTGTGGTGTTTAAGTTAGAAATATGCTTTAAAGTACAGAAAAAAGTGACATATTTTGGCATTTTCATTTATTCTGTCCAGCAGAAATGAAACGTAATTTGAATGGCAGGAGTGGGGAAGCAGAAGAGATGTAGTCCATGAATGTGAGACTAACTTAACTGCTCTTCTCTCACATTTACAATCTGACCAACCTCCCACGACTCACCCTACTGCCAACACCCATCATTCACCTGGGCACGTTTTTGTAGAGAGAATAAAAGTCAAAGCCAAGACCAACCAGAGCTGACATTGATCCAGCCTGAGCCCGGTGTTTGGTTGCATTTGTAAAGCTGAGCATTGTATGAACAATATTCTGACAAGTGGTACAGACTATTAACTATTAACTGGCCTGTCAGCACTGTCAGACCTACAGAAAGAAAAAAAATCACATTAGCTGCCTGACTAGCAGCTGTTTTACAAAGAATACACATACTCTATGCATCAAAGTTTAATAAACCTATAAGGGAATGCCTGTTTTTCATTTATTTAATACTATCCCTCATACTGAATGTGAATATTTTGTTTCATTACTGTTGAATGTTATTTGAAAAGATGAATAAAGATATCGCTGGACAACAGGTTTATTAAACCTCAATCATGTCTGCAGCTGACCTTGATAGTGTCAGTGTCGTACCAGCAGGCAGCCCGTGACCACAGTCTGACTCCTGCAGATATCCAGGAGGTAAATCCTTGAGTGAATCTCAAACCTGGCCCCTACCTGTCACCTCAGTAACGGCTGGAAAGCCTGAACTGGACTGATCCCCGAGGCTCAGGCCACTGGGCCAGGCCCCCTCAGGCTTAGGCAGGGATTATAAAGTCTGTTCTCCTGTTTCCATCAACCATGCCCAGTTCTCTTGTGCACAGCCAATTATTGTCATGGCAGCAGTGGTAGGCTGGGGACACTGGCTCCATTATTGTTACTCTGGTTTCTACACAGCGGACACACAAGGGAAGGGCTGGATACACAAAGGACTGTTTCACTCTGTGCTACCAAACTGAGTTTATTTGTGCTGTTCTGCTGGTCTGTTTACACTCAATATTTGTTGATAGTTAACCTGTCAAGATTAGGAAAGGATTTTACCTGTTTAATGAATGTATTAGTTTTACTTTAACATGGTATACAACCACTGTCTGAACAAATGAGACTCTCCAGTGGGTGAAATTACTGACATTTTGACACAAAGAGTTACAATTCTACAATCTGGCATCTTCTCTTTGTATGTGGATGTAGCACAATTTAACTCTTGAAATTGCAAAGTTCAGTTCAAGTAATATCCTTCTTGTCCCTTGCTATAGGTGGTGAAGATCCTAGAAAAGCATGATCCCCTGCGCAGCAGCTCCACACTGCCCTCCCTAGGTGTCATCAACCTCAGCGCTGGCTCTAGCGGCAGCCCTCGTTTCGGCCCCATCCCCGGAGACGAGGCGAGTGCTGTGCAGAACTATGTGGAACACATGCTGTTCCTGCTAATAGAGGAGGACAGCGGTCAGGTCGGCGCCATGGGCCCCATCCTGGAGTTTGTGGTGATGGAGAACGTGATGGAGCGTCTCTTTGTGTGGAGCCTCCGTAGAGAGTTCACCGACGACATGAAGCTGGAGCAGCTGAAGATGTACGAGATGCTGGTGGGCCAGGCGCGCCAGCCTCTGCTGCATCACAAGCCCATCCTGCGGCCGCTCATGATGTTGCTGTCGTCCTGTTCGGGCACCGCGGTGCCAGACGTCGAAGACGAGCTGGTGCTGCTGCTCAACCAGCTGTGCTGCGTTCTGGCCAAGGACCCTTCAGTTCTGGAGCTGTTTTTTCACACTAGCGAGGATCAGGGAGCCACCAACTTCCTCATCTTCTCCCTGCTCATCCCCTTCATCCACAGGGAGGGCACAGTGGGCCAGCAAGCCAGAGATGCCCTGCTGCTCATTATGTCGCTGTCTGCTGAGAACGAGCGAGTGGCCAAACACATAGCAGAGAATACCTACTTCTGTCCGGTCAGTCCTTCAAAATGAAGAGATACTTTTTCTTCTCCCTTTCTCAAGTTTAGCATCCCAGAAAGAAAGCCAATGAGAGAGATGAGTTAATTATAGAAGGTGATATAGGAAAAAAGACAATGCAAGAACTTTGAGATTGCTTAACCTTTAAGGAAAAGTCTTAAATTGCCATAATCAACATGGCCATCATTTTCTCCATCTGCAGTCCACAATTAACAGTAAATCTGACTAAAGTGGATATGACATACACTTGGGAGAAAGACAGAGAGATGAACTAAAACATCTCTGGCACTGACACACAATGTTATAAATGTCTGGCTTTCATAGGATTATGGCACGGTTGCAAGCTAATCCCATGTAAATAATGCCTATTACCCACAGCTGCAGACAGCGCAATGAAAAATAGCTTTTGATGCGATGCCAGTTTTAACAACAGGAGTCTGAATTTAATTGGTTCCACTGGCAGGCAACAAGGATAATCCTATAGAGGATGTATACATAAATGCAACACTAATGATGCACTCATCTTACAGTTAAATTAGACCGCGCTGCTGTAGGCTCTGTTGTTTGAAATACTGCTCTGTAAATATTAAGAATTACTTCACTAAGAAAAGACAGGGTGATGTTAATACTGACCCTGAGTTATGCTGAAAGTATGTTGACATTAATGCATTAATTAGTGACCTAATTACCATATCATGGTGATTACATAAAAGCGTGTTATAGGCAGTAAAACACTTTGATGCTCAAATATTTATTAAGGTCTCGGAGCTGACATGTATGAGGCATAAATCCATATGCATGCTGTGTTACTATGCGAGGAGGAACAGGTAATACACTGTATGTATGTGAAAGGCTGCTGCAGTGCTGTGCTTACATCTGCATCACATTATCCAAAAGTGGGAAAAGAAGAAATGATTTACAAAAGTGTTTTGCTTTGTAGTGAGTAATAAAACACTGTAATAAGTCTGTTGTGTGAAGCTGACTGCAGAGAAGCCGTGCATATATCATTTGGGCCATATACTGCCTCATTAATGTTTGATGAAGTCCATAATATTCTCTCTATAATCATTTCATGTCAGATTATTTTACATTAGACAGTATACATCAGATTACATGTGCTGCAAACCCTATGTTTAGAGTCTATGTTTTCTATAATACAGGTAAATTATCTTATCGACCTGATCTTTTTCGGAGAGTAGTTTTGCTCTGGAGGCGCTAACGGCTGAATAGCATTAAAGAGAAATTAAAATGGTATTACAGTTGAGCATTAAAACACATTTTCGTAAGTGCTCTGAAAAAGCTCTTTAACAAATGGTGACATCTGTGTGCCTGTTTTACTGGATAGAGATGAAAGACTTGTAAATTAATAAAGATGGTTTCCAGATTCATCATGTGGAAACCATGAATTTCTGATGTTGAGATATTTCACTGGATAAGTGCAAACCCTGTTGCTGGTGGCACTAGAGGGAAGGTCTGAGGAACAGTCATTAGGATTCATCCTTCGGGCAGCATGAATTTCTGTACAAACTTTTGTGGCAAGTTTTTGAGATACTGCAGAGTGGTATCCAACAGACTGACACTGCCATATCCAAGAGAAACTTTAAAATACTTTGTCTTACTAAGAGAACAGGGGTGAAATGTACAGTACCAGTAGTCAATAATAATCCCAAATCAGCCGGTAACCTTCTAGAATACTGTAACATCTTATTTGATGTTGACACCTCCCCCCCCCCGCCCCCCCAGGTGCTGGCCACAGGGCTGAGCGGCCTGTACTCATCTCTTCCCACCAAACTGGAGGTTCCCAATGAGGAGTGGCACAGCCTGCACAGAGAGGACTGGCTCCAGATGCCGCCCCTCGTCCAGTTTCTTAACTCACTGGAATTCTGCAACGCGGTTATTCAGGTAAAAAAAAACGTGCGAAAGGGCTGCATGCACGGTGACTCTGCCGCATGAAAAATTTATTCACACATGATAAATGGCTACGACCTTCTACTTTATACTTTACTGCACTCTGGACTGATATGTGCTGTTCCCAGGTGGCACACCCTGACATCAGAGACCAGCTGGTGAGCTACATCTACAACGGATTCCTCGTGCCTGTTCTCGCACCAGCACTCCACAAGGTTGCTACTCTTTCTACCCCTCTGACATCCATGTAATTCCCCATAAATACTCACACTTACTGCTGACTAACGAGTCTTCCCTCCGTGTAGCTGACGCTAGAGGAGGTGATGACCACCACAGCGTACCTCGAACTCTTCCTGAGAAGTGTCACTGAGCCGGCCCTGCTGCAGACTTTCCTCTCCTTCATCCTCCTGCACCAACATGAGAGCGTCCACATCTTAGATACTCTGGTCAGCCGCATCAACACCCCCTTCCAGGTGAGGGACGAACCCAACAGGCAAAAAAAATGCATGTTTTCTGTTAAAAACACACACACACACACACACACATATTGCACTCAAATACAGTTTGACTCGTGTTCAATCACTCCAAGATTTGAAAACTACCCTTGGAGAAACTTATAATGTCAACATTCAAGCTGGTAGATTGTTGCCATGGTGATGCTCAGTTGCAGTGACTTCTTCTGTTGATAAAGGCGGCTGATAACAGCATTTCAAAACAATCCTATATGTTGAAACATCTTGTTCAAACATTTTGCTAGAACTGAATCACTAACATGAATAAGTAATGTGCTCTTTACATTGCTGTTCGACTGTGTAAATGGCTCAGGGAGTTCCCTCCAGTGTTTGCCAACAGTCGGCTTTGACGCGCCTGCAACTCAGGGAAAAACATCCATAAGAATTTCATCAGTGTAGCGTGTCGCCAACTGTCCAAAACCTAAATATATTTAATTTACAATGATTTAACAAGGAGAAATCCAGCAAATCTACATATTTGAGAAGCTGGGAACCAATGCGTGTTTGGCAGTTTTGCTTGATAAGCAACGTAAATAGTTAATCAATTATCAGAACAGTTGTTGATTCATTTTCTGTCGCTTAAATAATTGACCTGTCATTTCAGCACTAGTATCAAATAAGACATTTGGAACAGTTTCCTCTGTCATTCTCATTTGTCTCATTGTGCCTTTCCATTCGCCGGTCCAGCTGGGCATTGTGTCACTGGCACTTTTCCGCACTCTCATTGGGTTATACTGTGAAGACGTGATGCTGCAGCTCGTATTGAGGTGAGTGGCACACACGCTGCTGACTTATATGAACTCTGTATCAACTCTCATGAAGCCTTAGTACATCTAATTGATTAAACAACGTGATGAGCTTTTACTCTCTGCCTCCCGCCGTGCAGGCTTGTGCTACCATCTGTCCGCTCACCCCTTCCCAATACCTCTCCCACGACCACCTGTTGGTTTTCTTAACAGGATCTGTTCCTATCTGCCTCCCCAGGTACCTGATCCCCTGTAATCACATGATGTTGAGTCAGAGACGTGTGGTGAGGGAGAGGGACTGCTACTCGGTGTCAGCAGCCAAGATCCTGGCATTAACGCCGTCCTGCTGCTCTCCTGATCACAGCCCCCCGCCCCTCCGACAGCTGGACTCCATCCTCTTTTCTAAAGGTGCAGAGACTCCCAACAACACCGGCACCACAGGTAAGAGGGGAGGGACATTAAATGAACATTTTTGGTCTGGTTTATTACAACTTGGGTCTCATTTTTGCAGCTTTCAATGGGTTATGATAACATTGTAATCACCAAAATAATTGCTCTGATCTGGGAATATGGAGACATCGCTATAATGATGAGTCTGATGAGACAAGAAACACAGACGCTCAGATGATCATACAGGTTGTAAACAAGCCATCAGTTTTGCCAGAACTAAACCCCTTTATTTGGCAGTAAAACTGAAAGTTTGCACATCCAAAATTTTGGTCATAATCCCTCAGTGCACAGGGAGTTGATCCGTAATAATTTTGCCTCGTGGCCTTCGTTTGGCTAACCTGGGGGTTTGTTTACAACCTGCCTGATTGACTGACTGCTTGTGTTTTGTGCCGTGTTGGGCTTTAATGATCAGCAATGAACTTTATCATCACAATGATGTCAGATGAATTATCCATCCAGCCGACAAGCATTCACTTAAGGAGTATATAGTGCACTTTATGGAGTACAACTAATTATTATCGTAGTTGAGGTGTCCTTGTGCCAGAGACTGAACCCGCCTGTACCAATTGCAGGAGAGGAGAGCTAGATTTTAATAATGCCCTTTGAGACCACTGAATATTTTTGAATTTTAAAGTCCTCTATGTGTGCTCTTCTGACTGCTTTTCAGCCATATTTGTAATCAGCTTTTATGTTTTATTTCTTTTATTTGCTGCTTTCAAATCAGCTGCAAGGCTGAATCTCATCCAGCAGATTTGACTATTTGTAACCCCATTTGACTGTCTGCATGTTATGACCTCAGTAATTAGGGGGTATGCAGTCAAAACAAACAAAAATAAGCAGAGGATAAATGGAAAGTCATTCACAGGGGCAGTTATACAAGTGCTGTCAAAAGCACAACCAAAGTATTTACTATTTACTCATATTACACTTTTAAAAATCTGCACACGGTTCTGAGTTTAGTGCACTGCAAGGTGTTCATCTGCATTTAATTGGGACATGAACATGTAACATGGATGAGTATTTTATCAAAGAGTGGGATCTCCTGCGGTTTCCCTGTATTACATCACTTTACCCCCTGTAGTTACATGTCAAACACATTAGTTCTGCTTTGTGTTAGCGCTGCACTGAAGCGTTGCATGCCAGCTTTTATCAACATATCCTATCTGTTTTTCCCAGAAGAAAAAGAGAGCTTCCCAGAAGAGGATGATGACTCGGGTAACTCCTGCACCATCGGGTCAGAAATCTACTTGGACGTCAGTTATCTTCATTACCTCTACGATGCCCGACTGAGCATCAGCAGCTGCATCCGGGCCTGCCAGGTTTGGTCAGCCCTGTACGATGGCGAGGACCCCCCTCCTGAGAAATACCAGCCAGGCGTCCTCGAGGAGCCGGGACTGAAGAGTCGGCAAACCCAGATAGCTCTCAAGAGAGGTCCACCGCCGCTGGTGCCGCGTCGTCGACCCAGCCCGCGGCCGAACTCGGAGCCGACCCCCGTCAACCAACTGGAGCTGGAGTGGGACGATAGTTACGACGCGTGCCCGGTGCAGACCGCTGAGGCTCCTGTTGAGAGTAAACCTCCACAGCTGCCTTCTGCCGAGCCTCCGAAGCACATCCAGGAGATGAGGAGAACAGCCATCATGTTGGTAAAAGGCTCATACATTGAGGAATCTGAGTTCCAGGACGACGTCATGGTTTACGATCTTGTTGCAAAGAAAGATAGCAGAGATGTTGAGCGTGGTAAGCACAAAACCAACGGGTCAGAATCAGAGGAACCCCAACCAGGCTCAGCTGAAGTTCCCCTAAAAAACGGACTCAGTCTAACACTTCCAACCTCTGTGATAGCTGATAACGGCAAGAACAGTTTGGACATAAAGGCCAAAGGTCAAACAGATTGTAATTCCAACCTCCAGAACACCACCACCACCGCCGCTGCTGCTGCTGCTGCTGAGCTGGGCGATGACCTCTTGGCTCAGTATGAGGAGCTCCTTCGTACGTTGGACAGAGAAACCGGTGGAAAAACGGTCAAATCTGATGGAGAGTTGAAGAAGCCCATCACACCCATGGAGGTGGAGGCGGAGGAAGAGGAGGAGGAGATGGATTTCACCTCCTTCTCTGCTGAGACGCCCGAGCCGGAGAAAGTGCATTCACCATTTGGCCCCACGCTTCGAAGCGGAAGCACAAGTAGAAGCTATTCAGTGCCTTTTACAGGTGAGTGAGAAATCATAGTGCTGCAGCAGCGTCATTATTCACCAGAAAACATTACATTCAGACAGCACAATTAAAAGATTGTTTATAATTAATCTCTCTGCAGGTCCATTTGTCAGTGTGCTTTTGTCTCGTCTGGAGAACATGCTGTCCAACTCGCTTCATGTCAACTTGTTGTTGACGGGCATACTGGCCCAGTTGGCAGCCTTCCCTCAGCCTCTGCTGCGCTCATTCCTCCTCAACACCAACTTGGTCTTTCAGCCGACAGTTCGCTCCTTGTACCAGGTAACAAAAACCCGTTTTGTGCGTGCATGTGTAGGCAGGAGTAAAGGCTTGTGTATTATCGAGTAAACTGAAATATGTTGAAACATGCAGCTAACCTTTTAGAAGTGGGAGTGGAAATATGATTACAGTGAATTGTTTGAAATTTGAGCATAGTGCTCCAGCTGCTCTTGATTTAACTGAATATGTATGGCGGTGTGTAACTGAACAAGCGATCCTTGATTAAGACAATCAGACAATCAGGCTGCAATTAGATTTGAAGGTTGTTCTCATTAGGTTTATTTGCATCGCTGTAACCGCTGCAGGTGTGAATTGGATCCTCAGTTTCTGTGTTTTACGTTCAGGTACTAGCCACCGTGAAGAACCAGATAGAAGAGCTGGCTGCCACCAGAAAGGACTTCCCAGAGCTGATTACTGCCGC
This sequence comes from Scomberomorus guttatus, assembly GCA_038419695.1. Taxonomy (NCBI): domain Eukaryota; kingdom Metazoa; phylum Chordata; class Actinopteri; order Scombriformes; family Scombridae; genus Scomberomorus; species Scomberomorus guttatus. Next base: position 11,185,917 of record CM076447.1, on the reverse strand, counting down.
CCAACACTGGCTCCTGGCCAGGGAGGCGTCGTTCGGGGCAACAGGTGACAATACAACCACATCTAGGAATCTTTGTTTGTGTGCCAGCGATGGTTATTCACACGTACTGTATACTGTGTTCTTAAATATAATACGCTCATTTTCTTTCTTGCCTCAGTCTTCTGATCTAACTCTGGGCAAGAAAGCAAATAAGTGTAGTTCCCAAAATGTTAAAGTATTTGTTTAAAAAAAAAAAAAAAAGGGTTTCAGTGCCTTTTTAAAAGGATCATACATGAAAAATCCAGTATTTAAAACATTCATATTCAGTTGTAACTCTAAAACCCAGTGGGTAGCTGTCATGTATTTGCCTTCATTAACTTGGTTAATCATTATAAGAAAGGCTCATGTTCTGTATTTTTGCTTTTAATTAGCATCTTAATATCACTAAAATATTCTATAGGGTTCAGATTTATTAAACTAATGTAATTAAACACCAGATATCAAATTAATAATGTATTTTTCGTCCAACATTTAGTTGCTAATTAGAATCAATGACCTGAAATACCTTTCATTATGGTTTTGTAAGATCTTGGAGCATACTTTGTTGGCACCCTGATGATTGAGTTCCTCAATTTCATTAACTTGCTGTCAAAATAGTTCAAGTTCAAAACAGCCCACTGCATTCATTATCGATTGTGTTTTGGTTTCTGTTGGCAAGCAGAATAAATTCTACTTGATTTCGTTAAGTCGTGTATCTTTGTAGTGGAGCAACAGTCACAGCTGAGCCCTGGAGTTTGAGGCATGTTTTTGAACTGGATTCCCTTCAGTTTCAGAGTTGTACAGACTACAAAAAAAGTGTTGTTGGAAGAATCTTTGTGGAAAGATAAGAGGCCACGATGGGAATTTAAAAGGCAATATCTAAGCTGGCTAACGGGATCACTCTCTTTTCTTCCTTTCTGAAAAGCAGCACTTAAGATCCTACTTTTTGGTTGAAATTATCACTCACACATGCAGAAATCATTAACAGGAATATATTATGTGTACAAAATGTCTTAAAAGATAAAGCTAGTGAATTTCTACATTTTTTTTTTTATTGTCAATGAATCCAATGAAAAGACCAAAACCAACAATGAAATGATGCCACTAACAAGTTAGAATAGATTATTCATTTGTCCTATAGAGCTCCAACTATTAAAAACACGTAAATTAGCCACACTGTTGCACTCTGTGACATGTTTCTTCATCAGGATGAACATGGGCACTGTCCATTCCACATACACTGCCATAAACACTCACTAGTGCACTAACTATTAATCTGTGGCTGAAAATAGTCCCTAACAGATGCACCATTTACCTTTTTTTTTTTTTTTTAAACTGTTTGAGTAAAAACTACACAGCCCAGCTGCCTTTTAAAAAAACTTCAGTCTTCAGGATGACCACATGGGCAGACAGCAGACTGAGGGAAGAAAGATGGATAAGAGCTATGAATGGACAGAAGGAATATTGTGTATTAATTAAAAGACACCTGTTTGTCTTTGGGGGGTGACGAATATTGGATGTTTTGTGACGCGCGCAGCTGTATGTACAAATACCATCAGTAAACTTCACCACAGCGTCTTTCAGCCTCACAAGCTGTCTGATCCATTTGCAAATGTTGGTGTTGATATTGCAAGAAAGACTTAAAGACAGCGGGCTGTTTATGAATTCTCCTTTAAGACAGAAAATTCCTACGACAGAACTGACTGAAAAAATTGTTGGATTTGGTCCTTTCATGGGAAAAACATAGAATAGCCCCAACCTTATCCTTCAAATTCAAACATATGCATAGCCAAGATTATATCCGTTTATAAACCTACTTCATGTACTGTATAGTGTTTACATTGTCTTCATTTTTGTCTTTTTTTTTTTTTTGTCTCAGACAAAAACAGCGGCAGTGGCTCCACACACGGTGAGGCAGGGAGGATCTTGAAGAGTTCCCCGCCACCGAAACCCAAAGCCATCTCTCTGGACCGGACAGACGTGTTCGCCACCGTCCTCTTCACGGAGTTCCTCAAAGAACTGGCTGCCATTGCACAAGAGCACTCCATCTTATCATACATTCCTATGGAAGAGTAGTCGTGTCCCGATAGGCCTCTGTGATGAGTCCAACTGAACTCCAGATTTTAAAACTCTTTTTTTTTTTTTTTTTTGGAGGGGGGAGGGGGTCTTTTTCAGGCACTACTCCATGAAGAAACCTCTTAGATCCAGTGATTTATACAACTATTTTTAAAATGACTATTTATTTTCCAAGCAAAGATAATCACTTTCATGTGCTTTTTAATTTCATCATTCTAGCTCTGTATAGTGTCGAGCAGCCAAGGAGGAGACTGAGCAAGAAAATCTTGACCTTGACCTTAAAGTTCATAAAAGTGAGCTCCAGGTCCACCAACCAAAGACTAGAGAGATGATTTTTAACAATACAAACAAACAAAAAAAAGTCTATTTTTTAACAATTATCAGCCCTCGAAGGGGTTCTGCCCTCGTTCTGAATGTCTTCTACAACCAGCTCCAACCACAGTGTGATTTCTGCTGCTCAGCGCGGTTCTGTAAAATACTCAGGTGGCCTTGCAGTACATACTATAGCTGAGCACAATGTGGAGCCTCTGTTTGGCTTTTTAGAGGACGACCCTTTGAATTAGCAGCATGCAAATGTAATTTGATTATAACTGTTGTCATCACGGAAACACATCCAGACTTACATTTAATTATTATGCAACAGACTACATTTTTTTTGGGGGGGGGGCAAAACACGGTTGGCCACTTTAAATCTCACAAAGGGGTGTTTTCACAATATCTGTTGTGTGTTAGATGTACATTTGTTTTAGTGTTTTTCTGTTGATTCATGATGGTACCTCAGGAGTCTTTTTTAATGCACATCAACAAGTCAGTTCTTAAACAGCCTTTGGGTAAATGCGATTTACACTATAATGCACTACTATCTCACATTTCCAGGCTCCAAATGTTCTCCATCTCCATACAAATTACCAGACCAGCACACCAAAACCAGGATTATTGATGCTATATTTAAATTGCCTTACATTAGTAAAGCTTTACAATGTACATATTGTAAGAAAACACTATGCAAATCAAGGATATTTTGGTTATAATTAAGGTTTGAATATTTTCAGAATGGGAAGGGGTATTTAAGTTTTTTGACTTTCTATTGCCATTTTTTTTTCAATAATGTTAGAGGCTTTTTAGTTGTTATGGTTTGTCATCACTATCTTCTATGTAGGCACTGTGTAGGGTGTTGTTTTAGTTGTGATAAGTCTGAAATATCACTGTTGGGAGAGTCGTAGTTTTGCATTTGTTGAAAACCATCTCAGACTGTAACTGTTACCGAGGGCAACCTGATGTAAATTGCCTTTTATTTGAGTCCAGGTGGTGAGCACAGTTGTTAAAATAAATTTCAAAGAGATGTATTTTGTTACAAAAGCATGCCTCTTTTTAAATGAATTTACCAGAACAGAAATACTTTCAAATTAGTGCCTACATTAGGATTTTAGTTCACATTGCTGCCTGATTTAGAATGGGTTTACACAGGTGTAAAACAGACTTTTATAGGTTACCCTTACAGTTTATAGTGACTTTTTTTTTTCTTAAAGCTGTTCATTGTCAAAGTGTAAAGGCCATGGGGATTGAAGAAGTGCAACATGTATTGTTTTGTCCCAATATTTTAGCTGAGTTCTGCTTTATATTAACGTTTAACTGTGTAGAAGACAAAATGCATCTGTTTGTTGATCTTTGTAGGAGTAAAAAAAAAAAAAAACCCCAAATAATCACTATTCATTCATAACTTGATAGAATGATGCAGTTAATATTATGTGGACAATCACCTGGGGAATTACCTTTTTAAGAGAATTTGTTGCCATCATTGGATCCTAAAGTTTAGAGAGAAAAATATGACATTAACGGTTAAAAAGTGATTCTGAGATAATGGACTGCAAATGCACTTTTGTACACAGAAATTATTAGGAGAGTAAGATGGAGCGAAAAGGTCTCTGCATATCTGGTGGTGGTGTAAAATTACACTGAATGATGAATGCTGTCATCTCATAAGTTCAGCCAACAAGATCACTTTTGGCTTAAATCTGGTTTGTGTTTTCATTGTTCCTATTTAAATCCATTCGATTTGTACTTGATGCTATGCAGGCAATTAATTATGCAGTAAGATCTTTGTGTACTCATATTTTTCTACAAAGATGGCTGCAAATATATTTCTATCAATCTATGACATTTTTCTGAATTGTTGAATAAGTTTTTCTCTCTGGCAAAAGAATGTTTGCAGAGCACTTTATCAGCCGTTTCATACTACAGTGCCACTCTGCACTGAGTCATGCTGAAACAGCCCCTCAACCAGGACCGGTTCAGTCTGTGTTAACACACCTAGCGCAGTATAACAATCACTGTTTTAGCAAAACGGGTATTGCAAGTTAGCAAAAAGATCACAGAGCAGTTTCTGTCTCGGTAGGTTTCCTATATCAAAGGTTTTTTTTTCCCCGACACCATTTGGCCTCAGTTTTCTCTCCCAGATGTAATCAGGTCACTGTTTGTTGCTGGTGTCTGAGACACAAAGGCATGCCTCTTTTAATAAAGACAACTTCTGGTAAATGAAATTGTATGCATTTGTGTGTTGACATTTATTTTCACCCTATAAGCGAAATTAAATACTGCCAGGTTTCCAAACTCAGCTACTTTGCCTAACAGCTTTCACCTGACACCATCAATATATTGCTTCCCTTTTTGACAGAGGTGGTTTGGGGCTGTTTACTCTGTTGACGTCCTCGTTTAATCCACATTTACTTTCCTAACAGCCCATCCCCCTGAGAGGTTTTGTTCAAAACTAGGTCTTGTTCTTCGGGTAAGAACAGGAGCTTACATTCTCCGCTCATGTGCAACGGCTATGACGTACTAGATGAAGCAAACTGTGATGGAGAACCTTTTGACAGCTCGTAAACATCCTGTGCATCATTAGTACACAAGAACATCTTTTGTAAAGAGCACCATTTTTATGCCTGTGCATTTAAACAGGTTATTACATCGGTCCAAAACAGCATGATACTCTACATCAATGCAAGATAAATGGCCACATCATAGACTGTAGATTCAGTGTGTTGGTCACATGCACCTGGGCCGTATTACAGGAGAATGTGATTTGATGTAACTCAATATTTCTGCCATGTCAAGTGAGGTAAACCAAGTCAAACCCTCAGGCTACAGCTGTTGTCTTTGAAAACAAGGTCTCTTGAAACAGATACAACAATTTGGAGCTAATTGCGACCGAAACTGAAATCAAATTATTTTGTAATGAAAAAGCTCCAACAGCCCTCGGGGCTCTGCGGTTGCCTCGCAGACGGTCTGCACACAGTTACAGCTAACTAGAAAACAACACTGAATGACACTCTTGCTTATGAAGTTAGGGTTATGTGAAGGATTTAATTTTCTGATTTCCACGTGGGATCGGGTGCCATATTAGCTTCAGAATGACTCTGTTTGAAAGTGAAATTTGAGTAAACTGAATTGAATGCACACAATATTACCAATTTGAAGCCAACTGATAAGGCTAGGTGATTTCCTGTATTACATATCAAACACAAAGTAGAATAAGTGCAGATAAGAGGCAGACATGTTAAAAAAAAAAAAAAAAACTGATGACGATTGTGCAAAGGTTCTGCACCTCTAGAAAAGAGGCAAATTCATATTAAATGTACCATAGTATAAAAAGAAATACAAGTTCAATAACACATGCTTCAACCACAAGAGGGAGCTCACTGCTCGCTTACCCGCTCACCTCACCTCTCTTGACAGAGAGCATCTGTCATGTCAACGGTTATATCTTCTGCCTGTGTGATTTTTAGGCCTCACAAATGACCATAATGGCCAGTATGGCAGTGGCCAATGGTACATAAAGATATATGCATGTCTGTTCAGACAAAGTCTAAATTTTCCTTTACTATCAGGACCATTTAATTGATCTGAAACTGATAATCTCTTTGTATCATTTTTCAAGCAGAACTAACTTTTGCAGGAAAAAAATGAACTATAGGCCTAATTGTACATATAATCTCATCACCTGGTGAGAAAACTAAAACATACATTTACTGCATCTTTGGATTTATGAGTGCTTTCCTGTCCCTGAAAAAAATAAACCAAAGGATGATACAACATTGTTACAGAGAGTAATACTCTGGAAAGCTTTATCCTTTTTACATACACATAAATACAGAAGATAACAGCTGTTGTCCAGTGAACACATTTTTACAGAAAGTTCATATCAGAAAGTACAGATGGTCAATAGTTTCATCAACCCACAGAAGACCAAGTACAAACATGTGACATGATTACACTGAATATCTGCATTTTCACACAGACAGAAAACATCAGTGCCTTGTCTTTTGTCTTTCATAAAAGCACAGGTCACATATGTCATGATTCGACTCTCAGTCTGTGATGTGGCTGGGTCTCTAAGAACAGTCCGACCTTCATGAAGTCTTCTCCTGTAGAATCGTCCGCACCAGAACTGGATCAGCTCGGCCTTTGGTTTCTTTCTGAACCAGTCCCATCAGCTTGTTCAGAACCTTCTTGTTCCCATTTCTGATGGCGTGAACCTACGAAGAGGCACAGCAATACAAAAAAAAAAAAAAACATCTTAAGAATGCGAAAATAATACATATAAATGCCTGTGAGATCTTGCATTTACGCTCTCACCTCATCAGGATGTGAGTCCACCACCTTCTGGCAGATGCTGTGCAGCTGTGCGGTGTCACTAACAAGTCCCAAGTCCTGCTCGCGGATGATCTGCGGGGCCGTCTTGCCTGATGACCTCCACATCTCCTGGAACACCTGAGAGCGGGGAGGCACCGAGGAGGACGCAGGTGAGAACAGGAATACAAACGAGCTCTAGCTGCTGTGTCTGTATTGAGTGACAGATAGAAGGGGATAATTGCATGGTTGGTGCAGCTGACTGGCCTGCTTGGCAACTGAAGAGGAGATGTGTCCCATTTCCTGGAGTTCCAGCAGCTCGGCGAGGGCGGGAGGAGAGACTGGGCTGAAATCAAATGAAGGGAGAATTTAATTACACTTTAATAGATGGACTGAAGAATTAGAGATATAAACAAAGGGGGGAGACAGAGCGAGAAAGAGTGTCACACTGAAAGGACGAAAGAGTCTATCAACATTTGTGATTTGACTATAATGTGTCTCCTATGCCTGCTTGTTTATTCCCCAGGCTAACAGACAAACAGGTTAAGAGTGCACTGCAAGCCAGATAGTCCATCTCCTCCAAACATAGCCTTGACTCTGGAAAAACAGATGAAAAATATCCATCTTTACGAGCACGCCTCAGTTTGGCCAATTGTTTATATGTCAAATAGAGAACCCTCATTATATTTGTTTTTTTTTTTTTTTTTTTTTAAATCTTTCACATTTTTTTTTAACGTGACATTAATGTAGACCTGGTGAGATATTTCACATTTCTGTCACCATGCTGTCACCATCCTGCCACAAATCTGCCACCGGACCCGCGGTGAGTTTCCCCACAGCTGCCAGTGCAGCCTATGCGGGGGAAAAAAAAAAGCCCTGGAACAGTGACTTGTCTCAGCTGGTGGAAGCGCCCGGAAGAGCTCTTAATGACATGTCTGGAGTTTTACCTCTCTGGCTGTCTGACCATTATGCCTCCCCAGTTTCTTATTTCATTTATCCTATTCACAAGGGCTTGGATTCAGAGGGGTCAAACCAGCTTTGGGCAGACTTCACCGGACAGACAAAACAGAGCTTTTACTTGACACCCAAACTGCCAGTTATCTCCTTCTCCGTGAACTCAAAATTAGAGCTGCAACGATCAGCTGATTAATTGATAAGACTTAATGTGTAACTGGGTAATCAAATAATTGTTTCAGTCATTTTTTAAGCACAGATGCCAAAATGTGCTGGTTTAAGCTTCTAAAATGTGATGATTTAACGCTTTTCCTGGTCATACATGATAGTAAACTGGTGATATTTAGGTTTTGGACTGTTGGTCAGACATTTTTTTGTCTTTTTCCCCCCTATTTGTATTATATATCTTGGTGTTTCCTGCCTGTGAAAATAAAAAAATGAAATAATCGAGAAAATAATCTGCAGATTAATCGATGAATGAAAAAAAATCTTTAGTTGCAGGTATTCATCAGCCCTCCTCAAGATGTTTCTTTAAGTACGTATGAGTCTGAGTTTCTCTGTTCTCTTCCCTGCCTGCAGCTTTTGACAGTCCTGCTGGCCACTCTTTGTTTTTCTTTAACTCTCCTCCTTTCAACCAAAGCAAATGTAACATTATGCATAAATAAACAGCAGCTACTTTGAGGTTTACTCGTAAACAAGTACTTCACAACAGCCTGGTAGATAAAGTAGAGCTCACAGCATTTGCTCTGACGTCATTACTTGTTTTAGTTTCATACACTCTCTAATGACTCACCGCTTTTCATTTTAAGGAACTGCCATAGAACTATATTACTAAGAGGCTGAAGTGAAGTCGTGATCTTGTAACTGACCCTAAATCGGAGCTTCACAACTACAACTCGGATGTGTCCCGCCACTTTAATTTTTCTTTTGGCTGCAATCCTCAATTAAACTGCCATTTAAAAAAAAAAAAAAACTGCTCACATGAAATGAGTGTCTGTTATTTAGTGTCACAGTATGCCATAAACAGAAACAGTGGGAGACAACTGGTGTTATTTTCTCATTGCCAGTGGCTAGATAAGCATCTTCGTGTTTGTTTGGTTTTTTTTTTTTTTTTTTGAAGCACGAGTGTGAAAGGAACCATGGCAACTTCTTTTTGCTACTAAATATTAAAAAGACCTCATTCAATTTCTGGAGTGTTTTGGAACATTTACAAAAGTCAACATGCTTCAGCTAACAGCCCTTCGGCAGGGAGAGATCAAATAACATCTTCTCCCAAAAAAGGTAATGATTTCACAAATGTAATTTGATTTTATCAAAACAGGCTTTCTCTGTGACAGGCTGTCAGCACTGCTGCAGGGGTTCTTATGAACTCACACGTTATATGGCATGTGATGGTCTAATCAGTATCTGTGAACATTAAGAATCTAATAACCCTTGATGTCAATCACAATAGAGTATGGCGTAGAAATGGTTCGTGAAGAATGAGAGACTAAGGAATAATGCTATCTAACTAAGGTTGACATGCTGTCATTGTCAACCCAGACACTGTAGCCTGGCTATAAAAAAAAATATTCTGAACACTATATAGCACAGAAAAAAAAAAAATCTTTATTTTCCCGGCCAAATGCTCATTAATCCAGTGCAAATCATCTTGGGGAATTGAGAGGAAACAGTTCAATAACTTGGATTTTAGTGCTATTTCATACTGAGCCAAGAACAACTGAGAGTTAGTGTGTGTTAATGTATGTCAATGGAGCCCTGAAATTAGGCTCAATTTTTTACTGAAGTGAATTTGTTGTCATAATTCTTGTTAATTTATATATTTGCTTTCACTTAATTCAGTAGATAGCTACTTAATACATTTCCTTGCTTAGTAAATTGAATATCTTTAGGATCCTGACTCTGATTTTAGTTGTATCTGTTTTATTCAGTATGATGTGACCTTTGACTGCTGAGCATATAGAAATGTCAGAATATTTAACACCATTAAACAGACCTGAGTCAGTAGTACACCAATCCGGGTGTTAGGTTTGACCCTCACCTGACCTTTGATGATGATGTCATATCTATGCAAAACCTCTTTCTACTATCTCAAAAACTCTGCCCCTCTCTAACGCTGTCAGAGAAACCTGTTCATGCCTTTATCTCCTCAAGACTGGACTACTGCAGTGCGATCTTCACAGGGATCCCTGGCAGGAGCATCCAGAAGCTCCAGAGCATTCAGAACAGCGCTGCCAGGATCCTGATGAGAGTGCGAAAACACCAACATATAACACCAATTCTGTTTTCACTGCACTGGCTCCCTGTCTCCTTCAGGAATGACTACAAAGTCCTGCTACTAACACACAAATCCATCAGTGGGCATGCGCCTCCCTACTGTACCTACAGGAACTCATCACACCACAAACCTCCACCCGCATCCTCAGATCTGCCAGCAGCTCGCTCCTCCGGGCCCCCAGTACTAAGCTCTGCACCATGGGAGATTGAGCCTTCTGCTCTGCTGCACCACGCTTTCTTTATTTGTGTGTGTTATTAATACTGTAGCACTTTTCAGTTTCACTATGAATGAAAAGTGCAGTGCAAATTAAACGGATTATTATTATTATTTATTAGATAAGGAGCATTGCGTTAGCTCAGGCAGAACAGTGAAGTCGCACTTGTATTAGCTAATTGGCATCAGCTGCTTCATTCATGCTTCGCAATCACTGACTCATTCATCAGCTGCATGGCTACTAGCTGACTAGTTACATCCATCCTGCATATTCATGCAGGTGTAATGGATTATAACTTGGCACTTCTCACTACCTCTCTAATATTTCACCACTGTTACCTCCTCCTTATGTGCTACGTTTTTTAAATTGTTGATTTAACTAAGATTTAATATTCAGGTATGTGTGTTTTTTAAGGGGAGGGGGGGGTTAGTTCTCCCTCCAGAATCCTTGTTGTTGCTGCCCTCAAAGAGCACCGCTTTTTCTGCCACATCTAACTGAATAACCGTTATGCTATAAATGGTCAACTCCTCAGTGTGAGTGTCTCTGACTAAAGTTCAGTCGTGAGTTGCAGCTGATATGCCTGATATCAGATGTACTGAATCACTTCTAGTTACCAATTTAACTTAACTTGACACAAAATTAAACTTTTTCACATGATTTAAACCCCTGAAGCAGCGGCTTGTGACACGTTAAAATAAAGTCTTACAGACACAGACTCTACCTGGAGAGTGATGAATTGTTTAACCAAAGCTGATTCATTTTAATAATTACCAGAGGAGGCCTGTGGCTCAAAACTATTCAGTATTTCACAAGAATAAAGCAAAAGTTTGAGACAAAAACAGTATCTCATTACCCCCAGACTCTCTAGTTAAAGGCAACTACACTCAAAACCAAAACTGCAAGACAAACAAGTCGATGTAAATGTAAAAGCAACGTGAAGAGACGTGTCTGTATGTGTCTGTGTCTCACCTCTGGCTCACACTCATGTCTTGTTGTTTGAGGTGACCCAACAGCTCATTTGTCACCCAGCCAATCACCTTCCTTGGCTCCCTCTTGGTCCCCTTCAACACCGCCTCAAAGTACTCCACAAGCCCATCCTCATTCTGCAACAAAACAGCGAGAAAACGCTTTTATCATTTCACACGCCCATTATCTAATTAGGATCAAATCAGCCCAGCAGAGTGCTGGATTCGAGCAGAACAGCGGGCCGAGCTAACTCTGCTCGGACTTGATCAGATGGCACTTAAAAGAAAGATGCGTGAAACAGATTTAGTGAAGGAATCATCTTCTCTCTACCTTTCGCCCCCACTTATGAACTCACCACCAGAGTGAAGCTGTGCTCGGGCAGGATACCGTACGTTTGCACCAGCCTGTCTCGTTTGACACTGGGTAGTTCTGGCAGCCCTTCCCTTATCTTCTGCACCACTACCGCCTGGCATGCGTCAGTGCCAGTGGGCAGCGACGCGTTATCCTCATACACAATCAGAGGGGGAAGGTTGGGCTCCGGCATGAACCTGAAGGGAGGACAGGTGGTAAAAAAAAAAAAAAAAAAAGAAGAGACAAGAGGGAGGCGGAAAATACTTTATCAGCAGTACAGATAAGCTCGGAGAAGAGGAGGTAGGCTTTTGTTGAAGCTACTAATAGTCCTCGACACCACACTTGTCACATTTCACTTACTCGCCTAATCATTTGACACCATCAACTGTCATTCTTCTTCCTAACTCACACTAAGGTCCAGACCTTGAGTGCTGTCTGTTTATTTCTCTCCATCTAGCTGCCACTCAAAGGCTCTCATCAGTGTTCAGTCCCCACTCAGGAGAAGATCACCTCCTGATACTATAACTGTCAATAAACACTAGCTGTCAGGAGAAAAATGAGCGCGTATATGCAGAAAGCCCACAAGCTCACACTCACCTGTAGTCCTGAAGACCCTCTTTTTCCCTCATAGGAACAGTCTCCCTAAAAGACAAGATGCAAACGTTATAAATTAACTTAAATTATAATTTTTGGGGCATTTTTGCCTTTAATTGTTGGTATATAGTCGAGAGGCAGATAGGAAATGTAAGATTGTGAGTTGGATCTCTTTTCGTACATGGGCCCTTACAAATAAATGTAATAAACTAAACTAAATCAAATGATTGATTAATCGGGAGAATAGTTGGCAAATTAATCGATAATGACAAAAAATATGTGTTGCAGCCCTGCTAACTGGTAACATCAGAAGTACTGTGTATTAGAGCTGCTAATTACAAATAAATAAATAAGAGTGGGAACATATGTGAAGCCTTTTCAGTCGGTCTGGCTCTCTGCAAACCAGTGTAGTCAGATCTGCAGCCACCTTCACAGGAACAAGAAGAAAGAAGCAATCACAGGCCATCAAACACACTATTTAACACGCTTCACCTTGTATCTCGGACATGCAAGGCCTCATAGGAAGGAGGCAGAGCACCAGAAGATGATCAAGGCCTCAGCTGTGTGGGAGCTGGCTCATTGTGTGAGCTCATAAGCCTGTGAGTAGCACATAGCTCACAGATAACACAGGACGACAGCGGCATCCAAATGACTCTATTCATCATCATTATCATGATGGTTCCTCCTCAGCAAAGCTTGGGACTAATGAACCAGGCAGAGATCCGGGTGTTGTAGCGGCTAAAGCTTGGCATTACACGGTGCTGCTCTTTCATCCTCTTACCCCAATTTGGAATCATACGCCCGGGTCTCATTTTGCACTGTTCCTCCTCTCTGCAGGACATCGATCTGTCTCCGGATCTCATAGTCTGGTGGTGAAAGGGAGAACATGAGCATAAACACAGACACTTTATCCAATAAAACCAGTACACACAAATATAATTTTGTGTTAAATGCCAAACATCTGCTCTCAAACAGTGGCAATCCACAGGTCTCTTACTGCTGCCACATTATAACTGTGATAAATGATGTTATTCTCCATGACTTTTAAATACCAGTACTGCAGCAGAGTAAATACAACTTTATTGATAAATAATTCAAACACAGCTCCACGATATGTCAAACCTGCATGTAAATGCTGAAATTTCGGGCTGTTGCTCTTTGTCACATTTTTTAAGTGAGACTCAATCAACAGTCAGTGAAGTTTGAGTTGACAGAAAATCTATGCTTTTTTTAAGCGAGCAGCTGCGAGAAGCCAATTCACCATCACACACTGCTTTCACATGGCTAATTGTTTGTGAATGGTTGTCAGTCCTGCACAAGTTACTGTCAATACTAACTACGCTTCCTGTCTTAATGTTTCTTCATAAATCTAGACATCTTGTTTTTATTTCAAAAAAAAAAAATCCTCTTTTATGTATGGAGGCAATTTTAAGCTTTTGTTAGACAGATAAATAACTGCAGAAGTGTGTTGACTAACAGTTTGGCTTGTAGCACGCTCACAATTACACACACACACACACACACACACACACACACACACACACACACACACTGTAAGTAATTCTTTCAGGGTGACAGAGCGTGCAAATGTCAAGTCACAAAATGGTCTTTAATTTCAGATTGTGTGTATGTGAGCAATCATGCGGCCAGTTAAGACCCATTCGTTTGAAACATTGCTCAATACCTCCCTCAGTGCTTGTTGCACTTTATAACCATGTTGCTATCCTTCCTTAAACCATTAAGTGTTTAACTTTTTATGGTGCTTACCTATAGCCCTGGCCAAGTATCGGACACTGTTGATGTTCTTCACCTCTGTCCTGATGCCAAGCGGCTCATCTGGTCTGTGCACGGACACGTTGGCGTCTACCCTCAGCTGGCCCTCTGAGGAGAAAGAGTGAAAATATACACGCTGGGAGGGAGATAAGTTCAGGTTAGTAGCTCAGAAAACGAGAGAGAGAGAGAGAGAGGAAAGGCAGAGAGACAGAGAGGGAGAGTGATTTCTGTACCAGACATGTTGCCTTGACAGGTGCCCAGGGCCTGCAGGATGAGCTGAAGCTCTCTGACAGCTGCTGCAGCCTCCTCTCCACAGCTCATGTCTGGCTCCATCACCAGCTCCATTAGACCTACACCTGATGAATGTGAAGACAGCTGTGTTTTACATCTCTGAGGTATCCATCCCATGGAGCTCTGTGACAAACTTCTTCCTCGCTTTGTTGAGAATAATGTAATTTTCTTCCAGCATTAAAGGATAAGGCTGATGTTTTTCAGTATTTTTTTTTTTAAATCTCAACAAATTCCATGAAAAGACCAAAACCAACCAGTTAGTACATCTCTCAGTACTTTTCTGACTTCCCTACCCTGTGTGTGGCTTTCAGCCAGAATATATCTTTTACAAAATGTTACTCAATCAGGAGTAAATACTGAATTTGTTGAGGACTTTTTTTCAGCTGCAGATATCAGGCTTTTGAAGAAAAATAAAGAATATTACCAGACTCATGCTCCCTCTCGTTACCTGCTCTGTTGAGGTCTATGAGTGTCTGGCTGCGGAGGTCATCGTGGAGACTCTTGCCGCTGTCCTGCTCCAGCTGAATCTGTTTGATGTGGACATTTTTTCTAATCACCTGGTTCCTCTTTTTCCCTCCGAGGAGGCTGTAAGTCAGCATGCCATCTACTGCAATAGGCCTCCGTTGTTGGGTGATCTGGTATCCAGCCTGATATGAAAAATACAGTACTATAAGAGTCTATACTATAAGAGGTTATCTAGTAAACAGGAGGACCCAAAAACACAAACACCTCACATTGCTCTACTCAAATGCCCCTAAAGGAAGAAACGGAACAGTTATAACAGTAATAACGATGCTGCAGTCAGAGTCATGGGTCTATGTAAAGGTGAGGCAGGCAGCATCAATTAAACAAAGCGTCGGCTTGATAGGTTGGGCTTAATTATAATGCAGCAGCAGCGCTGCCATTTCACTCAAGATTTCTTCTCACAAAAGCATAAGAATAAATATTTCATCTGCTCCTGTATTCCTCAGGAATCTGCTGCCCTAAGTATTAATTCCCCACGTCACTATGGCAACCACATCACAGGAACTAAACATTAATCATACTTATGCTAAGAGAGCGAGGGCGTAGGAGAAGAGATCGGGGGGGCTGTTAGTCACTGGCATTCTGTACAATGTGTCTGATCGACATAATCAATCACCTGCACACCTCCCCCTTTTAAAACGAGTCGAAGAAAAACACACTACTGGGGAATTTTCTTTTTCAATTTCTGTTCCTCATGGTGGATTCAATCTTTAAATCTGCTGGATTTTGTAAATACTGTTGCAGCTTATCAGAAATCCCCTGTTTCTTACTTAATCTGTTCACGCCATTGAAAATGTTTTCTCTGCTGGCTGAAGCACGAGCATGCCACTCTGTACTTTAGGGAGCATCTGTATAGGTGGAAATTATTTTGCATTTCCTGCATAATAAATCAACTACTGCTGCCTACATAATGAAGGATGAGGCAAGTTTGTTGTTTATTAAATACAGGTAGCCACATTAAGCTTGCCCAATTACGCTATGACAGCAGATTGAGCCCCTTTCACCCCATTTTATATCCACAGTTACAGATCCATGCCTGCGCACATACTGTACATACTGGATCAGACACACATACACACACTACAAACTAATTTCCTTGCTGTGAGCCGCTGAGTCATTTTCTGACTCATTTCAAAGTCACTAAACAAACCAGACCCAGTTGGTCGCCTGCACACTGACGTTCTCCTCAGCTACCCACGAAGGTCACAAAGACATTCATTGGTCTCGTTAAACAGATTTCAGAGATTCAATAGCCAGGCCGCGCCTGTTTATTTGGAAACTTAATATCTCAAGGAAATTGTAATTATTTGCTTTTGCTGGCAGATTAGTGTGGAGCTGCTAGTCCATGTTATTAAACGGCTGTTAAAAACTTTATATGTGTTTTGCCTGCCATTTCAAGTGAATGCTGGTTGGACAGCAGCATTAATCATTTAATGAGCAACTGTGGTGTTTTACAAAATGCAATCAGGGATTTCTAGTGGAACATATCAATAATGTACAATGCAATTTACAAATGTATTTTTCAAGGGCAGAATAATTTCTCCCTCGTTGCTGCTACTGGTTTTGGTTTTACAAGCGTTGATTACACTCAAACTTTAGGTCGAATATGAAAATATCTCATCATCTGTATAATTACAGCCACGCTGGCTTCATCTTATCAAGCTGTTTCACACAACACCGGGGGAAAGTCGTTTCTTTTTGGCGAGCAGCTGATGAGACTAATGCAAATCAAATAACTATAAACAAGGCAACAGCGGGTATGGTGTGCAGTGTATACAGTGAATCTAAAACATCAAATAAAGGTTCAGGCTCGACCTGCTGGTATGAGTTGTTTGGGACGTCTCACAGAAAAATGAAAACTATAAATCGGGTATTATCGTCCTTGCTGTGTGTGTCAACTACTGAAAATGAATCCAAAGGAGGTGATGCACACGAGGAAACAAGAGGAGCCCAACAATAATCCTGACACTTCTGGTGGGGATTTTGCCGGAATTTCAAGATACATGGACTTTCTGGGGAGATAATGTATCTCTACTGTGGTGATTAAAATAAGTACTGCTGCCACATTGTGATAACCAGTAATTCTGTGAAATGTTAAATGGGGGAAAAAAAGCTATCAAGATCTACAGAAAACTGTTGTGCACCATCAAGCCTTATCAGTCACATTTTCACAAAAGAGTCACGTTAGTTAAGAAATTACAGCAGAAACCAATCAGAAATATCAAAGATTTTTTTCAGTGCAATACAGTAAGAAAAATAGTGCAATAAAATAGCACAAAAAGCTCTTATTCAGTGTACCGCTTGCTGCTTCATGAGGGTACTCTCATTTTAAGCCACTTCTTTTGGCAGTTTCAGTGAAATACTACCAAAGGGAAAGGAAAATCTGTCACTTCATTTCTTCAGCCCATAATTATCATTCTCATTACCTTGCCTTGAGCTATGTTAGCATAATATCTCACCAGAGAAAGACTGACTTTCAGAATGCAAAATGCTAAATTCTCTGTAACCCCTTTTCCTGAGATTTTCTAGAAGTTTCTGCAGGGCAAGTCACCGTAGAGTTCCGATGACATTTTGTCTTTTCCATCTAAGCCTTAAAATGTCACTCTGAGGGGTAATGAAACCTTGCCATATGAGCACTCCATTACAGAGAGCAAAGTGAACATCATTTGGACACGATTGTTAAATTGAAATATCAGTGTTAAGGAGGGATTTTTTGGAATACCTTTACCACTACCTTACCGGACTGGTATTCAGAACATAAAGAAAGTTCACTAAGAGTTTTAAGAGCAATTTAAAGCTGCACTAATCAATATTTTATACTAGCAATGGGTCGAAAAGCTATGAGTAATGTGAAAGGTGTTGCTTTAGTGATGAATCCCTGGAGAATTATCACCACACTCTACCGTGCTCCTCAGCTCTTCGAAGCATTTTAGTGTCTTACTGCTCTCATCGAACCCCATTTCCAGCCGCAGCAGGCGGCTGTTTGCAGTGAAAAGATCTAAAACTCCTACTGTATGCCAATTGCCCAGCATTAAACTCTCAGACAGAATAAGTAAGTTAGTCAAGCATTTAGCTGCTAAAGAGCCAGATATTTCCCTCAAAAGTTGGTGGAGAACAAAAAAGAGCTAAAAGGAGAGTGAATATTGGACTTACATTCACCAGGTAGCTAGAAACACAACTCTGAATGAATGCTAACATTGCTTCGTATCTGCTGGATGTGTAGAGAGTCAACTGTTTGCAGCGTACTCAAAGGCAACTATATGAGGAGTTTCAATCAAGGATGAGATAGCCACAGCCACAAAACAGAGACCTACTGTAAGGAAATGGCTGGTATCTAAATGAAGTCCATTATGGGTAACTGCTGAAAATAGGAGTCATTTTAATAACCATAAAAAATAGTTTAGTTTTCAATTAACTCTTTTATTTTTATATTTCCTAATGAGTTCAGACAGTTCATAATATATTTATTATATATATTATATATCTGGGTGTAATATATCACACCCAGAATTGCTCAGTTAAGACAAAACTACCTGGGTTTTTATGACTCCAATAATGATTCAAATTATGTGAATAGAAGAAAGCTATCCCCAAATTATCAACAAAGGCACGGAGAGGGAAATGACCTGTAGATAATGTAAAACTAGAAGTGCACTGAAGGAAATGAGCTGATAAGTGAGGAAACACAGGTCATTTTCTATAACAGCTTTCTGTGTCATTCGTCTGTACGTTTGGCAAACAGCATTTTTGCTGCTTCAGCAAGACTTGCTCACTATTTCAATTAGAGCTTATGGCCGGGAGAGTTCACTGGGAGTGTTGTGATGGAGAAGCTGCAGGCAGATGAGGACAGCTTATATCAATGCAAAAGCAATGATGCAGCATGATGTGCAGGACAATGGTGCCTCTACGGTGCCGTTTGACAGATAAAGTACCACTACTAACACCAATTCTATCGCTCTCCCATCTATTAAACCCTAGATGGTGCAAAGAAAGTAACAACTGAAGACAAGGAGTGGGAAAACTCACAGGGAGATCAGCATAGAAGTAGTGTTTCCTGTCAAAAAGTGACTTCTTGCTTATGGTGCAGTTGAGAGCCAGTCCTGTCATCACTGCTGCCTCCACACATCGTCTGTTGAGGACCTGAGGAAACACAGGGACATTACGGAATGACCAGACAAGAAAGTGAACAAAAACAACAAGGTATCTGTGCTTGAATGGAGACCCTGTCACTTACAGGTAATGTGCCAGGTAAGGACGCATCAAAGAATGACACCAGGGAGTTTGGGGGTGCTGAGAAACCAACCGAAGAGCCAGAGAACAGCTTGGTGTTGGAGTGAATCTGAGCATGGATTTCTAAGCCAACCACTCCAACCAGCTGCTCGGGAGCACTGAGGCAGAGAGGAACCAGACACGAGACAGACATAACCTAATCAAGCAAAACTTCTCCATTGCATGTGGACAAAATCAGCCAGAAATGTAGCTGTATTCAATGATCACGGAAAATATTTGTATCTGTTTGGCTGGCAAGACGTCTAATAAAATCAGGACACCTCACACAGAAGCTATGTCCCAATTCCATACTACACACTGCGGTAACTCTAAGCAGGGTTTGAGTATGTAATGTGTTCACACTGGAAAAGTGACAAAAATAAATATACTGAAAAAAGCCACTTTTTTGAGTGTGCTGTTGCTGTGAGGTGCTGCTCACACCTGCAAAATATTAAAAATAAATTGCAAATTGGTGGTGAGATACATCCAGTAAGAAAACAAAAGTATTAAATATTTAGAATGGTTGAATTTTTTTATAATATTCTTTTAGTATAAAATGGCAAAGTATATCGTTTTCTTGTACATTAACTGCAAAAATAGTATACTGTAAGGATTTGCATATGGTACATATATAATTAGCATGTAATATGGCATTGGGACACAACAATAGTTCCTGTATGGTCTTGCAGTCTGTTTCCCCTTCAAATAAGTTGGCTGGGGTTCAGGCTTACAGTGGGTTTACATGGTTAGGTGTGGCAGAGATGACTGGTTTGGATCAGGGCTAAATTCAGGATCAAGTTAAAGGGAAACTCCACAGATTATACACATAACAGGAACCTGTGTTCAAAAAAAGCAGCATGGAGTTTAAAAGGTGTGGGCTTGTACCAGGCAGAGAAGTATATGCAACTAATTTTTGTTACATTATTATTCATTTGGCAGAAGCTTTTGATGACTTTAATTTTCCCCACACACATTAGGAGCTATTTTTTGGAGGTTGAGCGTGCTTGCTTGCTCAAGGACACTTGGCTAAGTGGACAGGAGGAACCTGGGATTAAACTACCAAACCTTATGACATCTACTGGACAACCTGAGCTTCAGTTGAACTATGGGAAATGTAGGATCCAGTGTTTTTTGGAACTTGGCTCATATTACTGCTTCAAATTTCTTTTGTTTCAATCTGTCTCTTGTCTCTGTCTCACAATTTTATGGAAGTGTTATACTAAATTGCTGGCGTGTCCCTTTAAGAAACACAAACTAATGCTTCAACAAACTTAACGGTTCAACCAACGGTCTAAAACAGTGGTACAGTGGGTAACCATGGCAACATTGGTGCTAGCTAGTTAACTCACCAGTAAAACAAAACTCAGCGTGAGTTGACCTGACAAACTTTTTTATAAATTAATGACCATTTAACAGCTGCTTCTTTTTCTCCAGTAAGCTAGCCAGTAGCCGGAGACTAGTTTAGGTCCGAGGTATCTTAATGTAACGTTACAAATGTAGGAATTTGACTCTGCGGAAGAAAAAACTTCCCCTCCATCTCGTCCACTGCTTTTGAATCGGACACCTCGCTGTTTATTACCGCCTACATACAGGTTAGTAAGTCAGGTCAGTGGCGATATAACACAAACTATTCCACCTCAACAGCTTCACATACCTTTTTGCTCTCGGCTGCGGTTGACTGTAATGTCGAGAGCTTCGTGTGCTTATTCTCCTGATTACACACGAAACCTTTGGATGCAATATTAATATGTGTTTCTTCATATTATATAGCAGCTCACTTGCTGCACCAGAGGAGGCAGCCATGTTGTCCTGAAGGCGCTAATGATCACAGGAATTGTAGTTTTTTTAAAGGGGCATTTAACGTGAACGTCACCGACGCCAGTTTTCTGTTTAAAACTACAAAACCCAGTCTGAGGGAGCTTTCGATTTCCGGCATACGCTGCGTCATATCCGTTTTGACAACTGGCGGGACTTCTCCACATGGTAACTGCAGTGAGTGTTTACAGAGTTTGGAACTTGTTTTTAAGTAGCACCGTTGATAAAATTGTCACAAAATGATGGCTACAAGCGGGAAGAAAACGTGTGGACTAAAAGACGACGAGTCATCGGTGTCCTCAAACAGCAGGAACGGCGATTTTGCCAGCAACTCACGTCCAGCTGCAACGGAAGCTTCACCCGGCTCCAAGCTCCAGAACGGAGGAGCTGGGACGGCGGATAGGTTCACCTTCAGCTCCCAGCCTACCATGGAGGATATTCGGCGGATGCAAGCGGAGTTCACAGACGAGCGGGACTGGAACCAGTTCCACCAGCCCCGCAACCTGCTGCTAGCCATGGTCGGGGAGGTAGGCGAGGTGGCGGAGCTCTTCCAGTGGCGGGGGGAGGTGGCCGAGGGCCTGCCGGACTGGACCGAGTCCGAGCGGGAGCAGCTCGCCCAGGAGCTCAGCGACGTGTTGATTTACCTGGTGGAGCTCGCCGAGAAGTGTCGCGTCGACCTTCCCCAAGCGGTGCTGCGCAAAATGGCTCTAAACAGACTGAAATACCCCGCCAGCAAGGTGCACGGGTCGGCCAAGAAGTACACAGAATATAAGGACTAAGTTTTGTGTTCACTGGCAGATCAATCAATCAGTCAATCAGGGGACGCTTGTGGCAATGATGGCTGGAGCTGCTGCTATCTTCACTGACAACATGCTGCAGCTAACCTATATATACTACTGCTGAACTTTTTATCCCTTGGTTCAAATGTTTATTTTCCTGGGTTACATATGCTCTTAACTTTTGTGTATCTTTGTTAGCCTAGTTGCCCAAAGTCACATTCAGTAAGTAAGTCTTTTGGGTTTTATTGTGGTGAAATTTTAAATCCAGTTTTTAGTGTGATTATTGATCATCTGAACCTTTAAGAAGTTACTAAGCAGCGCTTTTGCTTCCAGCATAGAAGAAGAGTGTGACAGTGGATTGGGAAGTTGTTGGTGTTGAGGTAGATGAATGTTCTTCTGACCATCCCTGACATGGAAAAAATGAGAAATGGGCAAAGGAGTACTTGTGAATTGTTTTTATCGTAGTATATTTTTGATTTATCCTCATTTCCCATCATGTCTGGTTTGGATCAACTCATCTTCAGTTTTGTTCATATCACAGTTGCACATTTTCCCAAAGTAAAAGCTTCTCAAATTCTGTCCTTTTTTTTGTATCTTTCATTCATTTGTTGGTTAGTTTAGAACAGTTGTGGTGGGAGCAGTAGCCCGTTTGCTGGCTACATGCGAGCTCAGTCTAAATACAATTTATAATGCTGTTTTCATTTAACCAGTTTTTTGAGAGGTGTTGATTCAACTTTATGGTTATTTTGTAGGCTGTAGTTTGAAAAATGTTGTATTGCATTATACAGAGAGGTATTTCTAATAATCGGTCTACCCTCATTGATACAAAAAATGAATAAAATATTAGAAACACCTCTCAGTATAACTCAATATGATTCTGATACACCTCTAAAACACTTTCAGCAAAAACTGAACATTATAACCTTCATGAAAGTTGGATTTATTGCGGGGCTATTGCATTAAACTGGTTTAGTTTTAGCTAGGTGTACCTAATGAATTGGAAATTTAGTGTATTTCTTACAGCAATGAACCTGGCTATTGGTATGCAGTTAGAGCCCTTTTATCTGCCTTGACAAGATTCAACATTACTGGTTCACTGAAAATGGCCAAACCTGAGTCTAACACATTATTATAAACTCACTTACGATATAACTTGCAGAGTGGTGATTTGTTTATTGACATGGAGTCTGTAACCATGATGATGCGCTGACTCGACCAAAATCTTCCCACCTGGAATAGAACTTTGCTAAATCTTTCAACAAAGATTTGAAATGCTAAACACCCCTGTGTGTGTGTGTGTGTGTGTGTGTGTGTGTGTGTGTGTGTTCAAGAGAGGGAGGGCATTTAGTTTAATACAGTGATGAAAACGTCAAACGTTGCCCTCAGCTGTGTATCCTGGTATTCGCTCAGAAGCATGAGTCATCCACAGGCTGCAAAGGAGACCAGTCATGCATCACTAAAATGTTGCTCTGTGTGCAAGTTGAGCCTCACTTCAAAGTAAGCAGGTTTTTACTTAAGTAGATATGACATGGCATGCCACATTAAGAATGAACAATTGTCCACTTTCTTGGTGTGTATCCAAAAACTCTGATATGCAAACTCCCCTCCTTTTCTGGCTCTGTAGCGTGTAAATACGTCATTTTTATTTTGAGCTCTGAAGGGTTATAGGAAAAACAAGGGCTTTTTTTTTCTGTCTTGATCAAAAGAAGTAGAAGCCCCCTTAATTTGTTTTTCATGATCATAAATCCTTATCTCCTACATTATTCTACACAAATTCTGCAAAGCCTGCTCTGCAGCTAAAAGTGAACTTATTTTCAGCTTTTTCTTCACTCAAATAATACAGTTTGAACGTCATTGCAAAACAGAGTGCTCTTTCTCAAACGAGAGTACGTGACGCTTTGTAGGTGCTATCTCAATATTCGCTGTCTAGATATATGCCAGGCAGGTAGCAGCCTACAATTACCGCTGTCTCAGGAGAG
Organism: Scomberomorus guttatus; assembly: GCA_038419695.1. Taxonomy (NCBI): domain Eukaryota; kingdom Metazoa; phylum Chordata; class Actinopteri; order Scombriformes; family Scombridae; genus Scomberomorus; species Scomberomorus guttatus. Next base: position 11,162,409 of record CM076447.1, on the reverse strand, counting down.
TAAAATATAGTGTTTTTCAGCCTGCCTGGCTGTACTTTTTTTTTTTTTTTGCAGTTTTCTGTAGCACCGCTGCTCTGAGAATACATAGGCGCTGCCAAAAGTTATCCTGAAAAGGTTTGGCAAGAACTCCTCACTTTCAAAAACCCCCTCATGCATTTTTTTCAGACTGAAATATAACAGGGATGCTGCCTGGATTTCCACATTATGGTTTAACATCAAACTACTCCACATATAAGGAGTCAGATATGAAGACTTTTCTATAGCAGTTCCTGAACCGAGCTCTAACATGAAAGTACTACCACATTAGCTTTTCACATATCTTTTCCACTACACCAGACAGCCAGACAGAGTAGTGTCACTTGAGGCCTTTGCAAGATGAAACTTGTTCTTGTGATACTTTCCACTTAGCAGGAGGTTAATTTCAGTTTCTGTAGGAGACATTTCTCCTGTCAAAGTTGGGCCAAGGAGTACCAAACTACACAATGGCAGCACCTGATAATTTGTGTCACAGGTGTGGTTACCAACTGGCTTTGTCCAACCAGAATTTCTAAATCAACATAAAATCAGTTTCAGCATGTATCTCTCCATGTAAAACAGATAAATTATACATTAAATAAAAAGAAAAAAATTCTTACCTGCCCATTGAAATAGTAAAATAATTCTCTTTTCACAGATGATGCCCTCGGCTGCAGGGATGGATAAGTCCTTAAGACTTTAAGTGCACTTGAGAACTAATATGTAAAGGTGGATCACCACTGATAACTGTACTTCACTTACGCTCTACCCACTATTTGATGAAAGCCATTTATTAATAGCTAGAGTGGGCAAAATGGCTTGGAAATGCAACAACACATCAGAGTTATGTATGCTTGGAAAGCTCCAACTCAAACATCAAACAGGAGAGATAGCTGTAAACTGCCTAATAGCATTTTTAGAGTGCATTTATTGTTATATGTTATATATTGTTATATTGAATTTTTACTGTTCACCTATAATCTTGAGGTGCAGGCTCATGTGTCATGGTGTATTTCTTTTACTTAACATTTTAAGCTGTTATGACCTGGCACACCAAACTAAAGCAACATAACTAACCAAACAGATGCGTTAGGAAGAGGGGAAAGAGAGCTGCAGCAGCAAAGACAGCCGAGTGTCAGAGAGTCAGCGAGAGAGTGAGCTGTGCTGCAGCCAGGACTTCAAGAACAGTTGCGCTAACGATCCCCTGCAATGATAGAGCAAACAGGCAGGTGAATCATATAGCCTTAAAAGTTGTTTAAAATGTTTCTTCAGTAGCAAAAAGTTAGCTGTGAAGACATTTGGTGCCCTCAATGTCTTCATGTTTTCATGTTTTGGGAAAGTGTTAGAAGGTTCCCATGGTGCCATTCCTTGTCTGAAGATGGCGCTGAGGGCTTAATTACATTTGAAACTTTTGATGAGTTTAAATCTTAGATTTTTGTTCTTATTCATAATGGTCAGCCCAGCAGATACCATTATTTTTTTGCTTGTTGTGGGTTTCAAAGGATGTGCGACACCTAGTTTTTCATGGTTACACAGATAAGCTTTCAAAGAGGCATTTACTTGAGTGAATGTGTTTATTTTTTGTGTAAGTAAGCTTCGGTTTCCTTCCTTTTTTCTTTTTGGCCACTTTCTACTTCTTTTCACTATCTGAGTCACACACACATAGACGCTCTTTCATCCTGTCATAGAGACAGCAGTGGGAGCTGTCAGATCTCACACAGTGGGGTTACCCAGCAGCAGGGGTTCAACATCACATCACATTCCACACGCAGAAACACACAGACTTTTTTGGACCATTGCTAATGGCTAGGCATGATTTTATCCCTTTTGTGTGGTCCTGCCAGAGACAATCACATCTTAAATACCCCAAACTGACCCATTCTGAACATCACACTTGGCAATGTTCTTCCTTTTCATAAACCTTACAGCTGAGCCAATACAGCAACAGTACAAGTTGAATTCCCTGCCAACCATTAAAAATTTGAGTATCTTCATAGTTTATAATCAATTCAATCTTTATTGTTGGCAAGTTTGGTCACAGGCTGTTGCTTATCTATAAAGTTCATTGCTGAAAATATATTATTATTCCCATATCTACATTTTATACCTTATAATAAATAGCATTCTGTATAAATTCTGATGTAGAAAATGGCTAATTGAATTTGCAAAGAAAATATAATTCTTATTGACAAGCAAATGAAAAAATAAAACTCGTTTTGGGGGATGATCATTTTGGGGATGACAGTGGGAAAATGTTACGTGACTTTCTTTCTGATGGTGCAATTCCTGTTTTTCACAATTTTCACACCACCTTGTTTTAGATCACCTGTAACAAATAACTTTTGCTTCATGGCAGACACAGGAAAAGCACAGGTGTAATCAATTGCATTAATTAAAGCTGCACTTCATTTAGGTGTGCTGGTTCCTCAGTCCTGGTGTTGTGATCCACCAGATCCACCTGTGCTTGTCCTTATTTGCTGTGGAAAAGCAATTTACCTTTTCCCTTTTTATTGCTTTGTTTAATCAGCAACACAATGGCAGTGACAGACTTCACCTTGACCAAACTGAGCAGATAGACAAGAATATGTAATATACAAGTACAAATCCAATAACATAAAGCAGAATAAATAACATAAGCAGAAAAATTGTTATATTGTGTAATAGACCTTTTTCACTGGAGGCATTTTGACATGTCAAAGCAGGAAAAGCACAGGTGCAATTAATAACATTAACAAGGGCTCGATCCAATGTAGTTTTTCCAAATTCACGACCCTGGTTTAGTATGATTAACCAGTATGGCTTCCTGGGGGCACTTAAATGGAACTGGGCCATTGTTAATGTTATCAGTCACACCTGTGCTTTTCCTGCTAATGACAGGTCAAAATGTCTGCTGTTAAAAAGGTCTATTGCAGAGAGTAAGTTCTTGTCTCCTTTACCAGTCATAGCCTACACATAAGAGATTTGACAAAAATATAAATTTCATTCTTAAATGCTGCCAAAAAGGGCCGCACTTCACACTATTTGAGCCAGCCCTTGCTGCTATTTGCATTTGTGGATGATTAACCCGGCCAAAATAAATAAATTGTTCATTAAACTGATATTTGCCATTTTCTAATAAAAAAGGTGACAAGATGTCAATTCTGGCAATAGAAGTTTAAGTAGTATTACAATAAAAGTACAAATGTGGTCTGGAAAAGCCCTTGTTTGCGTCCATGGACTCAGACCTGCCTTTTGTTCAGGTAGTCAGATCCAGTTGTGCTTGTCAGACTCAAATGTGACATACTCTCACTCTCTGAAACATATATCTAACGCACCCTTGATTGAAGGGCGGTCAGTTTAAGCTAGCTGTGTTCACTGCTGCCGCCTACTGCTCTGTTAATTCTTCACCTGTGCTGCTGCCATTGCTCATTTTGACGTTTATGAACGTGGTAGCCTGCTAAAAAGTCTACTTTGTCTCGACTACACGGGAGAATAACTTTATCTGTGTATCTGACTTAATTAGCCGGTCACATTAGCTTATCTGTTAGCAACAATTACACTTGAACACTGATGCATCCTCTCCCATCCTTTCCTGTCATGTCAGTTAGCAGCTTTGGACCAGGACTTATTTTTCACTCTGCTAAGATGTCTGGATCACTGCCTCACTTCATGGAGCTCAGGTAAGAATTTACTGCTTGTGTTAACATCCTGGCTCATCTTGGCTCTGTCCAGATGTGTGCTTGATAATATCAGCTAGTCTGTTTCTGCTGGTTGTTGGCAACATATTGGCTTATGCTGCCTGCTAATTTCTGCTCTAATACAGTGGTGGAAAGTAACCAGATTTACTCAAGTACTGTACTTAAGTACAATTTTTAGGTACTTATTTTACTCCACTATTTCTATTTGATGCTACTTTATAGTTCCACTCCACTACATTTCAGAGGGAAATATTGTTTTTTCTACTCCACTATATTTATCTGACAGCTTTAGTTACTTTTCAGATGATTTGACACAATGGATAATATACTTTGTTAAAAATAAACCAGTGGTTTCCAACCTTTTTGGCTTTTGACGTCTTACAAAAAGCAGTGTGTAGTCGGGGTCACATTTCAGGGGTCTATGAGTTGTTAACAGCTCCACCAAATAGTGATTTTTCCCTCTAAACTTCTCACATGGTTTCATCTCAATAAATGTTCAAATGATCCAATATTTCAAGATTAGAGAAAAAGTCCAAAAACTGAAAACAGATTTGTGAATCAGAACTTTGTTTTTTCTTCTTTCCTCTCCCATTAATCATCTCACAGCCCCTCAGATTTATCTGGTGACCCTTTGGAGGGGACCGACCCCTAGGTTGGGAACCACTGGACTAAACTAGCTAACTGTATATAAAGTAGTTGAAACTAGCTCCACCTCCAGCAGCTACAACAGTAACATGCTGCTTACATACTGATGCTTCAGTATTAATAATCTAATGATGTCATATATAATAATATATCAGTCAGAGGGACCAAACCACTACTGTGAATTAATTCTTGGAGTGATTATTATTATTTTCCCTTTAGTTCTTGTTTAGCAGATGGATTATGATGCTTTTTTGGAACTATTTTTCAGAATAACAAGTGTTATAGGATGAATTAGTTTAGCAGCTTATTTCCCCCCCAGTTTGCTGGTGTTTTTGTGGAGTTGCCAATTGGCTCACTGCAAATTGGTTCTCAAGTAGAGGATGTTATTGTTTAATGGCTTCACGCAATATCATTTATTGTATAATGGCTGTAGAAATTTAAACATAAGCATTGTCTTGCACACATCCCATTCACTTAATCATTTTTCCTGTAATAATGGTTTTAAGGGAAACTCTACATGGCTTTTGTCACATACAACAGTCACATTTTCTCTACATACTTCATATTTAACATCAGAGAGGTTTTTAAACTCAAAAGCATTTGCTGTGTGACAGCTTGCTTTCCAATTGTTCATATTATAATTAGATTTAAACAGCTCAGAACTTATTCAGTGGTGCACACTGCTGATACTCAACACAGCTGCACTCACTGCCAACTTTAAGCTGTTATGTATAACTCTTGGTGACCTGCTTCTTATTAACACTATGTAACATCTCATAAGATAAGAGATTTGTCTGCTTCAACCTATGAATTGTTGTGCTTTTTATATAGTTACTGTTGAATAACTGATTTGTCTAAGCTTGCTGCTACACTCAAGATGGATTGGTGGATTTAGACGTATTTATCTCAATTCACAAGATACCGTACTCCCCTTGTGGTCCGAGGTGCAATGTTGGAGAATGGCCATATGATGAAGCTTGGTCCACACACACTGCTGTAGCTGCTCATCTTGTATTTTATAAGCCCAAACCTCTCTCCAGCAGCCTCCTGTAGGCTCTGATTCCCCTGTGAGGGAGTTCATCATTGTTACTCCCCAATCTTTTTCTGTGCTGAGCTTGGTGTTTGCTTGCAGGGAGTGATGAGGTCAGCACCTTTAGACGCCAAATAAACTTTGTATTACTCTGTATTCATTTAATAATACATCCATTGAGAGGTAATTGAAATGATGTTTCAGATGCCCACCAAAGATGGTGAAGTTGTTGTGGAAGGTTTGTGTAAGCCTGCTGTTTATTTGAATCGAGCATAGCAAAATTTTGGAAAAATGGGCCAGCTAGCAAAGTGTGAAACTGATGCTGTTTGTTTTTCAAAGTGTGATTGTACGAACTTGGTGTGAAAAGCATTGCTGCGAATGTGCTGGTTTAACAGACTTTACTGCAATTGTCAACCAGGACAACTGTGACTGGACAAGCTGTTTACCATTTCTTAATAGTGGAGTAGAGAGACAAACTACAGCCACAAAATATATTATTATTATTATTATTATTATTATTATTATAATTAAAAAACTCTATTCATACAGCTTTAATGCCTAGGCTATCAGTGAGGAATAGTGCTTAATCATACAGCCCTGCTGTGGTTGTATCTGGTTCTTACAGTAGGTAATGGGTACTTTGATTACACTTATGAATTCACTTGCTGGAAGGGCTGCATATAGCATGAATCACAGTGGAGGAGCCCCTTTGAATGCCCTTGGACTTAACATTGAGCTGATGGTTGTACCAAAAATCCATTCCAAATATATGAGGCTGAGGTTTTTCTATTTAGATAAATGGGTTTCTTTCTTCAAAAGCATCACATGCACTGATTACATTTTATTTTACTGTTGACTTCATATTATGAGAAAGTAGACATAAAATAAGACACATCAATATTGTTTGTCAAGGATGACACAATACAGTCGACCTTTTTCTGTTGTGGTCCATGACGTAAAGAGAGTAAAGATGACACCAGGAGACGTCAGACATCCATTGATTGAACATCTGATTTTAGCTTCTAATTTAGTTTCTTCAATTATATTACAACAGTTAATATTGTAATATTCTTTGTGATAACAAAGCATCATTTATTTGAGACCTTATAATTAAGTAACTAAAAAAACTGAAAAATAACCAAAGCTTTATACAACTATTCTCTTCTTTTTAAAAAAGCTAGGAATTTTCTTTTGTATGGGCTTAACATCGTCAGGAAGTGTGACTCAACAGTTGTCAGAACAGTGAACTTTCCAGAATTATATCTTTTGTCATTAGCTAACAGTTGTATGACTTTACATTTGGAAGGAGATGATACAGAAGCATAATATAGAATATCTATACAGAAAGAAAGTCTCGAATTCCTCAAAACAAACCTGATGATAGAAAATGTTTGTCCAAGAATTCTCAAAGGGCTCACCAAGGTAGTGAAGCCATCTTTCTATTGATCGAAGCTCTCAGATCTGTTCCCTTTGACATCCTCCTATCTCTCTCTGTGTCAGTGAGACCTGCAGCTAAAGGGAAGAGAAAGCAGCAGATAGTATAGGAGTGATGTGCAGGTGAGCAAAGTGAGATAAAGAACCCCACACTTAAAGTAGTTGCAAGCAAATAGTCATTGAAATATGTTAAAGTACCTTCTGCTCCAAAATGTTTTTGGCCCTCAATGTAGAGTTGGACCTTCCAGTAAAGTATGACACGTCTTGTATCTAGTAGTTAATCAGTTGAGCTCAACCCATCTGCTGTCTTTCCAAGCTGTCACATGGTCTCTCCCTAGTTGTCAGCTACACTTTCACAGCAGTTACTGGTTTTATCCAGCAAACCAGTTGAGCTCATATGACTTGGTTTTACGATCCTGTAACAGAACAACAGAACTTCAGGAGGATCAGTGGAGTCCAGGTTTCTTCTGTCAATGATTCAGTAAACTTTTGAAATAAACAATACTTGCATATTCATAGATTCAGATTGTTTCAGTGACAATGTACATGATGCAATGGCAAAAGTGTGATGATGCCTCAAAAATCATACCCTGGAACCTCTTCACAGTCTCAACAAGAATTAAACATTATTGTCAAGATCAAAGAGAAAATGTATTTAAAGTATTTGTTGCAGGGCTACTGCACTAGATTGCATTAGATTGCACAGGTGTTGCCAGTGTTGTGTCCAAACCCTGTAGATACTTGACAATGTGATTTGCTGCAAGTACTAAATTGTATGAAACCATAATGTGAAACACATCTGACAGATGTATCTGGCGAATGGTTAATAACAGGAATGATCAAAGTGTGACAGAACAGGCACGGGTCCCATTCACATAATGGCCACAGGGAGCCAAGTGCAACAAAGCTAATATGTGACAGTGAGAGGCAGGAGGATTGTGTTTTGATTGAACAGTGAAACGTTAAAGAGATTCATGACTAGCTGACACACATTGCTGGTCAGAGTATACACATTTCATGTGGAGTAATACACATAAAACAGCTTTCGATGTTATGTTTTAAAGATAAAGCTGGCAATACTCTATATTTTCCTTTTTGTCAACAAAACCCAATGAAAAACCAAAACCAACTCAACTTCTCACACTTTTTAACTTCCCTGCCCCAAGCCCATTGGTTTTTACTGAAGGTGTAAATCTTCGGCTCTTGGCTATATTCTTTAATTAAAAAAAAAAAAAAAAGCAGGGCACTGTTGTTGTTAGCAAATGTTATTCAAACATGAGTAAATAGTGCATTTATTAGGGACTATTTTCAGCTGCGGATTTGGTGCTCTAGTGTAGATCTGCAGTGATTAATCAATTAGTTGCCAACTATTAAATTAATTGGCAACTATTTTGATAATCAATTGTTTGGAATCATCCTTATCCAAAAATATCCAAATTCTCTGATTCCAGCATCTAAAATTTGAATATTTTCTGGTTTCTTTAGTCTTCTATGACAGTAAACTGGTTATCTTTGTGTTGTTGAGTTTGGGGATGTCACCTTGGGCTTTGGGGAAATGTTTTTCATTGTTTTCTGACATTTTATAGACCAAACAAGTAACACACTCTAGTGAGTATTTACAACACCAGGATGGGGTATGTGGGATTGATTTAAAATAGTCTCAATGCTCTAGAGCTGCAGCAATTAGTTGATCGACAGAAAATTAACCACCAACAATTTTGATAATTGATTCATCAAATTCTCTTGTTCCAGCTTCTCAAATGTGAATATTTACTTCAGTCCCCTGTGATAGTAAACTGATTATCTTTGAGTTATGGACTGTTGGATGGGACAAAACAAGACATTTTATTTTGCATCTTGGGTTTTGGGAAATGGTGATCAACATTTTTACCGTTTTGTGGCATTTTTTTTCTGACTAATTAATCTAGAAAATAATTAACAGATTAATTGATAATGAAAATAATCATTAGTTGCAGCCCTACAATGCTCATGTTCATTGTAATAAATATGTCACCCAGTGCAACAGTGTAGTTCACTGTTTCTAATAGTGTTTGGACAACAATGGAGCACTGAGGAAGAAACTGTGTAAAGCAATAATAAATATGTGTTCTGAGTTTGTGACAGAAAAATTAACCACACAGCCAAATTTGAATGATTAAAAAAATTGCCAACTATATAAAATTAGGCTTCAAAATCGTGAAAAAATAAGCAGAACTACCTGGTATAACTGAGTACATGCGCTCTCATGTTTATAAAGTGGGGGAGAGGTCATGCTAGTAACCCCTCTACCTCATTGAGCCACCATTTCAGGCCCACCCAAAAAATCCTGAACACAGAAAAGGTTTAATGGGATCAATCAATTGTTGGTTTTGGTCTTTTCATGGGGTTTGTTGACAATGTAGTAAATATATAATATCACCAGACTTCTCCTTTGATGCTCTTGAAGAGATACACAGACAAATTGACTACAATGCCAAACTGTTATCTTTAAAATACATGTCTGACAGTGGTGCCAGGTCACTTTTGTTTTGTCAGTTTTTGATTTGTAAGTCACCCATCCATCTAGCATCACCCTACTCCCAATTTCCTGGCATGTCCCAACCCCAGCGTGCTCAGTTGCTCCTGGAGGGGCCGTGTAGGAGTGATAGACAGTTAGCAGTGACATTCTAAATCAGCCGTATAGACTGATCAAAGCACTGCATTGTTGGACTGAAATTGGACTTTGCCTAGCTGCGGCAAGCTCAGTATGAGGCAAGTTTCGGTCCTGTCTGGTCTCATTTCGAGCTCAGTGTTTTGAATGATTCATCATACGGAGTGTGGAAATGACGAGGGGAAAAAGTTCAAATGGAGAGTGACAAATTCCTGGTTGAGATGTTTCTACCGGAGGGGGCTAAGAGGTGTTCTTATTCAAATGCAGTCTTAAGTCTTTGAATGCTCTATGCTAGCCGTTGCTGTTCTGGGTAGATTTCCCACTTTTTCCACTTCAATTTTCTTTTCTCAGCCTTAACCACAAATTGGAAAGAAGCACCTGACTTTTCTTTTTCAGAGCCTGAGTGAATATCATACTCCTACAATATAGCGGCATGCAGTCACTTGTATAAATCAGATATGAAGCAAAAAAGAGCACTGAATTTATGCTAAGCAGCTTCCAAATGATACAATACTCCTTTATAATGTCCTCTTTTTCTAAGGACTGACGATACAAGATACTCTCTGAATGGCACCCAAGGCTATCTTTATTCAAAGAGACTGTTGCTATGTAGAACTGTTGCTATGGAGGAGTCTTTCACCCTCTCATTGAGATGGACAGCTGTAGCCTCACCACAGGGAGGAGCCCTTTCTCTCCTCTTCCTGTGTGATGTATCCTGAGTAGTCCAACCAGAGGGAGTCAGCGGGGGTTCCTTTTTCACAATGATAAAAATAAAACAGTGACTCACTCACACTGAGAGAGAGAGAGAGAGAGAGAGAGAGAGAGAGAGAGAGAGAAGGAAACTGACCGAGTTCAAGAAGTGACCAAAGTATACAAGTTTAATGCAGCAGATATGCACAATGGTTCTGAGCAGGTGATAGCTTTTTTTATGCGTCAGTGCTTGCTTTTCTACTTTTCACTCTCTTCTTTATATTTACATTTTGAACAGTGGCTTTGTGCATATTAAGTCGAATCCAATAGTTTATTCATTTTAAAGGCCTGAAGGCATGTATGATGTTCATAAACTTGGAAATATGCTCTCGACACAGTAGATGATGTTGTGCTTGATTGCTGTTGATTGCAGTTCCTGATATTTTGTAAGCTTGCGCAAGAGGTATACATGTATGTAAGAAGTGCTAAAACAATTGTTTACCGCAATTGTAAAATAACATAACGGTCGGATGGCTGTTAACAGTCTGCACTGTCAAAATGTTTTAACATCCGAAGCAGTTGCAGCATTACACCATATTAAATTTTACTGAGAGCGTAATGATTAATAAGATTGACTGTGTTACTAGCGTCACTAGAGTCACTGTAATATTCTGTTTCTACATGGTCGGCCAGTTTTTAAATTGAATTCTTACTTTGTTTTCTTTTTCATCATGACGAGAGGTCGGTTTTATTAGTTAGAGGGCTGGTAAGTGTGTGTCTGAGGGACACAGGAGATACTGTAGGTGTGTCTCAGTTTCCTCGTCGTTATTGTTTTACTCTAACTAAATCTATTATGGTTGCTGTATGTAAGTATTTAGTGGATTGCTACCTGGTAGAAGGGATTTAACTATCTACAGACCCTGAACAGTTTGCTATTGTTTAATGCTTAAGCAACACTGCAGGGCGACCATTGGTACTTCTTGTATGGAGTACTTTTTGTATGAAGAGTGAACACAGTAGCTGTGGAGCACCTCTGTGATATACTGTGTGTGCCCAACTACCCATCATGGTGACGCAGAGGGGAGACCTTGGACTAATTGAGTCTGTGAGAACATGTAAGATGAATGTGGGAAGTGGGACAATTGGCCGGCAGTCCAAAACTCAAAGAGAATAATTTACAGTAATTATACAGAGAGCAGTAATTAACAGAGAAAAGCAGCAGATTATCACATTTGAGAAATTGGAATTGGAGAGTTAGAGATTATGTTAGGTTTATTTTCTAATGATCAACTTTAACCACTAAAATCAGTCAGTTTGCTTTACTGTTGTAGGCTCCCTACACCACAAAATGGTAAGTATGTGTTTAATCTAATATCTTAAAGTCTTTCACTACATGCATAAGGGGAAGAAGTTCCTGCAGGAGCAGTAAATGTGCATTATATAATGAGGCAGGTGTTTTGAGCATTGCAGCACTGCCCCTCCACAGAGACCTGAAATCACAGAACATCCCGGTCATACTACTGAGAACAACCTGCTGTTGCTCTTTGGCTCTGCCGCTGTGCTCAAAGATCAGTTCTACAAGGACACATTCAGCATCCCAGAGCACCTACCTGTTGCAGCTGTTGAGACGGAGGCCAGCACTAAGCTGTGCCAGCAGCTGGGGATACTGCTTTACCCTTCTGGAGTGAAACCAGCATCGTCAAGGCAATCCTCCATGTGGAATAACCCAGAGAACATCCACACCTGATTCACTGTTGCCTTGCTGCCAATCCACACGGCAAGCCAGCCGCTGAGAATATTCAATGGATTCATTGTCTCCAAACTATTTCCAATCATCAGCCTGCTATTGTTTTGTTAAATGACTACTCACTGAAAGGCAAAATTTAAGATCAAAACGTAGCACGCTGGTTTGGTGAATTGAATTTAATTGTGAGTGTTTGGCTGTGTGTGTGTGTCTGTTTTTAAGATTTTATACTACAAGTCCTCATAAAGTTTCCCTCAGTAGAGTTAACTCCTGCTGTGACTGCGTTTGAATTCTTGATCCCTCACGGGGCAGCAGCTGTGGGCTGATGCTCTTTGTATGAATACAACCCGAGTGTGTTTCACCAAACAGGGCCAGAATACAGATGAGCCCCGGTTAAACCTGCAAAGACCTCCCCATTAGTTCCACCTGCGATAATGTGTGCTTCCCCGCCGTAAAAGCCACACCTGCTATGGGCGTTTTTAGTCCCTGGGTTCATTTGTCTTTCAGAGTCATACCTCCTTCCCTTGTTATTCTTCTTTGGTCATTACACAGTTGCCTCTCTTGCTCTACCCTCATCCAGTTCCTCCCCCACTTCTCTCTGTTGATCCATGGCTCCCTCCTCTCTCACCCTGCTACTTGTCTAACCTTTTGAGGAGCCTCCTCACTTTGGCCTGTAACAGGGGTCATCTGCTCTCTCCCTGTGTTTCCACTGGCAGGCTATCACTCAGCACCACCGCAGATATCAGGAAGAAAAGACAACTACTAATAACAGCCACTTAAAAAGGTACTAGGAGTTGTGCTAGACCCTTAAATAGGGCACACTCACTTGAGAAGATTGGAACAGGGTTATGCTTTCATACGATATTGTACTTGGAGAGCAAGAATAAAAGTCCTTTATGACTAGCTCAGTTGTACCATACTCTACAGTCAAGAACCAGCTAGCTTATCACGCACAAGTGTACATTAGCTCTGCCAAGGTGAAGTTAGCATTGTCACTCCCTTTTTGTGACAACACTTTATTTTAACCCCTCCATAAGAATTTAAGTGGTGTTTAAATGATCCATAAATACTTTTAAAGCAGCCATGTCATGCTTTTTGTGATTTTTGTTATATTTAAACTGTCAGATGATGTCTGATGTCTATGTTAAACATGGTCAAAGGTCCAAAATTTGAGGTGAACGTATGTAAAATGCTGCAAGTCAAAAGCCCAGACTTCAGCCTCCTCTGAACGCTTTGTTTGCAATGTTACTTCTACTTCCTCCTCGTGATGATGTCAGATTGTTCACGCATACCCACAAAAGCCGTCCATTCCATAGCCAGGATTTCAAGATTTTTCAAGGGTTGTTCGCATTGTCCACTCACATATTTCAAATCGGATTCAGGCTTGAACATGTACGGATATATTTGATGTATTTAAGTTTCTATTTCAAGAACGTGAAAAAGAAGTGAAATCCTACAACTACTGTTTGTTTACGGAGCCTCCTGAGCTGCCAGAAGTCTGCCGAGGAGCTTCTGGAAGCTGGCCAATCAGAGTGGGCCTGTTTCAGACAGAGGCTGAACTGAGGGGCTGCCATACATGTAATCTATGTGTGCTGCATAAAGGGCCAGTATAAGATAAAAAAGTTTTTTTTAAAACTGTAAATCTTGCAAAGATATTCCAGTAGAGAATATAAGTATAGAGCTGTAAATGTGCATGCTACATCCCCTTTAACACACCATGATGTAGCTTTAAGCACATGAAAGCTTATTTTTCATATCATGCATTTAAATATAACTCCCATTAACCACCCATGCTACATAAACAGCTTTATAATCCATTAGGCCTTTTTCACAGCAGACATTTTGACTTGTCATAGTAGAAAGAGCACAGGTATTACTAATAACATTAACAATGGCTCTCTACTATTCAAATATCCCAGTAATCCGTCCAACAGTATGACAGTGAGCCAGTATGCACAAAACCAAGACCCTGAAACCAAAGCAGCTAAATGGAATTCAGCCATCATTCATTTTAATATTAATGCTACACTAATCATGTGTGTACAACTGCATTATAGTGCATTACAAACCATTTATTGACTGTTTATACTCGAATTACAAATCCCTTTATGGAAAGGTTAAAAACTGGTCTTTGGTCTGTTCAGGTCGTTTCTTGGTCTGTTCCTTTTTAAAGGAAAAAAAAAAGTATATGGAAAAAAATGAAGCAGACAGTAAATCTGGCAGAAGCCACCTCCAACCAGCCTGTGAAATTCTACGTTGGGTTGGTTGTCCTGAAGCATTGGCCGAGGAGCACAGCCATCCTTATCTCCATTCAAACATGGCACCTCATAGATTATGTATAGTTCATGCAGTATGAGGCCATTTCCTCCCACAAATCATGGGGAGACAGAGTACTCAAAACACACCAAGTGAGAACGTGCAATATACATAGACCACAGTCATTATTAATGGCCCTGGATATCTATGATGGGTAACTGCAGCACATTGCACCTCCTGGTGTGTAGAATGAATTAGAGGGCTGACAGAGGCTATATTTGGTATAATTACTAGCGCTAAGTTATTATATTATTATGATATAGGGAAGTTATAAGGGACATGTTGACAGGTATACATTATAGTTCTTTATAGTTCAAATATCATTGATATTGTAATTTCCTCTTCTGTTAATTACTATTGATATACAGAAACAACATGGTGTTCCTGCACATTATTGTGCAAATTACTTTTTCTGTCTGACATTAAAGGTTACAGTAAATTTAAACGAAAACATTAAAAATATGTCTCCTTACGTTTGACCTATTTTAAATGTGTTCCCCTCTGCTCATTTCCAAAATTACATCCTACTTTTTCAATATAATATGAGACCTTACAGAGTATTTGGAGCTTCAAAGCTGTTCATTTATTCATTCATCTCAGAGCCCTCTGGCTCATTAGTGATTTCCTGTTTGAAAAGCGAGCTTTTGAAAAATAAGAATCATGTTTCTGCTTGGAACAAGAGCATTTCATTCTTCAATCTAGCTTCATTACATCTCTGGGAAAAGTTATCAAGGGAACTGATTTCACACAAAAGCTTAGTTTAGGCGTAGTGCACACAAACATGATTATATCTCTAAATTTCTCTTTTTCTGTCACACACAAACAAATTCTTCCATTCTTTTATCGGTCGCTCTGTGTGGCAGGCTCTATTGTCCATTAATGGGTGCTGCCTAGACACTGCCCCCTGTCCTCCTCCCTCCATCGTCCCTCTTTAGTCTACTCAAGACCCCTATGGTAGGGGGGGGGGGTGGTATGTTGGCCAAACCGAAGGGTCCCACATCTCAATAGATGGGGATAAATCAGCCCTCATCAGGGACTTAAATCACTGTGGTTAATAGACTTTGTCTGTGTCAGTATGTTTTAGACCGCCGGGGCCAGTAGTAAGCCTCCCCAGGAAGAGGCAGAGAGGAATCTGGGCCAGCCCTCCAGTCCTGATCGAAGTGACCAAGTCCAGCCCTCCACAATAGGTCCCAGCTGCCAGGGCAGCCTTTCTGGAGAGCTGCTGAAGAGATGACTAATTATTACACACAGGCTTCCACACATTGGGGTTTTCCCTCGTCTTCTACCTCTTGTCCTGGTAATTCCTTTTCTTTTGCAATTTGTGAGGGGAAAATGTCGGATGCACGAAAAGTAGGAAGAAAGATAAAGATGAAGGTAGTCATAAAGAGGCTGTGATAAGTGTCTATGAGAGAATAGAATAACAAGATGAGAGTGAGGAGGAAAAAGAGATGGGCCATAGCCTGTTTGTTGGCAGGCCCGCTTAGGGTGCGCCAAGGGGCGAAGGCCCCCTATTCAGGACGTGCCACCAAGTGGTCTGTTCCCACAGCTGAACACAGGCACAGCCAGGGGCACCACAGAGGCAGAAGAGAGGAGTCCTTTCTTTCTCTGAAAAGAAAATGTCCTCCAGAGCAAGAGTGCCTCTAATTTTTTTTTTTTAACTTTTCTTCTGCCCCTTTTTATGTCTCTTACAAGCTCTTGTTTGAATTACCACCATGGCTACTTGTTCAACACCTATGGAAAAAAACAGTGTTTTCAAGAGACCCTTCTTACAGGCCCTTTCATCTGGTGGAGAAACAAATATAAGTACTGTACACGGTTATTGTTAGAATGAAGAGAATTACTATGAGCATGACGTATTTTTTTTTTGTTGGATTTTCTGCTGATTAGGTTTGGATTTTTGGTTTGTGTTATTGGTAGAACCTGAACTTTACAGGATTTTTGAGGCTACTATCAATATTTGGGGATTCTTTTTTTCTTCTGTTTATTTATACAGAAGAAAAAAAACAGACATTTATAAAATGTGTAATTTCCTATATGTCAGGCCTATGAGGTATTTAGTGGAACACAGTGTACTGAAATCAAATTAGCATATTTGGAGGCTTAATTAAGAGAAATGCATTTAAAGTACAAGCACACTGTCTTCTTGTAGCATTAGTTCTTGAATAAATATGAGTCCAATTTATCTAGCTCTCATTAAATCTATACATAAACATATAGAGTTGAGAATATTAAGATGGCAACAATTGTACAATGTACAGTGTTTCCCAGGGGCTGTCAGCTTGACTCTACTGCGCAGACTCTGACTCCAAATGACGTCACACAAGCAAGATGTCAGGTCCCAGAAAGGAGATATTTTGGCTTCACTTTTGCATAACGGTAGGAAGTGGAGACACATCGTCCGTATTTATGTACAGTCAATGGTCAAGGTAGTAAGCTGTAAGGAGTAGAGTGGGGCTGCAATTTCACAGAAATCATTTTTGAACTCACTGGGGTTAAATATCCATTTTCAAACTGTTACATACTGTTCAAAAACTTCCTGGGACACCAGAGAGCTTTCTAAAAGCCCAATCTAAAAGCTCCCAAAGTCCCACACACCTTTCTCCAGTTTTATAAATGTCATCTGTGCTAATGTTTTGTAGGTACTCCATATCATACACTGGAGTAGACTGCAAACAGCAAGCCACTGTCCCTCAGACCCTGGTTATATTTTTTGGATTCAGTAAAATATGATAATAAATCCTGATTCTGGCCATTAATTAATTTCCTTTTGGGACTCTTATGTCAAAGATCAAGTGTCACTTTCTGTATTGTGGATCAAGTTGAAATGGGGGTGAATGTGCTATAGTTAATCTCAAATACAAATCCGAAGGAAGATATTAATATTGACCTTTAAAGGCAGGAACACATTACGATTGTTGCACCGACTACAGTTATGATTTGGGCATCAGCCTCAGTTGGTCCAAATTTATTCCAGTCTGGACTAGTTGGTATCGACATTTTGACGTCACATAGTGGAAGAAATAATTCAAAAACATGGTATGCTGTAAGTGAGACTTATTTTATAATACAGTTCATCCAAGACTCCTTTTGGTGTAAGAGCTCAGCTGAAGTCCCTCTTAGAAAAGTCTGCAGTGCAGAGTCCTTGTTGCTGACCAGATGTTGCTTTCAACATGTGGTCCTTTCTGTCAAAGACTAAAAAAAACTGTGTATGTGGTAGAGATATCTGTCATGTCTAAGTTGTCTAGTCTTTATACGTAGGCTTCAATGATCTTAAGGTCTATTAAAAGCTTTGGGCAAAATTAGGTGGATGGTAAATTGTGATACTTCTCACTTCAGCTTTGGGAGCTCCACCAGTGTGTTGCAGATGTGCGCCCCCAAGAATGTGCATCCCTGCAAGTCATTATTATGACACTACAGCATTTCCAAAGCTTGTATCAATGTTTTCCTTAAGTGTCTTTCTGAAATGCGAGCAGTATGAGAGTTGCAATTACTAACAAGGCCATAACATTTCTGTCTGCTGGAGATAGGAGGAGCTTTGACTTGTGTTCTGATAGTGACTGTCAGTGTTTAAGATGTCATGCTGCGATTCATGTTTTCCAAAGGGATTCAGTGGAATGGAAAGAGGTGATGGAAACAGCAGGCAGAGGTGAGGAGTAGCCTACACAGGTTGTTACTGAACTAATGGACTGTTGAAGTTTGGGGGGTCCTCCAAGATCTGCAATGAGATATTTCTTACAGTCTTTAAAGTACAGTCAAATACAAACTGTGTGGTGCACACAAGTTATTAACTTATGTGTGCACAAGTTCAGGAGAGTTACCCAGCACTTCTACTGCTTCCATAAAATATCCCCAATAACTGTTGAGTCACTGCTTGTTTTGAAGGCATTCAGCCAAACTTTCTGTTGAAAGCTGTCAATACACTCATTAATACTCAAACCAAAAGTTTTGAGTCAGTGTTTGAGTCAGATGTAATATAACAACTTTTTGCCTCTCATTCACCCATTTATATACACAATCACACACTGATAGTGTCAGAGCTGGCATGAAAGACCCTGTCCTGCCCAACAGGAGCAACTTGGGGTTCAGTGTCTTGCTCGAAGACATTTTGACATGTGCACAGGAGAAGCCGGGGTTCAAACCGCCAACCCTGTGATAAACGGACAACCCGCTTCACCCCCTGAGCCACAGCCGGCCCAAAAGCTGCAGAACAGGTTAAGAGCAAGGTTTACTGTGAATTTAAGAGCATGGTTTGGTAACAGACGAGCCAAAAGGGCAAGGCAGGCAGGGGAAAAAGTCCAAAAAGACAGGTCAAAGGGTCATAACAAGGAAGGCAGCAACATGAAAC
This sequence comes from Scomberomorus guttatus, assembly GCA_038419695.1. Lineage (NCBI taxonomy): Eukaryota > Metazoa > Chordata > Actinopteri > Scombriformes > Scombridae > Scomberomorus > Scomberomorus guttatus. The sequence goes on along the minus strand of CM076447.1, from coordinate 11,143,863 downwards.
AAGAAGGCTGTAAGACTACGACTGGATCGCGCAATAGAACGGCTAAAGGAAGTGTATACATACTGTGGAGCTGATGAGGGGATTGGGAGCAGGCGCTCAGGTGGGTGTGGTGTCAGGGAGAGAATGGCAAACTCTGGAATTACAGAAGGGTTGGCGGCTGACAAATTACAGGGGTAGGAAAATTATAAACTGGCTTTTGCCACGATAGGATAAGCTTCAGGGCTCAAGCTACAGAGCGTAAATGCATGTGTGCATTTGTAATACTGTACCAATTTTATGCAATTTATAAAAGTTTTGACACTAATCACATTTAGCGCATTAGCGCGTTAGCGATAGTAGCATAGCTCTCAATGTCGTAGCTACCCCATATTAGTGTATTAATGTGTGTTAGCATTGTTAAATTAGCTAAGAAAGTTAAAGTTACAGCTACATCAGTATGATGAAACAGTACATGAGATTGGGTTCATGTGTTTTCCTTGCTTTGCGAGAGTCCTTTGTGGTGTGACTGATTTTAGTCTCTCAATCCAACCTTTTTGGATTAATTTAAATAAAAAGCTTGATGATTAATCATTTATGTTAAAGGTCACTTTGAATGACTTTAACTAATGATAATGTAGAAAAAAAAAAGATTTAAAATTTAAAATTCGAGCCAGTCCATATTCATTTTGGGAAGGTTAGATTGTATTTCCGGATGGTTCCGGGAGGATGGTGAAAAAAGAGCCCTGGTAAGCTTTTTGTCCCTTGAAGGGGAACTCCACCAATTTTACCTGGGTAATACTACTGTATATGTGGGGAAAAAAGTTGTGTGAAATATTTTGTGGCTCAAGGGGGAGGTGCACAAAGTCTGATAAATTACCTTTAGTGATGTCCCATCAGTTAGGACTTCAGACAAAAAAATTTGAGGTGTGGAGTTAGAAAGAAGTGAGGTTACCAGACCTCTGTAGACCGCTCTTCATCTCTGCTTAAGGCTAGCTGCTCAAGGCTACATTAGTAGCTACTAGCATAACACACCTGAATCTGTACAGCCGAGTGAATCGAGTTGAGGCCAGGTTTTGACAAAGAAGAAGAACGCATGGAATAAAACGTGATGTGGGCAAAGCTGCATGGTAGAGAAGCATATGGATTCATTGTAAATTATCTTGAGAAACTACAGAGCTACCCAAGTTTTATTTTCATCTTGTGCAGTTTTCCATTCTCATTTAATGATTTATCACATTTAGAAACCTTTGCTCTGTTCTGTTTTTTCTCTCTCTCTCACTCTCTCACTCTCACTACCTCTCTTCTATTTTTCCTCATGTTCCAAAATAGTAATTAGTACAGAATTGCACTGGCGCCAGAACACAAAACCACAAAAACATGGAATCTGAGGCTTTGGGGGCAGCTGCCTCTTCAGCAGCAAGCATATGGCGGAAACCCTTTTTGGAATGCAGCACACTGATTTGGGGATTGATCCTGCCTCCCTCTTTCCCTCCCTCCCTCTCACGCTGCTCTTCATCAAATTAGCCCATGTTTGCATTCATCACCACAACTATTAACTTTTTTTTTTTCCTCTATAGATTCTCATTAGGACCAAATACGTTCAAATCGGTTTTTATGCTGTGTTTGTGTGTGTGTGTGTGGAGAACAGTTGGTATTAATAGTTTCATTGATGTCTGCTCCCGTGCAAGGGTGCCGATATGATGTGATTTTGGAGAAGATCAAGACAGACAGAAACATGCACACACACACACACACACACACACACACACACACACACACACACACACTCTTTGGTTTGTGCATTCCCCTTGGCCTCTATGATAGGGGAATGTTAATGAGTAGAGCCTGCCTTCAAGCTGAGCTCTGTGCCATATGAACCTGCCACAGGAGTGGCACTAATCCTACTGACTAATTTAACTCAGAAGCACACATACACACGCACATGCATATTCATACCTATATCAGACAAATATCAGGGATTCTTGCCATCTCATTAGTGAACAGAATGTAGCCATAGCTTTGCTCAAGTGTGCTAATGATGAAAAATGTACAACAAACCTTTTTGGTTAAACATCAGAACATCCAACAAAAGTTTGCAACAATAACGTGCATAAACCTGTATGCGAATTGTGTTTTATAATACAGAAATGAAGCAGTTTTGCGCGCACATATACAACCAACACCCTGGCTCAATAAAAGTTAGCATTGTTAATTATAGTGTGCTTTGGTTTTGGAGAATTTCAAATCAAAGCAATTCAGACACATCCTTGGAATGCAGAAAATATGTCCTGGATGAATAATAGAAATTCTTGCAGAACATTTGAATTTTGAAGTCTGCAGTTGAGTTTTTAATTCATATCCACCTGCTCTTTCTTCTCCTTCCAAGTTTCTCTGTCAAAGACTTTAAGGCCTGGCAGGGGGCAAGTTCCCCCTTAGCGGAAGCCAATCTCACACACTCCAAACACTTGTTCACACTGAGTCTTTGTGTGACTCGCCTAGTGTGACATCCTGAATGTGTTCAGGTTTAACTCAACTTTAAGATGTGTTTAAAAGGTCTTTAGAATAGATCCCAACGTTTTGTTAATGTTTAAAAGTGAATGTTGGCAGAAGAAAAATGTAATGCACAGCCAATCGCTATATGTTTTGTGTTTTGCTTATTAATGCCTGACTTGTATTCATATATGAAATCAATTCTGGTATTTTTTACGGATTAGTCACTTACCACTGCACATTTATGTCTTTAAAGAAACAAATCCACCAGCCAGCACCTCTAAAGCTCACTAATGAACACGTTATATCTTGTTTGTTTAATCCGTACAAAAACTGAAGTGTAAAGAAGTGAAAAAAAAAGTGCTTCACTGTGACAACAAGAGTGCAGCGAATAAGCTTTATTTTCCAAAATCTCTAACTATTGCCTTAGTGTTATTTGTTCTTGGTCAGCTCTGTTTCTCTGAACAAACAGACCTATCTTAATTAACAGCTATGGAACTGCAGTCTGTGCAAAAAAAAAAAAAAAAAAACTGACAACCTGATAAATGTGACTAATTTGCACGTTCCTCTCCGACAGTCAGTCAACAGGCCACTTGCCTACAATATGGTGTTGATATGACTCTGACAGCACTTAAATTTCAACTTTAACTGTATTGTTCCTATAAAGAAATTCATCTTGCATCCAGGCGAAATAAAATGCACAGACTTATGATACATATAATATAAATGTGTAAAACATGCTAAAACCTACCGCATAAAATATAATGTACGTAAACGCAACAACATAACATAAAACCTGGACTACATCGAGCCCCCAACCCAGTCTATGGTTAAAACAATCACTGTCACACATGGCCATAAACCCACACATTTCCCCTCATCAGCGACCCATGAGCATTTAACAGTTGCATGGCATGAAAGATAAAGGGGTCTCTTGCCCTGTAGACCTGGCCTCTTGGTAGAAACAATTCCAGAGTGGGGAGATGCTTAAACTCTTGATACAGAAGATTGGAAGGACACTCCAAAATGATTCGAGCCTTTTGAAATTGCTCTCTTGGAAAAATGTGAGACAGACCAGACAGTTTAACACCATTGATCTTACAGCACACTCTTACCAATAAAAACAGAGTTGCTGGCTTTTTAAATGCAATCATGAATTGGAAAAATATTGAAACTCATCGTAAGTATATGTAGACCATGACTGCGGAGCGTTTTCTTGCAAAACACTGAAAATGATCCAAGCATGTTTAATGAGCACGCAGTGGCAAACTGAGGAATCCACACTTTATTCAAAGAGAATCTGAGTGGAATACATGCTAAAGCTAATGCAATCAGCATAAGTAAAGTTTAAAGCTGATTATTGGGGACTGCCACTGCTAGTCGAAAATTGCTGAGCTCTAATCATGTATTCATCCTGATGTAACAGGTTATACAGAGCTGGGGGATACACTGCAACATTTCTGCAAGTCAAATTTTCTGAAAACTGCAAAAATATGCAAAACTGTGAGAGAGGGTTTGGCCCTTTGAGATGCTGTAATGAATTCCGATTTTCCCGTCTCGGTTTCATGTTAAGATATTTTGTCACTTAATTACACAGCAAAATTGCGTTTATCCTCCTCACAAACTTTTAAAAACCTAAAAGGGTCACTAGCTGCTGCACAGATTGTCGTCTTCCTTTTGACAATAGATCCGACTTTTGAGGTTAAGAATTTGTAAAATCCAAAACATACAAAACATTTGAAACATACGCCTCAGTTACTGCTGTTAAGTCTTTGAGGCGTGTACAAAAATCTTTATTCTCAAGGCTGCTCTGGTTCAGGGGACGCGTCTAATTGCTGTGTTTGAGACTGTGCGCTTGCACTCTGTGTGCTTTATCGGATGGTGACGCTTCAGGTGATAAACTCGGTTTGTGGCATTTCCCTTCGTCGTCTGCACATGTTTTCGGCTTAGTTAACAGAATCCATAACCACTCTGTTTGTTTCATGTCAGTCTTTCTAGTCCCAAATGGGACTGTTGCAGCTTCATGACCAAACAGGACTTTAAGAAGCTAAAGTATAGCTATACTGCAGATGTACCTTGTTTATCTACAACAGCTCTTTATGTTCAAGGTTGCTTCTGTTGCTTTCTCAGACACAAAAAGTTTTCTTGGAAGTCTTTCTACTTGACTTCTTGATACAAAAACAATAGCATGTGGTGTTTTCAGCTAACTCAACCAACCCTGTTGTCCCCATTTTGGGGTGTTGACCGTCTTTTTCTAAAGGACTGCAATATAATTAGTTAGAAATAGCTTTGTTTCTGTGATGTACAGTGTCAAGCTATGTAATTTTTCAACAGTATATCAAAGTTTCTTATTCAGGACATTTTCTCTTGCAATCAGTGTTTGTATTGTTTATATCGCCCAGCTTTAGTAGAGATTATAGTAAAGTGTGACCTTATACACAAGGCAATTTAGTTTTAATAATGATAGAATGAGCTACCTCAATATACAGTATGGTTTGTTACTATATTGGAGTGTCTAAGTTATTTTCTAGTGTCAGTAAAATATAATAAAGTAAAAGATAAGTAATAAGTTAAACTACATAATTCAATAATTGTGTTAGTTTCAGCGATCTGTGCTGCCTCAGAATCACAGTGTCAAAGTGGAGTTGATTAAATTTAATTTCAATTTAATTCACTCCGGTCTTTTATCCCAACCTTCACCTGAACGTGTTGATAGGATGCCTATTATATCAATGTTCCAACCCTGACGATGTAAAAACCTGCATCAAGCGATTACAGGCACCATTCAGACAGCTTCATCCTCACACTCTAAACCCTGACATGTGCTTTGCTTCTGTTCCTGCCGGTACCCGCTTCCACTGGGGAAAAAAGCCTCCTTCACTGCAGCCTCCACCTGTTTTGGTTCTCCTCTGTGTATATGCACCCTGGAGAGTTTTTATTTCTAAGTTGATTCCCACTGGTGGATTTTTTTTTTTTTTTCCAATCCTCACTGCATGTTTGCTATTGTGTGCTGTTGACTCTGTTGTTATGCAGCAGGGAGCATCCCCAAGAGTACAACCATACTGCCAAGTCAGACTGTATCGCTGACTCTGTTGGCATTATGATATGTTTTTCTGACAGTTTTCAGGTGATTTTTTTCTTATGTGGTTTTCATAAAAGTTAGTTGTGGTAATGGTTGAAGTTTTTCCAAATATATTCAGTATACAAAGTCTAAGATAACCAGCAAAATTTACATCCTGGAACCAGTCAATTTTCTGGATTTCTAGCTTAAAAATAACTAACAATTAATCGGTTATCAAAATTGTTGATTTGTCCAACTTAATTTTTTGTCCTTTTACTCATCATTTAGTCTGTGGACAAAAAACAAGTCAGCTCTCCACTCAATGTATTATAAAGTGCTGATAAAGAAAACAATTAGAAGTCACAGTATCTTAGAAAGTTGCTTTTTATGAATGCAAAACCATATATTTCTTAGATAGCTTTTTTCCCAAAAAGTTTGTTATATTTACTTGTAACTACTGTATATGTGAAAGACTGGGGAGAGATAGGACATGGATGTAGTCGTTTCATTTAAAATTAGATAAGGAAAAATGAAAGAAGTTAGAGAAGTAGAAAATTGGTTAGGAAATTGGAGATAAAGAGAATAAAGGGAGAGAGTAGATTTGAAGGGAAGTTAGATTGACTGGAAAAGACGCACTGGCTCACAACATAAGAAACAAAGAGAAAGACAGAGAGAGAGAGAGAGGATGGAGTGAGTAAGATGATGTTCTCTCTGGCTGTCACACAGCCTGGCAGTGTTGCTCGGTCACAGACAGAGGCTGTGCACCCATAATTCAGTCTGATTTAGGGCTGCGATAGAGCGCTCAGGGATAATAAGCAGTATAATTTGCAGGAAGGTGTGACCAGACTGGATGAGTAGAATACTAGTGTTTGCGGCACGTCTCATCCTCTCCTTCAGTTAAGTCGATTCAGTTAAGTTCTGCAGCGTTCAGCTCTGTCCAGTTCATTTCACTTTTTAATGAACATTTAATTTCACTTCAGTTCAAATCCCTTAATTTGAGTTCAGTTCAGTTAAGCACAGTTCAGTTCACTTCAGTTCGTTCCGTTTAGTTCACCTCAGTACAGTTTAGGATTCTGGATACAGAATACACTTTAATCGCAGAGAAAGCGGAGACTCCGACTGCTTTTCCTCCATTTTATTTTTACGTTATTTTATGTAGCGGAGTGGAATAGTAAACAACTCTGTGCCTCCATTTCCACAGGAATCAAAACAAATGCAATTTGGCTCTCGCCTGGTTGTCGCTCACACTGCATCATCGCTCACATTTGCATATAATTGAGCCTTTCTCAACTGTCTCTTTTTTGCCCTTCTAAAGCCAAAAACAAAGAACAAAAGTGTAAGGAATGGATTAAACAGTGTGTTCATTTGCTTTACAGGGTTATGGGTTACACGATAAAAGCCCCATTCACTATAGCACTGTGTCACCAGTAAACCCAGCCAAACTTGTTACCTGAGATAGTTTTATGTTTGCCAAACATCGATTAGTCCTCATCCTAAAAGCCTTTTCTCTTGTAACGTAAAGTGAAACTATACTGTTTGGAAATATGATCAAGTATGTAAAGTAGAAGCCAAACAGGGTTATGTTTGAATGGAATAATCATGCTCATAATACGACGACTAACTAGCTCTACAATGCTGTTTCCATGGCTTCTACATGGATCACCAACTGGTGAGGATGCTGATGTTTGCTTGGGAAACATTAAAAAGTCAACCAGAGATTTTGTTTTCTACCAAACTCACAAAGCTAAAGTTACTTTTTAGTTATACCTAGCTAGATCTGCCAGCCACAGTTGTCTTTTCAGCTGGCAAGATTGATGGTTGCTGGCTGACTGCTTTTAACTACAAAGATGCTGCCCTAGTGACCTATTTGCCTAATGAAAATCCCCAGCATGCTTTGACAGTTACATGAGATTTTCAGGTACCAGGCCAGTGATCTTCCACTATACATGTATGCAGTCATTTGAGTATTTTGGGGTTATGGTTAGAAGAATCTCAAATACTGCTTTGCTTCCTGAGACATATTTTTGAGTAGTTTCCCTGAACATTTTATACCTCCACTGGAATATTTTCTCCCCTCTGAATTATTCTCACATCCAACGAATTCATCGACTCATTCTTTAAATCTCCCCCCCCCCTCATGTGATAAACTTCCTTTGGCATGGCCTGAGTCTGACTATGAGCACTTGCCACAGTAATTGCCGCTCGTTCAAGGATGGGACACAGCAATAAACTTGTCAGCACATATTACAATGTCGGACAGATGAGCAGGAAAGAGTATTCTGCCTTCCTGCCCTCTCATCTTAATGGCAGCCATCTCCTGCATAGCATGTCCCCAGACAGACAAATTTCATTTAATCTCACCATTAATTCTGAACAGCGAGGGTGACATTGTGTCCATCATGGCTGCTTTATGTAAAACAGAATCCTTTGTGACGTGCTTTATAATACAGACGTCTAACCGGCGTGCCCCTGATAAAGTCATTTGACGACGATCATTTGGTGCCGCAGCGTTGTTAAAAGTGAAGCTAAGGTGTGCAACATTTGTCGGGACATTTACATAAAATGATAAATGACAAACACCAGTGACAGTGAACCACAAGAGAGCCAGATTGTAAGACTTCTGACAAAACAGCTGATGGATGTTATATTTACCTCTGTATTTCATCTTGGTCCCGTCCTCAGGAGCACTGCTTAACTGTCCAATGAGGCTTATTCCCTCCTGTTTTACAGATGCTTTCTCTGCCTTCAGTTAACACAGTATCAGCACCTGGCCTCTGAGAATTCATTAGGGAGCGCCTCAATCATACAGCCAAGCTGTACCAAAGGGACAGGCAGAGAGGGGCGAATCAATTTGGAGGCATGCAGGTGCAGGTGGAATTATCTGCCCGTGTGCGAACGGATAGCCAGCCGGCTATCAGTATATTCTGTCGTGGGCTGAACAAGGTGGTGGGAGGTGATTGAGCATTTTGGGTGTCGGCAGATTGGAAGGCAAGCACACGATGTCTATTGTGGAGGTGGGGAACAAACTGTACATCAACATTGGGCGAAGCAGTCGCCTATCTCTGCCCTGCAAGAAAAGGCTGAAATTGAGCTCGTGCAGGTGATGGCGCAGCACACACATGCACAGCTTATAAACCAAGATCAATTTCATTATTTTAATTTATATCGCAAGACGAGCATACATGTAGCTCTAAAAATATAGGAAAGTGTAATTAAAGACAGAATGAGAATCGACGGTAAACATAAAGAAATAAGGATGAAATCATAAATTAATTAATTAATTATGAGGTTAAACATAATCTCATAATTGTGTTCTTTTATCTTTTAGCATTTTCCAGAGAGACTTCTGCTCCCGGCAGTTGGTCACATCATGTTCATCACAATAATTCATAGCCTCTTAAAGGCCTACCTGCAGATTTTTAAAATTGTATCCTATCATTCCATCGTAGGAGGTACATATGAAAATCTAACCTTAACATTCCTGCGACGCTCTGGAGCTCAACATCTTCGCTTCTGTGCTGTTTGTGGACAGTAGAGAGTTTCGTGTTTTCAGTAAGTTTGTGTGATGAGCCTGTAAGCGAGGGCTCAGGCGTCTCTGAAATCACACAAACCAATCCCAAATCATTCCGCCATCTTCTCAGCACACTTCCTTGTGGAGGCGCCGTAGGAGCTTATGCTGTGTTCACATCTGTGGCGCCATATTTACTGGTTTCTGACTTGTAAAAAAACATTTGATTCAATGTTAAAAGTGTAGTTTTCTGAAAGCTCTGATATAAATCACTCGGCATTACAATAGTGCAATGCTGGATAATAACCGCTGCCTACACACGGACACATATAAGCTCACACTTTGCTCCATCTTTATGTGTGTAATCATGACCCTGAGTGTATTTTGTTTTCGCTATAGGCTGTGCAGCGAAAGCAGCACGTTAGCAGAGAAGCAGCATCTTCAGTCCTCTGTCACTGTCTGCACAGGATACATTCAGGCACAATATTTAGTGTAGGTAACTGCAGTATTTGCGGTGCTCAGAGGCCAATACTCAATCATTGTTGTTTTGTGTGTAAAATGGAAGAAAATGGACTTGAAGTGTATTGATGAAAAAAAAAGAAGCAGATTTGTTCTGTCAGACACTCAGACAAGTTAATACTTAATTTGCCTGTGGGGGGTCTTTCCCATCGCTACTTTTCTTAATTAGTTTCTTCCATTTTACAACAGATTAAAAGATCACCACAAGACCTATATGTTCCTAAAAGTATTCATATCTTTTGTAATTCGCTTCACACGAGTGCTCTGCCTGGCTTCAAGCTGCCTGACGTGACGCTGCCTTGAGCAAACTGTGGAAACCTGCTAAATCACAGCCAGTGTGTAAGCAAACATTTCACAACAGGTCAGACTGAGTTGCCAATGTGGGATTTAGTGGGTTTTTTTTGGTGTGTGTGTGTGTGTGTGTGTGTGTAAGAAAAGCTTAACTTTCTAACTTTTCCCACATGCAGTCAGTCAGCTTTACCTGGAAGCTAATCTGCCCCTGATGCATTTGACATTTTCAGCCTTTATGAATGAGAATGAAGAAGTGAAATCTTCAAAAACACATTGGTTATATTAAAGGAATTATTGCGGAAAACAAGAAAAATGAGCTTTGGGATGGAATTAGGGGGATGGTAGGGTCCCTCCTGTGCTGTAAAATTACTCAATTCTATCTCCTTGGTCTTCTTAAGTTGTTTGAAAATTTGAAATTTGCGGCTCAAGAGCTAGCGGCATTGAGGCGGAACCGGCTTGTACGTCACACCAAAAGTCTAATCAAATATGCAGCAAGCCGGATGACAAGCAAAGCAGGAGACTGGAAATGTTGCTGTTGCTGGTTGTTCAGCAGCTAAAAAGTCTTTACAGCTTTCCAGAGGATGGAAATTTATGTCAGGAATGGCTGAAAATCATTTTTGGAGACAATCTTTCCTCCATTATCGGCAAGTGGTTGTGTGTGTGTGTTCTGCACATTTTATAGCCGACTGTCTGCATAACAAGACTCAGTACACACTGCAGGATTTCAACTTTTTCATCTTCAATCTTTCGATGGAGTTTTCAAACAAGCGCACTCATAAACATTGTTTTTTTTCTGTTACTCAGCTAAAGGAATATATCTGTGCTAAAGCTAAGCTAGCGACCTACGACTACATTTGAAAAAGTTACTTTTGCTTTGTTAGAAAACTACCATCGATACGATCTTACCATTTGGAAACATCCTTTTGAAATCGCCATATTCATTATCACACTCTGGTTCATAGACTGCTGTATACTGTCTTACATCTCCAGCTGCAGCCATTACTCCAGGTAAAGATGCAGCATAAGAGCACTTGCATTATTCATTAGGTAGTATTCCAATGATGGAAGTATATGATGGCCATTCCCATGCTCAATTATGTCCCATAAATTGTTGCAGCAATTTTTGGGTTGATACCATTTGTTACACAGATTTGGTGCAAAACTTAACCATTTTTGACCACTCAAGAATTATAAAAAATTCCTCCAAAATACCACATTAAGACACCAAGACCTTGAGGAACACCATAGAAAAATTCATGCTGTGATTTGGTATCAAAAACCTTTGACATTTGGAGATTTCTGTAAGAATTGCATTTTTTGGCGATTGGATGGCGAGCACTTCTGTTCTGGAAATTCCTCAGAAACACCCTTATTGTCAATATACCTAGGAAAGCCATACATCCTCTGAATGCCCTCAGTCTCTAGTTTGTGGTTGTAAAATTTCATGAGGCTGTGATTATCCTAGAGGTCACTATAGGTCATTTTATGCAGTGAGGTCAAGTTTCAAAAAAATGGTCTCACTACAATGAAATGGCTACTATGGGGACTAACATCATCACACATGAATACAATTGGGCTCATTGAATCCACAAGAGTCTCAGCAATTCTGAGACTGTTTAGGGACCCCAGTATGCAGAAATATTCAAATACACCATTTTTAGAATAGGCGAAAATAACCCATTTATACTGCATGCAAAAAAACTGCATGGTTTTTGCATGAACTGTAAACTGCAAATCTCTGAAATTGCATCTTATGTTCACTAATCTGGTTATCTATACACGTTACCTTACATTGTTTGTTGACTGTTTATTATGATATAAATTGAGATTCAATCGGGTATGAAGAGATGATACAACTTTTAAATTGTTGCTCTGTCATTGTTTGGTTGTGATGCCAGCTGGGAGTGTGTAGCTGCGTGGCATCATGGATCTCACAGTGTATAATTGGCATTGAGTATTTCTATTGTAGGAACAATATGTATTTTCTGAAAGCAAAAACTGGCTTCTTTTTCTGTGGATCTGTTTACTTCTTTGCTTTTGCTTCTTTGCATCAGGATAGACATAACATCCACAGTAAGACCAGTGACATTGCTCTTTTAAAATCCCTTCTGAAGACATTGACAATCAGTAACTATTGAAATGTTATTGAAAAATAATGCAAAACCTTTTATTGTCCACTAATATAAAAGCCTTTGTGCATGCATGCATGATAAAAAAAAAAAAAAAATACAGAGACGCATTGTGAGTCCAAACTCTGGTTCTAATCTGGTGCTTCAAATTAGCAATATATGGCCCCATATACAATGTTTATGCGTGGATTCAGAAATAACTGAATGGCTGCACCAAGTGCTCGATCCCCTCAGTGTCATGTCTCATTACTCTCAGCCTCCCGTAAGAGGGGAGGTGGCAGTGTCCCCATCCCGCCAACCCATCAAGGGAGAGAGCGTGCATGGAAATGTCACCCCCAACGAGATCTTAATTAACACACTCAATCATAATGCGATCGCGGCAGCCAGCACATAGACCCATAAAGAACCATTTTACCATTTAAATGAAGCACATACTAAGGCATTTAAAACGTATCTTGTCATTTAAATGATATGTCAGGTCTTGCTATAACAATTTGTACAGCGCAATCACTGGGAAGTTAAAAAGGTATATGTGTGTGTGTGTGTGTGTGTGTGTGTGTAATGTAGTAACAAAGTGTCTTTCTGCTCAGAGAAATCAGTTTTTTCAGCTCCCTTTCCATATTTCTTCACACCCACTGTATCTTTCTCTTGCTCGCTCATTTTTTAAATGTTTGAGGTTGAAGGCAGGGAAGATGCATCATGTGAAGGCCATTGTTTCTCTTTGACTCCCCGCTTGCGAAGCAATAGTCATGGGCTGGGCTTGTCGTAGGTTTGGGTATAGATGCCCTTTATACGTGCATTAAAAAAAAAAAGTTCTTCCAATGGACCATCTCTGCTGCCTCTTTTTTTTTTTTTATCCTCCTCTTAGGAATTCAACAAGGCAGGAAAGATTGATGTTCAGGATGGTTGCAGGAGTGATTCGCATCCCTTTTACAGAGCAGAACAAATGGATAGATGCAGTGTCGCCCATAGTCATTTAGCATCAGTCAGGCTATTGTGATGTTTATCGCATATAATCAATCATACATACAGTATGGACTCTGAATTAAAAAATAAAGTAATTCTCATTAAGCACTGGCCATTAGTTGAAACTCAGAAAATGTATTCCTTTTGCTGGAAACCACAATGTAGTGAGACATAAACCACTCAGTGCTTGATGCAGAGGACTTCTGTTCTGCAGAGCACTCTCATTAAATGTTTTATTCAGCCATGCCAATTACTGCAGACAACCCAGTTAAGGGACCTACTGCTAATGAAGATGAGTCTTAATCTACACTGTCTGTATCAGATATCAGAAAAGTTCTTTTCATTTCCCCCATGCTTGTTTCTCTTCAAACTTCCTGGGTCCATTTAATGATGATGCCGAGAGGATAAAAAAAAGAAAGAAAAAAAGTCTTTGTTTTCAATTTGTGAAAGCAAGAAAATTGTTTTGAGATGCATTAAAACATGGACAAAATGCCAACACAGCTCCTAGAGTGTAATTTATGATGAGTGAGGGAGGAAGGAAGGATAGTTATTGTTTGTGATTTGATTTCCAATAATTCCAAGGTACATCATCTTCCATGGCCTATGGCTTCAGAGCACGCTTCAGTCTGAGAGAAAAACTAATAAAGACTAGCTTTATGTCCTGTGAAATTAAATTCAACTTATAGCCATATATTTTTTTTTTTTGTCCATTTGTTTCAGTGCCTTCCTCGCTATCCCGCCTCCTGAAATACACATATATCAAAATGCACCTTTGGATTTCTTTATCTGCTGTGCATATTTTGTTTTATGATATATTCAGTGGCCTGAGAAACAGAGAACAGTTAATGTTATGGTCTGGTAGTAGTTTGTTGATTTATGGGTGCACAATAGGCCCTTGTAGGAACGCCGGGGCTGTAAGATATTTGTTGTACCCCTGCTGTTGTGAGAGTCATCGTTAGCTTAGGAAGAAAGTAATCAGATGGCTGTCTCTGTGGTCTAACAAACTGCCCGCAGCAGCTCTCTCCATTCCTTTGCTCTCTCTCTGCTTCTCAACCAGTCTTGGGTCTGTAGCTGCAGCACGAGCTGCTGCAAGTTGGGCCCTGATCTTTCCCCATCTATCCTTCACTTGCTTTTTTTTTTCGAGCACAGACGAGAAAACTCTGTGCTAGTACATTAATAGTTCCCAGTAACAACCTGGCAACTTGATAGTGCCTTGATCCATTATAACAATGCAGTTTACTTTTCTTTACCAGAATTTAGGTATCAGAATTAGTCTGATTGGTGCATCCCTAGTGGTGCGTCATAATCATTGCAGGAGGAAAACATGTTTTTGTGTGAAATGTCAGTGCAGATTAACACATACAGTATAGACCATGGATGCATTAAGAGAGCTGCATATGGCACCACCACTAAGCTTTGCCGACAGTTTTTCCCAGTGGCTAGTACTGCAGCGAAAAAAATCCCCTGTGGCCCAACAAGCATTTTCCCCATAGACCACCCTTTAAAAAAGAGACGTCTGTAAAACTGTTGACAAGACACCTCTAACTGCAAACAAGGTCAGTTATCACTCTTTGTGTTATGAAAATTTAATACATAAAGGCTTATATTTGTAAAACTTTCCCAGAGCCTAGAAAAGCGAGACGTCATCCCAATGTAAAGTCTACAGGCCGGGTGGGAGAAACAGTACTGTGCATATTCAGTGGGCCGCACAGTGGCTCTGCTCTATTCAAGTGTCCCAGTACACCATTGTCATAGTGACAGTGAGCCAGCATGCAGAATACCAGGACCCTGAAACTGAAGCAGCCAAATGGAATCCAGCCATTATTGATTTAATCATTTCTACCTGTGCTTTTTCCTATTGTGCCATGTCAAAATGTCTTCAGGAAAAAACCTATTGCTATGTTTTATTTTTTTTACCACTGCTGTTTGTTAGTGGTATTAGTAGTAGTGTAGTAGTGTTGGTGTTCTGCTGGTCTATTTGGTTCTGTTCTGGTCGACCCACACTTTAGATTGGGTCTTCCTCTCAGGTCAGTTCTCTTTTTGTTTGCATATTCTGTTCAGGTTTTCCACAGGTTTGTTTCAGATTGAATCCAAACTTTTGAACCCATGAAGACCTCTACAGTTCATTGCTCTAAATGGGCAGGCTGCCTATAATGATTATATGAGTTCAGTGTTTACTGCCAAGGAGGCCTGTCAGGTTTTCCAAGAATAAATTAACACATAGCTGTACAGTTTTTTTTGTGAAAGACATGGCTCTTTTGTGCCTAACAATAACACAAATGTTTCATCTGCTTTGCTTCCTGGTTCTAAATGATGCGATGTGACAGTGAAGATTCATTCTGGTGTCACTGAAAGTTCAAATCACTGTGGCTTTTACCACTAGCTGTATAGCTAAATTCTACCCACATCACATGGTGTAGGTGCTACGACAAGTCCAACTTTATAATTTTTGTAAGTGTGATTTATTTGCTGTCAAACATGAAAATTGAAAACACAAATCAGGAAATCCTTGAGAGAGCTCTCTCTCTCTGTCTCTCTCTCTCCCTGTCTCTCCCTGTCTCTCTCTCTCTCTCTCTCTCTCTCTCTCTCTCTCTCTCTCTCTCTCTCTCTCTCTCTGTCTCTCTCTCTCCCTGTCTCTCTCTCTCTCTGTCTCTCTCTCTCCCTGTCTCTCTCTCTCTCTGTCTCTCTCTCTCTCTCTCTGTCTCTCTCTCTCTCTCTCCCCCTCTCTCCCCCTTCCTCCTTTCTTGTCTCTCAGCTCTGAGCTGTGATCTAACGTGTAATTTCTAAAACAATATCTTGTTAAGCTTCTCCCCGAGAACAAAAACCTATGGAGGGTCTCTGCGGTGATAACACTCAAGCGGTGATACCTTACTGTTGCTTACATCTAGCCTTTGAAGTTGACCAGATGTGATGAATAATACATAGTCTTCATTACTTCTTTCAAAGATAATATTACCTTTGGCAAACTTCTGCCTCTGACTTCCTCCCAGAGGACAGGTAGAAGTTTTGCACTTTCTTTCGTAAGTAAAGCAGCGTTAGGCAAACACAATTATTCTTGGAAACTCTTTCGTGTAACCCTCCTTTCTGAGGATCAAAGTTTTTCTTTTTTTCTTTTTTTTTAATTTTAGCAGTTTTAACCCCCCGCTCTCTTCAGGCCCGAACTGATCCTCAGATGCAACGCTTGAAACTTCTCTTGATTACGCTGCTCTCATAAGATACTTGACAAAAACAATCTTTTGAGCAAAGGGAACATAGTGATCAAACACCTCATCATACTCTGGAGGCTTAGCTGAACTGGGGTATATGTGTGCAGAGAGCTGCGTACTTTATATTATGCCCTTTTGTAGTATTTTACCACACACTTTTTGTTCTGCACTGTTCCTCCACACCCAGAAATAAAAGCTGCGTGAACATTGCTCTGGAAAAAAAAAAAAAAAGCATGATTCATTCTATCTCTGCCGCACAACTAATTACGGCTCTGCTTGACACAGTGATGTGGAAATGTCTCACCATCACTCAGTTTTTAAAGTAACAGACATGACTGAAAATCTGTTAATTTCTCGGCCTGCTCCTGTTGTTTCACATGAAAATCGGACAGCTACTCTACATCATCCCCGTCGCATCATTACTACAATTCCCTTTATGCCTCCCTGACATTATTGATAGCTGTGAGTTTGTTTACTCAGCTCATCTAAACATCCCAGTTAACAAGCTTGTGTCTGTGATGTTGAAATTTGTTGTCCTTCATGGCTAATTCTCCTGCCTTTGGTAGCAGATACTATTAGCACCGTCATCATGGCCCCTCTCAGTGTGAAATGGGCAAGGCTGTGTGTATGTGTGTCCACTGAGGTGTGTGTGTGTGTGTGTGTTGTGGAATGTGCTGCCAGTCTGGCCCTGCCTGTCTGCAATTACTCCCCTCAGTGGAAACATTAAAATCTACTGCCATGGAAAGATGCCATGGCTGAGACATTCATGCCCGTACGCACGTACTACAAAGACCCTGGAGTGGGCTGGATTCTCCACATATGCATGTTCCATCTATCGAACTGAGAGGCAGAGCAGATGCCAAGATGGGAATTACCACTCCAATCTGAACAAGTGGTGCAAGAATTCTGGGTGCAGTGATGTCTTGACTGCAGCTTTGGCTTATTGAAGCTTTGTGGGTTTGTGTATTCAGGGATGTGCCAGTTTAAAAGCCCTTCAGATAAGAAGCACATGGGAGGCACATTGAGATTAGTTTTGAGATGAATAGGCTGTAGATATTCAAATTTTGTTATCTGAGCCGTAGTGGGTCCATTTAAGAGGCTTGATTATACAGACAGAAAACAACTCTGCAAGTCAGCCTAAAAAATTGATTTTGATCGGCACTGATTCATCAGATTTCAGCAAAAAATTTTTGGGCCTTTTTCTGCATTTACTTTAGGGAGTAAAAGGGCAATAATGATTGCACGGTTATTTTTATATTCACTAGATATGACGCTGCCCCACAAAAAGCCAATTTTTAGTTCTAACGATCTCAAAGTGTAGACACACATCAATTTTCAAATCTTATTTCTGTTTGTTGCTCGAGGCTACAATTGTATCAAACTCACCTGAGTGGTATTTGCAAGTTTGCTGCAGGTCTGTTGAAAAATTGTCTCATTTAAACATCACAAAAAACACTTGTTCAGTTAGGTTTGTAACAAATTCCTAGTGTAGCTCTGAAGCAGTCTTTCATACAGCTGAAACAATTGGTTTATTAATCAATTATATGATCCCCCGAAAATTAAAGGTGCCCTGTGGAGTTTCGTTTTAGACAAATTTTATGTTTTACATTCACATTTACATTGTGTTTCACAAAAGGTCTTACAAGCAAGTGCATTTCCTTCCTCATAAAACATTAGCGAAGACAATTTAAATAGTTTTTTAAAATATTTTAATCCTGCATTGTTTACGTACATGTTTGCTAGCTTGCTGTCTTCTTCTTCACTGCATTTGAGGGCAAATTGCTGCAGTTCTTTTACACTTTATGGCCACCTAGTGTTGATCAGTGGAATAGTGTGAAACCGCTGACAGAAATGTGTATCATGTCACTTATGTGCATGTGCCTCTTTGTGTGCGCAAACAAAACAAAGCAAAAACCCACTTCTAAATGACCAAATAGCGCTACTAGTGGTGAAAAACAAAAACTTTTGGAAACTATTTTGATAAACAGTTAATTGTGGAAGTCTGTTTTCAAGAAAATCTCTGGCTTAAGAAAACGACTAATCAGTAAATAAATAAAACAATTGTCAGATAATGAAAATTGTTAGTAGCAGCCCTAATCTTGTTTTACCTCATTCTTCTTCTCTTAATTCCTAATTCTAGCTGTTTGTGTCATTCTGCATTTCTTCTTTCACGAATCTGTCTGTGTTTATGCTTTTTCACCAAAAATCAATGGCTGCAGATAAATGGATAAGGAGATATAAACTCCTCAGGCTGACATTATTGAGTCTTTTTAGAGCATCTCTATCTGTCCCGCGTATCCAGTGTTTCAGCATCTTTGTAAGAAAAAACAGCCCAGTAAATTTATTGACTTTAATACAATGTGTTGAAGTCTATACCTTTTTGCAGTTTCCTGGCAATAGTCTCTACAGAACTGCATCGTCTATTACATCCATTAGAAAGATGTTAGCAACATAAAGACAAGCAGACAGATTTACAACTGTTTATATGAACTGCTGGTTTTCCCCACAGTCTAAAAGCCAAAGTAAAGGATTCTTGCTGTTTCCTTTATGGCTTGACAATATAACACAGGCTCTTAAAAGCAGGAGGAGCGTTTAAAATGACAGTGATTCCCTGTATGGTCTTCTGTTTGCTTTTTCTTGTGGTCATGGTGGCTACCCGTGCTCTCAGACTCTGTCCTGAGCAATTTGTTTTGTTTCCCCACATCCCAATTATACAGTCTATCAGCAAAGTGAGCCCGCTCTGATGAAACAGTCTCCGTTTCAATTTATGTTCTCCTACGAACCTGCATTTCTCTCTCGCAGAGAAGGAGGTGTCCGACACCTCAAGGTGTAATTTCCGCTGAGTTGTGAGCTGTCACGAATCAGAACTCCTTAATTACTCCTCTGTTACAGTAATGATGACACTGTGATTCTGATGTATTCAGATATTAGTGAGTTTTCACTTTTACTCTCCGTTTCTTGTCTTTGTTTATCAGGGTGAGGTATCGGATGAGGCAGTAACCCAGGCGCAGGTGATTGTGCAGACTTGTTTTACCTCTATTTCTCTACACAGTTCATAAAAACACAACATGCACATGCATATAGAGACCCTTACAGTCATTCACAAGCACACATAATAACATCTGTCTCCCACAGTTTACCACTCTGCTACCTTCTCTTCCCTGCAACACCAGAGTGGCTGCACAGTTAAGGACATTGCAATAAATTATTTGCTGTGTTTGTGTTGCACTTGATGGGACAGAGCAGCCACATTTCAATGAGTAAATGTGCGACTCCTGCATGTCATATATACTGTGTAGTTTCTAACACTCGTGCAATAAACCAAGTCAAGATACTGTATGTAAACATCTTTGTGCTGCCAACATTGTGATTTAGCAAACGTGTAGTGTGATGTAATTAAACAGCACCTCAAACTGAGCTATTTAAAATGTACATGACGTTCACTTTTTCACTTATCTGTTTCACTAGCAAGCCAGATTATGGACGTTTCCAGTGAAAATAAAAATGGGTATAGATATGATCACTAGAACTGACAAAAAATTAAATGGCAGCTAATTACTGAGTAATCGTCACAGTAATTTTTTTATACAAAAATTCCAATAATTTACTGGTTCCAGCTTCTCCATTGTGTGGATTTGTTGCTTTTCTTTGTCATATATCATTATAAACTGAATATCTTTGGGTTTTGGACAGCTGCTCGGACAAAAAAACAGATTACAATGGTTATATTATCTGTGTTTTCTGATATTTTATACAAAAAACAATTAAATCGAGACAATAACGGCAGATTAATTGATACTGAAAATAAGCCGCCCCAATGATCATCTATGTCCAAGTTTGTGTCGGTGAAGATAAATGCTGAAACAATTAATGAACAATTAGTCCAATTATTTATCAATTCAGTAGTAATTTGTTTTAATTAATTGTTTAAGTCATTTGTCTGTTTTATATAACTGTTCATTGGAAACCTTTGTTGGATAAAACAGCCAATTTGAGGAGGTCGCCTTGATCTATGGGGCATTTTTCACAATTTTCTGATATTTTGTAAACCAAATAATTCATTGTTGAAGTAGAGAAATAATTGTCAAATAAAACTAATGAAATAATCATTAGCTGCAGCGCTGCTGAAGTTATTCCACACCTGGAAGTTAGATAGTCAACAGACATGCTGTGAAAGAAAAGGGTCCTTCAGCTGTAGGTAATGTAATTAGAGAAATGATGTGCTACAGTATCAGCTCACTGAGTCTTGCAATTCAAAGCCTGGGCTATTGTTCACAGTAAATGCGCATCTTACATTTGACTGCTATCAACCGTGTTTCAGAGATGCTCTTGTTAAGATTCATTAAATGTGCTGTCCATGGAGCCAGATCCTCCAAATATCACCTCAGGTAACTGACTCATACTCTCATGTATAACCTGTCACATCCATATCCTAATTTATGTATATTTATTATTCTAACAGGCTAGATTAATAGATAAACAGATTTCATTAAAGAATATGCTGTAGGAAGATGAGAGTGAAACTTTGTCCAACTTAAAAGCGTATCACTTGTTTAACCTGACACAAGTAAGGCCCAATTCAAATCCTGCATTTTTTAAAATATGCATTATAAAAGATTTCTACCACATGCAGTGTCTTTTTAATGGAGAATACAGATATCTGGATAATAGCAATAGCATCAGTTGAATGTGTTGCATATGACTGTGGGCTGATTGGATGCTGTGATTGAAAATGGCCCCTTACAGCAAAGACAGGGTGAAAATTACAATCCCGACGTATGCAGCCTACACATATATATCAATCAAGAAGCACAGCTGCACTCACAATTGAGATATTCACATCCATTTTGCAGAATCGCCACCCACTATAGGTAATTTTCTTCATCTGAAGTGTACAGTAAGGGGAAAGAATAAAGATGGTGATTTTGTATGGAAAATACATTTGGCTGTACAAAAGGGTGGTGATTGCTACTGTGGGTTGACAATGAAATGCATCTGTGTCCAGGTTTCTGCTGGTCCACAGCGTAATGAAGCATGTTTTTTTTTTTTTTTTTGTGATGGACAGAGCTGAAGCCATTACACGGCACAGATTTCCTAATAAGAGCTCATCATGTCACTGTTTGTGTCAGGGAAAAGGCAGAGTGGTAAGAGAAGCTACAGGGAAAAACTTGAGGATCTGTCTTAGGTCTAAATGGTATGATGATGATGATGTCTTGAAACATATTGGGCATATTTAGATGGCAAAAGATTAAAAGTAAACTGCTGTGGACTGCCAATTCCTCCAGCAAGATTAGCAAATGTAGAGTCCTCCAGCAGCTACTGGATACAATCAGAATCAGGATTACAGACATCATTTATAATATCAGAACAGAGCCAGATAACAAGAGAAACATTAACATAAAGGCCAAGCAGCAAAGTGTGTGTGCGTTTCTGAGTATGTGTGTGTGTGTGTGCAGCTTGTGGGTAAAGGGGGGGCGGTGATGGCTCCATAATCATCTTTCCTGCAGACAGGAAATGTTAATATTCGATGTTTTGATTCACTGTCTAAGGCCTGTAAAAATGAGTATGCAATACATTTGGCTTGGAAACGCCTGCTGCTCTGTCTCTGCACCATCCAGCAACGAGCGCACGATGAGATGATTCATCACAGCAGAGACAGCTTCCAGAGAATGAGATGAGATGAGAGTGGGAACAGTGTCATTTTATATTTCCCAGAGAAATACACAAAGCGAAGATGAATTGTAGCTGCTGGAGGCCCGATGGAACACCAACACAGGCTGGCACCGAACCTGGCGACGCCCCAGAGGTGTGATTACGCTACCATATTTGTCCAGCGCCTGTAATTAAAGAGGCGATACTCCCTTGATGTTGACCTCTCCTCTCGGCTGCACAGAGCCTCTGCTCAGCTTGGGCAAACTGAAGGTCACTGCGAGAGGCTCAGACGGGAAGCGATCTAGATTTTAGCAGGTCATGCGGTCCCATGAGTGCTGCCCCATATCTCAGTATAGGCTAACTGTACACTGGGTAGTCCAGGCGATGTTGTTTACAAGTCAGAAAGTTTTTTTTTTTTTTTGTTTGTTTTTTGAGTTTGGGATCTTTTTAGCGATGACATGCTGAAGCAGTAAATCACACATGAAAGCTCCAGGCATCAACAACACATAGAAGTGACGTTCATTGCTTTTCTGTTTGTTCTCCATCCATTTGTGTCTAATGAAACAATATCACAAAATGAACAAGGCCCTCATAATGAATTGAGAGCGGGGTGCTCGCAGTGTTTTGTTGGGGCTCTGTGCTGTAGAACCAGGAGATAAATTTCACATGAATCCGACTGGATTGTGGAAGGTGCCCTCTGGTCTGTTCCATTCACTAATGCATTCCTAAAATATTTAATTTCCGTGCATGCGTGTCTTTGAGAGGATTGTGGTTAGCTGCATTTATAAAGCTAAGGCCATAATAATTACTTTACTAATTTGCAGCGTTTGTGCTAAACCGATAAGACGCCCTCTTTCATGGGATTCAGAGGCTGCCATCAATAATGTGACTGCTTGGGGTAAAAGTGATTTAAAGCCCATTTCACACTTGACTTCAAAAAGAGAGTGATGGCTGGGCATTCTCTGATCCACACAGCTACCATCATGACCACATCCTACCCACAAGCTCTGCATTTAATGCCAACAAACAAGCAAACTTGAAGTTGGAGGAAATGTTTCTCTCAAAAGTTCTCTTGCAGTTTTTCTGTGACTTTTTCGTTCATGTGAGACTGTAATGAAAAATCTGCACTGTGTGTCTTTCAGTTGCTTAATCTTATATACCAGCTAGAAAGTAGTATCCCTAGAAATCATGTTCATATTGGAAAAATCCACCTGAACGTTTATTTCTTACATCAATGTTCAGTGCCCTGCATGAAGTAGCGTGCCCTATATGTAGCAAGGCGAGAAGTAAGGGTGCAGGAGTCAGCTACAATCTTTCCCTTACTATAAAGGGTCACTCCACTGATTTTACACATTAAGTTCAGTGTCCTTGTCATGAGTAGTACTATACATCCTGTGGAAATAGTTGTATAATGTATTAAGTGGCTCTGAAGGGAGTTTTTTAGGGCATTTTTGCCTTTGTTGGACAAGGGATATGAGAGAGGGGTCTGACATCCAACGAAGGGCCCCGGCTGGCATCAAATAGGCGGTTATATGGTATGTGCCTTATCCATTCATCTACTGGGGCTTAGAAGGAAAATAACCCTCATGGTGTCATCAGGGCTGTCTTAATTTTAGCTTGTGACTTCAAATTTATAACAGTCTGTGTTACTAACTGGAAGCGTGGAGTTTGAAAGAAGCTGGGGAATCTACCGAAAGACGCTAGAAAGACGTTGCATTATGGGAATTGTAGGATCCAGGGTTTTTAGGGTGCAACTCATATCAGGAGTCAGGATATCTTGGCCACTGCTGCTTCTATTTTGACCATCTTTTTAAAAATCCAACTTTAGAGCTGAAAAATAAATCGATCAACAGATAATAAATGATCATATATTTTCATTATCGATGAATCGTTTTAGTTAATTTCTTAAGAAAAAAATGCTAAAATTCTCTGCTTCCAGCTTCTTAAATGTGAATATTTTCTCTCCTATGACGGTAAACTGAACTGAAAAATATCTTTGGCTTGTGGACTATTGGTATGGCAAAATGACACATTTTAGGTTGCATCTTGGGCTTTTTTCACAGTTTTCTAGCATTATATAAACCAAACGACTAATCGATTCATCAAGAAAATATTCAACAGATTAATTGTTAATGAAAATAATTGTTAGTGTCAGCCCTAGCCAGCTTTATCAAAGTGCAGTAATAAATTGCTTTCTTAATCTAGTTTATTTGCCATTACCATCATCTTTCCATAACTGTAACCAAACCATAGTTGGCATGAGCAGATTGTAAGAGCAACAATAAATCTGCAGTTTTACAAAATTATTGTTCTTGTTTGGACTGACTGAGATTCCGAATGAATGAATGAACGAATGAAGGAGAAGATGGGAAAGTGGAGGACGGAGTGACTGTGTCTCAGTGAATGTACATGCTGTTGTTGCCTTTAGCAAACAAGCTGGTGGGTCAGTGACTTCATTAACAGGCTGATGGTACTCTGTGGAACGCTGAACACTGATGATCAACACAGAGCTCTGCTGATTAAAGTCCTATCCACTCAGTGTAGGCACTAATTATCTAGATTGACATGCCACTATAGCTTCTCTCTGAGCTGAGAGGTCTGGCCACTCTGCCCTCTACTGTCTCTGGTCATTCACATACGGCACAAAATGGATTTTCACAATGCAGCCAATATATGAACATAAACACTTTTTAATTTCACAGTAAGATATTTCAGTAAGATACTGTGTGTGTGTGTGTGTGTGTGGGTGTGTGGTTGTTTGGACCACCTACAGTATGTTTTGTAAGCAAGAGCGGTCCTGAAAATTATGGTATTGGTCCACTTAAGTTATAGGGGTGTTGTGCATGGGAGGTGCAGTATTACCACATAATTACAACAAGTTACCTAAATATTTAGCTACATACTGCAGTAGTTCATGATCTGTGCTCCATAGGGAGTCCATTTTTATTTGTACAGCCCAGTATCACAAATCACAAATTTGCCTCAGGGGGCTTTACAATCTGTACAGCAATATAACATCCTCTATCCTTAGGCTAGACCCTCAATTTGAATAATAATAATAATAATAAACTGTATTTATACAGCACAGTTCATGCATAAAATGGAGCACAAAGTGCTTAACATCAAAGAAAATCAGTCCCCAATTTAAAGCTGCACTCATCAATACTTTCATATTAATGATGGATTGTAAGGTTTCTCATATAGTGACAAACCCACAGAGAATTATCACCTGACCCCACAGTTCCCCTCAGCTCTAGGGCATTATAGCATCTCTTAGCTATAGCTATATATAGATATTTCCCTCAGGAGTTGGTGGAGACCAACACAGAGCTAAATGGAGAGTAAATATTTGATTTACATTCGACAAAAACACCTTTGGCCTGCCGCTGAGTGTGCATTACTGCCACCTACCATGTTGGAGTGCGAAGTTATCTACCCCCACAAACAAACACAGTGCTATCTTCTCGCTAAACTTTTGGGGGATTGGAAGCCCTGGATGTGGCGCCTGGGGTGGGTCCAGTTGTAACACCAGCGATTGTCCGACCAATGAGAATTTGGTTGGACAAAACCATATTGACCAACCAGTCGACGGGCAGACTACAGCCCTACTGCAATCAACAGCAGACATCAACCTGGGATGTTAATTGAATGACCCCACAAATGCATTACCGCAGCCCATTAGTGTCCATGCTGCCTTGAGCTCCATCAAGTAGACACGATATGGCATCTTTAGGCTATGAAGTGTTGAAACCCACAGGACACATTTTGACTTTATCTAAACTGGGAAAGCAGAAATAACTCTTTCTAAAACTGTAGATGTCTGAATAATATGACTATCTATGCATGTATCGTTACAACGATCATACAGACCTGTGAGGGAGAGATAAATAGAAAGATACAGCACAAACACCATCTTTGTGTAATGAGATTACGTTCACTTGGGCTGATTAAATTTGGTTCCTCCAGGCATCAGATTCTTTGAAGGTCTCGTAGCTGAGATGTGTTTTTTTTTTTTTTTTTTCCTGCTATCATCACAGAACATGCAGTACTGTATACATCACAATGTGACCAATGTTTGTGGAGGTGCAGTTTCCTAATAAGAGAAAGTTTCTTTTCATTTTCTTGAACCAAGAGTTTCCTCTGATGGAAAATATGTGAGCCTTTGAAGGTGTATATTTCATCAGACAATGATGAAAGGGCTTCAAGCTCAATGACAGAAATGGAGAACTGATTTTCCTGGACATGTCTAAGTCTGTTGTAGGTTGAAAGGACACAGAGACGGTTCATAATCTGATTAGACATCCATTACACCCTCGCAGGGACATGGCACCAGCACAGAGCTGGAACTCATTGTGTAAGTACAACAGATACACTATCTCGGTTGTGTGCTGCTGTGAGAGAGTGTGCGCTCCATGCTGAATGTCAAAGTTACTACAAGGAACTGTTATTTTGTGGTGATTTTAGTGGCCCCTGTGGACAAAAGCGGTTGTGTTTTCCCAGAATGAAGACTGCATTTCCTATGAGCACCACCGCCTCATGAAGATCTTGGCTAGCACTTGCTCACTTGTGCGCTATCTCTTTTTTCCTCTCATCTTTTTTAAAATGAGTCGGGAAGCCAACAACAAGTCTAACTTTACTTTTAACGTTATCAAACAAAGACAATATCCCCTCCTCGTCCTAGTAACGTCTTTGTACTCCCTCATGCTACAATGCTACACGTAATGTAAACATAGGCTCTTCTGGTCTGCGTGCTGTAAATCATTTCGTCTGATTTCGTGGGGAATCTGACCCGGTGGCAGGCATTTAGAATAACTAAATAGCCAATCTGCTCGCTGATGGTCTTGTTTGCTTATGCAGGTCACACAGAGGCATCATGAGACTGTTTCATAACCAGTTAAAGGTTCCTCGTGGTAACTTTAAAGATTGCAGGAATTATAATTGTTGTATAGCAGATGTCTCAACTGTAAGCATTTATAGTCGAGAAATAAAATATTATATTATATATATATATATTTATTTTTTTTTTGCAGAGTGAGTCACACAGGCTTCTATTAAAACACCACTGGGGTTTATAGTTGCAACCTCATCCAGGGTTTTCCCTGGATTTTTTGAGACAAAGGTGGCAAAGGCTGAAGAAGGTGCGGGTGCGGCGTACACAGTTTGTGTCGAGCACTTAAGTGAAAAAATCACAATTTGGCAGAAATAGTGTCCATAGGGATTTAAATTTTATACCAAGATGGAACAAAAAGATAAATAAAAATAAAGGTTGTTACCAGTGTTTATTTTGTAGGCCTGGGACAATATGCTTATCTCCTGATTTGATACTATCACGATACGGGTTCTGATTCAATTCAGAATCGATTTTCAATTGAATGAATAGAAAAGGGGCACTATTTTCAGTCTCTTACTGCAGTATACTGTATGCCAAACCATTCACTGGTGTCCTTAGTCCACTGAAATACAACATGAAACATAACTGGCAGATAAGATAAATGTTCCACAGCCTTTTTATTTAAAAAAGTTAACTGCATTCGTCTCACAAAGGTAATTATTTAGTCATTAAATCAAAACATGCTTGCAACCACTGCCTTTTTTTGAAGATGAATTACAAGATAACTGCATGTGTGCATGCTGTGCACTGTACGGGTGCTACACTGCTCTTGCAGTTGAGTTCCGCCTTTTTCATTCATCAACATCACATGTCTAAATTTTCAACAAAGGCAGCGGCCAGTAATACAAAGGCAGCCCACCTTTGAGTTAGATAGGCAGGGAAAACCCTGTCATCTTCATAAGCCAATATAATCTTGAATATTAAAACACATTCTTCCATATGTTAAATGTGCCTAATCAGGGTTCCTGCGGATCCTTAAAAAGTCTTAAAATAGATTTTCAGAATTGAACCCAAAGAGTTTTATCTAATATAAAGCTTAACACTGGGACACCGCTCATTGCAAATGCAATCATAATCATTTTTACATATGACTGTTTGTATGGAGATACAAAAATATCCCCAAAAATATTCCTATTAATATTTTCAAGTTGATTAAAGCTCAGCCCTAATGTGCATTTTTTTTGTTGTGGAAAGGGTATTAAACTTTCTCTGTCAAGGTCTTGCAAAGGTCATACATTTGATTTCAAAAAGTGTGCAGCAACCCTGCTAATGGGTTCTGTGAGACTTAATCATTTTAATGGACTAAGGAAAGTATGTAAAACAAACATGAATTGTGAAATGGCACAAAAAAATGTGTCCTTCAATTTATACTTGGACGTGCTGTAATAGGCTATTGCGCTTGTCTTTTCTTGGATTAAAAGTAATTCCTAAATAAGAGAGTTGGACATAATGAACCCTTTCACTTGAATTATCATTTATATTAAACTGACTCTATTTTTCTAATAATAAAAAGGGATAATACATATAATGATGTGTTGTATTAGCCTGCCAGTGAGGTCTATGAATGTGTAAACAGGAAAAATAATCACTATGTATACTTTAAAGAAAGAAACTTCTAATATTAGAAAACCCTGATCTGTCACACGTATTTCCAGTCAGAAGCACTGAAATTACAGTCCTGTTAGACTTGAAGTGAACTGCTGGTATATGCTTCAACTCATTAAAAACGACCATCATTGCTGCCATTTTATCAGCAGGTGTATAAAAGGCCGACTCGTCACGTTAAAGAAATGAACCTCAGGACATAACCAAGGGAAGGGAATAATGAGAATATAATAAGAGAAAAACATGATGATGTCTACTACATGTGAATTAGTTTTAGGAGTGTATAATGCCATAGCCAGCTATTTAGAAATTACACACACCAGCATAATTTATCAGATGAAACCATAAAAAAACATAATTTTAACTTTAAGATAGTTGGGCATCCACTGAGGGTAAAAGTGTTCCAGTCGTAGGTGAGTACAGCTGAGGAACAGGTGCAAACGAGCTTCAACCCTAAGATGGGCTTTGTACTGGTTTTTCAGGTACCAGTGCTGGAAAGCCAACCTTAAATAGTAATGTAGAAGTGAACCCCTGTGCAACAATATCCATAATTCAGCCAATGGTTTCTCTGTGAACCTCTACTTCAAAGTAATATCGATTGCGATGCCAATCGATGACTCCTCCAGTTCAGCTGGCATTCCTGTCAACTTTATAATGGAAAAGTAACGCACAGCAAGGGTTGTAGTGAGGTGCTGATCACTGGAAGTAGACTCGAGTCTGTTACCGTTGTAACGGTTTTAAATATCCTCACACAGGTAAAGAGATCCCTATAAAAGGAGTTATTTCATGTCACACTAAGTCGGCCATTTATCTTGCCCTTGTGGAAAGTCATATGTTGGAGAGACGAGTAGAACGCTGAAAACTCGCATTGCTCAACTTAGAAGCACTATTAGATGCAAAAACATGAATTATGCAGCAGCAGCACATTTTGCTGAATTTAATCATCATTTCCACTCTAAGATATATTGGTATTGAGAAAGTATCACTCCCTCCAAGAGAAGGTAACTTGGGTATCTTACTCTCCAGGAGGGAACACTATTGGATCCACGGTCCGAGAACCCTGTCACCTCATGGATTGAATATAGATTAGGACTTGAAGTGTTTTCTGTAATGTACCTGTATTTATTGGATATTTAGATTAAGTTGTTTATAATGTTCATTCAGAGCGGATATTTAACTTTTTCTGTATATCTATTAGGAATCTGTGCAAAATAAATGTATTTTTAATATATTTGAAAATACTAAACCAAAAAAATTG
The DNA here is from genome assembly GCA_038419695.1 of Scomberomorus guttatus. Taxonomy (NCBI): domain Eukaryota; kingdom Metazoa; phylum Chordata; class Actinopteri; order Scombriformes; family Scombridae; genus Scomberomorus; species Scomberomorus guttatus. The sequence continues at coordinate 11,114,308 of CM076447.1, read as the reverse complement.
GAATGTAAAATTAAAATCTCTATGTGGTATGAAACATAGTGGTTCTTGTCACTTTATGTGAGGAGAATTGATTGGCTGTAGTTTCTGTCACTGTTTGTTAAAAGTTTTGATTCCCTGAAGGCCTCTTGATTGCTTTTTCTCACTCTTATGGTGGAACATGATTATCTAATCACCATCAGATGTGTTACTAGGGTGTGGCCTATATAACACACCAGTGCCCGTGTTCCACTATGATGGTTGATCTTGAAGAAGGCCCGAGGGCCGAAACGTCATCTGAATAAAAGAAAAATGCATATGGACACTTTCTTTCTACTCTCATTCATGTCAACTTTGTCATTGTAAAATTATGTCTAATCCACTCCTCTGTGCCAGACATTGCCTGACTCTTAAGAGAAATACTCATGAAACTGCATTTTTATTTGAACCCTGATTGCCACCAGTAAGTCAACCTTTGACACATTGTCATTCAGAAAATCATCCAATGGGACGCCCCTTATGGCCTATGTGCCGAACCACAACATCCCCGGTTTGAGTTTGGCAGGGGACCTTTGTTGCATGTCTCATCATCTCTCTACTCTCGAAACAAAATCGTCCAATAATGGGAAAGCATCCCAGTTATCATTATCTAGACAAATTGGCCACAATGTCAGTTTTCTGATCTATGCTTTATCAGAGAGGGTGAAGAGCAAAGCATTTTTACCGGACCAAAATGTAAGCTAGGTAGGCTAGGGTGGCAAAATGTTGCAGCTAGTGGAACATTTTTTCTTTCTTTTTTTCCTCCTATTGGAGTTTGTAAAGCTGACTGAGGACATCGCTTCACATCACCTCGCTATGCTACAGTAGCTGGTGGTGTGCTGCTCCCATCTCGACATGAAACTTTGAAAAGTCTTGTACTCGTTGCACTAGTTTTCAGTGAATTGAGCTCCTTAATTGATCACTTCGTTACGTTTGCAGTCAAAAAATCTATGAATTTTCAAGGAACTTCAGCACAAAATGAGCAGAATGTGTAATAAAAGACAGTAATTGCTTTAGCAGGAAGAGCACGATTTAAAAAAAAAAAAAACAAAAAAAAAAAACATGCACATGCCTTTAGTTCAATCTCTTAGGCTCCACAAACTCTTTCATAGCAATGTTCTTGTTCTCTGCTTTTGTCTGATGTTCATATGATTCTGGCACTCTATTAAGTAAATCTGAATGAATGAAGTGCATGTTATTCATCATTTAAAATTTTTTTTTGAAAAACCCCAGAAAAACTTTTGTTGATGTTCAAGGAGACCAGCGAATGCATGAAGGTAATAACAATCCTGTTTGTATTCAAGTCCAAAGTGCTCTTGTGTTTTTATATATTTTTACAATTATATTTTGTGCAACAAATTCTAGAGTAATATCTTGTCTTTCAAAACATTTTTGAAAATATTTCTGAATACCAAACCATCACAGCAGAGAATGGTACTCTTTTACGTGTCAGTGATAGATGCTGACATATCTACTATATGAAGAAACAAAGCTAAATTGTCCTTGAATATGTATGCTATGTATTTGGAGGCCTTGACACTGTCTCCCTCCTTATATCATTCTTCTTTTTATGAAACCATCTGTGATCCACCCTGGCCGACATCCTCACTGAGGAGGAAATATATCAGAGGAGCAGGTCTCTGCACCAGTGATCATAACACAGTGAAGTACGCTGGCTCCAAGCCCAAGGGCCAAAAAGAAATTAGTTACCCATGATCATATCATTTATTCACCTGACACTGTGTTCTTGGCTTTGTGTTTTTTTTTTTTTCTCTGCCAGTCTCTCTCTCTATTTTCCTTGTTCATTTGTGAGGAAACGCTTCTTCATTTGTTTTGCGTGATTGAGGAGGGAGATGCAGGCGAGTCAGTGCAGCCTTGGATAAGAGAGGGAATCCAGTCACAGCTGGTGTGTCGCTCTCCCGTAATGAGCAAACGTGACAAGATGAAATTGTATAGCATCTGCCATGTGCCACAGCCCAGGCATTTTGAGGAAAGGACAATTTAAAGGTATTCATGTGGCTCCGAAATTGTTGGTGGACATGAATAGAACTTTTTTTTTCCTTTTCTGTCATCTATAAACTAAAATTAGAGACAATCGCACAGTTGGCACTCTCTCCCAGAACTCTTATCCTGCGTTTCCTCTGTGTTAGTCATATAAGATAATGATTCAAGGGGTGGTTATCCAAGATAGCTTGCATTCTTGTCAGTGCACCAGAAGTGGTCAAAGGTGTTGCCAGATGGTGTCTGAGGATCCAGGAACTCAATCATCTTCCATCCTCTATAAACAGGTGTAATGGGGCATGAAACTTCCTACCACCAAGTGCAGGATATCTTCTTTGAGTAAGCAAAGAATCGTGCAGTAAACAGAATGCATGTCTTTTAGGGCTAACGGTAGCAATGCTCAGCTGAAGGAAAAAGGTTTTGAAGTCAGTTGTCCTTTCAGACTTTGGAAGTATAGTAGAACATGAAATGCTGTATAGTCACGAACGTGGACTATTATTAGTGCTCTCAGGGGTTCCTTTTTCCATGCATTTCTTAAAGGAATAGTTTTACATTTTTAGGAAGTATGCTTATTTGCTTTATTTCCAAGGGTTGGATGAGGACTATCACTCTCATGTCTTTATGTCAGTATGGAACTACAGCGGGGAGGCAAATATCCTAGCTTAGCATATAGAGTAAAAGTGGGGGAAACAGCTAGCGCAGGTCACTCCAAAGTTCAAAAGTTGACGACAAGTTGTGTGGTGTTTCTTTTTTTCGAACACTTCCCAACCCCATAAGACCCCCACCATTGCAGGCAGCATAAAGTCCATTTGAATATTTTAATGATAAAAGGAAGTTAAGATAGAAGGAACGGAAGTTAAGGTAACACTCTTGAGAAAACTTTTCATTATTGATTAATCTGCTGATTATTTTCTCAGTGAATCCATTAATCATTAGGTCTATAAAATGTCCAAATGACCAAAATCCAAAGATATTCAGTTTACTATCATGTATGATGAAGAAAACCATTAAATCATCACACTTGAGAATTTGAAAAGAACAGATTTTTGGCATTTTTGCTTGAAAAATGACTAAAACAATTATTTGTTTATCAAAATAGTTGCCAATCAATTTTCTGCCAATCGATTAATTGACTAATCGTTGCAGCTCTGGAGTTTACTTTTGGATTATGGGTAAATATTTGATTCATTTGGCAACTATGACATCATGTTTTGTTTGTCGTTTATTCACAACTGCAACAGCGAAGCATTTTGAATTTGCTACGGCTGTGATTGGCTACAACTCTGACTGTCTTCTTCCCCATTGCAACAGTAGCCAAGGCTTATGGGTATTGTAGTATTTAGAGTCGTGCACCATGCCAAACTGACGGGAAAAAACATTATTTCACAGAGACAAAGTTGAAGTAATTAAAACAGACTAGCTCTTTCCCCCCGCTTCTTTATGCTAAGCTAGCACACAGACAGAATTTCATCTAACTTTCAGTAATAAAGTTAATAAGTGTGTCTCCCAGAATGTCAAACTATTACTTATAATTGCCAAGATGGCTGCTGGCTTCGGAAGCTGCAGTTTTAAAAAATCTGAAATTGCTAACTATATTTAATATGCCAGTTTCTCGGACTTTGCTACACTTAGTTGCACTCTCTCTGTGGTGAACCTTGGCCCAAGCAAATCTGCTACATGTTATAAAATGTGTAGGAAAGCACTGCATGCCTGGAAATTGCTGTCTGAAATGCGGCTCTGAGCTCTGATAGCAGACTAAGCTCTGGTGAGGAAAGTAGAGAACAAAACTGCCCAATCCCTCCTGCAGTTGTTCCAACTATCTACTCTCTCCAGCCATCCAATATGTCAGTGGATGGTAGAAGAAAATTGCTACAGGTGAAACTGGTGGATGCAGTTTAGGGCAGAGAAAAGCTGTGGACATTATAGATAGGCAACCTGCTTGACTAAAACAGGGAAATAAGGTTGAAACTCCACAAACTACCTCTTTTTAAAACCCACCGTCGGTGTACTTTAGCTCAGAATTAATCTCACCAATTTCTGTCTGACTATTATGAACATATTCTCTCATACTTACAGAAACAGTTCCCCTTTAAGTCATTTGCATTTTCATCTTTGCGAGAAATCTACGGTGTGAGATCAAAGTCCCTCTTTAACTCATTAGTGGATAAGATGGAGAATAAAATTCCCAACACTCCCGTACGTAGCTTTCTGTGATAGCTGCCATTAGCACACGGTGAAAAGGCCAACATAGAAATAATTGCTCAGTTTAATTTCCGAATGTGTGAGTTAGAATGATATTACTTTATTTTTTAAGCAGGCTTTCCACTATTTCTCTCTCCCATCTATATATTCCTCCACTCTGAAATATTGGAGTTAGAAGCACATAGAAAGTGTATTTTTATTCAATTAATGCCACATGTCTTGAGCTCCATTCCTACACTGTTGCCACAAAGCTGTCAAGTGGATGTTGCTCAAAATAGCACCCAGGCTATTTCCCCAACTGTCACCCAACAGCTCAACAGTAATAACAATGAAACTATTTAAAATGCTCCAATCAAAACTAAATAGGATTAACCAAGTTGTCACACATTTCTCCCTAAGTGACAATTTTTAAGCTCAAGTTTATTTATTAAACATTGGGGGGGAAAAAAATTCAGATAGATGTCCTGAATCAGAGCATGCACCGGTTTTCTCTCTTCTGCATCTCAGAACATCGTTCTTCCTCGTGTACTCAATGCTGCTTTTCTAGAAACAGGACGCCATGCCTCTTGTTGGATTTTGCTACAGTATGTGCTCACATGTGATCTCGTATATACACCCACCACACACACACATCTCAGATCATGGTCACTTTTGGGGACATTACACAGACTTACATTCATTTCCTTGAGACTTACCCTAACCTTAACCACTGACCCAAAAATAAGCTTTTTCCCAATTGGGGACACAGCAATTGTACAAGCCGTCCCCAATTAACTGGCCCCAAGTCTGAAAATTGTCCCCAAAAGTAGCCTATGACAGACCACACACACACACGCACGCACAAAAACATCTCGTTGGGAGTTTTACCTTTACGACCAGATCGGTTTTCAAATATCTCAGAGGAAATTAAATTGGAAAAACAATATTGATGTTTGTGTCTTTCTGTTCATGTAGCAGAGTCTCTGTTCAGCTCAGGCTCCTTCTATATAAATCACCAGATAGAAAAATCTCCCTGCTCAGCTGTCACTCTCATGCAGTACAGTACATGAGTGTTAGTGTTCAATCATCACTTCTAGTACATGACAGAAACCTCTCATGTACATTACTGACACTCCTCAAGGTTATTGTACGGTGTATTCTGACGTTCTTGTACAGGATAAACTGTAACATGTTTCTCTGTACGGAGCAGCATGGATTAATTTATAATACATTAGTGATAACCTGCGTCAAATTATAATCAGTAACCAGTAGTTAGGTTCAGTTTAACAATCTGTTGCGAATAGCAACAGCTACCGACACAGTTCTAAAGCTGTTTAAGTAACATTTTATGTTTGGACTCATTGTGAACCAGCAAATATCGACAAGAATCGTTCTCTACTCCCTGGTTGGAGCATTGTCTGTAGGTACTTTCTTCTTATTACTGTTTTGTGGTTATTGATCGGTGTTTTAGTAGAATGTAGTTTTTTCTGCTATCAGGTCACAGCAAGCTAGCAATTATACTAGCTGTCTGAGACTGATGTGTCAGTAGCTGTAAGGTTTTACAAACAGGATGAAAGCCAGCAGTATTGAGGTGTATAGAGTGGTGGAAAAATGAACAGCTTCAATACAAGAGGAGCTCTGATTTTTACTTGTGAAAATAGGAAATTACAGAAACTTCCAGAACACTTACAAAGATGTAAAAGGTTTGTGGACTAAAAAACAAACTTATAGGCTCGGCCAATTAAAGCAGCAGAGAACTCAACATTGCTTTCCCACCCAGCATTTATAGTTTAGGCCCCTACTAACCCCATTACACAGTGAAGGGTAAATGATCTGCAGCAAAATATAGCAAAAATTACATTTAATAAATGTAAATAATGTAAATTGCAAATGTGGCTGTGGCTCTCTGGCCTGACTGTGTTCAGTCAGTAGAGAAGCAGCATGTTCAGATGACCAACCATCAGCTAGATAGAGATGTGAAGGAGCTGTGAATGCACGTACCACTGGAAACATCCGTGTTATTTTTCCTTCATGTGTTAATACTGCATTTCAAACACTGCCGTCTTTTTTTTAATTTGTCATGGGTCTAATTTGCATGATCAACCTGGTTGCTCAGATGCAGTGGAAACACAAACAGGATTGCACAAAAGGGCCTTTTTAGTTCCTGAGATTAGTTCCTCTGGTTCAAAGTACCTGAAACTTTTGATCGAAAAGGGGCTATAACTATCCAGCTAAAGAGTCAAAGTCCTGACGTCACTGAAGTACATTTAAAAGGTGGAGAGCCTCTCATAGTAGACCTGCTAGCCCAGCTATAATAGAGGTACCCACACAGTAACTCTCTTAAAAAGGCCACAGATGTCCTTCTAGTGACTGTCATCGTACTCCCTGTCCGTTTCAGAGTGGACAAGGAGAGTCTGACAATACCTCCTCATGGCATGTTGTCATTGTCTAACTTTTCATGTCGGTCAGTGTCCCTTGCCCCCGCGTGTCATATACTTTTGGCCACACCTCCTACAGCCCCCCCCCCACTCCTGTTTAAGGGTGTAGTTATCATTTAAATTCTGAGTAGTCCAACTTCTGTTTCTTCAAAATCCTCTCAACTAATAGTTATATTTTTAAAAAGAGATTTTATTATGTTGTTGTAATGAGATTGCAGAAATTGTTTGTCGTCTGTTACTTTCAAACTTCACCCACATTATGAAAAAAATGATGATAGAGAAAAAGAGATGATAGGTCATCTTGTAAGGATGCAAGAGTGCGTTTGCTTCTGTTCCCTTGGAAACCACAATACAGTATAGTGGGCAGCACTTCTTTCATTGACAGGATGGGTACTCATGTGAAGGTCAGTCACAGTGTTTTCGCTTCCTCTGACGTCAATGTGACTCACTTTACTTCACACTATATTTGTACAGGCGAGAAAGGCAAAAAAAAATGAGGATTTGAGAATTTATTCGCAGGCTGGTATTAATGGATAGAAATTGTCGTCAGACCTTAAGAGGTGTATGGAGGTGTGTTGGTGTCGCAAGTGTCTCTCTGAGACACATTTACAAAGTGGCATTGTTATTTTGGAGAAGACTGGTTATATTTGAACATTTATAATATAATATTCTGCTTTTTAGTTGAAGGATTTTGTAAAAGTTAAGTATACCTCCCATTATCAAAAATGAACTAAGTTACCTACCTAATTTACCTTAGTATCTACCATAAAAAGCACCAGGTTTCTCTGACTCTGTCTTTGATCCACAGTCAGCAATTTCATGACAGGGACATTGAATTAAGACACCTCATCATAAATCACCAGGCAGGGCCTCTAAAAGGGACACAGGAATATGGATAATAAAATAGCTGTACAATACAATGTGATGGAATGGTCCAGAAAGTGATGAACCTAGCTGTTTTCCTTAAATTTACTCAAGCGAGTTCACCCGTAAACTGTTATTTGACCCCAACTCTTTGAGTCATGACTGAAAGTAAAGGAATCTGATCATCCTTGTAGCGAGTCTTCCTCGCTGGCGCTGATGTGATCTTATCTACAGTAGCTTCCTGACTGCTGCTCAGATAGCAGCACTCCCGGCAGTGCCCTCAGATAAATGCTGCCACAGAGCATGTGCTCTCCCAGACATAAAGCTGCATCAAAGCTGTTTGCAACATTAGCACCACTGGCTGCATGACCGTGCACATTAGTGATGGTTGAGGGTGGTTGATATGAAGGAGATGAAGGGCGAGGAGATGTAGACGAAGGAGGGAGGAAGAAGATGAAGATAAAATGTGGAAACAATGAGGGCTCTATTTTTGTGATGGTGCATGGTGGGTTAACTGGGTCGGGGGAAGTGATATTTTTGTCAACTGCAAACAATTATTTTCTGTGTTTGTACATGTTTGGTATTGATATACTGAATGTTGCTGAATTTGGAGACAAAATGCAGCAAAGTCATGTGCTGTTTATGATAGTTAAGATCTTAACTTAGATGAAATGTATTTATGTACACATGCTCGTACTGTATGTACATTGAAAGAGTTATTGGTCACTGTAATTCTCCCTCCTGTCCAACCAAGTGGTTCCTTCTTTAACATGATTCCAGTGTAAGAGATAGGGGGTCAAAATCTACAGTTGTAACGTTTGTAATGCAAGTTCAGCCAAAGGTGAAATGAAGCTTCAGCAGTCTGAATTTTGACAAATTAAATGGTTACCGTCCAAGGTTACAGCCTTTTTATTATGACATTCCCTCTTTGTGTTTCCTCGGACTGTGTTTGCTGAGTTGCAAAGGAGGGATACAAACACAAAGACACACAAAGAAGGAATTTCATACGAAATGCTCATATTAACTGTGACTGAATTTTAAAACGCCTTTCATACGAGCCAAGGATCGCCCATCAGGGATCCCATCTGAAACATTCTAACAATTGATTGAAAACCACAGGTGATGTGCATTTAACTAATTATGTGACGGTGAATACTTATGCAAACATGTTTATATTTTATATATATATATTATATTTTTGTAGGTTAATGTCAAAAACCACAGCTACTCGCTGAATATGACTGTCCTATAGCTACAGCCAATTTCACTGAAGAATATTTAAAGCAATCGTCGCTAAACTGTTATTTGCACTATTGTTGCAGTCCACATTAATTTGGACCTGGGGTTAATCAAAATTATCAGTTCCGTCATGAAAAAAAGCCTTGACCATTTACTATAATGAGCCCATTGTGCAACTGTCATGAAACATGCTAAATCAGCGGAGTCAGCACCTGCACCTGTTTGTCGGACAGGATTTCAAAGCTGCGTCGTCATTTCATTCTTAACAAACACGACAGTGATTGGCAGCCACGTCCAATTACAGCCGCAACTGGCTGACACCAGCTCAGGTCATCAAATTTCCACTTGGACCTCCGGTTGTCAAATAGTCCCATTGATCCCCGAGCTGTGGTATCTATTGAAAGCTGATGAGGGACTGTACAGGTCAGGGGAGACGAGCCTGGATGGGTTCAATTAATGATGCATCATGGGAGATTGACGTGATTAGTTGTGGTAAGGAGGAAAGCCCTGTGGTTTTATTATGCTATGCAGGTTTGTGTGTGTTAGAGAGAGAAAGAGAGGGCTCATTCTGAGTCTAATTATCATTTTATGTATTTAAAGCTGCACTAGTTAACATTTTATATTAACAATGGATCAAATTACTAAATGTAATGTCAAAGGTGTCACTCAGAGTACAGAAAATTATCACCAGACTCTGCAGTTCCTCTCAGTTTCTATAGAGCATTTTAGTGTCTCTCAGCTAATTGTTTTGGTTTTATGGGCGGCAACTTAAATGTTTTACCCACCAGTCTCATTAATGTCATTTTAAGACACAGCAGTCAGTTGATTTCAGGAAGGGAAAAAAAAACTCACTGTACCTGCCCAGCACCAAATGGCAAGAAGACAAAGCTAACGACTAGCTGGTGAACATAGTGAAGCATTCAGCAACTAAAGAGGCAGATTCCTCAAGAGTTGAAACCAAAGCAGAGCCAAAAGGAGACTGAATATTGAGTGGTCAGAAACATGACTGATAATGTTGCTGTGTGTCTGCTGGATGTGTAAATAGGCAAGTGTTTGCTAACATGTTTGCTATAACAACTTTATAACATATAATATGCCAATGATGTGTTTATAGTTTGTTGTGCTGCCCCCAAGTGGCAAGTTGTAAAAAAAAAAAAAAAGGAAATATATGAGATGAGACTATATTAAATTATTAACATTACAGCCCCATGAAATCAGTCTTCACTGCACTTAACTCTGTTGGGAGATAGGACACGACTCACTGGCCTTAACAAACAGAGAAAAAGACTAATAAGAGTAAACAGGTCAGATGTTTTCAGCTGAGTCAGGTGTTTTGTATGCTAGTATATCAAGAGCAAGTTTATGAAGACGTCAGGGCAAAGTGGCAGCAATCAGGCCCAGAGTAAGTGCTTTTTCTCCGATTTTTTTCATTGAACTTAAATTTACTATTGCTGTTTAACCTGCTGTTGAACTCTAAGTCTATAACTGAAATGAAATATTGATATTCTAATATTAATATTCAGATTATTCCATTTCATTGAATTCTGACGAGCATAGCTTCACAGAAAATTGGTTTTATGTGGATCAGCCCTTTGTTTCACGTTAAATACTGATATGAGCAAAATACATTTTCCTAATCATATTTATTCCCCATTCGCTGCAGCCTTCTCACCCAAACAATCAGATGATCTGCAGTCATCGGTGCAATTCTGTGTGCGAGAGTCTGGGTAAATCCCAGCGCGTGTGTGCTGATGCACATGTGCATATGAGGAATATTCATATTCCTCATATGCACTCAATAATTAAATTTAAATTAGTAAACCAGTTAAATGTATTCCACATAAACAGGATTTGGAAGCTCTTCAATGCTTAGTAAGAAACCAAAATTAATAACTGACTAATAACTAATAACTTGGCACCAGTGTGAGTTTCCAACTGCACACATTCTCTGTGATTGATATCGGCAAAAATTGCTACTATGCCACTACACACTGCACAAGCAGTTCATTAGTGAGTGTGAAAGCCATTTGCAACAAGTAATTAGCTGTACTTTCTGAGTGAATATCAATAATTTCAAATCTTCTGACCATATATAAGATCTCTCACTCTAGAAGAGTGCAGTGATATTTATTTTGTACCGAATGTAAGCATCCAGTGTCTTTATCTGTGACTTACCACAGTGTCCCAAACAATTCATTCACGTTATTCACGTTACAAAAGCAGCAAGATAAAGACAGCTGAGAAAAAAGGGAGAGATCCTGTTATGAGACTTGACCACATGGATTTTTCAAAGTTAGAGCACAGTCTTGATTCCAAAGTGGATCAGCAGCCTGTTAATACAGAAGAAAAGAAAAATAGTCCAGTTTTTAGAGTTTATTCGGCCTGCAGCTGCATTTTCCACAGAAGAACATTTAAGGTCCTCTTTGACTCAGGTTAAAGGAGAGTTTACAGTAGTCTTGACCAGATGAGATGAAAGCATTGGTAACCCTCTCAAAGTTTTTTTTTTTTATTCTAGAGATGCTTCTTTAGCTGCAGGAGAGAGGACTGAACCCTCTTGACCTGCTCAGTGAAGCCGTGGTAAGAGTTCTGTGTCATACCCTGCTCTTTAACGGATGGTTTAACATACTGTAGCCAAAAGGCCACAGGCCCAGATTATCTTTTGTTGTGTTGCTAGATAGAATTTGGTGGATAACAAAGAACTAACTCTGATCCAGTGTCTGTTGTTTATTTAGGATTGTTTAGAAGAATTAGCTGTACTTGTGCACCATCCAGTGCTTATTTATTTTAGGGATTTGGGAGCTGCTGTCATTGAGGAGTGATATCAAAGTACTGGCAACACTTGCAAGTGCAAAACAGCAGTGTAATATTCACTTACCACAAAAATGTACCACTTTATTTTTGGCCTACCTACATACATATTTATTTGTTACTTTGTTCAAATAGACATTTTCTCTCTTTGAACATTTACACAGTGTTGTTTTATTGTATTAACAGCGTGACTTTCTGAAGAAGTCATTGCTTATAATCAATCAATCAATCATTTATTAATGACCACACGACCGAGGTTGGTGGAATTTGCTTTCGGGTAAGCTCAGTGTCAATAACATCAAACATACACAGATATCGGCATCACATCAGACACATGACTATCACAACAGACAATATTCAGATTACCACAAGACAGAAATCACAGACAGCATTTACAAGAATGACACAGAGGTTTTAAGTGCAGGTACATCTGTCAGGGTTAGTAGGAAGAGTCCTTATTGCAGTGGGGGGGGGGGAAGGTTCGGCAGGGACCTGTAGCGCCTTCTAGAGGGCATCAGCTGGGAGAGGTGGCGAGCAGGGTGATTGTACATTAGTGATATAGTGATTCAACTGATGGGAGGGAGGTGTCAATAATCTTGGATGATTTATTGACTATGCGCTGCTTTTTTGTGACTGTCTGTGCTGCCGTACCAGACTGTTATGGATGAGGTCAACGATGGCTGTGTAAAACAGAAGCAGGAGGTTTTGTTTCACTTTGAATTCTTTGAGCTGTCTTAAGAAGAAGAGTCTTTGCTGGGCTTTTTTTTTTGGTAATGAAGTCTGTATTGATGTTCTATTTGAGTGTGCCAAGAAATTTGAATGAGTCAGTGATGGTTATGGGCAGTTGTGTCCTAAAGTTCTGGTGTGGATCCAAATTGTAACTTTTAGTTGTCCAGAATCCTGTCACATGTGCCTACACTCAAAGAGGACATGTACTGTAACTAACATCGCTGACTAAGCATGTGCTAGAAAAGCAAAATGGACGCTTGCTTTGAAGAGAGACTATGTGAGCAGATTCGTCGACTATCTACATCTGTGTAATTCCTCTTTAAGGGAGTACAAAGACACACAAACGGCACTGGAGAAATCACACGAATCTTTAGAAGTATGATTGTGCATGCCCAAGACGAAGTATCTTATGCAGACCCCCAATTGAAAATGGAGCTTGACTCATCCAGTGCTTTACTTTGATCCACCAACATCTGTTATCCAAATAAGATTAGATGGAAATATCTTCTTTTTGGGACTGTGAGCTAACAAGAAAAAGAAAAGTTTGAACATATCTCCTCGATGCTGATGGATGACTACAATAAATCAGCTCATTTGAAATAATCACCACGCTCCAGGTCTGATTAAGCCACTTGTTAAACAGTCTGCTATTTTTCATTTTCAGATTTTGCACTGACTTTGTTCATCTAGTCCAAAAACATTTTGCCTCGCAGCTGAACTGTAAACTGCCATTTTCAAATGATTCATTTTCAGGTGAAACTTTGACCCGTTTTTAATACTGTAAGCCAGTAATGGAATTTCAAGGTATTACATTATTGAGGTGTGGGTCAGTACATACATTATTGTTCAGAATGGGAACACACACACACACACACACAGATGCTTAAAATCCCAGGAAAACTGTAGCAGAAATTTCCTGTGTTGAACCCTACCCCCAAAAAACGTCAGTGGAAGTGGAATCATCTGCCTTTTTTTCCCGCTGCGTCATTGTACACAGAGCAACTAAGTAAAACATTGTAAATTTATACAAACATAGTCTTGTCTCAGTGAAGAGAAGTGAGGCAGATCATTGCGATGTGTGACCCGCGTCTTGACCCTCATTTCTGCTCCCCGCTTCGGTGTTCTCAGCTCATCAGCTCGTGTACCAGACGCTATCACAACTTCCCCTACTACTGTCCATTAAAATCACTTTAGCTGACAGCGTTGCCAAGAGCTGCACAAGAGAGATGCTCCAATAATGCACCATTATTATACACCGAGGATGCACACTTTACACCCCAAGTATTTGAAGCATCACCCCCAAACTGGCAACTCTGAGTTGTCCTGGAAAATTCTGATTTGGGGGCTTATAAACCATCTGAGGATTGACTAAGGGGCTGTGTCCACCAAAGGCCAGCGTATCTTTTGAATTGTTTGCAATGGGAGCGCCGCGTATTTACACCATGCTACAAACGCCAGCAGCGTGACAAGGCGCTGAGTATCTATTCTACACTGAGTGCTGCACGTTTGGTGTTTTTCTTTCTGGTTGCTGAGAGTTAAAAAATGTTCAACTTTGGGCAAAACGCTGCACTTATCACTGTCACACAGTGGAGGAGGGGCGGGACAATTACCACAAAGACCAACCGTCACATCCTATATGTACAAGTGCTGAACAACGACAACAATGGACCCAAGTTGCCCAGGTTACCGGGTTCCGTCCAACTTCAGCTCTTGAACCAAACGATGGTACTTGCCGAGATGTTTCCTTTGGCAGACACAGAACTAATTGATTAATTGACAAGTAATTTTAGCTAAATGTATGTATGAATATGAATTGACCTCTCAAGAACAAGAACAGGTCTTGAGGCTGTTCTTTAAGGTCGGGGGAATTTTAAAGACATGACAAATCCAGCCAACAGTAACATTTCTTTCATGTGTATATCACTGAGGGGATGCTGATATAAAAAAAGAAAATGGAGCTTGACTCATTTAGTACTTTCCTTTTATCCACCAACCTCTGTCATCTAAATAAAATTAGAAATTTGTTGTTGTCTCTGCTTTTTAGGCCTGGGATCCAACAAGAAAAGGAAAAGTTTAAAGACATCATCTCATATCTGATGGATGACTGCAATAAATATGCTCATTTGGAATAATCACCACGCTTCCTCTTGTCGCCTCCAACACCTCATTGGACAGATAAATTGCTTGTTTTTCCTGTTTATCATAGCTCCTTATTCTCTGCCAATTATGACAGCTATTGCCTTTTTTTTTTTTTTTTTTTTACTTTTATTTTAACTTGATGGGTGCCTGCTGAGAACACAGGCTACATTTACAGAACTTTGTCCTTGTTGTACATGAGAGAAGTAAAATTCCATTAGTCATGTTTAAGAGTTAAAAAGAGCCTTGCCTGGAGAATTACACGGACTACCTCGGTTCAGACAGCAGCATTTTGTGAGACCCCCTAGTGGTTAAAAGATCAAGACATGAAAGATTAGGAGATCAGTTTTAAAATGCATTATTCCAGGCCTGCATGGGTTCGAATTGGAATTCATACTTTGGCAAATCCTCCTCATTTCATGGTTCTCCATAAACCATACTGTAAAAGTGATAAAAATGTTGGAGATATTTGTGACATTCATAGTGTAGCTGGGAAATGAAGCTTCCAGTTACAGATCTGTTGGGCGGGCAAGGAAGTATATTTACATATTATTATTTTGCCCAAAAGATTTAGAAAGAAGGGGGGAAGAAAACTTAAAGATACAACAGTTGTGCTTTATTATGTATGCTACATATATCCATCACCTGTCAGTTTACAACCAGAGCAGTCAGATAAAGACAGATTGTCCTGTTTTTGTGTTGATGCAAATCATGACCTTGTGCCGTTTGGTTATTTTGTTGTAACCAGATTTTTTTTTTTTTTCTTCTTGTCTGCTCACCATAACATTGCTTGTGATAAAATACGTGGGAGAGTCTCTGTACTTTTTGTCCATGCTTCACTTAACTTATAACTTATATAACTAAAACTTTTTCAACATTTACATTCAGATTCAAAATATATTTAAGCATTTAAGACAATAATGCCTGAAAGGCAGAGTCTAAGCAGCTAGATGACATTAATAAGTTCTTAGAAAAATGTGTCATCTGCAGCTGTCTGCTATACAGTTATAACATTACATGAGATTATTGTGTGAATTTTCCTAAAACATAAGACTGATTAGGCTCATAATTATTTATAAAAGACATGACGACAAGGATTTAAAACTCCAGAAATGTTAAGTCACTTTAAAGCTCTGACCCCTCTTACTGATTTTTATCCTAAAACAACCCCTTCAGCTACTGCAGCACGTGTCAGCCACTGCAGCGCCAGAGTCTGTTATAATGAAATCTCCTGAAATCTATCAGCCACACCCAGCATCATGAACTTTCATCCCAGAGAGCCGGTATCAAAGTCTGTTTGCCTTTTAAAGTGCTCTCCTCTGAGGGTTATCAATGAAAATGTTCAATGTACAGTAAAATGCACCACTTGTCTACCTAAAACCTATTTACTTACTTGTAGAATACAATCTAAAAGTTGAACTTAGTCAATCTAACAGCACAGCTGGAAAAGGTCACACAAGGTTATGAAACTTCCACTTTTATTCTTAACTTCACCACAGAGCCCCATTCACTATAAAAGCCATTCACTTTTCTATCTGTGCATCTACCTACGAAGCCATGCTGTTCGGTTGAAGGCTGCATTTCCTCTTGATTCGTGCATCTTTGAATGCAAGTGATAACAGTAATTGAAACTGAGCGGTGTTGCCCAGCACTCCCACCATAATTGACTCGCTACACCTCACAGCGAACACGGCTCATACAGTTCGCAGCAGCATTTCAAATCCATCTCATTTCAGTCAGTCACAAATTTAACCAGTTTGAGTGTATTATGTTTGTACTTACGGCATGCAAAATTATTTCCAAAGCTGGCTTAGTGTAGTGAACAAGACATTGGTTATTCAGTGTGTAATGAGCAGAGCATTAAGTAAGTCAATGAACTAATCAAAAATCATTAAAGAGGGCATACTAAAGTTTTCAAAAAGCTGGTAGCTTTAATGGTTTCAGTTTATAGCCAAACTTTATCCTGTACCTAAAACCTATTAAAAGTTAGCATTTAAATAAGTGTTTGAAGAGAAAAGGTCATCAAACTCCATCAATTTACTGGCAGCCCCTCTGAAAATGAATCCACTGGCACAGTGAGAAAAATAAATGGTGGAAAGTCATTCTTTACTCTTCAGGGAAAAATTAATATTCTTGTCTGAAGAGGCTACACTAGGGTGGATTTTATATTTCATCAATTATTAATAGTTACCTAAAACAATGCATGAATTCCATCTTGTAGTATTATACAGTATTGATTTATTTTACCATAGAAGAAGGAGAAAAGTAACCCAAGACCCTTTCTGCGTCTAGCCTAAAGTCTTTGGATGTTCACATTTACCAAAGCTGGTCATTTCATATTTGCAGGCAAGGTTTTGGTCAACAGCTGAGAAAATTATATTTCTCAGCTAAAGAGAGAATTAAACAATTTTAAAGTGCTTTATAGTTATGTTAAAACGGACAGAGCCACATTAAGACAGTTTATAGAGGAGTCAACTCAGTAAATCAGCGTAAATAAAGTCAACATTCTCGAGGCAGGCTATCCAAGCATGTTTGTTTTTATAGTAGGTCCAACTTGTAAAGCAATCTGACATCTTTCCTGATAATTCCTGAAAGCGCTTCTTGTTGTAAATCTTGTTAAATTACACATTGTTAGTTTAACCTGCTATCGCTGTGCTTCTCATTCACACATTTGATCACATACATGCATGACAGATTGACTGGAATCTGATGTATGGTTTGCTCATCTGTTTAATATCAGTGACGGCTTGTTCTTGTGTTCTGCTTGCATGACCTTTTCTGAACCAATCACAGTGGTACAACACACTAACCAACTACTTTAAAGGCTTTATATCCTCACAAGGCATAAACAAAAACAATGCTGTAGTTCTTTGAAAATAGCTTTTGGCTGTTTTTTTTTTTTTAATTAGATTTCTGTTTGTTGCTGGTATGTTTTGGTCCTAGATTCACACCTTCTTGTATCCACCAGTCTAAATGTGCAAAGCATATTACATGTTTGTGTATGTCTTAAAGATACAATAATAAGACGGAACAAATGTAGACAATACAAACAAAGACTAAGACTCATGGAGTCGTATCAGTGCGAGCTAAATGCAGCCTCACTCCTCTATTTTATATTTAAAACAAACAAAAAATGTCTTATTTTCTGCTAAATTTCAACTATTCTACAGCGTTAACACCACCTATGGTAGAAAAAAGAGATGTTACCTGGGCACAGTCCTCAACTCTCACAATGACTGATTAAAAAAGTAGTTTAACTTGCCTATACTGCCTATGAAAATACCACTGACTGTACAGGAAGGCTGCTCACTTCACTGGTAATAATATATAAGGTAAAGTTTGTTGTAATTTTTTTCTAAAAGAAACAGCAGGCTTCCTCACAACTCTCCACAACAACTTAGCTCACAACTCCATCTTAGCTGCAGACCCAAACAACACAACAGCAGGATAAAAAGATCATACAATTGGTTATATTTGTGCAGAAAAAGTGCATTCCGTCCTATTTGGTGCATGTATTGACCTTCAGTGTCCTTTAGTCAGAGCACACTGTTCTGTTTCAGAACACACACACACACACACTCAGTGTGTCGCTGGAGAGAAATGCTGATCTTCTGCATGAGCAGAGATGGTTATGCAATGCTCTCACCACAGCAGGTGCGACACACCGACAGCGGCATGTTGTGAGAAGTGAGGGAGAGGCGGACAGCCAGGGCTATTTTTAAATATAGTAGCCATCAGTAAGGTCGGCCCGGACGCGGCATTATTCTGCGTGCCTTCTTACTTCTAAGAGGGTTCTTTAAGTTTCCTTTGCACCGCTGTAGTTTGAGTGGTGAGCTGGGATCATGAAAATAAAATGCATAGAGATGAATATTTTAAAAAGATCTTTACTTTGATGAAAAGGGATGTGCAGGGCCACAGCTGTCAGGGATGAAACACTTCTAAGTTTAAAGTGGTGCTCTTAAGAAAAGGACAAGATTATACTGACTATAATACTGTCTTGCAGACATTATTTTTTAAAGATGCCGCATAATAAATACTCAGGGACCATTTGTTCCAGGCATACTGTCTCCCCAGCAGGATCATTTGGTGTATTGAAACCATCAAGCATCTGTACGTGCTGCATTTATCCATCTTCTCTCACTATAGCCAAAAGCAAATCAAGCATCTCACTGAGTTGTGACAATTAAACTTTCCTCTTGTACAACAGAGCAGTTGATTTACTCTTGTATTCGTGTCAGGAGCCAGTAGTGACTCTGAGCATTCAGCATCTAATATCATGATCAGTTACTCAGTCGGTGTATCTATGAGCCATTTGCTTCTCTCTGAGCCCAGCTATAGTTAATCTAACCTTGGTTGCCTCATGCACTGCGAGCAGGCAATTGTGGCCAAGGACCCACTACTTTACTCCCAATGCCAAATTCAATTAAAGCAATAGGTAATGTATTCTAGAAGCATTTTTTTTTTGTTATATTTGTTGAAATTCTCCCAACAGCAATCAATAAGTCAAATGCTCTGACGATGCTCTGCCTGTCAACCTACCTACCTGCCTATGTGTGCACACTGCCCGTGCTGCTCGCCGCTCTGGGACTCGGTTCAGAACTGCGGGTCCAGCTTTCTGACGGACAATGAAAGAGATGAGATATCACTTGAATTGAAGCAGGGAGATGGGACACTCATTACTTTGTGGCGCACTTCAAACAGGTGAGAGGCAGCCCTGTTTACCGTTTACTGTTTACTAAAGGTTGTTGTGCCTTGAGAGGAAGTTGTGTGTGTGTGTGAGTGAGCACAGTTGTAAACACTGTGTTGCGTGCACGTATGAAGCGCGTGCATATGCGCCTGCTCGTCTGGTGGGAGGGGCTTAGGACAGAGAGCAGAGGGGGGAGAGCTGCAGGAAGAGGGCTTTATTTTCTGGCGTTTTTTTTTTTGCCTTTTCCAGAACACTGCCTACCCATGCTTTAACTGGCCAACTGGAAAATGAGTGTTTGGGGAAATAAAGCATAGAACAAGCAGGCAAAGAAACAGGGGCATTACTATAGATGATGTGGTCCTGCGCATTTGTTATGATTCGCTGGAGCAAAGTAATGGACAGAGTAAATGTTTTGCTACACGAGGTAGCTAGGGGGGGTTATATGTAGCAGCGCCATCATGCAGAAACCTACGTCAGGTCACACGGGAAAAAGTTTTTAGAAGGACTTTGGAAAATGGCATTTTGACGCTAAAACATACGTACTTCGACCCAAATTTGAATTTTCAGATTTAAATACATATGGAACACAACGAACTACAGAACGATATAAAAACCTAAAAAAAAATTAACATTTATCACAGTGCTACTGTCTGTATTGGTTTATTTCACAAAAATATCTGTATTGTAAATATATTCGGATTTATACCCAATATGGACGAGGCTTATAAAATCAAGCAGTCTAGACGATTTCCAACAACTTCCAGTCTGTTAAATTGTTTTCTGCTGCCAGTTCTACTCCTCATACAGTGTTTAAGTTTAATAATATAACCATGTACCTAAATTAATAAAATAATACAACAATTTGTATTTGAACACTACCTTCAAAACAAGAAAAAAGTAATTTTTTAAAATGCAGGTTGTGCATGGAAAAAGTAGCAGGTCCAGATGAAATGATGAAAATGAGAAAGCTATTGACAAAAATCTGAAAAGCTCTCCTGACCACTTTGCATCCAATTTTTTAGACGATCCCTAACTTCAGCTTCTCAGCAACCGCATTTTCACTCTGGTGCCAAGCTTCAATAATGGACCACGAGGTAAAAATAACCCGTGCAACATCAGTCAACCTAAAAATATTCAGTTTACTATGAAGATGTAGCAACAAGGGAGATTTTCTTGAAAAATGACTGCAACGATTAGTCCATTATCAAAATACTTGATATTTTTCTGTCAATTGACTACAAGGATGGAGACTCTTCTCTACTGATCCACTTTCATAAACTCATTCCTGCAGACAGCTAAACACACAGAACAGCCCTCGAGCTATTAATTAAAGGGACACAGCTTTTAGAGACAGTAAACAAGCTCTGTCCCGACAGTGGAAGTGATGTACACTGCTACTGTAAGAGGCAGTCGACAACATCAGCGGCTGCAGGTGCTTCTCTCTGTCTGCTTGTACCTTTCAGCAGGTTTTATCTTGTAGAGGAGTGGTAATGAAACAGGATTGAAGTCATTTGGAGAAAAGCTGTTGATAGTAACACCGAAAACTGCGACTGCAACATGATTCCTCTGAGAGTTGTGTGACAGTTGTAACAAACGGTTGTAAAGCATGCTCAGGAGGAGAAACGCACTCAGAAATCGAAACTATTTTTCCTCTTTTGCTACCCAGTCGTCTATGTGTTTTCCTCTGCTAAACTTCTGAGTTTTGGAAGGGCAACTAACTGTGGGCTGTACATTGTAACCTCATGGGACGATAATACCTCTATTTCATCTGAACACTTCAGAAAATCAGAAAATCTCCCTCTCTAACTCTCCTCTCTCTGTCTGTCTCTCTCTTTTTGCTTATCTGTCTTATTGCCCTCATGGCTGACCAAAAGAAAATCTCTCACTGCCAGAGGAACCATCCTAGCTTGTCCCAAAGCAATTACAAGCCTGGCTATTTCTTACCCTCAGCTAAACATATTGCAGACTGATATTGCATGACTTCCTTCTCCTACCTCTTCTACCCACAGATAACAGTGAAAAGTACACTCATACTGCAGTGAAATTGTCTGGGGAACTTCTCAAAGACTTTGCCTCTGAAGTTAAGCCTGTGGAAAACCTCCCTTTGATTGCAGTTTGAAATTAAGAGCCCTCACTGGCAGCCCGCATGGACAATAAGAAGAAAATCAGACCGCGCTAGTGATGGGAAAGTTAATAGGATTGCAGCAGTGACAATAACTTCTTTCAGTCGTGCACTTTGTTACGTAAAATGCTGGCAGTTTTATACGTAGGTCACATGTTTGAATAAGCCCTTGAGTCATTTTTCAACCCCGTCTCCTCACATATACATGACTCGTTTGTTTGCCCAGTTTTGTTTACATGTTAAAGTCTTGTGCTTCAAGTCACAGTTGACATTTTCAACATTTAACCAAGACCCCTAACCTTAAGTGGTTTGAGTGCTTAAACATAACCATAATCATGCTTTAGTTGCCTTGAGATAAACTAGAGAAATATGTTGTCTGTGAACATTAGGCAGATCAGTATTAACATTTTTGTGACTTGGCAAATACGTTAAACATCACATTATCTCATTATTTTTATGTCTTTTTTAATAACGTACAGTCATCTGGGCGTCTTTGTTTTTAACAAAAGGTATTTGCTGTTGCAGATTAGTAGAATATAAATGTACTTTCTATGAGACAGGGTTGCATTTTTCATAGTCTGAAGTCTGAGCTGAATGCCATCATATTAGCATCAAGGTTACAGCTGTGCTGCTGTAACCTTGATGGTTGAATAAACAGAGATCTAAGAGCACTGTGATCGTTTTGTTTTTTAATTATCCTCTCTTCACATAAAGAAAACTAAATTACACCACAAAGCGCAGTGAATTAGCCACGAAGAGTTTCTTCTCTTGTCAGATAAGACTGTAAATGTATTTTCGTTGATCTTTTCCCATGGGCATATCCTTCTTAAAAGGTGAATATTTTCTGGCTCCTTTGACAGTAAACTGAATATCTTTCAGTTGTTGACTGTTGGTCGGCACAAAGACAACAAGACAACTGAGGACGTCATCTTGGGCTTTGGGAAACGTAATCAACTTTTTATGGAGCAAACAACTAATCAATTAATCGAGAAAATAATCAACAGATCAATCGATACTGAAAATAATATTCCACTCAGGTTTTTTACATGCATATTGAACATTTCTCCTATGTACCTAAATACTGTGAGAGCACTCTATCCATTAACAGCCTTGTCATGTTTGAAAATGACAGAAAGCGTATGTAATGGAGACCTTTATATGAAACGCAAAACTGGTAACAGATACATGAAGCCAGAAATGTTACATATTCCATGTCTGAAAAGGGTTTTTATGCTGGAATGTGGTTAAACATCCTTTGGGGCAAACGATCTACTGACATGCAGTCTAGCTTGCTGTTCATTACAAACTGCATATCAAATTCACATGAAGGTCAGCTGACGCCCGCTTTTTTTTCTTTCATTTACTCTGAGACTAAACAAACCTCTGGTTTCTTCTGTTTCTCTCTACCAGGTGCTGACTTATTGTTCAGGAAGACAGTTTTCCCCTGAGGGAGACCGGGTCAGCCACTGTGCCAAGCCTGAGAGTATGAAAATGGAGGTGACAGGATGTTGATGAGGAGGCCCGAAGCGTTACCTCCAACTGCCGTGCCCTGGAGTGCTCCACTCTGCCAGCCGGTAATGAACCTGTGAGGCTCTGCTCTGCTCACCTGTCACCCAGTCATTCTTTACCAACTGCATTGTCACCCCAGAGAGAGACAGAAACAGGCAAACACACAGTATCCTGTATTAACTATCAGATGTGTTGTTTGTTTTCAGACAAACACATTCCATATGCTACCAGTCAGTCTGACTGATTATATGAAATACATGAATTTTAAACAACAGTGGGGGAATATGGCATCAGTAAAGAGTACAAAACAGTTGAGTGAGTGAGAAATGCAGTGTGGAAATAAAGAAGCAGTGCAGGGATACAGCAGAAAAGTAAGTACAAATGGGCATATATTCGACCGGACTGCAGGTGTGAGTTAAGTTGATAGTAGATGTAGGTGTGTGTGTGTGTTTTCTCTTCCGTGTCACCCCTCTGAGCTCATGTGCCCAGCAGACTGGATCTCCCTCTCTCTCTCTCCTTCCTCAATCCCTCCAACCCACTGATGGGGAACACAACCTCGATATGTAAGCTTCACAGGATTTTCACTTTCACTCCATCTCTCTTCCTCAATATTTTCTCCTTCTCACTCCACTTTTTGGTGAGCCATATAACCTTAAATAATTTCCATAGAGTAGCAAAGAGGGGTGGGGGTATATTTCTGGGCACCCAGGGTTCTTTAAGTCCTGTTCATTTCCATGCATAGACAAGGAGACTGGCAGCTGGAGCACTTGCAAGGCTTGGGTGGACACAAAATACTCCCGGTTAAATTACTAGTGCAGAAAATGACCAAATGTGTTAAGAAATATCTTTCTTTGGTAAAAGGTCAAAGGTACAAGACTGTGTATATAAAGAAGAGAAGCCTCCTCCAAGTCTTCCAAACAACCAATATGACCAATATGCAGTATCTTCCAAAACACATATGACCTTTTGATAAAATAATCTTAACTCAAGGTCCTATTTATTTACAATTTTCCAGAACTTCAGTCACGTCATAACAGGTGGTTGTGCATTAGAGGGAAAAGGTTATCCCTATCTCTGTTTTTTTTTTTTTTTTTTTTTTGGGCGACAACTGTGAACTATTTCTGTTTCAATTCACATGGCTACACGAGGACCTTGTTAGGAAAACAAACATTTCTTTAATATTATAATAGTCATTTCTGTGGTCATTTTATGCATTCTATTAGGAAGCCGACAATAGAGACATGACAAGAAATGAGGGTAGAGAAAGATGGGGAACGTCATACGACAGTGATCTGCATCCGGATGCAAACCACAGACGTTGTGGTTGTCGGTCTGCACCTTAACCCCTAAGCCACCAGGGCATCCCAAAAATCCCACCATTTCTGTCGTTTTTCTGGTGAAGACAGTCTCTGCATTTCAGAAAAGAAACATCCGATCACTAAGCTTACAATTCTGTTGAGTGCCGCTAACGGCAAGTTAAAGCTAAAGATTACACAATGTAGAAATCTGATAAAACATTCAGCGGCATAAATTAATTCACTTTCAGATTTTGGGTTAGTTTTGTTTGAATTGAGCAGCTTTGGTAGAGTGTTTTTAATAATTTCATAACTGCAACACCAAAGAGTTCTGACTCACTTCCTTGCTGTAGCAACGGTGGGTGAAACTCATGGGTATAGTATTTAAAGATAGATCATTTTTGAGAATTTTAATATCAAAATCTCTTCTTTCTCTTCCTGTAAAATGTTAAAATATTTTTGATGGCTCTTGAACTCATATACTATACATCAATTTATCAAATCAAATGGGATTTGGGGTGATTAGCTAACCACAGCCCATCATATAAAACGACATCATTAACTTGTGGTTCATAGCTAGCAGAGCGATATAGTCGGAGGTATGTGTTTGGATCTCAAAAACTTTCTTGGCAAGAACTTTTATATTTTCAAAGAATGTGTTGTCTCATTGTTTCATTTCAGATCTAACAAAAGGAGTGGCGGGGGAGTTGTGGATGGAGGCCAACAGCTCTGTTTTGCGCCATATTAGCTAAGGCGGTCCAGTCAAATCTGAAGGATAAGTCCCTCTCGTAATTATGCCCAGCCCACATATTCACTCTGAGATAAATCACATTACAGACCACAAAGAAGCTCTAACTATCATTTCAATTTCTTTCAAGCTATCTCTCTGGAAAAAATGTTTTTCCCCAAAACCAAATTGAAATAATTCAAATTCATGGCTATAACCTAAACCCATAGTAGCTTTAAATTATCCAGGAGACTCTTGTGTTTCTGTTGAGGAATATTGAGGAATTTTTAGTGGTTAAAATTCTTCTCTCACTTTGCAGCTCTACTCTTCTCTCTCCCTTTGTCCTTTTAACCTTGTCCTGCAGATGAGGTCTCATCAATTTTGAATAGAGTAGTTAATAGAGTAGAAACTACACTGACTAGGCCAGATAATCTCTGTTTTTCCACATTCTCCCAATTTCAGTCTCTTGTATTTCAATGTCAGACTCTAATATTTGTTGTATAAGTATCAAGACCTTGATACAGCTTGAAGCCACATTATTTTATCAGTATGGTTGCTCCTGGCAGCACTTTCACCCACAGTGAAGCGATTGACGAAGGACTGTGCACAGAAAGCAACTTTTGACTCCGGTGGAAATATTTACCTTTCCGCTTTGTCCAGACAAAGTGAAATGGAATATAAATTAACAAACACTCTGAGATGCAAAATATGACTGGGATGTGATTTAGTCCCTTCTGAAGAACAGTCCAGTTCACCGTCTTTATGATTTACCACAGCACTACTCCATCTGTATCTGTACTCCATCAACTGGGATAATTGAAACGTATTTTAATTAAAACATTAGCCATCAGTCAAAGGCAATCCACCCACAGTAAAATTGATGAAATACCATTGCGGTATATTAGTGTCTTTCACTGAGGTTGTGTGTCGTAAATAACATTACACTGTGTTGTATTTCCTAAAAAATGTTTTGACAAAAATGAAATTTAAAGTACACCCTCGTCAACACACATGCAAACCGGCAATGCAGAGGTGTTGTGTAATTTATGGTGACCACTTTATTAGCAGCTAACACATCTAAAGCAGCGACAGAGACTCAGGGCCGCAGTGTCTCCCCATGGCAATATGTGGCACTAAAACTGGAAAACAATACATGAGTTGGGAGCCAGGCCAGGCAGCGGGCTCAGTGGAACCAAAGGTCGTTGTCTTTCAATAAATCAGTGGAGGCAATAGCAGGGATGATTGTATAGGCTGGCGGCCATAGTGGAGCTATTACTTATCCCCTTGTCAGTATATTGGGTCCAGTCATTGTGCTCAGGCCAGCAGCAAGTCACACACGAGAGCAGGAAGAGAGACACACATTTTAACACACATATATGCATAGTATATGTGCACGTTTCATGCTTTTATATGAATACAGATGACATAAAACTACCACTATGATATAACAGTAGTGTGTGTGTGTGTGTGTGTGTGTGTGCGTGCGTGTGCGCGACAGTCACATCAGTTTGCTGCAGTTCCTCCTGACCTTATAAGGCCGCAGCTCGTCTGCAGTCAGCCTATAATGTCATTAGTCCTGTCATTTGTCACTCTCCTAGCAGCTCATACCATCACCTATTCATCAATGACTGTCTAACAATAGCGTAGGTGATTTGCAATCATAATGTAATTATGAAACAGTATTGGTGTGATTAAATTTTAATATTCCATTGCCGGACAAAGGCTGCAAGTTGTTCTTACAATGTTGACAGCAGAAAATCCCGGAGAGGATGATGTTGCACCTCCTGCACCTGAGTGTTTCGGAAAAAGTCACAGGAAGAGAAGAGATCACAAGAGAATGGAAATTAATGAAGGGGCAGATGTAGAGATGAGGGGGGTATTAACCTACAAGTAGGGCAGTTGTCTCCCAATATCGTGGCTGCCCACACTCCCGCCCACTCTGTGTAAACTGTCCTTCAAGAGGATCTGTACTACCAAGGTCATTTCTGCTACACCAGAGTGATTCATGACCAATAAAACCAAACACCCGAGCGCCACAGTACTGAACTGAGAGGCAGAACATGATTTTTTTTCCACTCGCTGGTTTTCAAGACCATTCAAAGCCCACTGGACACTACCAACAATATATAAACTATAGAACTCAACAAGCACTCCATCTAACCCACTGGAGCCTGGCTCAGTATTACTTTGAGCTATACATATAAACAGCACTTCAGTTCTTTTTTTTATTTTGAGATGAATGACTAATGAAAACCATGTGGATACTGCAAAGTCATAGCTTTTTAAATAACTGTTGTTAGTAGTGCTGAACCAATTGGTCACTTAACTGATTTGAAGATACAGACAACAATTTTGAATATTAATCATTTATCAATCAATTAAGTCATTTACTAAACAAATATGTCAAACATTTTTTGGTTCCAGTCTCTCAAATGTAAAGATTTGCTTCTTTTCTCTGTTTTTCTTTGTTTGTTTTATTGTGGTTAAAATAGAATATCCTTGTGTTTTGGACTGCTGATCAGTCAAAAGAAGATTTTGAAGATGTCACCATGGACATTTGAAATTTGTGAGGGGCATTTTCTTTTTAAACCTAACCAATAGATTAACCAATAACCAATAGATTAATGGGTAATAATTAGTATTTTTATTTACACATCATTTAATTGTTTGTAGTTGTATATTATTTACTACTGTATACTACGTCAAAAGCATACCTTCAGTATTCCCCTAATTTAACATTCTCATCTACCACTTGCCAATGTTTTTATAAATGCGATCCACAAGTGAAGGTTCCAGTTTGTGTAAACTTTTTTGGCTAATAAAACTGATTAATTAGTTTCAAATGTAACAGGTTTGTTTTTATAATATTTAAGTATGTAATCAGGTGGAGACTTTGAAGTCAAAGAGGCAACAAAAGTCTATAATTACCTCATCTTAGAACAGTCTCATCAAATAGAACAGTCTAGTTTAAATCAGTGATATGATGTATGCTTTTCCCTTCTCTAAACTAAATATCTCATCAGTTTGATTTGACTCGTGACAAATCATTGGCATCGCTGGTGAATAATGTAAAAAAACAACAACAAAAAAACACCACACATACACAACCCATGTGTTCAGACGCAGGTGTCTGTGGATTAAAAAATATGATTCAGTTAAGTTGAAAAGTTTGAATGTCTATTCATCACCCAGTAGAGTTAGTGTGCAGTTCAAATAGTGACATACAATAAAAATGTTTGCACAGTCTTCAGGCATCAGGGAACCATAATGAATGTGGCACCAGTGTCATTTCTACACTGTTGCAAACTTAAAATAAACACTGTTATTGAAATGTTATCACATCCATCAAAACAAAAAACAGTGCCCTGGAGCAAAACATCTCAATAATACAATACATCATAAAAATACAGATTCAGATCAAAATTGCATCCTGAGGATACAAAGTAAAAAATTCTCATTACTTCTGGAGCACAATCTAACTTTATCTCTACTTTAAATATTGTGTTTGAATGAAATGAAATGAATTCTTTCAATTCATTTAACAAATTTAATTACGGAAAATCATTATGGTGATCTGATGAAGACTGTTAATACAACAAAAAATTGGCAGATGGAGATCACTGTGCTGCAACATTTATTTTTCATTTTGGGGAACTGTTTTTGAATTGCTGTGCTGTTGAGTATAGTGTAGAGTATATGGATAATGTTGGATTATGTACTTTTTGTTTGGTATAAATCAGATTAAAGCTGGTATTATGCTTTTCCAAAGACATACATAAATGCATCTGCGAACCTACGCAGAGAAAGGTGTTGTGGGTAAGCGTAGGTTCCAACACGCACCCCTTCCAAAACTCAGCAATATGTCATGCGGACCTGCGCATTAAGCTAGTTGATTGGTTGATTCAGTGTGGGCCAGCCACCTGCAGTGTATGACTGTGACATTAAATCAATCGATCAGTAGTATATAGTATGTAAAGGATCTAAATAGCATTTATTTTAGTGATCAGAATATTAACATTAACTTTCTGTCTCTTTCTGGTGGCTGAATCATGATCTCTTTTACACAATAAAAAAATTAATAAAAAATTAAGTATCACTTCTGAAATAAAGATGGGGACAGAGTGACTTCTACTGCGCTCAATGACGAACTTGGATCGCCTCTTTTCTTCTCCAACTGTTGCGTGAATCTTTTCTACCTCCTTAAGCTTTCTCAGGGGAGCCCGGATTGAAGTGAAAGCCTGGCCGTACTTTACCTCTGCTGTCAGAGGCGGTTTCAAGATGCAAGCTTCGTGATCTGCAACACATTCCCCTCCCACACAAGACATTGATGCTTCACCTTGACTTTTAAAGGGGACACGTCACTGCCAGCAGTGACAGCAGACAGTCCTCAGACCTCAGCTGCATTGAGGAAGGAGATCAATGAGGAGTCTAATGATGCTGTGCATTAAATGACTCTTTAAATGCATCAAAGAGGGAGGCAGTAAAAGGTGATAATAAAGGTAAGGCAGAGCATCTGGTGCCATTTAGTCAGAATTATACAGTTAAAAGTCAAGTGTAGTTCAAAAATTAAATGTAAATAGAAAGGCAGTACAGAAATATAAACACTATTCAATGTGGCTAAAAACTCAAGGGACATTTTAATGCTACACCATACAATGATATTTTAAACTGTGGGGGCAGCAGAAAAAAGATGTAAATACAACACGCACATGTCATCAAAGTTGATATGGCGAATGCGAAACGCAGCAGAAATATAGCAGCATTAGCATTTACGTGGAGTCGTGTTAGTTTCCAACTGCAAGTCCAATATTCACTCCAACTCCTGAGGGAAATATCTGGCTCTTTAGCTCACTGAACAGGGTTCAGGTGGAAAAAAAAGATGATGAGAGCAGTGAAAGTTGCAGGATGTAAAACTAAAGCAATGAGCCGAAAGATGCTAAAATGCTCTGTAGAGATGAGACAAACTGCAGAGTAGAGACAATTGTCCAACTTTCATCACTACGAACGAGTCCTTTCACTTTACATTTAGTAATTTGACCCATTGTTCATATAAGAATATTGATTAGTGCAGCTGTAAAGACAATAATGAAATTGACTCGAAGGTCAAATTGATCTACTCATTAATACATTTCATTAGAATAGACTAATTACGTTGTCATGGCAAAGCAAGACCAAACCACTACTGTGTTACTGAGATGAAGACTGGATGACATCACTCCATTGAAGCAGCTCTTCAATGAGGAGGCGAGGACTGACGAGTCTGTGTACATACATGAAGCCACTCACACATGCAGACACACACACACAGACGCACGTTCATAGACCGACAGACAGGTGAGATCAAAGCCTGAGCAGCTGGTGGTCTCCGTCCTCTGGAGACAGACAGATGGCACGCCATTAATTAAGCACAAACCACAGTGGGCTCGGCCCACCTGAGATTAACTGTCTCCCTGCCGCCCTTAAATATAGACCTCTGTGAGGAAAGTGACGGTGTCTCTTCCACACACACACACACACACACACACACACCCAGGATATAAAATAACTCAGGGCATCAAAGAGAACCAAAAGACACTTAGTGTTTTACCCAGTTGTACAGCACATTAGACACTTGCAATTCTGACAGCAAAACTGAAAATAATGCTGGAAAATGTAAACAGCCTTGCCAAGAATGAATTAACTGATAACCGAATAAATGAATTAAATGATTTTGTTAATGCTGTGCCTCAGTTTAAGCATGAAATATTAAATATGCTTGAATGCAATCCAAGCCCCAAAGTAATGATTATTTGGGAATCCAAAGGAACATTTGAATATCCATCTTTAAAATGATGTGCACAATTTTATAGTCAAACCTCACACTGTGATCATCTGTTTCAGCCAGGGAGGTGTGATTGGTAGTGTGCCATTTTGTTTGCAAAAAATGTTTGTTTACAAGTGGTGGCACCAATTTTGGCAGTTATATATTACTGCTACCGTACAAACATGCAAAAAATGTACTTTGAGTAACAGTATGAATAAACGTATTGTATTTCAAAAAACAAGCTGTTGGCTTGGTTCACTCTGTGATTGAGAAATAGAAATAATTCAAGGCAGCTTCAAAGGTTAGCGGTTTCAAATGGATGAAAAGGGTAAATGTTTGAGTTGACTTTAATATTCATATTTTCTAAAACTTTGGTAAGTTATACACTGAACTCAAGTAGTGAAGAAAAGTTGAACAGAATCTCTCTGCTGCAGGTTTGTTGCCAAAGCTTTGACTGTTTGGAGACTCTTTGAATTTCACCTAAAACTTTTAAAAAAAAGCTCTAGTATCACAATGTAATTTGGGCAAAAGTCGATGGTAACTAAGTTAAAGTGATTGATGCATTTTACTGTTGTTGCCAGTGTGTGATTTAAGCAGATGAGATACTCATGTATTTTGAATAATGCATATTACTTTGTAACCTTGTTAAGAAAGGTGTACGGTAAATTGAGCAAGCCT
This sequence comes from Scomberomorus guttatus, assembly GCA_038419695.1. Taxonomy (NCBI): domain Eukaryota; kingdom Metazoa; phylum Chordata; class Actinopteri; order Scombriformes; family Scombridae; genus Scomberomorus; species Scomberomorus guttatus. The sequence continues at coordinate 11,083,076 of CM076447.1, read as the reverse complement.
CTGAGCCAGTTTCAATTTCAACTGGAGTTGTGCTGCAGTCACACATGACACACTGTTGTCACTACAATGCAATAAGGCAGTGTATTTAAGCTGACAGTGCTCAGACACTTTGCTCTGGTGTACTGCTGCTGCTGCTTATTAAAGCTGAATCAGACTTAAGTGATGACATTTCATCAAGAGGTTGACAGTGGATTTTTAGGCTGATACCAATATTGATATTTGAGGAAAAAATCCAAGAAAAAAAATCCAGTAACGATGAATGGCTGCTTTCTGTCATAAATACACAGTAAAATACACACCAAATTTCCCCAAAAATCAGTCAGAAAAAATCATCAGGAATCCCTAAGATCCTGCAATCAATTCCTGCAATCTCTCCACTGTCCTTATAATAAAGGCATAAAATTCCTTTAAAAAAATATTTTAAGAAAGAAAAAAAGAAATCAAAAGTATTCATAGTTGTTCTGAAGGGCTACATGGAGTGAAAAGCTGACATGTCATAGAGGGGGAGACACGTGATACTGTTTAAATGCAGGAATAACAGTGCATATTCTGTCTTGTAAGGCATTTATAGCGTTGCACTCGGTTGTCGCATGAAAACTGACAGAAATAGCAGATATTCGACCATCCATCAAGCAGTTCTGACAGAGCATACTGGCCCCTTTATTCTCTCAAGACAATGACTACTTATGTGTAATGTTTGCAACAGCAATTATACAGTATAAGACTGTCTGCTAGCATTTCAGTAGTAGACTGAAACACTGATCAGCTCAGTGTTTGTTGTTATCCCACATATGTAAGTATCTATAATAAAGTCATCACCTTAGAAGCAGAAGCTGAAGTATTTCAGGAGCCCCGCCTCCACCCAGCACCCACCTGTAGTTTTTGATTTCCCTGTGGAGGAGTGAAGTTAGCTAACTGTAATAAATATTATTATAACTAAGAGTTATTTGAGGGAAATAATAGACTCAACAAAAACTTTTGTTATGAAAGAAACTTAAAAAAATACATTTTTGAGGTAACTCCTCTTAAAGCTGGGTCATATTTGTCGAGTCACCGCTATATTTAGCATCCTGTGACTACCACTCACTGCTGGCTTGTGTCTTGTCGATGCATGCTGCAATCTATCAGTTGCTCTGCTGGAGGAAAGCGCTGCAGTGAACCCCCCCCCAACAGGCCGGGAGCTCCTGCGGTGGATTCCCCACAGACCGAGCCCGTCGACGCCCCCTCGGTTACCTACAAGAGCCTGTCTCCTCGCGTCAGCTCAGAGCTGCGCAGCCCAGCTTGAAGGCTTCACCCCCTTCGATTCTCAATAACAGGAAGGCCGTGCGTGTGTGCACATCTATCAGGTTGGTGAAGAGTCTCCCGTCAGGCAGTAAACAATACATCAGGTGGTGTTGAGTCTGGACACTGGAGATGGTGTGAGAGCAAAGGCCATGATATGACTGAGCTGTTGCTTTGTCATCACTGAAAACAATATGTTGGATGGTGTCATATTTGAATACAGAAAACATCTATTATATATCAAGATATTTTGTTATTTACGCTGTAGCTCAGACAGACGGGATATCAGTATCTATATAATGAATTCACAACCATTTTAGCTAAGTTCCTTCTTGAATACTGAATACTTGTGAAAATGTTTTTTATTTAACCGGTCGTACAAAAGCCAATTATTGTCTGTCATTTGCCCTGGAATCCCTCTTTGAATCACATGAAGTCAGTGATCTGAGCTGTCTGTAGCTCTCTGATTGCCGACACTTAATGAAACACTTCAAAATAATGGCGACTTCTTCAATGAAGCAACATGGGAAAGAAAAGGAAAAAAAAAAAGGCAGGCGTGAACCAGCAGCAAATGAACTTTTAAAATGAACAGTAATTAGTTCTGCTGAACTAGACTCCCTGTGGCCTCGACGGGGCCAGCCGCACACATCAGTTCTGTCAGATAATGTGGCGAGAGCTCCCACAGGTTGCGTGGCTCTTAAAACTGCTGTTCTTGTCATTGCCGTCACGTCACAAGTGTCCCTTCAGTACCTGTCCAATTAGAAGCCACTATAGGCCCGGACCTCGAACAGAGATGTTTCAGCAGCCTGCAGCTGGAGTAGGTGAAGGAGAAACTATTGTGGAGGACACGTTTCAGCCACAGACACTTGCATCAAGGAATTAACTATTTATAGCAAAATGGTCATAAAGCACGATTTGTTGGAGAAGTTTTTCAAAGAATCCAAGCAGCAATGAGGATTCAGTCGGGAGAACTAATGCCTTCTCTAGTAAACATACATGAAGATTAAATCTCAGTTAAATCAGGATGGAGTGATGGAGGGAGCTGTGCCAGCAAACTGTTAGAATGAAGGTATCAGAAGAATAATAGCGGGAAATGCCAGGTTATAATTGCTGCTGTGTACATCTGTATGAACATGATTGGATCAAGCAGCTGATGAATGAGCCACTGATGGTGAAGCAGGTTGTTTTAACATAACTTCGGTCTTCTGCTTGAACTAATACGATGCTCCATTCAGTAATATAAAATGTCAGAAAATAGTGAAAAATGTCCGTGAGTTTCCCAGAGCCCAGGTTAAAATCTTTAAATGTCAGTTTCTGTCCAGACACTCCAAAACACAAAGATATTCAGTTTACTATCACATATGGAAAATAAATCCTCACAATAGAAAGCCTGGAACTAAAGAATGTTTAGCAATTATACTTGAAAAATTAATAAATTGATTATCAATGTAGTTAGCAATTATTTAGTCAATGGATTAATCAACTGACTAATAGTTTCAGCTTGAATAAAGTCTCACTCACTCACCAAGGAAGATCTAGTCAATGTTCAGAGACAGGTGCCTAAATCATTTATTTGAGTTTTCAAGACAAAAACAGACATTATGTAGTAGTTAGTGTATAAGTGCTTCTTGATTTTCAGATGAAATTCCTTGAAAGAATTCCCCAAATCTATCTTTCATTCTTTTTTTTTTTTTTTAGCATTCAGACACCCCAAAGTCCTAAAATCATAATGACCTCACAATGAAAAATGTTTAAATTGATATCTAATTAAAAATCATAGAATTATTCTCTAGAATCTTTTTTCTCTAAACATGTAGAATTTGATGCTTGCCTGTGATTTACATCCAAACAAAAGGACACATTTTTACATTTTTGCATATGCTAATGTACCAAATTGAGCCATGTCTCCATTTTCCCTGTAATTAGCACCGAATTACATAATCTTTGAATCAATCACATCTTTGAAAGTACCTTCCCAAGAAATGCAGTTACATATCAGTTCCTTCCTAGGAAATTATAAGGACACTATATACACCTATATACCTAAGCTTTCATAAGAAACACAACTACATACTGACTCAAAGGGTAAAAATCAATCAGACATAGCAGGAGGGATCCAAAATAATCCAACATTGCGCAAATGTGCACGACTAGAGAAATGCAGACGCAAGTCAAATCTAGTGGGCAATCTCTCTTGCATGGCATGACCTTTCATGTTAAGACTCAGTCATTCACATTCCAGTGCTAAATGTCACCAAATGTCACATCAAGGCTTCAGTATTCCAGCTCATCAAGTCCCAGGCAGAGATGTGAAATATGATTACAAAGAAAAAAGGTGGTTCTTCTGCAATCTGCCTCTCTGCTGTAGACAACATTACGAACAAAACTGTCACGTTGCTTGAAACTAAAACTGTGGTTTAGCCAATTAGGGCCCTGCAATGCTGAGAACTGTGGGGAGATGTTTAAGGAATCAATAGCAAGCTAATTTCATGCAGGGCACAGAGTATGGAGCCAAGTCTGGTGATTATGTTTGAGAACACTGAGGTAAATAAGAGTGTTTACCCGTGTATTTATACTTCTCAAAAACCAAATTCCTGGCCAGGAACACAGTGGCATTATACACTTTTAATTGAAAGACTTGACAAATAGGCTGTCCACATTCACAAGCTTAGCGTTGATTCACAGGGAATGGGAATGAGACTAGAGCTTTACTGCAAAACACCGTTTTTATAAGGATCATTCTCAAGAAAAAAGTCTTGAGTTGAGAGCGAAAGTCTCGCGGGCAATTCACAGTCAAGTCAGGTTTGCTGTTCAGTCTCTCGATGAGACCTTGGCTTCACAGCCTCAGATGTTTTCACACTCTAAGACCAGCCAAGAATCTCAAGTGGTCATGAAACACATTTTGATTGACAGTGTTTTGTCACTCCATCACTTTGCATTTAAACCTCAAAACAAGGAGGAGAAACATGTCAGCGTGGCTGAAAAGAACCTGGGTGCTGAAATGTAGGACAAGAGCATCTAGAAACTACAAATAGTAACTGAGGCTTGTGGTAAAAAGGTAAGAAGGCTGTTTCGGCTTTGTCAACAGCTACTTGATTGAGCTTTGTCGTGAAACTTCTTCGCCAGTGTTAATTAATTTATGTACCAGAAACAAAGTACAGCTTGCCTCTGTTAGTTTAAGTAGCTTTTTAATTAAAAGTAACAGATTTGTTTCATGTTCTAGGAGAAAAAATTGGGGCCAAAATAACAGATACACAACATGCATAGGATTTTTTTTTTTTTCAAAATAACAAAATGTTTTTTTCTAAATGCAACTACCCAGGCAAGTCATCAGGTAAGTATTAAAAGATGTCTGAAAATCAAGTTTAATATGTGACTTTTCAAAGAAACTAACACAGCTCCGCAGAGACCAAATATGTGATGTCTGAATTGCCAGAAGATTTCCTCATCCTTCATTCATCAAGGAACAAGAAGTTTGATACTTGAAAAGCTTTCCCTGCTTGAAATAGCTTAGGACTTACGGGGAGCTGTCGCAGAGGTAAAGGTTGGCCCCACTCCTGGTTAGATAATTGAGAACTAAATATTGTGCATCAAGTGTATGTGTCAAGTGTTTTGGTTGTTTTGTTCACCCTGTGTATCCATACCATACAGTGCCAACACACTGGCACAACAACAATATGCCCTTGGGAAGCTTTCAATTTACACTGCAGCATATCTTGTAGAGCGTGTGGGATGACAATCGGATGATAAAATGTCAAGACTATTAAGGTGACTGATGAATTTATTTTCCAAGACTTAGATTGGGATACCTAAAATTACTTTTCTTGGCTTTAAATCAACTAAACAGAAGAAAAAAAACAATTTCACAGTTATTCTGTCTCAACATTCACGGACACCTGATCGTTACACCTACAGTATATGTGATTGCTGAGCATCTTATTCCTCAGGATTTCTGAACCTGGCTGTGGGGATTTGCTCCGATTTAGCTACAAGAGCATTAGTTAAATTGGCCACTGATGTTGGGTGTTATGGTCTGACTCACAGTCAATTTATCCCAAAGTCGTTGGATGAGACTGTTGGATGACTGCTGGATTTGCTGCTTTTCTTTGTCTTATATTATAGTAAATTGGTCTATTGGTCAGACTAAACAAGCAATATGAAGATGTCACATTGGGCTCTTGGAAATTGTGATGGGATTTTCTAGACCAAATGATTAATCGATTAATTGAGGAAATAGTCATCAGATTAGTCAATAATAAAAATAATTATTAGTTGCAGCCCCGCACATTATTTTCCAAATGTGACTTTATGGTGTAGCACAAAGATTTCTCTTTACTGGAACTGAGGGGCCTAGACTAAACCATGAAAACAGCCCCAGAGAAATGTACAGTACACAAAAGTATATAGTACATAGGTTGTCCACATACTTTTGGCCATATAATATATTATCTGAATAATATCTTAACCTACAATGTAACATCTTCACAACTGCACTTTAATGCATTAACTTGTATCACTTTTTATATATAATCTTTAATATATTTTAATTCACAGCTTTAAATAGTTACTCTTGTTTGTTTTGGAGTTGGAAGTCTGAGAAAGGCATCTGAATTTATTAATGTGTTCGTTCATGCAGCCTGTAACGGCTGTGTGTGTGTGTGTGTGTGTTCAGAAATGTCAACCAGGAGGCTGCATGAAAATCACATCCAGCTGTAATTATGAAAAATGACAGCGTGTTCATCCTGAAGTGAGGCGTCATTACAGGCTTGAGTCTGTGAGACAGAGCGAGAGATGAGAGAATGAGCAGACAAGGGACAGAGAGTGGAGAGCGAGGAGAGAGACGGAGGTAAAAGTGCATCCATTATATGAAGAGCATGGCGTATTAGCTGCTGTGGCTTATGTGCAGGCCATTATGTTTCCAGCCACTTGGAAAATATAGAGCTAAATACTGGACGACCAGAGTGAAACTGCATTGGATTCTGCAGTGCTCGCGACATAAAACTGATGCAGAAAACATTCAGAGAAATGAAGATGATGTTATAGTCCCAGAGCTGGTGATGTCAGGTCATGTGAAAGTGATGAGTGACTTGTAGATTTGGTGATGAAAAGAACCAGCTACTGTTTCACCACTGTCATCTGTCTTGAGGGTAAAATCTGACTGGTGCTCCCTGAATTCAAAACAAAAAGCCTCTGGATTTTTAGTCAATTCAAGTTTGACTTTAACCATGTCTTCTGAGTTTGCCCTCACCCAAGATGCAGAGAACTGAACGGTAAATATAATTGACCGTTCACTAATGCTCATCCCCTTACTGATGCTATGCATGGTCAAGCCTTCCGTAAATGGGTTCATGATTTCAGACAGAGGTAGACAAGACGAGTGCTTTTATCATTTCTAGTCAGCAACCATCAATCTTTGCTGAAACGACAACTGTCGCTAGTAGATTTTCACAGCTGTGGCTAGCTAGCAATTTAGGCTAACGTTAGCTCAATGAGTTGGTTGAAAATATCACCTCCAGCTGACCTTTTAATGTTTCCAACTGGCTTGTTTTAAAATGAGAATCCTGTTAAATATGCACTTGATAGCTGCATACATGATATAAAGCTTAAAGACTGAGGCTGAATCTGCATGTCCAAGGCAAAATGTCTGCATCCTCACCAGTTGATGATCCATGTAGAAGTCAGGGAAATACAGAAACAGTATTGTTCTTGTATTACAGCGTGGAGCTAGTTGGTGCTAGTGTCGAACTATGATAAGGAAAAATGTAAAATACTTTCTCTCTAATATAACCCTGTTTGGCTACTCTTTATTGCTTAATTGTTTCAAACATTATGTTTCCTATTTAACGTTACAAGTGAAATGTCTTTTCAGATGACGTATATCAAAGCAATGTGTCTGGCAAATGTAACACCTTGGATGACAAGTTTGGCTGTGCAAACTTCCCCAAATCCAATAGGACTTACTCACTAACATTAGCCTACTATCATTATCTAAACCAGCTTTCATACAATGGGAAAAAAGTACATATTTGATGTGCTATCATAAACAACGCTTTTTAAAAACATGCTCCTTGGCCTTGGATGTAACGTTAGCTTAGGTCACTACTTTAGAGAAATCCACAGCTTAACAGGCCTGCCGTGCCTATTTGTGACAGGAGTTTTAGTGAATGGTCAATTTAATATTATGTTTATGATACAACCAGGACAAGAGGGAAAGGGGATAGATAGATAGAAGCAGAAATACATCCCTATCCATCTCAGATATCATTACCTCAAAGTCATTTGCCACCTGTCAAACGAAATTGCTTTCATATTATTAGCACACCATCACTTTCTCTATTTGAAAAATTCTTCATAATGTATTAATGATCATTTTTCAAATCGCCCATTATTTTCTTAATACCAAATTAGATTTTACAACTCGCTATTAATCGGAGTGAATGAATTACTGGAGACACATCTGACACACCAAAGAAATTTGTCAGGTAAGGAAAAGCTCCAGAAAAACCCCCCAGATATTTTCCCCATAGTTTGAGATCAAATATGCACAAAAAGCTTGCATGTATTAAATGCCCCAGTGGATCTATTTGAATCACAAATAACATCATAAATTTGCAGAGCACCAGGAAGGCAGGGATACACAACCAACCATTGACTGGGAGCTAAAATCCCTGAGACAACATTTGCATCTCAATAAAAAGTCCTTACATTGCAGGTTAGGGCCTCTGTCTATCACAGCATGCAAAACACCAACTCATAACAAATTGTTGACAAATAATTTGTTGACTAGGGCAGTAATTATTGAGACATGTTCATAAACACTCAACAGTATGCTGCATTTGTAGGTCATTACACTTTTTATTTCTTTCTATGGGATTAAAACATCACAACCTCAGAATCATAATAATGACTTATACAGGACAGACTTAATTATTTTACATTAGAACAAGTAAGTGGTAAAATAGAAAGAATAAAGGTCAGAGTACATAGATGCCCTGATTGCTCTCAGCACAATGCAAATATAATGAAGAAAACTGAGAGAGAGCATTAGCAGCAAGTGTTCCTCTTATGTCCCTCCAAATGTTATGAACCCAGTTACTGTATATCATCGCTGGTGCTAACTCATCTTTGGTATTGCTCCGTTGTTTGGTCTGCAGCCAAAAAAGAGGATCTATAAAAGCTGCAGTTACTTTAAAACAGAGCTGCTGGATTAGTTCTGCATGGTCTATATTACATTAACATTGGCAAAATGCATTTCAAACAATTCTGACCCCCTTTAACGTCAAACTTCATGTTGGTGTCCTGTTTTTTTTAAAGCTTAAATACACCAGCAGAAACATCAGGGGCTGTATTCACAAAGGATTCAATCTTACTACCAGGAGTCCTCATAAAGTGGTGCTAAAAGTTCCTACAGTAGCTAAGAGTTTCCTCTAGACCAATTCATAAAGTTGCTGAGAGTAACTACCCTGTTGCTATGGATCACATCATATTTCATCAATGAACCTGCTCACTACAGTAAGTCTACAGGGATTGGTTGACGGGTGACCGGTCTGTGTCAGTAAATATCAACAATGAATATACAGGCACAGAAAGAATGAAAGATATATAGATAGATTTAATTAATTTATGAATTGGATACGCTGTGACACAGATTTCACACAAGAAACTACATAAAATATTCATGTGTCAAGTAGATTGTATCTGGCATCAAACATCTGCTTGTTGATATTATGTGATTGTCTTTTACAGTCGATTGAGCGAATCTTCATCTTTTGATGAGTTATTTCTATATAGCACCAATGTCATCCAGCAATGACCATGAAATCAGCTTTATTTATTGCAGTTGTTGAGAAACTACGAACAAATTGGGTTCTGAGCATTCTTGGTTTTATAAATAATTCTGACAGATGTCTGAGATATTCCAGGATAATCAGTGTCCCAGTAGTTGAGAGTTGCCCAAACCGTCATTTGTTGATGAGCTGATTAGATCCTTATTAATTCGACCACCATCTAAATATCCTTTTAAAGAATTTGTTATTGTTGTATTTTTCAAAGGCAGTGAGGTCAAGCAGCAGCTGACTGATTGAGAGAAGGTCTCAGTGACTTTAAGTCCTCTGGACTAAGTTTAACTTCTCTCAGAATTAAGAGCCACCCTTATCGCTAAAATGTTTTGTGAATTACTCCTAGACTGAAAACATAGGAGTCCTACATTTAGGACTGACACATCCTTATTTTTAGCAGTTTCTCCAAACTCGGCCACTCAGAAGCTACTTTTAGCCTTTGGTTGTTTTGTGAATACGGTCCCTGGTCTTTACTTGGAATGCTAAGAATAGTCAATTGTCTCTGCTCAAACATAAAACAAGCTGTGACAATTACAGACAGCAAAAACCCTTTTAGTGTACATATAGGCATGCTAGATTTATATTAAGATAGACATGAAATGTGAACCTATTCTTTAACTAAAACAAATGAGCTGAGAGTGATCACTCTATACAGAGCTGCGGAAGGAAATATGGCCTGATGTAAATATCCTTTGTAAGCTTGTAATAATCTCTCTGGGTGCTGTCCTTCCTTTCTTTCTTGTTTATATATAATCATCTCATATAATCTTTTGTTTGTGTTGCATTTTAATGGCCAGAATTTGTCTTTTGACTCAAGGACTTCAGGAAGACCAGAAACTGTACTAGCCGAGGTTAATGGAGATCTTACGTCTGTTTACAGGTAAAATAACAAAAAAGCGATCCCTTTCGTCTTGAACCAGGTCCAACACCACCAGTCTAACAAGTCAAAGTCAGACATGATTAATTCTGAAGAACCTGTGCTGGATTTGATCACACTTGGCCCATAGCGACAATATTTCCTCATAGGAAGGAGCAAATGAGTGTGCCGATGATAAAATATTAATATATGTGGAGAGGTATAGCCAGTTCTTCCAACTCTCTCAAAGGAGACTGTGAGCACATCCTGCAGGCGCTTCATTTCAATGCCTGCCATCGCCATTGATTTAAGGCCCGATGTCAGCAGAAGCCTCATTTAGGAAAGTCATCTGTCTCGCCTGCCTGGGCCCGCTAAAAGGTTATTTAGCTGCCCAGCGCTTAGTAGCAATAGATAGAGGCTATAGAAGAACACTGCTGTTATGTGTTTGCGCTGGCTATTGATTGCTGTGGCTTGTTTGTGCAGAGCTGTGTTGCCGGAGTGTCCGCCTCTCACGTCAGGAGGGGAGCAGGACACAAGCTGCGACGGCAGGGCCTGATTGGATGATCAGCATTAAACGGTAAACCTGATGATGATGGCGCCCATTTGCAGGGGTCGTGTTCTGATGAGGAGTGGAGTGAAAACAACACGGCGCTTTGGTATGGGCTCATTATCATTGTAATCTGCAACTGAGCTTTACGATTACTTAAAACGCAAGCAGAAAGGTATCGCTGGCTACTGAGAGTATTGTGGTAAATTATGCAGGACATAATACAGAAAAAAACAGAGCCACAACAGGAAGGCATCACTGTCATATGGCACTGGGAAGGAATCCATCCTCTTCTTCATTAATAAAGAAATGTATGCCGGCTGTCAGAATACACTGAGTGCTAATGGATTAAGTATTAAAGTCTATAATAGAAAGTATCATTTCTCAAAAAGCAGAGGAGGATCTTCTTTCATTTTCATTCAGAACTGCCTGCTTCAGTTTGAAATGTGTTGTCAGCGTTCCCTTTTTATGCAGCAAACACTTTATAGGAAATAGTAACATATAAAATGTCTGTTTCAGTCAGAATCTGTCCTAAACAGCACAAACTATTATTTTAACTCTGGTCCATGAGTTTAGAGTTCTGTTCTTTGGAAAAAAATGATTGAATGTAATTGTAAAGCAAATAATAACTGTGCTTGAGAGTGTGGCAGCAGCATTTTTTTCATATGTAAAGTAATATGAAATCTGTGAGAAACAGATAGTCTGGTTCTGTCCAAAGTTACAAAAAAAACGTGTATCAACAAGTCTAAAGCTGTCTTATTTACATGCTGTGCCTTGTTTAACTTGTACATGGACAGAAAAAAATGACAAGTTGTGATTTTAGGAATAGTTTTGTTGAGGAGCAGCGGTTTATTTGCTCAGTACTTCTGTGCAGCATCTCTGACTATAGCACAGTTACAGTCAGTGAGCTCCGCCAGTGTTGCCATGTGCCGAAAACTAGATTATCGCACAAAGACTCCAGAATTATTGTATTTCTGGGCAAACCATCGCGCATTCAAATCCAGAATCTGGTGCACCCGGAACTGAGTACGCAGCATATACAGTATAAATCTGTGCCATGGGTCACAGTAAATCTGGGGATTCACAAAGCTGACTGCAATGGGATCTGATTAAAGAGCCAGCGTACATTATGCAGCCACATGGCACACTGCATCCAAGGGTGTAAACAAACAGGCTACAGGTACAGTATAGACATAAACTGTACCAAACAGAACAGCTCAACTGGAAGTTACAATACAGTCCCAAGAGTTTATATAAAGTTGTGCTTAGCGACAGCTACAAAATCTCAGCAGAGATGTGATTAAATAATTTATGGCAGATCCAGTGTCAGTATTCCCTAACACATTATTGACATAGTTATGTACGACGATCGGGCTGGTTTCACAATGATTTCACTATAAAAAAAAACTGAAAATATGACATGTCAAAATATTGTGTTTTGTTTTTTTTTAAATTATTGATCATACATCACACAAAGGGCCTAATTATGGTACAGATACAATAATTATTGTACACCTGGCAACACTCTGCCAGCTGCTGTTTACCAAGAAATTAGTTTCAGCAAGCAAGTCCCCGCTGACACCACAAATTATCTGTTTATGTTTGAATTAAATAAACAAGATACGTCATGTCAGTTGGTGAGCTGAAGAGGTGACGGCAGGCATATTTTTTGTTTATTGCAGTCAACAATATTACAGTCAGTAATGTTACACAAATCTGTCACAGCTGTTTGACTCTTTATTATTATTGTATTAACCAGTCGGATTCAGTATGCAGGCATGTAAATACACATTGATGAATTCATACGACTGTAATTCTTCTATTAGTGAAATCAAAGTAATTCTGGGTCGTGTCAGGATATAATAAGGAAACCCTTAAACTTAATTTCTTCATGAGTGTTTGGCAGCACACATTGTGTTTTAAAGTAATTGAGGGCAGCTCTGTTTCTGCGACACCATTGCAGAAACCATTCGTTTGTCTAATGACCTCGTTGAAAGTACAGGCGCTTATAGAAATGTTTCCATTTAAAGGTAATAGCTACAGGATTTTTCAAGAATTACGATTTAAAAAACACTTGATGGCGCAATGTGGAACAACTACTTTTAATACAATAATACAAGTCTGCTCTGTTGTTTGTTTTTAAGATTAATTGGTTAAACATTTAGTCTACAAAATGTCATAAATGTATGAAAAATGCCAATCACAATTTCACACAGACAGCATCTACAAATTGATTGTTTTGTTTGACCAACAGTCCAAAAACTCAAAGATATTCAACTTGATATAAAACAACACACATTTGCGCAGCTGGCACCAGCGACGATTTGACACTTTTGCTTAAAAAAAACCACACACATGAAGGAATTGTTGCCATTTAATTTTCTGTCTACTGAATAATCAGTTAATCAACTAATCGTTTCAGGTGTGTCAGCTCCACATGCTGTCACACTGGCGTTTTTATTTTCCCAGTAGTTAGAACTAATAATTAGTGTGCAGCTGAGACACAGCTGCTGTACCAGAATCATTCACCTGCCACTTCTCTGCAGAAGTGCTGAACTGTGTGAGGTGTTTTTGCATTAATGACACAGTTATTAGTTATTAGATTGATTGCACTTGAATCTGAGCCTGGACAGAAGGAGATATTTGAGACACACAAGCTGCATCTGAAATGTTAAGTGAAAACTCCACCTGTCATTTCAGCCACCGTTGAGTATAAAGAAGTAAATACTGAGCCCCTGTGGAGCTGGTGAGGTTTGTAGTTCAGGCAGCTTGTTGTAATGACCCTCTTTGATTTGCCCTATCAGCTATAGAATCTAATCAAAGCCTAATCCATCCCCCAGCATCCTGAAGGAGCAGGTGTACATTAATCTGTTAGGGAAATTAAGCCTCTTGTTAAACCCCTGCTGTGTTTATCTTTTAATTAAAACCTGATAGTTCACTACATTAATAACACACATACAGTGCACGTGTGATTCAATTACTGAACCTGTGTGTCCTTGTTTAGCAGGGATAAGAGGTGTCCTATTATGGTACAATTCCTACAAAGCACGGATTTAACAGGCTTTGAGAGGCTCGGCGCCGGCATGGACACTGAATGCACATGCCCGGTGTTGTGACAAAGAACATTGTCTTTGTGTCTTGTCAGTGCTGTTACCACACACAATGACAATATTCAGATGGATACTGCACCTCTTCGAAGATGGGAAGCAAGGCTACATCTTTTGATCAGCTAATCACTTACTTTGCCAAAAGTGAAAAGGCTAAAATGATTAGATACCAGGATGCTTAAAAAAAACTCTGGCAAGTATTGGAGAAACACACCGATAATGCTCTTAGTTGATTAGGAGTGGATGATATTTATGAAAACCTCATCAGTTTAATATCTTGGAATATATCAAGATATAGTAACAATTCTGGAAATGTTTTTAAAAAACATTTATAGATAAAATAACCAGGTAGGGATATGTTTTTTTGCTAAATACGTGAACTAAGTATCTCACAAATTAATGTACTTTAAACTATAATATTGCCTTAAAGCAATCCTGCTTATTTACTTGCAACATTGAGAGTAATGTCCTGAACAGCCAGCGATATTAAAGAGAGAGCTAGTTTGGTGTGAATTAGAGCAAAATCCCAGATGGTTGACAAATTTATATCATCTCACAGTATATGTCATCATATCACCCGGCTCAGTGCCTGCACTGGGACAGAGTACAGGTCTCGTGTCACACTCTGTTTCCCCTTTGAATAGTGTTAGTGCTTCCCTTCATGGTTGGGGTTAGGGTTAAGGTTTGGCTGAGGTTTAGGTCAGGGGAAAAACAAAACTGACTTTAACACAAAAATCTGCACATTAGATCTCTGTGCAACAGAGTACTGTTACATATTATGCAGTACTGATACTTTCATAGAAATATAGGTACTTTGTAGTTATTGTAAGTGTTGGACAAAATAGGCGACAAATGACGCGAAAATGTGCAGCTTTGTGAGATGCAATATGTGCTCCAGTTCAGTTCTTAGACTTTTAATAAACCGTACAGCACTTTTGACAATTTGTGCACATTAATAAGTATAAATTCTTGCACACGATATGCCCTCAGATGTTAAATGTGCTTGTTCTGTAGGTTCGTGTTTTAGAGCACTGATTCCCAACCTCAGGGTCGGGATCCCGCCAAGGGGTTCCAAAATAAGTCACCCGATGATTAAAGGGATAGGAAAGAGAAAGAAAAACAAAATTTCTTTAAAAAACGTTTCTCTAATGTTTGCTTTTTTTTTTTTTTTCTTGTGAAATGCTGGAAGCCCTGTAAAATCCTTCAAATGAAAGTATCTGAGAAAAGAAAATCCCCTTTTGGTTGAAATGCTCACAGCTCAGGGGTCACAAACCAAAAAAGGATGGGAATCACAGTTTCGGAGTACTAGCACCATTTTTATTCGAGTTCAAACACTGGATCATCCCTAGTTGATTACAAAATTTCCGAAAAAGTGCTGCAAGTTTTGACCTTGTGGCATCACTGCCTCATTTTCCAGCTCTGCCTTTTACAAAACCGTTAAATCTTACTTCAAACTCAGTAAAGACAAAAGTTGCTTTATATTTACATTCAGCACTGATCCATGTTGAAGCCAGCGCTGCAGATAGAGGCCGGCTTTGTTTTACTGCGGCTCTGTACTGGAGGCGGATGTGGTTTGTGGTGGACAAGCCATAGCCTGTGACTTCCACTGATGGATCATGGGATAATAAGTTTAGTGTGGAGTAAACTGGCAGTTATGCGGTTAGGATGAGAGAAAGGGGGATGCGACAGATCCGGGTTTGGATTGGTTTGATGGAGGAGAAATATTTTTATTTTCAAATCTCAAACCTTTAAATCTAAATAACCTTAATTAAACTAGTGACAGTGATGGAACAACACTGCACACAATGAACAAAGAGTGAGGAACTGACAGATATGTCTCGCAGAGGCTCATTAGTTCATGTGGGGCCAATATTTTCCAAATTTATAAATATTTAATATTTTCAGCAGTTGCTCAGTAAGAAAAAGTGTAAATAGAATGCCTGTAATTAAGGGTATGTAACAAAGTACTTGCAGAGTATGAAGTTTCTAACTGCAGACACTAAACTTTGAAAAGAACTGGTACCACTGCTCCAACTATATTAGATGGTAGGAAATTTACAGTGGATCTGGAAATAGTTCACAATTAAAGTACCGAGGGAATAAATGAATTGGGCATGAAATTGTTCTGCAGTATATCAAAAGAATCACTTTCAACTTGGAAGGAAGCCATGGGAGGCTTTTTTTTTTTTTTTTAAGATATACGTACTCAAAGATATTTTTCATTTTTGCTGCTACAGAGAGGAAGTGGGAAATAAGCGAGGGAGGAGAAATAAGATACAAAGAAAAGGAATCAAGGACAGTTGAGGGAGAAAATGCATCTACTGTATGAAAAGAGAAGAGGAGAGAGCTGATACAAGAGGTGCTTTGCTCATTAAAAAACAGATGCATGTCTGTATTAGACATGGCTGCCTTTTATGATTTTGTTGGACAGATTTTTCTGTTGCTCGCTCTCTCTGATGACAAATGTTCAGCTGTGACTAGCCCCAGGTTTCGGCTTTCATATATTGCCATTTGATTTGTGTCACAGTGCTAAGCATGGTTTGTTTGTTTGTTTGTTTGTTTTGAAAAATAAATAACTGTTTGTTTAACTCCTTGTAAAGACCCAGAAGGACATTTAACAACACTTACTGCTGTTCTGAAGGCACTTTTATTGTCCTCAAAGACATTTCCAGCCATCTGGATGAAAAAAATATTAAGTCTGCTGTGTGGTTACAAAATATTTCTAACTGGTTTCTCAAGTTGTGACTATCTTTCTATCCAGGTAGCCAGAAATAATATATCACCTTGCTTGTTTTGTATGAGACAAGGAAAATAAAAACCGTGTAAATAGTTATTTTGTATGAAAGTATAAAATAATGTCATCAATATAGATAAATATAACTGATAGGTAACATTGGCCCAACATGGGAAAAGTGTTAAAAATTCTTAGCGTATTATTCTTAAGTCTTATCGTGCAGTGGACTTTTCTTCCAAATGGTCAGAAGAGTCTTTAAGTATTTTGGAAATACCATCACATCACATCACATCACAACGTTTTTTGCCAGACGACCTTCTGGGTTTTTTCAAGATCTTAACATTTTTATTTTTCAGAAAAAACGGAGCTGTGTGACTTGAATGTAATGGTAATACACGAGAGGCACAAACTAGGGCTAAGCTTTGACCATCTGCTGCTACAACACAGAAACACTTCCTCCTGCATCAACAACAACAGCAACAACATGCAGATGTGAGCGTGCAGACACTTGTTGCCCCCACACACTTAATGAAATGAGTGACGCTGGCCCCCTCATACTAGGGCCTCATGTCTTTGCAGCAGCCGTCATAGCGTCAGTGAAAATGGGCTTCTGTCAACAGATGGCTTAAGCAGGGGTTCAGACAGACTCATTTGTTCCCCTAAACAAAGATGTCGCCATCAACCGCTGGACCGCTGACACCAGACCCCCATTAGTGTAGTTTAGTGGTCTGGGCGGGAGACTGAACGTGAACTGACGCAGCAAAACGAGCAAAAAGGACATCCATCTGTTCTTCCCCTGTTGCGCTACAGTGAGTGCATCCATCCATCCTTTCCTCCATCCACCCTGCTTTCCATTATTTATGAGACATTAGCTCTGTATGTAATTAATTGGTACTGTTAATAGCAAATGCATCAAGTTAATGATTTTTAATTAAGGAGATGTTTTGGTGTTGTTGATTAGGCCTTCAGGGCACATATCTGCTGTGGTTTATGTAAACTGTCAAGCCCTCTTTTGTCTTCATTTAATGAGCTAAGTCATGGTTCGGGCTGCCATACTGAAGGTAATGCAGCATGAGGGTCTGTTTAATCTGGTAGCAACAGTTTATGTGTGTGTGTTTGAAATGCCAGATGAAATGAATATGAAGACGAGGACAAAGCAGATAATTTACTGTCATACTTCATCAAAACAAGTGGAGCAAACCATTCATCTGGTAAAAATCTGAGGAGCCCTGTGATGCCTCGCTCTGCTCGCTGTGGCAGACGTCTCGACCTTTATGCCTCTGCGCTGACGACAGCCGTGGGCCAGAAGCATTATGCTTTCGGGTTGTTCATCTCATTCTCGTGAATGTGATCTCAGAAACGTTTCTTCAATTTCTTCAAATTTCGTACACAAACGTCCACTTGGACTCGAGGATGAACTGATTCGATTTTGGTGGTCAAAAGGTCAAGGTCACTGTTAGCCCACAAAACACGTTTTTGGCCATAACTCAAGAATTTATACACTAATTCTGACAAAGTTTTACACAAATGTCTAATAGGATAAAATGATGAAGTGATGACATTTTATATCCAGAAGGTCAAACGTCAACTTCAGCAACAGCGATCTGCTCTTTATGGATGCTCCTGACCAGTGCATAAAGAAGTTGGATAGTGTATACCACTGTGTGTTATGTTTTATTACTGGCTGTGGCAATCTCATGAACCACTGTAGTCTGCACGCTGCTGCTAAGTGGCCATCTCTGTATGTCTGCAGACTTTCGAATTGGTTCGCTTTTATGTATTAATCTCTACTTGGGCTGGTTCCTCCTCATCTGTGTACATACATGTGTAAAAACCAAAATCAATACGGCCTGTGCTCTCATGATATTCTACAGATGTTGGTTCACAGAATGAGAACAGAATTAGGCAAAAAAGCTTTTAAATACGCAGAAGGACCTGAAAATGTCAGAGCTGATGACTATGGGGGAATTTAAGTCAATTTTAAAGGATTAGGAAAATAGTACTCTTGGTAATTGTGGTTGCTCCTAAATTTTCACTGAAATCGTTTTAGAAAATTGTACCTGTTTATGCATCATGACTGGATTTTTGTCCTTGACCTTTATATTGCATATTAACTGGATATTGTGTTCACTAGTTTGATTTGTATTGTTGTATTTGTCTGTATGTGTTGTTTGTGTTTATTATTGTAACACTGTTTATGCAACACTTTTCATTATTCAACGCCATAACTCAGGAGCAGAAGGGGAGATTGTGACCATATTTCACATTTGGTTGGATACTGAATTGGTGACTCTAATCTTGGGTGCCCACCTTGAAACTGTGGTGATTGTATAGATCTTCTGTGCTGCCGGGTTTGCCACGTTTTAGAATTTGTAGCTTCTTTGCAGCAACATGCATATCTGAAGCATCGTCTACTGTCATGGCTGCAAGTTTGTGTTCTATGAGAATCTGATTTATTGGCCAAACATGTGAACACATACAAGGAAAATACACTTAATACCTTTTATTAAATTCTGGACCGTCTGGACAGACATGGATGTAAACTGTAACTTGACTGTTTGGCGGAGGCATACAACCATTTCTATTTTTTTATTTTTTTTATTTGCCTTGCTCAGTAGGAACGCTCTGACCTTTAGCAACAGACAACCAAATAAAAGCCTACTCACAAACACCATGATGACTGTATTTCTCTTTCTCACATCTCCAGGGACAAATTCTCATTCTTTTGCCACAGATCAAAGACTCCTGTCAAATACGATCCGATCATCCGATCATCCGATCTTTTTAACCTTTCAAAACTCAAAGCACGAGGAGGTATAAAACAAGGATGGACTCGTATCCCGGGCAGCAACAAAGTACCATTTAGGCTGGTTTACATGAGATTAACAATTTCACATCCTGCAGGTCTGTTTAGCTTAGAGTGCAGCTCTGTTCTGTTTTCCTAGGGCTCAACAGAGAAGCTGGATCATAGAGTGAGCTGTGGGCTTTTCATCTGTCTCTCTGTGCAGTAGCTCTGTGCCTGCTTTTTTTTTTTTCTTCCTCCAGTGCAGCAGTAGTAGCAGCCTATATGAGGACAGTTGGTGCATATCAATCAGGACGCAGGGTGCTTTCTGATGAAGACCACGTCCTTCTATCTCTTGCTGTTGTTGATACGTGCAGATGCATCACAGAGCCAAAGAGAGAGACTTTGGAGCCCGGTGCTACCAATTGCTTTTACAAATGGAGTGAAGAGCAGGAAGAGTTCTGTAATTTTGAGATGATGATAGCGCTGTCAGCATGTGTCGGAGTAAGTATTAGGGTTAGCTGGTGCAAAAGGCACTGTCTTGTTGGTAAATGATGGCTTGATGATGGCAGCGTGGTTGCAGCCAGGAACAGTCAGCAGTTTCCAGAATGTTCTGTGGTGTTGGTCTGTGGAAGTGGACGCCTCAATTCCCACCACACCCTCGTGTGTGTCTGCAGGACTGTTTGTCTTTTTAGCATTTCAGGAGCATCAATGTTTAACTCAAAGAGACTTTTTTTTTTTTTCCAAGCGAGAGCACATTTCTGAGCTCTGCTTTCATGCTTGAATGTCTGATTCTTGAATTATGCCCCCGAGCCTGGTTTGCTCTAAAATGAAAACTTCGATCTACTTGCTCCTGGGAAGCGACTCGAGCCACAGACTTTAAGTAGAGGTGCAGACGTCATACATGTGGTCCAGTCTGTGACTCAGCCGTGCTGCCAGCATGGTGGCGACTGTTTATGCCCAAAGTGGCGGCTGCGGTGGGAAACCTTTCCACCGCTTTTGTGTCTACGTGCGTCATTCAGGGCCCTGCATCATTTATGCTGCACCTCAAATGAGAGCCTTCTAGGTCTAAATAAAGGCTACTGAGTCTTATGTAACCAAGGTCCAAGTGTGCAATAACAGTATGCTGAGTAGAAGAGACACAACTTGTTCATGTTGTTCTGAAAATATCGCAAGGGCGTCACTCTGACAGGCGCCATGGCTTCACTGAGATAGGTGGTGATTTAACTGATTTAACAGGAACAGCTGAGTCTCTTTTCTCAGTAGATTGTCTACTTGTACATCCTGACCAAAACTATATTTAAAGTTGAAAATGTAAAATAGAACTCTTGGCCATTTTGACGTTTGACGTTGCTTAACAAATCCCGAGTAGCTGGACACACAGTTAGCTACAGAGCACATTATGAGGCCGAAATGGTGCTCTAGCTTATGTCCCTTGTTAGCATCTGTGTCACAATTAGTGCTGAGAAGCTAATGCTAAGTGAGCGGCTAATGGGTCTTTGAACAGCAAATGTAGCTGCAGGATGCTGTTTTAATGTGCTAATTCTGTGAATGAGATAAATGAGGGGTAGCGGCCAGCAGAAACCTGACCAGATCACACAGACAACAATTACTCCACTTAGCAAAACAAAGGGCCAGGAAGCAGAAGCTGAAGAGAAACAGGCGGGCGGTTATATTCATGACATTATGGATATGAGGGCATGCTGTGTCATTAGACTTCAGGACAAAAAAAGTTATTAACAGGAGAGCACAGTTTTTGCACAAATGGAAGATTCAAATTGCAATGAAAACAAAATTGAGCCAGGTAGTTTTTCAGTTTTTGACACAAGACATTTTTTTAAAAGCTCCTTTAATTTGTTGTATTAAAGCTGCACCAATAAAATTTTATGTAATAAGAAGTGAATCAAATACCTGTGTGAAAGGAGTTGCTCATAGTGATGAACCCACAGAGAATTATCACTCCACTCTGCAGTTGCTTGCATGTTTACAGAGTGTTTTAGCACCTCTCAGTTCATTATTTTGGTGTTATAGCCCCCAACTGTTTACTGTTGCTTCACTCTCACCGCTCTCATCAACTTAATCTTTTTTAACACCAGCTGCCGTACGACACCTGCTCAGCACCAAACGACTGACAAACTTTGAGACTATCCTTTGAAAATAGTGGAGCATTTTTCAGCTAAAGAGCCAGATGTTTCTCCAAGGAGTTGTTTGAGACCAAAACAGAGCTAACACATTGAACGTCTTTCACCAGGTGGCCTGAAACATGTCTCCAAATAAAACAAATAAAAGCTAAATAGCTCAGTGTCTGAGTGATGTGTAAATAGGCAAATGTTGGCTAACATGTTCACCACAGCAACTGTATATGGTGATAATAGGTCACTCTTGTTTCCGCTGCCCCCTAGTGGCCAAAATATCAATTCATATCAATCAAAAGAACAATTAACGCTGCTTTAAAGGCTTTAAACACTAAAAACGTCAACCAACAACAGCATCTCAGATCTGTGAAGAATGTCCTTCCTGCATCATACAAAACCTGCAATTTCACCAGTTTCAAAGTGAAGTTGTTGCATGATTTGCTCCAGTAAGGACGAGACCACAAGACATCTACAATAGAGATAAAACCTAACAGGCACTTGTTTATGTTCCTTTCAGTTGTCCCTTTGCTGTTCAACAAGAAAGACACCATTAAAATACTTGTGACTTTAAACTGTGACGTTAATCCACTATCTCATTGTTAACACAACAGAGCTTCAGCCTTTGTTTCATCTTCTCCTCCTGCGCTACTTTTTTTTCCTGCTACTTCTTCCACATAGTTTACAGTATTTTTCTACATAACCTCACACGCACTTGAATCAGAACAATTACCTGCTTGTCCCTCTGTAATAACAGTGGTTAAGACAGAAGACAAGCCCTTTCCCATGCCTTCCTTTCAGTCACGGGATCAAAGATGGCTCGAGAGGATGTGGATGGGAGCAGCACTGACAACACCAGACACATAAAGACTGAACTAACAGCTCTGCGCTGTCACCGCTTGCCGCTGCCTCACATGGAGAATCCAGCTCGGTGAACTTCAGCAGGTCCAGGAAAACTCTGTGCACCAAAAAACACCTTGATGACCTCTCAACTCTTGGAATGGGCTGCTGTCACCTGGCTGGTAATTACCTGCCAATCAGGGTAATAGATGGACTCGCAAAGAAAAAGGGGGTGGCAGTCAAAGATCAGGTCCAGTCACAGGGATAGAGAGAGAGAAAAGTATGAGAAAGCGATCGAGGGCGAGCTATGTGGGGGGAAAAGCTGAGACAGAGAGGCTCGTAATGAGGCCTGTGAAACAGACAAAGCTGCCAGAGCAGCGGAGGGAGACTGAGGCGAGTCGGGCTGGTAACACACACCCTTGTTCCTCATCTATGGATGCCAATTTGGGGGCTTTTATCTGGGGATGCTATTGTGCTCCATTTAAGGGCTCTGACACTGTACGCTTGCTGTTGTACAAGACAAACTGCAAGGGATACAGCAGTGTTTCGCTGCTGTCGAGCTGATAATTAGTAAGGAGAAGAAAAGAAAGGGGAATATTGAAACAAGGACTACAAACTGAGTCTTGGAATAATGTTTTGCCATCAGACTTGAGACTATTTTAGGAAATATGAGAGAATATCATGAATGGTCAATGATGACATTATGCTTGTACCAGCCGGCTTCCTTTCAAACACGCTGTCAGAAAAGACAGCAATTTCTCCTCTTTGACAGCCCCGTTGATGTGCAGCAGCACCACATTCTGTTGTTCTGTTGGATTCATTATTTAGATCAGAACATTAATATTGCATTGCTCGTAGTTCCTGGAGTGTTGATCCCAACTGCGCATCAACTTTGACTTTCAGGCACTGTCACCGATTTTGTGTTGGCTCATGTAGAAAATGTAAGCTCGCTCCAGTATTGTTTTGAATCGAGGTTTTTATGGCTGCAGGCAGTGAATTCCAATATCAATATGTAGTCGAACACAAGAACGTGAACTTTTGCAAAATAAGAGGACTCTAAACAAAAAAAAAAACTACAAACAGATCCTCCGTGCTTGAAATGGCAATGTCTGATTAGGGATGCACTTATCTGGCAGAAGTGAAACAAACAGATGAAACCACTTGTCTCCCACATCACGGGTCTTACGAAACAGGAAGATGGCAACCATGAGAAGCAGGTATAAATAATGAATGGATGTCCCTGTCCTGTCCTCAGTGACACGGGCTTTCTTCCAGCGTTAGCACTTACGAACTCGGAGACTTTTGACATATGAAAACTGAAAACAGTACTGTGTTAAAATGCCAACGCTGGGGTCACATTGAAATAAATGTCTGTCTGAGCACAGCGTATGTCCACCAAGGCGCCGGGCTGTCCCATGGTGAAATCAGCAAATGCTTGAGGGCTCTCTGGTCAACTTTTGAGCCCTTTCTGCACTTTTTGCAAATCATAACGTTCAATTCACAGTGTTCGAATGATAAAAACAACAGCAGGGGAAATCTGAAATAATAAAAACACATATAAAAGTATTTTAAGAGCTGGCCTGAACCAGTTTACACGCTCATGTGAACCAGAACTGCTCTTTATTATACTGTGTGAAGGCCTGATCATGTGGCCACACGAATTCCTCTTAACATGTGATTTCACAAAGTGCTGTCCCTGTCACGAGGCATCTGGAGCCCTGTTTCACTCAGGCACTTACACTGATCATGTATGATGTCATTTAAAAGAGACATATTATGCACTATTTGTATTCTGGGGCTCTATTGGAATATCTTTGTATGATTTACAGTCCAAAAAAACTCCTTATTTAACTGATACTGGCTCTTTGTGTAGCCCGTCATTTCAGCCTCTGTCTGAAACAGGCCATTTTAGCCCCTCTCCCAGTGAACCCACTGTTCTGACTGGGTAGCGTCTGCCGACTCAGGAGGCTACGTAAACAAACAGCAGTAGTAGTATTTCAAATACATCCGTACATGTTCAAGCCCGAATCCAAACTGATATATGCAAGTAAACAATGTGAACAACCCATGGAACAACCTTAGCAACAAAGGCTAAAGAATGGACGGTTGTTTGTGGGCGTGCACGAACAATCTGACGTCAGTTCGAGGAGGAAGTAGAACTTTGCAAACAAAGCGTTCAGTGCAGGTTGAAGCCCTGGCTTTTGACTTGCAGAGAGCATTTTTACATATGTTCACGTCATGTTTTGGAACTTTGACCATTTTTAACATCCGACATCATAAGTGTATAAATGACAGAAAATCACAAAAAAGCATAACATGCCCCCTTTAAAGTCTGTGAGGGTGCACAGGAAATGTGCGCCACACACTCATAAGAAGGGAAGGGAGCAGCATTTTACCTTGTGACCTCTTAGTTTGGCAGAAAGAGCAGCTTTCTGCTTGCAGTCTTGAAGGTGGAAAGACAGGGAGCAGGTGGACAGACTGAGGATCAGTGACCTGTAGCGGACTGTGGATACACCTGCTGAAGCTGCGGGCAAAACAGGCTGGAAGGTCTACAGGTGCCACTGATTTATGTGGAGACTAGTCTGAGCCTGAAAGAGCAGACGTGAAATGAGAAAACAGGCAGGCTGGGAGCATTAGAACTGATTCATTTTATTTCAGTGCTGCAAATGAATAATTTCATACCGGCGTTACAATAGCCAAAGGCGATAACACACTGGAGAGAATTAGCAGCAGTGAGGTTCATTTCACCTTCCAGTTAATCACTCATCACTTCAAAATCAGCCACGCTTGTGGTCGCTATTTTAATCAAATAACACGCAAAAGCAAGCGTCAGTAATGTTTTTGAATTTCAGCACATCTCCGCCAGAGTGGTAAGAGGCCATGTTTAATTCATAGTTTTCTCTAAATGATGTAGAGAGCAGAGCTTGAAATTACTTCGGACAACGGCAGGCTACTTTTAATGATGAAAAACTCGCTAATTGTCATTTTCTCGCCGACCCCTCGCCGAAGCCCGTGCCGGTGCTTCATTTCAGGCCATTCAAGCTGTTTAGATCGTAGCAGCATCTCACTCAGTCACTGCCATCTCTCCATCCTCTGCGTTGTTATCGTCTGTCTCATTATGGCCGCCGTTCCTCCTTCCTTGTTCTGCTTGGCTTGCCGGCTGACAACCTGAGCGTAATGGAGATGGGTCGGAAAGGCTGCGAGCGTTGCCCCCGAGCACCGAGATATGAAAAAAAAAACTGAATAGCTGTGAGAGTTATGGTAATAGATTCATTTGGACTCATGATAGTTTGAATTTGCTGCTTCCGTGTGCTCACTTTCTTTCTCCGGCGAGATTCCAACAGGATATTGGAGATGGGTTGTTCTGGAAATCAGCAACAGACAAGCAGTGACTCACTGTGATTTGGAAGATATGCAGGAAAAAATTATGAATCCATTTTCCCTGTTCAGGATCTGTCTCTTTGGGTTTACTTTTTTTAAAGTCCAGGGCGCTGATGGGCACCGAGGCATGAAATAATATTTTAACTATACATCTGAGCTGATTGCACAGTAATGTAAGTGAGTTTATGTAAGGATCATACACACACAGACATAGAGGATGCTGCAGGAGCTCAAATAGTGAGTATTGATCAGTGGGACAGATTCACTCGCAGCCCTTTTTCGAGATTGACTGGTGCCTCTCATTAGGCCTTTAACATTTTGGCAGACTACTAAGTCTACGCCTCCTTTGTCCAAGAAAAATTGTCTCTACTCTCTCTCCACACACACACACACACACACACAATCTTCATCTCCTCCTCTCTCTTCCTGTTTCTCCTTCAGCTTTCCCTCCCTCAGCGCCCAGGGGTGCTCATTTTTCAACAAGCTATAGTTTGCTGAGGCCTGGCTTGTGCATCACACACACACACACACACACACACACGAGCATACACGTACGTGCAGCCATTGCAGAGTGTTTGCATTATAGATCTGCAGAGGAAAAACAGCAGTGCCGGATACCTAGAGGTAATCATTGGGAAATTAATTTGAGGCGATACGGGCGAGTGGCGATTGATTGTCTGCCTCCTGTGTCGCTGGGATGCCCACAGGAAGGCAGCCAGCCTTCATCTGAAGCACCTCTACAATAAAAACATAGATCCACATGCGCACACACACACACACACACACACACACATATATATATACCTCAAAGCTAAAGCAGCAAGATGAGACGTATGAGGAATACTAACAGAGCCTCACTGGGGCTCGAGGTAAAAATAAAAGCATGCAAGCTGACATACTGCTCTCATTACATCAGGGAATACAGAACTCATGCTTCATGTTTCTGGATGGTAGAAAATAAGCAGATTGAAAAGGTGGGGACTCTGCTAGTCCCCCTTTTTCACCCGCTAATGGATAATTTAACACATATTCTGGCTTTGCATCTTTCTCTACTTTGCAGAAATACTTTGTAGAAATAGATTGCTCATTACAAGTGTCCACAGCTTTGAAAATAAGCGCTAGATTAACATTATGAGCCGTGTTTGTGGATCTTTGATTAATGATGCTCCTCCCCAGCCGTCTGCTCTCTAATGCAATATGTATGCATTGTTTTTCCTCCGTTTCCTCTGTGACTGTGAATGGACTGCAACTAATTACACACGCAGCAAAATGAAAAATACAAACTGCTCTCGCGCATTCAATTTGCATCAAATCAGTCACTTCATTTTTAAGCTTGATAAAAAAAAAAAAAAAATTAAAAAAAAATCGGAATAAAAGCCTCTCGTGAAGATTTTGTTTCCACAGGGGTTGTTTGTGTGAAAATTCAAATAGCTGCGTCTTCGCTTTGTTCCGAGAGACGAGCCTGACGTGGAACCAGAGTCAAGCTGGAGTGCTTTAGCTGAGCTCGGCTGAACCTCATTATAACTTTTCAATTAGAGGCTGATTGAAGTCTGGGGTGACTGCAGAATCAGAAACTCTCCAACCAATCTGGGCCTTTTTAATCATTCCCTTTGGTTCAAGGGGAAACTATGAATGAGAGAGGGTAATGAATGGCCCTGTGAACCGCATCGCCAACTGAAAATGCACTTTTTTTTTTTTTCATTACTGGAGATCGTCCTGGTTTGAAACAAAAAACAAAAGATGGTACGTTGTCATTTGAACCTGCATACAAAATGCTCTTCCTGTCTTCCTGAGGAAATCTGAAAATGTGATTCTGCTTTTTATTCATTTGTGAGACACCAGCAGCAGCAGCAGCAGCAGCATCTATTCTCCTGATTCCATCTGCTCTGCGCCTCATCTCCGTCAAAATAATTTGATGGAGTGTGGGACCAAGTTCAGTCTCTAACAAAAGATTTAAGTTAGGTTTGCGCAGCCGAAACCAGGACACCATTCTGCTTTTTCTCTGATACAGACAAGATACAGTATGTTTTATTATGTCAACTCATCTCATCTGCTGGCAGATCGTCTCATCCCACTCACTGTCTGACTGACTGACACCCCTCTATACGGCTTCCTGCCTCTTTGGTAGCAGCGGCAGGCCACATGGGGAAATGTTGCACGTTTTAGGCCCGAATGTTTTGCTGTTACACGTGGGTGTTTTTCCTTTCTTTGTTTCACACAAACAGCCTCCTCCGCTTCTCTCCCACCTCTCCTTGTTCTGAAAGAGTCATTCTCCGGTGCAGTTGGTGTAAGAGCCCAGCTCAGACAACACAAGCCTGCCAACAGTCTGCCACAGATTCCTCCAATCCCCTCTTCACAGTCGTCTTATCCCGGGCCTCATTATCCCAAGGCTCTGGCAGTCACCAGCTGCACCGCAAACGTCCACCAAATCTGCTCTGAACAGGCCCAGAGCATCTTCATTATGTGTCCAGCAAACTGATAACATACATCACGGTCCGCTGGGGAGGCCCTTATGCATGCCTTATTTCACCGGGATTTGAAAGAGTGCTGCATGAGAGAGAAAAGAGTCTATTTCTGTAAAATGTCTGATATGCATTCATTTGCTCATTTGCCGTTTCTATGGTGAAACCGGCCCCTATTCTTCCAGGATCTCTCGTTCTTTCTCTCATTTCAAACGTTAATCTTCACATTTCATATTTTGGGCCTTTGATCAGTTTTGTGTGGTGCACATCATCATGCAAGTCGTTTCCCACAGCCGGGGGCTACCATCATTATTATCAATCAAAATAAGGGTCCAGGGAGTTGCAACATGCCGACTTCCAGCCACAGTTTTCTTAATTATACATCACAAACAAAGTCCTGCAGGCTTCAAAAGGTGAAGCCGTGTGTTTGGATGGTGCGCTCTTTTTGTAAGTGGACTTGAGCACTCAGGTGTCTCCTTGACCGTGTTTGAGTCCTCTATTTCTCGCCTTTCGGCTTCGGTTTAAACCGAACCTTTATACCCCGCTCCCTCAGACGCCCTCAGCCTTCTCTCTGTTCTGACACGTTATGCCTGCCTGTGTTTGCCGTCTTTCTCTCTTCTCACTCGCCCCTTTGAAGTCGTGCTTTCCCGACAGTCTGCTCTCTCCTACACTTGTCATTAGGAGCAGCGCTCCCCTCCTTCTCCCCCTGCATGTCTCATCTCACCCAGGGGGGTTTAAAGCCTCACCCAGAGACTAGCTGATCTACTCCCTGGGGGTGTAAAAAGTGAGATATTGATGTGACGCAAGCCTGTAGTGTCACTGTAGAGGAATGAAAGCAGCACAGTCGTCGTCTTCTTCTTCTTCATTAGTGCCTAATTACATATCCTGTTTATAGAGGGAGACTGCTCCTTTGATGTAACACTAATTAATTGAAATTTCCCGAAAAAAAAGGAGGAAAATACAACATTTCTACAGTAGCTTTGGAGAAGGATTAGCAGAAGCACCGGAGTTATTATGGTTGTGATTATCTGCTCTCTAATAAAGTATTTTACCAATTAAGGTGATTAGACAAAACGAGAACAATGAGAATCAATAATGATTACACAACGTTTCGGGGTAAATCACTTGTCTTGGAAGCTTTATAATTCTGTTGGAGAAATGCATCACATCCCGCAGACTGACAGAAAGCTGTTAGGTAGCAGAAATAATGTAGCAGAGCCCAGAAGTACAATAACTTCAGGTCACAGTGAAGTCATGAGGGGGTCGAGATAATTTATTGTTCTACTGATGCTCCTCTCTCGCCTCTCGTCCTCAGGTAAAGTCGGCCTCTGCTACAAGATCACAATGTCATCACATGCTGTTACGTTAAGCGTGAGGGTTTATTTTTTTGACTTTGGCAAACAGTCTTCACTCAATGTCAATTTACCGGCTTTTCTGGAGCTTTTAACCACATAACCGGTCTTCCACAGCAGATGTAGGTTGCTCACTTGTCATCCTATGAATCTGGATTTATACATGACGCAATGGGGAATCCCGCCATAATAACTAAAGTGTAGGTTTTTATAGTTCAGCATCAGTTTCACCCGTAGATATCGCCAGCACAACACCAGACAGATAATTTAATTATATACCCCAAATGAAAGATAGTGTGTTTGCCCCACGGTGAACATGGCTAGCAGAAGGTTTGCAGTGGATATGTCTTTGCTAGATGTGTGTTACTGAGCCTTTCTCCAACTTATTGTTCTCTACACGATTAACAATCTTTTATATTGACAATCCAACTTGCGGGAGAAAACATGAGCAGCCCAAGCTGACCAATTATAGGTATAGCATTCTTCATGTGGTACCTTGTAGCTGCTGTAGCCCCTACACATACCCCTTAATGCACAACTATGAATCCCTATAAGTTTGAACCTTTAGTCACTAAATAACAATGATGAAAACCTCTGTCTCTGATCAAGGATGGCCTCCATGATCTTTCTCTGGCCGTCCACTGACTCCTTCCCAGTCTATGCTGTGTTCAGTTTGCTGGTGTTGATTGATTATTAGCTCTATTATAGATATAGATAGCTCTAGATGTCATACACCACACCAGTTTTCACTGGGGTGTGAGATCCTAAAAAATCCTTAAAAAACTCACGAATTCACAATTTATTATGTTTGAAATGTAAAAAGAACAATCTGTGGTTTTGAGTGCAACTGTTTCTTTGCCAAACTAATCTAATCACCTTCTGGTATTATCTTATTAGATGCAAGCCTGTCGCTTCCAGCAACACACGGAGGAGAGAGCGCTATCGATCCTCTCATCTAACTCTCTGCAACACAAAAATGTCCAGCTGTTCCTTTTAAATCTTTTTGTCAAATATGCTGTGAAATGTTTCAAAAATTCATTGCTCTCTATCCAAATTAGATTGACTCTTTTCCAAACCTTTGTGATGAGCAGGCTACATTACTGCAGTTCCCCTTTTAGCTGGTTATTCTTCACAAACCATTCATCGGCCATATTTTCCTGACTGGGACTGACAGCATCAGCCGTATCACTCTTGATTATCAAGCATCTCCACTGGCTACGTGTTCGTTACAGGAATTGACTTTTAAGATCCTGCTCCTGGTTCTTAATGGTCTGGCTGCAGATTATATATCGAACATGCCTCCAATTTATCAGCCCAACAGATTTCTGGGGTCAGAAGACAGATGTCACCTCCAGAGCTCATTCTAAATCTGGCGCTGGAGGAATCAGCGTTAATGCACCTAAAGTCTGGACCAGCCTGCCTCCTGATTTGAAGTTTGCACAATCTTCCAGCTTTCAGTATGCATGTGTGTTGTTTGTCTGCATCTATGTTTTAACCTCTTTTGTTGTTATATCACCATGTGAAGCGCTTTGAACTGCTTTTGCATGTGTTGATGCTCCAGAAATTAATTTAGAACATGTGTATAAAACTAATTGAGTGCTGCTGTGACCTCTAACAGGATAATAATCGTACTCTTACACTGCAGCACTTGACAGGAGCCGTTTGCAGTCTGGTATTGGTCCCAAGTTGGATGGAAGCGTTCCCCCGTGGGGAAAAAGTGTGATCATGATGAAAGTGTAACAACATGGCAGTCTTGGGAATCGGTGCTGCACAATATTTTGCAGATGGTGAGTATAATTAGTGTCCTGGTATTAAAGGCACTTCCGGTAATTGCTCCATTGCTTTCTTCCTCTCTCTCTGGGTAATATTCAACCTAGATAAAGTAAAGCATTTTCATTTATGTCACTTACACGCTTGAGTGATTTTTGAATCTCGCTCCATCAATTTTTCTCTTACTGTCCATTTAAAGGATTAATCAGATTTATTCCAATTTATTTTTGTAGTTTTGGCCATTATTTATCTGTAATGATAACATTGGAACTAATGGAGGTAATTGCGGTGATCTTGAGTGAATTTGGATGAAAAAGGCTGCTCTGTACTGTGAACCGTCTCAAAATGGCTTTTGGAGATTTTTTTTTAAGTAAAAAAAAAGTTGGTCGCTGTACTCCAAATGATCTCACTGCATAAACTTGGAATCATTTGGATCAGCTCGTTAGTGCGTGGAAGGTCAATTACCGTCCCGGTGCTGTGTTGGAAGATTTAAATAATTAATGGAAGTATCCGTGCTGTGCCAGCTGTGTGTACAATAAGTAGGTGATCCCTTCTGCCAGTGACTTGGTCTGAGCAGTCAGAGATGCAAAGGCACATAATCCATTAAAAACATAGAAGGTCCTTTTGCCTCTGTAATCAGCGTGATTGTTGTAGTTTTTCAATTTGTATTGATTGTAGTTGTTTTTTACTTATTACAATGACATTTTCACCAGTATTTGAAAGAGGAATAAATAAAGTAGAAAAGTAAAATTTTTGTAAACATCCATCTCAGACTGACTTTGTGGTTCAACCTTGACCTACTGTACTGTAGTTGCTCTAGTTTGTGTGTGCTCAGTTTTCCGGAGCAGTGAGGGATTATTATCAATAAAATATTTCTTTGGATGCACTCAGGTTTGAGCTCACTGCCAAATAAAGTGGTTAGCTAATCTGGCTAAACTGCTGGCGTGTTTACAACCTGCGTGATTGTCTGACTGCTTTTGACCTCATGGTTTTGATTTCTGTTGTTGATGTCAGTGTGGTCCCAGATCTCAGCAATTACTTTGGTCACGACAACCAGGTGCCTCTTATGTTGGAGAACAGGCCAGTTGATTAGCCTGGAGACTCCAAAGCTGCTGGACGAACACGAGTGTTGGCATTGTTGTTGCTTGTTGGACTGGTGAAGGGAACAGACTCACCTTCGCGGTCCAACTCAGCATGAACTTGTTGCTCTCTTTGTGGCTGTCGACTGGCCCAGATCCTCTGGCGAGCCGGGGCATTTCACGCTGGCCAAGACTCGTGGTACTTTGTTAGTGGTTCATTTTTAGATTCAGACAAAACTCTTTACTCTTTGGGAGCAGCTTCTTTCATGTGGGCAATCACCTCTAACTGTTCGGGGTCTCATGCACCAAACCGAACAGCCCGATTAACTACAGTTGTCAAATAAAAAGGGTCTTGGCCGCACTTTTGTGAGTAGAATTTTAACATAACTAATAGAAGTGATGGCCACAAACGATAAAAATAACTGGAATTATCCTTTGAAGGGGTTAAAAAAAAATCAGCATGGGACACACACAGTTTAAGAATTATGCAGGAGGTCAGAACATTAGGAAGCATTTTTTGTATCCGGGCTCTGTTGAGTCATAAGCGTGCTCCAGAAGGGTTTGTCATGCCCCAGCTCAGCCTGCGGCACTCTCCTGCTCAGGAGCTGTCAGCGGCAGTGTCTCCCTGCCAAGCCACAGCGGGCGAAGGCAGGCACATGAAAGGACCAGCAGCAACCTCCGCACACACAAACGGGAGCACACAACTGCACTACATAAAAACAAAAAAAATAGCCAACTGTATTTTTAAAATATCAAATCACTTAAATCCTTGAGATTTTCCTCCTCCATATTCATGCAAACATAATAAATCTGTCTCCAAAATGCTCACACATTCTGCCCTCTGTTGCAGAAAATTGACCGCATAATTAACACTTGAGGACGACACCACAGGTGAATTTGCTTACTCATCTCCTCTGCAGATAAATGAGAGCACACACCGTCGCACACCTTGTGCTCATCAGTTACCCAAGTGAGACAGGTGGTGCTGGATAGTCGGTGTGTGTGCCTTCCCCGTAGCAGTACGTGCTGGCATCCTCCCCTGCCATACTCTCGCCGCCCACGCACTCGAGTGTTGCAGATGGGCTCTGTTGTAGCGTGAAGCCGAATGCTCCTTTACAGTCCGCCGCGCTCAGAGAACACACACACCCACCTTTAAATCCTACAAACCAAAGGTCACAATACTGAGAGAGGTCACTAACAAAACGCTTGCTGAAATGATTACGTAATCAATTATTTCATTCTTTTTTCAGTTTTATATCTGTGTAAATTGGATATCTTCGGGTTTTGTACTGCTTGTTCACTTTGAGCTTTTTGGGAATGTTTTTCACTATTTCTGGAACAATTAAATGGAAAAATAATCAACAGAAGAATTAATAATGAAAAAAAATCATTCATTGCAGCCCTACCTTGTCCTGACAATCATTATAAAGTAAACAGTAGATTAGTGGGTCTACATGATTTAAATTTAAACAAATGGAAACTTTTCATGGAACAGATTTAAATGAGTAACAAAGGCAGCATTGGTTGCACGTGTTATCCAGTATGATCTTAATAGTGACTTTAATGACTTGAATATTCCCCTTAAATTTATCCTTTGGTGTGTAGCTTCGTTAGATCCAACATTTTTCCAGACTCTGACATCAGACATATGTCCTATATCTGCCTGTTCCAGCGCTTAATTTAAAGTTACCTCTGGTTTCATTTAAATTACAAACTGAGCAAATGAAACCAAAAGTATCTACAGTACATGACAAAGAGTATGTTCAGAAATGTTTTTTCTCCCAACCTTTAAACCTGGAGAGCAGAACTTTTGTTTCCCCCTTCTGGCAGTGAGAGTAATTACAAAAACACTGTCAACGTGTGCTTATGTCATAGGCTCCACTGTAGCCTACTCTGTCGCTACTGTTGCGGCTGTAAAACGGTGGATAAATAGTTTTGAGCATCACACAACCACCAGGAAATGACTCGACTCACTGTCAGAAGAGCCACAAGATTCAATTATTTTATCCCCATTCAAGTTAGCAGAGGGCTAACTGGGAGTTAGCCGCTCGGCTGGCGGAAGCCTTTGGTGTGCATGCTCTGCCCATAGAGCATGTGCAGTATGCTACAATGTTTAATCAGCATTGTGTGAACTCGTTTGGCAAGGGCTTGAGTGTAACGGCCGTTCATTAATATGTAAAAGTCCCGTTTAAGCTCTTTGTCAAACCACACACACAGTGCGATAACAGCGATCTTGCAGTTTCATGTGTCTAATAAAATATAATCTGTCAGACTGCACAATATGAGTTTTGGGGCTTTTTAGGTTGTGTGATGAATGTCTGATGAACTGTAGCATTATGATGTCACCAGCTTTTGAACGTGAACCAAAGCAGCATGGCTTTAGCACTTTTCCCCCTAAAAATGATGCTTACAATGTTGACAAGTGTATTCTGTGTCACATCCATAGACTATATAAAAAGATGGATGTATTCAGGAGAACTGTATACTGCGTTCAAAGATGGCGCTCATCACGCTTCAGTATTTTTAGAGTCCTTCTCCAGCGCGTCTGAGACTTCCACCGGCCGAGCCTGCAGATTTCTGCATGGACTTCTCATTGAGACCATAATGACTCTTTAAAAAAATGACTGACTTTGTAGTTCTAGAAAGAAGTTGACACTTTTTGAATGGGAGTCAATTGGAGCCAGGGACTTTTGGAGTTGGTGACATTGCACTTTATTATACAGTACTTCTGTATTGGCTTCATCCTCAAGCTGTGGTAGCTGCCGCTCGGTCACTTAATGTTGTATTCCAGTTAGTTGGTTTGTAGAAGTTGATCGTAGCAGCCGCATTGTGGGATTTTGGTCTTAAATTTCTGCAACTGTCAGAATTTTGATGCAAACTGTCACTTGGTCACAGAAGCTGTAAATCGGCCGTTATTAGATGTGACAGTGACCGTTTCACCGTGTCCCTCTCATGACTGTCAGCTGTATAATGTAAAGATACCTTTAGTCACCCAGGTCACAGGATTTCTAGAAGTACTCCATCACAGATAACATCTTCCTGACGTCCTCCTTCCCCCGGCAGCTTTATACCAAATCACACCATAATTCATGTGACTCACATGATTGCCATCTGAGTCACACGTGACCTCGATGACCCTCAGGGGACATCGACATGTGAACGCCCCAAAAAGAGGTCAAAGGTTTGAAATATTAAAAGATGCCAGATGTTTAGATGCGTTGTACATTACTTTACACATTTCTCTATAATTCAGCCGGACATGTTTGATAATTTATCGAGACACTGGAGTCCTGACTATGATTTAAAATACACGTTTTGCGTTGGAGGTCCACGGGACTGACAATTACATGATTGAACGAAGGACCCCTGCAGTTTTACCCCCTGCTGTCAGGTTCTTGATACTGAAGAGGTGGCAGTCAGGCATGAATCCCATCAAGGCAATCAAAGAGATCGAGCTGATCTGATCTGCCTCATATACACCCAGGTGTTATTAACTGCACCTGATTTTTAAAAAGAGAAAAAGGGTGAATGAATCTTCCTGTTTCTAGCCTTCTTGTACAGCATTATTGTACTCAGGACTGCCTCTGACACATCTCATTATGAAACACAAGATGTGATTTGATGCGCGGCTGAGCAGTGATCAAATGCAGGAATTCATTCGAAATTTTCCAATTTTACAAATGACAAACCTGGCATTTCAATAGGTTTTCATGAACTGCAGTTTTTTTTTGGTGCAAGACGAGTGAAAAGGAGAAAAAGGTCAGACTTGTCAAAGCCGGACTCTCACACACACACACACACACACACACACACTCTCAGCCACGAGGGAGTGATCCTGCTGACTTCACGGCCTTAAATGTATGTGCTTATCCAGAGGGCAACCGTCACGATTAATGGCTGACATCAACATCAGCGTACAGAGGAAACAAAGGCATTTTAGATGTGTGTGCAGATCAATGGTGAGCTACAATACTGTAACTCCATTCAACACTACCCATTGACAGCGATTAAGTGCTTTTTTTTTTTTTTTTTTAATCAGTTCTCAGGCTACAACAAAGGTCCAAAATAGGATTAAGCAGAGACGTGGAACACTACCACTGCTAATGCTACAGCCCTTTGAGAATCTGCTGGCAATGAGAAGAGCCACAATGCTGCAGGGCAGGATTACTGAACAAAGAGATGGAGGGATATGAAATGAGGTGTGGGAGCTCCCCCTCCACCTCTTTTATCTTGACATCCAAACCCGGTAAATGCTTCCCATACCATCAAATTCTGCTCGGTGAAAGGAGCAGCCCTCATTTGTTTCCATCTCTCATGTCCATGGTGTGTTGTTTGTCGCCGGGTGAGTTAGTGCTGAGGGCAACGGCAGACGTGGTACGCTTGAGCGGCGGGCGGCGAGAGGAACATTCATTCATCAAGAGGAAGTGCAGTGTAATCGAGGCAGTAGAGTGTAAGGTAGATAAATGGCTAATAACCTCGAGGAATGAGATGATTCATCACTTCCTAAAATTAAGTTCATTAAAGGACTGCCTGTGGAGATCTATCAGTGTCTTCTACTCCAGATAATCTTGTTTGTTACAGTATATGAATCGTTAAAAATGTTCTCCAAGAACATTTTTTTACAAATGTTATTTCCTCAAATTAAAACTATAGTCACGCTTTAACTAACAATTATTTTCTTGTAGTGGTGGAAAGTTAATAAGTACATTTACTCAGGTACTGTACTTTTACAGTTTAAGAGGTACTTATAGTTAACTTGATACTTTTACTCCACTACACTTCAGAGGGAAATATTTTACTTTTTACTCGACTACATTTATCTGACAGTAAGTTACTTTTCAGGTTGTACATAAAAATCATGAGAAATGTATAAAATACAGCACTTTGTTACAGATTAAACCTGTGGGTCCCAACATGTTTGGCTTGTGCCTTTTTTAGTTTCAGACGTCTGAGTTGTTGGCAGTTTCACCAAAGAGACGTTTTCCCTCTAAACTTCTACGAATATAAATAATTGTTTAAGGCCCAAATAGATAAAATTATCCAATATCGCATTTTAAAAAAAATTCCCAAATATTAAAGAAAATAATTAAAAAAAGAATAGAAATTTGTGCAAAAGAACTTCTGTTTTTCTTTTATCTGACCCTCATTAATCATCTCATGACCCCTCAGATTTATTTTGTGACCCTTTGGAGGGGCTCGACACCTAGGTTGAGAGCCACTTGAGTAAATTACTTAACTGTATGCAAATGAGTTAAAACTGGCTCCACATCCACCAGCTCCAGCAGTAAAATGCTGCTAATGCATTGATGCATCAGTAATAATATAGTAATATTTTAGGTCAGTCACAGGCAGCAGTTTTCTCCAAAACGAGTACTTCTACTCATATTGTATGTATAATATGTATATTTAGCTGATATTATTCCTGTACTTTTACTTAAATGGGGTTTGAAATGTGGGAATTTTACTTGTGATGGAGTACTTCCTCCACCAGTGTTTTCTCTATTAATTAATTGTTTCGTCTAAGGTAAGGTAGAGCCCGAGGTAACATCTCCAGATGTCTTATTTTGTCCCACCAATAGTTCAAAACAAAAAGATATAAAACTGAGAAAAGCAGTAAATTGCCACATTGGAGAAGCTGGAACCAGAGAATGTTTGGCATGTTTTCTTGAAAAATGACTGAAACGATTAATCTACTGTATTATCAATTTGTAGTCACTTTTTCTGCTGCAAATCATAGATTTCTTGTAGCATTTTGTGTCTGAGTATGAAACTAGAAACACATTTATGAACAAATAATCTGTTCCAAACGAGAAAAAAAAAAGTCTATTAATATCCTCCATAACCAGCCAGTCGAGCCGAGCTGCAGCTTACACAACACGAGTGGAGCCTGGGAACAAACAGTCACACGGAGTAACCTTGCCAACCAAAGTGGAAACTCCCCCACGCGTCCATTCATGTGAGGATGTACAGCCCTCACTGCTTCCTCACAATACCGTTTATACTGCGAGTGCACACTGAGCTGCGTGGCCGGGCCAGAGACGAGCCATCGCTAGGCAACAGGCGGGAGGGAATCCGCAGCGCAGCTTAGACCCTGTTATTGCTGCTACACTGTGCTGTGTGGGCTCATGACAGATAACGGTCTGGATATAATTGACACTGACTGTAAAAAAAAAAACAAAAAACAGAGGGTCACATTCAAATTGCTCCTCTGTCGTCTTCATAGTGCTTTAGATACAGCTGAGAGCAGAAACACAGCAACATGTTCTTCTGTTCTGGCTTCAGTGAGGCTAGAAATCACATAAATTAAGTACTAAACAGCATAAATATCCCGTTGACATGTTTTCACAGGGCAGATGAATCTCTTTCAACAAAATTAGACTTCTTGATAAACACGTAGATTCAAAAACATTCTTCTTCTTAATGTGACCAAATCTTTTGGCTGCCTCTTCAGGGTACTTTAAGTCATATTTTTTGGGGGCGTCACACCCAAACATCAGCTAAGAGAATGGCACAATAAAAATTGAAGGGAAAATAGTGAACACTATAATAATTACGCTGTTTAACTTCTTTCTTGAGTCATGGCCCCAAGTTTAGGGCTGCAACTAGCAAATATTTGAATAACTTACCATTTAGTCTATTAAACATCTGAAAATTGTGAAAAGAGTGCGACAATGGCCAAACAAAAGTTCCCAGAGGCCGCGGTGACCTGCCAACTGCTTTTTTTGTCTGCTAAACAGTCCAAAACCCAAAGATATTCAATTTATGATATAAAACAGACAGCGAGCCTCACGTTTAAG
This sequence comes from Scomberomorus guttatus, assembly GCA_038419695.1. Lineage (NCBI taxonomy): Eukaryota > Metazoa > Chordata > Actinopteri > Scombriformes > Scombridae > Scomberomorus > Scomberomorus guttatus. Next base: position 11,044,118 of record CM076447.1, on the reverse strand, counting down.
AAGCTAGAATCAAAAAGTGTTTGGATTTAACTTGACAAATGACAAACAATTATCCTGCAAAGTGCTTTAAGACACAGAACTTAGGTTGTAGTTGAACCGTTGGTGTCATGGGCCTATAAAAACTCTTTCTACTGTATTGGGCAATTTAAATAAACTCGACTTGACAAACCATAATCTGACAGAGTATGTTTAAAACTTTAAGGATCTGTAAAGTGCATTAAAACACAGCCCTCTGCTCAGACCGGATCCAGTCGTACTGCCATTGAAGGGAAGACTGTTCAACATGGAGAATCTAACCTGACAAACACTTACAGGTTTTGGCTCCATTATAAAATGGCTCACTAAGATAAATTTGGCCTAAAAAAAACCTGCACTGCGATAAATATTAAAATTATTCCCTCGTGGATGTACATAACCAAATAATTAGCTTTATTGAACATATAAGATGCCTTCACACAGGTAACAAAAACAGACAACTGATATGCTTGAAATGAAAAAAGAAAAACCCACATTTTATTGCACTTAAGTTATAAGAAAATAAAATTCTAAGTGAATCAAACAAATACACAATCCCTTTAAGGTTTTTTCTGTCTGTTTTCTTTTTTGCCAGGCAGTTTACATGAACTGAAAAAATAAAACACCTGCAACAAATCTGATTTCTCAAACCAGATCATAAATTAAACAGATGGAGAAAACAACGAGGAGATAGAGCAAGATTGTTTTCTTTTTTTCTTTTTTAATATACAGTGTTATACCACTTTCACAGTTCAGCTTGAGTTGTGACTCTTGGAGATTGAGACGATTTTTCGTTTGGCTACAATGTTTCTGTTCACCTTTGTTGCCTTTGTGTTTTTATTTTTCCCACTGACAATCCATGAGGCTGCTACCACTGCAGAGCAGCCGCCCCGGTGATTTTAACTGCAACACATGTAACACTAAGACTCCTGGCAGCTCTCCCTGTCAGTTGATGCTTGTGATGGTCTCCTCTGTTGCTTCAGACATCTTTGAATGGAACAACAATCACACACGGATACGGACAGTTCTTTCATTCACGTGTTAAAATCGATACATCTGCTAGTTTTTTTTTTTTTTCTTTGCCAGTCCACACAGCATTTGTACATTTCCCCAAAGAACAGGCTGAAAGAGCGTTGTCCCAAGGAATGTGTTTACAAGTTGCCCATTAACACGCTAACACACGCACTCATGCACGCACACACACGCACGCCAACAGTGTACATCCCCTTGTTTCCTCTCTGCAGGCAATCCCGTCAGTATCTGTCGGACACGCTCCCTCCTCTCAGCCTCGTAGAGGCACGTTTGGCTCAAGTTTCAGTGGCAAAAACAGACAAAATAAAACAAAAATGTTGGATGTTATCTTTTGTCATCGTTTGTTTTTCTCTGTGTCTTAAAGTCCAAACATAGAGTTCAATTTGGAATTTCGCCTGGGACTAAAACGTCACAGCAAGTAAAAGTTCCATCTCTTTTATTTCCCCCCATTCATCTAGCAGCATAAATAGAGTTTGGCCACTGGGGGAAAACACTAAAGGGGAAGGGGCTGGAGGGGGAGCAGGGGTAATAATCCACAGCGCTTAGAGCTGAGAAACTTTACTTCCTCTCCTCACAGCACTGGCATCGAGGAAACCACCCCAGCTAGACTCTGAAAAATTCTGGACAGCATTGATGTTTATGTGGAGACGGAGCCCCAAACCCAGGTATGTAGAAAACAGAAAGGAAGAACAAACAACTCAAATGAAAAGACAAAAAAAACAAAACAAAAAAAAAACCCTTGTGACATAATGACAGCAAACCTAAACAGAGTGGGTTCTAATACTGGGATTTGTTGCTGTTGGCAACGACGAGGAAAGAAAAAAAAAAAAAAACAACAACAAAAGAGAAACCCCTTTCATATGATAAACCAAAATGGTATTGAAATTCACAGTTGTGTTTGTGTGCGATATCGTAAAGAAATGAAACAACAGGAACTGAGTGGAGAACAGTAAGAACGGAAATGGAGTGACAAGAAACGAGCCTGATTACAGGCTGAACCCTTCACGTCTGGAAGCCAATCGCTTTCTCTCCTCTACATCGAGCAGCTCTTTAGGTGTAACTGTGTGTGTGTGGAAATTCATCTCTAAACGTCTCCCACCTTCCTCAATTGTATCCTAAGGTCAATGTTTACCACTTTCTGGTTGGCCGCTTGAGTGTATGTGTGTGTGTTTGTGGGCACGCACTGATGGGAGGGGGGTGTGGGGGTCTTTTTTAAAAAATAATATATCTCTGTACATCTCAAAATCTGTCCGGCTTGAGCGAAACCAAGTCTCTGTGCGAAGCTGCCCCCTAACCGAAAGGGTGAAGAGTCACTTCAGAAGAGTTCAGTCGTCGTCAGTCGTTCCTTCTTTTCTCTTCTCTCTCCCAGCCAATCAAGGGACAGATCGGTCATGTCCCACCCCCCCCCCCCCACCCCCTGCCCCGTTTCCAGCCCGATCCCCTCCGACTCCACCTTGTACTGGTGGTAGGGGGTCAAAAGCAGGGGCTGAACACATGTGAGGGTCTGTGGCTTTGTCAGTAACATTTGCCCAAAAGGGGACGGGGAAGGTAATGGCAGAGGACAGGACAGCCCACTGTTGGTGGTGGTGGTTGTAGATTTGCGAGTTTGGGTGAAGAGTTCTGGGCTTTGGCCCTCCGGTTTCTAGGTGCCTCATCTCGCTCCCTCTCTATTCCTTCCTCTCTGCGGTTTGCTGTCTTCATGCTTCCCCACTGCATCCCCTCTCACTTCATGTCCACGTCAAAGTCCAGCACCAGCAGCTTGGTCTCTTCTGTGCCGTTGCGGCTGCCAACCGCACACACCAGCTTGGTGTTGGAGGCCCGGATGCGCCACACCACACCGCCGCTGCCTCCGCTCTCCAGAGTCACCAGGTTACGGATAAACTCGCCCGTCTTCAGGTCCCACAGTTTCACTGTGCCATCGTCCGAGCTGGTGATGACAAAGTTCTTGTTGAATTGCAGGCACGTGACGGCGCTCTGGTGCTTGTGGGGACCTGGACACAAAGAAACACACGTGGGTTAGAGGGATCGAGTGTGAGGTCAAGAAATCAGAGAACAAGTTTTCAAGCACATTTCTACAGCAGGAACTTTTTCCAGGTACAGTTTTAGGAACTTCATCTGTGTTTCAACAAGAAACCAGAGTCTAAATTAAGTTCCTCTGCCATAAAAAGTCCCTTGTGTCCCGAAAAATGGCATTTTTTGAGCCACAATCAGTCTAATATGCATCATATTCAAGTTTTTATTAGACATGGTGAAGATGCAAACAATAAAACAAACTTTTAGATCCTGAGGCTCCTTAGTTCCAGGAACTATTTTCTCATAAAGGTTAATAGTTCCTGTCCTTGAGAAATTCTTTGTACCGCTGAGCTATCTTCTCAAACACAAACCTTCAGGCTGCATTTATTTACATAGTAAGCAAGCACTGTTTGCCAGCAGAATCAAAATTAGGACTAGGGATGAAAATAAGGCAGAAAGTGGGGAAAAAAAATAGCAGTTCGTTGCTACTTTGGACACGGGGGTCTTGATTTCCGAGCATTTCTTCAGTCTCCATTTCTACCTCTGTGTCAAACATGCAACACGCAGCAGCAAATTACAAATACATGTGATGACGCTGTGTTGTTGTCGCGTTATGTGCAAAAAGAGTTGCATCTCAAAAAAGCTGTTAGTTTTAGTTATCAGTCTAATTAACTTTTGGTGAAAATGCAAACAAGAATGTGCAAAAGGGACTTTAAGTTTGTGGTAAAATGTGGTCAAAAATAGGCATTTGTAGTAGATAAGAGTCATATAGTGGGTAGGCAAGTGGTGTAAGTGAATATGAAATGGAAGGAGAGTGGTGGCGTCAAGACAACAGCTACAGAATACAAAACCCTCTGCAAGCCTGTGAGATGAGGTGAAACTAGGCTCTTTTTTTCCCCTGAAGCTGTTGTGACAGTCTAGTAAGGTCTTCCTGCTGTCGGCAGGCTTTACAGCGGGCTGCTGTGAGATGCCAGGGTTCAGGACTGTCACTGTCATGGAGGCTAAGCGGCTCAGCTACACCTACGACTGGTGTGTTTGTGCGCTGGCAGCTGGCAGGAGGCCACAGTCAAAGTGAAGATGGCGGCTGTGCTGCCTTCATTGAGGTGACTTTATTTGTGACTCTATGTGTGCCGTGACTTGAGATTTCCCCGAAGGCTTGAAAATGATATCTTAATTAAAATCAATTAGGGTGACACAAAACACATACAAGCAAAGAATCAAGTGCTGGCAAATGAACCACTTTACTGAGATTGCTATAGCAGCTCTTTCATTCAGACACATTTAATTTCTTTCTGCTTTCACAATCCATTTGCAGAGAAAAGTTCTTGAAATCTCACCGTCAACAAGCTTTCACATCTTTTCCATGTCTGATTCTGGTTAGTTCAAAGGCTGCGTTATTTACCCGAGTAGACAATACTCCTCCGCACCAACCCCCAACATTCCTGCCTCCTCTTGCCATTACCACAACAAAGCAGTGTGCTCCATCATTACCTATACTCTGAGGTCCTCAGCTGACAGTGACGGCCTTGTTGTCGGCCTATTGTCTTATCAAAACTCACTAATGAATAGCAGAAATTGTCCGCTGACCTAATTATATGACCTACAAAGTTCCCCGGCCCTCATCCCCTCACTGTAGTCACCCCCTCTTCACAGAGCAGACAAACATCCTCCCCCTGGGTCTTATCCCTCTCCCTCTCTCTCTCTCTCTTTTAAGGCTCTCACTGGGGCATCCCTTTGTTCAGCGGGTGTGTGTGCTGTGTTTGTAGGACCAGCATACGCGGTTGTAGTTTGCTAATGAGGGCATTTAGGGGTGGGGTGCTGATGGTTGCTGGTGCTATTCAGCAAAGGATTTCCAACTTCCTGTAAGGCACCAGTGCTGCTAATGGAGTTCGAACAATTCAAACAGACACAAAGGAAACGAGACCGTAATCTCTACCAGCAGGCTCACAAGGTGTCGGCTCCATACTGCCACATACACACACACAAACAGGTCATTAAGTCTGGGTTTTAATTGGACTGTTGGTATCAAGAAAAGTCCCAACGTGTGTGCTTTTTGTTGTTGATCAAAGCTGGTGTTGCCTTGTTTCTACGCTTAGTTACATATTTAATGTCCTACATATTTTTTCCAGTTTAGTGTACATCTGAATAGTTCTGCACCAGCTGAATGCAAGTAAACTCTTAACTGCTATATGCTAACTAGTTAGTTTCACACTAAACCTGACATTTCGCTGATCATCTCTATTTTTGCTACAATACAACTAAGTCACAGAGCGCATTGTTCAGGTAATATGGGCCAGAAAGACAGTAATGTATGATATCACGTGTCCACAAGCTAACATATGATACACTGCATGTTTGTCCGTTACCTCATTAACAATTCAATGATCATTTATCAATATCTGTTGTATTTTGATGCATCACACATAAATATGGTCACAAATAATAAAAACATCAACAAAAGTCTGAAAAACTTCTATCGTGACAAAAGACACAAACACTGTAGTTACACGTGTAAAACAAGAAAATACTTGAAGCGTAAAAATATGCAGACGGACAACTGAAAGATGTTGCACACAGCTGATGTGACAACCTGCTGGTACGGTAGACTCACCTTGCAGTGTTTGCAGGCACTGGCCCGTCTTGATGTCCCAGATCTTGACAGTGGAGTCTGCGTTGCCTGAGACCAGGATGTTGTCTTTGAGCTCCATGCCGCTGGTGAGGGACTGATGCCCTGTTAGCGTGTGGATGCAGTTGCCCGTCTCCACGTCCCAGACCCTTATAGACGTGTCCAATGAGCCGCTCACTACGTGGATCCCATCAAACTGAAGACAGAGAGGACCAAGAGTTCAGTCCATGGCACTATTTTTAATTCTGATAAGAACATTTAGTTTCTGGTCGAAGGGAAAGTTGATGAAATTTATTTTAAACTGGCTGAAAAGAGAAGAACTGTCACCTTAACTTCTACGTTTATCTATGTTAATTTTGTTAACGAAAACTATGAATATGTTCACTAACAACCTGTTTTTCCCATGATTAGGACGAGACGGCACCAACGTCATTAAACACAAACTGATTATATCAACATGCAATATTGTTGACCAAAAAAAAAAATGAGACTAAAATGTAGTTAAAAAATGAAAACTTTACAAAAATACCAAAATATTAGACTGTTTATTTTCTAAATTCTATCCTGTTCATTGGATGGCATGTTCAGGAGTTTAATTTCCTGTGCTGTGTGCGCCATATCAGGACCACACCAGCACAATGAGCACAGTGAGAAGTACATCAACTATTTAACAGAAAGCAAGTTAACGTTATTAATGACAACAACAGGGCTTGGGAGAAAGAAACGAGCTGATATTTGGGCCCATTTTCATTACAATGAGGCTGAGAAAAAAAACCTGAATGCACTGCTTTATCAGAAGGGAAGCAATGTGGCCATAAAATAGCTGGTAAGAATACCACAATCCTGAAGAGACACATTAAGGCTCACCACAAAGAAATTGAGATAGGATAATGTCTTTGTGGTAACTAAAATGACAAAAAAAAAAGATTGGTTTTAGTGAGACTAGATTGACTGAAATGTTCTATTTAATCTGATGGCTAAAAAAAAAAGATGTCAACAGTCTTCACTGACTAAAATTATACTGAAAAAGTTATGTTTTTTCTGACTAAGATAAGACTTAAATGCTCAGACTTTCAGTCAATTAAAACTTTACTTAAAAAAACAGGATGAGGTTGACTGAATATGATAAAAACTAACAAGGAGATTTGACACAGGACTAAATTAAAAAAAAGCTGACAAAATTAACACTACTAACACAGCACACTTTGTTTCCATTATCAAACCTAAGATTAAGCTCATTGAAATGAATGAATTTTATTGATCTGTGAAAGCTTTTCTTTTCGTTCCCGCATCTACTAGTAGAGCACCGACACTTTAAAAGCCTAACAATGCAGCGTGGCACACAAACCAATCTATCAGCGCAGTAAACAGCCTCCTCTCTGAGGGTGATGGCACCAACCAAAGTGCACTGTCATCACACAGAGTGAGAGAGAGGACATCTTAGAGGACACAGGAATTCATGTTTCCACACAATGAACAAACACGCACATATCACACACACATCTGGAAAGGTTCATTAAAATATTAAAAAAAAAAGGAAAGTAAAATGAGAACCTTTTTAGAAAAAGTATAAGTGCAATCAGATTACATTGGAAGTCTTTGAGGCTTTTTGTGTGCTACATTGGCAAAGGAACTGTTTTAGCCTAAGGAGGTTTCAGTCACAGAATGAATAAAGTTTCTGAACAAATTCTGACAGAGACAGCTCATTTTCTTAAAAAAAGATAATGTGTTCTACATTTTAATGGAGAAAACTTGATCATTTACATAACACAGTTCATGTAAGTAGAATTCTACAATAAGGACTACAGATCCGCTCTTTAAGGGGAAATATTGGTATTTTCAATCTCTCTTTTTCATAATTGTGGCCATACTGACTGTGTGTCAGAGTATGTCAGACAGATTTGGAAAACATGACACCTACAATACGTATAAACATCAGCTTTACATAAATCATTTCAAAAGCTGAGTCTTACTGGAAGTAAAGAGACAGTAGTCCCCCCTGCTTTGCTATGGTAGCTACATGCGTCAACAAACTACGTCTGGGGCAAACTAACCAAACAAGTTCCAAATACTGGAATTTCCCTTTAAAGGTAATCTTGTGGGAACGACAGGATAAGACTCCTGAATGTGTGTCTGAAGCTGCTCACCTGTAACGAGTAAACTCTGTTGGTGTGGCCCTGCAGCGTGTGGAGGCAGGTCTCCGTCTCAGGGTCCCACACTTTGACCATGAAGTCGTAGGCACCGCTGACCACCCGTCGCCCGTCGTACTGGACGCAGCGCACGGCCGCCACGTGGCCCATGAGGACGTGTAAACACTGACCCGTCTCAATGTCCCAGACACGCAGCGTGGCGTCACGAGAGCCACTGACCACCCTGAGAGGGAACCAGACACAGAAAGACAGCGAGTCAGGTATTTATAGAAGAATATCAGGCTATAAGAGACAGCCAGGGTTGAATGTATGTGGCTCTGTGCCACATACATTCAGTCTTTATGGTGAGCTGCACTTTCCCACAGAAGGAACATCTCCCTCAAGTTATCCATTCTGTGAGATTAAATTCAGTAGTCTGCACAACACTTCATTCATACTGTGGCAGCTGCACTGACAGAATAATGAGGCAGGTATGAACATTTTCTCTTTGCTCTTTTGACATCGTGTAACCCACAGCGTCAAACTCATGTTCATACTTGAATATACAAAACACCTCTTTAACTCAACTTTCGGCCCCCGAGCAGTGTCTTCTCCCAGAATGAAAAGGAAAGGATATATTATAGGTTATGGAAAGGAAACTCCCTTTAGGGAAGAATGCTTATTCAAGAACAGTCTTAACCAAGGATGTTCTTTAAAGTTAACACACTGAATGGAAAAAAAAACAAAAAATGGTCACTGATTGACACGGCGTACTCAATTTCCACCAGACTCTCAACACTTCAGTAAAGACTAAGAGACATTCCTTAAAATTATGAAGTTATCTCTTTCAGAGGGTATTCAGTAAAAAAAAAAAAAAAAAAGCTGTAGTCACACACAGCACATACTCTTTATTTATAAAATGCCTCACAGCACTGCAAAGATGGAAATCGCCAACATGTTATTCACTGCCTGCCTGCAGCTCAGTGTTTCCACTGAGTGAGTAATCAAAAGCTACACAAAACCTTGGTGGGCCCTAAGGCGAAAAGAGCACTTTGAGTCTCTGGAGTGTAATACTGAATGAATGAGTGAGCAGCAGTTCACTTAAGACGGCTCACAGGGTCTGTTTAATCACTATGAGACCACATGCTCACTTCAATAGAGATACTGTCCTCTTATAGTGCTGCAGTGATGCTCTTTTTGCTTGGTAGGATCACTGTTAAGTCGGCTGTTATGATTCTAATAATAACACAGTATGTGGAACACTAAAGGAAGAGTTCGACATTAAAGTTAGAGTTAAATTGAGAAGATTGTTTTGGCATTTCAGCTTTTATTTAAATTAAACAAACCAGATATAATGTGTTATTTAGTGAGTTTTAGAGGTGTTAGTAGACAGATTGTGGACAGAGCCTGGCTAGCTGTTTCCCCCTGCTGCCAGACAGCTCAGCGGAAGGTCAGGACATTTGGTATTTTGCTTGAAAAATGATTTAAACTTTAATCATTACAGTTGCTGACTCATTTTCTATCAATCAACTAATTATTTCAGCTCCAGATTTATGGACTCAATATACATCATGTCAGAAGCACTGCTGTGCAATAAACACTCCTTGTTCTTTTTCAACAGTATTCCACAGGCTTAATAATAAAGGCTCATTGATGAGATTGCTCCATACCTTTTCTCATGTAGGTGCATGCAGCGCACTGTTGAGGTATGCCCATAGAGGGTGTGGATACATTCTCCTGTCTCTGCGTTCCAGACCTTGAGTGTGCGATCAGTGGAGCCGCTGATAATAATGTTGTCCCGCATCTGGGATGACCACACGCCGCCTGTGTGGCCCACCAACGTCCGCAGACACTGCAAACATCATAGAAGAAGAAGAGTCTTCATCAGTACACTCCTCACTGCTGCTGCAGGTTTATATCCAAATTGAGCTCGCATATAAAAATCACATTTGGGATTTTTTTTTCCTACATGACCTATTGCCTTCAGAGGAAAAAAAAGACAAGTGAAATGAAATGAAATGTCTGTGACCTTTGAGGGGAAAGTATAGCTCAGTCATTCCAAACCTGCTGCTACCGTACTGGGAAAAACTCTTTCTCTGAGCTCTCCCCAGACTTTTATAATTGCTTTTACTTATCTGTTGGAAAAGACGACAATTCATTCTCTTCACAGAAAGGGTTGACAACTGTCTTCAATAAAGAAACGCGCCTATTCATCCTCATTAGGGATGGTAGATTAGCTATTGATTACGGCAGTTATGGAAATCTTTCTGATCAATTGAATTTGCGTCTCCACAGTTTGTCTCATTTGTCCCCTCGATTTAATTATCCTAAAATGCATTAAATTTGGGGAGAAGAGACGCGCCAACTGTAGAAGTGGTTATGTCAGGTTCAGAGTGGAGCGTGTCGCTGAAGTGTACAACATGTGACCCCCTGACTGCAGCTGATAAGTCGCTGAGGAGTGAATGGCGGTGCAGGGCAAGAGGTTTTATTGCAGCGAGTTAAAGAGGAAGATGACGCTGCAGCCCGTCTTCTCCCTCTCTGTCCTGTGATAAAGAGAATCACTTCATTAACTGTGGACCAATGTGGCATGACCTTACCATCAACCTCACTACAGTGTTAAAAGTCTCTCTTGTTTTTATACAGCAGTGAACAGAAGAATACAGCAGCTTGACTAAATTTGACTTCTGTTGATTGTACATTAAAAATAAGGGAGGTTCTGTTATGCTTATGGCTTCAGAGACCTAGGCGCTGATTAGTTTTCGCCTATTAAGTCTCAAATTACCACCACTGAAATACACTTTCTATATATTCTATTTTCACTTTATTTGATCTTTTTTATTATTATTATCATCATCATGTGGGTTTTATTTTCTATTTTATGTTACATTAATGTGTTTTTTATTTATTTTTAACATGTTTTTTTTCATTTTTTTCATGTGAAGCATGTAATTTCTTTTGTTGTAAAGCACTTTGAGCTGAATTTCTTGTATGAAAGGTGCTATACAAATAAAGTTATTATTATTATTAAAATATGTCACAAACATGGTTCATTTGTGGAATATTATCAGAATAATTTAAGATGTTCTGACTTTATAACATCCACATTTGTGATAAATATTCGCTACTTAACTACAGGCCTGCAGTTTATTGTAATCATACTCTCAAGGATGCAAGATTTTTCTAGTGAATTGAAGCCAGCAGTTGACGTTCCAAGAACAAGAATCACAGTGTGTGATTAGAGCCTACTCAAACACTGCGTGGGAAGAGAGAATATCTGAAATGAAGGGCTTAGGCGTCTTTATCTGCCTGTGAAACATAAAATAACAACAAGCATAAAATAACAGTCGCTGAGAGTGAAAGAAGATTAGCATTCTTTAATGAACCTGTGAAGGTGTTTTTTTGAACACGAGGGTTTTATGCTTTACATTTGCATTATATTTCCTCTTTGTTTAAATTAAGAAAAAAAAACAAACAAAAAAAAAACACAATGGAGGAGTATCCAGTTCAGCAGCCACTAAGCTCCAGACCATTCGAAGACATTATATACTGTAGTTTTTCCTTCATATAAAAAAAGCCATGTCCCTCGACATTAGCAGGAAATAGAAAAGGGTCAACAGGGTCAGCTAAAGGTGCATGGATCCAAAGCTTTGCAAAAGTTAACATAAACCTCAGGTCAAGCCATCAGATTGTTACAGACTCTCACTGCATGACTGAACAATTACTCAGCCTACAGTACTTTCTTCAGTTCTCTTTTTAACATTTTTGCTATTTTTTGCTGATGTCGGATGCCAATGTTAGCCTGCTCTGAATGCTCCGTTTGCAAAGTTACCTCTACTTCCCCCTCAAACTGACACAAGATCGTTCGCACATGCCCACAAACAGCCATCTGTTCTGTTGCCTTTGTCGTAAGGTTGTTCCACGGATTGTTCAAATTGTCTGCTTGCATATTTTGAATTAGACTTGGGCTCCATTTCAAGTGAAGAACAAGAAAAAGAAGTGAAACTACTACTGTTTGATTATGGAGCCTGCAGATGTTTGCCGAAGGGCAGCTTCCAAAAGCTAACCAACCAGAGTGGGATCATTGGGAGGGGTGGTTATGTTCTAAAGCACAAATAGACACGCCCACACCTCCGCACAACCCTGCGGGATGGTGCCACATTGCCGGATTTGGTGTGAATGCAGCCGAAGCGCATGCTTCATAGCTCAGCCCCGCCCTCGGTCAAGCAGACACACAGACCTGCAGCTCTTTATACATCCATGACACAGAGACAGAACATTAGGGCAGTTTTCCTGTTTGGCTTTCTCAGAACAGCAGCCACTGTAATGTGTGATAATGTACACTGAAGTGTCCTGATATACAAAGTAATGATCTTGGCAGAGGTAAAATCTTCACTGCTGCCTTCCTTTATTTCCTGTTTTGGACACTTTTGCCAACTGAGCCACCATAATGCCCGATATTAAAGTGCTTCTCTTGGCGTGATTTTCCCTGCAACTGCAAAAGCTGACCATGGTGTGTTGAACAGAAAAACGCTGGTGGAATAAAGGAGGAAAAGGAAACTGGTGAAAGCTTGATTCCACCGGGAACGGCTGCGTGGTCCTACAGCTGCGACGTAGCTGCCGGAGCTGACCGTGGCAACAAGAATGCGACACATCCGTGCCCGGCGGGATCAAGACGTAAAGGTATGAATGAGGATGGCAACATGTTTGCCCCTTCCTTCTGCTGCTGATTTGATAACATGAGTACGAGTTAGTGTTCGACTCTTTTTTTCCCCTTAATACACTATTCCTATTATCCACAGTTCAGAAACCAATCTCAAAACTGGGTATCCATGCAGCTAAAGCATCTGGCAGAGGACACCTCTCCGCAGATATGACAGCAGTCCACAGGTCTGCCATCTTAGATCCGGCTGACAGCTGAGACTGCTGCTGACAGGCACCACCAAGGACATGTGCTGCTCTGTTAAGCACCAGACAGCCACCTTTGAAGCAACGAGTTGTGTGCGGCTGTTTGTGCGCCTGGATGGAAGACTGACATCTTTCACTCAAGCTGTAGGACATGCAAAGACAAAGGTCCATCAGATAAAGACAGAGCCTTCAAGTTGAGACGAGCTGCGGCTTCTTCAGCGGGGAAACAAACTTTTTGAAATTCCTCCAGTCTACAAATCTCTACCGCACACGCAAGCTTCAACAGATGCTCTTATGTCACTTTAATTTCAAACTATTGTGTTTATTCGATCTCTGATGCAATGTTTTCACCACAATCAAATCCCTATTGTCTTACCTGATTGCTAAGCAACGGCCCAGTTCTTTCAGAGGTGGAGGTGTGGAAAGCATTTACATATAATGTGCTCATATAATAATTCCCTGATTGCCTCACAGCAAGAGTTCAATTCACTTTACTTTTATATAACGAGATAAATCAACAGCAAGACAAAACTGGCAGCAACCATGAAAAACTGGTGCAGTCTTGCCAAAGTTTCAACAATGCTCCCAGAGTATCTGATGAATATTTCATTTTAAAAATTAAGCCATGTAACCTTAACAAATCCAGACTTGTGGGTTGTCAAGAGGGGATATTTTGCATCCCAAGCTAAAAAAAAAAAAAACCAGTGAGAAACACATTCACAAACAAGTCTTGCCCCCCCCCCAAAAAGAGACACTGAACAAATTAATCTACAATTGATAGAAACATCTATTTATCATCTTAACAGCATGATATCTGCTGCAGCATTTAGAGATGGGTTGGGGATTCTGTGGGTGGAGAGTAACATGAAAATATTTTGAAGCTGCAAAGTGATGTAACACCACTTGATTCACCCCACTCTGTCCCATCACAGGGGAATCCTTATGACAGCTCTGAGTTGTGGAGGCTGAACAGAAGGTTTCTGAGGAAGGAGAGAGCGCAAGCGGCAGAGAAGAAGTGTTAACGCTGCCTTTCCTCTGGCACACTTTGTCTACAACTGGCGACCGAGTTCTTTTTGTGTCCTACCAATTTAAATCCTCTATGGGTCACCGGAGCTGCCTTTCAAATCTCTCCTCTGAAGAAAAGGACAGAAGTCACCGCTGATCTCTAAGAGCATGAGCCTATTTACCCTTGTAATCTATAATCGCCTACCAAACTCATTACTGATTTGCACGGCTGCTTTGTTTGATGAATGAAAAGCGACCCAAAATCAAAGTATACTCTCTTTTCAGGGCACATGGGTGATGGAACAAAGAAAAGTCAACCACATCTTCTGTCTAATGGCATCAGACTTCAAAAGACTGATCATCTCATCTACGTTAATCATTGTGCTGCTGTGTCTTATTGATCCAATTCTGAGTAAGAGCCAAGTTCTGATGTTAGCAGCTGAGCTGTGGAAGGGTACCCTGAGTTTTCATTGAAGTTGGGGATTTAGGTGACAGGTAAAAGACACACCAAGGTCAAACATGTCACTTTTATAAAGGAGGTTATGGAGTAGATATTTTGCTACCATCTTGGAGGAAAGGAGAAGAGGAATGGATATTGGCATGTGGATTGGGAGCCACAAGAGGCTTTCATCACAACTGTGAAACACCTCGAGATCACTGATAGCCACTTTACAGGCCTGCGTCTGATGGGGACGAGCTCACAGCGAGGAAAACGTTGCAATCAAGTCCTCAAACATGCTGACAAAAACTATAAAGAACATTGACATTAGAGAGGAAAAATAAATGCAGGTGCTGGTAACCCTATTGTATTTTTACTCTACAGTTTTACTGGCATTGACAGCTACTTCACCCGAAATGGTCGACTAGGCTTAATTGGCCATTCCTCTCTGGCGAGGTATTCTCTCTCTGGTGTTGAGAGTTAAGGAAGCAAAGAGATGAAATCCACAGAGGGGATGTGTGCTCTGAATACAGCACCCAAACAGAAACAGGATTTAGGCTGATCTCTTCTTCATGACTAATGTAAACAAACAATTCTGAAGGAGATTAGCATTGTCGAAACCACGGACAATACACTGTTTGTCTGTGACGTCAGTCTGAGTGCAGGGTGGTTTCACAAAAGCAGTTGAGCCTGCTGGTGATGTGACTCATCGCAGATGTTCTGACTTCCACCATCAACGTGAAGCCGCTGCAGCTGTAACTCAACAACCTGTCATCCCGATATTAGTCTTCGGGTGCAGGAGAGCCAATTTGTGCTACATGCCTATTGGGTGACCTTGGTGAGATCTGTTCAGATCAGCAAATGCTGTGACTGATATGCGTGTAATCACTACTTGGCTAAATGCCAACTTTACTATCTTTTAGAGCGAGTCTTTGCAGCAATGAAAAGCGAGCTCTCTGGTCAAACAGAAAAAGAGAAACCGACTGCAGTGTGATCATGTAGAATATCAATTTCTCTAAAAGCTTTGCTTTGAATGTGTTTTTATTTTTGTAAAATGAAACAGCATAGAATGAACAGAAAGTTTACAGTTTCTGTGGTCGCAACCTTATCTCATATACAGCATCTGCTTAGGAGAAGTGAAGAGAAATATGAAATAACAGAGTACAGATGATTTTTAGTAAAAGCTCTACTGAAAACGGACTCCAACAGCGTGTCATGAAAGCACAGTGACTTATGACAATCCGTGAACCTCTCTCCAACACCACAGTACAACCACTGCCTTTCTTTTTAATACACAGCGTAAAGCTGCAGCACAAGGCCTGTGTGGCTGCGCCGGCTTCAGCTATGAATACTAACACTGCTTGCGGACATGTGCTGTGTAACAAGTCTGCAAAATGGCTAAAGGTAAGAGGAAAGAAAAAAGACTGAGAATGCTAGGATGTTTTTATGCGACAGAGCAAATGTTACTGATCACTAATCATCAGATTAGTGGGTGCAGTGCAGCCATAAACAGATGTTAGATAGGCAGCTGTTGTTAATATTTCTCTGTGCACCTTATTTTACAACATGCTACAAATGAACACAGGAAGTGCTTTTTATATCCATTAGGCTAGATGACTGTCTCCTTCACATCCCAATCAATAAGCCTAAAACATTCATAGTTTATTAAACTTAAAACTTGCACAGCATGTCTACAGTCCATTAAGATTTGACTATACGACAGCACAAGGCATGCAGAGGAAAACAAATCCGTTAAGGCTAGCGGAGAACACAAGAAACAAAAAAGTAGTTAACGCTTACCTTTCCTGTGATAGCCGACCAGACTTTAAGCGTGTTGTCGTCAGAGCCGCTGACGATGCGGTTGCCACAAAACTGGAGGCAGGTGATCACGTGGTCGTCGTGACCTTTCAGCACCTTTGAGATGGGGCAGATAAAGAGAGATGCAATGAGACAGATGTGGAGGAAGAGGGGAAATAGGAGGGTTGATGTAGAATGACAAAGCAAAAGCCAAGAACTGAGGCTGACAATGACAAGCCTCTGGTGCTTTGTACATCAAAGTGAAAAGGAGATAAGAGAAAAATGTCATCAAGTGCTGCAGGTGTACACAGCTCTTTAGGCAGAGCTGTATGCTGTATGTGGGTGT
Source organism: Scomberomorus guttatus (assembly GCA_038419695.1). Lineage (NCBI taxonomy): Eukaryota > Metazoa > Chordata > Actinopteri > Scombriformes > Scombridae > Scomberomorus > Scomberomorus guttatus. The sequence continues at coordinate 11,027,811 of CM076447.1, read as the reverse complement.
GGGTGTGTGTGTGTAGTCTCTGCTGGCTAGTACTAGGTCACAGGACTGCTAGCTCAGCAAACAGCAAAGCACACTGCATATGCAAAGGAGTATGAAGAGCACAGTAACCAAATTTACATCAGTGGTGGCCCCAAATGACCTGTAGCCGTTTCAAAAGTGTACAAGGCCCGTTAAGGATCTGCTCTAGCATGCAAGTCATGCTTCATGGGAAACTTCTGAACAGACAAAAGACAAATGGAGTCTTTGGATTGAAGGATAAGATCATCCTGCACTCGATTATCATTCCACACGAATACTGCGGATCACGGACCTGACCTATCACTAACTTTCCATCAACTCCACACTTCAGACCCTTATTGAACCGTCTTTCTCTGACTAAAAGCCACGTGATAGATCCGTAAGATCAGCAGGGAGTTTGAAGTTAGAAGGCAAATGCTACCTTGGGTGATTTGAGGTCCCCTCTCCTCCAGTTAGTGTCTATTCTGTGCTGCCTGATGTAGGCACTCTTCCAGGGGCTGTGAGTGAAGCCGGGCTTGACAATTTTCCTCTTCTTGAGGGGCAAAGGCTCATCAATGCCTGTCGGAAGAGAGAAGGAAGCTGATTGGACTAACAGGCTGATGTTCTTACTGTAAAAGTTCATTAAACCACAACTTTAAGCACAGCGGTAGCTCCAGACTGCTTCCATTTGGGTGACTGCATGTTCTCCCGCTGCATCTGTTACAGAGACTGTAGACTCACCCTCTTCCCTGCATTTCTCCCTCCACAGCAGGTTGTCTTCTGCCAGGATGCGCCAGTAGCGACACGTCTGCGCTGCTTGGAGGAGGTCCTTCGGTTCCAGGAATGACAGCACATACAAAGCCAGCTGTTGAAAGGCAAAGACGAGGAATGTGACAGGTGTAAATGGAAAAAGAAGACACACAGATGACCCATTATCTACTACAGCGGGTGTATACAGCACTACAAACACTTCATGAAAGAGGACTACATTTGAAATCTCAATACCAAAAAGGAACAGCTCTAAAAAAAAAATCACACTTGTCGAACAAACTCTGCACATTATTAACAACATGAATCTAACTGACAAGGCTACACAATGGCATTACAATAGCATCAAATCAACATTTCTTTTGAAAGCCTAACAAAAAATATAGACAATAGGAGCTTCCCACTGCAGATACTGTAATAATGACAGGACTCCAGTTTGTTAAGCCAAAGCACGCAAATAAAGACACAAAACCTGGTATAATGAGCTCAAATCTGGACCCATGAGCAATGGAAAAAAACACTGCTGTGGCCAAGTGATTGCTCTGCATCATCATACGAAGGCTAAGGATTATGTGTTCAGTTTAGGGGATGAGGTGTAACCCGCTGTGCAAATATTGTTCTTTTATTGTATTACAATAATCTGAGAAGATAATGACCCGCAGCACACTGTGTGACAAATTCAAAGTGTGGTTTTATGAACACCGGGATGGAGTCAAATGACAGATCTGAACATCCGTGATCCTTTATGAAAGGTTCTGGGGAGCGAATTGTAACACAGTAAATTATGAACTACTCAACGATTTGGGAACCTTTTTTTGTCTAATATCTGTTCTATCAAGACTTCAGTGACAACAGCCAAAGGAGGACTGAGGTCACTAGTTTGCATTCATAAGGATTTACTGTTGATTTGACCCTGAAGGTTTCAGGAGGTGAAGATTATTTCGAGTCACTTGCTCCAGACTGGACCCATCACAAATCCCCGACATGCATCAATTACCTGAAAGCCAGTCTAAGCCAGTAGTCATTACCAGGCTTGAGGATTTTTCAAAAGTTTTATGAATGGACCAAGAGTCAGTGATTGCTTTTTAAGCCTGACACATAACCCTCTGCAGAATCTGTTCATAGTTTCAATTTCAGCTGTATCTAGTGTGCGGCCCCTGGGATTGTCCCGTTAAAATTACTTGACAGCACCACCCAATATATTTCCAGCAGCTCTGGCAGAAAGGAGAGATGGGATTGTCAAAAGATGTCAGAACGAACAAGATATAAGAAACTGCAAAAGGGAAAACAAAATGAAAGGAGGGGTCATGTCCCATTGAGAACGCACATGATGCTGTTGTATATCTGGCTTTGGAGCAAGTGACGCAAACACCTTGAAATCTTGCATCCTATTGCTTCACTCTCTACTCTGCCACCCCCCATTAATCCCAACACCTGCCAGACACAGACAAGGTGTTCAAAGTATTTGATCAGCTACACCAGATACGATGGATTGAGGCAGTTTTGTAAGAATCCCTTATGTAATCTTTTCATCAAGGTGGCAATTCAGATTGTTTGTATTGTCAGTTGTGATGCAGAGTAAGAACAAGACGCCCACTATGGCTGCTGTTTGTTACGAACGATGTGAGGAAAGACTGCGACAGGATTAGGGTTGGAGAGGAAGCCCTTTCTCTGTCAGGTATGTTAATTCAAAAACAGTCTACCACACAGGATTCCCATAAGAGGAAGGAGGACGAGGAGGAGGAGGAGGAGGAGGGCGGCTAGAAAGGAAGTTGCGGATTGATAACAGAGATGGAGGATTAAGGAACTCACCTCTTTGGGCAGCAGTGAGATGAAGTCGCGCTGAAACTGCGGCTCGATCACCTGCATCATATGCTTGACTTGTGTGGGCTCACAGCTGTCAATCAACTCATCCAGCGCCAGCAGCTTCTCTGGGCCAGTCCAGCTCTGTAACACACAGCACAGAGGACGAGTTAAAAAGGGGCTTTATGTAAGATACTGATATCATAAACCTTTATGATAGCTCAACACTGACATCCTTCAGCTTTTGCACAATTACGCATCTTGTTGGTAGGAACCGCTTTTACCACTTACTTTTTCAACCCAAAGATATTAAATTTACTGTCACAGAGGACGAAAGAAACCAGAAAATATTAACTTTCGAGAAGCTGGAATCAGAGAATTTGAACTTTTCTTTTCCTTTAAAAAAATGTACTCAAAACAATTATCAAAATAGTTGGTGATAAACCGACTAATCATTGCAGCTCTATTTCAAACCGCACATGTAATATCCCTGTAAGGATTCACAAAGTATTTAACTGGGTGACTTTGCAGTGACCTTAAAATACTTTCAATTCTTGCGTAATCTCTAACATCACTGTAAGATGCTAAAATATTTCCATAGTGACTTAAGCCCCTCTGGAACTCAGTACTGCATTCAAAATAGTGACGTATGCAACTTTTTAAACTTGGTAAAGTTTATCTACCAAATCATAGAGCAGCATATTTTCTGCTGTGGCTGTGTCTCATGCTATCAGCATAACATTATAGGGAATGTTTGATTTGTATAGTACTGTATCCTCCTGGCTTTTATTGCAGTTTATTTCATTAGCCTACTCTTTTCTCTGTGATGTCCTCTCCTGCAGCTCTCAAAATAAAAGGGAAAAAATACTTTTTCACAGGTGGCAATGCACTAGTTGAGCAGTGTCATCAGATTATTCATTACACATCCACATCTGGATTGCACCACCCAGTGCAGCTGTGATGTACAGTGCTAACTTAACACTGGGGCGTTACAGACTGATTGTGCCAGTTTACCGGTCACACAAGAGGCCTACGTGTGCTTATGTAAGCTTGTTTTTTGCAAGTTTGTTTGCAACATACTTTGACTGGAGCGCCTTGGAAAAATCCTGCCTTGTGTAGTTTGTCTAACACGTTAATGTTCCCTACGTGCCCTCTGCAGCGGCACAGACTTGCTCGAGGCACCTGCCTGTGTCTAGCAGCCAAAACATGAGTGGAACATTTGAACATCAGGAAATTAGACTATCAACGATCTTATGAGAACTCTGAGGTTTTTTTCTCCTGCTTGATAATTTAGTTGTATAAGCTGGCTGCTGAATTGCACTGGATGTTGGACCCAACAGCCGTAGTTGTTTTCCTCTGTGCAGCGCTGAAAACTAACAATGATTACAGAGTAGAGCGCTGAATGGAAAATCTGGCACACGCAAACTACCTGTAATTTGGCAGCTAAAAGCTTTAGCCAGAGGTGCTGGCTCTGGAGGTAATAAGGGGGTTCAGAGACCTCCTCCCTACAACAGGGAGGACCACATAGCAGCTACTCATGTGTTACATCAATTTTCTGCCATAAATTATTTACTTTTGTTCAAACAGCTTCATAAACACCACAGGTTCACAGTTCCCTACCCGAGATAGAAATCTTTTTCTTACACTACAAGTAATCCCTCCAGCAAAAAATATACATTTATAGATGTAGCTGCCAATTTTTCAATATTAAATTTGTGTTATTTTTGTGTTTTTTTTCTCTATATTTTGGTACAAGTTTAAACAGTTGTTAGTGTTTTCTCACTGTACTTGCAAAATGGACGATATTGAAAATTAAGTTCCTTGAAAGTTCCAAGACTTTTTAATTGATAGTTCCATGTGAGGTTGTAATATTGTCTAAGACAACACAGAAATAACTCTGTGATTAACTGAAGTTTATTGCTTTATAAACCAATTTCCTCCTCAATCTGCCACGCCTGCCTCAACTTCAGTTAAGTGATTTCCTAATTTTTTTTTTTTAAATGACTATCAATAAACCTGAGAATGGCTGTGACGAAAACCAGAAAGTAACGTGTGATCACAGAGTTGCTACTTGAATCAGGAAATTCAGGCTGACTTACTCATGCTCAAGAGATACTCTTTTGATCAACTAATCATTATGATGGGCGCTGCTGATAAAATACTTCAAACATTCAGGGAAACGAAATATCTGCTGGGAAAAAAAAAAAAATCTTTACTTCATACATCTGAGACTTAATTCTTGAGCCCTCAAAACGACTGCAACCAGAACACAGATTACTGTGGTTTCTTTGAGCTACAAAGACACTTACGAGACAAATAATAAATCTTTAACGTAAGTAATAATGATGATGATCGCCTGTGCCAGTATGAAATATTTTACCAAAATGCATTTTAATTTAACAAAACAGATTAAACTGCATGTTGGTTATATTATGTAATATGTAATCAGCTTGTCTTTGTAACTGTGAAATCCAAAAACAGCACAGAAAAATTGTTTCACCTCTACTGTGAGCTACAGGCTAAGACTGGACTGGAGAATGTACAGAATGTAGGTTCGAAGTTCAGCCGCCTGTAGCCCGAGCTGTCAGATTTCAGACAGGTCAGGCTGAGGACTAATATTTGTAAAATAAACACAGAGGTGTCACAGGATAATTAGTTTTATCTCTCGTAGGTAATGACATCCATGGAAACCTATTAGTTAGGAAATCAGAGAAACCCCATTGAGACTAATATGTTTAAATGACATATTTACATTAAATCTGGAATTATTAGAGCTGAAGTTGAAAAAGGAAGAGACGGCTTTATCATGTTGCAGCAGCACAGACACTGATAATAAAGGGGTGTTTATATTAAAATAGGGTAAAAGATTATATGTAAAAATGCGTCTATCTCCTTAATCTTATATCAAAGTGTCTAATCACTGAAGTGGTTGAATATCAGATAAAAGGGGGTCAACAACAGGCTCAAACGATACTGCAGTACCTTATACTTCTCTATGACAGAAGACAACATCTGTTCAACTTTTAATACAGAGCATAAGTCTACAGTAGCTGCTCTTTAGTCTGAACAGGTACAGCTAATTCCAATTCCACACTACAGTGCCTATGGTAATGTGGTGGGCCAGAACAACAAGGCAGCAATTATCTCTGAGACTAAGTGAACATTGATTGGGCACAACATCTGCTTTTTGATGAGCTTTTTGCTCGAGGGTTCGGGGTCGGGAGACGAGTGGAAGAAGAAGAGTAGAAGGAAACTCGAGCGTGCTCACCTGAAATGTTCGGAGCCATTCTTGGAGACCCGTAGGTGGCTGAATTGAGGTGATACGCCGTCTCTGCTGCCCCTGACCGTTGGCTGTTCTAATGTGACCAAATGTGGTGGGTGTGGCCGGACATGGGACAATTCCTGTCGGGCTGCAATTTACAGGAAGAAAAAAAAAAAACATTTTAAAAATCAATATGATAAGAGGCCTTTACAGGAAGATAGCCAACTGTGGTCATTAAAGGGAGAATGTGAAAGCAGTCCTTGAAACATCAGACAAAAACGGAAACATTACAAAAACATTACAGGCATACTGAGCATACAATATTAATGGGAACAATAATATGCTCATCATGAGGGCTTTTATTTAGACAAGGGTCCATTTTGCTGCATCTTTTATAGTTGTTTCCACGACTGATTATAGTGGCAACAGCTATAACACAACAGATGAACTGTAGATGCTTAGTTTAATATTTAAAGCTACACTTTCAACTGAAACATCTTTGCTTATTACTGATGTGATTTAGCAATAAGAACTGAAAGCAACTGTATTCTGCAAACTCAAATAAAAAGTGTTTTCTTTTTTACTGAAATTCCTCAATGTCCTTAATTAACATCCATTTGTTTTTATTATGAACAGACAAGTGACCAAATAAACTGATGTGATGATACGATCGAGCTTAATATTCCTTTAAAAAAAACAGCCAGATCATCATTTATTGCCCTCAGGTATAACAGAAACAGTTTGGTAATCCAAACACAATCATAGCCTAAAAATGGGGAAAAATAAATAAATAATATATAAACTTTGAACTAAACCATTGTTACTTCAGAACACTAATTATTTTATAGTTTTAAAAGTTACAAAAGGACAATTTTGACTGAAATATACAGTGAAAACACACACACAAAATAAAATCAGTAAATATATGCTTGAAAGAACTCCATAGTTATATTTCTAACTCAGAGACATCAAAGTATGCGCAGGCCAGACTCCCCTGTTGTAAGAACCTGGGTGTGAAAAGCATTGCAGGACTTCAAAGGGCACCCATGTATCCTCGTAATGTAAGGGCAGCAGGAGAAACCATCCAGTAGGCAATTTCAGTACTTCAGGATTCTGCTTGCTGACAGCAAAATGGGAAGCTGGGGGTCTATTTCATTATTGATTCATTTTTAATGGGAGAGGAAGCTGAGAAGGGGACCGATACATGGCAACATTTATAGTTAAGTGTCTGTGTTCAGTCTGAATTTTAATGTGGCTACATGTGAACACGTGCATTAAATATTCAGGGATAGAGAAACATGTGGGACTGGCTGGATGCTGGAGATACAATGTAATGTGAAGCATCATTCTCTTTGAAGTCAGATGATATAGCATCTTTCATACTTATTTCTTTTAATGGTATTTTCATTTAATATGTGTATAGCACTAAAATAAGGAGGTACGGCTTTTTAAAATATGATTTCTACTAAAATCCTTTTGATACTAAGGGCTGAAACAAAATCCGGATACTGCAGTTCAAGGAAATTTGGGAGTAGGTGTGCCAACCTTGAGCAAATGAGAGGTCTTATAGGTGAAGTGTAGGTTCCTTTACCTGGGATACTCTGTGCCTTTGCAGGGCTTCTTGCCTGAAGGGAAAGATCGGACCTCAGGGCCATGGTCCAACTTTCTCTTCATCTGAGAAAGAGAGAGAGAAGAGAAAAACATTAGAAACATTAGAGAACTCGCAACAGAAAACCAAATCATGCCATTGCACCCCTAATAATAAAAATAAACTAATTTAGTAAAAAAAGAAACAGTTCTTTGGATGTGTAGTCCTTCATTTTTTTCCATTCTGTGAAAAGAGAGCTGCACTCAGAAATATATCTTTCACTTAATTTAATTGTTCATCTGTCACAGAACGTTTTCAGCCATCTGGCCTTCATCAGTGTGTACAAATTAAGGAATATGTTCCTTATTTATAAAGGGGACAGGTGGATTGCCAAGTGAACCTAATTATTAATCATTGTGGTGTTCAATCACATAGAAACACACCACATAGAATTTGACTGTCAGTGCTGTACATTATATATCCAAATCATTTCATCTGAAGTAAATCCACCATCCAGTTAGACATACTGGAGAAATAATATTTAAAATTTGCATTATTCACAAAATATATTCCAAAACAACTATAGCTATCACTGTGGATCTGTGACCCCCCCCCCTTCCTTTCCTTCTGATAACCTTTTTGAAAAACAGTGTACAAGTCACTTTACTTTTTAGTGAGTGATCTCTTGAAAACCAGGTTTAAAGAAAGGACAGAAGTGATGGACTTTTTTTTTTTTTTTTTTTTTAAAGTGGTGGGAGCAGAAAATTGCTTTTGCACGTTACAGACTGTTAACATTATGTCTGAAATTCAGCATATTAAAATACAGACGCCACAGTCTTGCAACAGATTTATGCAGATAGGAAATTAAACTTTAATGCATATGCTGGAGAATCAATTTATTAACATCTTCCATAACAAAGCAGAAAGGTATGACCTATCTGTAGATGAAGCAGCTCATCATTATGAGATAGGAGCATGTAAAGCGAGGATAGTGTGCTTTACTTTCATTGTTCCATGTCGAAGGCACATGAGCAACCAGACACCCCATAATATCCAGGGGTGACAACGGATTCACACCCTCCAAATCTCCAAGAGCACATCATGTTCATGCACATAAAATAACCGCAAAGTACAAAAACGTGACCAGGGAGGGCACAGAGTGCATTCTTTGGCATTGAAGACTGATTCATACTCAGACTTGAGAAAGAAAAACAGAGCGAGTCGGTTCTTTATCATTCTCTTTCACCTGCATGTGCACACAACATCCAATCCCTGCTTACACCTACTCTACTGCACAAACAAAGGAGTCTGTGTGAAGGCCTGGGCAAGCCAATTCTCTTCATCCCATGCCTGCCGCTCTCTCTGGCACGGCTTCTTGCCACACATGCAAGTGATCACAATCTCTTTGCTAGTCCCTCATGAATAAACAAGCTAACAGAATAACTGCACACTGATTTTAAGTGTCTGGCCAAAATAAGATATAGTGTGACAGTCTGGCCTTGTTCCTTGATTAATTAAATATGCTTCATGTTTAAGTGAAAACTCAGCTAGATTTGATCACGGCCCTTCAGTTTCAGCCTCAAGTAAAGCCACTGAGACAGAGTCAGACGAGAGCGAAAGATCTCAAATCTCTTTCTGATCTTCGCTTTAAGCCACCAGCGGTCCCAACAAGAGCACATTTTGACAAAAGAAATGTCCTTGTCCACATGAATAATTTATTGTCGCACTGTAAAATGTAGCATGTTTTCCCAACGAGGTTCCTCTACAGCGCTTGTGGCACAGCAATCCGCGCTTCTGCACTTTCATTTAGAGTCGAAGGCATTTGGCAACAGTTTGTCTACAGTTACAGTCCAGCCTGTTGTGTTGCAAGACGCAACCTGTACTGCAACATGTGAAGCAGAACTTCTTTCAGTCTCCCTGCTACTGCAGACACTGATAAAGGCTTGTAGAAAACCAAAACCAAACTTAAATTTAACTTTTTCTCATTTAAAGGCAAACCATACTCTGTTGATGCATTTATGTTACTGCAGTGTTGTATGCTACAAAAGAGAAGAGCTCTGTGTATTTGACTCCATACTGTCTGGCTGTACAGTGGCATGATTACACGTCTCTCCCCAAGATGTGTGTGTTTTTTTTATGACTATAATTTGGTGAGTGTGTGTATGTGTGTGTTTGTCTTCTCAGTATTTTCAGCCTCAGGGGCACTTTTGGGTGTTGAGAACAGCACATAATATATCAAAGCAATGATGAACCAAGGAAAAGACTGTGAAATACTGTTTTCATTTCTAACCTCAGAAATGCTGAATTATATGCAGAACATCAGCTTTTGCAGCGATGTGTTAGGTATCAACACAGTGCCCCACTGTTTAATGTGGACTACATAATCAATACATGACAGAAAACCAAAGCCTGAGCTGTAAGAAGCATGTGTATATAACTAGTACATGAACATGTGCTGCAGGTCAGGTGCCCCCTGGACATTAGACTGTGATCTGACCAGTGATTTATGATCTTTTCCAGACATGTGAAGCTGCAGTGGTACTTCAGGCCTTGCAGAGAGGCTCCAAAGCCATGAAAACCTTGAATAAATTATAATGGAAATGTGAGAGTAGAGAAAAGGCACTGGGATTTATAGGAATTTAATTGAAGCCCAAATGTTTTCAAAAGCTAGGCAAGTAACGTAGCTTGTGTTCCACTTATCCACGTTTAACATATCTTGAAGGCTTGTTTGATTGCTAAGGAATTAAAAGAGGGGGAGGGCGGTTATAAGATATTCCTGCTTGTTAAGAACCGGCTCTTAAACCCAACCGCCTTGTTCTTAAAGCGGTGATCTCACTGCAAAGGCAGTTCAGTAGCCAAGGAGAGCCTGGGTGTGTGTATGCATGCATTGGGTGTGTGTGTGTGTGTTTTGTGTGTGTGTCTCTCAGAGTGTGAGAGAGAAAAGGGGGAGTGCTGGCTTTGAGTGTGTGTGCGCGCCTCTGTGTGTACATGCAAGAAAACCTCAAACTAAATGCAAGCGTGGAAGAAAAAGAAAAAGGAAAAAAAAAAAAAAAAACAGCGTGTAACCAGCCTCCTCTTGTGTTTCAGCCTGGGAAAAGGTAACCAGACAACGCAGTGTTTGTAAATCACCACTAATCAGTCCTCCCCTCCTTCCTCCAGCTTCCCCTTCCCTATCTGGCCAAAAGCGCGACAGATGGATACAGAGACTTAATGGTATTTTAAAGACAGCAATCACTCTTGCATAATGTGTTGATTCATTTCAAACGGAGACTACATCCTGCAGCATCAGTCGCTTGAAAAATCCTTCTCATTTGTCTAATAGTGTTTCAAGCGGACGTGAAACAGTTTCATCATGTCAATCAGCATCGCTAGAAAGACGCAGAAACACTTGCATCCAGAACTGGCCGTTTCTTTTGGAAAGAATAACCAACATCATCAAGTTTTAGGGTTGATACCACAACTGCAATGAGACCAGAAAAAATGGGTTTGAATTTGTCGAAAATAAATCACTCTGTGCTTAGAAAAAAGTGTATGTTACAGAATGATTGAATCATTGATTAAGAATGACATTTAGTAAATTGATTAAGAGTAATTTAGTAAATGTGTAAACACTACTCAGACAGAGCCACACAAAAATCACCAGGAGGGATTTTTTCCAGTCATCCCTGTGATCAACAAATTTGTTTGTAATAGATTCCCTTTCATATTTTGGTTTGTACTCTGCATTCCCAACTAAGAGAGCATCATTTTATGGCTGCCATCCAGCATAATACACCCAACATCCTTGAGGATATTCTACCTCACGCAGTCTGACACAGTGACCCATTATCTGTGGTTTGGAGCCTGAGGCGAGTGCACAATGTCAGGGAATGGGCTACTCCAACAGGCAACAGCAGACGGATCACATGCATGCATCTCGAGCAGTCACTTTGGTCAGTGGGAGATAACCACTGCTGCATAATGTAGAATCGTAATAACCCTGCAAACTGGGGAGGATTTCAGGGGAAACTGGCTGTTTTTTTTTTTAAATCCCTGGAACAGATAGTTCTTTACAACAGTGAAAGTCTGCATGCATTAAAGCATACATGGAAGTGATAAAGAGGTGATGTCCATAATCTATATATAGTATATATGTTATAGCTGAAGCATCTAATAGGTTACATGAAAAGGAGGACCACAGTTAATGTACAGGTGCAGGGAGCATAAAGCCAAAGCTGAGGCAAAATGGGATCTTATGCCATCCAGAAACGGTTAATTCAGAAGTGTAGAACGCAGAAATACGGACATATTTTCATCCAGCATTGCAGAATTAAAAGTGCCAATGCCATCACCCATTCACACAGTCAATGATAGGCTCTGAAGCACGGCGTTGGCGTTATTTACACAGCTTAAGTTACTATGAAGGAGAGGATGCCAAATCGTGATATTACACCATTTAACGCAGCGCTAACATAACATACATAAAGGCCCGGGCAATTAAAGCGGCGTCTCTGGAGGTCTGCTACACTGCTCTTCATCCTCCGCAGTGGCCGCACAATCTGCCGCGAGAGGCGCGTCAAAAGATAATGAGGGCGACGGAGCGAGTCAAACATTAAATAATGAGAGACGGAGATGTGTTGGAGGTGACACTGCAGCAGAAATCCTACTCACTTTGTAGAAAATCATCTTTAAAGTGCCGTAGAACCCCATCCTTGTAATCCGGTGTGTTTTCCTTTTTCCTCTTCAGTGACAATCGGTGAAGTCCAAATCTGTGTGCGCGGCGGGGAGATGGCTCTGACAGTGTGAGGGCAGTGTACTCTCAGGTAAATCCGACGCCGTCTCTGATGTGAACATGCTCGGGCACGTCACCGGACTGGCGTGCATGCAGTAGATTTCCCCGGTAAAGGCATTAAAAGCAGAGAGAGAGGGAGAGAGAGAGAGAAGGGGGGACAAAGCTCCGCCGTGTCACACCGACTTAAAAGGGGCTCGGTCGGTGGGTGAACAATGCGATGCGACGATCCCGGAGGCTTGTGCGCCGCCGAACAGCCTCACCGAGCAGGGAGTGAACAGATGAGGGAGAAAGAGGTTGACACTCGGCAGAAAGGGGAGGAGCGGAGGGGGAGAGAGCGTCAGACGCGCAGAGCAGTGCCCTCTTCCTCTTCACAGGCTGCACGACGGCTCCTCCAAAACAGGATCAGATTACAGCCTCCCCGGCGGAGACGGGCGGAATGGTGCAGTCCAACATTCAACACCGTGCGCAGCGCATCCTCTGCGAGCAGGGTACCGGGGGACATATGCGTACCAGAGGAGGGAGCACACAGAGACCGGGTGGGATATGCGCTCGTCTTTCGGCATTAAAAAGGTGGACCCCCCACTTGTTGCAGCAGCAAAACACCTCATCCATGCACCCCACCCAGGAACTACACCACTCTTTTTTTTTTTTTTTACATCCACATTCAGAAAAGGTTTTTAAACAACTAGATTATATCTAAATTAAGCAAAACATGGACATAAATTTGCTCACACCGTAAACAGGTGAAAAGTAACATTTACACCTGCATTTATTTTTAAGTACTTGTACTGTACTTGAGAATTTCCATTTTATGCTTTTATACTTCTACTGCACTACATTATGGAGGGAAATGTACTTTTTAAACACTTTTTAAAAAGTTTATTTTACAGCTGTAGTTAAGATGTTACATTAAAAATACTGTATGATATCATCAGATTTTAAAATATCAGGGTCACAACTAACTAATTTAGAGTAACCTGATGATAAATCAATTGATTGTTTTGTCTATAAAATGTCAGAAAATAGTGAAAATGCCTGTCATGATTCCCCTTAGCCAAAAAGTATTTATTGGACTATCATGTAAGACACAGAAAAGCAGCAAATCCTCACATATGCGAAGCTGGAAGCAGAGATTTGGCAATTTTGCTTGACGAGTGACTCAATCAATCAGTCGACTAATCGAATGATGCATTGTTATAGATAAGACTGCCCTAAAGTATTTAAAGCAGTTCAAATCAGCCCAACGTCAACATTACTACCACTGCATATATACATTGAGCGCACTGCATCGGAAAAATCATTGCTTGCCAACCGTCATAATCCATCAGGCGACAGTGTGAATGGATCCACATCTGATGCACCTGCACATAAAATGAACAGGCCAATATTTGCATTTCAGTATGGCAGGTAATGGCTGATTGCACCTGCCCACATGCACTGCTGATGGCTTCACAACTTTCATTACAGCTAGTAGAGATTCACATCCTCAAGATGGCAGCTTAATTTTAGAAAAATACAGCAACATTAAAATATTTAGTGCAGGTGAATATAATGTGTCACAGCTCAAACTGCATTTTCAAGGGGACATAAAAAATAAATACACTAGGAGCTTCTTGCTTTTCTAACTTGGACACACAGAGAGCAGAGTATAATAGACAGTGTGCCTGGCCAACTGTGTTATGTCACTGTGCTGCAGGAGAATTAACTGAAACACACTTTATTAAACTGACCAGTCTGTTGAAGTGTAATTTAAACATTGAGCATATGTTTGTTGGTTTCTGCACATGCCACAAATACCAGTCTGGACCGTGCCATAGTTTCAATAGATCTTCAGCATTTGCTACCCTTGACCTCACAAGGCATCGGCATTAGATCATCAAAACGGAGGGGAGGGGGGGAGACAATGAAGGGTCATGGGAAGGGCTCTATTCCCAGGTGATGGAGCATTGAGATCTGGCAGCCTTTCAGACATTTCTGGCCTACAAGTGTAATTACCGAATGACCGGGCAGAGGGTGAAATTTTAGGGCTCGTGGAACTGAGAAGAAAAACACTTGGCAAGAGAGGTTTGGTAAAATCTGCCACAATTTGAAATAAAATAGTTGAGTTTTGGACTAGAAATTAAATGCGATATGACACTCGTTCTCTGCAAAACCTTATAGCTTTTTGCATGAAATATAATCACATAGGATACAAGATATTACAAATAAAGTCTGGATGAATGTCAATCAGTGAAAGCCTGCGTGTTTTTGTATTTCATGTTAATCTGAGAGGACAGGAAAGGTGTTGAGGGCTAATCTGAGCCTTTTAGTCACACTTTCTCAGCAAAGTAACATATACACACACAGAAAAACATTTAAATCAGCGGAGGTCGGGGTGCATCAGACAGAATGGTCTTGAGCTTTTGTCTGTGTGTGTTTAAGGTGGCCCTCATGAGAAAGGCCCTCTCGTTTCTCTCTGCCGGCCCAACCTTTACACAGCACACTGGAATGCTTGGCATGCAAGAGGGGTTGCACTGTGGCCTTTGAATAGGCCACGGCCTCCTTTGTCGCTCTCCTTCTGCCAGTTGGTAAAGCATTAACAGGCCGCCCCCCCCCCCCCCCCATTACTGACCTCCTGCTAATCAAAACCAAAAATCTGGCTGGTCAGACGTAAAGCTCCACAAAAAAGGCGTATCTCAAAACAAACTCATTTCTGTTTTCCCATTATCAAAAACAAAAAAAACAAAAAAAAACAAAAAACAAAAACCCTTACAGGTAATAGCTTTCCATTAGACACTGGCTCCTTTTGCTGCAATATTCCAACAGCAGAGGATGTATAAAAATACACTCATTACATCGCAGTGCAGTGGATAGCTGGTGGGGAAATGCAAATGCCGTCTCATTTGACTGTGCACAAATAATAGACAACATCAGTGCCAAGGTTTCAGCATACTGACTCAGACACTGTCAAGCCTGCAGATAAGTTGAGCATCCTTGGATATGTGAAGATAAAAGAAGGCAGTTCGTGAATGGATGGGGATACAAATATTGATACGCTTCCTTATCTGTTCATCTGTTTAATATATTCATTGTCTAGTCTATAAAATGTGAAAAAATGAGTATTGCCAAACACAGTTTAAGAGAAAACAAAATGTTACCTTCATATTGGTTATTTTGTCTGAGCACAAAAGCAGTTACTTTGTCGCAGATGTTTCCTATGCAGTTAGCCTTAATGCTGCTACAGGTGGCTAGTTCCTGTGTATATTTTCGTTTAGACTCAAACTTTTGAAGCGACTCATGTAAAAACCATGTTTATTCCTAAAGCAGTAGGAGGCTGACAGAGGTCGCACCGATAACTGTCGGTATACGCGAGGCCTCGTTTGCCCGAATCTAAATTTAAATCTCCAGAATCTCAATAAATCTAAATAAACTTAGCCGGACACATTATATCACGACTGCCTCATTTATGGGAAATACATCAGGTTCAAATAAACTGGAATTTTCCTTTAAGAGAGGTATTTTTTTTCACTTTTTTCTGGCAGTTTTTAGATCAAACAATCAATCAAGCAAGAAAATGATAAGCAGATTAACAGAAAATGAAAATAATCGTTAGTTGCAGCCCCGAAACTGATTATCCAAACCGCCAAATTTATTTCTGTTGAGCAACTAATGGAATAATCCTTTCAGCACTAAAAGAACTAAGTGAATTATAGGTTTAACACCTGTCTAGTAAGATTGGAGGGAAGTGACGGGCCTACTATCCCAAATCAGCAGCTGTCGGTGGGAAAAAGGCTAAACTACAGAAGAATGCAAATGTTTAATGTGAGGTGGTGAACTTGAAGGAGGCAAATACTTCTTGGGCAGTGATGCATCACTAAACGGGGCCATGTCATTGTGTGATTGTCCTCTCTGAGGAAAAAATGAGGACTAGGGGGTCTCCTCTCCTCTCAATAGATTTTTTTTCTGAAATGGTGAAGTGTGAGCACCATTCCAGGCTGGACAGATGCAATGCGTGTGGGGGAGGTTTGATGAATAAGGAAACCATGGATCATGGCATTCTGCAAAGGATAATAACAGCATCATCTGCATGGAATTGAATTAACATATCCTACAGCCACCCACGCGACTGAAACGTTCACGTTTGAAGGGGTCAGGTCAAAAAAGAAATTAAAGCAAGAGCCACTGGTATCTCCCTTGTGACATCAATGGAGTCCATGGAAAATAAATGGAGAACAGAGGTCAATATTTGCAATTATTGGCAATCATTTAGAAATTGGGAGTTTCAAGCAGATGCAGCATTTTAAAATGTATACAAGTAGAGAGGCACAGGCAAAATAATTAATCGACACACTGAAAATGAAAACAAATGTATAAAAGTGACGAAAGAACGGTGAAATTCAAAGACAGCCCGTATCCAGTGTTGTTGCCTCACACACACTCAAACATCAAAAGAAAATAGGGTTGTGACATAAAATACTGGGAAAAAATACTTATTACTTGTTATTTAAACAGAATCTAAATGGGAATTTTTCCCAGTTGAAGAGAGGTGAAGGTCAAATTGTAGCTTGATTATTTCTGTTTTTCTCTTGTGAGAGGACAATACGTTTTAATCCACAAAAAGACATTTAAAGATTTGATTTGATTTATGCAACCACAGCCCATGAAATATACAAACAAACAATCTATTTATTTTCTCTGGTGTGAAGCACAATACTGAAAATATGTGTCACTTATTAAAAGTACAAGTCCACAGGAGGCTACGTGCTTCTTAAATGGCCTCCTAACAGAATTACAGTTGTAACCACAATATATTCCTTTTTACCATATCTACTGTATGCTATATATACACACTCACAATGCTTGACTACTACTACATTATTTGTAAACAAGAACACAGTAAGTATCATAAAATATATCAAACACCAGAGCTGGTACTGAATTTAAAATGTACAGTTCCACTCTGACATGGAAGCTACAGAACAGGTTGAACCTCTATTGGGGCTATTATCATCAAGCATAATTATTAGGAAAAAGAGCCATCCTGTCTCCTTAATTAGTAATGCCTACTGCTGATCAAAAACCTCAATAAAAGACCAAGAAGATGGAAAATATATTAGTCTGGTTTGAGTGTTTCGGGAAGATGATATTGACATTATGGCCACCAGTATGTTCACTGGATTGAGAAAAGATGCTCACAGAAAGCCAAATATCTGCTTCACTCTCAACACATAACTGTACAACAAATGTATAAATGAATGTTCTTCAAACAGGGCTGACAAGTTATGATGACACACATTTTTTTCAATTTTCAGAAATTATATACAATCAATCTCAGAGAAAATCAAATCATATAGATGAGGATAGAGTTGGACACTGCTTCACTAGTTTTTCCTCGATGATGCTCAATTTGTTGCAGCAGAAGTAATTAAGTCCAAGTAATCAATGAATGAATGTGTGTCTTTCTGCATTTTAAAGACTTGAATGATGCTATCAATCGTTATGTTGTCCAATCACGAACATCAATCCCAAGGCCATCAGGAAAGTGCCCAAAGCACACAACAGCTCTCTGCCAGTAGCTTCAAACAGAAATGTGTAACCCTCTCAAAGAGCCACAGCCTCCTTCATACGGATCCTCACTTCTTTACATTACTGTAACACTACATTACATCCTACAGTATAGCTGCAAAGTTGGGCAGAAAGTTTGGATGGCTTTGAGCGACTTCTCTGAACTGCGTCACCCCCCTCATTTGAGGAAAATTTTATTTAAATATCCCAAAATCACAAGTTTGTCACAGAAGACTTTAAGATCTCTAAAATATACGGTATAATACCTTCCATCTTTAGATCCTTGATATGGATGAAGAGAAACTTAAAACAGGAAAAAATGGGGAAGCATCATTTTGCCTTGATTAACAGAAACAATCAGGGCTGTACAAATATATACGTGTACATATTTGCGAAGACAGTAGAAGCAGCGGTAGAAATTTTAATTTGCAATGCAATTTTACATAAATCGAATGTAAAGTATAATATAAAGTCTAATATTAAGTTAACATGATTAAGTGTAACAAGTTTAAGAGTTTCGAGCAAAGGCCTCAAGCTACATTTGAAGTTCTGAAATGAGCAAAAGTCAACATTTAGTCAGAACCGTGAAAGTTTTTAAGCGGCTTTTTGAAGAGGAAGAGTAACGAATCTTGGATCTTCTGTAAGTCAAATAACTTCTCTAAAAATCCTTATACACTATAGAGTAAGTACCTCAGGAGGAAGTCACGTACGTACACCTTCTCATGGATAATTGTGCAGGCAAAATTTCACCATAGAGGTATTTACATTTTCCTTCATTTCTAATCCTTTCCCCCCCCCATGATAGGCCTATCTGGTTTTGCATTTGGATGCAGTCTGAGCTGTCATATCTCATTCAGAAATGAAAGAGGGTTATGGAAATGTGTGTGATGAGCCAGGTGAAACTTGGCTGGGGCTGGCATCAACATTTACACAGAAACGAATAAACCTCTTTAATCATCCAGAATTACCAGTCTGCATCCCCGATGAAGCAGAGCGAGCCAAATTGTGCTTGCTGGGTGTTGCCTGTCATCTGTAGATGCCTAAATATGCTTGAGAAGGTGTGGGAAACCATGTGGAGACATTCTGACTGTGTCACGTGTCTTGACCTGAACTCACTACAGAAACTCGCTCATCACACTGCCTATTTCTCTCTTATGATACTGATCTCATCTAGAATACCATCTACCCATACTACCCTTTATCTATCGAACAAAGGAATAGTAATTTGCATGTCTGCTGTTCCAAATATGGGCTTTAAAAAGAGAATACGCCTGAATAACCTCTGAACTCAGGTGTTACCTTAATCTAAGAGGATCTGAGATCAGAAAATGCTATTTCACACAATCTGTTATAAGCAGCGAAATGAGCAAAATATACGAGGCATTTACACCTTTTCTAGGCATTAACCTCAGTTTTTATCAATCATCTCAAGATGCAGAAATACAAACGGCAGCAGTTTGAACTGCATACTTTCTGTATAATTAACAGTGGTTTGTACTGTAAGCTAAGTACTTCTGATAAGGGTTCATTCAATTATGAAACTTTGCTGATGTGTTTATTCATAAATGTTAAGCTTCCCAGATGTGTGCAAGTACAGTACACACTCAAAAACAAAGCATCTAAGCTAATGGAAAAGGAGCTCTGCATTTAAAAACAGGTCAAAGTTACATGCCACTGGGAGTACTAATAATACTAATATGCATTCTCATTGAGCCTCCTGCTAGAAACTGAGGAAGCAGATGCCATTGCCTTCGCAATGTTCCTCAAAAAGTTTCCTTGAAAAACCAGCCAGTACTTCTGTGAGGAAGAGACCCTAAACTTCATTATAGGACAGACTGTAGTGTCTTCCTCCACACACCAAACAGGTGAGGAACAAAAGAGCAAAGAGTGCGGGGTCTTACAACCTTCACTGCCTGGTAAGATAAATGGTGGGATACTTTTAAACAACCCGTAGATTGGCAAAGTTCAAGAAAGAGGAAGACAGGAAGGAAAAACTATCAGGGAAGGCTGTGAAAGCAATTTTGTCAGGAGGATGAGGCACTGAAGCCTCTCTCTTTTCTGATGATTAAGCCAAGGTGAATCCTACTGACAGGTGGGTCTGACTGATGAGGTAATCTGGAAAGAACTCAGGTGGAGCATGTTGCAAGTTTGCCAAACTGAAAGTTGAAAATGCTGCTCTCATTTAGTCAGACTTATTCTTTACAGCCATGTTAAGTAGAGAAGTGGCACAAATGGACAGTGACAAAAAAAACAAAAAACATTTGTTAAGAGTCAAATACGTGATTGCCATGTTGATTCACAATCCAATTTCCAGAAAGTGAAGGGCACATTTGATCTTGTTTAGATGTGTCCACTGGCCATGCTGTGAAAACAAAGGCTCTTGTCTAAAGTGTCTGTTTGGGATTATTGTTATCTCTGATGGACCACCAGCAGAGTGGGTAATAGCAACCTTTTTAGTGCCTGACTTGACTGCTATCAACTGCCATGTCTGATGGCACACAGTGAGACTCACATAATGGCTATATTTCGAAAGAGATCAAAAAGGCAGCACATGAAAGTCTATATGTTCCTTTGTATGTGGATGTTTGTTGGTGTAGATGATTGATGCAACTGTGCAGTGGACATGACCAGATTTTATTGAAGTATATGTTAACTATATTAAACGTCAATTAAACACATATTGTAGGCTATTGTGAAATTGAGAATATATTGTAAATGCTGGTTCAACAGGCAACAGTGGATATGTATGAGTGCACATGTAATGTGCATGTGTCAGATATTGTAGAATAAAGTTTAAATAAAAAAACAATATAAAGTGTGTGCGAATGAAAGCGCACATTTGAGGACAAGAAGCAAATCTGTAAATGTACTGTGTTGGAAATAATTATCCTATGATCTCAGAATAATGTCGTGCTGCACACGGACATGGAGTGGGCAGTGGGTTTGGCAGTAAAAATTTCCACGTATTGCCAGTCGAGCCTGAAGACAAATTAACAAAGTGACAAAAAGTGAAATTCACAGAATCCAGTTGAAAATTCATTAATTTGTTCAGAATTAAAAGTCAGAATAAATAAAAGGTGAATCAATTGGCACATTTTATTATACATTTATTACTTTTACATAATTTTAGAATTGCTTAATTTAAATGAAACTCATGAACTAGTGAGTTAAATGACTAACTAAATGTAGCCTTTATTTAAAATGTGCAGCAAATATCAAAAGTTACAGTGAAAGAAACTCTTCACTCTTCTTATCTGAAAAAAAAGTTAATTAATTTAATAGTTCGCAACTAATCGATTAATCGACTAATCGTTGCAGCTCTAATGGTTACCATTAAATTCTGTCAGTGGCGTACAGAGGGTCAAAACAGGCAATGAAATGCGTCATGCATTTCCACATTAACAAATACAGACACTCAAGTGATCACAAAGAACGTGGGGCTACTGCTTAACAAAACAGCCTGAGGGAAACTGCATATTGCTTGTGGAAAAACAATGCACAAGATCATGATCATAAGTAATGTAATGATTTGGTTCAGGAGGTATATTGTGCCATTGGATCATTTACGGAGGATCAAGTAGCCTTTTTAGCAGAGGAGGTTGGAATTTTTATACATTATGAGGAAAAGAGTGGACCTGGATTGTTGTGACAAGGACCCAGTCATGCTACAACACATTAAAAGGCATATTACTGAACAAACTCGACAGTTTTTTAGTGTACGGTTAGATGGATGAGAGGGATGCAGAGAGAGATGTGTCTGCCAAGATTTAAACGGCTAAGGGATGACAAGGGTCAAGAGTGATAAATGTTTCATTTCAGGAAGGGCAGAGGAGTGGTGAACCTTGGATGGCTTGCAAGGATGTTTGTTTCACCACACACATGCACGAATGTTTGATAATACTGCAGCAGTTGTAGATAGAAGAGTGTATGTATTTATTGATAAGTGAATGGGCAGGTTAGAGAAACTACCATTAGTGCTGTGCTCTTCAGCATCACGTTCTGCTTTATATGAGGGAAAAGACTGGGCTGATTATTTTCGTTATCGATTAATCAGCAGATTATTTTCTGGAGTAATCGTCTATGAAATGTCAGAAAAATGCTCCTTATAATGTCTTAGAGCTGATGGTGATGTCTTCAAATGTCTCGACTGTCCAAAATCCAAAGATATTCAGTTTTCTATCGAGTATGACACAAAAAAAGTTTGAAATCATCAAATTTGAAAAGCTGCAACAAGCTAATTTTCGATTTAATTTATGACTAAAACGATTCAATTATCAAAATTGTTGCCAATTCATTTTCTGCAGATCAACTAATTGCTTAATCTACTAATCGTTGTAGCTCTACTCTATAATGGAGATATATATAATAAATTCAACACAAGAAACATCTACTAAAGTTATGAGGTGAAGAGTCATCAAAATATGATGTTGATTCCAAAAGCTTTGTCTTCAAACTCACCAGCTAGAAAGGACAGAAGTGTTAAAGTATAATAGATGTACGAACTAGGTCTGCAGCAATAATTGGTAAGGCTGGTGTTATAGGTGGTTGCCATATGTTCACTGAATCCTGAGGTGGAAATCTGGCTGTGAGGGTAGGCAGCATGGGGCCTCTGAGGAGTTACATCCCTTGCTGGGTGAACATGGAGACAGACGGAGGACAGAGGAAGAACCCAGCTGCTGCCAAAAGGAAATCTTGAATGACTCAACATTCATTTTCATTTCATCAAAAGTCAGACCTTGTGTTACAGATACAACTGCTACAAGAACTTGGCTAACTAGGTTGCTAATATTTTTTGTTATAATACAATAAACACTAAACTGTTTAAGGCCAATGTTCAGCAGGGTTTTAGTCGGCATTTTAAAGTTGCATCATACACTGGATGCAGAAGTTCTCTCTTATGGTTTGATTCAGGCTTTGCTGCAGTCTTTTCCTTCTCCCTGCCTCCAACTCATACAGCGTCTGACACATACTCCTCGAGCACGCCTCCACACTGAAACTACACAGAAGGCACCATTCTACTTCCTATCTAGCAGAGAACGGATAGGGGGACAAGAGTATATGGGGGTCATTTGGAAAAGTACCTCTAGTAGCTGGGGTTTGTGTTTGTTTATTGATTTGTTGTTGCTCATGTGTAGTGCTTTATGGCATGCATAATAGATACAAGAACTCCCCAAGAGCCCCACACCACAGAAATACAACAATGCGTAATCATACACCAGGCAGTATAGTGCAAGTCTTGGGCACGGGTTGACATTGATAGTGTATATGAGAAAGCGGCTCAATGACTTTCTAACTATAAAAAACTAATTCACTGCATGAATTAAATATTTTGTTCAGTGATTTTCTTGGTTAAAAAAAGGCAATGGGCCCTTTTTTTTTTTTTTTTTTAAATAGTTTGGGCCTTTTCCTTTTTTTTTAAAATTAACACTATATGGAGTTTGATTGACTCCTTTGATGTTGTGGCTACTTTGTGTCGCCCTTTCTGAGTTAAATAGCTGCCATTTTCCTTTGGTTATTTGTTCACTATAGATTGCCTGAAATAAAGAGCCATCACTCTGTCAGTATTTTCTGTCAGTCTAATGTCAACGCCGTTGTATTAACTAAAAAATATCTGTCAATTCAACACAGAGGTCAGGCTATAACATGCAAATGTTCACCTTGTGGCAGGAAGTGTATTGTTAGTTCAAGCTGCCAATTGTCCCCTTTCATTCTCCAAAACTTGTCATTCATCTTGATGAGCTGTCTACGTTGAAACGACATCTAGCCTGAGGGCGAGCTAACCGGCATCTGTAGAGCTACTGCAGGCATCGAAGCAGCAGATGGCATGAGGAAAGTAAACATGCCTTCCTATTTAAATGGCGCAGGCACTCCTGGGGCCAACCGGCAAACACACAAGTTTCAAAGTTTAAAATACTGACTTTTAAATTTAGCTGTCTGCATCTAAATTGTTAAAACTCAACACAATACCTAAATAAATCAATGACAGAGCAACAATTTTCTGTAATATCACTTGTAATATGTTTGAGTGTTACCATTACAAACACCACCATCAGCAATGAGAGGGCTTTCCTCTCTTTAAAAAAGGAGTCAAACTGTCAATTTTACATATTCAAAAAGTCTATCAAATATTTATAAACTGCTTATTTGGGTGGAGAGCTGCCACTTCTTTTTTGTATGTAGTTGCCATTTGACAACTTCTGTTTCTTGCCTTTCCCCAACTTTTCCCAACAAAGAACCTACACAGCCAACTGGCCAGTCAATGAACTGAGCACGAGAGCGGAAAATGGAAGTGAGGTTGGAACAACTTCCCAAAAATAGACTTCCCCCAGCACACACTGTCATAGTCTTACACCACAGCACCATGGAAGGCTGTAATGTTTTCCTCTAAGAAACCACACGGTCTTTGTGTGGGGATATTGGCCTGAATTTCAAAAATAGTGGAACACAACTTGGGGGTCAATACTGCTCAGAGAGAGCAAAGTAGAGTGAACTGAAGCAGCACAGCGACCAGAGTGGGTTATCCAAACCTCATCTCCACCTACGCAGGACTTAAACTCTCCACAGTAACACACATTTAAGTGGGTGTTGACATAACTTCAAGTTTATTTATTTAAAATAGATGAGATGTATATTTTATGAGATTTAAAATTGATGTTGAAGTAACCATTCAAGAGCCCTCGGTTCAACTCCAGCAGAGGTTGTTTAAGGCTACATCCACACTAATGCGTTTTCGTTTTAAAACTTTTGGCTACGTTTGCACCTAGCGTCCACACTTTTTTGAACCCCTAAAACGGAGACTTTTGAAAATGCTGCTGACCCCATTTTAGTTTGAAAACTCCAGATAGCGTTTTAGTCTGGACGGGTGGAAACGGAGAATTTTGAAAATGATGACGCAGACATCGCTTCCTGATTGGGTCTTATCAGTCACGTTGTGTCCTCCCCTGATTTGTCACGCCCCTGTCACGTGATGACTCCCAGTCTATGTTTTCCGCCGCCTTTTACTCATGTGTTACTTTCAGTAACAGTTCCACCTCGCCGTCGGCCCAAGCAAAGAAATCTCTGGTCTTACTTTTTGCCATTGCTGTTCTTCCTCCGTAGTATTTTCTGCTACTAAGCAACCAAATACAGAGTAGACAATCTACTTCCTGTTTACACCGGCACACGCATGCCCAGTGTATGTGAATGGTCATTTTCAGGCGTGTTAGTATGGACGGAGATTATTTTTGTTTTAAAATGCTGTTTTAAAATGAAAACGTATTAGTGTGGATGTAGTCAAAGTCAAAGGGTTTCATCACAGTCACTTTGTATTTCCTCTGCCATGTTTGAAGACCTTTAAGTCAAATCCAACCTGAAATTCAAAATTTCACATGTCAGACAAGTCAAGAAGATGTAGCTGCTTAAAACTGGGTTCACTGACAAGATCTGATGTTTTGCTGCTTATTTCATTATAGCAGCCTGTCAGGGTTTTCTATATGGTTGGTATATTTCAAAATGAATTGGAGGATATATTTCAGACTAAACATTATGGTAGATGATCCAAATGAACTAGAAAGTGGAATTCATATCTTCTTGTGTGGTCACACAACATGACACTCAACATCACTGTACGAGGAAAGTACTCTGGGTCTGGCTCTGAGGTGAGTGTAATCTGAGGTTTACCACTATTCAGTGGTAAAAGAACACACACTCAGATACTGTTGGCTTTAACAATATTCTTTTTGTATCTGCTTCATCTCATCTTCATTGTTAAAAAAGTTCTGCCTGCGACTTTGTAGTTTCTTGGCTTCCATATAAAGGTTTTCCACTTATTGTAATAAGGCCTCTGTTTGGCTTTAAAGGCTGGCAATATTCTATATTTTACTTATTGTCAAAAAAATCCCATGAGAAGACCAAAGCAACGATGTGAGTCCATCTCTCACTACTTTGACTTTCCCAGCTTGTCTGTCACACTCTGTCCCAAGCCCATTTGTTCCTATTGCAGTCGTTGCTCTTTAAAAACAGAAAATTTATATACTTTCATTTTTTAAAAAAGCTAAGCCATTTCCTAAAACAGCTGTAAACTGATACTCAAACGGAAGAAATTGTGCATTTTGTGGGGAACTATTTTCAGCTGCAGTGCGCTAGTCAGTATTTGTGTCACCAGGACGAGGACTCAGAATAAACTACAGTGCCCATGTGCATCATTATGATGAAACGTGTACCAGTGCAATATTGTGGTTTTTCAGACAACAATGAAGGCATAGAAGAATAAGCTATATCAGCCTTTGGATACACAGACAAAATTTGTTAGTAGGATACTGTAGGTTTTGTTCTTTTCATTGGGTTTGTTGACAATAAGAAAAATACAGATTATCACAAGACTTGTTTCTTTAACAAAAAAGAAAATGTGTATGATGCAGCTAAAGCAAAACATTGCATTTTTCACCCAATGTAACCTGCATTCTGACTCTGACTTCCCCTTAGCACACTGGCTACTGATGAATATTCCTGACAAGCCAAAAAGCTATCATTAGCAAAAGCTCCAGGGGGCGGGGCTCACCACAGCAATTCAGCCATGAGACCCTATAGATGACCTTTAAATTTCACAATAGGCAGGCCACAATAGCTGCCATGTGCCTAGTGGTTTAATCTCCACAGCCCATCTGCTGTGGCTGCTGCCTGTGAGTTGAATCTGGGAGAGTAGAGGGAGTACCCAGCTTCCCTCTGAAGCTCATGGGTGTCTATCTCACTACATCCTGTGAGACAGCTGTATGTTAATGTGCACAAGAGGCCGAGGACAGCAGCAGTCACTGGGATTGCCAGGCAAACACAGAACAAGGAACCCCTTCTCAGTGGGTAGCCAAAGGCATGAACTTGGCAGATTAGACATTCAGGAAACAAATAAGGCTCCATCACAGTCGGGCACCGCAAATCAACAAAAACAACGAAACACACAAGCCTGCAGAAAGAGCCCCCCAAAAAAGGACTGCTTAAGCTGTTTAAGTGATGAGACTGAAGAACTGCCTGGTTTTCCTCCTTTTGGGAATGAAATACATGCTGTAAATAGAATGGACCGTATCACGTACAGATAAGTACTTCTATCCTCAAGAGTCCTTATTTAGTAAAAGAAAACATAGAATTAAGCCTGTCAGAATTTTTTATCTGTAAAATCAAGAGGAATTACCCTACTTGCACTACAAGTACTAGTTTTATTTTTGTCCTGCAAAGAAATCAAGAAATAGCAGGATGGCGGTCAGTGACAGCTGATGTCAGTTATCTGTAGTGGGACCAGCACAGTAAAACCTTGATGCTTGGAGAAAAATCAAATCAATAATTCAAGGCCAGGCAAGTTGCAGATCTAATCCTGACGTGACGATGACGAAGGACAGGCAGGGGCGTGGGCAGCAGTCGAGGACCCCGCTACGAGCCCCCCCCCCCCAAATCTGTAAACTGTTGCCTGGCAACAGGATTCACTCTCACTGGCCTCCAGGCTGCAGTGTGCTGCCTCTGGCCTCATCCAGGGATAAGGCTCTTGTTTGCTATTAGAGTCAACCAGTTCTGGCGATGGACGCAGGGGCCTGCCATTCAGTAATGAATTCTGCAGAGGTTGCTAATGAAGGCTTCAATTTTACCAGAAGGCCATTTTTATCTCAAAATGTAGCAGAAAATCATAAAGCAGGGCTGGGTATGTAACAGTAATTTCTTGCTATGTGTATTACTACAATTTGTCACTCACCTTGCTCAGCCAACAATACCGTGAACATCAGGCCACAGTCCCAACAGGCTGGAAACAATCATCTTAAAAAAAAAAAAAAAAAAACCCAACCTCTAGAGTTTCTCTTTTTCCCTCCTGTATTGGTCATGCCATCTGCCTCTGATTCACTCAGTGACGATGTTGCTTAATTGTTATGCAGGGGAGACGTGCTTACAACAAATGGATTGTTACCAAGCTTTCAGCCGGTCTCTGAAATAGCTATATCATCTGTGTTTTTGTAGTGTGCTGACAGACATAAATAGTGCATCAACATTAAGAAGAATGCTTTACCAAATGGTAAAATGACTCTCAAAATATTCACTGGAAGATAAAACGCAGCAGACAGAAGGGAGAAAGATGGTGTGGTCAGGATTACGAGGGAAGACTTCCTCCTCATTGGGGCTGAGAGAGAAAGTTGACATGTCAGAGAGTCCCCTTTTGAAGAAGGAGCTGTGCTAGGCAGACTGCCTTTCCTACCAACACTTCAAGTTATACTGTAGAAGGGTTGTGTTGATGTTTTGTTGAATTGTTTTTGTCTTCACCTGTTTCTAGCTTCATTAGAAACAGTGCTGAGCTTCTCGGAAATGCTAATGTGAATACACCTGGCATTAAATAAAACAAATCAACTGAGCCCAGAGTTATTTTTGTGTCAGAAATTGCTCTCAGCTAATATTTTCCTTCACTGGTTACTAATTAGTCTCAACACAAAAGGATCTTTTTTTTTTTTATTTCTTTTTTTTTTTAAAGAAGTTTAAGAGTTTTCCCCAAAGTGCGAACAATTCCAAAGCATCTTTGAAGACGAGTTTGAGGTCTATGATAAACATACATGGAAACCCCAATTTCAGTTATAACAACCTACTTAGACATCAGCGCTCTCAGTTATCATATTCATGTACCAAACTGCTCACGGAAGTCCGGTGGTCTCTTAAATTGCTTTTTCATATCCTACCAGGTAATTACAGTTACATACACCTTGTCTCCTGTGGTGAAATCAGTTTCTGATTCGATGGCTGTGATACAAACTAGCAGGTCTCTGCGCCCTGAGATCAATGGAGAACAAGTGACGTGTTCTCAATTCTCAGCTCACGGGGGGGGGGGGGCAAACAGCAGCTGCAGATATTCAAGAACTGATTAAGTTCCAAGCATCAGACTACATAGCAAGGGCAGAAAAATATGCTCCTTGCAGGCCTTGTCACTTTTCACAATAAGCAATAACACTTAAATCTTAATGTTCGACTTGAGAAATGCTCATGGATATACTGTATTATCAGGCAATGTGCTTTTTCAACCTTGAAAAAAAAAAAAAAAAACTTTTGGGACCAAGTGGTTAAGATGCCAACCATGAACCACAAAATCACTGGTTTGAATCCATCCAAGGACCTTTGTGTTGCATCTCTTTCTCCCTCATTCCCTGTCAATTCTCCAATATCACTATCTCATTACCTAATATCATTTGAAAATGTGTGCCGTTATCCCCATATTTAGACAGTGTCTCCTGGAAGGTATTATTAGTGTTGCACTCAGTTTTTCACCTCTGCATAGCTGGCCAATCACGGCGTGAAGTGGGTGTGAATGTCTGATTGTTTGTTTTGGAAAGTTACAGAACTTGTCATTGTCATTGCAGCCCCCCAAATTCCGAAATTGGAGAGGTGTGGAGGGAAGGCAAGCTGTTCTGATAAAGTATACTGGGACCTCAATACTCCAGTTACTACATTAAATATATTGTTATTAATAAGCATTACTCAACTGTTATTCGACACAACTGATGTCATAATTTCACTTTCACTTAAATGTGTAGATCATCATCATACCTTTCTCATGTTTGTTATAAAAAAATATGCATCTGTGCAGATTTGGAGTAGAAAGGACTCAACAATGCACATTTTATGTTTATCTTGAGCAATTGTACGGATTTCCAATACGACAGGGTTTGTTAATAAATAATGAAGCTAACCACATTTATCCAAAAGCTTACCTTTGAAAAACAGTTTTATGACATAGTTTCCTGTTTTACAGTTTGTTAAGGGTCCAAAAATGATCTAAAATACTATAAAGGTCTGTCAGCTCTGTGGGTACTAAACTTTTTCGAGTGTTAAATCATGAATTTGTATACTGGAAAAAGATGTTGGAGAACTCACATTAAACCAAGTGATGGGACACCAACCATCTGTAACCTAGCAGTACATAAACCCTGAGGACAACTGAGGTGCTTGATTAAGAATATTATATACAGCAAATATGATTCAACAATGTTAAAGTAATGAGTAATGGGTTGAAGTGAATTTTCATCTCTCTATGGGTATAAAAAGAGGTCAATTCTAAGCTTGCACATTCTGCTCGTCCCAGTAGTGGCGAGAAGAGAAAAGTGAACTGGGGTAGCAGGCGCTGACTTGGCAGGTGCAATCTACAGCTGTCTAGGGGTATGGAGCAGCAGCACAACCTGGCCACAAAGCTCTCTGGCGGCCCCGTGGGTTCCCACTCTCCCACGCTCATCACAAATTAAAGAGGCCAGTCAGACCAAATCAACACTTCCTCTTATCCACTGTAGCATGCTGCTGTTGTAAGGAGGTGTAGGGGAGGCCCTGTGAAGATCAGGGGAGATGAAGCATGAATTGCACATGTGGGTACTGTGAGCCTGAAGCAACTTCACTACGTCCGGGGTAACTCCATCTCTGCTGACTTTGTTAAGTCTAATGTGTAGGCTATGCATGAGAACTTCTTAAAAAGGATTTTATGGTGTTGATTTCGTGGTTGAAGAAGTCAAAGCTGATATCCGACATCCTTCTAGTGTTCATGAAAGCACTATAACTCGACTGTTATTCATGCGTGTGAATTATCTTGGAATATGGGAAAACTGTTTGCGCCATCTCTTCGTGTTAAGTCGAGTTCATCCAGTAAAATGTATTCATAGCCCCTCAAATGACCAGGCCGAAAAAATCTAAATCTAACATTAACAGACGGCAAAAACACGTTGCAGATTAAAAGCATTCTTGGCTTTTGCCAGAGTAAACTTGACAGTCAACTTGTCTGTCAACATTTATGACAGAGCTCAGTTACAACTCTGCCATGAATACCACTTTTGTAAAGTGCAGACTGAAGGTTCTCAAACAAGGACTACGGATGCTGTGATACTGACCTTATTAAACAGATTATGTATCAGCCTTTGTGTGAGAGGACAGTTTAATCATTAAAAGTTATAAAACTGAACGTTTCAGATTTACATGCATTTAGTCACTGCAGGCTGCCAAGTAAGATTTGAGTGTTTTTACAGATTTTAAATTTGTGAAAGACAGAGCAGTTGGATCCGTCTTCAGATTGCAGATGGTGTGAGACCACCTTTGTGGACTTGTGTAGCCCAAATATTTGGTAATTTTAACCAGTCAACACTGCTAGATGGAAAGTGGGAATTAAAACAGAAACTTGGAAGATTTTCAACTTCAGTTATTAAGATTCCATGTCTGTAATTTCCCACATTTCACTTACAAAAACCAGGAAAACACTGGTCCAATAAAACTACTGATTTATTTCTGTTCCTAAACATTACAGAACAATCCTGCATATGTCAGAGTATGACTAAATGTCTAAGAGCTATGGGATATTCTAGTGGGGGTAATGCTTCATTACATTACGTTACAATATATTACATTATAGAAGAAGGAGTCAGCTAATACTAGTATGGACAACTTTTGAAGTCCAGTAGGGAAATGGCTGCTTCTGTTCATTATAGCTCCAGAGGATAAAAGGAAACTTTACAGTCTAATTTTAATTTCATTCCAATTTTTAAACTTTAATTTGGCTAAGCTTGAAATCGGTCCCCAACGTGGTCGTGTTTTTCCACTTGACTAATGGTAAACAAGTGGGAGGGGTAACAAGCGATACCAAGTAATGAGGCCGAGATAATCACATCAGAGCTCAGTTTAAATGAAAGGCTTTGGATGATGCTGCCCATTTAGGAGACGTAGCTGGAAAATCTAATGTAGCCATGGAATCTCTCTCATTGTCATCCATCACAGTAATACAAGAGGCAACTGACACACTGCAGCCGCGATAAAAAACAAAGCTCAGAAAATCCAGCTGGTCTGTGTTCCTGTACGTATGCATCTTTGTGTGTGTGTGTGTGTATGTGCATATATGTGAGGAGTCTATCATTGATTTTCCATTTTGTATTAGTAATTAATCCCTACAACGTGCCCCCCCATATCCTCATTAGAGGAGAGGATATTGATTGCTTTGTTATACTGCCTTAAGGAGGCCATGAATTGCTAATCAAAATCCACCTTCTGCAGGGAACTGCATCAGGGTAAATATTCAATTCCTGGCCAGGCAAAATAAACAGAGTTAAACAGTTGGGGCAGAGAAAAAGCAGCAGAGTCAAAAGTTGTGATCTCCTGTAATTTGCTTAAATTACAGGAGTGTGTGAAACCCCAGGAATGGCAAGGTGTTTTTCCCAAAGGCATCAAACATGAATACTTATCCTGGACATGACTTTTGCCCAAGCCAGAGTTTTAACTAATCAACCTTAAATCCCTTGGTGCTAAAACCAACTCTGGTACATGTATTTTATGTTTCATAAAAAAATAATCTCTTTTTTACATAGATGAAAACACGTTTTAAATCCCAGATACTGCCAGACTGTGCATACTTACGCGCAATGAACTTGAGCTGCCAGATCACACAGTGTGCATGTCGTCTTGGCAGAACACAGTATACAAAAATTACTGGAGACATATTTTTTCTGGTCTGGCACTTAATGCCACCCTTCGGTCTAATGCCTGAGCACTCTGAGATGGTGATAACACTCCAAAGAACACTGGAGTGTTTGAAGTACTGCTTTTACACACACCTCTTTCCAAATGGTACTCCTCCATTATTATCCCTCAGCAGCAAAATAATTTCCCTTCACGCTGAGATAAAGGGTGTTTACTATGACATATGCACTTGGGCAGTTGGCTGAGTATAAGAATAGATATGAGAAGCTGAAATGAAATTCTCACTCTTTTCTATGTGGACAATGCTTTTATTCAACGTGAGGTTAAAGCTGTCCTGAGCAGACTAGACAAAAATAAATACCATCAAGCTGGAGAGGGAGCAACATTAAAGGATAAGGCTGATGATTTTCTATATTTTTCTTATTGTCAACAAATCTCATATGCAGAGCCAACAGAGTTGTTGTCTAAAAACTATTAAAAACACGTCAGTGAGCCACAGCGTCGCACCAGGCGAACATGTTGCTTTGCCCTAAAGATGATGGTTGAATAGTTTGTGTAGAAATGGCTCCAAAGACTAATTTGTTGATTTGAACTGACTTGTTTCAACTTTTCAGTTTCAGCAGTTCCTTGTATGGCAGACGCCACTGCGCACGCACAGGAACACGATTCTGTTTACAGAGCTCTGCTGGCTTGTTGTGCTACATATCACTACCTCTTGACACTGTGCTGAAGTTCCTTGATAAATGTACAGTATAGCACAAGGCACACAGGAATACAATATATCAGGCCTTGGTACACACACACACACACACACACACACACACACACACACTACTTATAAGTAGGATGAGATTGCACATGAGATTTGTTCACAATATGAAAAATATAGCCAGCTTTATCCTTTAAACTTCCAGTGGACACCAGTGTATAGTGAGACAGACACAGATGGGAGATCAACAGGGACATCGCTGTTTAATGCTTTCTGTGTAGGCTGATGTGAACTTGTAGTCACCTGACAGAACAAAAAAAATTCAACATGTTCAGGGAGCTGCAGGAAAAATATCTGTAAGAGAGTCATAATTGACCCTGTTTGCAGTCTTTTACATGGGTGGTCTATGGGGAAAATGCTTTTTGGGCTGCAGGGGGATTTTTCGTTGCAATACCGCGAGTGACCACTGGGAAAGATTGGCTGCCAGGCTGAGCGACAGAGCCTTATCCAGCTCTTATGATACATCCATGGAGCAGAGAGTATGAAGTTAGCAGTATAGCTGTTAACAGATCAGTGTGTGTACAGTTTAAGCTATTTGTTGCATGCCGGCATTCCGGATTCAGAGGCACGACATGTAACACAACAGCGTCAGCTCCCCGTCAGCTCCCTGTCCCGCCGTGCCGGCTTTCCCTTTTACACAGACTTCAATCTGGCTCTGACTACCTCCATAGCTGGCTTATTGTCTGAGCAACTCTGCCCCTCCACTCCGTGCCCGTACCTTTTATACAGAACAGCGAGGCGGTATAAAGGAGCAGCATTCCCGCCTAGAACAGGCTGTGTAAAAGGGGCTACTGTCAGCCTTCTCTATGGCACAGACAGCCTGCAGTGAGTCAGGCGCAATGAAAAAATGATGAGATGTGGCATTTGACCCTATGCTGCCATGGAAAACTCTGATACACTGATGCTGCACCAGGTCCTCAATTATTCCCGCACCACTTCATGTCATGCCCAGTTATGATACTGACAGCCACTTTACATCTAGTGAATCGTGCCCCATCAAACTTCAGCACACCCAAGGCTGGTAGCTGGGGTCTGGAAGTGAAATTACAAAGCTATGGGACTGATGGCAATATGAAGGGAATAAAGGCAACATTTCATTAATCAAAGAATATTATGGCTGCAACTAACAATTGTTTTCATTATAGATTTATCTGTTGAGTATTTTCTCAATTAATCGATTAGTCATGTGGTCTATAAAATGACGAATGACGATGACTGTTTCCTAAAGCCTAAAGTGACGTCCTCAAATGTCTTCACCAAACAGTCCTCACCCTAAATATATATAAATATATTTAGCTTTCTGTCATAGAAGAGTAAATAAATCAGAAAATATTCACAATTAAGAAGTGGGAATCAGTGAATTTGGACAATTTTTCTTAAAGAAAAAAAGACTCAAAACAATTGGTTATCAAAATAGTTGGCAATTAATTTTTTTGTTGATCAACTAATCGATTGATGGACTAAACACTGCAGCTCTAAAGAATATAATATAAAGATATGGGCCAAGAGTCAACAGCACCTTTATTTTGATTAAACATGTAGGATGACATGAATTACTGTAAAAACGGATAAAAAATATATTCTCTTAAGGACAAGAATCCTTTCAGACAACTCTACTTCTAAAATATATATCTGAATGGAAGGTTGGCATTTTATTTTTCTTATTTGTTCAAATTTAAGTTGTGTAAGCAAAACTGTGACAAAAGCTATTGATTGATCTCTTAGCAATGACCTTCTCACAAATTGTTTTCCAAGGATTTTCTGTATAATTACCATTAAATTAAACATGCGAACATGTGCAACATTGTAAGAGCCTCTTCAGACTCTTAATATAGTATTGAGTGCTGCACTCAGTCGTTATAACAACCTGAATTTATTGAAGCTCTCAGCTGGGAGTGTCTGCATGTGAAAAATGAGTGAAGAGGAGAGAGTTGGTGCTTGAAAGACAGCAGATGTGTGTGTCTGAGGGACACGTGAGCTAGAGATCTCTAGAGATAGAGATTGAGAACAGGCACAAAAGAGGAGATTGGTAAGTGTCCATGTTTTCACAAACCTAAAGCATAACCGCAGAGAATCACAAGAGCGCTGCTGATACAAAAACAAGTGCAGCAACAATCTGCAGGAACATGTTCATACTCGCCACGAAAACATCCACAAGACCCTTTTACTTGTTAATCAGTATCCAAGCAGGACGACTGAAACACGCAGGACACCAATAGGCATGGCTCTAATGCACAAACCCTCTTAGCAGTGCAGGATGGGGAAGATCCTGGGTGACACTGAGCTTTCATTTACCCCACTGATCATTCAACTTTTAGTTCATGCTGCCCCCTAGAGGCACCAACATGGCATTTTTGCAGACAACACTCCCAAGGACCAGAGAAGAAAAGCACCAAGAGATTGTGCTGTACAAGAAACGATTCTTCTAATTAATATATAACTGATGGAACAAAAAATAAAAAAAACATCTTTCGTGTTTGTTATAAATTAACATATGAATATAAATAAAAGTAATGCACTATGGAAAGTGAAGATTTGCTTACCTGTGTGTTCATAGCGTTCCATGACAGGGGAGCAGGACATAGGAGAGAAAAAAAAGGACATTTCTGTTAAAGCAAAGCTCTTTATAAAAAGGTAAACAGCATGAGAAAACGACAGGTGTGTGGTAGACGTTTTGGGTGTAACCAGTGTTTCTTTGTGAGTTGGGTTAGACTCCAGCTCCCCCGTGACCCTGGACAGGGTAAGTGGTTTGGAAAAAGATGAGTGGATAAATGGAAATCTAACCAACCAAATTAATTCAGGGTGAACTCAATATTGACAGACCTTGTCACCTTGCTATGAAAAGCTTTTAGTCGAAATACTTTGTGCAAAAAAAGGGTCCAAATGTGAACTATCAACAGTAAAATCTGTGTGTATACAAATACTTCTGTAGAGTTTTCCATAGAGTACTGCGCAGAAGTTTCAGGCACTTTAGATGTTTAGACTCTTATCCATCACGCAATACCATCAAGAGTCCAAAATTTATTCTGCAGCAATGATCCCAAACATACAATAAGAGTCGTAAAGAACTATCTTCAGTGACAAGAAGAACAAGGAGTACTGCAACAGATTGTTTGGCCCCCAGAGAGCCCTGATCTCAACATCATTAAGTCAGTCTGGGATTACATGAAGAGACAGAAGCAACTGAGGCAGCCTAAACCCACAGAAGAACTGTGGCAACTTCTCCAAGATGCTTGGAACAACCTTCACAACTTGGTAATGAAGGTGTTTGTTGTGGGTGTCTGATGTAATGTTGTGTAGGCGATGAAGCAATTCTCATTTAGTTCATAGAAATCGATTTCAGTCTCTTCATTTCTCTACCAATTGTACAGCTGAAATGCTATCACCACCAAGCCTTTACAGCACAAACAGACGAAAAGCAATTTCTGTGTTTGGCTTAAAAGGAACAAACCAGAGCTGAAACAGTCAAGAGCAGTGATAGTGTGCGGCTGTTAGTCTGAAGGCAAAATGTGAAATCTACAACTCCCACGCACAAGTCACAGAGGTTCACATGCTGTGAGAAGACAGATGCATCTAGTCACAGGAATGAAACTGCACTTATTTTACTTTTTCCTCCACTTTAGCTTCTCTCTTTATTTACTTTTCACTTTTAGTTTTTACTTGCTCATTTTAAAGTTCTGTGCATGGCATGCTTAACCCAAAAACATAAATAATCAGAAACTGCTACAATTATTCCAAACATTTACTCAAAGGCAGCTCTGAAAACTGCCTTCTCTACTTGATCATTAGAGAGACCAAGACGGACAGGTCAAAAGGACTGTAAAGGCACGATTTGTGGAGTCATTAATCCTCTTATGACTGACTCACTGCTTTGTTAGATTTATTATTCTGCTTCACAGAAATGAACTACTCGATCAACTGAGTAACCAATTAAATGTTTCATATACGGTTCAAAGGCTGAACAGCATCAGCGACTCAATGTTTACCCCCTAATGTCCACTGGATGCAGATGCATTGCGGTGCCACAGCACTGGCTCATCTCTGTTGTGGTTCACTGGAGGCATTTCAGAAGCAGAGCATCTTTAAGAAGAAATCTTCAGCAGCCACATTTCAATATATTGTTTTACTGACATTTTTTGTGTTTTACAAGCATAATGAATACACGTTTGAAGCTCATTTAGGTTATAAAAGATATATTGTGGCCTTTTACTTATTTTAATTACTGTACGCAGCATGTCATCATAATTTTCCCTCAACAGTGTATATTAAAATGCAGTCCAAACGTAGTCCATATTAGTAGAAGGAAAATTAAAGCATTCCCTCTCCTGCTTCACAGACTTCAGAGAGGTGGCATTCAGTAAATACACAAGAAATAATTTTGCTACATGTACAGTTTGACCAAATCAATTACATATGGATTAAATCATTAAATATACATTTTAAGTCAAATGTCAATAAATATAAAATAAAAACGTCAACAAATTTAGGCATTAATATGCATTCATAAGTAAATTTCATGCTTCAGAGACACAAGCTGCTCTGACAGAAATAGACCCGGCATGTAAAGACCCTGCTGTGACGTCCAGTGGATATTTAGGTTATGCCAAAGTCAAAAGTCTGGAATTGCAAGTCTAATCTCATCTAGACTCTCAAAGCACACAGCAAACTCATTTTAAAAATCGTCTTAGGGTTTGTTTTTTTGGGGGGGTTGACGCTACTTTAGGGAAAACAGCACAACTCAAATGTTTTGTGGGTCTTTAATGTTAGGACAGATGAAGCATTTCAATATTTCTTTGGTCATCTTTACAACACAACAAAAGGAGAAGGTTCAACACTTAAGTGCTGCCATTCTAAATATTGACCCGTAGGCCATCAAAATAGTACTAAAATATCTTTAAAAGCTGAATCATACTTACATGACAAAATAACCCCAGTTTGTACTTTCTGGTGGTGTTAAATAGTTTGTGTTCTTGCCTTTGTCTCCACACACTCATCATATGGATATTGATGTTTAGGATTAACATTTTTATAATAATCCTTTTTGTTTGTACTTTGAAAAATATAATGTTTTTGCATAGCCCTGTGTACAGACCTCATCTAGTTTAAATTCACGTGTGGTAGTCAAAATGTGCCAATTTCAAAGAGATATTTGTGATATAAAGTAATCCATACTTTTACAGTATCACCTTTTTAGACTGTTTCATTTTTAAAAATCAATCATTGTCCAAATTGGAGAAATGCTCAGTCTGAGGGAGTCATCTGTGGTCAGAGTAAATGTCTCATTTTAGCCGGGACAATAAGCAGCCCATCGAGTGCGAGGAGGGAGGGTGCTGATTCTGCTCCTCAGAGATAAGACGAGGAATCATCTTTCCCCACAGAACGAAAAAATTGAATGAACGAATGAGTGGAAGAAAAGGCTGCAGTAGGAGGATGAGAGAATGAAGACATTGATATAAAAAAGGTAGGCAGAGCAAGAGTTGAGGTTTTATGAACAGTGAGTCAATCATCTGCCAGGCATTCAGCCATACTCCCTCTGTTCTATGCCCACAGAGGGCAACTGAAAGGGAGCTATAATTTCCACTTTGTTATACTGTTAATGACACAAAGGAGAGGTATGTCCTTGAAAGAATAGGCCGACATACTTCTGTATAGACATGAAGGGCTTCCTCTTATTCTTATTGTCTATTGATAGAGATGAAAGCCCAAATTATAAGAGAGTATCAAGTCATTCATATATTATTCTTAACACTCATGCATCCTTTGGCCGTGGGTATATATTTTTTGATGTGATGTTTATCTCTGAACAGTGGGTAGAAGCATATTGTACAATACTCCAGCACAGAGGGACCTGAGGGAGATGGTCAAGACACTATTATTAGTCACCTGAGTCACCACATTTACATTAGTATGAGCACAATAACAACGAATGCGTCCGCCCCCTCACAGCAACAATGCCTTCATGTTTTGCACAGAGAGTCAGAAGGTTACAGGAAGACTAATTTAATTGAACAATTTTAAGTAGCCAGTTTGAAGCTTTTCATGCCGTGTGGGCAGACAGTAAAAACAAAAGTTAAGAATCTGAGGAGTATGTGTTTGGCTGTATTCAGACTGACAACAGCACAGCCTCAAAAACACAGCCTTCTCATTTACTTCAGAGGGCCCTCCACGTTGGCGCAGCAGGACTCTTGAAATAGGGCTCTGGCAAACCAAGGCGGAGTCACCTGTCAAGAAAGTTGAACCTGATTCATCTTCTGCTACAATGCAATGCCATGACATCAGTACTGCAAGAAGCCCCTCAAACACCTGCAAGCATGCATTCCTGGGAGATTACTTTGTAACACTAACAGCATTACACTTGATTTACGGTTGCGTGTCAAGGAGTTAAAGTGAACCTGACGTGCAAAGACTCTATAGCCGCGGTGCAACCGATGTGTGCCTCCTTAAAAATGTGCTTTCTCCTTCAAGTTTACAGTGGCGGTAGAGATTGTTGAGATTGACAGGGACATAAAGTAAGTTGTAGTAGTAATGAAACCAAGCGAACTAGAAGTTTCTCTGTCGCTCTATATCACAAAATGACTGAAAGAATGTAAACAGTTAATCGGGGGAAATATAATTAAAAAGTAAAAGTAAAATACCTCCGTCTAGTGTAGCAGTGGTGCCATCAGTGGGTGAAATCTGACACTGAACAATAAATTAAAGCATATATCAGTGGGACTTCCATGAACCCCTTCTATCAGGCATAAGTCCGCCTTAATTTGTACGGTTTACATCTACGGGAACATCAAGACAAAGGATCAAATGATAACCGCCATGACAACTCCTGGCTTGTAGTATTATAAACCACTGCGCAGTGTTTTGGCATGTGATAAATCCTCAAACTCATAAATGTATTCCTCAAACTCAATCTCCTGGATTATTTTTCATCATCTCACTGGTATCTGTAGCAACATGGGACCTTGCAGATTTTTAAGAGGGCTATTTTTGGGCTGAACATGGCCTTACTTATCAGACCCGGAGGTACACAACAGCCAAGGTCATCTATAAACTGTGCAAATAATAAATGCGGGTGCCATGGCCTAAACCTGGCAGTCATTCATCATCATGCGCACTATACATGCTGCTATTCAATGTCAGGTGATGAATCAGGTATCTCACATAGACTGAATATGCTATCATGACCACTGGCTGCTGCGAGATGAGTTACTGTACATATCCGAGTGGATATTGTTATCATGATCGTCATCAACGGCATAACTTCCACTGGGGATGAGAGACATGTTAAAATCCCAGTTTTGCCCCCCACCACATTTCCAGTTCAGTTTCCAGTTTGAGTGACTGAGTGAGAGGACTAAAACCTCCTGAAACAGTGTCTCCTTACTGTCCAGCTGTCTCATAATCCAGATGCTTTGACTTGTTGAAAATTTGCATCCAACATGAGCTCTTTCATATCACAAATACTAAAAATACAGCTTCAACAGCGGCAGAACTGTAACACATCAGAGCAACATCATTATAAGTGATATTCTTCTCCTGTCTTATCCTTCTCCTCCCTTTTCAAAAGCTTTCAGTGAGTCTTGCCCTCTTAGAGGCCTTGCATTCTACAGAGCGAGTAATCCTCTTGTTGCTGAGCAAGTATTAAATTTCTGCTTAACCTCCGAACAACAGACCTCTGTCATACCCGCTAAGGTATGCATATGCATACATGCACCTACAAAACCTTCTCTTACGGCCGTGAAAGTGATAAAGTACTTGATACTTAAATATATCATGACTAAATTCCTATGTTCACCATATTTTAGATTAGGTTATGATAATACAATCTAACTTTGAAGATAAGTAAACATCATTCACACTATCTTATTTTTCACTGCATAATGAAAACAAAGTGAAACATCTTCATAACTTGACACACAAGACTGACATTTTTTGCTGCAGTTTGACAGTGCAGGAAGTCACGGACTGCAGCAAGTGTCCAGACAGCATTGCAGTATATCAAAAGTGCACATCAAAAGCAGGGGGGGGGGGGACCACACACTGTGAATCAGACAGCAGGGTTCATACACAGATTAGACAAACTATGCAGACGGCCGCATCAGTTACAGCCAGTCAGCCATCCATTCACAGGCTGTCTTCACTGATGACCAGATTATAGCAAACAGGACACTGTGAAAGGCACAGGATCCACTTGTTGAAGGTCAGTGCTGGGAAATACTGATCCTCTGACAGTAGTTTGGGTTGGGGGGGGGGGGGGGGGGTGCAAAGGACCAGACACAATGATTCACAGCTCACATTTCTGGAGGCAAATCACAGCTTAGTCTGGTGGAACAACTGATTGTAAAGACAAAATTACACCAAAGGGCATCAAT
Organism: Scomberomorus guttatus; assembly: GCA_038419695.1. Lineage (NCBI taxonomy): Eukaryota > Metazoa > Chordata > Actinopteri > Scombriformes > Scombridae > Scomberomorus > Scomberomorus guttatus. The sequence goes on along the minus strand of CM076447.1, from coordinate 10,986,501 downwards.
GCAAAATCAATGATGCCAAAACAAATATTCTCACCATGGTTACAGCCATCAACTGAACAAGCAACTCATCTGTGTGTACATCAGACCTTTTAGTCACTTACAACACATATATAAAGGAATTGTACACGAAGACTTATGTAGGGACTTTATTACTTACGCAACATAGCTAAAATTCAGTCTTTCCTGTCCATGACTGATGCCGAGACTCTAAAGCCTCTTTCACACATAGTTCCTGGAAAATTACTGGGATAACCTTTCAGGCACTGCTAGTGATTTTCAATATTCACACATGCAACTACATTCAGGAACATTTCTGTCTTGCGCCTTTTCACACATGCCACGGCAATGCTGGAATAGATGGAGTAAGGGACAGTCCTGCAGATGGCGGTAATACAATGCTTATGGATGCCAAGCGCCATAAAACTCAACAGAAGAAGAAGATGGGGCAAGGCCGGATGTATGTGTATGTGGCGGAAGACGTCTCTTATTACCGTATTTTCAGGAACATATCAGGCGAGTAGCTGTTTTTGTCTGGTGCCAAATGTTCTTGTAATGTATTTCTGAATCTGTCCAGTTTCCAGCCATTCTTGAGAAAAGGAGCTTGTTTGCAAACAAAAGAACTTGTATTGCTCGTTAGTTATCAAATCACCCGTGAAAGCATTGGCAAGACAACCGTAAACAGGTCATGGATTCAAATACATCATGAGCGGAGGGTTGTGATTGGTTCGCTTGCTCCACGTGAAGTCTGTAATGATGTTGGCGCCGTCTCGTCATCATCTCAGTCGTTGATGAACATATTTTGTCATAGTTTTCTTTAACGAATTTAACAGTTACCCAGATGGCTTATTCAATCTATTGAATGTGTCCAATAGTGTTGAACTATGTACACAAAATGTGTGCCATGTAGTACAACTGAGATGAATAATTTTGCTGGAAGAGTAACATACTGTAAGTGTTTGTATGTGTGAAAGATGATGTCTAAAGAGTTCACATCTTCATTTAAAGGGCTATGTTTAGGAGCTGAGACAGCTCCTAAACATAGTGTGTATAGTGTGCATCTTTTCTGTTTGGGAAATGTCAATGCCTTCAGGCAGCCCTGTGGCAGGTGGGAGCACATCGCTATCCAGTGTGCTCTGTATGTAAAGCACCACAACAGTATAACACTGTGCACCCCCCAACGTGAACTGAAGCGGTATTTAGATCAGGCTTAAATTCACTGGTCATGTGTTATGTCAAAATGCAAAGACTGCTCGGTCATTAATGACAATTTGACACTGTCGACTGCTGACTAAAGAAAAGCTATACCGTATTAGTGGCAAACGATGTACCGATTGCAAATTATTAAAAGGTTATACAATATTTTAACATCTTATTTATACATTTATCCCATTTGGGCAAACATATTAGAAGGCCCAGGTAGAACAATTTAAATCACAGCAGAGCAGCTTTTTTAACAAGATAATCCTGTCTTTTGGGTGTCATAGGGTTTGAGCCTTCATTTGAAACGGGGGTAAATAGAACTGTTTGGCTGATCTGGGCGCTGGCTAGCTAGCTGACTGGATCTGTATGCTCTCTGGAATGGGTCTGCTTCTCAGAATAGCCAATGGCAGATGCCTTCCTCCTCTGTGTTATTTGGAGCCCAAGGGCAATGGAATCCAACCTCCTGCAGTGTACTGCGGTGTGGTCCTTACTTCGAGACAAGGGAGAGGGGCTTGAAGCTGGGAAGAAGAAATCAGCCGTCTTTCGATCATGCTAGCAGTCTGCATGTGCTTTAATAGATTCATATGCATCAAGGTCACCTCATCGGATGACGTTTGTTTTAAGGTTAACTTAAAACATTAACATGGCACAGATCAATCTTTAAATTCAGCCTGTAAACCAGCAGAAACTCAATTTCTCATTTCTCTTAAACAGACCTCTAAAACAGAAATTAAAATTTCCAAACAAATATATTCAAATTATATTTATAACAGTTCAACAGGAAGACCAAACTAAACGAGGGATCTCTCTTTAGCTTCATTCCAACTTCACTCCAGTGTGTTACAATACATTGCATCAGTAATGGAGTAAGAAAAAAAAAAGAAGAAAAACTTCAAAGATTAATTAGTTTCTTGTCCTGTCAAACACAATATTCTGCATTTGTCCAGCCACAAACAAGAGAAAAATGGTTAAAACGCCTGAGTGATAGTGTTGATGGAGAAGCATGATGCAGTCAGGGGAGCCTAAGTTTCTTTACAACGCTTATCTACAGAGGCCGACAGCAGTATGGGCAGCTGCTCCTCTGGGGCAGCCAGCTTATCTACAGTGATACACGTACAGCTACTGAACAATGAAGTGGTCAGGTAGGAGCAGTGACCTTTGCACAGCACATAAAAGTTTTTAAATATATTTTTTGTACATATACTGGAGACTCTGAGGAGGTTCATTTCGGTTACTTGAATGTAATAGTGTGTAACAAAGAGCACATAAAAACCTACAATGCTCATGTTCTTAAGGTAGTTTTTGTATTTTAATCAGGTTCTTGTTGACTTGTGCATATTTTTTACAATATAAGCACTAGAGGAAACCTTTTTTCCCCATTGCACCTTATTCTACAATTCATGTTGCTTGTGAAATTGTTTAGCAAGCTAATATTCATTTTAGATTACCCAGTTTAGTGATTAGGTTTTGTACTGATAATGTTTTGTTATTTACTTGACAAGCAGCCCAATTCTGATTGTCACTATAGGGGCATGAATAATTATAGGACAATGACTGCAAGATGCCTTTTTGAAAAACTATTAAAAATATGAGACAAAACAGAAAAAGCAGCAAAGACACTGTGATTGCGACTCTACAATTAACTGGGTACTGGGTCAAAACACTGAGTTAGCCGTTAGGTGAACTCAAAAGTTTTGGAAATGGAAAACAGTTGGTTTTGATATATGAATAGTAAAGACAACCAGCACATGAGCCACTATAAGATCATCTGACCTCCTAGTAGCAGTGTCTGGAGCGGTATCATGTCACACTGTCACGTACTGAACAGGGACACACAACCCGAATTAAGAGTGAACACCGACCACCTCAGTGTATCCAGGCATGCGTTTTCAGAAATAGACTGTAAACAAGACTAGGTCAAAACCTAGTATATGGCTGGACCGTGTATGAAATGTTTGAAGATATATGCTTAGATCCGTTTGTTTAAATGTAATATAAGATGGTAACTTCTTCAAGAATTTCTTTTTATGGATGTAAAAATTGGCTAAAATAATGAACAAATTAATGACATGCTGTTCACTGCTGGAGAAATTAAGATTGTTCAATATTAATAACAAATCATGTTCTTTAAGTAAGATTTCCTTGCCAAAATATATTTTAAGATCCAACTGAAAATCAGCCCAAAACATTGTCACATGTACACAGTGAATAAACACATGTTCTAGCGTTTCCACCATATAATTACAAAAAGAGCATTTGTCTTCTATATTAGGAATATACGTGATAAGCAACATGATGAGCATATAATGCCAGTTGACAGTGCATTAATTACAGTACTATGCTCACTTTGGGAGACAGGAACACTATATTTCTCTATAAAATAATAATATATATGAATACAGAAGCCTTTTACATTTGAATAGCAGTTTTACAAGCGAAATATTTTTCAAAAAGTAATGATTTGCTTCTGTACGTGATATTGACATTATTCCATAAAAAATATATTTGTGAGGAGAATAGTTGTGCTTATATAAAAGGGACCAACATATACAGTAAGAGCTTGCCTATGAAAGAGTTTGATAGGAAGTTATAGTGACAGCATAAGGGCACATTCATAAAAAATTAAGACCACCTACTTTTATAAACAGAAAGTTTGGGATAATATTCCACATGCTATCTAGATCTTTTAGAAATGTTTTGATCCAGTTAATTTTGATAACATGGTCTCTGTTAGAGACATAACCTCCTTTTTTTTACCTTTTGTTGCTTTTTTTTCCAAATAAAGTTAAAAAGCCTGTCTAAACAAGAGGTTTTATGTTTGGTGACATCAAGGGAGGAAAAGACATATGAGGCTCTTGTTTTTGTATAATGGGCTGCTCAAGCGGCCCACATAGCAACCGGCCCACCGGGATTTCTCCCATGCTCCCGATGGCCAGTCCAACTCTGCCCCAGGATGACGACAGACGTTTACTGGCCAGTCATCTCAGCTGCTAGCCGGCAGCAGCTGAGATGACCGGCTGGCATCCGGCCAGCAGCTCCTCACATCTCCAAAAATGTTGATTTCCAAATAGGCGTTATTTGGATAAACTGACCATTTATTGGGAATCTAAATGGTTACTTTCTCGCCTGAAAAAAATATTAAAACTTAAGTGACATATTAACAGTCCTACACCAAAAATTTACAACAGCTTTTGGTCTGGCTCACAATCACTGCCATTTGATGCAAAATGCATTCTGGGATACTTGGCTGTCCCAATCTTTGGCGGCCTTCAGCCAACCACTGGTGTGACTTCAACAGTCAGTCAGTCAGTCAGTGAGTGATTGAGTGACTCAGTGACGGACAGACATGCAGGTTTGTAGGGCCGGCCCCGCTGAGGTGGTCCAGCCAAAAAGTGTTGATTCCACAGGTGATACATGTCTTTTTGATGTCTCTCTCTATATGTGTCATTATGATAACATTTTACATATTTAATCGTAAAATTATGCAAGAAATCCAACTAATTAACTACTAACACTTAGCTTACAGCTCACACATTTGTTTTTAAGAGTTTAATTGTCATTCTGGCGTCATTGAACAGTCGACAGTAGAGAACTGCAGGAAACACGAGGGAAGCAACAAATGAAAGGCATGCGACAAAGCTCCCTGACTGAATACAGACCAAAGGGCCACCAGGACAACTACAACTCACAATCCTAAACTGACAGACTAAGAAAAGCAACAAATGGAACATCCTAGCGGCCTACTGGTTGGTACCGCAAACATCAGCGGTTTGATTTCGGCCGTAGAACTTTGTTGCATATCATTCCCCTCTCTCTACCCCTGGGTCCTGTCTCTCTGCACGTTCAGCTGTCAAATAATGGTGAAAAATGCCCAAAAATAATCTTAAAAAAAAAAAAAGGACATGAAGCAGTGTGGCTCTGAATGTGTCTATTACAGGATCGCAGGATATCCTAAGTCGCTGAAGAAAGTTTCAACACACCCGCAGCACCTGCTCAAACAGCAAATGCATCTTGTTGATACAGACATAGCTGCTATGGGCACGTCCAGATCACCTTACTCAACAGGGCTGCCGTGCAGGGTGTGGTGGGTGAGAAAAGCAATACCGCAACTAAAATGTCCTGCTGTTAATGTTCTATATCTTGATAGCTATCTACTTCAACAGCTGGATGCCCATTCTGGCTCCAGGAAATACAGTAGAGTCTCCTGGTCACCTTTTTAATTGAAATCTAAGCCCTGGCTATTTTTATCAGTATAAGTTTTGGGACTGGTGTAGATCTCACTTTAAGTTTCTCAAGATACAATATAGATAGACTCCCTCATGGAAAGCTCCAAGGTCCTTGTTTAATTGAACACTTAAATGGAATCAAGATATTGGAGTTACAGACAATGATGGGGGAATGATGAAGTTGGCAATACATTTTTTCATAAAAAAAAGTATCTTGAGCAACAAGATAGAAAGTTGCATTAAAAAAAAAGTGTATTTTGCTGTATCATTGGTTCCTTCTGAAGACACAGTTTCAGACGACTTAAGTTGTGCCACACCGCAGAGACCCCGAGAAATCCTAGTTATGCCATTCACTGGAGACAGCTGCCACATGCACAGCAGAGTCCACGTGGCTTCAACTCTGCACCGAGCAACAACCCCATGAACTGGCCTTGTGGGACCTTTCATTTAGTTCATCCAGCAAAACAGACTTTGTAAACAACCTGAAAAGCTCAAGATCCATTTCTCAATCTAAAGCCTCCTATCTTACCTTTTTAAACAATGAAGGCAAATAGTCAAAAGAAGAAGAGTTCTTGAGTGCAAACACAGATGCTCGAGTCTTTCTGTGCAGAAAAAAGTGCGTAATCTTTGACAATATTTAAGACCCCTCCGTGTGATGGTGCCACTGGCATTTCAAGGCCTTGCATACTCCAAACTGTTTTACTTCTCTCTAAACAGTCAAAACAAATTTCATCCTGTTGGAGACAGAGCTAATCTAACCAGCCCTATTGCTGTTACCAAGAGTAGTACACTGTATGTAGAGTATGTTAACCTTGAGGTCTGGAACCCATCAGGGCATATCAAATATAATTCACTATATGAAAGAGTCAGGGTCTCAGCTACTGTCTTTTAGTACAAATCTTGGAAGTGATGACAAAATGTCTTTGATGCTAAATAAAGGGTATGACTGCGACATATAAAATTATACAGTTTTTATGTAGATACGGTAATTGGGGATGATATATAACATTTTACAGTTAAAAGTGTAACACAACTCCTGCATGTAGCTAGTAGTAATGCTATGCATAGTCTCTCTAACTCTGAACAGTGTAGATATACTTTCTGTATTTCACTTTTCGTTGCGAGGCACGGCAGCACTGATTTAAAATAGATAAAGATTCGACTGGAGATTTTTAAGCCTGTGGCTGGTTAAACTAAAGAAACCTCCTGCTGTGGTCTCTCTCAGCTTATCCTTTGAACTGACTTGTATAACTAATGCATAAACAGCCCTAATTAAGACTGAGTCACCATGATAGGACTTTTGTCTCGAAAAGCTCATCAACACAGCAGCTTGCTTTGATCTGAGAGAAAACCAAGAACGGAAAGCAGGGCAGCCGGCACTCGCCAGTCACTGTGACATCTATCCTTATTTCTATTTTAGTCTTTGTCCAATATTTCACAACCCTTTCTCCTCACTAACCGTCTAACTCCAGATTTTTTTGACTCATTGGAGGGTGATATTTTTAACCACCTATCTTTCGTATCTCTGATGACATTATGAAAACAGTGTCAGCAACGCTGTATTTCAGAGGCTAAATGCAGAAGTACAAAAACAGTTAGTATCCTTTCGCCAAGAAGTTCTAGGCTTAATGTTTAAATTGTGTTTAAATGTTTAAATTTGCTAACTAAAAAGCCTGTTAAATTTTGCTTGGTCATAATAAGTAAACAATTCTTACACAGGGTAACCATGTAATACCTGTAAGACAAATACTGCACTTATGATAGAAAGATCAGATGAGTTTCCAAGTCTAACGTTGCATTTCCTCAGCTCTCATTGAATTGTTCAGATTTTTAGGAGCTAAATATCATGTTAGACAGATATACAGTATTGTCACCTGGAGTATAACACCGCCAAAAATAATATATTTCCTGCCTTATACATTTTAATGTACCGGAACTAAAATTTAGCTGGATTGATTTTTTTTAATGTGAAGTTTTTTTTAGTTTAAATTAGTTAACAGGGCTATATGCAATTCAAAATAATAAAATTCTCACTTGCCAACATAAACAAATGATTTGTAAAATATATCTACAGAAATCTGATTAATTAAATTTAAGTTAATTAATTATTTATCCATTTTCATTCATTTCAGTGTTGCTAAATTATAAAATACTACAAAAAATATATAATTTGTATCAAGGTAAAAGCTGTTTTCTTTTTGTTTGCTTGTTCTTTTGTATTAGACTGCCAGTGACAATACATGGTGAGATTAAACGGTCACGCAGAGGGTTAATCTGACAACTAAATAAATGTACGTCTTTCAGAAGCTGCCCTGGGTTTGCTTGGGAGGCAACTTACTTGACATGGGAGTCTTATTTCAATAATTTCCAAGTCACATTGAATATTATGCCGAATTAATTCAGCACCAGTGTCAAAGGAGACTTTTAATGCAAATAGTGTTGCTTTTACAGCCGCTATCAGGCAGCTTACTTTGCTGTCAAAGAAGAAGAAATTACTAATGTCATAGTTTGAGAGCGCTGCTGTTTTTGTTTCCACCAACGGCTTTTTGTCTACTAATGCAAATATACCTCTTTGGTTAATAAAATAAAACCTCCAAGTTAACATTTTTTCCAGAGGATCACTATTTTGAAGAAGGCATAAACAATTGATATTAGTTCAACCATCCGTTAAAAAGTCAAACGACTGGAACTCCTTCACTGACCGCGACGGATGATTCTGACAGATATAGTATATATATATATATAAATATTATTCACCTGCATATTTACAAAATGTATAAATATGCATATTTAAAATAGAAAAATGTTTTACTCCATGCACAGCAAATGCAGAATGTATTTTCCCTATGATTTATATATATGTATATTCTTATTATATATATATATGTATAGTGGGGTCCAAAAGTCTGAGACCACTTTCCCATTCAAGTGAAATTTAATTAATCACTATATAATATACATATATATATCTCAATTAATGAATTTATGTCTTCATCTCAATACTTAACCTAAAAATAGGCTCATTGGCGACAGCCTTTTTAAGGTTATATGTCGGTGTCCATCGTCTGCCATGGGTGGAGCTGTGGCAAGCGAACTTTGTACCTATGAGCGCATGGAAGCGATTGCATCTGACAAAAGGAATTGATAAATATAACTTCATCCAATATCCAACTTATTCATCTGCAGACAGTACCAGCCAAAAGTTTGGACACACATTCATTTAAGTGAAAGGGAAGGTGTGTCCAAACTTTTGACTGGTACTGTAAATCTGCCTTTTTGCAGCATGTTCAATAAAAAACATCATGTGGTGGATGTAACATTAATCAGGGGCTCAATTTTAAATCCGCAGAACTGAAAAAGTTAATTTGGCATCATATTTGTGAAAGTGAGTGTTTTATTGTGCTAACAGAGTCAGTAATGAAAGTACAAGGTAGCTTAAATTTTTCATTTGCTGTTTTGATAAAGCAGCAGTTACTCAAAGCAACAATGAAGTTGAAAGGAGATGAAAGTGTTGGATGACCTTTGACATTTTTAGGTTCTGTTGTTCAATTGAATCTACGCCACACGATTGGTCTTAAACATACAGTACTCACCCGTCTGCGGCAGAAAGGCAAACCCTGAGCAATGATGTTGATACTAAATATCTTGAGTACTTTCTGAGGTGGTAATGGTTCAGGGACAACGTCCTTGGTATCAGCCAGGTCGAGTGCCTGGCTCTCCAATGGGACGTGCAAAGTCTTCTCTTTCCCATTTGGCATCTTTTTCCGAGCACCAGCAGACGAGAAACGGGGAATAGGGCAATGCCGCAGCATTGCAAAAACTGCCGTCTAATAGATCATATCCCAGAAGGAGCTCAGAAAGCTGGCCGACTAATGTCGTAAGCAGATAACTTTTCTTAAATGAATGTAGTATCTTCAGTGGACATCACAACCATTGTGCAGACGGATCACTTGTGCACTTGTTGAAGCTCTGCACCCATCTACTCAGAACTCCCTGCTGACTGTCACCCTTTAAAATATCTCTGGGGTGTGAGGTCACTGTTGTGACCAAGCCAGGGAGAGCAGCTGCTTTTCAGAGGATGGACCAACTCAGCCTCTCCCCCTCAGGCAGTGAAGAATCTGCTCTCATGACCCCTTGGTTGGTGGCATATGCACCACCAGTCGTCCGACGCAGCACACGTGCGCAGGGAGCTTCCTCATTGTGGTCATTCTCTGACGCCCCTCTGGTCCTCCCAACTTAGTGGCCTACGTCATCACTAAGCCCAGTTAACTTTACTTCATGAAAACTGACAGCATACAGAAAAACAACAGTTTACTATATTCTCATCTGAGTCACATTTGTTGACAAAAGCGTTGACGCCAGGATTAGTTAACCATCTCTGACTCTTTCATGAACCAAGGTGTTCAGGAATGTCAATAACTCCGTCTATGTCAGCCAAGAGGCTGAAGATATTTCGGGAGACAATCACACAGTTGTCAAATGTTAGTATGTGTGACAAATGCCGTAAAACAAGGATACACTCGACCAACTATCAAAAGGGATATACTTTTATGTCTATTAAAGTGTGTTCACATGCAGCTACAAAAAGAGAAGAATAAGCAGGATGCCAGTCTTTTTCAATTAAACCTTACTACACAATGAGGCACTAATGTCAGAGTTGCAAAGGTCTGAAGGCTCATATGTGCAATAAGTGGTGCAAAAGCAGGAAGTAAAAAAAAAAAAAAAAGTTATATGAAGTGCTTATGCTAATTTCCACAGAAAATGAACATGCCGCAGAAAACAGCTGCCCAATCAATGCTAAATATGCATAAATCTACAGATTGAGCGAGTGGCAAGAGACAACTTTCCCTGTGTGCATTTAAATGTCTGAACACATGGTAACAAAAAGATCTACTGGGCTTAACCTCTCTTCTATTCTCACATCCACCATTGTTTGAGGAGGATTACAGTGCCAGAACATCTATCAGAGTAGACTAAGGGCCCTGACACACCAGTTCCAAAAGTCAGCCACTGGACGCCATTGAGCGCTTGTGGCTGACCAACGCCCATAGTTTTTACAGTATGTTCAGCACAATTGGAGCAAGTCGGCGCCTTATCGGCAGCTGTTCAGCCAATTGAGCATGTTGAACTAACAGCAGAGGCAGTCAGTGAGAGAGAGCTGTCTGACTGCACAATCTGCCTTGCAAATCAGTGATTTCACCCATTTTGTGCTGTTTTTCCTTATTTTTCCTCTCTGCCAGAATGTTGCAGCACCAGTTGCAACTTTTTTTTCTCTCTCTTTTTTTTTATTTTTTTATCACACATATCTTCAATTGGTATTCCAAGCACTTAATTTAATTTTAGTTTATTCTGTTTGTCTTTCACTGATGAAAGATCACAGACAACATGAGGCAACATCAGGCAACATGAGGCGATGCAATTTGTTTGATCTGTTGGCCTTTATTGGTGCTACTTTAGTTTAGCTTGGTGTGTCAGGGTCACTACACACCTGTGTCCCCCAGGACAACTGATATAAGGTACCATCTTTCAAATGCACAAATGCAGAAAGCAGAGTATTTCCATACAAGAGAAGAGTATTTTCCTACAAGAAAAAAACATATCTGACAACGGGCAGGATGAAATACCCTAGAGCGATGCATTTCTAATTTTATTTACCTTAATGATTGGCTAATATTGTCATTTCATTTTCCCTTAGAGTTTGCAAACCAAACAAATCGTGACTGACAATAGTTCACATGCAGTGTGTAATAACCAATAGGGCAACTATGAAGGGCAGCTTGTTTTTGACATGTCCCAGGCCTTGTAGAGGTTACTTGAGCTTTCAGACTAATCTTAGGCCATCAAGCTATGTGACAGACACACTGTTCCAGTCTGCTACAACATGATCAGCCCAAAGTAACTTGTTAAATACCAAGCCAAGAAAGCATATTTATCCTTGGATCTTCTGCAATGCTTTTCCCTTATGCTTGGTACAATATTTACATTAACCATTATCTATTATGCTAATTTTCATCAAATGATCCAGGTACTAATATGTCAAGGAATATATTTGTATTCCCGTTTGCTTCCCATGACAAAGAAACCCAAAACAAAACCCAAAAGACATTTCTCCGGTGGAAAAGGGGGATGATGTTCCTGCAGTTCTTGTAAAAGTTCCCGCAACCAGGTGTTTTAACTTTGTGCAGTAGAAAAGGAGCTTGTGGAGTTTTAAAGTATGAAGCTATAAAGGTAGACAGAAAGATACAGCCCCGTTGAGCTCCACAGTAATCAAAGACTACCCAAACATACAGTAGATGATCAATGCCAGTAATAAAACCACAGACTAACTTTTTTATGATCACAAAGTTACTTTTGTACCATAGCCCATATTATGCCCATAAAGTACAGTAACAAAGCTGTTACAGGGGAAATTATTTTGTCTTTCTTTTAACACCGTGTCCCAGTATTACTGTCTGGGCACTGAGGTTGCGATCACTGACAAGACATCCCAAGACTGCTGGAGTGCAAGAGATCAAGAACGTTTGGCTTCTAGTAACTCAGTACACTTACAAATCACTTCCAGCCGTTCAGAGCAACTGAGATCACAGGGTATGGATGGAGACGTAAGCCCTGTAAAAAGGGGAGAGTGTAGCTCTTATGTGAACTTTTAATGCTGCAGACCAAACCTGCAAGGAGCACTTATTGTTTAGACTTATGATCAAAACATCTGAAAGAATCACCTGCTCTCCAAGTGAGAAAAATTATATTAACCTCCTCAAGGATCATATTATTTACAAAAAAAAAAAAAAAAACTACATTCAAATGGATGTGAAAAGTGCAAAGAAACCTGTTGTGTTTGCAAACTGATATGAATTATCATGTAAAGGAAAATTATTGTACTGGAATTATAGTAAATGTTTGTAGTCTGAACCACTGTTTAACCTGAGCTATAAAACAAGCTAACAAGCACTATTTTTTTTTTACTAGGAACAGTAATAAAATTTAACTATCAACTTTCATACAATTCCTGTTGGTTCTGCACTGCCAGTTGCACTCATATCCCATCACTACAGCCCTGAAGAATGTGAAGTGCCTTTGAGAATGGAAAACTCACTGAGATGAAATATCAGGAATAAAATTCAGTGTCCTAATAACGGGTTATGATCAGCCTGTGAATGTAGTTAAGGGATAATACAGACACAGAGCAAGGGGTGGTTTATTTCCTTCAAATAACCATTGCTTAGATATGAAGTGGAAAATCAAGGATGTCAGTTAAAAATCCTCATCTCATACTATTTATCCCTACACTGTCTCTACATCAGCCAGCAATGAAGCTACAACCTCAGCCAAACACCAGAGGCATTACTAGATAAACCAAACACATGACTGTTCATTCACACTGCTGGTGTGTGTCCACGTGAGACAGCCAACAGTTCATTACTACTGTGGGTAAAGTCTGTGGTTCAGTCAGGACACCGCTGAAACAAACACCCACAATCTGTGGGCCACGGATCACTGAATGCACACTGATTAAGACCACTACCTCCCCCTGGTGTCAAAGAATGGGACAACAACGCTGCGGTGCTAAATCCCCCAACACAAAAAGCATGATGTTAGAGGCAGGTTTAAAGAAGACATTTAATGAACTATGTTCCATTTCACTGTTGCAAACATATAACCCTGACTGTGGCCATAATCTCAGAGAAAACACAACCAAGAAAGTTTCTTAAGAATGGCTGCACAATACCATGAACACAATCACAATTTTAGCTTCCACAACTTTTTAAACTTTTGTTTAGAGGGCCTGCTTACATGCATTGAATCAAGTATTCACAGGTAAACTGCCTGACTAATCATAAGAGTTTGTTGCGACTGCAGACAATGAATCTGCCAGGTATAATATAACTGTATTTCTATGGGAGGGCAAATCCTTTTGGTCCATGTTTCTTTGTCATTACCTTCTAAAGCAGGAACAGCTGCTGACAAAAAACAAAACAAAACATGCTGAGCAGGCAAGAGCGGCGGGAAAGCACATGTAACACCAGAACAACCATCTCTTTGACCACACATGCAGTTTCATCGCTAATTTAGAAATCTGGGTCTTTTTTGTACAATTTTTTTTTTTTTTTACCCATGGCATCCATTTAAGTCTATTATTGCTATTTTCTGACACCAATTAGCACAACAGTGCACAGAAAGACAGTTGGTTAAAAATTCGTATCGCAGCACCCAGACAGCATATATGCAAAGCAGCCAAAGTGCCTGCAGCTTGATTGGACCAGCCGTCAAATTTGAAGCAGCTAGTGGGAAGCCAGTGAGGGATCATGTCCTTGTTGCACCAGTGACTCCTTCTGGTTATTCGGGCCACGTGCACACAGAAGGAGTGAACCCAGTGACCCTGTGTTAAACCAGTGAGAGCATATCTAAAGAAGCAACTATAAAAATATGTAGTTTCCGAATCGTGATCTCAGAATTGAAAGAAATAATAACAGTTTTCATTTTAGCCATAATTGTGTAGCCTTAGAGTAAGAGAAAGGAAGACTGAAAGAAAAATTTTAGTGCTCACTTCAACAGGCCAGCAGAGGTGTATCAGTAAATAATGAGGGCTTCTGTGAGAAAAAAAAAAATGTTGTCAATATATTGGTGGTGACTCAAACTAGTTGCTTTCATGTGAGGGAATGAGAACACTGGTCCTTTGTGGCTCATCTCTGCCTGTGTGACAAGGCCACCGTGTGGGAGATGCCACCTAAAATAAGCAAGCTGCCTTTTCTTTGGAAAAACATTTAATTAGTGGCAATGAAGGTAATGGGTATATGAAAAAGAGTGGAGCGCTGAATGTACCTCAAATTGACCCAAGTATACCACAATAAAACAGTTCGGTGGCAATTAAACCAAAACAGATCCTGAGATGTAGTTCATATTCTTACAGTTTCGAGACAAATTGCTCAATGCCATAAAGCTTCCTATTCTTGTGGCTGTAGCAGCAAAGTAGGAACATCAGGACGAAGAATAGCATTTCAACCTTGTAGAAGTCATAGTGTACTCAAAGCCATTAATCCACAAGTACAAGAGTGAACACATGCCCTCTGTGTTTTTATATGTTTTCACCACTATGAAATAAACTAGAAAAACTGCCTCGCGGTTCTATGCCTCCACCAACAAGTCAAGTTACAGTTTACATCCATGTCTGTTCAGACTCATAATATCACGTTCACAAGAATGGGACGGACAGACAACCCGAAAACATAATGTCTCTGGCCACAGCTGGCGCTGGCGCGGAGGCATAAAAGCCTTTTCATGTCGGTGTTTGCAAAGATATGGTCAACCTTGGAAATTTGATAAGATGTGAGAAAAAGAGTAGAAAGAACGACAACATCTGAGCAACTATAGTTGATACAGAGTAGAGTTTTAGATTTATGGTGTCCACCTAACTACCCAGATAGATGAGCTGTAAGGCTGAAAAGTTACAGCCATTCCTATTAAATGTACTTTAAATATCAGAGACATACCTCACTATACTAATCCAAATAAATCAGTGCTTTATTCAGCCAGTGTCAATGTCAATGTAACACTCTGCCCTCATCCTGCCCTCCTGCTTTGCCTTATCATAGCTCTGCAGATCCATTTGCCACCAAAGGTCTCTGATGAGTCATTATGAGACATGTAATCCCTTAAGATCACAAAATGCTTTAGTCATTAGTCATTAGTGACATGTTAAAATCAATTCCAAGACAGCAGCATAGCATAGGAAGCCTAAAATGGGCATAAAATGTTGCTGTTTATTCTTATCACATATTTAAATAAACTATGACAGTTTAAAGTAACTTAATTAGATTTGAAGACAATGATTTGGTTTGGAAGCAAATGTTATACTTAAAAAAATGCGTCCCTTGACTCTGCTGTGTCATAACATCTTAGAATGAATAGCTGTTAAAGTGAAACACCTTTTGATTTCTACACTTGGACAAAATAAACTACACCAGAAAAATAGCGACACCTGCCACTTCTCATTAGACGTCATGAATGCCGAGTTATGGAAACAGAGAACATTAAAACACAGCTCTTAAATCTTTCTACAGTCCAACAAATTGAAAGTAGCTTTAACGTTAGTTTTGAGCTCTTCTGCCTTTTTGTCTCTCTTGTGAAGCTGAGCTGTATAGAACGTTTAAAGTATTTAAAGCAATATTAATAGATACAGTAGCATTAACTGAACATTCAGGCTTCAAATGAGCTTCAGTTTTAATGGTGGTCTATACATTAACTAATTTCAAATGATTCATACTGTAGTGTGGTACACCACATTTCCCCTTCAGAACAGCAAATAACACTCTGTGGTGTTCTGAATATTTCAATAAATATTTAGATTCCTGAATGCATCAAATATTGTTTCTTATTTTTTAAATCTCTGAAAGAATTTAAGCAGTGGAAGTAATTTCCGTTAGGGGTGGGGACATTAACAATTGTCTGTAAACATGTCAACTTTTAACATTTAACTTAAACAACCTTAAACATTTTTTCCACGTGCTAATCTCAAATAACATGCCTTCCCAAGGACTAATGTATATGGCACAGTATATAGATATCAACACCTGCTACAACCCAGTGGGTGCAAGCCTCATGTTAACTCAACACCATATATTCTGTCATTCAACGTGTGAAAATATCATGTGGCGCATGCCCTTTAAGTACGTTTGGGCATCTGCTTAAAATGTAAATCTGAATGAGGTTTTGATTTACCTCCAGAATATTTTTTGCACATTTGGCTTTCAGGGATGTTAATGCACAGCTTGCACATTGATTCATGAAGGTCTTTAAGAATTTAAAAAGGTTAAATGATGAGTATAACCCCCAAGTATCACCATGTTGGCGCAGGGCCAAAAGACAAGAGTATCAAGTAAGAAGGGGGGGGGGGGGGGGGTGTCTAATTCTGGTGACCTGAGCCTACAGCACCTGAAGCCCTGGAAACACAATCTGGCCTGATTGGGGACATGCTAAGACATGTACAGAAGCTGAAGATAATCATATTTAAAGTTTTTACAATGCTACAGTCATCCTTTAACTTCAAACATTTACACATCTAGCTGTAGTTACACATCTAGTTCTCCCTGGGTTGGCACACCTCTGCCACACATGTAGTGCATGTACATATCACCTAACCCCACATGGACTGGCACATTCTTCATCCAAACATGGGTACAGATACTCCACTGTAACTCTGTTGCCCCTTGTTTGACATGCAAACTGCAGCTGTCAAATGCACATATCATGAAGGCTGCATATGCTTCCACTTGAACATTTACACTACCTTTAAATATCTAACTCACAAGGCGATCTACAGTACCTACTGCTACCAATTTAAAGTCCCCCTCCAGTCAAAAACGCGTTTTTCTTCTTATTCCTTCAGTTGGATGTTTGAGCTTCACTGTGCAGAATGATTTATGTGCAGAGTTTGACTCTCGAAGGCTGTTTTCAAATTCATCTGCTCAAAGTAGAAAGTTTCTGAGCTCAACTTAACTCTGAGTTTGAGAAATGTACCTGTGAGCATTATTTGTAACATCACAACAATTTTGAGCCCAGTTGTGGTCCAATATATCCAATATTTACACAAGTGTGATGTGGAAACTTGAACCCTTCAGGGCACATAGACGGAGAATGGACTTTACAGTGGAGTGTGAGACATCGTGTATCCCGCAGTTTAACTTTTGAAATAAAAAATATTTTCATATTTATAGATTCTGTATTTTCCAACGAGGGAGAAGAAGTACAGTACATGTCATTTTGAGGATTTTTAGGGAAGTAATTGAACTTTTTGTGGAAAAATTCATTTCAGACACAAATTATTAGTCAAAGCAGACTATTTTTATACATCTTCAAACATGTCTGGAGGGGATCTTTAAGGTTTTAGTGAAACTGTAAACTGCAGATAATTATCACAGCAAATATTGATGTTTTCAATTTCAGGTTAAATCATTTTTATTCCATCAACTCATCAACAGCTAATTGGACTCATGTTTTTTTAATAGGGACAACAAGGAGGGACTCATGGCTACTGGTAATTAATGGATCAAACACACAAAATGAATTTAATCGTTGCTTTTGCATCTTACAATATATTAGCTTACTGCACATTTTCAATGTTAAATAATGAGTTTTTACATGACCACAGACTAAATTAAGGCCCCTTTTCACTGTGTGATTTTGGGCTGTCTGAGAAGAAAGTTGACAATTTTGACAGAAATGTGGTAAAATCTTTGGTCGTCACAGTGAGACTCATCCACTGACTGAATGCAGTTTTTTTGAATAAAGGTTGGGGGGTTCTTAAAGCTATTCCCCAACAAAACTCACAACTAAAAGAGAGCATTTGCAGCAATTGCCCTGAAGAATGAGAACAATCTACATCACTCTCAGAATAGCTGAATCTGTTTTTAAATCTGTACACTTTGTCTTTTAGAAATTTCAACCTGTTTTGCGGTTCTACCCCGTTAGTCTGACAGTGTCTTCTTTATTGTTCCATCTATCTATGTTTAGCCTTTATCCTTTACACCATTATATATTTAATTTTATTCATTGGTTTGCATGATCACATCTGTTTTTACTTTCTATGCAGCAATTTCTAAATTATAGAAGTGTGCAAGTACTATAAGAAGTCTCATGTGATTTGGAAACTGTTAAATTGTTAACATTCTGTTAAATGGTTTTCTGATATTTCATTATCCTAAATTCTATATTTCTCACTTGAACTGGCAATGAATGTTGATCTTCTCTTTCTACACCACTCCTAATTCCGATCATACAAGAGCCACAGCTGAACAAAACGTGTACATTCAACATCAAAGCCAGATGGCCTCCTACAGTGACTAAGACCCTGACAAACCTATCTGACAGCTGTGTCAGATGATGAGAGGCACACTGGAGCAAATTCAGACTAACTGCTATATTTAGGCCAATATAAGCAGGGGCCATATCTGCATCAAAGGCTTCAACACACATAACATCGCTCTATATTGTATGATATATAATGTGAGTACAATTATGTCAATTAGCACACAGAGGGACATGCTCTCCAGCAGCAATAATGCAGCTTGCTTACTGTGTAGCTTCCTGCTGTCAGATGGGTATACTGGTCATCAGATTGCACTACTGACAACAAATCTGACAGAGCCATTACTATTTGTTGAGATGGGAGTAATAGAGCTGCGGTCATCCATGTTATATCTGGTGCATTAAGAAGCATGAGTACAATACTGTAAAATGCTATACACTATAAGTATTGGTAAAATAAAAATGAATAAATACAAAGTGTCTGCCTCTAGTGTAATTCTGAAGAAAAAAAAAAGGACTATGTAGAAATTAAAACCAGGCAAATAGTGGATTAAGGGTGCCAATGTTGCCACGGATAAGGATCTTAAATAATATAAACTACACAGATGCACATGTTTTAACATTAGATTCCTAAAGTTTAGACTGTAATGTAGTTGAGAAAAAAGAAAGGCAGTGTAGGGGAGGTTTTTACTCTCACAGAATCATACTAACATCTGCTGAATTGATTGAAACGATTCTGCTACTCTAATTTGGTTTCTAATACTATTAGAAACAAAGGAGTCACACATAATGTGTAATATGTACACACATAATATGTTTGTGTGCATGCATATATCTATCTGGTTATGTATGTTTTTTTGTCTTCTTCTTTGTCTTTTTTCAAATTTTGTGTTTCTATGTCACTTTCTGGTATGAACTCTCTATTAATTGTTAATGTGCTATGAATTCTTACTGTTTGTTACCACTAGTTTGTATTGTTTTGCCTGGAGGAGTTTGAGGGTAGTGTTGGTGTGGGTGGTGTTCAGAGGGATGATATGATGTGATATGACTCCTTTTTTTGTCCCTTGTCTATTTATGTTTAAAAACTCATTTAAAAAATGTTCCTAAAAAAGTCAAACAGACAAAAAAAAAAAAAATTGCCCCTGATAATTTTTAACCTTTTGTACTTTTTTGGCCAATATATACACTCATATGACCTATATCAGCTATGAGCCAATATTTAGGGATATAAACCCTTTGATTAATTGGTCTCATTGGTCACAAACCATGTCAGTGCATTGCAAATACACTGCAAAATATGATCATCCTCCCTAGATTCCAGAAAATCTCTTGACAAGTTCAATTTCCTCTTTTAAAAACACAGGTGAGATGAAGGCCATTTACACATAATCAACAAACATCGATGTTATCAGTCATCGCTGAAACAAGGCACCGGCACTAACATTCAAACACCGCTGCTGTGCTACATCAGAGCCTTTAGAACCGAGCACATTAGTTCTGTTGCTGAGGAATGATCTGACAATCTGTTACACATTTTCTAACATCAGTCTCTGCTCTGTTTCGGGCTACAATCGTCACTCATCATGTCAGCGATCATTCACTGAGGCGTGAACGTGCTTGAAGTTCTAACAGATCCTAAAACAGGCATCTGTACACTCTACACATGAATGAAGTATTCGCGGGCAGGCTGTTGTCCGCTGGGAGGCTGTTAAGCTATGATTATTTTGGACTGTACTGTCACTGCTTAATCACAATGCAATCACACACTGAACTGAACAAATGATCACAAAATACAAAAGGCAATAAGAGACTGGTGAAAGAAGATGTAAATAAATACAATCCTTCTTACCCCTCCCTTACTTGTTATTACTCATCGTTACTCTGTTCGTCCAATTATTTTGCAACCACGCAGCTGCTTTATTGACAATGGTGATAAAGGTTGCAATTCAGCATTTATCCAAAACCTCCCCTACGTGTTTGCTGGCGCTGAGTTTTAGTGATGACATCCAGACACCCAGTGTTATGAGTTTTATAATCATCTTCCCATTCAAAATATCTTTGTATGTACTGTATTTTATCTTGCCCTTGAGTGACACCAACATATAGAAGGAAAATGCACCTGATGTTGTGATAGAGTTGTGACAGCCCTGCTTTTAATAGCATTTTCTTCTTTAATTGTACTCACTGTTGCCTAATTTTAACGACAATTAACAGGAAATTAATCTGTAACTATTTTGATAATCAAATAATCATTTCAGACATTTTTTCTAATCATCATTAGTTGCAGCCCTAGTTAGATAAGAAATTAAGGGAAAAATAAACACAAGTCTCTTAGTAAGGAGTTAAGGCACCACAAGCTGCCAGTACAGCTTCTATCCTCCTTAGCATACATTCTACGAGTCTATGAACTCTACGACTGAGGACGAGACGACATCTTCCAAAAGATGTTCCATCATTTATTGTTTTGATGACGATGCTGTGGAGCGCTATCTAACATGTTGGCCCTATATGTGTGGGATTGAGTTGAGACCTGGTGACTGTGACGGCCACAGCATATGATTCACATCATTTTTACACTCATCAAACCATCCAGTGACCCACTGTGCCCTGTTGATGGAGGCATTGTCATCCTGGAAGAGACCACTCACACCAGGGTAAAAAGGTTTCATAATAGGATAAAGGTGCACATGCAGAATGACTTTCTCTTGATTTGCAGTGACCCCTTCCCTCTGAGGAAGGAAAATGCCCTCCACCTAAATGTGCCATTTCAACACATAAAGTAGTTTACAATATCCTAATCCTCCCATTAGGAAGATTACAGCCTATTAACAGCATGACTCCACAGTGCAGTAACGCATTTAAGCCAAAAGATGGAGCTACTGTTTTAAACATAAACATGCCTGTGAGGAGTTGTACAGCAGTGATAGATGTGATAATAACCAAACACTGCCTGTGGGCAACTTCCTCTGAAAATGCTGTGTCTGCTGCAGAAGTATTCTAAAAAGTCAGTTCACCCAAAATACATATTCTCCCACTGAAGTATAGTGGTATATAAGCCATGCAATTGCTTTTAGTTTTATTTGCCCAAGTTTTGAGATTTCCGCCTCTCCACACTACAGCACAGTTTAGGTGAAAAGTATCTAGTTTTTGGTGCTCGTAGCATTGAAAATTTACATTTAAAAAACAGAAACAGCATCCCTGTTGCTCTGTATGATCCAATGAAAACTGTTCAACAAAAAAAAAAAAAAAAAAAGCTGTGCTTACCTTCTTGTTGGAAGAGCTTTGGTGTGTACAACCCGAGTCCAGGTTGTTATTGGGGGCAGACACATTGTTCCTGAGAGAGGGAGACCGTAGCCCTTCCTCCCCTTCTCCTTCCTCCTCTTCTTCCTCCTCCCTCCCACTCTCCGCCGAATGTTCAAAGTCATCACTGTCTTGGTCCATCTCTTCCTCCTCCTCATCCTCCTCCTCTTCCTCCTCGCCCTCTTCCCGCTCCTCTTCCTCCCTTCCCTGCTCCTCCCCTCCCTCTGTCCTCTCCTCCGCCTCCTCCTCCTCTTGGTGGCTGCTGCTGTTGTTGTTCTCCTCCTCTTCCTCCTCCTCCTCATCTTCCTCGCCCAGCGGCTGGCCTTGCAGCCGCCTCTGCTCTGCCCCCCACATCCATCGGGCTCCTTTCTCTCCTCCGTTCACTTCGTTTGGTGGGCCCTCTGCATCCTCTTCCCCTTCCTCATCTCCCCGAGGGCCGTTGCTGGCTCCCGACTCGCTGGGCGCCCATGGTTGTTCTCTCTCATCGTCAACCTGCGATGCCTCAGGCTGCAAAGAGCCAGACAAAAACAATATAACGCCTCTGAGGAATGGTCTTAAGGAAAATTCAGTCTGTTGCAGTTATACTTGCCTAAAAGTTCCTGCTTGGTTACCAGCTCTCTATTCCATTTTATTTCAAGTTATTTCATATACTTCTATATCACTAGAATGCAATTTGTTAAGCCTAAGTTGGCATTACCCTTTGCTGCAGCTGCTCGTCCTCCTCTACTACCCGGTTCATGTGCTCATCTTCATCGCCCTCCTCTGCCGCCTGCTGGGGTGCCCGGGCCGTGGAGGAGGCGTTACCTCGCACTGCCGGACCCCCCGGCCCCCGACTCCGCCTGCTGCTGCTGCCCCCCGACAGCAGATCCTGGTTCATTTCCAAAAGCCAGCTTGCTACCTCCTGGACCTTCGCTAGGCTGTCTGAAGAGGAGAAGGGCTTGACATGCTGCAAAGAGACACAAAGAGAGAGAAGACGCAGACGATAAGAATATGTTCAGGATTTGCTCCTGTCTGTATTTAATTTGTGGTTCTGTAGCAAAAAAATCAAACAACTGCTGGAGAAGAGAGAGAATAAGACTAATTGGAAATCAATCCATACACACAAATGCATGCTTAATTGCTTACTTCCTCCCAAACAAACGTGTGAATATCCCCTCTCCATATTCTATACTTGCTTCTGAATTACAATAATGGACAATAAACATTTGCTTTTGGAGCCACACTATTGCAGCTCAGCAGCAGACAAAGGAAAAAAAAAGGTGGGAGTGATTGTGTTTGGCTTCAGATCACACGGCATTGGATGCTCTGCCTCATGAGGATGGATGGGCAGAATAGCCTTGAGAGCCACTTGTGTTCCAATGTACAACAAAGCCAATAAACAAAGTACAATCTGTCAAATACAAAAGCAAAACATGGCTTAAATGTACCAGAACCTGGTCCAACTATTGTCCTTAAGTTTGTGAAGCCTGAAAGCTTTGGAAAAATGAAAGACATCTTTCGTTTATCTTTTAAATCCACTGTGTTGCTATGCATTCACCAGAAATTCATTGAATAAACACAAATGTCACATAGCTTTCCTTTTGAGATGTATCAGAACATATGTAGAATTCAAAGATAGGCACCAGAGCTTTATCTACAATGAGACAGCTTCTCCCTCTGACACACAGTCACAGGAGCAGCAATGCAGACAAGAATCTGTCTCAAGCAGCAGTCTGATCTGTCACCATCAAACCATCAACTGTGCTGGGCTGGAGTTTCTTTCAGTCCATATATCCTTGCACCTGACTGCACATATGATGCTGTAAGACATTAAAGTGATAGGTCGCATTTTTTTGAAGTGGGCTTGTATGAGGTACTTGTCCATAGTCAGTATATTACCTGCAGTAGATGGCGGCCCACACCCCGCTGGTTTGGACGGGCAGGCAGAAAAGCTAAGCAATGCACTGCTGTGGACGGGGCCAGCAGCAAAACATATTTTAGCCACCTAAAAAAATTCAGTTTAGCCACAACAGCACTTTCTGACCCAAACAGCTGATCTGAGGCATAATACAGTGCGTGGCATGCCATGAGAAAATGTAGTGCCAAAGGAAAGGTAAAGCGGTGAATATATTCTAAATATAGCGTACACTTATACTGATATTGATTTTTTTTTTTTTTTTTTTTTTTTTAGGTGGCTAAAATACATTTTGCTGCTGGCCCCATCCACAGCATACACTGCTTTGTTTCTGTGCCAGTACTTCAAACTTGGGGCGGGGTGCAGAACGCCATCTACTGCAGGTACACTGACTATGGATTAGTACCTCAATACAACCCCACTTAAAAAAAAAGCAAACTATCCCTTTAATACACATCATCTACGCATTAAACTCAGACATGACAGATAATAATGTGGGGAGGAGGACATAGTGAACATCAGACACGCTAGACAACAAGAATAGATGTCACTGTTGCATTCACTGTCCCAACTGGAGATGCACTGATCACATATACAGTTTCCTATAGATAAACCAATACTACAGAGTGACCCAACAACAGTCTTTTGTATAGTTTTCAAATTAGAATCTACATACTTTACTGTGTGGGATCATTCCTGAAAATGAACAGTCACATGAGGTTGTAACTACTGTTCACTTTCTTTAGTCCTGTGCAAATTTTAACTATATTGTTATTATAGAATTGCAATGGTACAATTTTACAACAATAGAATCTAAGAAACTGTATTTAATGTGGATCGGACACATCTGACTGATACCAGATCTTTTTAAAAGGAATAGTTAAGACTTTTTGTGAAATTTGCTTACTCGCTTTCTTGCAGAGAATTTGAGTGAAGATTACCACTAATGTCTGTACACTCAATATAAAGCTACATTTGACAGGCGGTTAGCTTATCATTAACACTGGAAGCAGGGGAATAGCCTAGCTCTGTGCAAAGGGAAAATAAATCTGCTTACCAGCTCATCTAAAGCTCACTAAATAACATTTATGCCCCGCTCATGCTATGTCAGATGGATGGGAAAGATTTTCATGTTAAGGACATGCGAGACATCTGACAACCTCAGAAAGGTTGTATGATAAGTGTACTGGTTGTATGTGGGTTTAAAGTAATGTGCATTGGCAATATCACATTATATCCATTCAATTTGTTTCTAGTCTTTGTGCTAAACTAAGCTAACCTGCGGCTGGCTACAGGTTCATATTGAGCGTACAGACGTGAGAGAGGTGTTGATCTTCTCATCTAACTCTCTTTCTAAGAAAGTAAATAAGCAAAATAACTAAATCAATGTTCAGTGTGTTGTACGGTGATAGTGACAACATTGTCAACTGCGCCACTATCACAGTTGTTGAAAGTTCATGTCTGACATAGAGACCCCGTAAAAGTCCCTATTTCGTCATGTCAAAGTGTTTCCCCATGTTATTGTTTCAAATTGGGTTCCTACTCCAAAATATTTATATACTCTTCTGAATTTTTAGCAGCCAGTTCAAAAAATAAACAGGCTATTCTACTGGGAGCGATGTTTTATTACATCTTGTTTTATTCCTTTAAACCCTTTATAATCAGCAGTTACGCCCTCTTATACAAATCGTCAATAGGTCTCCCTCCCATGCAAGCCTCTCTACATGATCACAGGGCAGCTTGAAAAGTCAAATGTTTTTGCAATATTTTATAAACAGTATTTTTCTGTGACGCTCTCTAAGGCAAGCTTGTGATTTTAGGCTACACATATAAATATAACTGACTCAACTCTTTCAGATATCTGGCCAAGCTACCAAATAGAAGACAAGATCTCAGTTGCCAGCGTCACTACCAATCACTCTGGATTTAAAACGGCAACAAAACCATAAAAACATGAGATTTTTCATTCTTGCATCTAAGGTCCCATCACAGTCTGTTTTATTTGGTCGCACAACTATAAAAAAGGAGGAGGATTGTAAAACGCGGTTCATTTCTCTCAAAAGAAAATACTGGCACCAAAGATAATCCCTCTTTAAATAGATAAAAGTTTTACCAGGACTAGAACAAAATTTTTTATTTACACATGATAAGCTTGTAGAGTACATAAGTTTTACTTTTTAAGCACAAAGTATCTTTTGAAACCTTTGACTGCTGCACTTGGCACAAACTTTTCTAAACAAAAGGCTGCCTTTTCGCTGATACATTTTTGTATCAGAGCATTGTATGTCCAGCTTTTCAGTTGGGTCAAAATAGCGCAATATGCACTGTGATTCAGTGTTGCAAAAAGAGTAAAAGGTGGACATTTACTAAGGATTTGCAACATTTTTTGGTCAGCTCTAAATGGTCAAACGGTTCTTTAAAATTTGGAAATTCTGCGAAAAATAAGACCCACACAGTTCTCAAAAGAAATTTAACTTGATACACAAAATTTACTCGACTGACTCAACATTCAAGTGGCAAAAAAAGGCTCATATAAATAAAAAGTCCAGTAAGTGGGATGTGTGACTCGTGGGCTTGTCTTCTCCAAGAGGTAGTAGGCTGAGTAGGTAGCATGCAAAGCAGTTCTTCAGGCTTTCTAGTATCAGTGACTTACACGAGCAGCTGTAAGACAAGTTGCAACCATTCTTCTTGCAAAACCTCTGCATAAATCAGGAGCAATGAAGTACTGTATTTTACGATAAGACCAAATGAAAGCCATTCTGCAAGTCATAAAAAAGCATATAATCTAAAGATTGCTTTACAGTGTGTCACAACATAGTTACAACATCATTATAGTAGATCACACGCTTTCTTTCTGTCACATATCTCTGTGTATTTTGATTTACACCCATAAATTAGCGGTGCTGTTGCATAAATTTCTCAAAGTTGTCAACAGTAAAGATAAAATGGTGTCTTCCAAAAAGTTATTTTAATGTGAACAAAAAAAAGGAGAGCAGAGGAGGGCAGCACAGATTTTTCTGCCTAACATTTCATTTGTAAACAAGTATTTCTAGTTCCAAGCTTTTGTTCTCTTGTCGACTACTTACATTTGACAGTTCACTACTGGGCACATGAAGGTTAAAGGTTCACTAGTGATCATACACTACGTGAGAAGAAGTTTATTTCTGTCTGTTGCATCTTACATAATGTCGGTTAATGTAGCTAAAGATGCCAATTGGCTTTTCCAATGCCCACATGAGATCTCTAGCTTATCTTGCTAATCTTAACTGTGACAAAGTTGACAAAGCTTTGCAGCCTGCAGTTCCAAATCTCCTCAATGCACTACATAAGAGATAAGAAAATATTTTCAGTGGGCTCACATACTTTATCCATTTCAGTGAAAACCAATTGCTTTGACCTTGAGGAAAATGTCACAGATCCCTTTGTAAGGCTTCTTCTCGCCTTTGCTGTATAGTCCCAGTGCTGTGGTGGGAAGCATTAGACCTATCTCAGATTGCACAGCCCCCCTCGGGACTGCCAGTCCATTGCTGCGAGCTCAGAAGAGGAAGGACTATGAATAGCTGAAGTTGTCCCTGCCTTTTACTGAAACAACCAAGGTTCCGTAATTAGTTCCCTAAACATGGCATGAAATTTGTTTGTTGTTATTGTTGTTCAAACTATTGTTAGCAGGGTGAGAGAGACTGACGTACAACAAAAACATGATGCTGATAAAATGGGGAAAATGTAACTCAGTTCTTAATCATTTACTGGACAAAAGCTTCAGTGTTCTTGGTTAAAAAATGTCAATTATAGCTTAAAAACAGTTTCTCTAAAAAAGCACTTTTCTTAACATGATATCATTCAACATTTGCCATGCATTGATAGTTAAATTAGTCAAATGCCCTGAGCAGAATATAATAATAGAAGTTATACAGACAGTTCTCTTGTTCGGGCTTATATAGTGGTTAAATTTGTATTTTGGTGCATCCACCACAAAGAAAGATTATTCTAGCAACACTCATACTAAGAACAAAGAATTGCTAATAAAATCAATACAATTTGGCATATGGCCTTTAGTATAGCATACACAAATTTCATTCATCACTCTCTATTCTTAGTTCTGCAAGAGCAGTCAAGTGTACAAGAATAGCTGTGGGAAGCTGGGGAGGGCAGGTGTGAATTTGTGTCTCCTGAAGCACACAGGTGACACAGGTGGCCTGGAGATTGAGAGCCTCTGAGAGCAAACACATAAAATTAGATCAAACGTCAGCTTTTTTTCCCCACAATTTATGGTTTTAAAGAGCAAGAAGAGGCGGTTCAGAGTCAAACACATCGCTTAGTTCATCTTAGTTCAACTTTTTATTTGAGGAGCATGAGCCAACCTTTTTTTCAAGTGAATGTGAAAGGGGGCAATCTTGGTAACAAAATTATGGAGAATTTATGGAGACAGAGTGCAGAGCATTTTAGCATCTTTCAGCTCATTGTTTTGGTTTGCCAGTGCACAAACTCTGGTTTCACCAATCTCATTTCCAACCACAGCAAACAGCCGTTTTCCATAAAAAAAGCTTTGATCAACCCACTGAACGCTACCTGTCCAGCACCAAACAACAGACAGACAAAGTCAATGCCTAACTAGTGGAGCATTAAGCCATTAGCAGCTGATGAAACATGTTTTTTTCATTGGTCAGGAGATCAAAGCAGAGCTAAAATTGGCAAATATTGGACTTGCATTCGTCAGCAGGCCAAAACCTGCTGGATGTGTAAAAAGGCAAATGTTTGTTAACACGTTTGCCAGAACAATGTTAGGAAGGTGCTAATATCTCAATATTGTGTTTACAGCTTTGTCCACAAAAAATATGAATGCAGCTTTAAAAGCTCAATTTGCTAACTAGTTTGTGACATGCCGACTTAATCATCATCTTTTTAATTGTGCCCTTAAGCATTTATTTTAAATGCGTACTGGCCAAAATATTTTCTGCCTTTCTTAAAATAATAACATGTATATAGACCAGCCCTGATATGCCCAGCAGTCTGGCAGAGCAACATACATCCAGGCAGCCCCTGGTGTAGCTGCTGATGGGGAAGGCGGGTTGGGAATTCTTCAATGTGCTGTGCCAAGCTGGCACTTCACAAATAAAGCCACAGCTGTGGCACACACAGACAGGACTTTGGCCTTGTGCACAGACACAACATGGGGCACTTCAGCAAGAGCATGCTTTTCTTGGGTGGATTTGGACAGACTTCCCTGCATGCTGTGATGGGTGGGCAACAGGTATGCATTAACTTTTGATGGACAGTACAGCGTTTTTCCTGCATTTCGAGGCAGCTGCCTCCATCAATTTCCAGGCCGCCTCTGTCAAAATCAGGGTCCCCATGGATCCTTAAAAAGTCTTTTTTGTAATTCAAGGTCCAAAGATATCTTAAAATATCTTCATTTTTAAGAATGTTATGTACAAAAACAATGTTTTTTAATAACAGGACAAGACCACAAAAAAATAAAAACAACAAAGTCCAGCCCTCTCACAGAGCAACCACAGCTTACATTTACACATAACTGCAAGTTCAAAGAAGCACAATATGAACTTTGTGGAGCTTCCCCATTTGGCAAAACGTCCTCCTTCTTCTGAACAAAACCTGATGTAAATTCATCATACAATTAGTGTAATATCAGACCTAGCGTGCCACTATATTGTCGACCATGTAGACCTATAGGTCTTCCACTGTTTCAGCAGTTATGTTCATATTCAGCCTTATCTGTCTTATGTTATTCATCATACCATTTAATGTAATCTCAAACATATAGTGAGAACAACAGTTGTATTACCCCCAGACCCAACAGATTGTTATTTTGTCTGTGGTTAGGGCTTTTATAGTTTCAAGGGCAAGGCCTACACTGGCATCATCTTTTCAAATTTTGGGCCAGGAAAAACCTGCCTGCCCTACCACACAGTTGGCATCCTGCCAGTGCAGAACTAAACCTGAGCCACAAGTCAGTGAAACCTTGTTTGTGAGCTATATTACAACAACTTAGTGTTTTTCTGACAGTGTATGGCATTGTTCAGACAGTTGCAGCACTCCATCACTGCTGATTCAAACTAAACCCAAAGGCAGATACAATCTAATCATGGCTGTAATGTTTTGTGCCTGAAGTAAGTATTTGAAATTAGTTGAAAATTTGTTTCACAAAATTATTTCTAAGGATGTTCCAGAAAAATTGTTGCTGTAGGTTTTGGTGATTATTTTTCAACATCAAAATGTCTCATTGTGCACAATATAATATAAAAAACAATATAATAAACCATTTTATTCAAGTTGGCTGAGAAAGCACTGTATTAAAAGGTAAAGAGACAAAAGGGACAAGAAAGCTTTTTCTCCCATCAGAGAGTTTGGTCAGAAGTGTAATTAGTTTTCAAATTTGTGCCAAAAGCAAAATATTAAAATCCCTTGAAAATGCACCACTGTGCAGCACAGTAAAGCCTTTTTGTTATTAAAGAATGGCGTCATGGTGTGTAAAGAATCTCATCTTATTTCAGTAATTGAGGTAATATGGTGCACTGAAATAATTTTGGCCCAGATAATCTTACTGATTTCATACTTGAAATATTCTTATTTGTGATTCTGAATTTTTAAAGAGTGTGACATCGAGAAAAAAAAAAAATATAAAACTACTTCAAATCATTCAAGTTAATGATTAATATGCTGATGAGATTCTGTGTTTGATGATGGATTGAGAAAACTGAGATCCTGGGGGGCCTGAAGTGTGACAATTATTTCTAGCTTTGAAAAAGGGCGACAATCATTTCAAGACTACTGGATACAACTAAACCTTGTTGAGAATAAAAAGAAAGAAAATTAGAGGACTGAGCTGAACACCCCCAAATGGCAGCGATAAATCACACCAATGTGACCTTAATAGAACAGCGGGAGAGAGTGGAGAAAATATTGGCTGTTCACATAGCACATAGTAACAGATATAGATCGAGCAGCAGATATAAAGTGCAGCGAGCTCCACTTAAGCTTTCAAATATGAATAGTGGGACAATGGTGAAAATGGAGCAAATCAAAAATAGTGTCTGGAAGCTGAAGGACACATTCGACTGTATCATAACTGCTTCCTTAGTAATTTCAACATGTGACACTAAAACTCAGAAGAGTAATGAGGGTTTTAACATGTCGAATTGCAACATAAGAGATGATTTTCCAGGACTCCGACAAAGTCTAGTAATCCTATAAATACACCTACATTTGTTGAAGCCTCTGTCTCCAATTCAACACAGAGGCTATTAATCGATGGTTCTATTTAGAGCTGGTGCCCTGTGATGTCTCAGAGGAAGAAAGTGAAACCTCAAACCCTGGGCTGATTGACAGAGGGACAACATTTTT
Organism: Scomberomorus guttatus; assembly: GCA_038419695.1. Classification (NCBI taxonomy): domain Eukaryota; kingdom Metazoa; phylum Chordata; class Actinopteri; order Scombriformes; family Scombridae; genus Scomberomorus; species Scomberomorus guttatus. Next base: position 10,955,718 of record CM076447.1, on the reverse strand, counting down.
CCACATTTCCATCACAGAGAAGTACTTCATTCTGTGGGAAAACAAAAAAAACTATTCAACATAAAAGTGACATTAAGGTTTGTCTATAGCCTCCTCTAAAACTGTCACTCATTATCTCTCTTTCATGAGAGTTGTTGCCATGCAACAGCCTAATAATACAACGTTGTCCTTCATGGATTTCTATCATTGCTCGTGAGAGCATAAATCTTCTTGGACACTAAGAGAATCAATCTTCTCTACTGTGAAAATGGCCTGCAGCCAGAAAGACTCTGGAAGGGACTTAAAATCCCAGCCAACTATTAAAACAATCATGTGCATAACAAGCAGTGAAACAGGGGGGAACCCTAAACGCTACAGCCATGAGATAGAGGCCTGCGTTAGAGCAAAGTCATTCACACACACTGGCAAGTGCACATAAGCACTCAGACGCACACAATCTTGTTTGGCTTTTATTTGTTCCATTAGAAAAGGCTTTTTCTCCAAATGAGGAAGGACAGCAATCACTGTAAACCGCAGGCAGTCTGAAGGCATCCATTTAAATTACTCTGCTAGCTGAAAGCAAGTCCACTGTTGTCAAGGCAGCCCGACAGCCATTAAATCACCTGGTTCCATTAAATAATCAATTACTGTGCTGCTCTCCCTAGTAGCACAGTTATTACACCTGAGAAATTGTTTTAGACAACCAAAAGAGATAAACAAGGACACTGGACACTGGACACACGGTGCTTTTTGCAATATGCTGTCAGGCCCCATATGTTTCCTGCATTGCACACGGGTGATAAACAAATAGCGTAATGCTGTCTGCTCAGGAGGCACAGATGTGCCTGTGTCAGTGGGCGCTTACGCACTGTTACCTTTGGTTGAGGTGGGCAGCCCGTGGCCAGTCGCTGCAGCTGTTCTGAAGTATGGCTGCAGGAGAGGAGATCTGAGCAGCAAGCTGTGCGGCCCAGTCTCTTCATCAGAGAAGAGATGATGCTGCAGCCACAGCCACACATCGACTTGCTCATTAGTAGCCTGGCTGTTCTGGGGTTAGAAGATGTTTGGAAGAAGAGACAAGCTGCGAGCTGCAGTCACTTCCTGGTCCTCGCCGAATCGCCTCAGTTGTCCTCAAAGCTGATGCTTTTTCTGTAATGTATTCCACATGGTGCTGATCCACAGGTACTCCGTCACTGAGATCAGGTTGGTTTTATCTACAGTCAACGTAATACAGATGCCGACGCTCACCTTAATCCAAACTGAGGGCACTTGAGTTGGGAAGTACAGTTTGTCGGTCCATTTCCCTCGTGATTGCTTCCCACTTACTCCACTCCCTCTGCTGTACTTTTATCTCTGAGCAGACACACACCTCCTGCTGTCGCTCCCCTTTTTTGCCAAACTCACTCCTATCCACAAAAAACCTTCACCTGATATTGGAAATAACACACAAGATGCAATGTCTGCCACTACTCCCTTCTGCCTCCCACAATCTCCATCTGTTTCTTTCCACTCCTTACACTGCCTCCGGCTGCTGTGCAGTGAGGATGCTATCCCCGTTAACGCTGCTGCTGCCACCACCACTGTACACACACCCCACCACCACCAGCTCCAGCTCCAGCTCCAGCTCCAGCGGTAAACCACTCAGACTGAGCTCCTCCAACTTGCCGATAAAAGTGCTTCCCTCATATGACATTCGAGCTCCTGGTTGTTCCATTAATTGAGGAGGCAGTGGACAGAATATTATAAGAAATCAGAGCCACTTTGCATGCACCAGAAGGAGTGATAAGCAGGATGTAGTCAGGATGCGGTGGGGGAGGGGTCCAGGCTAAGCATTTAGGGAGACAATAACGGAGCAGACAGGATTATTATGGTAATAATCTGTCACTGCGGCCACGATGCAGCTGATGACTGCTGTAATAATCAGGGAAATAAAAACTGCCACTTTAAAGGCTGAAAAATCCTCACAATGTGACAGTCTCCCTAACACTGAAAATATCAAAGCTGCAGTTACTAAGCTTTTATTACATTAATTTACAGTTAAGCTTTAATTATACTATCTTGATATAATACAAATATTATATGGCACTATAGTATAATATGTCCGAGATTAGTGACAGCTCAAATATTTGCAGTGCAAAGCTCATCCTTTTTTATTCTCTCGCCTCCCTTCACTTGTCCCAGCTTCAGTGACACTGCACATTTAACGTGTTTAACCTGATAAATCTAGTGATGCTCAGGGACGACATGAAGCTTATAGTTAAGATAAAGCGAGGAGGCCTCGGGAGGGAGGGATAGCGAGTTGGAGAGGTGGTGTTAATAGCAAGACAAAGATAGGTTGACAAAAAAGTGAGAATGGGCCCTCTGTTAAGGGAACAGCAGCAGCTTGCTATTAATAGCACACACATAATAGCATTGATGACTATTCAAAACCAGTGGCTCCCATAACCACCAATATGAAGAGAAATGGTAATGACTATGCAGATGCTGCAAAAATATTAAAACTAACCATGCATGGCTACAAGAGGATGCTGACTTTTATGGATTAGTATCACATAACAAGAATGTACTGACTAGGGATGTTGCAATCAATTTTTTGTTTTGGCCCTGAGCTCACAAGTTCTTTAATAATGGGTATCTGCTTATTTACCTAAATGGCACCAGTTGCCAAGCACACACTGAAGCTACAACCTGAAAATGATATTTAGTGATATAAGAGAATTTAATTCACCCAAAAAGAAATTTTGTTGCCAAAGATATTCAGTATACAATGTAAAAATAATTATATACAAAGCAACGAAAGCTAGCAAAGTTGTTAAATATGCATCTGGCACAGCTACTTGATCCAAATACTGGAAGTCCTGGTTCTAAACTATTAACTCCATTAGCTTTTAGGATTCATATCATATGAATGAAAGTGTAACTGGAAGAATGCGACTCCTGACACTTTGTGTTTGTACAGAGTTACAAGAGTGAAATTTCTTCCCTAAGAAAATGATTTTTGGCCGAGCGCAGACACCAGCTCGCAGAGAGCACACAAAACCGACACAGACACCAATCCTTAGGATCGGCTGAGGATATCTCAATTACTGACTACTGACAAGAGTCAGCAGGGAATTCCAAATAAATCGTTGTCTATGCAGAACACTTAAGTAGAAGCATGTCTTCAAACAATTAAAGACTATTACTAAATAACTAGAGCTAAATTTAGATGCAGGTAGCAACAATCTGTTGCCAGGCAAAGCCAACGCATTGGCTGTTTTTATTGTGTGTGTGAGGTTTCAGGGCATTTTTTTAAACTGTGAAATGCTAAATAGTGGCAAAATGCTTTCTTTCTACCGGGCAGGTTTGATGATGTGCAGCATCATCATCCTCCATCCTACTAGTGTAACAAGTGAATCTAAAAATAAAAAAAGTTGTAGCCAGTTGTAATTGAAACCATTTTTCCCTAAACCCCAGTGAGTAGTTAGCATAAAAAAACTTCCTTTATTTGTGTGAATTTCACTGTTGGAATGTTTTTGCAATCTGTGTTTACTTGGCCCAAACAGTCAATGTTCTGACTGTATAAAGATTAGCTGGAGCTAGCTAGCAATGCAACAACTTTAAGTCTTTCTGCTGTTAAACTCGCACAGAGGCTTCATCTTAATTCTAGCCACCCAAAGTGAATTTGCATCTATTCACCTCTTTACATTGACTTTATATACAACCATGCCGCCTCTAAAATATGCTCTGTGTTGAGCTTCAATACACTTTAAAGAGGACAAGAGTGTATCCACAGAGAGGACTTTGCACCTGGGGTGTCCATCCTGTTCAGTATTCAACGTACTGGCTGCGTTTATTGTTGCTAAAAGATCCACTCTAAAATCGACTGCCATTAGGGTCTTTTCAGGTGGATATTGCAAAAATGACAAGAATGTTATTGCTCCGTCCATTTATTTGGGTGAAGTGCAACATGCTTTAGTGTGCAGCTGTGACTGACTGGCAATTGCACCCAACATAAAAGGTGGTGGAAAGGGTAATAATGAAGCACTTAAAGCTGTTCTCCGTGCTCACTCACTCGCACATCTTTGTGCTTTTGATAGGAGTGCTACTAAAAGGTGACACCTCACTGTGATTCATTGCAACAGAGATTTCCTGAAACACCAGTTTGCCATCTCCCTGGAACAAACAGCACATCAGGGGAGAAATTGAACAAGAAAGCACAGAGACTCCCATCTACAATCATCAGAAACAATCTAGTATGTCAACCTGGAACAAGGACAGAGGGTTGCATTAATAAAGTTCAGCCTTCATTTAATAAATGTGGCAGCTTATTGGGAGCTGAAGCGGCACATTAAGGCAGTAACAGTGTCTTCATCTTAAATCAGAATGTTCCATAAGCAAAAGTAAGCAGCACTTTACCGTTTTGTTCTTTTCTTGACCAAGACTGAAAGACGGGGCAGGGTGAAAGGGTGGCCTATTCATTATGTATGAATATTGCTTTTCACTGTGTCAGCTCACTGCTTCAGTATTGATCCATAAAGCAGAGACTCACTGCACCATAGCAGAGGGTTTCAGAGGAAGACATTATAACAGGAGGCTTTTACATGAAGCAGCTATAGGGAGCATTAAATCCCTGTGGGCCACATAGACTGGCATATGACGTGACATGGTATTATTATTAGGACAAAATACTATATAAATGCTACATTCTACGGTGCACCAACACAACCAATATTCAGTACTGCATTAACTGAACAAAAGCTTAACTAATCAATACTGTGCTCTATAATGATCTGTGTTTTTTCTTGCAGTCAGTGAGAAGACTCAGTCATTGGACAAAGGTGTTGAAGAGTTTACAAGATGTGCAGTGTGCAAATTACATTTTAAAAAACTTATTTTTAAAATGTATTGCCTTTACCGCCATTATTATTAACTAGATTAAAAGTTACGCTAAGAATGGATGATAACCCTCTGAGCAGCATGGACCTACGAGATTACATTCGAAATGAAAGGCAACAAAATTAGTTTGAGGAATCAATATGTATCTCAGCAGATGCTGTAAAACAAAACAATAGCCTGAAGGCCAATTGCTGCCTTTTGCATTTCATATTCAACTACAATGACAAACCAACTCAACCCATGCCCTGCGTGATGATAACTGCGCTCATTTCACCACAGACAAGCACACTGCCGCACAAAAAAAAAAAAAAGCTTTGTCATCGTCAACTCATCTTCCATTGTCTACTAAAAAGGAGCATCTTTACAAACGCACCGGGTCCTTTCATACTTAACTGTCTTGAAGACTATAGAGCTCATTATCAAAACAATGATTCACATTCAACCTCAGTTATTGAGATCAACACATGTGTAACCTTTAATTAACACCATTCATTGCACTTTAAAAATGTAAATTGGTGTTTCTGCATCTATGGTTTATTCAACTGGATATTAGCTGGAAAAAAGGGAGCAGTCTGTGATTAGAGAGAAATTTGCCTTGTGCGTAAGAGATTCAAAGTTTTGTAGCTCCAAAAAATACTATAGCACTACCAGAAATACATCGATAATTCTATTTCTTGCCATTATTCTTTATTATTGAAAGATAACATTTTATTATAATATAACATTTCAACCATGAATATTTACTTCTGAGCTGCTTCCCAGACTGCACAAATATGTTAGGATGTACCAATTCCAACAATAGCCGTGTTTCCATTAGAGTCGCAAGAGAATTTTAAGCAAACTTTTGAAGTGTTGCAAAAAAGAAAATGCAAATTAGGTACCTTCCCATCAACTGGTTTGAAACGAATAAACTAAGCTATGCAACACATATTTTAATCAGAAGATGGTGTGATAGGCCTAAATAATCCACCAGTAAACACAGAAGAAGTAGTAAAGGACCAGAAGCAAAACAAATAGTTATAGTACTTTGACAAGAAAAAAAGGAGAGAGGTCTTCAGGAATCTGTAAGGAAGTTGTAATTGTTCTTTCATGTCAGCTAGTACTGGTCATGCTTCCTGCCATCCAAAGACATGTAGAAAGAAAGAAATGTAATGATCCTAATGGCCACAGCAAGGGAGAGACCGCACACGACATTTCAAAATGTCAGAAGACGCCGAGAGCAGAAACAGCTGATCAGTCATGTGAATTAAACGTTCGCTACGTCTTTATTTACTTGACAAATACGTTTCAATGACCCATTTTCTGCATAAACTCTTTTTCGACATTTCCAAAATCCACCTCAAGCGAGCGTAAAAACTTTTTTGCGAAATTGAGGAAGTTTTTTCAAATTTTGGCGTTACCATTAAGATCTTCTAATGCGATACTTCAAAATGTGCATAAAAATAGGTTCATGGAAACATGGCTAATGATTCTTACACTTAAACTCTGGGTATAAACTGATAGAGAGTGCTAATCCAGCAACAGAGCTCTTCTTTATCAACTATAAAAGCTGTATACCTCACTATATGGAACTAATTATAATGTCAACTGATTGGCATTTAAAGAGGCTGCAGAAATATGTGTTGACTATTACTGATGATCTATGTTATCTGATTTGGCTTGTGTTTAATAAAGTCAGATTTAAAACATGTTCTTGGCAGGTTGTGCGACAATATCTTAAATATTTGAGAACTCCTACCAACACAAAACAACAGTTTTGTCACAAAATCATATTGTGTCTTAATATTGCATGTCATGATTTATATGTAAAGTTATTTAAAAGCCTATTATTTCTCCTGTGTATAAAGCCAATTGTGTTGCGACTGATGTCCAGTAAATCAACGTTATGCTCTCTATTAAGAAGGTTAGTGCAGCCACTAATGAGACATTAACAGTGTCCACTGTAACATTTTTTCCCACTTGCCCACTTGGCCAGCAGATCAGAGTGTTTTCTGGCCCCTTGTTTATTTTGGCAGCCAAAAAATGAAAATAACTCTTGTATACTCATTGTATACATAATACGTACAACAGTGAAGTTCTGTTTAGATTTGGTTGTTTTCCTTTAGTTATGGATATGTAATGTTGATATATTACACAATTATGAAAAACATAAAATCAGGCACATATTGGATCAGTAAATGTATGGTGTATAAATGTAGGTTTCTCCATATTTTGTGTAAAGCCAGAGAGTATGGAATACACAGGGAGAACAGAATTTATGATAATAACATCATAACATAAAGCGAGTACAGATGACCTTGATAATAAACTCTTGTGTCAAGAACTGAGACAATGTACTCATTAAAACGAGTAAGAACATAAGAGAGAAAGAACATGATGGCATTTGTTCGTGTACGTGTGTTCACTCCAAGCTCCTTCTGTCTGCTTCCGACAGCCACCTGTCCACTACAAACATGGAGTTGAATTGTAATGAATGAATGAAAAGGAGAAATGAGGAGGAGGAATATGAAACAGAAACTAAGAGTGTCCGTCTCCACAGTAAATCATCTGTTGAGTCTTTGGTTATTTATTTGTGCTTTAGAATGTAACTGCTGTGAAACAATCAGAAAATAATGTTTTATTTCTCTCATTCACTGGCTTTATTCGCTCTACCGCTGCTGGTTCGACCACCGCTGCACTGTCTCTCTCTTTTTCTCTCGTCTTTTTTTAAAATGAGTCAGGAAGCTGACAGCAAAGCCTAACTTCACTTTTAACGTTATCAAATGAAGAGAACTGTCCTCCCCTCATCCTAAACTGTATACCCATGACTCTGATTGGCAGTCACTGGCCTGGAAGGACCAGTGACTTCTAATCAGCTGGCCCTGCATAAACTTTTACTGGCCCCAGGCCATCGGGCCATCAGTTATGTCGGACCCTGATTAAGGTTGACTGTTGTAACCAGTGTCTAACGGACAAAGTAATAATCCATAAACTCCCCAAACAATATAATAAAATCATTAACTCAGAACCAAGAAACAGAACTTGACTAAGGTAAATTATTCACCAAACACTTATCGACTGCAGTGTTTAAATCTCCTAATGGAGAATTTTGAAAAAGCATAAAGATTTGGACTTGTTGACAAATTATTTCAGTGGTTAATCAAGTGGCAAATGGGTGAAAATCAACGTGGTGCCATTAATCTCCTCAAGCCAATTAGTGGTTGATACATTTAAGTGGGCTCACAAATTAGGTCCTCAATTATAATAAAGCCCTCAAATTCTGACAAATTGAAAGGAGGAACACTGATAAAGTTGGGTAGTGTATGGAAATGTACATCCTCAGTGTTTGTGTTGAGGTTGTATCCTGTTATATGAACAGGCATATATCCAGTGTCTGTTTAAAAAGATAAAAGTGTACAAATGAAAACAAATACTAATTGGTGTGTCCTCAGCATGACTACATTATATGATGGAGCTGTCAGAGAGACTATTTTCTCTGAGTAGGCTGCACTCTAGTGGGCAAAGACTGAAAACTCAAGCAGGACTACAACTAACACCTGTCAACGGTGTTCTCTCACTCGCAAAGGGCAAATTTGGGATGTGATGAAGGTCGTAGCTGTGACTCTTAATAAAAATAAACATATTACATATATAAAAACATTAGAAATATTAACAAAAGTCAGCATGGCGAGGCAAAAAGAGGTCCAGCAAAGTCACAACTTCCTGCCTCCCCAACACAGGGACAACATTGGTACACAACATTGGTGGAGTTTGTTTTTGGGATTTCCTGTTTTCAACAGGGTCTCCGAGGCATGAATGACTGAGAAAGTGTCAACCGCACCCTTCAACGGATGACATAAATCTTCACATCAACACCCATCTGTTGTTGTCACACTTCTAATTGTGTAATACACTACAGCAAGAGTGGCTTAAGACAATGAGGAAAAAACAGAACGGCGAATTTGATTATGGACCCCCTCACCAGTCCCTACAATACAGCAGTGAGCTTCAACCACAAAACTCATAATAGAAAAGAATTAAAGCTACGAGACAGTAGGTCGACTACTGTCTCTACTGACCCACTGACAGGAGGTCATGACTCATTTTCATACGGTATGCTTACCCACATAGGCAATAACTGTTTGTCAGTGAATACAGTTTCACTATTTGTTTAAAGAGAATACACAGAGCACCTCATTTACCTTCAGTTTTACATATGCCATAGACTCAGTTTACTTCAGCAATGTTTAATTTGTGCTTGTGGGAATTTACTAGCTGAAGAAAGTTGTTTAAACTTTCCCGACTTCTGAAATGTGCATTAGCAGCGATTCTTACTGTCCCCAGCCATCCTCCATTATCAATTGTGTGTATGCTCTTCTCTAGTGCAGGCAAAAGGTTGTTCTGAATTATTTACAGAGAATGAGTGGGTGAGAGGTGTGGGACTGATTAGGGAGTGACACAGAGGATAGCTACAGTAAATCTCAGTCCCTTTCAACAGTCTGCTTAGGAAGCCGTTTCAAATTCAAATTTTTCAGGAAATGACAGCAGTGCACTTCTTCCTACAGGAATTCTGCAGTATACAGTCGCCTTTCCACAGAATTTATTCTTCTTTTCCATAATATGTTCAACCTCGAGCTAAATCTCTTCCCAAGAAGGTAACAAGCAGAAGCATGCACAGTTCAATGACTGGGCAAATATCAAAGTTATTTGGTTTCAAGATCTTTATTTTTCTGAGAAGATATTTGTCATTTGTCTCTTTTTTGGCACAGAACATTCTTCCCTTTAAACAGACAAATTCATCATCCATGCAAAGAATTCGTATTACCAGATTATAGCTGCTACATGCAGACCACAAAATCCACTGAATAATCACATGTTTAATGACACTTCTGCAGCTGCTTTGTGTCCTCTGATGTTTACTGAGAAGCAAGGGGATACAGATAAACAACAAATAACTGATTCTTATACATTTTATCCTTTACGGCCAGTTTTTGCCAGAGGAAGGTAGGAAGGAATATCTTTAACACAAGGAACCTGCATTGGGATACAAGTCGGGAGGTTGAACTTGAATGAAAATTCAATCCCAAACTATCAGCATGAATTATTCAAACCCCATATCAAATTTCCTTTGTCCGGTCCCTTGGACAAGGGTGACCGTTTTAGGAGGAAGACGATGTTAACATTATGACATTTGAGTGCCAGTCCACACTTTAAAAATGCAGCAGCGAGCCAAGCAAGGCGCTGGTATGTGCTATCACTTTACCTTTAATTCACACTGGTGCATGCCTAGGATGAATAATTGAAGTCTTGCACCGCACTCTTGGCTTTGAGGAAGAATCCCCCTTTCAGCTCTATGCAGTGAATACATAGTAAACACATTCTTTAAAATTAACTATATGTCCCGGGCCCTGGAGTAACTTTTGACAACCACACATGTGCAGTACACAATAGTCTTTATGTCATTATTGGACAAGTTTGATTACTTTGCCTTTATGCAAGATCCCCTTTCCAAAAGATACAATTATCCTTGCAAATGTGCCAAGTACAGACATAAAGTTGGAATACAAACCACTTACAAACTTCTCAGGAATTACCTCGTCTTTTCAATTCCCTGCTTGCACACACACACTCTTCCACAAATGACCAACACACACCAGCAATGTCTCTGAATGAATTCCCCTCCTGTTTGTTCATAAGAACTCCAACAACTTCCACTGTGTCTCGTGCGCAAGTGTGAAAGGTCTGCATCCTGCCTGCGATGCGGACAATAAAACGCAGGGTGGGGCCTTCCGTACATCCACCCAGGCAATCATTTTCTTGTCCTCCTTTATCTCTGTGGCACTTTTTTCCCTCCATTCCATTAGATGACACATGGCTTGCACATCCTCAAAGAGGGAGATGGCGTGCCATTAAGCCATCTAATGTGAAACACATTGTACAATCAAGGCTTTTGTTACAGTATAGTTTTTTTTCCAGCTATTTAACTTGTGACCACACATTTCACATTTCATAGTAAAGTAAAAACTGGGAAGGAATAATCACATCAAGATTAAGATTGATGTTGCACGCAAGTTACAGAAGGCATGTGAACAGTTCTGAAATACATAAAATTTATTGCTGGTAGCTCCGAAGTTAATCATGGTTTCTGCTTTTAATCAACAACATGTGGTTGTGCATGTGGATTACTGAAAAATATAAACTTTATCTTCTTCTATTTTATCATTTTATTTTTTGCCATCATAAAAAGCAACCAAAGAAACTGATTCAGCACACACCACCAGTCCCCTACTGTTCTGAAGTCATGAAAAATAAGGCTGCACAACACAGTTTGAGGTACTTATACTAGTGTAAAATGCTTCATAAAATGCGTTTTCACGGAATTGTTTTGATTGTTAATCTTGTGCTCACATGATCTTAATTGTAGATATTTCTTTTCTCATCTTGCGCTTCTAATTTTCATCTCATATATATATAGCCTGCTATTGTATTGATCTCTTCCTGTAAAGCACTTTGTGAATTCTGCTGTTGGTTAACTGACAAACTGTTCAGTAGTTTATTGAAACCAGTGTTTCCTGCAGGTTGAGAACTTATGCTTGGTGGTTGACGTCATGGTAAATGGGGACGCATTCACTTGCTAACAGATAATTTCATTGTAAATGCGTTGCTAGGAAACAACTGGGTTAAAGCTCATATCCTATCAGCTGTTGACAACAACTAATAATAAACTCCCACATTTAAACTTAAGCTCATGTGGAATGTTTGTGAATGTATGCAATGGCCTTTGTGACTGTTTGAAACCTATACGTTGACAAAAAAAGTGCCCCACTTGGAAGTCTGCAGGGCTACTTTTCATTGGAAGATGCGCCCATATTGGTTATTATCCTTTTCACAATATCCATGTTTACTTTGTTCACTGTCTTCCGGGTTTTATTTTCTGAAAACATAGCAACAAAATGCTGTTCATGAGCAGGTGGAGATACAGTATATAGCTCTCAATTAGGAGAATATATGACTGCAACAAAGCAGAATTGAGGAAGGGGCTTTAAAATCTGCAGCCACTCACTGCATATTTTGATCCAACATGCAAACAAAGATTCAGATGTGCTATGATACACCCAGGAGCAATTTAAATGGCTTCTTTGTCATCTCCAAACAATGCATTTGCACTCTCACCTATTCGAAATGACCACAACTCTCACTAGTCCTGTGTGTAAACCTATGCGATAAGCACAAGCCGCATACACACAAAAAAAACTTCCTGACCCCTGACAAGTTCACACAGTTGCAGTGTTTACTTACAGTTCTCTCTGTCTGTCTTTGTTCAGGCCACAATTGGTCTTCTCCACTCCAGATCCCACTCTAAGGGTTGATTCTTCCTGTGGACAAAGAGTGAGAAAAAGCTGTCAGTGCAGCAATCCCAGAGGTCATCAAAGGGTTAAGAAGCCATGGGGCCGCCTGGAATTCGAGAGGAGAAAGCAGCAGGGCCAGAGTAGTGAGATAAGAATGAAGGGATTTCACAGTTCATCCTCCAAAACCCTGACAGAACACGCCAACTCTTCAATAAGTTTGCCAAAGACTCTACAACACAACAATTCATCAACCTGGCACAACATACGACACCTGCATCAGCACGTACGAGTGAGTCACCACCACAGATGTGTCAGTTCCTCCTCCCGTCTCATCTGATGGGAAGTGAACAGGGGGCAGCTGCTGGCAAACCAGTGCATGACACACAGCATTAACATGATGCTGCCTTTTAACAATTTTAAAGTCAAACTGAAATTTAAATTCTCACTTTTTGTGTAAGGAAATATAAACTATGATGAAACTGCAGCTGCTGTGCACGTTTGTTCATATAAGATAAAACTATTTTTGGACACATTTATGGAAACAGCGTCTACGCTTTAAGACTCCAGGTGTGGCCGTTACTAGGAAAAACGCTGTCAACTTCTGTGGTGCTCTACTGCCAGTAGCATGTCATGGCCCTGTATAGCCTACAAACACTAATACAAGACTTTATTCCCCCTATTCACATATCGTTAATTATCAACAGTTGGTGATAACAATATTTGGGAGGAACTATTGTGCTGTATTGTACTTTCTGTATGTAAGTTTGTATTCCGCTCTAAAAGCAGAAGCCAGTTAGCCTAGTTTGCTAATGTTAGCACTATTTCCCACTAAATGTTACTTTTCGTTCTTGTTATATCAACACCTGTTGAGTTATCAGCAGTGCCAACACATTCAGTGATGTACTCGCCCCTAAAAGGACAAACTTAGTGTGTGAGTTAGCTAGCTGTCTGTCTTTCATGGTGTCACGTGTGGCCCTGCATGTGCATTATTGCACACCGCCTGTGGGCGTCTCTCTCTTGATTTCCCTCCCTTTTACATGCCTTCTTCTGTAGGAGTGGAGCACCTGAAATCAATTAACCATCAGAGAAGAAGGTGGACTTAAAGAGCAGTGTGTGGTGAGAGACACACACACACACACCCCCGACAGCTTGCAGCACAGCTTTTGGGGAATTTTTCTCCCATTTTCTCCCCACTTGTTTTTCCCCAGAGTGTTTTAGAGAGTTGGGTTTTGTTATTTTAGTTTGTTATTTTAATTTGGGTTGGAGATCAACGGTAGTCCAGTTATCAGGGTTTGTTTTGCTTCAGTTTAGTTTAGATTTTTCTTTTGGTAGTTTAGGGGGATGAGCAGGGTGCGATGGCCCATTGCGTGGCCGCCTCAGTAGCTTCCCCATCTTTTGTTCCTTTTGGCTGGGATCTCCACCCCCTTTTGTTTGTTTTCTTTGCACTTTAAGTATGGTTTATTATTTTCAAAATAAATCTTGTTGTTTTCTTGGTAACTCAGAGGTCTTGGCGTCCTTTTATATGTTTCTGTCTCCAGTTGAGTTTTTATTTGTTTAGAGAGGCTGTAACAAATTGGTCCAGTTGTGGTGACAGCAAATGACCAGACTGCAAAAACTCACAGCAACAAATATTCCTTTAACCTAAGGACTCTGTAGGTCAGTCATTTGGTCTATAAAATTTCAGAAAATTATGTAAAATATCACAGTTTCCCAAAGGCCGAAGAGACATCTTCAAATATCCTGTTTTGTCCCGACCAATAGTCAAAAATCTTCAGGTTACTTTTGTGGAAGGCTAAAGAAACCAAAAAATATTAATTTGTATTATATTATAATAATTTGAGAGGCTGGAACCAGAGTCTTGTCTTTTTTTCCCCTCAAAAAAATGACTAAAAATGATTAATCAATTATCAAAGAAGTTGGTGATTAATTTTCTGACGATCGACTAATAGTCTAATGGGATGATGGGACTAAATGGCTAAGAACAACAGCCCCGCAGCTGGTTATCTGCCTGTTGGAACTGAAATAACCAACTACTTTTAGAAAATGTATCAATTAAACAACAATACCGACATTGTCAGCGGCATCAAAAATCCATCCCCTGAAGAACACTAATGTAGGGGGCGCTGCCACTGCAGAAAAATGCATAAAACTTACGCTTCTTGTTTTTGGCAATTACAATGTTGACCAAATACATACACAAGTCAACACACACACACACACACACACCAAGAACTGACTTAAAATGAATTTTAATTTCAGCTCGACTTTAAACTAGAGACACCCGTTTCTGACCATGAATGAGTTAGTCCACACCAGCAGCGCTACGAGCACCCCTATCTCAAGAGTCCTTGTGATCCTTCTAACCCGATCCATATGCTCAAGTGTTGAAATTCCCAAACTTGAATCAACATTGCACAAATCCTTGAATAGTGATTAGCTTGTTTCTGTACCCTTGGGTATAATTTGCTCAACCACGGGTCAAAACTCAGATTGGAGGTGTTTTAATGTGAGAAATTGAGCTGTTGGTTATGAGCAGCTGCCTGCAAACATAATTAAGCCCACTAGACTCCCCAGCAGCGCCAAGGAGTTGGCTTGTGTAGAGAGAATAGGATTTCTAAGTTGACGTAAACAAAACTGGATATGGACATTGAGTTCTGGGAAATGAACAGATGCCCAGACAGACTATCCAGCTGTTTGACATTTGATAACCGTGAGACAGAAGGACAGTTGACAGACGGAAAGCCTGACAATTCAAAAATCTGAGCCATATAAACTCAAAAATTTGCATGAAATGCAGGACTGAACTTGCAAAGAGGCACTTTTTTCAGTATGCAATGAGGTTGCACAAAGCAACTGGTGGATTTTTCCAGATGTGATGAGAGTTACCAGACTACACAAGACAGTAATCAGACTTGTTTGTGTGTTTTAAGGAAGATACCTTGGTTAATAAGCATCAAATGAACAGCAAGTGCTTCTCGTACACTAGACCAAACAGAACAGCACAACACATGAAGCATTATTACATTCTGCTGCTTTAGCCATAAACGAAACACAGAGCTGAGGTGAGATAGCACATAGAAGGCCTACTGTATATCAAAGTCTACTTCCAATATTAAAAAAAAGATTTAGTACCCAGCCAGAGTCAGTGTTCCAACAAGTATACATTTATTCATGATACTTGGGGCTGAGCTTGCTCTCTGAAAACCTCTTCTTAATGTGGATCCATTGGAACCGGCACGGAGAGGTCTCCAGTAACAAAAAGGAGCTGCTTCGGTCTTGCCCTCGCCACAAGCTGCATGTAGACCAACTCCTGTGTTCACAAACACAATAAGCCGTAACTCCTTTGTCAGGTGGTATAACCCAGAGCTTTCTAGGAAAAGTTGTCTGAATGTGTCCCAGAGGCTTTTGAGTGAGGCAAGTGCAGAGGTTACGGATGCCTGCAACTTCAGTCTGGGTCAGCTGTGCCAAATAAAATGAGTCCACATGGTGGAATGCAACTGCCGTGTTTCCTGGCCTCGGTTCAGTTTGAGTAGCTCTGCTCAAAATATGAGAGAGAAGCACAGAGTTATGTAACCGTCTTCAGTGAACAAAATCATTGTGCTCATTTAGAATTTGCCCTCTTTTAGGAGAGAGAAATGGTTAACAATGCAAGTTGTGAGAGTTTCTCCACTTGTCTTTATACATGCATTACCTTACAGAGGAAATGATACGGCTCCTGTTCAGTAGCCTTATGTTTGTTTCTCTTAAGTAACAAAATACATGTAACTGTTATTACATAACAAATTAATGACATATTGTACATGACCAAAATAAGTTGACGCCGAGATAAAGTACCATGAAATACTAAAATCTATAAAAGCGTATCAGCACTCTTAGTAACATAAGTGGACTGGGCTTTCTTCAGAATACAACAGGGCTGCAACTAACAATTTTTATCAATTAATCTGCCAAATATTTTAATGTAAATCATCAGAAAATGGTGAAAAATGCCCATCGCAATATGCTAGAGCACAAGGTGAGGTCATAAATGAGCATAAATAAGGGCTTGTAGTTATAGTAGCTTTAACTGTGTTGACTTTTGTGTTTTTTGGAGGGTGTACAATGAAATATAAGATTTCATAAACTCCCCTTCAGGCCTTTTAACAATGCCTCCGAAAATGTTGGACGTTTGGATATTTTGAAACTGTAAACTTGTGTGATTTACTGTGATTTACCTTGTTGCTTGTAATTTTTATATAATCATCATATTTGGCACTTTGACTGAACTCTGCTGCTCCAACACAGTCAGACAACCCTGAGAGTTGTTGTAAGAATGTCTTTAATTCCTGCTGCAGGTGTGAACTTCAAGCCCAGTCTGGTTGACATGTTTTCACACGGCAGCGCTAGCCAGAACAGATGGAAGGTAAGAGTCTCATTCAGATTAATAATAAAACAGGCCTTGTCTAGTCACATGGGGCTGAGACTTAAGACCTGACTCAGTCTGTAGTTTGTCAGCATTTAGTTTTAAGCGCTGTGATCCACATGAGAGCTTGATTCAGGATATTTCCTTGGTGAATGAAAACCACAGTCTCAAAATTGGGGATGCCAAGGGGGGAAAATCTGTTAGCTTCATTCTGCATAAAGCTACGCAGGGCAACATGTAGATGATGTATTAGTGAAAAGAAAAAAAAAAGAAAGAAACACAAGCAAGTCGCAGGTGAATCATAAAATTTGCAGCATTCACAACCTACCACACAGTATCAAATTTGCTCATATGGCAACTAATGACTTCCTTTCAATACTTAGGCTGAGAGATGGGTTTAGCTCTACAGAAGTCAGTGAACTGTCTGGAGCAGCTGCAAACTAGCCAGCAGTACAAAGAGAATGAAAGACACTTCATAAATCACTGCAGGAATGCAGCCTCATTTCCTCTCCAACCCCACCTTCTCAACAGCTTCTTCCTCCAAGTTCAGGAGCTTTCTACACCACGCAACTGAGACCTGACCATCACAATCATGACACAATTTGCAGCTGTGAGTCTGTTAAAAGAATGATTTCCCCCGCAGCAAACATGCTCACATTTCAGATGTGGGGAGTGTGTAAAAAAGCAAAACAGAAACTAATGAGAGATCCTGCATGTTTGCGTCAGGCTGTTGATTCTGAGTTTATTATTATTATTATTATTATTATTATTGAAAAAAATAATTTGAAGCTTTGGCAGACAGAGTTTGAGAGAGCCTCCACTACCATTTTGACACTTTGAGTGCAAAGTAATGATCCAAATGAAAGTCTTAAAAATAGACTTTCTGTATATGAATTCATAAATATGACTTTAGCTTCAGTTAGATGTGCTGTGAAATCCACCAGAGTTACCATAACTTACAAATGCTGCTGGAGGTAGTTTATTGTAAACATTTAACAGTAAATTATTTGCCAAAAGCTACAAATAATGAGCTATAATTTTCAAGATGAAGAAATAATCAGTATGTAAAAATATAGAGCTGCAACGATAAGTCAATGAATCTATCAACAGAAAATTAACTGGCAACTATTTTGATGATAGATTCATCGTTCAGGTCATTTTTCAAAGATTAATCTGCCAATTATTTTCTCAATTAATCGTTTTGTAAATAAAATGACAGAAAAATGCCTGTTATAATGTTTTAAAGCCTGTGGTGATGTCTTTAAAATGTTTTGTCTGATCAATGGTCTAAAATCCAAAGATACGCAGTTTACTATAATGTATGACACACACAAGTTTGTATGACACACAGCTTTACTTGTCTTACATTTTTATCTAGAGATCCAATGATTAGTTGGATTAGAAAATTTTTGTTTTCAGATTTTTTTTGACCAAACAATTAATCAATTATCAAAAATATAAATCTGCAGATCAAATAAATACTAAAACTTAGTTGCAGCCCTATAAAGAAATCACATGTAGCAAGATAATCAAAAGGTCTAAAAAAGTAATTATTCCTATTTTTTAAATATATTATAGTAATAACTTGACCATCTTCGGTAGCAAGTAATCATTTGTTGAGAGTGGGGACATTTTCCTGTAATTACCAAATACTAGTTAAGTAAAGTTATTATTAGAGGTTGCACAGACCTTTGCATACATTGTTTTATAATTCTTATTTCCTGTACATCATGACATTAAGTGGTACTACTAATACTACTAGTACTACTGTACTGTATATTACATGTTGTTTGTACGTTTGACAAGATTCCATCCGGCTCTTACATAGAAAACAATCTGGTGCAGTAGTCTTGTATTACCAGAGACAGGTTGTGCCCCAGAAATCCACAGGTGGACAAACATCATCCTGGAGAGCAGCTTAAGAGGTGTTTCATCCCAGAGGAAATCATGAGGAACCTGAGCGGCAATGTGCTGCTACCATGGAAACTCTGATAAGCCAACAGATGCCATGACTTTGAGTATTAGTGAAATACTTCAGTAGTCTCACACAAACTTTACTGGCGCCTATCCATTGTCCAGTGTGTAATTCTGTCTTTACTTTCTAAAAGAATAGCTGGTAAGACTTTAAGTCCTGCTATTTACCATTTATCACCAGTAAACAGGTTTATAACACGCTGTAATATAGTTATAAGTCGATATAAAGGACCTTTAAAAGTGTTTATTAATGTATAGTATCTGTGTGCACTTATAACTTCTCCTATGAAGACATTCTGTATTATTACAACTGTATTTTACTATATTCATTATCTGTTTATACACCAACCTCCACTTATGGGTGCCCACAGGAGGAGTTACAGTTGTTGACAAATGCATTAATGAACACATATCTGCTAACAACTTAAATATAGTGCATTATGAGCCATTTATAAAATGTTTGTATACTGCTTATAAATGCTAAAAAATGGGGGACTTGCACTTTTTTTTTTATAGTTTTTGCCTAATAGTGAACCAGATTATGGTTTACAAAAACAAAGAAAAAAAAGTAATAAACTAACTTGCCAACTATTAAATCATAAACCAAAATTAGTTTCTGTCAAGCCAACACTTTATACCCCGACCTGTTTGTTAAAAGGTACTGTGATCATCATTCAGAGAGGCATACACAGGGTGAGGCCTACACATGACTTGCAATGTAATAAAGAATTCAATGTAATCAATCAGTAAAATGGATAATTGCTTTAAATGCGAGTCACTACCAGTATAGAGAAATATTTCAATGTGAAAGTCCAGCTTTGAAAGGAACGCTTACTTATGAGACAAAACTGGTGCCTTTTGCTGGATTTCATGCAGAAGCATTCAAAAACAGGAACTATTACTTGATTGGTATCAGATCAGTCATTTCTAATCTTAGAAAAGGTACAATCTGTGACCCAAATGTACAAAACAAAAAATGCAGACCTTAACACCAAAATGAATGATATGTCATCAGTCCCAAATATCTTGATTGTAGGGATGTAACGGTAAATAAAATTACGGTTCTATATGTATCTCAGTTTTGGAGTCACAGTTCAGTACAATTTCAGTACAGCAGGAAAAAGAAGAGAAGTGGAAAATAACATTTTGGTCTTATTTTGAGAAATGTAAACATCCAACAATGGCTCCCTGGATGTAACCATTACTGAAACAGTTTAGTTGTGCTGCAGTGGAAAAGGAAAACAACTTTTCTGTTTCCTGCAAGGAGTCAGAACACCTGCTGACAGCTGCTTTTCATGCTGATTTATGGTCGCTCAGAACTGGTTCTTACGACGTGTTCAAATCAAATGTTTTTATAGTTATTCTGAACAGCTTCACTCAAAGGCGGAGTGAAAAACCGACTGTCACAGAGGGGATGGGGGAGACGTGATATTGTTTAAATACGGGGATAACGGCGCATATTTTAATAACAGTGTTGCACTCATCCAGCTCCGGTCTCTCGTTCTGACGGCAGCAAAACTACATGAGCATCGGTAACCAGGCTAACTTGGCTAAGCTGGCTAGCATACACCCATGAGCATGCTACAGCTAAGTGGTGCACTGCCAAAACGTTCTGGGTGGAACTTTTCACAGAAATAACATAAAGACTCCTCCTATGTGAAAAGGATACAATAATAGGCCATAAAACTCCTAACAAAATACCAACAAGTAACTCCTTTTCATCTTGTCCAGTTCCCCGACTGCATACAAATTTTGCGAGGGGACGATGTAATTCAAGTGTACATTCAAGCCTGGGGCTCTCTAGAACAATGGAAATCGCGGTCAGAGAGCTGCTGACAAACACAAAATCCACTAGAAACATCACTAAAGAAAAAAAAGAGAAGCAGAAACAGTTTCCTACAAGAGAAAGAAGGGGCCAAACCTGTCAGTTGAGGGACTGCGTAGGGGCTCGGGAAAAGCTTGCTGGTGCTTGGGGGTACAGTGTGTTATCTGCAGCGCCACAGACCTTCCCCTTTGAAGTGTTGCTGAGACACCGACTGAGCCAGGGGCAGTGAGGGTGGAAGGTGGGAGGCTGGAGAAAAAGCAGAGAAAGCAACAAAGGTGAGAAACAACTGTGAGGTATAAAAGATACAGAGACGGCAGAGAAATAAACAAAACATACACGTCTGTTAACTTTTTTTTTTTAATCGTAATGTCAAAAACTGTACCTCAGAGACCATTTACAGCAATTGTGGTTTAGCTGGAGCTTAAACCTTAAGGTCACACAGAACCTATGTCTGTGCCATGTTTATGTCTTGTTTAGGGAGGCCATCTTTCCTTTTAGGGAAGTAATGAAGAAAGCATATGGTGGCCATGTGTTGGAGGACGACTGGCTGCATAGGTGGGCGGTACAAGGGACATAATCGGATGGCAAAAGTGAGGAAAGTGAATCGACAGACTGTTTTGCTTGCTCACTCTGTTCACTGCAACTCTCCCTCAAGGATTATCCTCGCTAATAGACTTAAAGGCACTTTAACTGAGCTGCCAGCTGTCTGCGTCCCTGGCGGAAAGCCACCTAGGTCAGGTCTGAGGGAGGATATCCTACTATGACAATGCAACACATTCCAATAATGCCTTAAATTCTTCATCACACTAACATAATCTACTCCTACTTTTAGTCATACTTACAACTGAACTTTAATCTAAACAAAGACAGAGCTAAATATAATGTAAAAGTATCAAAACTGTCTTCATGTTGAGCCTGAAAAATCAGACCTGCTTAAAGCTGTCAACTTCTGATCAGCTCACACACGATATATTTTAGAGCTACAGTAAGTGTGACCAGAGCAGCACCAGTAGACACGCTACCCACTTTAATTTTGATAAAACAGATAAACAGTAAATAATTCATTCAGAAGGAAGAGCATGTGGGCCAGCAAACTGCGATCTACATACTTTCAAACCGAGAAATTTCTAGCCTGTTTCTGTGTTGTAATACGGAAAAAGTTACAGACATTTCAGTTAATAAAATGTATTAAATCCCCAAACAGACACATGCTAAGTTGGGTTGGTTGAACCTGGATATTAGCAGGGAAAATTTCTACCATAACACCTTTCACATTTAAGAGAAAATATATAATGATTTTTTTCCCCAAACAGTGAAATCACATTTTTAATCCCAATTTCTGGTTGGAGAGAATTTGGAAATAGTATGAAGGGCAGACAGTGAAGAGTGTGCCAAGTTCTGCCAACTGTAGACACCTGTGAAGCAGAGACAAGACAAGGACAGGATGCTGCTGTGACTTTGGATTTTTTTTTTGGTGATTTAACTGAATTGGGAGATTAATATTTAGGTCAGTGGTTCTCTTCTGGTTCACAGGAGACTTCAAGAAGTCTTTTCATGGACCAATTTAGACTTGTAACAAATTCAAAAGTGGACACATTAACAAGCTCACAGGATATAAAAAAATCATTGAGTGCTACTTCCAGGCTGCTACTTATGTACCTCTATCATTAGCAGGTTTATCCATTCTGATTCCTTTCGGCTGATGAAGTGACAGCTAATAATCAATTTGTAGCTATTCAATACTTGACATTGAAGTGACAGGAAAGGCTACTATAATATTTGAATAATCAAGTGATTGTGTTTTGTGTGACTACAATTCTTGTCGTTATTCCACACTTCAAATAAATGCAAATAATCCTCAAGTGGCCATTATTTATACCATTTAATCAATAGGTCCTAACCTATGTTATGGTATGGTTTGATGTTTCAGGACTAGAAAGGCTAAGGGCCAACAGTAATTGGTAAAATATTGTACTGACTGTGTTGAACTAATACTGGGAGACGAGTTAGGCTACATTCAGACCAAAAACAGTCCTGTATTAAAACAATGCAAGGGGCTCCGTTGGTTGGGGCGTGTTGTTTAAGGTACCAGTCAAGACAATGAAATACAATCCAGGAAGTAGAGTTAGAGCTACAGATTCATGCATTTAAATGTTTATCAGACACCAAAACCCTGCACTGCGGTTTGTAACACTCACAGACAGGATTTTACAACTTTGGAAAGTTATAATAGCAACAACTGTTTTATCTTTCATCGCGACAATTGAAAATACGGCATTCATGTGACAAAATAATCCACCAGGAATGTGTATTTGTAAGTGATTGGCCAACGCAGTACCTTGCCTGATGTACTGATGTTGCGTTACAGCAAAAGGTCAGCCAGATACAACTTTTTTGCCAGGCGTGCGTTGGCACCCCCACTGTGTCAATTTAAATAGATGAAAGGGCTGCGTTTTTTCACGTACAGCTAATGTCGGTCTAAACGCCGCCTAAACACTTTACTCAGATTTATCAATATATGGCAGTCCATGGCAGATGAACAAGGCTTCTCTAGAGTTGGTATAATTTTAACACTAAACTAAAGACCCGCAGTAACACAACTGCAACAATCTTATAACAACATTGCAGAAAACCACAAAGTGAAAAAAGTACCATAAACCAGACAGAGATCCAGATTTAGCGAACCTATAAAGATTAGCTTATGAGAGGTCTGACAGGTTCCTCTTGGACCACGAGACAGTGTGAGACCTCTGACCAGGCGTGTAAGAGAAGCCTCCATTCACAAAGAGAGCCGTTTCCATGCCAACAGGACCTCTGCTGGGAGAGGCCTCCTTTCAAACGGTTTTCCTCCTGCACCTCTGCTGCAGTCTCAGAGAAGGACTGGTGGGCATTTTAGAAGGAATGAGTTGTGGGTGGCAGTGCAGAGAGATGCAATTGTGTTAAAGCAAGATGGAAAAGGTCTGAGATGAAAGCCCCAGAGCCTTTACAGTCTCTGATAGGAAATCACGCCAAAACTAGAGATGGCTCTGTGAGCTAGGAACTCACTTATATCCTTTACAGACAACATGGTGACGCACAAAAAAACCTGTTTGCTATCGGTTTGAATGCATCAGGGCTGCAAATAACAGTTATTTCATACAGTAGGGCTGGGCAATTAATGGAAAAGTTAAGTTTAAACCATCATTATGACAAATATTTGCCATTTCTGCTTTTAAAAAAAGTACTAAAACGATTAGGTGATTATTAAAATAGTTGCTGATTAACTTTTCTGTCGACTGACTAAGTGACTAATCGTTGCAGCTCTAGTGCAAAAGCAAAGCCTTCATTGTGAGGTGTGTGCGGGAGACAGACCAAGTGTTCCGGTCGTCTGAGCGGAGTCGGGTTAGCTGTAAACCATGAAACTAACAGTGAAAGTTCAGTATGAGCCACGGAGTTTTTAATGTGCTTTCAATGACGTATGAATGAAATTTTGAAGAACGAGGTTCAGCTATGGGAAACAAGTCCTCTCAAAGCTCCAGGTTAGGGGTCATCAAGTTCCCGTAGTGGAAAAGAGTTAATACTGACTAAGAGAATATGTGGGACAAAGTAAGATTCTCCTCTCTATATTTAAGGTTGTCTTTGAGAGCCAACAAGATCATCTGCTACAGCATAATTTTGGACTAATTTTGGAATATTGTCTCAAACTACCGCTTCCTCTTGTCCCTGCACTATATCACACAGTATTCACATTATAGCCCACATCAAAGCAATAGGCCTGGGAGATTCCTCCCTGTGTTTATTAACCAACTCGGAGCTACATGGCACAGCACTGAATTATTAACATGCTCCTTGTGCCTCACAGATACAGAGCAGAGGGCCATTCACAACTGCATAACGCACCCACGCTCGGCTGTAGTTGCCTGTAAATCTCCAGTAAACCCTCAGAGAGAAATCAAACTTATTAAGAAGGGATATTAAGGAAGTACAGAACAGAAGACACCATCACATGATCGATGATGGCCAAATTGGACGATGAAAGCATTTATTAAAACAAAGAAAATCGAATTTCAAACATATGGAGGTTAAATCTTTCAGTTAGTGTAAGAGAGTGTGTCTGTATGACGAAAAAAAAGGGAATATGAGAGAACTGGATAACAGCAGGGTATGACAAGTGAGTAAATGAGAGGTTGCAGCAAAGTCATCAAAGGGGAAATTAATGTTTGGAGGTGTGAGGAGACACTTCATAAACTAAAAAATACAGAAAGTAATTGTTATTTGCAGCCCTAACTTAGGCTGTAGTAAAATATTGCTAACTTTTACTATGACATTAACAACCTTACATAAATTCTGATTATGGCCAGTAATCAGAGCTGGACATTACTTCAGTTAAGATGTTTACACAGGATGAACACAACAGAATATTATCTGATTAATTGCCAACAACATCTACCACCATATTATTTTCTAACATCACAGTTTCCCTCCAGGATTCAAACTCAAACCCAGGATTTCTCTCAAGTCACTACAATGGTGGCTACTTTTGTGGAATAGCCACTAAATGCTGTTTTAAGTTACTCACATTCAAAGTTATAACTATTTATTACATTCCTATATTTACTGACAAAGAGCTAAGTTTGCTCTTTAGCATCAATAACAAACCATAGCCAACAACAGCCAACCATAGCCAAATCCCATTCCCCAGGCTGTGGACCGGTACAAGGTCATGGGAATTACTGCTTCCAGGCCGTATTAAACAATACGATTCAAGCTGAATTACACAACTTTAGTAGCAGTTTTGCCGTAATTGCCTTGAACTGCATCTTTCCTCATCATTCGCTCTCACGCCCCCAACAACAACAACAACATACTGATTTTGAACTAAAGTAGGTCGTCAGTCAGTCATCTACTACTTGGCTACTGAATCTGCTTGTGCTTTGTTCCTGATGCTGCTGTAACTAGCCAGTTAAGATGAGTCAAAAACAAAAAACATTGAGAGTTTGAGAGCGCTTGAGAGTTTCTTCAAGGAGGGAGGGGAGATAAAAGGCATATTTAGAGCCTAACATTTCTTTAGTTTATGTCCTGCCACCCTTGATGCTGTTAATCCATCGTTCCCCCAAGGTTCAACGTGATATTTCTCTTAAACAGAGCTCCTCAGATTTCCTGGAGATGGGAGATCTCTTTCTTCAAGGTGACTTACAGTACCTCCACACAGAAAAGCCCTTTAATTTCCTCTTTGCTTGATCTCACTTTCTCTCAAGTGCCTCTGTCCACACACAAAGCTGACGGCAGGCTGGACTTTAGTAGAGCCTGCTCCTCTAATCTTTTTGCTTCTGCTCCTCATGCTTGTGAGCCCTGTTTTATTTCCATCTCCATTTCCCCGTCCACTAACATCCCAACACATAACACATCTTTCCTCCACTTGCTGGTTGCTGCTGTCTCTTTCCCGTTTCTCCCTTCGCTCAACCACAACAGGTTTATCACAATTGTTTTAATTAAGCTGAGAGAAAGTGTCACATGTTTAACAAGACTTACTCTCAAGCAACACCTCCCACTTTGAATATATTCTTTGCTTTCACATCTGCAGCAAACACAAACTTCTACCACTTGAAAATCTGCTGTTCTGCAGGAACATACCCTCAATCCCATCCCTCCTCTCTGGACTGTGGATGCTTTCAAACTATAATCATCAATTCCTCACTTCCCTCAAACCAGCTGATGTCAAGATCCACTCACTCATTTTCTTTCTGTTCCACTTCTGACCAAATGTCCCAGTATGTTTCACTAAACAGCATTCTGGGTCCCAAAAAAAGACCTGGAAGACTGCCCATTCTAATCAGACTGCACTCACTGCGTTACTAAAGCACTCCACTCCAACACAGAAGCTTCTCTCTTTAGTCCTCATCCTTCTAGTGCTCCACTGCATCCAACCACATCAACCAGATGGTCCTTGCCATCCTCGTTAACCTGGGTTAACCCAAATTTACTGTCATGGCTTGCCATGTTATTATACAGTGTGTTTACATGAAAACTACTCTAAATACAAAGATTAAGGTATTAATTTGGATTAAAACGTGCATGGGTGCGCACCAATGGAAAATGTGTACATTTATTACCCTCCACTGCAGTGTCAGACTGAGGGGTTTGATTCCCAGTAGCTTTACCTCCAGTTTGGTTTAGCGTTCGAGCTGCACCAGCAACTTGTTTGTTGAGGAAAAATGGCTGTTACAATTTCCCAGAGTCAAATGTCATGTCTTGTTTTGTCTTACCAACAGTCCAAAACCAAAGATATTCAATTTAATATCATGTATGACAATGAAAAGCATTAAATCATCACATTTGAGAAGCTGAATACAGCTCATTTTTGGTGCTTTTGTTTCAAAAAGTGGTTAAAACAATTAATCGATTATCAAAACAGTAGCCAATAATTTTCTGTCCATCGACTTCTGGTTGCAGCCCTAAGTAGACTTGGCAGTAACAAGGATCACAGTACAAAAGAAACCTAAATCAGGAGGAACCAAAAGAAATTTTTAAAAAATGTTTACATGGTTGCAGTTTCCCCATTTTCCCAAAAACACAAAATTACATGATTGGTTTCATAACTGGGTTAACGTTCAGAGGGATATGTGGTTGCCAACAGGAAATATCTCATCAGTACAGCCTCACAAAATAAGTTAAATAAGTCCTGATCAGCATTAAGTTGCCTTAAATAAACATGCAAGAGTAAATATGGTGATTTTGAGAGCTACTTAGACCAGTCTCATCTCGAAGAATATATGCCACCTTCTTGAAACAATGCCCACTATATACAGCCTTAATACTCAATCCCTCTTCATGTTTCGTCAATAGGAGCTTCAAAGCCAGGAAATCTCACTGTCCATATGAGAATGGTTTTAGGAAAGCCCTGGGGTCAGTAACACAGCAACAGTCAGAGGAGTGTGGGAATGTGAAGCTTTCTGCAAACAAAGTCGGGGATACTCCTCATCTCTCAGTCTCTGAGGCCCTGTAGCAATGATCACAGCCACAAAATAGTATTAAATCACACGGATCCATGTGAAGTGAAAGTATGCCATTCCTGTCTCGATACCATCTGCTTATCTTTATAATTTGTCACTTACATTCCCTCACTTCTCCAATTTACACTGTCTCAGGCATACACATGCAGGAGCACATACAGTTTGTCACATACAATGCTTTACACTTAACTGTTGGCAAATAAGAAGGCAAGTAAATGCTCATGCTCACTTTTCAAAAGGGATATTTTGCTGGGCATTTTGTCTCTAAAAGACAGTTGACAGAGTTTGGGTGACAATGAGAAAACACAAGAAAGTTGTGGAAGATTAAGTAAGTTCTGCAAATGTGCGGAAAAAACCGTAGCCATTTAGTTTGTAGATAGAACTGCAGTGATTAGTCGATTAATCGTAGACAGAATATTAATCGCCAACTTTTAATAATTGTTTAATCATTTTGAGTCATTTTCTGACATTTCAGAGACCAAACTACTAATTGATTAATTTGGAAATCAACAGATGAATCAATAATGACAATAATCGTTGGTTGAAGCCCCAGCAGATAATAAACATTCTCTTCTGATTTTAAATCCAGCACCTGCTTAAAACCAAGTCCAACACTAGTTTAGAGTTTAGAGGAGATGTTAAACAGTAACACGTTCAACACAAGAAACTAACAAATGGACACTGTTCTTTACAAATGTCCAAATCTACTATTTCTGTAGTTCACCTGTTTTACAGTCTGACTTTTTAATAAATTCGGCATCATGGGTTGCAGCAGAAGCAGATATTAAATCAGTTCTTCTTTGAAATATTGTAAAAGATGTCATCAATCACTCAACAATGACCAATAGTATCAAGTAATGACATATGTGTACATGAAATGAGCCAACATATTAAAATATAAATATTCAAAATAAAATCAACAATGCAAACTCCCCATGTGTCTATGCTTTCCGGAGTAAACTTCAAAAACCAATTTGCCTTCACACTTTCCAAAACTTTAGCAAAGTTATTGTTATTGTCAGTTAAAAACGCTACTCATGAGCAGTCACTACAATGAGCACTATAAGCCACTTTTCAAATGAGCTATCAATACATTACTGCTGGAGCCAAAGGCAAAACTGAACCGGCTGAACTGCACAAAACAAAGTGTTTCTTTTCTGTTGGCTTAAAATCAAATACAGAGACTAAATTCCAGTGACTGTGACTAACATGTTGTCCTCAATGGATCTTTTCAATAAGTTCTTCAATGGGCAAGCACACATACAGTATATGGCACTTTCTTAGAGACAAAGTTATGAGTCGTTATTCACCCCATTTGATACCCAGCAACAATAAAAATACTGATACACTAATAGTGCCGAATAGCCAAAACCGTTCTTATCATAACACAAGCATGTCGGGTTTCCAGAGCTGAAAAGAACCACAGTGCCAAACTTAAGCAATCCAGAAACCTGTAAATGTTACAGGCTGCCGCGACCATTTAATCTGTTACACAAATGCCAGCCAAAGCAACCTCTTTTTTAACAGTATGGCGACACTATTTACACTAAAATACAAAAATAATAATGATCCCCCGTACAATGTTATGCAATCTGCAATCCAATACAACACTGAAATAAATCCTACCTTTATGAAGCTTCTTGTGTTTGTGGTTGATTAAACTCTGTAGTATTTTGGAGCCTGTTGTTTGTTAAATTTTGTTTTAAACTGCATTATATGGAAAGTTTTTTTTAATTCTCTATGCAAAAAAGCCTTATTAAAGTGGTTGAAGATTTAATTTGACAAGTAAATAGTGAAGTATCTGTCGATTGACCGTGTGAAAACAGTTGGATTCTGTGGTAAGGCTTTGCACATTACATGGATCTCGTGCATAAAGAAAAGCCCCTCTGCAGTTTCACTCTTGTAATCCATGTGATATAAAATGTTTCTACAAGTTCTCGCCCCGAGGATGTTGTGTACAAGGCATAAATCTTAGTTGACATAGTGCTTAAGAGACACCGCCCCAAATACAAAAGACAACTGACAGAAAAGGCATGATCTGTTACCTTTTTCTTTCCCTCTTTTCTTATCACATAGCTTTCATACTGAACATGACGACAACCACAGTAAGCGCTTCCATTCACAGCTCATCTTTTATTTCTGCTGCTTCCAACAGACTTGGACAGGTTCAGTGTCACTGGAGTTTTACTCACTTCAGACATTCTGGGGCTTGGCAGAATATCACATTTTAAAATATATATATATATATTCACATTAGTTTTGTTAGAGATACAAAAGCTCCAACATCATTAACCTCCTCACAACTCTATCACGTTTTTTATTTGGTTCTCTTCTTTGTCGCAAAACCAAATAACCTGCCACGTCAAAATAGCAGCCACTGACAGGAAGGTAAAAACTGGAAGCTAACAACTGGGAAACAGACAAGGAGGCTTCTCATCATGGTAAGCTACACATTTTAAAAAATTTTTTTTTTTAAGTTTCTGCACACTTAAGTATGTGACAGGTGCGTTAGAGGGAAGCACAGCTTGAATAAAAAAATGAGACAAACTCCATCTCACTTACAGCTGGAATACTTATTAGTTTGCAACATTTCGGTCTGTCCGCCCTTCATCAGGTGTACAATGATACTTGATGATGATGATATACCTGATGAAGGTGGGACAGACTGAAACTTTGTAAACTAGTCACTATTCTAGCAGTAAGCAAGAACTCGTGCGGGAGTTTTTCTCATTTTTATTCAATCTAGCATCTTGTACCAGACTGTTCCTATCATATGGAAAACCAGTTGCGGTGTTGCACCCACATCACAGGCTCTGATCACAGCTGCTCACAGTACCACACAGCACAGATAAACAAAGGGTCTGTAAATTAGGCACTGATGGGGCATGGAAAATATTGTAATATTTTTTCACCAAAGCACAACACACTCCATTTCAAAAATTTAAATTTTGATGCAAAACAGACTACAGTGTTCTCATCTTCTGCGTACTGTAATAAAACATTAACACACTTCAGATTTTCATGACATGATTCAAAGACGGTTCTTAACGACAGGCTCACTTCTCATCTACTGAGGACTCAGTTGTTATCATGGGTTCAAGCCTCATGTCGACCCCATTCATGGATGGGCCTACTCGCTCGCTTGTTGTTGGACCACGTTAAATATCAGTCCTTGCTGTCACACTGGGGAGAGACTCAGAACTGAGAGGTCAAGTGAATACAGTTAACTAGCAAGTAAGGTGGAGAAGCAGTAGTACTCTCCTGGAGAGGAAATAAAAGAACCGTGTTCAAACAGACACGGTGATGTAGGTTAAACCAGTGTTGGCTGTGCATCCTAATCTGTCAGCATGTGTCATCTGACCTGAGCCCACAACAAGCTGAACGTGAGTTGAATCTATTAGGGGTGATAATTTATTTCAATGTTAGAGACATTTAACTGACTTCCAAACTACACTAACACAGACATGAGAAAGAAACCATATAAGAGAAAATTAGGGTGTGGATTGAAGTGAAACGTAAACTTTATTTGGTACTTATGTAATGTAATCTTATTTTTTAGCAGTAATATGTGATGAACAGCTGCAAACCTGAGTCTGTGTGAAAACATGCCCACGGCTTTGTCTAACCTTAGACATGAAAGAATGGGGTCAAACTCAGGTTGAAAGGGAGTGTGATGAAGCAGTGTTGCAGTTATGTGTAGCACATGTAAACATAATACCCAGGTATCAGAAACCTAGAAAAGACTTTATCCAAGTTTGGAAAAACCCAGATATGCTTCCTGGAGAAGTGCCACATGTAAGTATAAACCTTATCCAAGAAAGGCATTATTTTCTGTCATGTGTGCAGGTGCATCTTCAACTCATGTTACATTGTTGTTAGTCAGTATAACAAAAAATATGATAAAAAAAAACTATGAAATGATGGTCTAAAAAAGGTCTGACACCAGTAATGCAGATGATAAATTGCGTTGCTGTTTGGGTATTCCTTTACAGATGATTACATGGAGAAGCTAAATCCTACAGAGTGCAAAGTGTTGCAGAGTCCAAGCAGCCAGAAGCCAAACTGGGCTCATCCTCTGCTGTTGAGGTAACTCAGTCGCTACAGAAATGAGATATTTACAAGATGTCTATGAGTCAAAGACATGTCTGCACCAGAAGAGACGATCAGAAACCAGAATTATGTATGAAATATATGAATAACCAGGTTTATCTCTGTTTTGTGTAAACATCATACCCCGAATATACAGCATGTAAACATACTCAATGTATTCAGTGAATAAAATGACTGACTATCTGACTACACATACACTCAGTTGTAGGGCTGTAACTAACAATTATTTTCACCATCAATTAATCTGTTGATTATTTTCTTGATTAAATCAATAAGTTACTTGTTTGGTCTATAAAATGTCAGAAAATGGTGAAAAATGTCGATTACTGTTTCCCAAAGACACAACCTCAAACGTCTTGTTTTATCCCGACCAACAGTCCATAACAAAGATATTGTTTACTATCATAGAGGACTAAGGAAACTTCTTAAATATTCACATTTAAGAAGATGGAACCAGATAATTTGGGAATATTTCTTTTAAAAAAATGTCAAGATAGTCAGCGATTATTTTTTCCACCCATTTATATCAGTTAATGTAGACTAAATATTCAAAACCCCTCTGAGTATAACAATACAATTCAACAGCACCACAGACAACAGCCTATATATGAGCAGAGAGTTCAATGAACACCTCCCTCACCTCCATGAAGCAAGGATTTATTGCAGGTCTGATGCACTATATTATTCTGCATTAGCTCCAGACAATCCAATGTTACTGCCTTCTTTTTACAGTACAACTGCTCCAAAAATCAGAGAAGTCTGTGTAAACCCACAGTGTCCTCCAACATCTCAAATCCTTTAACAAGCTATAAAACAGCGCTGGTTGTTATTGTCATCGTTCATTTGTGCTACCCGGCGCCAGAGCTACACAACCGGAGTTAACGTCGCATGGGGTCAGCTAGCATTAAAACCCCGAATAGCAGAGGAAATAGCAAATAATTCAAATGCTAAATTGCTCCTTAACATTTGTTTTGTACGCCATGACCACGAGCAATAAAACCCACACTTCTCGAGTTTGTACGCTTCGTATAACTAACATGTTGCATGCGGAGTGAACTCTTTGCACTTCGCAGCTTTTGGCTTAGTTTGTATGCAGTTTGTTTAAAAAAAATGGGGGCACAGAGAGCAACCGGGTGAGAAATACAGGTAAGAAACTCGCCCAGCCTGTTTCACTTGGTGCTGGTCACATTACAACAAAGTACGCAGAGCTACAGTGAGCTAAATCTGCTACCTTTAACTTCTTTCCAGATCGCTAACAAGCTCCACATCAACAGAAAAGTGCGTTAGCAAGGCTAACAAGGCTAGCTAAAGAGCTACGCGTTTAGCTGGCTAATGCTAGGGCCCACTTCCACTGGTGCTTTGCTGCAATATTCCCCAGTTGTGATTGCAATTTTACAGTGTTTACCTCAGAAACGTGAAGATGGACAAAGACAGCAGGCCTCTCCGGTGGCTCCTTTGGCTCTTGTATCCAAACCGAGATTTGTAAAGCTAAGAGTAGAGGCTCCGGTGAGGTAAACGCTCCTTCTTGGTTTCCCAGCAGCAGCAGCAACAGCAGCAGCAGCAGTCAGTGTTTGCACCCAACTAACAGCAGCTAGCACGTTAGCAGCAGCGGCTAACTAGCCTCTACAAGACAAACCTCAAGCCGAGTTCGTGTGATGTTAGCGGGCTAGTAAAACACCGCTAACGTTAGCTGCTCTGTCACACCGACGAGACTGTTGGTCGACCCCCGTTCCACTCTGTTACATTTAGTGGGCGACATATGACGGATTCGGAGCATTACAAGAGGGAAAACACATCCACTGAGACCAAACAGCGTGTGAGTGGTGAGATTTTGCCGTCCACAGTCTCCTCAACAACCGCCAGGTTTGTTCGTCTCCACCGACTGGAGAGAATGGCTGTCGCAATATGATGATGGCACGTTTTTTTGTTTTTTTTGTTGTTTTTTTTCTCCAAAACTTTATTTATTTTCAACAAAGAGGTGTAATAACAATTGTCATACAAAAACAGTAAAACAGTAAAAAAGCAACTTTCTACAAGCCAGAGGAGCCCAAAGTCTATTCGTTGTGAGTCCTTGTAGAGTTAAATAAAATGTACTTCCTTTAAAATATTGAAAGTCTTCTTAGCTTTTTTGTTCTTCCATACTGCTTGAGTTGTGTAATTTACTAGGAATGATCAGCAGCTGCATTATATACGTAATATTGCTATCCATCTGACTGAACACAACATATAACATCACATCAAATACATTAATCTGTACATTAGTACCCATTTCTCTATTTATAAAATTTTGCATACATGTCCAAAATAAATTAGACTGATCACATTGAAAAAAACAAATTAAATATTGTTTCCCTACATCTGAACAGGAAAAAACACAGGTATAGTCTATATTTAGCTTAAATCTTTCCAACACTTCTTTAAAGGGTAAATTCGATGTAAAATCTTGAAGGATACGGACATATTTGACCAACTCTCTAAAATTACATCAAAGCAATGAGTATAAACCCAATTAAACTTATTTAGAACTTATTTATATAGAAAATTACAGTAATCTATAGGTCTTTACATTTATACTGTACTATGACGTCTTTAACACACATATTTAAATAGTGTTGATAACATTGAAAACGTCCATTATCATCAAACAAATCTGATACAAAATTAATAGCAGTTTCTAAAGAATATGGATTTGTTTTTAACAAGATTAATGAATTGTTCCAATTATTAATTTTATGAGGACCAAAGTTGTGAACAAAACATATCCTCCACATCAATGGTGCTTGTTGGTGGTATCTAGATGTTTTTACGTAGTTTAGATGGAGACAAAAGTCACAAGATGATAAATAATATTAGATTATTAATATCTTTCATAGCTAATATGGCTTTCCATTAATATTTGCGAATGTTGTTTTCCAAAATACTGTCGATGTTTATCATTTTCTTTAAGTATTAAGTATTCATACATAAAAACAAAAAGATTATCTGCAACATTAAATATTGTAATTGCATTCTTGAAAAAACAATCTGCCATTATGTTTTTTTCTTGCCGATCTTGTCTTTTTCTATTTTTATTGTATCTGCACATATAAGCTTAAACTCTGATTGTACCTTCCATTTTTATTGCTTAGCACTTTTGTTATGGTAAATATAAAATGGAAATATATTTTGACCAATACAGTTTGGGCAAAAAAACAGACATGGGAGGAGAGAGACTCCAATCCTTATTTGCACGGTGTGTCAGAACTCATGCTGTATGAAAACCTAGACCTAATTCTTTCCAGCATATTGAGCCTCATTTATTCATAGGCACAAAAAAAACAAGCTATCGTGGATTAGTGTGCTGCTGCTGCTCAAGTTAGCCCTGCAGTGCCAGCCATGGTTAGCTTTGGCTCATGGTCATTTTCATGCCCTGTATCTGAATCCTCCAGGGACAGTCTGAAACCCTGAGATATCACTAAGCATCAAACATGGGATCCTGAGAAGTGTGGAATTGAGACTGGCATCTGGTCAAGGAATACTGAAAAGCACACACTGGAAACAAAGCAAGGGACTGTAAATATCCTCACTTTGTTACTAAATACACTCAGATGGGAAAGCTGCCGTAGTTGTGTACTTTTATGGAAATTACTCCTTTAAGTGACTCCTCACAAAAATCTGACGTCTTGTTTGAAGTTTTCTGTTAGTGTCATTTGCACTTTGTCTTTCTCATTGCACTTGTTCCTGGTCAGCTACTTGAGAAGTTGTACCACGGCTCTTTCTGATTGTCTGACCTCGCTTGTACGTCACTCTGAATAAAAGCGTCTGCCAAATGACAAAAATGTAAATATAAAATGTGATTTTTCAGTTTGTGATTTTACTGAAGTCACACATCCAAATGCCCCCCGCTCCCCCCACATGTTTTTAAAAATAATAGAAAATAGATTATTATCTTATCGTTTTTTGCATGTTTAATTAATTAAACTGTTTTTTGTTTGTTTGTTTGTCTTTTTATTGTTTGGAAAAACAGTTGTATGCCCCAGAGTTTCCCTACATGATGGTCCAGAAAGTTTCTCTGCCATAAATTCAAATCTAGTAAAGAAAAAAAAGACAACAATTGGTCTAAAATAGTCCAAATCATAGGCACCAAGTCCAAAAAAATGTTGGTATCAGCCTTTACAAATCCTACCAAGCATAGATTATAAATTTATTAGATTATAAAATACAAACCATACTTAAGATCTCTAAATTCCCCTAAATACCAAAGACATGACCCCAGTGGTGCAGTTCCAGCCCTGGTTGACAATTTTATGAAATGTGTCCAAATGGTGCAAGAGGCAATCTTTGATGGGAGGCAGAGGAAGGTTTCACATGGTTTAAATAGTTTGTCACAAAAGACAACAAAAGACCAAGCACAATGACACAAACACACACCCGGATTCCCTGGTGTACGCTGTGTTTTCCACTCAAAGATTGCCCAAGAATGTGATGATTGCAACAGACGGACGATGCTCTGTAACATCACAGCTCTTGAAGGCACATGGCTGCTGGTGCGACTGTGAAATGGAGCTGACGGAGTGTGACAGGCAGCAACAGTGCCTGCTGGGTAGACAATGATTCAGTCCACTGAGCTCTCAGAGAGATGGGTCACTGGAAATATGATGTTATGAATGTGTCATTCAGGGGATTACATCACATTCATATTCACTGTGAAAAAACCTCAAATCAGACATGCCTTTAATCAAAATTATACCAGTCCTCTTACATGCCAATACATATACCTGCTGTGAGACTCCTTTGCCACTGGGTCAAGTTGTAGTCAGGTGAAGGTGTCTCATGTTATAGAGTGAGGTTTACCTATTACATGTTGCTCACCACAGTCGTATTCGGTAAGAATAATTGTGTTTTATTTACATGTAAACCAGTTTAGCCAGAATCTATTGTAGTGTGACCAACTATGTTTGCAAGTGGCGCTGCCTGTGCACACAGTAAGAAAAACCTGCTGCTGCTGTCGTGCTTATTATATATTATTATGTCATAATAATTATATTCTTATAATCTGTGAAGCAATTTTCAAAAACAAAATCACATTTGCTTCACACAAAGCAACAAATTAAAACTGCAATTAAAAGTTTTCAAGATTTGATGACAATTTTTGAAACATTTATCTGCTGAAAAATAGTTTTAGGTCAGGACTCTAGAACAGACAAAAGACCTCAGCTCAAGGATCTCAACCAATGCAAAGGTTCATATGGACCAAAAAGGTCAAAAATATTGCTCAAAATAAGGCCCCAAGAGCCTTAAAAGAACACTGCAGTGATTTAGTATTGCATTTCCATACAGTCTAGGGGACTTATTTAAAGAAGAATGGTCCAAATTGATTTGGCAGTG
Organism: Scomberomorus guttatus; assembly: GCA_038419695.1. Taxonomy (NCBI): domain Eukaryota; kingdom Metazoa; phylum Chordata; class Actinopteri; order Scombriformes; family Scombridae; genus Scomberomorus; species Scomberomorus guttatus. Next base: position 10,918,866 of record CM076447.1, on the reverse strand, counting down.
TCCCCAATATGGGCCAAGCTCCAAAAACACTGCATTTTACAATGCAACACGATAGTATCTTACGCTAGAGCCTTCCTGACTGGTAACCACCCACACATTTTTTAAACTCCACGCCCTCTGTTTGTAATAACAGGGTATCTGTCACCAAGTTCAAGCCAAGAAACCTGCGTGATGTCTGATGTCAGACTTGAAAAAGCTCCTGCAGAGTCACAGAAGACATTACACAACTGTTTTCACAGGCTGAGTAGTTCTTCTTATGACGAGTAAACTCACGTTGACATGTAAAATCAGTAGAATACCCCTTTAAACATAACCAATAAGATGATAAAATTATAAAATCAACCCTAAGCCTTAATGGGAGCCAGTGTAAAGAAGCTCCATTTCAGAGTTCATTGGAGTTTGCAGTTATGGTTCAGACAAGTGAAGAGGTTGTTGCAAGAATCAAGTGGTTAGAAGATGAAGGCATGTAAGATTGTGTCTGTGTCTCTAAAAGGCATCTTAACAGTATCTCTAAGATGATAAAAAATGACTGAACAAGCTGTGGTGTGTGATTCTCAAAACTTAAGTTACCATCAAACACCAAGATGTCTGACAAAAGGGTTGATTTATCTGTGTAAACAGTAAATCACGCAGGCTTTGACGTTAGTTGTCATTATAAAAATATGAAATGTCAGTTGATTCAGCAGTGTCTGACCGGTTGACAGTAGTGATGATGCAGATATTGTTCAGGCTGTCACTGCAGACCGAGCGTCCGGCTGGAAATCTTACGAGACAGAGACTGAAAAGGAGGAGAAAAGGGATTGAGAGACTTATTTTCTCATTTGTATTCATCTTTTTGCATGGATCGTTGTCCTTGCTCCCACAGTCCTTCTTCTGGTGTGAATTCCATCAGCTTTTCATTCATGTCCATCAGACATAAAGAGCTCAAAGAGAAAACCAGGCCAGACTGATCAGTGGATTTACAGCAGCAGACATAAGAGCAGAAGAGTGCACAGTGACAGAAACACATGTTGGACAGATGAACCACACCTCAAACTTGCTATGCTGTATTTAGAGTACTAAAAGTTTTAACCTGATGTAAATATAAATGTCATGTCAAATTATTTGAGTTGGAAACATCATACAACAATCATTTTAGTGTTGTATAAAGGGATAGTTGCATAAATAGAATATTAAATGAATCTAATTAATTATTTATTTAGTCTTTATTTTTTATATGGCACCATATTCAACAAGACAAAGAGTCTGCAGCCATGCTAGCAGCTCTGTGAGGTTGTACTTAGTCAAACTGGTGAGCTAAATGCTAACATCAGCATGCTAACATGCTTACAATGACAATGCTAACAACAATAACAATGCTGATGTATAGCACGTATACGGATCACCATCTTAGTTTAGCTTATGTTAGCATGCTAAAATTTGCTAATTAGCTTTAAATACAATGTACAGCTGAGGCTGATGTTTTACCAATATTTGCTCATCATAAACCAAAGTATTGTACAAAATAAAATTTTGATCTGACAGCAATACAACATGAACAGTCAGAAGATCACCAAAGTTATAGAAAATCATGAAGGGGACATAAATATGTGTACCAAATTTCGTAGTTTTCCATCCCATAGTTGTCAAGACAATTCACTCTGGTCTGGAAATGTCAGCTTCATGGTGGCGCTACATAAAGTCAGGGGATCAACAAAGTCATTAAGATTAACAAACATGAATATCTGTATAAAATGTTATGCCAATCAAATGAGTAGATGTCAAGATATTTCATGCAATATGTGAAAACTTTAAACTGCTGGTGACACCAGAAGAAGGAACTTGAATCATTATACTGAATTTGATGGCAATCCATCAAATAGCTGTCAAGACAGTTCATTCAAAACCCAAACTCATAGATAGATTTTATTTATTGAAATTGTATTCAAAACATCAGCTAAACAACAGCACTACAGCCTTATATGAAATATTTACAAAGGGCATTACTTGAAAATATCACCTTTTGGTATACTGTATTCTCATATTTACAGTGCAACATACTGCAAAATACTGACTGACACTTTCAGAAAGTAGCGCTCACATTTCTATCAGTGTGACGACTGCTTAGATTCAACACTTTTAAGCCAGAATCGGGAATAAAATATTTAAACTGCATCTGTACATATTAACTATTTAGTCAGTGAGTTATTATCTATACTGAGATGAAAATCTTATCAGTAGCAGCTTTTAGAAAGCTGTTTCAGCAACGGGCAATAATTTATCAAAAGACTCGGGAACATAATGCTGCTGATTTCACGCTCTGAGATTTCAAATAGCGTCTGCATAAAAACACTTTCTCCATAAGTCTTAACCAGCTCTGCACAGGAATGAAAAGGAGCGGCCTTCTCTGTCATGCATGCCTACAATCCTCAACAGGATATTTCCCCATTAAAACCTGCAGCTGGAGAGAGTCACATAGTGTAATACAACAAAGAGGCTTTGAGCTGAAGAGAAGCCATCAGCAGAAACTATGAGCAGTCATATCTGTGAGGGGTGGAGACGGGTATTGGCCTAATGCGCTTTGTGTTGACCACACACTCTACAACTACATGAATCTGCAGAACAGGGAGTGTTTGGTAGCTACAGCAGTGGGTTTTTTTTTTTTCATTTACACTAAATATTTTTCACTCTGGCTGATTCATGGAGACACAAAATACTGCACATTGACATTTCAGTAAACAATAAAAACAGGTATGAAAGCATGAAAAATGAATGGCACAACACTGATCATTGTCCTAAAGCACAGCACATCCTTATCATAACAAAACAACAGAACAACTATTTAACATGTTTAAGTCCAATGCTGTCCGCTGAAGACGGCCAAGAGTTGTAACGATCTTGCCTTTAGAAAACTTTGGGATATGTATTTTTTTGTAAGTGTCCTTTAAGAGTCGTGAAGATGTTTTCCGACTGTGTGGTCAATAACATTGCTTTAATATTGTGAGTTGTGGAAAGGTCAGAACTTCAGCGTTGGCAACAATGCACTGTTGACTGCCTGTCCTTGCATGCCGGGAGAGCGTCCTTTGTTAACCTGCAGTAAAGGAATCATGGGAGAAAGAGGTGACAATGTTAGAGTGAGAGGTCATTCCTCTGTGATCTCTTAACTCTGGTGACATTAGTCAGGGGTGGTGGCGGACTTTACAGTCATATGTTGAGAGAATAGTTTCACACTACATTTTGTAGAAGCTTACAAAAACCTCGACTACATTTTCATCGTGATTTAATCTGTAAAATTACTTTTTTGGTCATTTTAGTCCATATAACCAAAGAAAACAATTCATTTTGAATCTGTTTATTTACTGTAATTCAAACAGGTTTTTTTTTTTTATCTTGACTGCAGTGAAGACATGTTCAATCAATTCCATTCAGACTGCGTATTGTACTGTCGTCATCAGCTTCCACACGCATAAAAGGGCGTTCACACAAACGTCAAGGAAGAATCACCATGGACGTAATGAACTCATGACAAGCTCCAACAACAAGACTAACCACAGCTTGCACACTTTCACTTGCAATCATTGTAAGCCAAGTGTGAATTCATTCTGCACAGCACAAACCCAAGAAGCCAACTCATCTGTTACAAGTATTTGGCTGTGGTTTAACGTTTTTTTTAGCAGAATTTGAAAACTAAACTTCAGTATTTGGTAAGTTAATTAGTTATAAGTGTTGATAACTGTTATTTATTAAGAATATTGTACTCTCTGGAAGGTGTCCAGGTGACAGCTATTCCTCATGTTGTCTTGTGGATATTGGACTATTTTTTTGTGTTATTAGCTGGCAGAATACTTGACACTGCACTAATCAATATTTTTTTATGAACAATAAATGATTATGTGTAAAGTGCAAAGGTTCGCTCATAATGATGAATCCACTGAAAATTATCACCCGACTCTGCAATTCCCCTCAGCTCTATGGAGCATTTTGGCATCTTTCAGGTCAATGTTTTAGTTTTCCAACCAGCAACTTTACTGTTTTGGTTCACTCTCAGCTAAAAAAGCTCTGATAAATCTACTTGTACACTACTTGCTCAGCATGAAACACCAGACAGAGAGAGTTAGTGGTGAACATAATGGGCATTTAGCTGCTGGAGAGACAAATATTTCCCTCAGGAGTTGGTGGAAATGTAAACAGAGCTAAAAAGAGAGTGAATATTGGACCAACATTGGGTCCAGTGCTCCAAATAAATGCTAATTTACTCTGTACATAGGCTTCTGTTTGCTACCACATCCACCACTATAACTTTATGAGACGATATTATGTCAGTGTTAGTCCCAAACTGTGTCTGCTTGTTTATTTTTTTAAATTTAGCTTGAACATATTTTCTGATTCTATGGTTCAACTTCTTCCAATGCAAAGTAAATCAAAACTTGATTTCAAAACAGCTTCATTGTATATTGTGTGTTTTCTTTCCTTAATGTACAAATGGGCCTGAGTCACTGTTGAACTTCACAGTTCTGACAAACAAGGCACAGCTGCTACATATAGAAAACAAAACAGAAGATGGCATCACATTGTGCAACTGCAGCAGCAGTAACATCACATTCACTTCTGTTTGGAGCTCTCTTGTGTAATCTACATGTGTACAGAGAGCCTCCGTGTTGAGTGAAAGTACCCTCTAACCCTTGCACAGCTTTGGAAATAAAATCCTGAGAAAAAGCAGTGTGTAAATGACGTTGGTCAACAGTAGGTGGAGCGGACCTTGACCTCGCTTTCCCAGGCCTTCCAGTAAGGAGACTATCCTGAGTTAAGTTGCGCCACACTTCCATGCATGCCTTTTGTAATCACTAACAGATGTAAGTGAGTGTTTGTGCTTTCAAACAGTACCATGTGTAATGACAAAAGGGTCACAGTTCATCAGCCATAGCTATACTGAAACCAGCTGGTGCATCACAACAAACCGAGGCTGGCAGAAAAAAGGAAACTATTTGGAAAGGCTTCTTATTACCCAAGTCGGCTGTTGATCTGTGTTGTGTTAGCATTATTGTGTAACAAGCTGTATGTAACAGGTTGGTTGTAATACTTATGGCCCAATGTGTACCCCCCCAGGCAACTAAATATTTACTTTGTTATGTGTGTAATCATAATGAGGTAGTACATTAGAAGTGGGTTTTATTTACATCTGCTGGACCATGGTCACTGTTAGTATTCTTGCTTAATAGAAAAATATTGCATTCTCCAAAAACATTTTTTAGAGTCCATTAATTAAGGAAGTCACCAAACTCCAGGCAAAATATTACCAAATTTGAAAGAAATGTAAAGCGATTCAATGTTTTATAAGGTAGCCAGGAAAGATTACTGATTAAATGATGACATTACATGGAATAAATGACAATAAATTGAATAAGGTTTGGATGTTTTCATTGAGTACACATAAATATAATAAGTGTAAAATATGCTCACCATAAATAGACTGAGGCCTATGCCTGTTTGGAGTCCTCTGCAGTTTCACCTACAACAAACAAACCAACAAACACACCTGTGTCATATATATTCACTAAATCCTCACAAATGTGATCATTCATGTCATGAATGTTACAAACTAATTTTTCATAAGTAATTAAGTCATAAGAAATGGCTAACTGACACCAGACGTTGGGTACTGTGACATTACTGTGACAGAGACATGAGGTACTGTGCTGTATGTTCGCCTCTCATGAAGCAACTCTGACCTCTGCTGGATAAACTGCACCAGCTCATGTTAAAGGTGCAGTGTGTAGAATTTAGTGGCACCTAGCAGAACAGACTTGGCAGAAATGGAATATAATATTCATAAGTATGTTTTAATTAGTGTATAATTACCTGAAAATAAGAATTATTGTGTTTTTGCTACCTTAGAATGAGCCCTTTATATCTACATAGGGAGCAGGTCCTCTTCCACAGGGCTCGACATGTTGCACTGCCATGTTTCTACAGTAGCCCAGAACGGACAAACCAAACACTGGCTCTAGAGAGGGTCTTTCACATTTTTTCGCAAGTTTCGCGGCCACCGTAGGTTCTTCTACACGCTTGGAAGGGGGAGGGGGAGGGGAGGGGTATTTAGTTGGTTGCAATCTGCAACCTCACCGCTAGATGCCACTAAATCCTACACACAATTTCCTCTCATGCTCATATGTTGTTATTTGCCGTTTATTTTACAGAACCCTACCATCTTTTTTCATCCATTGGTCCAACTCTTCCATCTCTAACTCCAATACAGAGGGCACGTCTTCTTCAAACATGGGCCTAAAAAAGACACACAGTGTTTGAGAAATCAAATGAGACTCAAAAATCAAATAAAAAAAGACTAAAACCGTCAGCCATTATGTCCTGCCACCAGTAGTTGGTTTCAATTGAACATTTGTTGCTGTTGCTACTATCAACCACTACCAGCCATTTTGTCTTTTCTGTGTTAAAGCAGTATTGACAATCATATTTCATCTACTCCACAAATGGCCCTTGTTGCAGTATACTCTTTTTTAATATAGCTGTTTTGTGACTGTTGATTTGATCTTTGTTAATTTAGTTTTTCTACAACCTGTTTAGGCTACAGCTAACCAAGCTAGCCATGAGCATTAAGCTAGCCATAACTTATGTTGCTAATAAAACACAATTTACTGTTGGGCTACTTTTTGCATTATGCATTTTATGCGTTATGCATTTTACTCTTTTTGCTTTTAGTCTTGTATTTACTAGATAAATTATTGTGTTTTACTGCTTCTTATGGCAACTTAATATTCTTTCCTCCTATTATGAGGGACAGTGTAGGCTAATTTGGGAGTGTTGTGAATCAGTTTCCTTGTTACTGTGGTAATTTGTTTTTGCAATACTATCAGTCTAACTCTTGTTTACGGAATTTCATCTTTACTGATTTTTAATTCTCAACTTTGAATTAATTATAAAAAAAAACAGTTTTCACAGTTTCTCCATTGCTTACAGTAAAGACTTCAAAAGCCAATAGCTGTCTTCAACTGTTATTGGAAGTATGTTTAGCTCGTTGCATAGCTGTGCAACTCCACACATAGCAAGCACAGATGAATGTCTAAAAAAGTCTAAAAACAAAAGCAGTTTGGTCACATCAAAGTATCAAGACTTGTTGATGTTTGACATGCAGCGGATGTCAAGATAGAAGGAAGATATAACACCACAAGATATGTAACTCGAACATCCTTTGAAACAGGAAATTAGGCTACACGTTGACGGTAAAATCTTACTAAGCATTATCCGAACATTGAGTGCAATGTATTTCAACATTTTTATGTTTGCTAAAAGTTAAATTAGCAGCTGCAAAAACATTAAATGAATTTTCAATGCTTACATTGGCACCGTCTCTGCGCCGGCCTCATTAATAAATGGATCTTCTTTTCTTAGATCTATAAAAAGAAAACATGCTTTAATCATCTTTATTATGATAAAATGCCAGATAGTACCAATTAATAACGTACATCTTTTACTTTGGATTTATAAAATACAGTTGTGAAATCAGCTAATTTGCTGGGTTTTACTTTTTCAATATCAATTTAATATAATACAAAAAGTCAGACTCTCCCATTAGTTTCCCCAAGTCACAAAAAATATATTTTCCCACCATATTGGTATCTAGCTGTGCACATAGTTATAGTATTATTTATCAGATTCACAGTAATTCTTGCTGTCATGGACGCACCTTGATGCTCCGGTTTTTTGTTCCACCTGCGTTTGATGAAAATATAGACAACTATGATGGCAATGATTACCACCACCAGCACCACAGGGATCAGGACTATGATGGGACTCAAACCGGCCTCCTTCTCCTGCGTTGTGGAGGTCACAGAGGTGATGCTGGAATCCCCTGGAGTCTCTGAAATGTCGGCAGTTTTGTGATTTGGTTATTTTTATGATAAATGTGTCCTGCTGCATTTCTGCAAATCTACCAAAATACAAAAAGGTCTCTGTTTGGAATCAGATGACACAGATTACAGTTCAGGGTTTTGTTGTCATTAGATTGAATTTAGTTTAATGATTATTGTATGAAAGTATGAAAGTGATGATTGTTACATTTACCATAATCCAGTATTTGGTCTGATATACCTGTGGTGAAGAGAGCAGAGCCTTCTTCTTCTGTGGTGTCTACACCTGGAAACAAGAGTAAAGGAATCAATACATGATTTTACAGAAAGGTTTCAGTGAGTACTGTGTAATGTACTACTTTTGTTTCTTCTCTCCACTATATGAAGCCAAGAAGTGACGTCAGATGGTATTAGGACATCAAATGCTGAACAACTGAACTTTGAAACATTTGTGAAATTCTCTTCCTGAGGGTAGATGGAAATGTTTTTCAGCAAAAAAAAAAAAGCACCATGTAGAAAAAACTGTACCTGAGTCTAAACTGCTCTCTGTGGGAGAGGAGGTTGATATTGAAGGGACATCAGATGGGAGTTGCTCTAGAAATCCAGACAGGAGCATGTTATCATGATGCCAACAGTACACTACATGGCCAGAAGTATGTGGTCACCCGAACATTACACCATACACCATGTGGTGGCAGGCATTGCAGCAATATTCCACAACAACAGTTTCCAATGCTCAATTTGTGAACCTGAGCAACACTTTTTAACCGGGGTGAGAAGGCAATAACGTTCTTTGGAAGTTAATCAACCGTAGTCTCGTTAAAGATATGATATTATAATATCAGATCACAGGACATTTTAACATTAGCTGTACCTTTTGTTCACACTGAACTCGGAAGAAGTGGGTTCAAATATTATGCTGCGTACAAAAGGAACGAGCTGCAAAACGAAGCAAAACGAATGAAGTTACACTCTCTAATTTCACTTAAAGATTCTAAAAGGCTGTACTTATGTATTTGCAACCCCACTTATAATTGCTTTTCTTAATGTGAAAAAATAATGTCTAACGTGTGCCTGTGAATTAGCTGTGCGCCTGTCTTTGCTTAAACTGTATATATATGTTGATCCTTGTACACAGGTCTCTCTTAAAGAGATCCCGATCTCAGTGAGACTACGTGTTACCCCACCACCACTTAGGTAAATGACTATAGCCCCTTCACAGGTTATCCCCTAGACCCTAGAGTTTCTCAAACCCCAGTCCATGGACCTGTGCCAGTCCCTGGGATACTTTTGACCTGTCCCTGGCTAAACTGATACTGGTTATTGTAAATCGACTCTATATTTTTTAGTAGTCTAAACAGTCCTCAAAGGACAGCACTTGCAGATTGAAATAAAAGGTTGAGAAGCACTGCCCTAGATTTATGATACCATCCACAAGGCCAGGTGATTTAAGACGGGCAACAAGGTCTCATTCACACAAGGATGTGAGTCTCTAAGTGAAAATCAGATATTTCCAATTGAATGTTATTTCTGGTTTGAAGGCTGCAGAGTGAATGACACTCCATGTTAAGGAAAAGCTCTAAAAGTACATTTGTAAGTGTGAGAAATATTGTCAACCAAAATTCAGACAGTGAACATACAGTACTGTGCAAAGGTTTTAGGCACTTTAGATGTTTAGGTTCTTATCCATTATGCAAAGCGTCTGATCACTCCCAAATTCATTCTGCAGCATGACAACGACCCCAAACAAACAGCAAGAGTCATAAATAAAAATCTTCGGCAACAAGAAGAAGAAGGAGTCCTGCAACAGATGGTTTGGCCCTGATCTCAACATCATGGATGGTCTGGGATTACATGAAGAGACAGAATCCACAGAGGAACTGTGGCGAGTTCTGCAAGATGCTTGGAACAACCTGCCTGCCAAGTATCTTGAAAAACTGTGTGCAGGTGTACCGAGGAGAACTGCTGTTGTTTTTAAAGGAAAAGCGTGATCACACCAAATATTGATTTCATTTAGGTTTCTTCCGTTTACCGAACTTTGTATGAAGTTAAGTGATAAATAAAAAACTATTCATGACATTATTTTTGAAAGCATCCTCACTTCACTTTTAGTGCCTAATATTTTTGCGCAGTACTGTATATATAGTAGGGGAGACCGGGTATGGTTGTAACACTTTTTGCTTCAGCACCTGTAACTCACTGAATTTTTGAGCTACAGTTCTCAAACTTTTATACAAAGTAGCCACATTTGTTTACTACAAATGGCACCAATTCAAACCTCTGCAAGAATATCACAGACCTCGGTTTATTGAAATAAAAGAACAATGCAGAACAATGTCTCTCTCTCTCTGTGACTGACCATAACTCAAATCCACTTTGTTTGACTCAGGAGTGTGTACGTGTGTGCGTGTGGGTGTAAATTAGTCTACTAGAACAAACTTCCTTAACAGTATGTATGCTTAATGAACACTCTACTACAATGTACCTGTGTAAAGAACATAATAAAAAAACAATGTCAATGTGTGTGTGTGTCTGTGTGTTTATGTGTGTATATTCTTAATCAGAGTCACAATGGTGACAAATGAATGTTGGTAACCCTGGAGTGCAGGCTTGGTGGGCCCAGAGACTGCATAGGGCACATTTTACCCACACTGCCCAGGCATTCTGTAAAATTATTAAAATCAAGAAAGTGTTCTTAGTTGTATGTAAGGGGATGGTTGTAACACTTTTTAAAGATGTGTTACAACCTACCTCACCCCTGTCAGCCATTGTTTAGCTAGCTGTATTAGCATAGTGGTTTGAAATTAGCAGGGGAAAAATGCATCACATTTTGCCTGAGAAACTACAATTTAATCTAATGTAAGTCATATGGTTTTATGTACAATAATATAAATATAAGTACTAAACAAAATATAGTCTTGGTCAAAAAATGTACTTTCTTACCTCAAAATCAGTTTTTTCTCTATAGAATCTGCATGCACCTGTTTCCAGTCTTGACAACCACCATGTGGGATTGGGGAGGAAATGGGTAAACACTGAAATGATCATATGACCCCTATCTTATCCCTGATTGGTGGAATTGGTGGTGTTACAACTCTCCCCATGTTACAACCATACCCGGTCTCCCCTACATACAATATGTAACCTTTGTATTGTATTATGTATGTTTTTTATGCTGCCCTCTCAACCAGGTCTTAAAAATATTTTATACCTCAATAAGAATTTTACTCAGTTAAACGAAAAATTAAAACATTTCTTATTTGGACCTAAGGGACACCCATGTCCACATACTTTTGGCCACATCATGCAAAATCATTTCTGGAATTTATTTTATTCCTCATGTCTCACCTGTCGGCGTAACATCTGTGGGTATCTCATCTGCGCCATTTTCATCATCTTGGCATAACACTGCAATTCAACACCGCCCATTACTTTATATCTCGGTAATGTTACATCATTGAAATGGATGAAGACACAAGTGAACAAAGAGAGTTAGTTGCTGCAAGGGATTCATCAGCCCAGTTTCTAAAACCACATCTGCAGGTAAAAACAAGTCCTGTTTCTTACCGGTAAATAAACTGTCAAATTCAGAACACACAGGAACTGAGGACTTCCGTGCGCATGATTGTACTGTAAGCAGTTGCTACAAAAATCAAAACTGCAAAAATTCACCTATCAGACAAAGCAGAGGAGGAGGAGATTTCAACATGTTGTGCAATTTGTTCCCGACAGAACTTTGTCATGTTCACAATGCGAGAAAATGATATCCTTGTTTAACGGAAAATGAAAGCCAATGTTCATTTTTTAAAATACTGATATACTGTAGGGCGTTTTTTGAAAGGTTGTGTAGGCTGATGTTGTTTTATAAAACTTAAAAAACATGAATTTGAAATGCAGGAGGGATTTCTAAACATGGCAAAAGTCAAGACAAAAAGTGGATTTAAGTAAGACGACCGGACACAAAATGTTAGTACTTTGGGTCCTAAGTACTTTGGCTATCATTTAATTCATTATAGAGTAACAAAAGTCGTGTAACTCCCAAAGTATCAGTAAGAAGTTACACTCACAAGTCAAAGTAAAGCATGAACGAGAGATCAGGGAGGAGACGGGAAAGTGCTGTTGAATCAATGAGTAAGCGGTCCTACCTGTCCCAGTCAGCGTGGTCAGCAGCAGCAGGAGCAGCAGCACAGGGGTCTTTACTCGGGGGCCTCTCATGTTACCAGGCCAAGAGGCAGACATAGTGCCATTGTGTGCCCGCTTCCTTCTCTACTGTCACAGCATCACACTTCCTGATCTGACTTAACATGTTAAATGGGAGGAAAAGAAAAAAAAAAAAAAAAAACCCTCACGCACACACCCTCAAACTCACTCAGACAGCTCACTCGGATGTGATGCAATCAACTGTGTGCTTGTAGCCACAAGTCTGACGGCTCCTCAGCCGCAGTACAATCACATTCCTGCTGGTTAGGTATGCAGCCTTACAGAGTGAGGGGGAAGCTGAACAAACAATTTGCATGAACTCAGTGAGTCCCAGCTGGTGAGGTATCTCTTGAGAAAATTGTCAAGATGTCTAGCTGCTGAAAAATAACTCACAATCTGAAGCTGGAAAGTTGCTGCGTATTTGTTTGTTGATCTGTTACTTGATACGAGCTCAGGCAAGATTATGAGTCATTCTTTGTGCTAAAAAACTGATCATGAATTGGAGGGTCATGCTGTTATGATTATCTATGGTCGAGGGCTGTTGGCCTACTTTAAAAGACTACAATCTTTATCTTGCAGTAGAGACTCAGCGGTTGTGGGTTTCAACATGATGGGTTTGTAATTTTCTTTCAACTGTGACTTTTATCAATGTGTCAAAAATAATTTATGACTTCCTCTAAATATTGGTAGCTAGTCCTGAGAAGCCCATTGTCAAAAGATCTTTTGGCAATATCTGCTGACTCTTGCTGTACATCAGGCAAAAATCAGGCTAAAGGGTAATCCAGGACTGTCTTTTAAAGAACAAAAATCCTTTATGAATAAAACTTGAATATCAATATTACACAGTATGGACATCAACCTAAAACAAGACAACACCAACAACTCCCTCGAAGAGTGTACAGTTATGCTAACAGCTTTAAATGTTAAAGTCAAGATTAAATGAAAAATGCTTTTTAACTGTTTTAGATCACATCCCCGGTCATATTGTGCACCTATTTACAAAATATGCCCAAAAAATACAAAAAATAAACACATTTCTCTGTATTCTTATATCAAAATCAATTCATGTTTTCTTCCTGTAAAACAAAATATGACGTGTGCTTATGTAGGCTTGAACCAACCATTTTCAACCAATAATATCATGACATCCACCCATCAAACAATCATCAACTTTTAGGCACAGAGCTAAAATTCATTGTGACATTCCCACTTTTCAACGTTCAAATCAAAATTCTTCCCAACATTATTTCGATACTCTCGAAATGCTGTTTCATCTGGACTTTAACATCAGCATGCTAACATGACAATGCTAGCATACTGTTAGCAGGTATACTGTTTACACCGTTCACCCTCTTAGTTTAGCGTGTTAGCATGCTGACATTTCATAAATAGCACTAAACACAAAGTACAGTTTTGACCTGATGATGGCACTAAATGAAAAGTCAGAGGATCACTATTTATTTATCCATTTATCCAGTTTATCACACATCATTTTCTTTTTGTTGCACTCACACAAAACTTAACCAGCAGTTACATGAAACTTCAAAACACACTGATTTATTTGGAATAAACATTATGTTGAATTTACAGCTAAAAGTTTACACAGCATAAACTTTCTGGAAAGAGAGGCCGGTAGAAATTGTACAGTAGAGGACGTGACAGCAAATTAAAGTGACAACTTGAGCTAAATCATGTTTTACAAAAGTTGGTTTTACAATACCGGTTTACGTCAGAGGAGCCAGCTCTTACTGTATGACTGCTGTCTCTCCCTCAAGGATTTATTTATCTAACTGAGTCATATTATCTGAGTCAGTCTGTTAAAGGTGGAACTCGCTTCACATACACATGTGCACACACACACGCACACAGGGCACACACAGAAGACGTTAACCTCAACAGTTAACCATAAAGCTATCTATCTATCTATCTATCTATCTATCTATCTATCTATCTATGAACAAAACATATGATAAGCTTATAAAACACTATGCATTGCTATATATTGCTCAGATGTCACCAAAGACAACAGTACTGTCATTTTTGATATTTTAAGCACATTTTGCTGATAATACTTCTGTACTTTTACACAAATACAATTTTCAGTGCAGGACTTGTACTTGTAATGGAATATTTCTACACTGATTTTTAGTATTTGTTCTGAGGAATTTATTGTACAACTACTTTTTATCTAGGTATTTATGAGAGGTGCATTACTGTTGAATTATTTGGTACTGTGTCCAAGGAAAATTTCCCTCTGGGACAATAAACTGCATGTCATTGTTCCCTAGTAAGGTGTGAGGATTTTAGGGGCCAGATCATATCTCCTTGGAAGTATTTTTTTCTGCTCTTGTTGGCATTGTTTAGGAGTTCTTAAGAAATCTGAGATCACTGCAGAGAAAGGTCACATGAAGTTTTCTTTTACAGCAAAAGAAAGTACAAGTTCAGACACGCATCCTGTAGAAACGTGGTTATCTTAGTCCAAAATCATTTGCACTAATATGCTGTTACAGCCACCGTTCTGGCTGCAGGTATTTGTTCCCATTCAGCCACAAGAGCATTAGTGAGGTTGGATGCTGGGCGATACGGCCTGGCTCAGAGGTCACTGAAGTTCTTCCACATCAAACAGGGAAAACCGTTGCTTTTTGGGCCTCACTTTATGATGGCGGCATTATTTAAACAGGAAAGGGCCTTACGTAAACGGTTGCACAAAATCTGAGGTACACTGCTGTCTGTAATATCACTGTATGCTGCAACACTTTTGCTTAATTTGAAATAAGCTGCCTAGACCTATGAAAAACAGCCCCAGATCAAAAGTACACAAAAGCAGTGGTGGAAAGTAACTAAGTGCTTTTACAATTTTGAGGTACTTGTACTTTACTTGAGTATTTCAATTTTATGCTACTTTATACTTTCACTCCACTAAATTTATTTGACAGCTTTAGTTACTTTTCAGATGAAGATTTGACCCCTAGGTTGGGAACCACTGAACTAAACTAGCTAACTGTATATAAAGTAGTTGAAACTAGCTCCACCTCCAGCAGCTACAACAGTAACATGCTGCTTACACACTGATGCTTCAGTATTAATAATCTAATGATGTCATATATAATAATATATCAGTCAGAGGGATGAAACAAGTACTACTTTAAATGTAGTAAAGGTACATTTAAGTACATTTTGCTGCTAATACTTATGAACTTACTCACTTAAGTAGGGTTTTTTATGCAGGACTATTATTTGTAATGGAGTATTTTTACCATTGCTGTATTGGTACTTTTTACTTAAGTAAAGGATCTAAATACTTCTTCCACCACCGCATAAAAGTCATGGCAGGTGTGTCCACATATTTGTAGCCACATAGTGTATTCCTAAACTGCAATTTTAGCCACAAGAGAAGAAGAATACTGTCTCATCTCAGGTAATACCATCAACAAATACAAGTTCTGGGCGGAAAAAATCAGTTAACTTTAAATAAGTTGTTCCTGATTTTGGCAGATTTTAAGATGATAATGTTTAAAACACACCAGAGCTCGCTCTCCTGCCTCATATCTGACATGTGAACATATGAACCAAACAAGGCCTGAGGTGCTTGAGGAGCCTAACTGGTCTCAACTGGTCCCACTTAGGCAGCTCGAATCAGACTGATCAGTATCATCGTCTCCACACATGTTGATGTGATCATCTTTTAATAATTGACATGTTCTGTTTAATTAATTATGCAATTTTGACTTTTATATTCTCATTTTTCTGTCTTACCTTGTCTAATTTAAATAATATAATTTCATGTTTTTGCGAAACACTTTTTTAATGGTTGTTTGGGAACGACAGTGAGTGATATATATGTAAAATGTGTTTATTATTATAAATCATTTTGTAACCACACTTTTTGTAAAATAGTGGTAATCTCATTTTTAAATGATACTGTTAAAGTCACAGCTGAGCCTCATGTTGTAAAGACGTGATGCATTGATATAAAACATGTACACCTAATTACAATTTATATTATAGATCAGCAACACTTCACTTTAAGTCCCCCTATTGAGCATTTATAAGCAGTGTATAAATCATTTAATAAAAGGTTTATAATAACACATTATAATGTAGTTGTTAGCAGATATAAGTGTTTATTAATGTGTTTGTCAACAACTACAACTCCTCCTGCAGGCATAACTGGAGGTTAGACTAGAGTTAATTACATGTAATAATATGAAATATTGTCTTCACAGGCGAAGTTATGATTGCTTTCTGCTTACAGTAAAGTGTTGTGTACAGGTCTGTCTGAAAAATAATATAGTAAGTAGTTTTCTCTGCAAAATGTAAAGACAGACAAAGTAAAGACAACGTCAGTCCTGGAGGTTCATAACTGAAGAGAGCACAATTACAGTATTATATTTTAGGATTACATTTTCTTTTCAGTCACTTTTTGTCTTTTTTTTTTGGATGTATTTGAACTAATCTGTACCCAATGCCAAGCCATCATTAAACTTGTTGAGGTATTATTTCTACATGGCATCAACATGAATTAAAACCCATAGATGGATAATCACAAAAAACACAATAATTAAATCGATTCTTTGAATTACAATTGAATGTGTCAGAAAATCTAAATTCAAATGGAAAAACAACATTTGGTTAAATTCTAGGCCCCTTAAACCACCAGAGATTCAGGCAAAATTGTCAACTTTACTTGAAAGAAAATGTTTAAACTCCACTCAAAAATGCGGTTTTCTTCTTGTTCCTGCAGTTTGATGTTTGAGCTTCACTGTGCAGTTTGACACTAAAAGGCTGTTTTCACATTCTTGAAGTCCATTCTCATTGAGAATGGACTTTACAGTGAGTGAAATAAGAGACATCTTCTTTCCTGCAGTTTAACTTTTGAAATAAAAAATATTTTCATATGCATTGATTCTGGGTCTTTCAATGAGGGAGAAGAAGTAGATGTCATTGTGAGGATTTTTAAGGAAGTAATTGAAATTTTTTGTGAAAAAACTATATCAGACACATATTATAACTCAAGTGGGTGGGTTCCTGCAGCTTTTTTCTTTCTTTTTTTTCTTTTTTTTGTCTCTTGTTTTCGTTTGTTTTGTTTTTGTGAGCTTTCAGTAGTATAAAAACACCTTTAAAACGGCAGAAAGTATAGCTGCACCCAGCTGGAAAATGCACACAATGTAGCCAACCAGTAACAGTCAAACATTTACTACTTCATTGTGGAAAATACAATATCAAGAGAAATCACCTTCTTCAGTCACCAAGGAAGGCAAAACATCATAACTTTCATTTCATTATCAGGTCTCCTGGGGAAAACAACAGGCAAGAGACTGTGGCATTATTAAGTTTTTAAAAGAAACTGGTTTAGCTAAAAGAATGTAGAGTTGTAGAGTTGTTGTTTTTTTTTTTTTTTTGGATTGATTTCCTGCATAATCTCTTGTTCCACACTTCAGTCCAGTTGATGGTGGCACCTCTAGGCTGGTTTGCCAACCGCCAATAAACACTAAGGAAGAAGAGGAAGAGAAGAAGAAGAAGAAGCTGAGGAAAAGAAGAAGAAGAAGAAGCTGAAGAAGAGGAAGAAGAAGAAGAAGAAGCTGAAGAAGAAGAAGAAGAAAAGAAGAAGAAGAAAAGAAGAAATAATAGTTATGGCTTGTTTTTCTTTTGATCCATTGAGATGCACAGTACTTTGGTTATACTATTATTATTATTATTATTATTATTATTATTATTATTATTATTATTATTATTATTATTATTATTATTATTATTAGTTAAACTGACATGTTTATTTTTATATATCCTCATACATGTCTGGAGGGGATCTTTAATCATACTGAATTTAAGAGAAAATGAAAACAGGAAATGCGTGTTTCTTGGATACACATAGGGACATCATTTGGTGACGGACCAACCCACTTCCGGTCTAGTTGTCAACAGAAGACAGCCACGCGACTTCAACGCAGATAAAATGGTAAGGCTGGTGTGGAGTAGCTGCATAATTGTTTCTGTCCGTGTTTTAATGGTTAATCAACATTATTTTAAGTATCATAGTTAGTTTAAATTATCGCTGAATTGCTGTAATTGTTAAATCTTTTTGTTATTTTCAGCCAAAGGTTCAGAAAGGAAAAGTCCCGGCGAAGGTTGTTCATCCGTTCAGCAGGAAAGCTGCTTACTTAGCCCGAGAAGAAATCAGGCTGAAAAAGAAAGAAAGGTGTGTTTGAGCTCAACGGACTCCTGAGGTTGTCAAAACCTACGTGTGGAACAATTACTGTGTACTCACTTTAAAACAAATACCTGCTGTTCTTATATAGTAATGACAGTAACGTTTGAATTTAGTTCTCTGTTGTGTGGAGACTACGGACTGTTATCACAGACTCCCACAACGTTTTCAGTGTCACACTGGTCGATAAAAACACAATCAAATCTGTTTTAACTTTAAAGGACAGGTTCACATTTTTTTCAAAGTCTGTCAAAACAACAGTCAGGTGCTCAAATGACCATTGAAACACGTTTTTCTTGCTGTAATCATTCCTCCTGTTCATACTGACCATTAGAAGAATCCTTTATAATGCGCTTACAATGTGATGGGGGACACAATCCACAGGCCTCCTTCTGTGCAAAAATGTAGTTAAATGTTTATCTGAAGCTAATATGAAGCTTCAGTCATCCAAATCAAGTATTTCTACTTCCTGTACACCTGAAAACACTCCTGGGTCCCTGCACTTTTTACCCTAAACACATCCAGAGGTCCCTTTACTACCGCTGCTGTGCTTTTGGTAACTTCTAGGACAAAAAACAATCTCCCTTTTCTTTGTGTTGTTTCTGGGAAATTATATTTGATAGTGTTTCAATTAAATGAACATTAAATATTGTAATTTTGTAAGGCCTGGCTCACATGAAGTCAATACACGACATGCAGTTTATGGATGCTGATCTCTAAATTATGTGGAGGAAATTAACTTAGTGCCAAGAATGAAATTAGACACAGAAAGACAGAAATGCAAACTTGCTCTTATTTTTTCTTTTATTGCATTTTTAGATAGCTACAAGTAAAACACACACAAGTTAGGATATGAATTAAATGAATGACTTCATTATTTTCTTTGATACTGCAGGCAGAAAAATGACAAAGCCACACGTCTGAGCAGCACTGGTAAGCTGGCTTTTCATTTATCGTTTTTAAAATTTTGAGCACTTAATTTATATCTTGTGTGCTTGCTGGCAGGATAAAATCACCCTCCGTTAAACATCCTCTCCCTACACACACAGGCGAGAAGCTGCTGTGGTTTCAAGCAGAGCTGGATCCAGCGAAGACGGCTTATACAAGAAAAGATGCTTGTGACATCATTGAAAGGTGGGAGTTATATCAATTTTGTAATTGTACACGATTAAGTTTGCATTGATTAATCTGCCCATTATTTTCTCACTTAATCATTTTGTCTATAAAATGTCAGAAAATAGTGAAAAATGTTATGATTACTTAAAGCTGATGTGTTCATGTCTTCATTTGTCTGTTTTTTTATGAAAAAGAAACCCCCTTTTAAAATTAAGAGTAAAAATACACAAGGCAGTCGACACCCATGTAAACAAAGCCACTGACACATATCAAGCTTTATACATCTGGCGTCTTCATGTTTAGTGAGCTCGAGTGTTTCTTGTGTGTGTTTCAGGTACCTGCGGAGGTTTGATTCTGAACTCGAGCAGATTGAGCTGATGAACGGGATCAAAGGCCGGCAGGGTCGTCTCCATGGCGCCAGAGAGGACGTCATCAAACAGACCATCGAGCGAGAGCGGGCGCAGTATGAGGGCATCGGATTTGGTGAGTCCTCTTTATAAATATACACACGCACGCACGCACGCTCAGAGTTTGAGATCGTGATACGATGTTGTGTGTTTTCTTCTTACAGAGATCCCGGACATCATCAACGCAAAGCATTTGAAAACATTCAGGTTAGTGAAGTCGACATCATGTGGCTTTCATTTTTCAGTGTCAGTGTGTATGTGAAACGAGCGAAGGCCCAAATTACTCAACGTCTGATTTTTGACTGAATGTGATCTTGCAGAAGATCAAATTAGTCTTGTGTTGTCATGTTACTTGGGAAGTGATCATTGCATTATTTCAGTGCCTCTACAGCCTGATAATATGACTCCATTTTTTGTGTTCATGCTAGCAGTCATGCTAGCAGTTCATGCTAGCAGTTTTTTGTTAGCGAGTGACATATCTGTCCTGCCGATGTAATTTTCAGTCAGTACAGAAGCCCTGCCTGTGTTTGCTAGGAGCAGTAAGAAAATAAATGTTCACACTAATCAAAGAAATGTACTGATTTAAGAGTCGTTATTTTTTTGACTGATAAGTTGACTTATAAAACATGTACAAATAAGTCAGTCTCATCCACACTTGCTGGCATTCTTCGGTCACAATTTTTCTGGCTCTGGCACAGAATCTGATCTTGCGATGCTTGGATCAGCTCGGTTGTTTCCAGTGAGCACCAGAACACCAGACCTGTATGAGTTACTGAAAAAAATCAAGAGATGTGGGCGGCAATTCAGAGGTCTGAAAACAAGCCAGTGCCTCGATTTCTGCTCCTAGTTCTCTTTATTTTCAATAAGTGCATTAGATAGAAAGGACTGACATGACTAACAGTGTGAAAAGAGGACCAGCACATGAGAAAATTCATCAACATTCTGTATGATAACATTGGATGTCACTTTTTTTTTTTTTTTGTCTTGGCAGGGAGTGGACCGGAGATCTGAAGAAACTTCCAAATATTAAGCTGCGAAAGGTGTCTAATAAAGGTCTGGACACGAGTAAAGAAGAAGAGGAGAAAAATGAGGCAGAAGAGGATGATAATGAGATGGATGATGATGAAGATGATTTGGACGATGAGCAGTTGGATGAGATGGTGCTGTTGTCAGACTGAAACTAAGGCTCCATATGGGACAGCAGCCTGTAAATCTGTGTTTCAAGTGTGGGACTGAACGTCAGACGACTTTACTGCAAAGACTTTTTGTACACAGTGATAGAAAAAGTGTTGGTGCCTGTTAGAAAAAAATGCTGCTACTCCATTACTGTCCAGAAGATGGCGCCAAAACCTCACAGTGGAAACTAAAATTTTATCAGTCTGCCCTCCTGTTAAGTCTCGTTATTGAGTAACTTCACACCAGCCAGATGAGGGGTTCTACGTTATTTATTGCACAGACAAATATGCAGCGTATGTAACCTGAATATTCCATTTGATCCAATCAGAGATAGAAAAAAGGTTTTGACAAAGATATCGAGTGCTCTAATATTGTGGTGGATGTAAGACGCAGAGAGAACCGAATTTTCCATGATGATGTGACTGTGACACTGATAAAAAAAAAAAACCAAATTAAACCTGTAGAAAAGTGGAGTGAAGTGTAAACAACAGCCGCCTTTAGTAGATTGACGGGTCAGTCGCTCACGCAGTGTCAGATCTAATGTATAAACATTAACAGATGGCAACCATGAAAGCTCTAGTTAC
The DNA here is from genome assembly GCA_038419695.1 of Scomberomorus guttatus. NCBI lineage: Eukaryota > Metazoa > Chordata > Actinopteri > Scombriformes > Scombridae > Scomberomorus > Scomberomorus guttatus. The sequence goes on along the minus strand of CM076447.1, from coordinate 10,897,331 downwards.
ATCAATGTATAAATAACGAGACCTCGCGGAGCAGGAACACACAAAGCTGCAAAACGTCAACAACTACATGAGATTTGCTATTTTAAGAAATATTTAAAACTTCCCTATGACAATAAATAACTTAATCTCTTTCAAAACATTCCATTTTAGATCTTAGACTGAGCTAAAGATAGTGTTTAAATAATTTTATCTCAACTTATAATATCTGACTCTTTGGTGTCTGAAGACCTGATTGTCCAAAAAGGAGAGTAAAAAGGCCTCAGTATGCTTCAAACGAGGTGTTTGTCAGAGCGTCTGAGGCCGCCTTCAGACCGCCTTCAGCCGTGCGTGAAAAAACGCAGCTGAATGAGACCAACATGTTAACATGATGGTGTGCCAACACAGAAGGTTTCGGCAAAAAAAAAAAAAAAAGTTGAATCGGGCTAAATTTATGCGGTCTACCTCGCCGTCATCGCAACGGAGCATAAAATGATAGCTGCTGTGATAAGTTTCCAGAGCAGTAAAATACTCACAGTATTACAAACCACTGTGTAGTGTTATAGTGTCTGATGAACCTTCTAACTCTTGAATCAGGTACTCAAACTGGACTTCCTAGGTCGTATTTCATTGTGTCACTTGTACCTGAAGCAACACGCCCCTACCAATGTAGTCCCTTGCAATTTCTTTTTCAAACTCAGGGTTTTTTCTGGCCTTAACGCCCACTAAAACCACATTTCCAGTGGCAGAATCAAGGGGGCTGTGTCAGACAATTTTTGTTACTGTCCAAATCAAGAATCCAACAATCAAGCCCACTTTAGCAGCGACCGACCAGCGGTCCATTTCACAAAAGCGGTTTGCGCCCACTGCTTACATTGAAATCAAGAGGCCCCCCTCTTGATTTGAGGTGTCAAAATTAATGCAAGAGGAAGTTATTTCATCTTGCAAGTCGCAGCTTGATTGTCGCAAATTTGGTGAAACGGGCCCCAAAAGCGTCGAGGTGAGAAAGAAAGGGGAAAAACTCTCAAGCTCTTTTTTTTTTTTTTTCAATTCCTCACACAAATACTTCAGTTGCGTTTTGTGTTTGCAGCTGAGAGTAACACCATGACAGAGACTTAAAGGAGAGACCATTCGAAAGCACCATTAGTACAATTCATTGCTCTCGCCCCTTTGTGACAGCAGCTGCTCTGAGTTTGGCCTTTCAGAACACGTATGAACACATTTGCCTTCAGACTTGGTCAGACAAACTAGTTTGTTTGAAGCGTACTGACAGCTTTAGTTAATAGCATCCACTGGGCGTTCACACCTTTAACTCGTGTCAGTGCAGTTTGAGAAAGTTCACAGGAATAAAACTGTCAGCTTTACCACATAACGACAGTCTTTACAAGCTTCTCTTGCTGATGGCTTTATTTTCCTTTTCATCTCCTCGCTCTGGCCTGCTCTTCCTTATTCTGCACCTTCGCTTCATTGCAGCCCTTTTACATTTATAACTTTCCTCGATCACTGAGGGACTGGATTGGCACTTTCGCTGTGAATCCATCCATTGTGTCTCAAAAGATCAGTAATCACAGGAGCTGAGAAGAACAACACACTAAAACACTATGAGTCTAACTCACACCGTGCTCACATCAGCTTGTGTTGTTGCACGAGCAGGGTGTGACTCAGGACTCTGAGCAAGAGGAGAATCAGTCAGACGGGGTTTTGTGCAGGTGCCACCGCATCCTCCACTGACATGTCTGAGTCCGTCTGTGGCTCTGGAGCTGGGGCCGGGCTAACGGGAACCTCCAGTCTTTCATGCCTGCCGTTGGTCAGGGTGTTAGGCCGGGCCTGACAGTTGTGCAGGTTTTTCTCGGGGCAGTTCTGCACAGTGATGATGCGGTTGAAGGCCTTGAGGCGGCGCCACAGCTGCAGGTAGACCTTACACTGGATATACATGAAGATGAGGCCGCCTGTGAAGCCTATGGCCACCACAATCAGCTTGGTCCAGAAGGGCCATTCCAGCACACCTGAGGATGCACACACACAATCACAGAGCGGCTCTCAGTGAACCTGCAGGCTGTGTGATGGATCATGATGGGTGGTGTGTGCAGAGCTGTGCTTACCATTTGGCGTATAGTACTTCAGAAGAGTAAATCTCCAAAATTCCTCTGCAATCAAGAGCGAGTGTAATTTCTCTTTATTTCTATGACCTCTTTTTTATGATATACCATGAATTTAGATTATACCATGGCCACTGAAAATTCTGGATTTCTACTGGTTGGGCTCACTTTTGGTAACTGGATAATTTAACTAGTCGCCTATGACATCAGGTGTTTGTTTGCCGTTCTAAATTAATGTACCAGTATTTAACTGTTGGTAAAGACAGTGCAACAGTGAGGCTTGGAGTCAGGGTTGTGTAACCACTAACTACCAATAATTAAATGTACTATGAAGGATTTTTCACCTTCCCACAGGGGCGTGCGGAGGTGTGGCCATATTTATATGTGCTTTAGAACGTAACCGCCATGAAACAATCAGAAAATAACTTATTTATCTGGTTCACTGCTTTGTTCTCACTAACGCCGCTCCCTCTCTTCATTCACTCTCTAGCTTGCTCGACCACCGCCACTCTCTCTCTCTCTTAGCTCGCTCTAGCGTCATTGAGCCGGGGAGGAGGGGCCAACTTTGAATGGTGTGTTTACAAACAGCAACTGACAAATCCTGCATAGTATGCCTTTAAAGCTAAATCAGCTAGCGTTAACAGATGAGGGAAGAGAGTTAGCTGCGATGAAGCTGCAGCCTGCAGGTCTGAGGGACAGCTGAGAGAGGACAAGTGACCAAAACTGAACAGAAAATAAAGAGATGAGGTAAGTTGCAGGTAAGAGTGAGAGAGACGTAAGCGAACCAAACGTGTCTGTGTCGGGACGGGGAGGGGGAGCGCTCCGTAACGTTATCTCTGCTGGACAGTTTTAATACTGTCGTGTAGCAGGATGCAGCGCTATTCTTCACTCTTAGTTATTTTCACAACTTGAGAGCTCTCGGAGAATAATCTCCATCTTTCCCGATTTCAAAACTTGTAAAGATTTTAAAACCCTTACGAACCCTTTCCTGTTTATTGAGATGTTGCCAAGCAACGCGAAAACGGCAGGGATTCTGTGGCCCAGGAGCGACATTTTATGACATTTACAACAGAAAAGCAAGATCAAAATGAGTTATATAAGAATTTGAACAAATTATATTTTTTTAATTTGGTGACATATTGCAATTTGTTGGCAAGTGACCATGGTATAAGTGGGATAATACCTGCCAAGGTGTAAGTTCCATGATTGTAATTGATTTTGTGGAGGTGAACCACCTGACACGTCAATCAAAACTTATGTCGGGTATTATCCCTTTTACTTTTAATGTTTATATATAATATATATAAAGTGTTGTCTATGTTTTCTGCCTCTACACTTAGATTCTACATGATGAGAATGATAATACAGACTATAGTCACAGCACAACACACCACACCATCACTGAACACAACAATGAAAGCACTGAGGGGTCTATTTTTACTTTTGTTAACAATGATGTGAATACAAACAAATTAAAATAAAATTTAAGCAAACGTGTGCGTCAGACTGTAACCAGAAGATTCCTGGTTTTATTTATCAATGATCATCAGGTGACCTGGCAAAGTGTCAATCAAAAAGTTAAAAATAACTTAATTTAATTAAAGGAACATACTGGTGGTTTTGCATGTTTTAGCCCAATTACCAAAAATCACATATTCGTCACATTACTGAAACTATTTTTCTACCTTCAGCCTTACCTTCCATAAACGCTGGTTTCAGGTTATGTCAGTGCAGTATGCAAATCAGTTTGCAGAGATTTGAAACTCGTCTCATCAGCCGCAATCTTAAATTGGCTAAATTGTTTTGTTAAATATGCAGTTTAATCTCATGAGATTATTATTTATTTTAACATCAGCTTCTGTTAGTTATGAGAAAATGACAGAATTATGTGATATAAGTCTTTGAATGCATCATCATGTTAAACTAAGTAAAATTAAAACTATAGATTAATTTGACTTAATGATAATGTGCATTTATTTAAGCATATTGAAGTTGTCTAAAAGCAGCGTCTTCCCTCTAGAGCCAGACGACTAATGTGCAGAGGACTGGAAGATTTATACTGTTACAATAGACACACAAACTCTTCACTAGTTTTACTAGATTTAGACAATACATGAACACATGAGTGACTACACAGAAAATCTTCAAAACCACGTAACCAGACAGGTGCAGAGATCACCAGGTGAAAAGGTTAAAGGTACCCTGTGGAGTTTTTGACCAGTAGAGGAATGTGATGGAGCACAGTGAGTATAGTGATACACATGTCTGCAGACTGCAGCAGGCAGTGATACGTATTAACAGGTAGTTTAGTATAGGAGAAGAAAACTGTGAGCTGATGTAAACAACACAGTTTTCAAATGTTTTTTGAGGTTGAAAATGCCTTCAGCATTTGAATGTCATACATAAAGACACTCACAGTGCCTTTATGTGAAAGGGCGAGAAAGAAAACATAATTTCACACTAAAAAACTCCCCATGGTACGTGGATCATAATACTGTCTTGTGGATCAAATGGATCAAAAGTTTCTCTCTGCACGTCTGGTTTGTGAGAGGGGGAGCGGAGAAAGTACTGACCGTTCTTCCCAAGTCTGATCTCTTCAGCAGTTCTCTTGACCAGAACGTAGACTGACCACAACATACACACTAATGCTATCAGGTGAAAAAATACTGAACAGAAGATCTTTCTCCTCTCACTCTTCGACATGTGTAGCCTCTCCCACTGAAAGACAGGAGGGTGGAGGGGAAGCAAGATGACCAGACACGAAGAGATAAAGAGGGTGGAAGAGAGAAAGAGAGAGAGAGAAATGACGGTCATTATTACATCCTGACAGTCCTGTCTGGAGGTATCAGCCCAGCTCACCATCTCAAAAAAAAAAGCTGTGTGTGTGTGTGTGTGTGTGTATACCTTCCGTAAAGGTTTGAGCTTTGTCTCCATAATGAAGTCGAATTTGCAGAGTTCACAGCAGCGAGTGTCTGAGGATTTGATCCACTGGTTGAGACAGGCCTGATGGACGAAACTCAGGCTCCCCGTACAGCGACAAGGCGTTATCAGTGGGCAATCTTCATCCCCCTCACAGTGGCAGATCCTACAGAGAAACACACACACTATGAAGTTTTAAAGATAATGAAGTAATAAACACACGTCGGCTCTCAGACACTCACTGACCTGCAGACCTCCAGCTCAGAGTCATCAGAGCAGTGCTGGGCCACGCCACCGTTCACACCACAGTGTGAACGTGGTGTGGGAACAGACATGTCCCCATTCCCTGACCCTTTTTCCTGGTATCGTTTGGTGATGAGCTCCTCGCCGTCCTCTGCTAATGAGGAGCTGCCCCCCGGGCTGCATGACTTGTGGCCTCTGCAGCTCTTCTCCATTTCTCTGCTCTGCGATTCTTCCCTCTGTGAGACGTGGCCGTCTCTCTTTGAGCCCCTGCTGCTGTGCCGCTTCTTAAGCCCTCCACCGTCTTCCACCAGAGGCTGGCTCTCCTTCCCTTCATCCGAGGCCACTGACTGCAGCTCCATATCTGCTTTGTCTTCCCTTCCCTTGCTTCTGCTGCGGCGGCGCGCTCTTCGGGCTTTCTCCTTGCTCCAGCTGCGGGCCTCACGCTGCGCCTCGTCCTCAGAGGTGGAGTCTGACTGGGGGGCACCTGAGCAGCGGAGGCGAGGTGGGAGCTCCCTCCGGTTCCTGAAGGAGTGCTGCCTCTTCTCTCCCCTCTCACTGCGGTCTGAGCTGAGGCTGCGGTCGCTGCGGTCCGTCTGCTCCTGTTTGCCGTTGGTTTCCACACAGTCGAAGGCGGTGCAGCTGCTCTTCTTGCGGCGGTGACGACGCTTCACCTGTTTCTTCTGGGCCTGAGCCGACGAGCCCAGATTTGTGCTGGCGACTGTCATCGCAGCTGTGCGCGTGTGCTTGCTGGATTTGTGCAACTCAGAAGCATTCTCCTCTAAGCGGGTCAGTTGGCCAGAACTGGACACACACACACACACACACACACACACGTACGTGCAAACAAACACACAGAGATGGAGACATGTAAAAACAAGCATAAATGAGATGAAAAAGACACAAATGTGACAACATTAACAAAACAAACAGGCTGAAACTGGTGTGTAGGCAATTAAAGGGTCAGTTCACGCAAATTCCAAAAAACATTATTTTATCAATTACCTATCTACCATGCAGATAGTTTTGGTTTAATTTGCCCATCTCTGATTTCTGTCTCATCCACTCCATTACAATGGATGTGACCTGAATCTTATCTGTGGTGTTCACAGCATAAAAAAAAAAATCCCATTTAAAATTCAACAGCACTCCAGAATCAAGAGCTCCATTTTTTGATTGGGACTATTTATTACTAAAAGTAGTTCCAATGAAACAGTGACATTGTTTCTGGAAATACACACTGCAACTATTGATTATTTTCATTATCGATTAACCTATCGATTATTTTTTCTATTAATTGATTAATAGTTTGGCCTATCACAATATCGTAGAGCACAGAGGGGTATCAAACTAATGTTTTTTGTGTTGACTGACAAAAATAATAATTTTAAGAACCCGGATCCATCAAATATTGGGCATTTTTGCTTGAATAATTCATTGATTCGTTTAATTCATTTTTTTGTCGATCGACTAATTGATTAGTTGTTGCAGCTCTAATTATTTAAATGTAATAGATTTAGAATGTTTGAGAGCCACAAAACAAATTCCATTCACATTCATTATATTGAGAGTGGAGCAGGAAATCTTTAAAAATCTGTGTGGCCAGATACCTTACAATATATATTAACTCTTACTGACCAGTATCTTTCAGAGCTAAGTAATATCAGGATAATATCAGTAGTTAACAATTGATTAGTGAATATGTAATGATTTGTACATGGTTAAGTGACAAATGGAGTTCCAAACACTCACATACAGTACACATATCACATGTTCATACTGCCACCAAACACAGTGTCCTTTCATCCTTGAAACCACAGGGCTGAGCCTGTCCGTGTGGCTGTAATAACTTGAAAAATTTATGCAATAACTCATCTTCTTCTCATTGACCGCGCTATGGGAGCACCATTGCATTTCAGCATCCATTTTAATTTTGTTATGCCCTTGAGGTGCAGCAGATCATACTAATTTGGTCTCCCACTCAGTGGAGAAGAAGCTTTAAACTGTGCGTGTTAATATCACAGAAAGAACTGCGCTGGTGCCTGGCTTTAAGAGACATGCTTGTGTTTGCAGTTATTCAAGGAACAGAAACGGGATAATAGTTTTCCTTCAGTCTTGCGCTTTCTGTCCAGGTCACTATAATTCTGAATGTTTACCTGCATATGTCCTGACAAGACGGGGCGATTGATGTCCTTGAAGCTGTAGTTAGTCCAGTTGTAGAGTTGCTGGCCTGCAACAACCAACAGACTCAATTTAGCTCCCACATTGCTATACCAGTCAGTAATCACTGATTTATCAGACATCAGAACATCTCTGTGCACTTTCAAATATACACATAATCAAAGTAATGATTAATATATTCAATGTTCAATTTTAAACATATATTATGTTAAAGCTACATTAATCAACTTTTTGGCCACCAGGGAAGAAGAACTCCAAAACAATGAACTAAAAGAGGCTAAAAAGCTCAGTTGAGGTGTTCAGCTACAGGTGATGGTGCTCAGCGGGTTTGTCACTGTGAGCGACCCCTCCACATTTGATTTATTGTTGATATTAAAAAATAATAATTACTGGAGCTGTAAGCATCATTTAGTTTTTCACAAGTCATACAACAGTGTGCTCAAAGTAACCTCACATTGATTTGTTAGTAACACACACAGCATTAACACATTCCTGCACACTATGGACTATGACCTTGATATTGGCCCTTTAAGCTCTCTGATATTCAGCGGTTACCTTGGAGATGTTGCTGGACCGACTCCCTGAGCGCCCAGGGGCCTTCCTCCCCTGCGGGGAGATGGAGAGACAGAAAATCAGAAAATCATTACCGCGTGCCCAAGAACACAGAGAAGTATGTGATGCTTTAATGGCACATGACACCGGTGTAGCCTGACCAGCGCTTTATCAGGCACACAGCACCAGAATGAAAAATATATTAAAACAATATTTCACTGCAGTCACATCACTACAGGAGCTGAGGGCACATTCAACACTTTAGTGTAATCTACTGTTGGAGCATTTTAATATACATGTTTTTGGTTAATTAATTAATTGTTTAGTCTATAAAATGAAAAAAAAAAATCAAAATACACATCACATATTATCAAAGCCTGAGGTGATGTCTTCAAATGTCTTGTTTTGTCCAACTAACAGTTTGCTAAGCAGCTTTTAACATCAGCGTTCCATACTATTTGTAGCTTGTAATTTCGTCTGGTGCTGTGTTGATTGGTTGAAATCCAGCATCAAGAGTCATGCGTGGCCACGTGTCCTTGTTACTTCTTTGTGACCCCGGCTAAAGCCAGCCAATCCTATTACCTGGCTGTCCTGCTAAGTGCAGAAGATTGACGCTCTGCAATGTGTCTCTATTTAAAGTCAACTTTAAGCACTTTTTCTAGAACTTCCAAGAGCGCTGAACTCAACAGTTTGACCTTGACATCAACACCACTGACATCCGTGGCCTGACTCACTGCCTGCAGCGTCTTACGTTTCAGCTACCAGTGAACGGCAGTGTGTGGGAGTTACCAAGTATTAAACACTAAGATGTTGTAAACCACGGTGAAAACTAATATCTTACCAGGTAAGTTATTTTCCAGCCACCAACACACTCTCAAACCTGTTCACCTTATATCACTGTAAAAGCAATTTTATATCACAATACTGATTTAAATCACGAAATTTTCTGAAAAAAAAGGAGAAATTGTTAATGAATAAAATAAACATGCAGGAGTTTACATTTTTGGCTATCCAGCAAAGTAAATGCCTGAGAAATCAAAGTACTTTGTAGATTGCGATGCAAAAATTATATAAGAATCTAACGTTGCCAGAACAGTCCTACTCCTACACCTATTACACCACCAAGAGATATTAAAGGGATGATTACTGAGGTATAAACGTTATGGCAAAATCTCTGACAGGAGACAAATTTATATCGACTATCAGTTCTCTATTTAAGCTGCATCTCTGTGTTCACACCAGTTGATTAAGTCTCGTTTTAAAACCTGAAATACATGCACCCACACTGATCGTACTGTTACTGCAGGGATTTGGTGCATATACTATTTGAGAACTTCACCGCATTTCTAATTATTTTTGGACCCTATAACATCTGAATCTCTTGGCAGCTGTTTGACCAGAGAATGCCTACTAAACCCTTATTTTATGGAGGTTGGGAAAGCTACAGTTATAACATTATTTTCTTGGCATTTCATTCTCGGTTGTGGTTATGTGCTCTGCAAGTAATACCAGTGTCCCAGAACCTGCTAGGATTTTAAAACAAAAGTACAGACCAATAAAACGGATCATAACAACAAAACAGGATATTTCACTCTAAGCCACAAAAGTGAAGTTACTGGCAGTCATAAATGATGTGGTTAAATATATCTTGTACCAGACGCAGGACACACACCTCCAGCCCCAGCTGGTTATGTGCTATGTGTGGAAATTAAATTAGTATTTGACAAGCAGGATAGACAATCTACCAACTGTCTGGTGTTGGAATGAATGTGCAGTGGAAAATAAACTGAAGAATAAAACAAAGTGAAGAGATATGTTGTCGTCCGAAATGAATCTCTATTAAAATACTCCACGGCTCTGGTGGCCTTGAGAATAATATAGAGGCTCATTTTCCATAATTTTGATAAATAAAAGTGTTAAAAAATTTAAATTCAAAATGAGCACAAGTAGTTTAAATACATGCTAAAGGTCTGCCGTCCAGATATGTTAAATTCAAGTAATACAGTATATACAAATAATCATACCAACAGTAGGTTTAAAAGTATGAAAGTCTCCGCTTTCATAAGTCTTATGTATCTTACAAGATATTTTACGGCATTCAGGGTTGATGTTTGGAATGTCTCATGTGGGCGGCCTCTTTATATTTTTTTAACTTGACATATAAAAAGCAAAACAGAGCGTGTGAGTACCAGCCCACACACAGACACAGTTGTGGGAACACTCTGTGCAAATCGGTGAAATAAATAAGAGACACACTGACAAGTAGAAGACTGCATCGTCTAAGCCCATCAAGGGATTTCCTGATAGCCTTGTTTAAATTAGTAGTCCTCTGTGGAGTCAAATCAACAACCTCCTCTGGGTGTTAGAGAAGATGGACCCATGTACGGTACCTGTGGTGTCAGGTGCATGTGTGCAAGGACAGATCAGTTATTCATTATGAGTCATGAAATATTATATAACAAATTTATCTGCCAATATCAGATCAATTTCTCATCAAAAGTGACAAGCTAGTGTTTTGTTTTTACGACTACAAATTTTCATAACATGGTTAGAAAAATCATAAATAAATTTGATTTTGATGCCAACTGTTGTGCATGAGAGCACAGGAATGCAGGAGATTTTGCATTAGCTTGAATTAGCATTTTTGAGTAGATGCAGATGTTGTAGCGCTGATCAGCAAATCAGTATTTTCAGTCATGTCAGTTTTACATGAACTGCTCTCAATGAAGCTGTGTTCATACATGCTCGTGGAGAAGCATGTAGACAGTGTCTCACAAAGCTTACATACAAACTGTTTAGAAGGCATGTTGGCAATGATCGTTTCAACTTGTCTGTTTAGGGCTGTCAAAGTAAAGGCGATAATAACACGTTAACGCAAATTCGTTTTAACACCACTCATTTTTTTGATGGCATTAATGCAGGTTCTGTTATGACGACCCCTTACCTCACCTGTAGTTTAGTCCTCTAGCATTAAGTCGGATGGCAGCTAGCAAGGAACAATGGATAAAGAAAAAGGTATTTTGAATGGCAAGTTCAGCTTCAAAGACCTGTCAGATGGGTCTGTCGACAAGATCAAAGTTATCTGTAGTTACTGTCGATGTGAACTGAGTTACCACCGGAGTACATGTAGTCTTAAGTTAAGAGTTGAGTTGTTGTAGAAATCAGCTACAAGCTTTCTGTACTCCAACACAACAAACTCCTCCTAGCACTCCTCTCTCCAACTCTGTCATGGCTGAATATTTAGCTCATTTTGACAACAACTCAACTCTCGCTAGGTTTCAGAACGAGACTTCTCCTTGAGCGAGACTTGGTTAGACACAATAACAAACAGACTGGATCAAGCGAAAGACAGAGAAAACTGTTTTATTTCTCTGTATGGTCCTTTCCATAATGTTGTCAGACACTTATAATAACTATGTGAGCCCGTCAGTGGACATACATTGACAGGTAGCTATTGCCCTGTCGGATTACATTGCAGCCTGTTTTGTGGCTGCTGGCTGAAGCGCTCTCGCTCAGTACTGGACCATTTCAAAAATTGTTGTCCCCATTATTCACTTAGACAAAAAAAGATGGGAAAATAGGGTCCAGGTTGAAAAATACTGATGTTTCCCTTTAACACTTGAAAAATGTCCCTTTACGCTGAATTTTGAACAGATAAAAAATGTGTGATTAATTTGCGATTAACTATGGACAGTCATGCAATTAATCGCGATTAAATATTTTAATTGATTGACAGCCCTAAAATTTACAGAAAATGTTCATTACTAAATTCTGTCATTGTCAGATTAGGCATTCTGTCCAAAAACTTGAGTATAAGCAGCCAAACACTATTATATCCACGGCTACATAGTCAGAAAATAAAAAAATATGCTCATCAGCTTTAAATTAAAACAATGGTGTTTAGCTCCCAACTGTCAAGTCTAAGTTGGAGGTTTCCAGAACACATGAACAGACCATAGTACAAGTTAGCTGTGCATAAAGCAGACATCCACATTTTTTGTTAAAAAATTTTGCTTGCACGATCAGTTATTGTTAGACATTAAAGGAATACTCTTGACATTTTTGGAAATGCATATAATCTCATTTTTGTGCATTCAGTAGAGAGATTGCTCCAAGAACTGTTTAGCAATACTCAGCAGAAAGACTGGGAGCATGAGGTAAAATATTAGGCACTATATAGCAAATAGGAAACTAATTTTGGACACAACATGAGATGTTGTATCTTGTTGGCTAGTAAGCTAGTCACCTGTATTTCTAAAGTCACCTGGACTTTGCTTAGGTAAGATTGAAAAGCTGGCAACCTCAAAATGAGTGAAGGCTTTTAGAATAGTTTTGGGGTTGTTGGAGGACACCTTTGAAAGAGATAGGCTAGCTGTTTCCCCCTGCTTCTAGTCTTTGTGCTAAGCTAGGCTAACCACATCTGGACCAATCTGAACACACAGAGATTTAAGTGATATCAATCTAGCTTTCGGTAAGACGGCTAGTGATCTTATTTCATAGTCATAGTCGGTATTTAACACAAGAGGTTGCACTAGCGATGTCTGTATACATCTGTAGTGGCATCCACTAATTTAAATGCTCGCTTTTGGGACAACGTCAGGGGATACTCTGGATGCTCTGCTATGTTGCTTTAGTTCAAACATAATTTCAATTATTTCACTGCCATACAGGACAACAATATACAAAAATGGATTTGGAAACATGCAAAAACATGGACATGAAGAGTAAGGAAGATATATTAAATTCACTATTTTGCAACCAAGAGCCTAGCAGCATCAGGATGACGGGGTTAATACACAGAGCAGACTGACTCAATGTACAACCTGAAAGTGCTATTTTCGTTTCTGATCATGCCTCACTGAAAAAGTAGCAGCATCTGCTCCGATTTTCCAACCTACTGGCTCACACCAAATAAACATAAACTGTAAATGCTTCAAAAAGAGCAAATATCCTACTACCTTATATGTATGAGCCAATTTTTAATTTCATGCTTCAGCTCAAAAGGCCAGTCAGACAAGTAAGTCAACAAGTCAGTCATGTGTACTTAGAGGAAAAGCAGATACAGCACCTACAGTAGACCAAGTTCCTGTATGTGTTTTCATATATCTAGAGGTTTTCATCCCCTCCATGTGCACAAGGACCTTCTACCTAAAGTAAGTTACTGTTACTAGCCTGAAAGGTCCAAGTTACAGCAAAACACTTGCAGCTGCCAAATTCTAATTGCCGTTGAAGAACAGCACAAGCAAACGGTTACACACAAGCCTAAAATCACAAGATTAGTAAGAAAAAACACACAGTTCCTTCCTGCTGGAGGTACTAATAGCTAATAAAGTGTTGTTCCAGAGCTAACATCCTGCTGTCACTTACCTGAGCGTCTGCTCCTCTGTCGACACTCTGACTCTGATGCACAGCAGAGACTTTGGTGAGTCTATGTGTGGACATGTGCATGTTTCTGCAGAGGAGATTAAGTGATGTAGCGTTGACTGAGGGCTATATTTTGGTTCTGTACTCTGGCTCGGGATCAAAAACACCTACAGCCACATTTAGATAACCAGCCATGAAGCTGCAGCAGCACTGTTTATCTTTGGTCATGACATGTTTCACAGAATCTCAGCTTTAAAGGACCAAAACACCTGGTTTCAAATCCAAAGTATTTCTTTATAACATTAAATATTTGTGAATCAATAAGCTACAATCAATTAAAAATAGGATTGTGTTGTTGTGATTTGATCTGATTGACAGTAGTGTCTCCATGGCAACATAAGCAGAGCCAACAACTGTCACTGTGTGTTTCATATATTGTTTAATTCAGAAACCTCATGTAATGAAATATTGCTCTGACTGTGGCAGATAAATTTATCTTCACTCACTGTCAGAATTGGGGTGATAAATAGACACTGTGACTTGTGAACAGCTGTCTGTAGATGGCAGACAAGACATGCTGTAGATATTGTTTTCAACCATAGTAGTACAAATAGATTTTTAAATATCATCTTATCTATCGTAGCTCTTCAACTATAAATCATGTCAACTTTACATTTTTGCTGACCGTTTTCAAATGCAGGCGGTACAGTTTTGGATTTTTAAATGTATGTTTTACTTCAGTACCAGTCAGCATTAGATTCCCATCCATTTCTGTACAGTACGAAGATTTACTCTTGCAACATTTAAAAAGTCACTTTAGTGCACCTTATTACCTCATAGCGATAATGTAAATTTGAGGGTTAATTCAGACTTGATGTTCACTGTGACGGATTACACAAATCAAGCAGTTTTCAAGACTAGAAAACAGGAAATGTGCTCGGGTCGGGTCAGTGAGGGTTGATTACATATGTACAGTATATAACTTGGTTGTGATTGGCCAGTCAGTCCAGTCCTGGAACACGCACGCAGCATGCTCTCATGCACACACTCATGACAAGCACACAGAGGGGGCCGGTAAAGAGACAGACAGGGCTGGTAAAAACTTTATGGATTTTTTGACGGCCCACTGGCTCACCGGTCCACCAATGTGGCGGCCCACCGGGATTTGTCCCAGTATGCCTGATGGCCAGTACACCACTGCCTGTAAATGGACTGCAAATGGACTGCATTTATATAGCGCCTTTCTAGTCTTCTGACCACTCAAAGTGCTTTACACTGCGTGTCAACATTCAACCCATTCACACACACATTCATACACTGATGGCAGAGGCTGCACTGGAGGTGCACACAAATTTTTAGAAATGAAAACAATTATGGCCTATGCTCTAACGTTATCAGTTCCCAAGAGTTGGGACAGAGTTGGGAAAAATGCTTCTAAATAGGCTAGTTGTTCCACCTGACTATTGTACAGAAAGAACTGGTGAATTCAAATCAAAGTACTCCATCGATTTAGCATTGCACTTAATTGTCAGACTCACAATGGACAGTTACATTTTTTTTAATGAAAATTGATGCGGCACAACCACAGAGATATCGTCTTTTTAATTCCACTCATTCTTCTTCCTTGGTGCCTACATTACTCACAATGCAACTCCACTCAATCGACTTGACTGTACAGATTTGTGTGTGTTATGCTAGTCGCAGCTAATGTAGTTTCAAGCCGCTAGCCTCAAGCAGTGATGAGAAGCGGGCTACAGAGGTCTCGTTTCTAACTCCACGCCCCCAGATTTTCAAACCTGTAGTCTTCAGACTAAACCGATGTGACTCGAGTGACATCACTTGAGTCAGCTACCTCTACAGTGTTTTTTCACATAAGCAGTAGTACTCCTGACCTATAAGACCTATAAACAGACTGTGTAAAATTGGTGGAGTTCCCCTTTAAAGGATCTGGATACAGCACTCTTTGTTAATGTTTTTGCTTATAATTTACTGCTTTTACTTTATTTGGATAGTTTTAAAAACTCTGACACTTCATGATGTGATGTGACGTGATGCCAGACTCTACAGATGACGCAGTTAGAAACATCACACAGCCCGCCCTGGTATCCTACTGGTTAAGACACATGCCACATAACTATGACATCCGTGGTTCGGTTTCAGCAGTGGACCTTTGTTGCATGTCATACCCCATCTCTCACTCCTCACTCCTTATCATCTCTCTCTACTGTCCTATCTAATAAATGAATATTTTAGAAAATAAGAATAATAAAATAAAAGCATCAAACCCCAAGTGAGGGAACGGTCATAAAAGGCTGCTGAGTACATCTGTACTGTATGTGTGAGTGACTGAGTGAGTCGAAAAGACTAGAGGCTAACACACACATACACACACAACCCCCACTACAGTCATCATGATCAACGTTCAAGGACCAATTAGAATATGTCTATGCTCTGACAACACAAATAACTTCTCTGGAATCTAAAATCTTTGTTATATGACCAACTTTAAACTATTTTTTACTTTAACCACCAAAAAATAAGAAAAGAAAAACCTAAAGAGCCATCACTGACACTTCAGAGGATGAAGACAGAGTTTAAGGGGTCAGAAACTCACCTCGTTCTTGTCTTTGGAGCGAGGAGCGCTCTTGCCGTTGCTGGCTGTCTCCCTGGCCGGGACCACAGTTATCTGTTGTATTGGCATGCTGCTGTTTCCAGGCAACACTCCAGTGTTACTCCCACAGCATTCCCAGCACGCTGCGCCTTCCTGTCCTCTCAACCACGTCCCTGCGTGTGATCCGCTGTCCCATCCGCGAGAAAAGGGAACGGCGCTCCGGGATCGTTCTCGTTTATCAGCCCAATCTGGATCATCAAGGAGAGCCGAGATGGAACGGGATCAGGTCACCGTGGCAACAGTGAGACAGCTCTGGAGATGGTGGGGTGTGAGGTAGTCATGACGACTGGGAAACTACTGAACAGCACTCACTGCCTCCTCCCCCGCCCCCTCCTCTTCCTCCCCTGCCCTCCTGCTGAGAGAGAGAGAGACGAGAGAGGAAGAGTTTCGATGAAGCTGAGCAGTAAACAAGGAGGCGGGCGAAATGTGTATTGTAGTGATGTGTGTGTGTGTGTGTTTCAGAAGGGCGGAGCCAGGATTTTGTCGTGCTTGCTGGGTAATAAGCATACGGTCCATGAGGATTAGGGCTTAGACTAACCTCAATCTCCTCCTCTGACCAGTGGTGCTGCTAATAAGCTTATACAACTTGTGCACATGGACAGCACACACACACACACACTGGTCGGGGACTCCCGGATGACAAAACAATGTGTTCATAGATATTATGAATTCTTGCATGAAAGGCACTTTCCTTGTCTGACACGCCATGAAGTGAAAAACCTTCACAAGTGCGTGTGTGTGTGTGTGTGCGTGTGTGTGTGTGTGTGTGTGTGGTGAAGGTGTAATCCTATTTCAAACTGTCTCAGGTCATGAGGATTATGATTGATATAACTGGAAAATGGGTGACTTCAAGTGATCACTAAAGACCAGCGGCTGACTGAGGTGAAGAGGCAAATAACTCAAGTGGTAAATTGAATCAAATTTCTCCAAAGATAGTTTGGTTTACAAAAAGTAATTCATTTCCACTGCAGCTGGAATCTTAAACTGGAAATGTTATTCACGTTCATTATTATTTTTCTGGATTGCACTCCACATATCAGTGATCCTTGTGTGGCAGTACATGTTATTGAAGTCTTGCTGATCTTGTTCATGGTTTATGTTTTAACATTTTTTAGGTTTTTCACTGAAAAGGAGTGATGTGAAAAGTCAGATTCCAGACCTTTGAATCATTGTCCACAACTCAGATTTTTTCCAGTGATTCATATAAATCTGATGTTGTGCCTGCTGACGGCTGGTCCCTGGTTTGGAAAAACAACCAAGCCAATCAGAGCTTTGTCAGTAGGAATAAGAACAGGAATGTGTCAGAGCCAGAAAAAATGCAACAGAAAAACGACCACAAAAATGGCGACAAGCGTGTATAAGATGGACTCAGCTGTACAGATTTTTGTAAGTCAACATACAAGTTTTTCCTTATTAGAATCAAGGGTCTGAGGACAGAGGATGTTGTATTGCTGTACAGATTGTAAAGCCCCCTGAGGCAAATTTGTGATTTGTGATATTGGGCCGTACAAATAAAATTGACTTGACATTTCTCTCCTGTTTCCCAAACAGAAAGCAGCTAAAATGATCACAATGTCAGACTAAATAATAAATTACATAAAATGATAATTCAGTCTAGAGCTGCAACGATTAGTCTGTTAATTGATTAGTCAACCGACAGTCACTTTTTAAGAAAAAAAATGCTAAGATTTTCTGGTTCCAGCTTCTTAAATGTGAATGTTTTCTGGTTTCTTTAGTCCTCTCTGATAGTAAACTGAATATCTTTCAGTTGTGGACTGTTGGTTGGGACAAAATAAGACATTTAGACATTTTCATCATTTTCTGCCATTTTATAGTCCCAATGATTATTTGAATAAATAATTGGACTAATTTAAAAATAATTTATAATGAAAATAAGTGTTAGTTGCAGTCCTAATTCAGTCTGATCATCAGGCTATCCACAGACTGTTTCAACAACCCACAATGTATTGAGGCAAATTTGTGATCTGTGAGAACGTCAATTGAAATCAATTGACGAACGTATCAATTATAACGATAAGGATTCAATAAATTAAATGGTTTTAATCCAGACAGAAACTTCACTACTGAGGTTGAACCGTAGAAGCAGTTTATGGCCTTCCATTGGTTGATTCTGCTGCCAGTCAAACCTGTCTGCGCTCCTATTGGCTAGTTTTACTGCCCCCGCCTCTGTTTTTTTTCTCCGGTGTATCCTCATTCTTCTCTCTGGGGCAGTTTAACTGAGTGGGGTGCGTGCCTTTTTTCCCGCTCAGGAAGTCAGAGCCCAGAAGCCCCGCCCCGCTGTGATGTGACAGTATTTATATCAAACAGCCCCACTGCATTCAGACACACAGTTGAGCAGCTTGCTGTTTGCTTGTTTATTCAAAGTTTACTATTAAACGCGTCACGTGTCCAAACAGCACCAAAAGAGCGTCTGTCTCCACATCAAATCACCTGTTGAGTGTTTGATGGTTGTTTATTTGTGCTTTAGAACCTAAACGCTCACTGGCTTTCTGTCTCTCAGAGAAAGCTTTCCACCACTGTCTCTCAGCTCGCTCGCCCTTTCTCTCTTTTTCTCTTGTCTTTTTTCAAAATGAGTCGGGAAACCCACAACAAAGCCTAACTTATCAAACGATAACTATATTATCCAAAACAATCTATTTGTAGGCTTTTTACAATTAAAAGCTCAAAATGGGAAGTGACACTTTACTGTATTTAAAACTTTAATGGATGTCCACCTGTGTTTTGGTTGAAACACTGTGACCACC
Source organism: Scomberomorus guttatus (assembly GCA_038419695.1). NCBI lineage: Eukaryota > Metazoa > Chordata > Actinopteri > Scombriformes > Scombridae > Scomberomorus > Scomberomorus guttatus. Next base: position 10,878,564 of record CM076447.1, on the reverse strand, counting down.
TGTCTCCACTCTGCCCAACTGTTTTTCAATTTCCCAGACTGAACTGTGCTGGTTCATTCATGTTAAATGACTTTGTGCTGTGGACCCTCTCAAATATATAATTTCATTATGCCCTTCATTTCCTCATTTATTTGCAGATTGTAGATGAGCTGTACATTTGCATAGGAAACATTCAACAGCTTTTTTGCAGCAGCAGCTGCAGCCCCGTTTTCACCCAGTAAGATGAAAGATGTGAAAAGAAGTGGTCGGATATGTATGCCCACCCACATCCTTTTCACACAGACATATTTATGCGTACTGCACGCAAAGCTTTAGTAGTAGTGTGTGTAGTGTGTTTTTCCTGTATGTGGGTACTGAAAACGAGTGTGTGCGCGTGTGTGTGTGTAGGGGGGTGTTGACAGACAAAAGGATTTGTTCCTTAAAGCTACCACAACACAAGTTTCTAGCCAAAGAAAACCACAAAAAAAACTGAATTTTACATTGGGCTGCAGCACCTAAACTGAAACTCGCTGTAGAGGGTAAAGTTCAAAACATTTTTAAACACTCAGATCTCATGCACTCCTACCATCTAAACACACACAGCCACACATACAGGCACGGGGCCCATTAATAATTAGGGTTAATATGATCTCACATGAACTTGAGAGGGGATGTGTAAGTTAGCTCCTCACAGTTCTTGCAAGTGTGTGACAAAGAGAGAGAGAGAGTGAGAGAGAGAGAGAGAGAGAGGAGTGTGTGTCGTGTCATAAAGCTGCTGTGTGATGGTCAAAATCTAAATGCGCCTGTAACACACTCTGGGGTAAGTGCTAATCCTAATTTTGATTTTAGTGTGTGATGGGAGTCACCTTTGTTGGGAAGCAGGTGATTTTACAGACAAAACGATCACTGTCAACACACACAGAGACCCGGTGGGCGTAAATGGCATCTCCATTCACTGAGCTGGAAGTGTTGATGATCATGTTCTCCCTCCTGGTTTTCGCTCTCTTCACAATTACCGGGATGATCAATGAGGAAGGTGCACACTCCAATGGTATGACTGCAAACACATAAACACAAATGTCTGAGACTTTTTGTCCATTTAGTCCATTTATAGACACTAAATACACAGTATACTTTTCATTTATGATATCACTGGATTTTCATACAGGTTTCTTGCAACACTATAGTACTACCAGGGATAGTAGAAAATTATTACACTAAAACGGGTGGAAAAATAACCTTATAAATAACCTAAAAAACCTTATAATTATATACTCAGTCTATTAGACACACGATAAAACACGTTCTTCAGCTTCACATCTGTAGTAAGTGCTGTAGTGTATTCAGTCACGATCACGCGTTTTAAATATTGGCCTAAAATCTATTTTTATGGAACACTGTGCTGCCCTTTCATCCTTCTGTGTAACTTAATGATACTTTTTGTTTTCTGTTTTTATCTATCAGCCCTGTATAATATTATCCTTGTTATAATTTTGCTGTTCTACATCCTATCCAGACGTCCTCTTCATAATTTAATTCCTTTGCGTCTAATGCTGCTGTTAATTTCTTCTATTTCCTAATGTTTTGTCACTGTACTTTATTGATCTTTCATCAGGAGAGCTGTTTGTGCTTCTGACTTGCAACATTAAATTATATTATTGCTATTAGATTGTACATGTGTTTATGTTAGTGTTGCTATATTTAAACTGTACACACACCACATCTGATTCTTATTTTTACTTTTTTTTGTGTGGAGAGGCTGATTCTTGACCTTGGGAAAAGTGGTGTGGCAAAATAATCTTAACTCAAAGGTCCACTTACTTTCTAGGGGGGGGGTTAAACTACATTTCTTGTTCCTTTTCAGCAAGTGGAAATGTCTCAAAATGCAGTTAAAAGCTTCAGATTGAGATTGTGATATTGATTTTTAAGACTAATATAATATATATGTATGTACAGTACCAGTGAAAAGTTTGGACACACGTTCTCATTAAAGGAAATGGAAAGGTGTGTCTAAACTTTTGACTGGTACTGTAAAGCCCTTTTCACACATGCACTGCAACCCTGAAGTTAACCAGACATTACCAGGAGGAGCTGTATGTGTGAACTCAAATGTCCGAATCAGTCGAACTGGACATTAAACGGACTTTACCCTGCCAGCTCCCTAGTACAAAGACCATGTAATATCCTATTGAGCCCATGTGTAAATACAGCAGGTAATTTTCTGGAGAATTCATAGCGAACGAATGTGCATGTTGATGATGTTTCTGTCATGTGGCTGGTGATGTATAAACGCAGCAGGCCAGCTAACCTGCATTGTTTTGACTGGGCCTGAACGCTCCGCTGTGAAAAGCTTAAAAATGCAGAATTACAACTGCAGTGTACTTTTTGCGTCTCTACCCAGGGGTATTGAAAGCCAAAAGGGTCACAATTCGTCTCAATTTCCCCAGCGTTTATAAACACTACCAGGCCTTTAAAACGTGTGTCCATTAAACACCTGGTGGCATTTGATAATGATCTCCGCCCTGTGGTTTTCACAGCCAGTACATTTGAATTGCAATCACCCAATCAGTAAAAAATAGCCTACTTGGGATTTTCTTTAGGTTATCCAAACAAACAGCAAAGGAGATCAGTGCTTGATTAGTGGTGTCTGCCCTTCTTTACTGATCGGGTGATTACAGTTCAAATTTTTTGGCTGTGAAAACCACAGGGCAGAGATCATTATCAAATGCCACCAGCCATTTAATAAACACACATTTTAAATGCCTTGTGGTATTTATTAATTGCCTGGTGGCGTTTCTTAAATACCTGGTGGCGTTTATTAAATGCCTGGTGGCGTTTATTAAATGCCTTGTGGTATTTATTAATTGCCTGGTGGCATTTCTTAAATACCTGGTGGCGTTTATTAAATGCCTGGTGGCGTTTATTAAATACCTGGTGGCATTTATTAAATACCTGGTAGTGTTTATTAAATACCTGGTAGTGTTTATTAAATACCTGGTAGTGTTTATTAAATACCTGGTAGTGTTTATTAAATACCTGGTGGCGTTTATTAAATACCTGGTGGCATTTATTAAATACCTGGTAGTGTTTATTAAATACCTGGTGGCGTTTATTAAAATACCTGGTAGTGTTTATTAAATACCTGGTAGTGTTTATTAAATACCTGGTAGTGTTTATTAAATACCTGGTGGCGTTTATTAAATACCTGGTGGCATTTATTAAATACCTGGTAGTGTTTATTAAATACCTGGTGGCGTTTATTAAAATACCTGGTAGTGTTTATTAAATACCTGGTGGCGTTTATTAAATACCTGGTGGCATTTATTAAATACCTGGTAGTGTTTATTAAATACCTGGTAGTGTTTATTAAATACCTGGTAGTGTTTATTAAATACCTGGTAGTGTTTATTAAATACCTGGTGGCGTTTATTAAAATACCTGGTAGTGTTTATTAAATACCTGGTAGTGTTTATTAAATACCTGGTGGCGTTTATTAAAATACCTGGTAGTGTTTATTAAATACCTGGTAGTGTTTATTAAATACCTGGTAGTGTTTATTAAATACCTGGTAGTGTTTATTAAATACCTGGTAGTGTTTATTAAATACCTGGTGGCGTTTATTAAAATACCTGGTAGTGTTTATTAAATACCTGGTAGTGTTTATTAAATACCTGGTGGCGTTTATTAAAATACCTGGTAGTGTTTATTAAATACCTGGTGGCGTTTATTAAAATACCTGGTAGTGTTTATTAAATACCTGGTAGTGTTTATTAAAATACCTGGTAGTGTTTATTAAATACCTGGTAGTGTTTATTAAATGCCTGGTGGCGTTTATTAAATGCCTGGTGGCGTTTATTAAATGCCTGGTGGCGTGTATTAAATGCCTGGTAGCGTTTATTAAATGCCTGGTAGCGTTTATTAAATGCCTGGTGGTGTTTATTAAATGCCTGGTAGCGTTTATTAAATGCCTGGTGGTGTTTATTAAATGCCTGGTGGCGTTTATTAAATGCCTGGTGGCGTTTATTAAATGCCTGGTGGCGTTTATTAAATGCCTGGGAAACTGAGACGAACTGTGACCCTTTTGGCTTTCGATACAGGTGCCACACCTTGCCTAAACCAAACAGAGTATTTCCAGTAGGTGAGAAAGCGTCTGACACAGACAATCACCTGTTGTGTGCAACATGTGTGAAAGGGTAACTCCTGACAATGTCCAGACCTGATTCTCTGGATTCATATGTGTTCATATGTGAAAACAGTTTAAGTGGATATATACACTGAGGGTGTGTTGTTGTTAGTGTTGATGTTTTTGTTTTTATTGTGTATTTAATATTGAGGTTGAGTGTTGTCTGTAAGTAATTATTGTATTTGTGTTGTGTCTTTGTTTGGAGGGGGAGTTGGGAAGGTAGAGATGCAGGAACTGAATCAAGGGGAGAATTATATTGTTAGCTTCCTGGTGTTATTTAAGTTGTATGATTAAATCCCCATGTATTTAATATGAAATTATAATAAAACATTAATTAATCTAATTTTTAAATATATATTTTAAAATACACATATATAATTTTATTTTATACATAAAATATTTTTACATTACATTTTTATTTCTTTATTTTTTTCTATTTTCTATTTTTCTAATTTAATTTTATTATAACGACAGCTTAAAAATAGCCCCAAAAAGTGCTTATCATGTTGATCAGTAATTTTCTTCTTAACATCTTGTACATGGAGGTAGAAACTCAAAGGAAGTAACAGTTTTTATTGATTCTTCTTCTTAAGAGAACACACAACCACAGTATGAGGAGCTGATCGTCTGACTGAAAAAGGGAGGTTCATGATCAAGAACGAAAAACCTCTGCGGACCACAGAGGACTTCCTGTTCAGCCCCTTATGTGGAGCATGTCAGTCAAAGCCTTGGAAACTGTGTGTACTGTGTGTGTGTGTGTGTGTGTGTGTGTGCGTGTGTGCGTGTGTGTGTTACCTGACAAGGTAACACACACACGCCTGATCAAAGTCTAACTGGTGACTGGACATGCGTGTGTGTGTACTTTGTTCTAGGATCCACCATTATTTGTCTCCAGGATGAGGCACAGAGGAGTGGCCTAGATGGTACACTTTAAAAAAAAAAAAAAATTAAATAAATAAATTACCACCTGCTTCAACAAACTGTGAGGAGACCGTATCTAACGCCTGCTTTCTTTCCTCTTTGCAAGTGTGTAGGTGTGTGAAGATACACATAAGTCCTGTCATTTTGATCTTGAGATCTGAAAATACCTGCTGCGACTCGCCTTCTGGTAAGTCTCTGTTTTGACAAAAACTTGGTCCTACTTTTCTTCTTCTTCTTTTTTTTTTTTGTTACATTCCTTGTTGTAGCGCTGTTTGACATTTCTCAACAAGAAAGGTGTGTAAAACAAAGGTCAGCTCTGATTGAAATTTGCAGCTACGGAGAGGTTTTTCAACATCTTGGTCAGAAACAAAAGGTGGGCTAGAAGAAGAATTAGAGTGAGGTCTCGACTTATTCTGCAGGAATGAGACGTCTGAATAAATCACTCTTGTCAGGGATCAAAGGGTGAAGCTTGTGTGAATGAACAGATCTCCAGCAGCAAGAAAAATGTGTGACTCACAGGCCATCTGTGTTTGTCCATTATTGTTCCATCAGCCTCCCAAAGATTATATAAAACTGCATGGTGCGACATAAATGATACCTCTAAATGTATTATTTCAAACAGACATGAAAAGGAGTAGAAGGATCATAGTGTAGCTCCTGATCTTCTTTTGCTGCAGTTCTCCGTGTTTTCATAGGATTTGTTCATGAAAAATGTTTACGCAGAAAGCAAAAATTTCACAGCCAGAGTATTTAGGTTAAAGTTAAGTTTAGGCTTAAGAGGAAGGATTTGATTATAAAACTTAAAACTGCTGAAAATGAAAAATTAATGCACTAAAGAAAACTTCTGTGAGTTCCCTGAAAGTTTCCAAAACTTCAATGTCTTTACTTTCTTCTTTGATTTCTTCACTGACTGCTTTATTCATGTGAGCGCTGCCTCCCATTTCACCCAGTCACCAATATTATGGCAGTATAGTACTTTTCTGGACTACATAAATACAGCAGCTTATACCACTGTGTACAACTTTTACAGGGGGCTGTAAAAGTGCACAACATGATATCTATACACACTCTCACCTACAGGTAGTTATATTAAAAGTCATGTGAAGTGGACAGATTATTCAAATGTTTCAGGCTGCAAGTGAACTGAAATAGAAGTCCAGACCAAGAAAAACATCCTGCTTCAACGTATTTGTGAACAGAGACAAATATATATTGTTTATACAGTAAACAGATACAAGCCAGACTTTTAACATGAGAGCACTGCACGTAGTCTGAGGATGATGATTCATTATACAGGATATCATCAACTGACAGAAGTAGCAGTGACACAGTTAGAACGCCCTCTGGTGGAAGCAGCTCATACTGCACCTGTACTACTTTTTCTGTATGTAATGCATAAGACTACTATAGCTTCTGAGCTGGAAAATACACTTTATTTTAGTGTATAGATAATGTGCATTTAATTTTGCTCTATACTGTGGTTTCATGATGGACTGCTGATGAGTCCACTCCTAATTTCATCAATATCATGCATGTATAGCAACACTGTAGGGCTGCAACTAATGATTATATTCATTATCGATTACTTATGGAAGCCCTGAGAGGCAAGTGAGAAAAAAAAAATTCTGGTGATCCATTTCCAAGTCTGATCAAAATTGTTTTTTCTCCTGTGTTTATGACTTAAGAACAGCTGAGAAAAAAAAGGTTTTGCCAGTATAATCTTTCTAAGTTCCTTAATTTTTTTTTTTCATCTGAGAAAATGATGAAAGCCCTATGATCTCTGCCACTGGATATCCATAGAATCAAACCATTTCAGATATCCAGTCTGCTTCCTTGAAAAGATTGCATAATCTACTTGGGTTACCCTGATCAGTCAGTCAGTCAGACATCAGTCAGTTGTCAGTAGTTGTAAAGGATATCAGCTAGTTAGTCCACAAACAAGTAATGAAAGTAGTTTGCTACAATTTAGTTAATTTTAATGGTACAAAAACATCCACGGCAACTGCGACAATTTATTCATCACCTGCTAGCATGGATTAGCCAATGTTAATCTCCCATAGCAACCGATCACACTGGTACCATGAATTTGTTTACATTTGAAAGCTTCATGTATTATGATACTAACTTGACATCTCTTTCAATGAACAGAGGGCCACGCCCCCTCAACATACTTTTTGCACAAATCACAAGCTGATGTTGTAAACCTGTTTTGGATTGCATTTGTCTCCGTGGATTTTAAGGATCAACAATTAGGTCACATTTAGACAGGGAAGATTAAAAAATGTCAGTTTACTTATGTTGGAACCTCATGTGCACATTTTGGCAATATGCAATGAGCTTATTAAATGTCTGTAAGACACATGTGAAAAGAGATTTTTACTCTTTTTAAGTCATAAATCTGGGAGATGATATAGACAATGCATATAAAATATGCACCATATAGTGCACTTAAATAATAAGAGTTCACATGGTATAAAGTCACCCTATTTATTAAAAACATACTAGTGTATGTTCAAGCATTTGTGAACTGAAGCCTACTGTTGCGGATGTAAGTATGTAAAGTTAGTACATGAACATCTAACAAACTGTGTTGGGTGTGATGTTTAAATTTAGCAAAACAAATACCACTTTTAAACATGTAATATGTCACCGCTGCATAAAAATGTGTCATACACTAAAACGGTCCTACAGTATCTCTTAGAGGCTGGCTTCTGCAAAAATTAAACACAACATAAAGATGAAGTGAAAATGAGTGGAAAGTAGAAGGAGAGGATGAGGTTTCCTAATTGGTCAGTTTCTGTGTCATGATTATGTTCTGCAGTCTTTGTGTGAGGATGTTAGATAATGTAATTGCCTGCTTTGTGTTGTGTAGCTGTGTAGATGGAAGTGCCGTTCTCTGGCTTCGAGCTGACCTTCATCATCATTGCCTTTGTCATCTTCTCCCTCTTCAGCTTGGCCTCAGTCTGTTTCCGACCAAACAAAAACCGGCCAGGTACAAAACTCTCCTTTGCTGTCAGACACACACACACAGACAAATGTCAACTTTTTAATGCTGCGTGTATGTTGTTCTCTTTTTCAGAGAAAGGCCTCTTTGATGCAAAGAAGTCAGGGCCGTTTAACAGGAAGCAGAGAGTGATCACCAAGCAAGCTGGACATAAGCCATAAAGTAAAAGAGAGTTCATTTAATACTGTGAAGTTCACACAAATGAAACGACTAAAAATACTGAAAACTTTACTTCCCATTTAATTAGTTCTTAATTAGTGATGTCATTATGGCAAAAAGTGTTGAGGCAAAATCCATAACTCTGAGTAATATCAATAAAATCAAGGCAACAATAAACTCATTGTCCCATGAATATGGCAGTGGCTGATTGGCAATGGCTGATTGGCTCACACAGTTTCTGCGTGAGCCAATCAGTAACATATTGTACAAATGTGGGAAAAGTCAAGTTTCATGATTGTTATGTATTAACATAAATACATGGTTTTATTTTTTTGTTGTGTTACCTGAATGTGTTGAGTGAGTAATGTCATTTGGTTTTGGGCCAATCAGTAAATGAATAAAATAAGTTTAAAAAATGGAGGTTGTTGTGATTGTTGGATCATGTTAGGGTGTTTTGCAGAAAGGAATTAAGTCAAAAAAGTACACGATTCCCTACCCACTTAATGTTTTTGTTAAAACAGCAGCCATTTGGAAAATGATTATATGTTGCATGAACATGTTGATGGTCTGCATGACCCCCAGACTCTTTAAAATGTCTTCTATTTTCAAACCAAGCAGGTACTTCTGGGTCTGAAAAGTGAAGCCAATTCAGAAGTACTTTAAACCTGCCATCTTTCTAATGGTCAGCAGGGGGTGACTCCACTGGTTCCAAAAAGAAGTCCAATTGTATGGCAGTCTATGAGAAAATGACCCTACTTCTCACATTTATTACCTCAGTAAATAGTTTCCTAATGAGTTTATGGTCTCAATAGCTAGTTTAAAGTCTTCTTCAATACAGCACGATGTTCATTTTGTAAATTTTGGTCCCATTTAATTTAAATTTGATGATAAAGTAGGGTACGCTTTAGGGAGTGACTGTGTTGTAATTAACAAGTTGCTACCACTGCAACAACACTGGTTAGATAACGCAAACATGGTGTAACCCAAGATTCACAGAGTATAGGCGTAGCCTTAGCCATTGTTATTTCAGTGTGTTTTCAGTTCATGAAAGTTAATTGTAACATTTTGGTCGCCCAAAAAGTCTTGTTCAGCCTTTGGTTGTACCAAAAGACCTCCTAAGGAGTTGGATGTTCAGTTGCAGTTTTTTGCTAGCAAAAATTAGCATTAGCATTATTACAGTTAACCATAGACTGTAAACACACTATACTAACCATGCTAGCAGCTAGCGTTAGGGTCAGCTCCACCCTCTCATCCAAATATGGTCACTTCTCATCACTTCTGACTCCAAAAATCCAAGATGGTGACAGTCAAAATGCCAAATTTGAGGCTTCAAAACGCGAGTCCACAAACCAATGGGTGACGTCACAGTGGCTATGTCCATTGTTTTTATACAGTGCCTATGCACTTGTTCTAGATATGTAAGTCTAGTGTTTGCTCTTTAGCCCCATCTGCAGTTTTCACAGAGAATCACATCCACTCTGCATGAATTCCTCTGAGAGGGACCCTGAAACACGGAGCTCAAGTTAAATGAGACAAAGCTGAAACTGTAGCAGAAAGTTGATGCATTTCTCTGTGTACTTTTTGTATCTTTATCTACTTAAAAAATTAAAAAGTGAAACCACAGCACAGACACTGGGTTTGTGTGTCCAGAGAAGCCACTGTGTCTGGGTTAGGATTTAACAAACCAAGTGACTTTTGGCCCCTGCAGCCCTTGTGGGGTGACATCCTTGGGGGTTAAAGGCTGCTCCCTGTTGAGTTTGCCCCTTGACCCCTGAGCCCTCCGTCACTCCTCCACAGTCAGCCGTCTACTTGCCGACACGGAGGGGAGGAGGTGCTCCAGAATAAAGACGGAGAGGTTAATCAACTGTTGTGAGATTCTATCTTTTTCTTCACAGAACTGCGGGAGAAGAAAAAACGCCCATTTGTGTTGTGACTCAGGTTGTGTGATGCATCCTGATGGGCTATACTGTGTGTGTGTGTGTGTGTGTGTGTGTGTGTGTGTGTGTGTGTATTGGGTGTGCACTGCTGTTCATTTGTATATGCGTCCATCGGGGTCTGGATTGGGCAATTGGAGATAAAAGGTCTTAAGAGTAATTAAGCTCTGGCTGGCTGCGGACCCTCATTAACACTGACGACCTTATGGCATGACAACAGACTCACTATCAATCTAACGACAGACAACAAACTGACCCATCATAGCACAATCAACACTCGTACACACACTCATGGACACTAGACGACACCCCAAAAAATTCAGACAACACGGCACATTTTATTTCTCTCGATTCATTCTCTCACGCAGACTCTCCTCGAGCAACATAATTCAGTCAGGTTTTTTTACGATATGATATGTTTGGTTTGGTGCTGTGGCTCTGGAACAAATCTGAGCAAGCTTGACACAGAGCCTGAAATACAAAACACTTTATGAATATGAGCACATATTTTTTTAAAAAACCTTCAAAACTCACATACAAGAAAATGCAAATGTTAAAGCCTTCTCCACTTTCACTTAAAAATTAGAAGATTAAATATAAATATATATTAGATTAAATATGAGGCCCACAACTAAACAATATTGAGTAATTTATTCTCAGAGGAGGCAGATGTAGTGCTATAAAATAATGATTCAGCCTTGAAAAGTAACAGCTGTAAATTATTCAATGTTTAATATTATAACATAAAGCATTATTATAGATTGATGAGGGTTTTTTTGTTTTCTTTCCCATGTGTATATACTGTGTATTACTATCTTCTTTCTCTCTGCTACAATATGGTTTATTTATTTTTTCTATCTTTGATTTCTCCTTCATGGTAAAATAGGTAAAGATTGTAAGTATGCTACTATCATATGTAAGCAAATGTAAATCTACTTTGTGCATTCTTGCAATTCAGTATAAAAAAAGAGTGATGTTTTTAAAAAATCAGCCAGCGGTGTAGCAGTGAGGATACAGAGGTTAGCGTTTTTTGTATGCAGAGTGCACGAGCACCAGATGTTTATATGGGCAGTCTTTCCCAACCAGGGGTACATACAGTATATCACAGGGGTTACTTCTGCAGTGGTAGGTATGTGGAAATGATTTGGTAGAACATGTATACAAATATTTGTGTTTAGGAGAAAAATAAATACACAACTAGACATGAAAAAAGATTATTGGAACAGTATCCACTTTTATAATATAAATAATATTGATAATAACATTGAAAAATTAAAAAATTAAAATTAAATCAAAGCAGCACATTTTAAGCATGACAGGTGGTGTTGATAAAGGGGTATGAAGGGGAAGCTCATCTGATAGAGCTCTGAGGATACATCTGACAAAAGAGATCGGACATTTATGATTTGAAGGTGTATTCAAGTCTCCATCAAATGTAGATGCTTCCATACAGGGCATGACAGCTCACTGTAGGGTTTGATGAATATTAAAATTATGTGAATCATATGCTATGGTCTTCACAGTCACCAGATCTTAACCCTGTTTCAGCACCTATTAGGGAAACTATCTTTGGAAGAATGGTGTTCATCCCTCTGGTAGAGTTCCAGTCATGCTAAGGAGCATTAAAGGTGTTCAGACACTTTATGTAGGGGATTATCTTTCATTCACAACCTGTGCCTCTCTATCTGTATGTATATAAGTATTTAACGCACACGTGTAAATACAATAATGGTCGGCTAAGTGGAAAAGAAACAGAGACATTTTATGACACACTGTTCTTCTTAACAAGTTTTATCAGAGAGGAAGTTCTTTATCTGTGGATCCTGGTCAGGAGATGATGGGAGAGGAAGAAGAAAGTGAAAATTCAAGAGGGGAGGAGAGGGTGAAGCTTCCTCTGTAGTCGTAAAGATCACAGCTACTAGAAAAAAAGACCATGACAGCAGCTCTACAGTCCAGCTCTGTCCAGCTCTTTCCTTTGGTACAGTTGCGCACTTACCGAAATCTAAAATGACACAAATGACTTTGTGATTCTTAAAGTGTAATTTGATTTCTCGTGTCTTATATACTATAACTGACATTCAGTTGCCAGTCATCCTATGTTCTGTTGCTGTGCAGTATCATGAGGGAAGTTTGTTCAATATGAGTGCTCAGATCAATACTGGGGCTTGGTATTTGAAATTTTTCAATTCTAATACAGATACGATACTTGATTTTCAGTACCGATACTGAAAGAATGCTTTTTTTGATCCCTCATTTGGAAAAACGAAGTCATAAATTCCTACACACTGTCAGTACTGAGCTTACTAAAACAAAAAGATCAGGTCCATGTCGTCTCCTAACAGTGCCTGCAGTGCAACAAGACCTTCTCCTGCATGTATACCCTGGTGCACACACACTGATGAGAAGCCATTCATCGGCTACAATAAGATAAGCAATATGCAGAAATTCATTACTTTCTTTGGCATTATTTCTTTTTCCTACACACCATTGTAAATTAAATTTAATATCTTTGGGTTTTGGACTGCTGGTTGGACGAAACAAACAATATCAGATGTTAATTTGGACTCTGGAAAATTGTGGTGGGAATTATACAGACTAAAAAAATCATCAATTCATCAAAAAAATTATCAACAGAGTACTCAATAATGAAAATAAGTTAGTGATGCTCAGTGAAGCGGACACATTTTTGGCAGTTCCATAAAAGTACGTTCAATACCCAACCTCATCATTACGCATCAAATATTCTGTCTTTTAGAGAGTGGATTCAGCTGTGCGGGGCAGCCCTGCCAAGGTACTGAAGCAGTTTAATAGGAGGTTGCCCTCTGTGTGTGTGTGTGTGTGTGCCTCTCTCGTAGGGGAGTGTTTGAGCAGGCTGGGTAATCCCTGTCAAGACGTATAATCCCCAGGAAGAGCAAATATTACAACATACTCTACTCAGTCACACAGAAAACCTGGTGGGGAGAATTCAGCGCGATTCACTTGTTTCTGTTTTGAAAGGGGAGATAGAAAGAAACGCAGAGACACAGAGAAACAGAAATTTGGCAGTAGTTAGTGGGCAATGGATACCAGGTGGCTCTGAATGACAATTGGGCTGAAATTAGCATATTCAAATAGGGAAAATAAAAGTTTTTAAAAGACAATGGCAGCTGATATGCAAAGTGCAGCTCACAGCAAAAAAAAAAAAAACTACATACCTCAGCAGAGTGTTTGCAGCAGGATGAATGTGTGTGTACGCGAGTGTGTGCGCTTGTAAATTGGCCAAATCCATGAGGAATCTCTGTCATTTCAAGCAACATTTTTGCAAACACTGTAAAGCAATAAAGGCAACATTTCCAAAGACATAATGACACACACACACCACTAAAACCCACAATCGGAGAGACTCTGTCCTCTTTTGTCTATTTTCCAGGCCTAAAGAGAGCCGACGGTCCAGATGCTTGTTCAAAGTCTCTCTGACCATTTCGAGCCCCGCGGTCCATTAGTGTCCTGCTGCTTCTCTAATCCTCATTCACATGTAATGGCTGACATTTCATCTTAATGTGTTAATTCATTAGCTGGGTGCTGAATGGAGAGTCTCAGTCCACAGAGACGGCTGTAAGCAGACACGCTAATGAGTCCCCACACGCTGCAAAAGCCGCCAGAAACCACAGAGCTTAATGCCAAGTGAACTGGTTTACCTGCTGTAAGAAAATCCCCTGCTGTACCACCAACTGACAACCTGCATGAGGAGCAGGGCTGGCTATTGTACCTTTCCATTTTAGTGAAGAAACAACACCTGAGTTTCAGAACTGATTAATTTTGACACCTCATTTTAAGAAATATAAACACATTTTTCGACAAAAAATTTAACAGAAGCCAAAGTTCTCAATTATTAAATGTTATCTAAACACAAGCAGCCGGACAACATATTAGCCTCAACAAAATGGCCTAAAATTGGCAAAAGTTTGATGTAAATCAGGAATTGTTTGATCAAAGAATCAGTAAACAAGATCATAAATCTGACGAGATTCGATGCAAGCTTAGCTTTTAATACTTGACAAATTTTGATACTGCTATGTACATATTTCAGCCGTTACCAAAAAAAAGAGGTTCTACACCCAACCGTAATCGTCACACACCAAAACTGATTGATTAAAGAATAAATAGTCAAGAGAAAAAGTCTTATCAAGCATTCGATGCATGCTTTTGGTTCTAAAGTTTTCCTTACTTGTAGCTACAGACACATTTTGGTCACCACCAAAAAAGTATTTGATACACAGCCCCAATTGAAAGGTGCCAACTAACCAAATTTTTACAGACGACGCTGCCCTAAAAGCAGAATTCACTCACTTTAAGGGTTGCTTTTAAGAAAAATACAGAAACTCAAAGTTTTATCTTTTCAAATAAAGACAGAAAGGAGCAACCAAACACCTACAAGACACACACACACACACGCACACAAAGAAAGACACTCCTGCAGACAGACAAAGATGGTAGACAGCATCCCAGACAGACAGTCAGACTTCTTTGGCTATCGTTACTCCAGCACATATCTGGATTTTATTCACTCAGGAACCCTGCCCCAAAATGCTGGGTTCAAACACCCCCCTCCACCACCACCAATACCATCCCACCACCCAAAAGCTCCAGATGTGTGTGTGTCCTCCTCTGTGCGGGGGCAGGGGACAACTGACGGAGGAGGGACCTGCTACTTTCAAGTATAACTTCTTAAATATGTGCTGTGATGTTATAAATCAACACTGCCTGCTTCTTCCGCTCTTTCAATACAGTATATCAATCACTCATCGTTGCGCGCACACACACACACACACACATGCATACACAAAATGCAGCATGCAGAAGAGTGTGTGTTCAAGGGGCATTTGGAGGGTAAGGAGGGGGCTTCCTGTCACTTGAATTACCCTCTACATGTGGGGTCAATATGTGCAATGCTGAAGTGTGTGCGCGTCTGTGTTTGTGTGTGTGTGTCAAGGGGTTGAGGTGGGGGCTGCTGTGGGAGCTACACCCCCCCCCCTCCCAAAGTGCTGCCCCCTCCCTCTTAAAGGCTGTATAAAGGAGGTGGGGGGAGAGGCACCTTTGTCACTTTGCTCTCAGTCACAGAGACAATCACACTCTCACTGGACACACAAACACTCTGGACACACACATTCCTCAGGGACATACTGATTATCTTGAGAAAAGAGGTACTTCTGTGTACTGGATTCTCCCCGCGGTGGCCCTTCTGGACTGAAAGAGACAAGGAGAAAAAGAGAACTGAACCACACTGAGCATCATCACTTCAGCCCGACTCAGAGCCAGAAGGACTCTTCCAGACTTTTGGAAAACTATCTTTAACTAACAAACTGCTGCAGCTCTTCAGAAGCTAACTGAAGCCCAGCCATGAGGATCTTCAATCTGCTCTACCTGCTCCTGCTGCTCGCAGCTGTTGCGGCAACGGTGTCCTCTGCCAGGCCAGGTAAGCATCCCGAAACTTTACTGTCCAGCTTTCCTGAATGGCTGACAGGTGTCCTTAAAAATCTTAAAACGCTCCGTTCAGCTCAAACATGTCTCAGGTCAACTGTTTAACCGCCAGTGCGCAAAGTTAAACTGCAAGTAACCATAGCAACGGTACTTAGCTAGTTAGCCATAACTCTCCCTGGTGAAACAGACCTATCTTAAATACATATATACATAATATCATATGTTTAACTGACTACAAACTTAAAAAAAAAAAAACTAAACTCAAAATTTTACCACAGATTCACTTTTTTCTGTGGTAATAAATGTATAACGGTCGTCCATCATCACAGCGAGGTGAAATGAACTGAATCCCGAGAAAAGTATGCCGCGTTCAGGTGCTGTCCCACAGACCGTTATTACGATCGACTGGGAAAAAAAAACCGTGAGCCTCATTGTTTAAAGAACTGCGGAAAAGTCAACAAACAGGAAGAACACAGCCACAAAGCCACTTTAACCAGCAGTAAAATGAATAAGATCCAATATTAACCTAAAACAAATACTATCAATTCAGCTAGCTTACTTAAAAGTTTTTTTTATATTGTTGCCCAAAATCGCTCAAAATATGTATCACGACAAAGTAGCTCATTTAGGTTTAATTTCTATGTATCTGGTGTAACAATATGGGGTCAAATACCTGGGAGTTTTAAGTTTAACGAAAAGTTTTCACTTTATTCCGATTCTGCCGACATGGCGTGAATGCAGCGACAATTTACGTACTGTTAGGTAGACCGTATGCTAAGTGTAAACTATGGAATTTTACTATAATTTTATAAATCCAGAGTCTGGCTTTAATCGAGTAAACTACCTCTATAAGGCTACAGTTTTAATTTCGCTAACTAAAAAGGGAGATATCGGGTTGCTCTTAAAACTTAAAACTTGCAGCAGGTGCGCTGTGGGGTTGCGCAAACTCGGGCTGGTCTGCGGTTATTTGCTCCTCGGCCTTGAGGCGGACACACAAACAGCTGCTGTAACACAGGGAGGCTTTGAGGGCTCGCAGGTCGTGATTAGGTTCATGTGATGATGGAGAGGAGAGGATGAAGGGAGGAAGATGGGAGGGGACGAGGGCGGAGCGCCGCCGGGGATCGCACAGCGGCCCCAGTGCGCCCCTTTTGTCCCCGGCTGGAAGGCTCTCCGGCGCGCTTTTGTTAATCACGGTGTTAAAACGTCATGCAAATACCCCGAGCTTTATTAACATGACATGGAGTAGCAGTGCCAAGTGTAAAGAAGCCTACCTTCAGGCGTGGGGAGCAGTTTTCTTTCAGAGGTACTCAGGAGGAGAGGGGGGGAGGAAGAGAGGGAGTCATAAAGTCATCTGGCAGTTTATCTCTTCCTGGGCTTGGCTGGCAGCCTGTGAACCGCGGGAGTCAAAGTGGATTTATTAGGGACGTTTAAAAATAATCATGTGCTAGGTCTGTGTGTCCCAGTTTATTAGAAGGGGGTCGCCCTGCTGTTGGTAAATTGTTCCAAACAATAAAACCCATGAACGGTCAGTAGCCATAATTAAGCTTTGTTAGGTTCAAAATTATATTTACTTGGAAATGGTGACTGTAGGAGAAGTTTTATGTTTCTGGTGCTAAATAGGCTGAGTTTAATCTCCTCCATTTGGGACTAATTAGGCCTGTCAGGTGATGCATGATGGGAGTATGCAGGGGTCCACCTGCAGACATAAATCTTGCTTTTTTATGTCAAAATGCATATTTTGTAAGCTACAATAACTTTGCTCTGTTATCAGCCTTCTTGTCCAGTGGTTTAATTCTGCATAATAAAAGTAAAAAAATCAATTTTTTTTCAGATTTCCTGAACCTCAGGAGAAAATACCACAGACACCACTGCCCACACAGACGCTGCCTGCCTCTGCACTCCAGAGTACCCTTCCCCTAAGGTGAGAGACACGCGAACAAAGTGCACACACACGTGTTTTCATACATGTGTTTTCTGTGTAATAAAGGTTATGAGCCAAGCTGTGTGATACATGGGACAAAACCAGGTTACAGAGCTGGCAGGTGGCAGTTAAGAGGGTGTGTGTGATTAGCGGCAGAGGTGTGTATTCACACAGAACAGGGGTCCAGGGGGAAAAGGCTCAGGCATAAATCTCACTAACGATGAAGAGGAAGGCTTTATTACCACGAGGAGTGTTTGGGGAAAAAGGGGGAGTTTGAGCTCTTAATTTGACTCCTGTACACGCACACTTACTCAGCTGTTGTTTTAGTCTTTAGTCCCTGATTTCCTCCTAGCAGAACACTAAATGCTGTTTTTCCATTACAGGTTGAAGCACATGAATGATGGTGACCAGAGGAGAGAGATATGAACATGAAGCAACTGCAGTGTGTGGCCCAAACATCATGGATGGATCCCCATTCCAAGACATAGACTAGAAGAGAAGAAGAAGACTATGGGACACCGTGAAAATGCCATCCAAAGACAGTCATGTTTATATAGCTGTTTCTACACACAATCTGCAGAAGAAGAAAAAAAAAAATACAAGCAGCTTCAGCTTGTGCATGACTGACTATTCATTCCTAACAAAGAAAAATCATAAATCATGAAATGTTATTGTACGGCAGTGTGGCACCCACAGATCTGGGGTTGTCCAGCTGCAAGCACCTTCCCTCTGCGTCTTCAAACGCCAATACTTAGAGGGGGCTAAAACAACATCTGTCTTTAAGTATGTTACACACTCGACTTAAAAGCTACGGACCAAAGAGCTGTAAACATGTTAGTGACTTCAGCTATGATGAACAGCATTCACATAGAATTCCTACAAAGTGTTTATAATGCATGTATGCACTTCAAATGTTTATTGAATAACGTTTTAAACTTTTTAATAAAAAAATGTATAAATGTAGCGTTTTGTTTTTACTCTGTGAGATTCTATGTGTGTGTGTGTGTGTTAAAACATAATCCCAAATAAATGTGGCAACAAGGTTAAAAAAGAGGAAAACAGTTGATGGTTACTGTAAAACTCAGATTTTAAGCCAGACTTCATTTACATTTTGTATAATTTAAGAACAGAGTTAAGAATATATCTTTATATGAACTTAAAAGTCACAGATCAATCAGGGATCACGATACCTGCCGTCCTCTTGATTAACTCCGGGCTCCCAGCAGAAGCCACATGGGAAAGGAGTCGTAAATGCAGCGCTCCCTGTGGAGTTACGGACGCCACAGCATAAAGGAATCACAATGGGGAACAAACACCAAGGGCTCAAATGACGACCTCGATATTTCGTTTGACGTAGATTCCCGTGACTGTTGAAATTTAACACAGATGAGGTGAGGCGGGAAAAGGCTTTCACACCAGCGTATGTTGACACTGCAGGGTTTCATTTGTTTGTGCTCTTCTTTTAAGCTTTTACAGCACGTTGTACGAGATAAACACTGCAGCCGCTGGCTTGGGTTTCACTGAAGTATTGTGTGACAGCTCTCATCCCTCGAAAAGGCTCAAAAATAAATTGATTAACAAAACAATAGAATATTAAAGATTTATTGGAATCAGATCACAAATAAACAAACTCAGTGATTTAACAGATAGAAAAAACTCAACAAATAAAGCTTTTACACATGCGCGCACACACACAGACAGATAAAAGCACTTACAGACATTTTACAGCGTTATTTGATCTCTTTCTTTTGCTTGACCCTGATAACCTTCCTCTCCTGTATCTCCTGCTCTTTCAGTTCCTCCTTAGTGCAGATGATCTCTAAAACAATTTTGTCTCCTCTGTTTCTCACAGTAACACAAGCAGCAGCATACGCTGGGTCACTTGGGGTCGTAACACAGTGATAAAAACCCCTCACCTCTGATCTGTGACCCATGACTCCTCTCCTCCTCCTCCTCCTCCTCCCACCTCGCCTCTTTAACTGTCCTCCACTTTTCAGCTCACCTCCTCCTGCGTTATCTGTCCATCTCAGGTGAGGATACCTCCTGTCTCAGTCTGTGCGTACAGGTGCTTGTGTGCACAGGGATTTCCTTACTTTTAGTCCTTAATCCAGTGTTTTCTTCTCACTTCAGTCCCCTCTTTCAAACCCACAGATCCCGTCCCTCTTTTGTGTTTCCTTGGAGAGCCGGGTGCTAAAATGATTGGGCTCTTTCTCCAGAGTGCCGTCTTCTCCGGAGAGGGAGGAGGAGGCCGGACCGTGGTCAGTGCTGAGCAGTGAGGTTGAGCAGCCTCTTGCTCAGTAAGGTGTTGTGCTGTTTCAGGTACTCTATCAGGTCGGCCTGTTTCTCCACCACCTCCTCCAGACTGGAGCCCTCTCTGTGACACACACAAAAAAGCACAAAAACCTTTTATAAACTTCATGGATGGAATCTGTAACATTACTGGATTCATCTGTCTGTTTATAGACTGATGATATTCTTTTTTATATTAGTCCCAAGAAAAACCAATAAAGAATTGATCCTGCTATTGTCTGTGTATTCAAAGCCTGATTCCTCCTCGCCAAAGACGTCCAATGTCGCCCAAAACCTTTAAAACCACAACAACGAGTCACACAGCTGCACTTGGTGACACGTTCTATCATTACAATAAAAATGGGCACTGTAGTTTGACATGAGTCGGTCCCACATACACCATCCTGCTGCTTTAAATATTGACAGCACACTAAATCCGTGGTTGAAAATAGTCTTTTCCTTCCATTTAAGCGTGCGTTCAAGATGACATTCAGGTGGATTTAATCTACTCATCAGAGGCTCGTTCAAGTAACTCAACTTGCAGCCAGTTTACACCTGTTATAAATATGGTTTTCAGAAGATCATCGCTAACTAAGTAGCATTGTGATTGTGGGAAACATGGCATCAGAGGTAAGTGAAAGTGTCAGAAGTCAAATTGTTATTCTAAGCAAAGAGGGGCTTTCTCAGTGTCAAATACTGTGACATCACAAGAAGCTTGTGGAGTCTACACCAGCTCAAGTGCATGATGTCAGTAAAGCAAAAGGGGGACATACCAAATACTAATACTCTGAAATTCATGTACATTTTTTACAGATTCAACTTTCCACTCAAATTGTTAAGCTGATATTATCATTTGTAATAAAAAAATAGTATTAAATTTGAAAAAAAAAAGATAACATAAAAACAAATCATTGAGGCTTTAAAAAAAATAATAAAGTACATGTATGAGACCTATTTTATCAGTAAGAACTCGTGTGCTGAGAAGAACCACAAACAGGCTGGAGAAGTCAAAAAAAGACGTTTTTGGTCTTTTGGTCTTTTCATGAGACTTTACAAAAATATAGAATATGGCCGGTCTTATCATTTAAGTAATTGCTTTCTTGCATTCAAACATAGATCTCCATTACATAAATGTTACATAATGGCTCAATTCAGTATTTGACATTTTTATCTCTTCATAGTTCCCCTGCAGAGCTAAAAATTACAAAATTGGGCTAATTGGACTAATTCCTAATGGGTCACATATAATGTATATAAAGTGTTTTGCTAGATATTCACGATATAAGCAGCATGGAGCAAAAGAAAATTTAGCGACTGATGTTCTAATGATTGCTGTCATTTTCTCAGGATCTTTTTGAAAAAAAGGGATGACAGCACATCTTTGAGATTAATCTAAACTAATGAGGAGCATTAAAATGGGCTCATTCACAGTATTTTGTGGTTTATGAAATACAATTTTCTTAAAAGAAATGACAAAAGAAGCTGGATCAAACCCACATTTAATAACATCTCTCTGTTTATTTAACCTTTATATTAATGTGGTGGCATTAAATTCAGACCTGAGCCGTGTTGCAGAGAAAAGATTGCTGTTGTAATGTTTGCAAACAGGCAACTCTGGGGTTTATTCAAACATGAGACCAACACGTATAATTTCCAGCACTTGTGTGTGTGTGTGTGTGTGTGTGTGTGTGTGTGTGTGTGTGTGTGTGTGTGTGTGTGTGTGTGTGTGTGTGTGTGTGTGTGTGTGTGACTCTGTGAAATCTGCGTACCTGAAGCCAGTCTCAGTCGGCAGGCTTGTGATACTGTAGTTGTGTGAAAGTTCTTCTTGGCTCACGTCGGGTGCAGCTCGCTCTCTGTTGAACTGTATCACTTGGACTGGAAACACAATTAAATCTTCAGTTACTTTTCTAATTAAAACCATAAAATCAGTGTTTTGTTGCACATAAAGACACACAGACATTATTGAGCAGTGAGAGCTTTCCTCCCCGACGTTAATTACTCAGGTGAGAAACAGCACACATTTGTTTTTTTACCGTTTTCCATCCCTCTCCCTCTCCTAAACACACACAGGCTGTTATATCCTGCACTTAGGCCTTATGAGCTGCCATATCCTGCACTCAAACCTCTAATTCTCACACCCTAAACATACACCTTTACACAAGGGGTGGGGTTAGCGGCAAGGTGTGGGTGTGGAGCATACAGTAGCTGTAAGAGGAGCCAGAGCCAAAATATGGGAGATAGTTTCAATCAAGATAAGGCCGCTGTGTGTGTGTGTGTGTGTGTGCAGGGTGAGTGTGTGAGGAAGGGCAGAGGGAGGAGCTGGCTGAGTATTGATAAGACTGAGTGTCATTAGCCAGAGGAAATTGTCAGGGAGGTTCTAAAGAGCGCTATCTTTACTTTGCTACAGTGCAGCATCTCAGCATCCACACTCACACACAATCCAAAGAAATACTGCACATTCCTGCATAATGAGGCCCTAAACCTGTGTGTGTGTGTGTGTGTGTGTGTGTGTGTGTGTGTGTGTGTGTGTGTAATAGTAAGCACATATGTGAGAGAGAGAAGGAGACATTCCAGAGAGGCAGAGAAATGATAGGTGGAGTAAAGAACAGAGGACGGTTAAGGACGATGTCACATATTTAAAATGGTTTTCTAACATTTTTCAAAGCTTGTCATAAAGCCAAAGTCTCTTTTTAAAGGAAACAAATGTTCGTATGCACAAACATCATCACCAGGGTTAATAAATGTCTGGAAAAGATGTATTGTATCGTGCAGGAATGATATAATTAGTGCCATAAAATGATGGATTGAAATTTACAACTTTTATAAAAATAGCAGAACTTGTTTTGTGTCTTTTCAAACATTTTTCTCTGCTGTACTGGGTGATATTACATAAACAAACAGTTACATTATTAATTGTACTATTCTATTTGGAGAAGGTTTAAAGCTGCTGGAGTGTTTTGTTTGACTAACAATCAATTTACAAAATTCCTTAAATGTGATAAGACCACATTGCATTTGGGAACATTTTGAAAGATGGGAGTTTGGGGTTTTTAGAGTTGAGATTTGGTAAGAAGAACACATTTGATTGTAGAGAAACATTGTCTAAAATACATGCATTTATTTATGTACTATCTATTAATTATCCTGAGACAGCGTTGAGGTTTCCACATAATTTTAGCAGCTTTTAGCTTCTATGCTCTGCGCCGTTGGAACGGTCTGAATGAGGATCTGAAAGTGTTGATATCTTTAAACATGAACTTAAAACCTCTTTAGGCTGGCTTTTCATTAGAATAGTTTTTATTTAATCATTTATTTTATTGTGTTCCTGTTTTAAAATGTTTTGTTCCCTCTCATCTATTTTACATGTCATTCATTGTCTTTTATCTGTTTTATCTAGTTCTTATTTTAGTTCTCATTTTTTATTGTTACATTTTCATCTTTTATTTTCTTGTGTGCGTCAGTCTCAAATTGTTTGTTTACATTTATTCTGTCTTATTATCAGCTTGTCAGTCACCTGTAAAGCACTTTGAATTGCGCTAACAAATAATAAAGTTTGATGGATAATAATGCCATTTATTTGAATAATGTGAATTTTTCTTTTCTATGTCTTGTTCACGTCTGATGATACAGTATATGTCATGTGTTTATGTTGATATAAGGCTGTAGAGGTTTGATGGGGTTTGTCTGTTTTTTGTGATTTGTATTTGTTTGTTATTGTTATTGTGTTTTTATTCATTCTTTACTGTTGTGTATTGTTTGTTTTTTCACATTTCAAGTCACAGCAATGCATTTACTGTTGTGTAGTGTAATGTTGAGTAGGGAAGTGCCTGTATCCAATTTTCATGCTACGATTATTGTTGCCAAACAATAATCAGTGAGATCACTGGTCAGTTTAAGGTGTTCATAGCTGTGAAAGAACCAAAAAAAAAATCATTCATATTGTTGATGATGTTGCATGTCAGTAGGTCGACTTGCTAATGTTAGCACAGCAAGTCATGGCCAGAGTAGCTAGAGTTAGACAGACAAAAGAAGTGGACAATGACAAATGGGACTGGTTGGCAGTATTGTTACCATCAGAATGTTTCACTATAATTCCACTAAGGTAACTCAGTTAAGGTACATGCAATGAGCTAAATGTTGGTTTTAATACAGAAATGGGTGAAATGTTTAGGGGGAGGCCAGTCAGGATGTTCAGGAAGATCTTAAGTCTTGTGTGTAGTGCAGTGTATTACAGCTGGGGGTAAAAAAAAAAAAATGCCAGGATAGATGGATGGAAGGAGCATTTTAAAGGAAGTGACACATTTCACACCTCCCTGTTAGAGACACTCACGCGACTGGACAGACAGTGCTCAGACCTGGTCTACGCAGATCTGAGAAGCTTCAATCACCCATCAAGAAGTGCACATTTCCAGGTGATAAGGCTGCAGAGGTGCTAAACCCTAACGGTAACACATATAGTGCTCCCAACCATGTAGTGCTCGAATTGCAATCAAAGAATCACGAGGTGCACATTTCCAGGTGATAACAGTGAGGCACAGAGGTGCTAAACCTCTAAACGGTAACACATATAGTGCTCCCAACTATGTAGTGTTTCGAATTCGAATCCGAGCAACCGGGGTGACTGATATTCAGACTTGAATAGAGTGAAGAGGGGCAGCGTGAACACCTTTTAGTTACAATGCAGAACATTTAAACCACCCAACGTAGTGTGCAAGTCATGTGTAGGAGCTGCAGATGTAAGAAAAGCTTCAAAGACTTGGTTCAAGGAGAAAACCGAGGAGATGCTCACGCCGTACTAATCTACAAAGAGTAACAAACTTTTTAAAATTCTAGGCGATACAGATGAATAAAAAACAGATTAAATTTCTGTCAAAAATGAACATATAGTGTGGATGCTGAACTCAAATATCACCAGTAACTGTTGGCAGAATTTGCTCAGATTTTATTGAGTCTCCAGAGCAAAAACAACACAGCAGTAATCAGTTTTAATGTTGGTGAAACATGTGAGACATCTCTGCTTATAACAGTTTATTTAAAGGTCTGGTATGGTGATGTACATGAACTAGGAACTCATTATAATTCTATATAATTGTCCCTCTTTGTAGTCATATTGTTACAAACTTCTCATATTGAGATATCATGGTTCACAGTTGGCACGTCTGAGTAATGTTAATGAGCTTTTGTTTTGTTTAAGGGAGAGACAACAAAACTTTTTACTCAAAAGGATGAACGTGACCTAAACTTTTCATAAAACGACACTTAGAAGTAAATATAATACTATCAATATTAAGATTAGAGCTGAAATGACTAGTCGATTGACAGAAGACTAGCAAAAATGTGATAATCAGTTTATAATTTCAATACATTTTTAAGCCAAAATGGTTGCAGCTTCTATAGTGTAAATATTTGCTGGTTTCGTGGCCCATTTCTGACCCATTTGGCGACCCACCAAAAACAGAAAGACGCCGTAAATCCAGAAAGCACAATCAAACACAGAACACAACCACATTTTTTGTATCGCAGCACATTTCTGTATTTGGTTGTTTTCTGTATTTGCAGTGTTTTTCTCTAAATGTCGGCATGTGTTATCAAACTGGTGACGATGTTTTCTTCTGTTTTGTTTATTTACATGTGTTTTCTAGTTGAACTATGTTACAGTAGGTTGAGCTCTCAGGGCCACCGTACTCTTACGATAGAAAATATCTTTTTTTTCCGGTTTTGAACCAAGTTAGACAAAACACATTTAAATACATCAACTTGTGCTCTTTTACAGCACTTTATAAGCCAACATTTTAACGACATTTCTGAAATATCCAACACTTTATAGACCAAACAATTATTCGACTAACTGTTGTATTGCCCTACAGTTATGTAAGAGTGGTGAACAGAGACCACCAGGTATTTATAACCAATACAACTATATGAATGTTCAAAAGTGCATTAACCGTGTCTTACATCAGTCTTCAGTCTTACATCTCTCATGTCATTCACAGGCTCGTGTGTGAGAGGGGTGTACTATAGGCATCTGTGTCAGTGTGTGTGTTAACCCTGTGCCCTGCAGTGCTTACACTAAGTTCTGGCCAGGCAGAGGAGAGAGATGTATTCTAAGTTAAGCCTTTGAAGGCCAAGGCATGGCTTTGATGTGCATGGAGGTCTATAGAGGAGAGTGTATTCATGTTAAAATGAGAGGCAGAAACATACAGCAAACCTCAAAGACACACACACACACACACACACGCACACACATACATACATGCACTTACAATCAGCACGCACTTCAAAGAGAAGTTGAACGAGGCCTTCCTGTATGGACTTCATAGCTGCAGGCATTATATAGCTCTCCCACTCTCTCTGTCTCCTCCAAGAAGAGGAGTTTAGTTTTCTCCTCATGAACTCATCGATGTCGCTCTGACGGTTCATTAGTCAGCGCGATGTGTGTTTGTGCTTTAAAAGGTTTGCCCTGCGAGGCGTCGCTCAGTTTGTGTTGTGCCTGACTGCACTGATCTGAACTGGAATGCGGCCGGCGAACACAGATACCCCCCCCCACATACGCACACACTGGATCACCCTCACTGTAAACACCGGGACAATGTGTGTGTGTGTGTGTGTGTGTGTGTGTGTGTGTGTGTGTGTGTGTGTGTGTGTGTGTGTTTCCCTGTGTTTGGGTGGAGTGGGTTGAGGGCTACCCTTTGGCTAGGCTAAATCCTAATGCCTCTTATCTTCTCTCCTTGTCTCTCTGGTATCTTGATCCCTAATATGTGCCCTTCAGCTGCCAAACACACCTTTAATATGGATTTCCTTTCAATACAGATTCTTCAATATCAATATCCTCTGATACAGCATCTTTAACAGCAGTTTTCCTTTACATAGTTAGAGGAATGCTAATGTATTAGCCTTCATCAAACATTCTGGAAAATAAACTAATATTTATTATTTATTGTAACGCTGTGTTAACATGTTATGTCATTTTTTTAAATATTAGGAATCGCAATAAACATGTTTTTGTGTCAAAATTAAAGATACATGGGCATCGGTTCTGAAGTCAGATTTGTCACATAATGATTTCTGTAGAGCTGCAACCATTAGTCTATTAATCAATTAGTTGATCGACAGAAAGTTCATGAGAAAAATAATCAACAGATTAATCAATAATGAACATAACTGTTAGTTGCAGTCCTAGATTTCTGAAATACTTTTGTTAATACTGGTGCTGAATTTTGGTATCAATAACCAAAAAGATACTTTTGTACCGTACTGTGAGGAGTTTAAACATGTTATCCAAACCTTATTTTCAATTAAATAAAAAAGTCAAACTTCTCTAATAAATCTTAGTTGAACTTTGTCGAACACAAAACAGCTGTGAAAAGAACATTGCTATAATAAAATACAGTATAAAATCAGCAAAATGATGATTTACTTTCAGCATTTGTCCGTGTTTGATACTCGGTCGATGCACAAAAAGTACTGCAGTTCGATACTGAGCGCTCTTTGAGAGTTTAAATTGGAGTTGGCATTTGCCATGCAGCCCAATCAAATAACCAACTGAGATTTAACTGGGATTTTCCATTCCTAAATAGACTAACTTTGACCTATATTTTAATATTATACAACTCTATTACAGGATTACATCCCAACAGAACAGCGAGGTGTGTCTTGTCTAGGGTTTTGTTGTTGTTGTTTTTTTTTGTGTGTGTGTGGCAAAGGTGCATTTTTTGAATTTTGTTTGTAAAATCGAGGGATCCACAGGAGTAGCCAACAAACAGATTGCATCGATGAGACAACATGTTCTGGAGATTTCATGTTTACCAATTAATGAATAAAACTAAATAAGAATGCTTCATTATTAAATTATTACAGGCCCAACACTGAATTCACACTTACACAGATTAGAACATGAGAAGAGGGAATTATTGATAAATCTGCCAATTATTCTAAATTCATCATTTATTCTATGAAATGTCTGACAAACAGTCTAAAATGTTAAGACATTCAATTAACTGTCATGTACGAAAAGGAAAAACAAATCCTCACTTTTGAGAAGCTAGAACCATCAAATATTTGGCAATTTTGCTTGAAAAATGACCTAAACGATTAACCAAAATAGTTGCTGATTAATTTTCTGACGATCGACTAATCAATTAATCAACTAATTGTTGCAGCTCTACACTAGAATAATACAAGACATCGGGCTGAGTCAAATCAGGGAGTGTTCTGTCTAAACTGCCCTAAAGCACTTTTAATTTACTGGATGGACACACTGAACCTGACCGGCTTTTCAGCATTTGAGATGTCTCCCCCCTGAATATTACATGATACTATCTAGTGTTTCTGTGTTTCTTGTGATTGGCAAAGTGAGTAAATTTATCACATAAATTTACCATTTTGACCTTTTTTTCCTTAATTAATCCCGACTTTTGATTGCTTTTCCACAGAGATGTTTGTAAGGAAGAAATAACTACAAAAACACAAAGAACTCTTTCTGGGCCATCCAAATAAACGATGCTAATTGACTCCAGTGATTTTCCGCATGCTTTTGGTTTCTTTATTCTCTCTAAAGCTGTGACTTATAACTGCAAATGAAGCGCAGGGCTACAGTGTGGGCATTGAGCTCTGAGCAGCGTCGCACAGGGAGAGATTTTTTCCAGATAACGTTTATAACTTAAGGTCATTTTCAACAAAGCTGAAGAAACACTGGAGTTAATTTAAACTTAACCCATTTGTTCCTGAGCCACAAGGTGAAGAAAAAGACAAGACAGATACGGGCTACTTTGTGTGGTGTTGGTATCAGAAGCTAAAAATCAGCAGATCAGCAGAGACAGAGACGAGGAGAGAGAGCTGAATGGTTGATTGTCATGCTGTCGAGTCTGAAAAGGGCAGGGCAGGTATTGTGATGCGAATGTGCTCAGATAGAGTGGGGGGTAGTGTGTGTGTTTGTGTGTAATGTAATCTATAGGCTCTGTCTCTCCATATACCACTAATGATATTACTACCAACATCCACAGGATGAAGACTGGTTAAACATTACCGATGCTGCACTAGAGACGCAAAGATTAGTCGATTAATAGATATAGTTGGTAAATATTAGATTAATCGCCAACTAATTTGATAATCGATTAAACATTTTGAGTCATTTTAAGAAGAATTTCCAAATTCTAGCTTCTCAAATGTGAATGTTTTCTGGTTTCTTTAGTCCTCTTTGACAGTAAATTGAATATCTTTGGGTTGTCGGTAGAAAACATTTGAGGACGTCATCTTGGGCTTTGGGAAACATTTGATCAACATTTTTCACTTTCTGACATTTTATGGACCAAACAACTAATTGATTCATCAAGAAAACAATTGACAGATTAATGGCTAATGAAAATAATCGTTAGTTGCAGCCCTACTCAGCACATAAACTTTTATATATAAAGCAGCTGGAGAAAGGTTTCATTTAACAGTCAAATTACTGTAAGAGAAAACTGAGTAATGTGATATTTGGGATCTGACACGACTGTATCAGTGTGTATCAGCATGATTCAGTTCACAGACCTAATTGTTTTAATGACCTTTTTTAAACCTATTATGTCTGAGACGTAATAACCCAGTTTCATTGGCTGTTATGTCTTCTCTTTAAACATATTTGACCTTCTCTCTATCTTATGTAACATGTTCTCCAAATCCTGCCAAATTTGGATTAGTACGACCTGAACACAGACAGGAAAGCTTTAGGATTTGGGAACCTTTCAGTATGTTGATTAACACTTAGAAACAGTCAGGCAAATACCCTTCCTAAAAAATAGATAGACAGTATATTACAAAGGTTATTTGATTAAGTTGGGTTTTTTTTAACCATAGTGTTGAATTTTTAGATTGATATGTTTATTGGACATAAGTGGATGGCACCATTGATCCAGCTTCTTAAATGTGAATATCTTCTCGTTTCTTTAGTCTTCTATGATAGTAAACTGAATATCTTTGGGTTGTGGACATTTTAGTTTGCATCTTGGACTTTGGGAAACATTTTTTCACCATTTTCTGACATTTTATAGACCAAACAACCAACTGATTAATCAAGAAAATAATCATTAGTTGCAGCCCTATAGTACAATTAACATAAACTTGAAACCAGATAGGTTTCAGTTACTTTTGCTGTGTAATTAATAATGTATAATGTATAATGTATTAATGTCATTTGAGTGTACTTTGGTAAATATTTTAAAGCTATGTATTTGTACTATTATTAGTCTTTAGTCACTTTTCAGTGTACATGTTTTGATTGTGTCCCTTGGTGCGAAGGGATTTAGAGTGGAACTGAGAACATTGATGTGTGTGTCCATGTATAAATGAGCAGCTGTGTGTGGTGAGGTGGGAACAAAGAGTTACTTTTGGCCATAAACTGTATTTTTTTTTCTCTTTTTAAGGGGGCAGGTTGTTGTAAGTTTAAAAAAAAAAAAAAAAAAAAAAAAAAGATAGCTGTCATTTTCCTGCAAGTGTGTGTGCACAGCTTAGGAAATAAATGTTACAATTTATTTTATGTTTAAAGTCTATAAATAAAATACATAATAACCCTTTTTAACTACACAAAGGTCTGCAGAATAGTGCTGTCCTAAAAATGAGTCAATCTACAATCCCAGAGTGAAGTTTTTTCCTGTTCAGCTGTAGTGGAAGTAGAGTCACAAAAAGAGGGAATTTGGCACTAAAAAGACTGTAATTCTGAAAGATACTGACTTGATTTGGACAGCTGAACCCTCATATTAGCCATCACTTACATTGTAAAAACATTATGAAGGGATCTTCTAATGGTCAGTATGAACAGGAGGAACGATTACAGCAAAAAAAAACCAAAAAAAACAAACACATGTCAATGTTAATTTGGGCATTAGACTGTTGTTTTAGGACAGACTTGAAAAATTGTGAATCTACCCTTTAAGAAATGATAACAGAGATAAGTTTACCTGTGTAATAGATCAGGCACGGCAAAGCCACCAAGAGCTCCAACCCCAGAACGCTGAGCAGCATGTAGGTGTGCACAGTCGGCGACAGTCTAGCAGCCAGAACAACCAACAGCAACACATTTCCTACACACACAGAAACACAAATACACATTCTTCCTTTAGCATTGCTGCCATCTTGTGGAGAAAACTGGCCTCTACACGTGCAGCACAACAACAACGTGGCACGTACCTGTGGAGTGAACGGTGAGCGGCAGGTTCTTCAGCCCCTGCGTCTGCCTGTAGAATCGCAGGTATCCTCTGCTTCTGGCTCGACTGTGATGCTGCTGCACACACCCGGTGAACAGCAGCACCAGCACCCATAAACACACCTTCCCGAACACAATGACGCTGTCGCCGTGCACGTTTCCCAAAATACTCGCACATACCTCCTCTTGGCCAAATTTCAACACACACAGCACTGCCACACACACTGACAACACCACGTACACAACCTGAAAAGAATAAGAGAGTAATGGCAGTGAGATAGATGTATTGCATGTGAGAGGCTTTGGAAAAATTGCACAAACTATGAGTATTATTACACATAGAAAAAAGAAAAAGAGATTAGTGTGTGAACCGCTTAAAAGGCCAACTTGAATTAAAGCATTTATATGTGCTGTGCTTTACTACGTGATTATCATGGCAACAAACATCACAATAAGGATGTCGCCACAATATCAAGGTTATTTCACAATAATCATCATTAAATTATCATCATATTAAACTTTAGCTACTATCTTTATCTCTTTAGCCTACTGGTTAAGACACATAACCACAACATCTGAAATGTGATTCTGACAGCAGACCACGCATCTATCTCTCCCCTTGTTTCCTGTCATCTCTCTTCTGTCGCTATAATAAAAAGGTATAAAAGTCCCAAAAATATATTTTTTTAAAAGAAAAAAAAATCATTGTGGTTTTAGGATTTCATTGTGAAATTAAAAAGCATATCATCTACATAATAAAAAGGAAACATTCAATATAAAACTGCATTTTTTTTCCGTTATCACAATGCAACAATATATTTTTGAACAAAACTCATATTTGAACCCTCTCATACTACTAACTTTTTTCAATTTTATTTATTTCAATATGCTAAAACATCATTTGTCAGTTTTTTTTTTCAATAAAAATACAAACAACAAACAAAACAAGCCCCCGAAAACTCATCTAACACCCTGGTAGACCACAAATATATGATTAGAGAATAGAAAAGAAAGAGAAAAAAAAGAAAAGGTTAGTACAGGATTGTAATCTTGAATAATATTAATATAAACAGCAGACTCTCAGCAGATCAGCTGGTTTGTTAAGTAAGAAACAAATGGCTGCCAACCTACTGACTTTTGACACCACATACAATTATATAAAGTCCCTCAATCTTGAGAAATGTCTTGAGAAAATATCTGGTAGATTAATCCATAATGAAAGTAATCATCATTCTGTCTTTTTTGTTCCTGTTCCTGCTGAATTTGAGGAGTAAATGTAATACTAAAGTGCACGTGAACATATTTAGTGTGTATAAATGTGTGTGTATCTTACGTGCAGTAGGGACAGCAGGCTGGCGTGGCAGGGTGTCGGTAGAGTCTGAAACTCTCTCCTGATGGCAGAGTGGAGGGCGTCAGCGGAGATCAGAGGTCCATCCACCAGAGAGTCTTCCTCCATACTCCGCATCATATCTACTGAAGTCCCCGCCTGCTAAAACAAGACATTAGTGTCAGGCGATGGGAGAATATTTACCATGAGACAAGATAAATTTGCCATCTGTCAGTGCTGTTTATACCACTGCAGCTGTCCCAATATGTCTGGTTGTATTATACGCTGTGTTTTATGAAAATATTTGATGTTTTTAGGATTTGTGCATTAGTGTAATGAATTACATTGATTTCTTAGGTGTTTAATTAGCTGTATTGTTCAAAAACAGACATTTGTGTTATTTTATTTTTCATTACATCTAACGTGGCGTTACATTAACAAAATTTTTGTATTAAATTTTTGTATTACAGTAATCTGCAACTATTTTGATAATCGATTCATCGTTTTGAGTAATTTATTAAAAGAAGAAAATGTCAAAATTCAGAATTCCAGCTTCTCAAATATGAATATTTTCAGGTTTCTTTAGTCCTCTATGATAATAAATTTGTGTAAATATTATTTGTGAATAATAATGTGATGTCAGACATGAAAATATCTTACTGTACTCACTGATATTTCAACCCCCATTAAAATACTAACATTAATTAGTCGCTTTATAGACAAAGAGGAGAAAAACAACCTGTCAGCTCATATTAAATATCTGTGTATGACTGTGTGTTATTGTCTGAAAGAGAAACGAATGTTTACTAGTCTTAATCTACAGTCTGCACCACAACAATCGTATTAAAACAGGAAACCACCGAGAAACCGCCGAGATAACTGATTGCATAACAGGTTTAGTTTTACATTTCTGGAGCTGTTTAGGGTTAAATCTCGCTAATCTGATGATCTGCGGAATATAAGTGTTGATAAACGACAGAAATAAACTTGTACATGTGTCTGTTTGGATCTTTAGCTGACAGCTCTGACTAACGTTAGCTCCGCGGCTAATAACAGTCACAAAGTAACCTACTGTACGCAGCGAGATATGCGTTGACATGGCAACCGTTAGATGACGTGTACATACTGCGTATAACGAGGGTCCCTTTGAATCCATTTAGTTATGAAGGTCGACGTTTTTAAAGGACAAATGACAAACAAACAAACAAACAAACATTAGCTTGTAGTAAAAGGGGCGGGCTGGCGATTCTTTGCGGGCTTCCGGCTGCCCAGTTTAGTGGTCCCGTTCTCTGTTAAACTTTGGTTCCTAGCACAATAGTTCCGGATGAGCTGCATTTTAATCAGTTTAATCAAATTGTAAAATCCTCAATTGCAAGTTGTTGTTTTTTTCAAAATACACACACACACACACACACACACACACACACACACACACACACACACACACACACACACACACACACACACACACACACACACAACAAAAACAAAACAAAAACCAAAAGTGGAATGGAAAGTATATTTACTCAAGTAGTATTTCCATTTTATGCTACTTTACTGTACTTTCTACTCCACTACATTTATTTGACAGTTTGTTCTTTTCAAATGAAGATTTGACACAATGGATACTATAACAAGCTTTTAAAACACAACACAATGTTAAAGATGAAACCAGTGGTTTCCAATATTTTTGGCTTTTGACGCCGGTCACATTTCAGATGTCTATGAGTTGTTAACAGCTCCACCAAATAGTGATTTTTTTCCCTCTAAACTTCTCACATGGTTTCATTTCAATAAATCTTCAAATGATCCAATATTTCACCAAAAATCAAAGATTAGAGAAAAAAATCCAAAAGGATTATTGTTTCTACATAGTGGTGATTTTACCTGAGTAAAGGATCTGAGTACTTCTTCCACCTGTGTACATGTTCATGATTACTTGATTTTTTTTTTTTTGGTTGTTATGTCTTCGTACATATATGCGAAGACATTTTTCTATAGTCAGAGTGCATTCATCACTTCATAACCCACTTAAAATGCATCTGAATAATAAAAAAACATAAATAAAACACCAGACAACACCCCAATTAAAATATTTTATTGATAAACATACACTTGCTATAAAAGACAAT
Source organism: Scomberomorus guttatus (assembly GCA_038419695.1). Taxonomy (NCBI): domain Eukaryota; kingdom Metazoa; phylum Chordata; class Actinopteri; order Scombriformes; family Scombridae; genus Scomberomorus; species Scomberomorus guttatus. Next base: position 10,844,073 of record CM076447.1, on the reverse strand, counting down.
GAACTGAGCGCTCTATTCCTCTGAGTGATGAAGACGCTGTCATGTGACCTCTGCTTCAGACACAAGCAATGACACAGAGAGGAGGGAGAGCTCAGACTCTGGGGAGGCAACACTTGTGATAGAGGCAGACGAGGAGAGATTGTGGGACACTGTGAACTAACATAATAAGGGGAATAATTCACAAGGAAGCAGCAAATAATGTGTCATTGGTTTAGCTCATAGGAAGGAGTGGAAGAGGACAGCAGGTGATTAGGAGACGCTGATCCGTTTTAATATTTTTGTTTTGCTGGTATGGAACTGTGCTTTAAGTCAAATCACACATTGCATACATACTTATACATGCATGATTTCATACACATATGCACACACTCATCACACACACACACAATGTGCTTAGACTCAGAGGTCCGTGTGAGTGTGAAATACTCCTGCAAGTATACTAGCATTCATTACATAAGGCACTGATTCAGATGCAATCAACCTATGAGAATAAACGATGGCTAAAACATCTTAAAAGGGAAAATATTTAAAATCCAAAGAACAAGTATTATTAATAACATGCATTCTCATTCTTGTAGAATTAATTATAAAGAAAATGTTTGTGTGGGTTAATCAGCCACACAGTTAAGAGCGACTGGATAAAAATTCAAAACGATGATGATGATGTACAACATATTAGAGGAAATAGCAAAGTTAAACTGTTGAGAAGATTAAAAACCTACATCAAACTCACACATTTCCATCTGAGCAATACTCACAATAACTTATATATATGTGTTCTTCTTTCATGCAAAACTGTAAACACAAAACCCAAAATGAATGAGAAAGTATGAGTAAGGCATTATAATGGTCAAGCTACTTCAGGTTATCCAACCCGAACCACATTACGTCACACTCAGTGAGTGGAGTCACATGATCAGTTGAGAAGCAGGGGTTAATGAAACTCTGTTCAAACATTGATTCTGGGACCGATGTGTTACAGACAGTAGTGTTTAGCTTGTAGCGTAAAATATTAAGCTTGTACTGTAGTAGCAATAACAGATTATTATTCTAGTCTTTGAGCTGAGTATGGATGTGCAAAGTTATAAACACACTGATTTCTTAAGTCCATGCTACACATATTCAAAAAAAAGTGTATACATGTGTACAGTTAAAGTCCCAGTGAAATGAAAAATACATTTTCCCAGTTTTAATCCTGTGTTCCTGTGTTAATTGCTCATTTATCTCTTGTTATGTGCCAAATATATGTCAAAAAATCAGTAGTATTTTTACATCAAAATCCCTGTCTTTTCTCTTCCTGTACAATGGTTTCAAATGTTTGACAGAGCAATATGGAGAGAAATAAGAAGAGATGTGTCTTTGGATATCAGTGGGCAAAAAGCTTGTTTTCATTTCCAAAACACTGTGGCTGTTGAGGTCTAATTCATTCATCTCTCCCTCATCTTCCTCCTGATCTAACAACAGGTGAGGGAGGTGTGTGTGGAGCCAACAGTCCTCTGTAGCTCCGCTTCTCTCTGCAGCTCCTTATTGCGCTTAACTCTGTAAGCCCCAACCACTTTTTTTGCAGTCCAATCAAATGTGAAGGGTTTGATTTAAATCCCTCTTGTAACTGTACACCGCTGAAATATTCCGTTTCACTGGGAAACACGTCCCAGTACAGAAGCTGAAGACGCTCTAACTTCCGTTTCACTGGGACTTTAAGAAGCATTTACTGTACTTGATGTGCATGTGATGTTGTGCCATTAGTCCAGTTTTGTGTTCAGTATTGTAAAGCTGAACAATGATTCCAAAGCTCTGAGGAGATTCCGAGGGTTAGGGTTCCAGAATTTTCCAGACTGTCCAGGATGTCATTCAAGGTTCTAGATTGTTCTCTGTCCAATCGCTGACAGCGATGGTGGGGGTTCCACCTACAGGTCATCATAGAGTGGTGGGCTGTCCTCTGCCTGCACACAAACACATGACTTGTTTAAAGTCTGTACAGTGTTCTCCTGTCATAACTTATTATATGGTTGTGTGAAGCCACACAATTGAAGTGAAACATCATTACCACATGTTCAGTTACTTTCATTTGCAGTCACTTAAATTACATAAAACACAATCACAGTTTGGTTTAGAATGTGTTTATTAGCACCTTTGACACTACACGTTTTTATAAATGAAGAATGTACATTTAGTTTACATTGTTTTGTCATATTACTAGTTTGTTTAATGAAGTTATAATAATTAATTTCTCTTTGCCTTTGAGATACCTGACTGCTGAGTTCTCCTTACTGGTCTGGCAAAAGATGCGGCTGAGGGTGGAGTCTGGTTATATGCAGAGGCCCAAGCCAAGGACCAGACCAAGAGCTCTGACAGCAAGGGAGGATCAGGGTTTCTTTGTGGCGTGTTTTGGTTATTGCCTACGTTGTCTTCCCCTGTGTGTGTTTATTGGTTTATTGGTCTGGAGTTATGTTTTGGTGACCTCTTTTTAAGGGCCTGATAACTTAGTTAATTCAGTAACGGACCATTTATTTGCATTTGTTGAATCTTTTTTTTGGGAGAATAAAACCCAATTTTGAATTTAAACCTGTGTTTCCTTGTGCCTTGACTGCTTGGTTCATGACTGGTTGTATTGAAAATATGTGTCTGTCTGTTGATCTTATTCTAGTGAGAGCCAGTTTGTTTGACATTTGGACTAAAAACATGTCAGTTGAGGTCGATGTGGCCCTCTAACCACCTTTCATAAAGAGCAAGTTTAGGGTTACGATTAAGCAGGGCTGGGCGACGTATTGAATTAATTGGAATTTTTGTTTTTGCACGATTTGTAAAAGGTCTAAATCATGAAAATTGATTATTCTTGCTCAACTGTTTTGCACATGATGTCCTAAAAATATCATGTTTAAATCATGCATTTTGCAGGCAAACAAAAATCGATTGAAATTGTGAATTGACCCAAGCTTGAAAATTTTTTGAAATTTTTTTTATTTTATAAAAAACATTTATTATTGTTCCAGACGGACACACTTGAAGGTTTTCCCTGAGAGTTTCCCTAAACTTACACTCCACATTTGGCATTCAACAAACACCAGAGAATGCAGCTCACTGTGTGCCACCTGTGAACACAATATTTAATTTGTTGTCCCAAATGTATTCATCCTTTGTCAACAGCCACTTCCAATTTATACTCCTCTCCGCACCTTCAAACGTGGTGCTCGACATATCACATGGCCGTGTTCTTTTCAGGGGAACAACTGTATTCGATGGGGTGTGCACACGAGTGAACTCAAACTAATGTATGTGCGTGTATATAATGCATGTCAGTCTCCGTTTGTCTTTGCATGTGTGTGTACATGTTCTCACCCCGAGATGCAATATAGCAGTCGTGACAACTCAGCAGTCCATTACGAATCCTCACGTCAGTCCCTGCTGTGGCGTCACCCAGCTGCCCCTCACACACTCCACACTGAGGAGAGAAAAGTTAAAAACTAATATCATACTCAAATGGTTACTAAATATGAGGGTTGCCTTTCACTCCTTTAAGTTCAATCTGTTCAGTCGTTTCTTTTTTATATTGGCACACTACCTTGGAGTTAATTTAGATTTATACACATCCTATACTTACACGTATATCATCCAAACCTTTATAGAGAAGCCAAATACATCAGTGCTGCCAACCGTAGATAATTAGTAGCAATGTTTTTAATGTGAGCGAGAGTGTTTGTGTGTGTGTGTGTTTGTGCACTAGAATAACACAGTACCTTGAAACACTGCATGTGGAAAAACAGTCCCAGTGTGTCGATGATCATGGCAGCTCCTTTTCCCAGAGGTTGAGAACAACCGGAACATAGTCTCTTTCCACTGACACACCTACACAACACACACACACACACACACACACACACACACACGCAGCAGTGTCAATGACATTTATTCTAATTCATTGCAGTTAAGCCTCTCATTATTCCCTTAATCAGTGAGATGTTTTTTTTCATTTGTAGTCATGTACTGTATGAGTGGATGTGTCATTACCTGCTGGGCGAAGGAGGCTGAGGTGATGATGAGGAGGACAGCTGTTTGCTGATGACGGTGTCATGGGAACCAGACCTGTGGGCACAAACCAAGAAACATAATTAAAACCAATCCAAAGCACCTGTTCAAAGAATTGAATATCGAATTGCTATTTTCCATGAATCCAGATGTTTACTATTTATTCAAAATTCTGTTAGGGGGAAGAAAATGTGTATTTTTCAAGACTATGCAAAAATGCTGCTTAGCAAATGAACATTTTTTTGCCATAAAAGGTTGGCTCAGGACACATTTTTGTATCTATCCAGCCAGCAAATAATTGTCACGACACAAAACACATGCGGTACATCCAACAATCCTACATCCTAGCATTCAGTTCAATAAAAATCACATTTGAGACACATTTTTAATAGAAAAGCAAATTCAAATACATTTAGTATGCAGCAACATGCGGTGAGCCTAAAAGACAAACATGTACAGCAGACACAAACTAAACATCCTGTATTACCTTTTAACAATATTTGCCTGGTTCAGCTGAGGGTTGCGGTCCAGAGAGGCTGTCTTCCACAGTTCCTGTTTCTTTGAAGACTCGCCATCACAAGCAGAATCTACAAGAATACATCATAAAAAATCGTCATGACAGAAACACTGAGTTGAACCAAGAAATGAATTGACACCTGCTACACACAGTATCAATGTGTATTTCTGCATGAATCTCACCCTGGAAGAAATGCAGCTTGGAAGAATGCTGATCCTCGTTCCCTGTGGAGATACTTTGGCCATTTTGCTGCAGGGGAACATTTCTGTCCTCTGTCTCATTGTTTTCTGGAGCTGATGAAGTCATTCCTGTCTGGCCTGACTGCTGGTTGAACAAGCCGGAGGGATTGAGGGGTGTTACTGTCTCCTCTAGAATCCTTCTCTCCTGGAAGATGTACAGACAAAACAAAGAAACAACACATAAGACACACAAAAGCAGGACGCGATTTGTTTCATTTTCAGTGTACAAAGGAAAAAATAGGTAGGAACATTTCGACCATCACATATTATACGAAAAGAATCTGTTTAGCCTTAGTTAGGAGAGACATTTTGTTAAAGAAGGGGGTAAAGGAGATGACATTTAATTGTGTTTATTTATGTTTTAAAATAAGGTTTTATGTCAAATCATCATTTAAACAACAATGTTCAGTTTGTATATCCAAAAGGTTCATGTCGGAGTAGATTTTTATCCAAATCACATCTCCTAGGAGATTTGTGAACTTGACCACATGAGCAGCTAATGACTTAAATGACATGAATGTGGCTGCAGGAGATGACACGCCATGTGTATATTTTATTTTCAGTGTGTCAGTCTACCAGAGTTCACACCTCTTCATTGTGCTTTCGCTCCTCTTCCTGCACCTCTAGCTGTGCTTTCTCCCACTCCTTCTTCAGCTTCTCCTGTTCTCTCTGGTATTGCTCCTGCAGAGGTACAAGGTGTGTGTTAAATACTGTATGCGCAAAAACATAAACAATGACAGACACATAAACACATACATGTGATGGATGTCCATCACTTGTTTTCCGGTTAACATTCATGGAGCCATACATGCACACACCATTCCACCATTTTACCTGTAGGAGGCGCTCCTGCTCCTGCTGCCACCTTTCCAGGCGCGTACGCTCTTCATTGGGGTCCCAGACCCAGTGATTAACACGTTTAGCCAAGTTCAACATGGGGGTCTCAATCTACCCAGACCCGACCAACAATCACACGCACACACATGTATACAGACCAAAAGGACAGAAAGAGAGGAAAGGTGAGAGGACCATACTGACTACAGTGACTGCAGCTACAGGAGACGAAGGGTCAGGACAGGGTTAAATTTAAGAATGAAGGAGAAACAGAAATAACAAGCTGGAGCTACTTGGAGATACTCACAGTCACACTGCTCTCCTCGAGTCCCTCTGAAAATTAGGGAGAGACAAACACAGAGATACAATTTAAAACTGCTAAAAGAATATCTGCAGGGAAAAATTATGCTGTAGACAATACTTCTGTATCATTTACAGAAGCATAAGTTATACTTCTGTAAATTATACTTGATTGAAAATAGCACATCTAGGATAAAGGAGTTTTACCTGTGACAGTAGGGGAATATTCTTGCATGCTGCTGGGTGATGCAACTGGCTGAGCCTTCTTTTCCTCTGCTGGTTTTCCGAATGACCCCATGGTACCATTCACCTGAAAGTTAAATATTCAGCTAAATGGATAAAAAACATTAACTGGAAAAAAAAGTGGGTCTACATTTATTCTGTCTCTATGTATACATTTACTAAAATATTTCATGGTGTTTTTGAATGTTGTGCAAATCACATCATACTTTAATTGCTGCTGACCATTTTTCAAAAGCATACCAAAGGATTTTTGATTTTTCCTACCTTCCAGGCAGTCGCTGGTTTCAGTTCATGTAAATGCAACATTAAAATCAACTTGAGATTCGAAACTTGCTTTACATAGGCAATCCATCACAGTGAACACCTGAGGATAGTTTCAGGTCCTGCTCATATTCTGCACTGTGAGGTTCAACCTCTACCTTCTGGCAAAAGATATACCGTCCTGATGTAGATCGAACCACTGTTCATGCTTCTGTACCAAGATGTGTTGGTATTTTAAAATTAGGGAGGTAAAAAATGCAGCTGGCTTAGTGTGTAATTATATATTTTGTTTTTTAATTGTGTTTTGTGATTTTTTATGTCTCTGAATTGCATATTGCAGTTACTTATCTTTTTAGAAGTGCAACGCAGACTCAAACACAAATTTCCCCACAGGGACATTTTTTATTCTCTCGCCTTTCTGTTTGTGTTAGCACTTTGTAGTAATGGAGATGAAACAATGATTTCTGTGGGGGGAAACTCCGCTGTGTTGATTTATTGAACTGCTTCCAGGACCAGAGTCAGCTGCTGAATTGGAAGAAGTCTTTAAATTTAAAAAGTAACTATATTCACAATATTATTTTCAAGAAACGTCCATGTTACATATTGTTTGTCTCCTTGGTTTATGTAATTTTCACAGCTCATCATTGGCATGAATCAGCACCTGACCTCTCATGTTTCAGATGTCAAAGCTTCCTGTAAACACACAAAATGCACCAGCACAAGAAAATTATCAAAGCATTATCAAAAGCAACTTTGACTAAAAGTAAATACAACAGAATTTTCACTGTGATGGATAACTTCTCTAAAGCTTAAAGCCTAATTTAAATGTCTGCAAGACATTTGCACAAATAAGAACTGAAACAAGTGTCTGCCTGGTAGGTAGAAAACATTCTGAACAATCTAAAAACCAATGGTATGCTTTTGAAAATATTCAGCAGTGATTAACATAATGTGCAAGTTGTAGTAAATTAACACAAGCAAACACAGGGATCCTTTAACATGTCACTTGTTTGTTACCTGTCCATTGCTTTGGACATCCAGGGGATGCGGCTCTACGTAAGTCTGCGTGAGTTCTGTCACAATAGTTGTCGTGATGACACAGTTTCTGCCACCGAGCAGAGAGCTAATGGCAGAGCCTGAAGACGAGGTTGGTTTCTCCGTCTGTGGAGGAGGCAACTGCTCTGCCGTCTCTTGACTGGCTGAAGTCTGCTCAGAGGGAACTTCTGTTTCTGTCTGTTTGGAGGGAACATCTTTGTTCTCCTCTGGCGAGTGCAGAGGGGAGGCAGGCGAGGTGGAAACAGATAAATCCTCTGCGGCCTCTCCGTTCACTCGCACCAACCCGTCCATCTGAGTGGGAAACACACAGAGAGGTCAGGATTAAAGGGATAGTTAGACCTTTGAAATTATATATTTTTCTTACTTGGTGAGAGTCACACAAACTCATGGATGCAACGTCTATGTGTCTGTGTGCAGTTTGAGGAGCTCAACCTACGTTTAAGGGATCAGCTGTTGAACCACATCTTTGAACCACTTTATTATTGTACTTTCTTGCCTAGCATTACATTTTTCTTAACAATTGTCATGACTTTATGTGACTCTGGTTAAGAAGTAAAAATGGTAAAACTTGCTAAAAGCTAAAGACCCCTTTAATGAGAGCATGAGGTCAGGCAATGAGGTGGAATGGTGTCAGATGATGCTGACTGGATCTGCTTCAATATCGAGCCCTCACCTTGACAGGTTTGTGTCCAGGCTGAGAGTTCCTGGGCTGGCAGTAGGGTTTGGCCGCCAGCAGGGGGACAGGTCTGGAGGACACAGATGGAGGGGAGGGGAGTGCGTGTACAGGCGGTGTGGTGTGAGGCTGCACTTGTGCAATCTGAGGTGGAGTGTGTTTGGTTTGAGGCTGTGCATCTACTATAATCGGTTGTTCGTGTGTGCTTGGAGACTCAATCGGTTGGGTTTGAGGTTCATGAAGTTCTTGGGATTGAGGTGGCATGTTCTCTAAGTGTGTGACAGAGGGGAGGGGGCTTTTAGGTGTGGAGGAGCTGGAAGAAACAGCATCCGAAGTCTCTTGTTTAGCAGTTTTATCTATCTCCATGTCTTCAGGTTTGGTGTGCTTCTGGTCCGTTATAACAGTTGATTCTGGTTTATGCAGAGGGTCCAATGTCTCAGAGTCATGAATGGGTTTGTGCTCTTTGTCCACCTGATTTGGTTCTGGTTTGGGTTTTGAGGTGGATCTGGGGAGTTTTAGACTATCCAGTGTTGCGTCGCTGATGGTGAAGCGGAGAGCATAACGCTGTAAAACCATGGCTGCCTCCTCTGGAGTTGCTGCATTCCTGTAGGCTTCACACAACTCTGCCTCTCTGCGCTCCCTGGAGTAATTAGAGAAACACAAATTATTTAACTGTACATTAGGCTTCTAATATGGAACAAGGACGTAGGAACAGCACAAAGTCAAGAGGTTGTGATATGTAGCACAACAAGCTAGCTAGATGATATATTAGGCTTTGGATACACACACAATATTTGTACAATACTCAATTTTTTGCACATGAGATTTGTTGACAAAAAGATAAATAATTTGGCAAGCAATGAAGAACCCAGTTTGTCTTGGAATACACATTTTCAGAGCCATGTTTAGTGCTAAAAGGGCTTCTCTTAATATCATCTTCCTGTCCTTACTTTTCCTCCACGATCTCTTTGTAGGTCTTAATGCTTTTCCTCTTGTTGCAGTCACTTCCCTCCTCCTTCATCCTCTTCTCCATCCTCTTCCTCTTTCTTGATCAGCTCTTGTGACGCACTGCGGCGGCGATTCTTCCAGCGAGCCAATTCCTGTCACAGGTACACATTGTTAAATAATGGCAGCATGTATTCAGGATAATACTGTTTTTTTAAATATGCTACTGCAGTTTAACATATTATTTCTAGAATTTATACAACAAACGATGTCACTCTGTTTCATATTATAAGTCCCTTACGTTTTGCCACTGGTCCTCATCATCCTGGAAGTTGCTGTACTGTTCGTGCATGCGCTCATAACGTGATTGGCTCAGTTGCGGCAAGTGCCCCACCTCATCCTCGTTAAGCATGTCACTCATACTCACACTCCTAAACAGGAAATAGACAGAGAGTGAACATGTGTAAAGCACTGAATCATGTGACTCAGCATATTAACTTCGTCCCATTTGGCTCTGGAAAACAGTAAATATTAAATTAGTCATTGAACAAGCAGCTGAACAAACATTCAACATTCAACTTAACAAAGTGTTTTAGTTGAGATATTTTAGAGTGTGTATCTTAATGATTAACTATCTATACCCAAAAAAACAAGCAAACAAAAATAGCATTAAATAAGAAGTAAAACTAAAATGTAAAAGATGACACTTAAAAGCTGGATGTTAGTAATGAGTTGCGGCTTGGCAATGCACAGCAATGAGCCTGAGGTTAGTGTGTAGTATGTTAATATATTTTTGGATTTTACTCTTCAAATTGAGTGTATACAGCGTGTTTATATTGTTATCATGCAGAAGTTCATCCAGATCCACGTCGATAAACTTACTCAGTGTCCTCAGACATAAAAGCAACTCGTCGGCTCATCCTAAAACAACAGAATAAAGTGAACAAGAGGAAAGAGCGGGTGAGGCAATGTGTAGCAGGAGTGCTAACGTCACACTTCACATCTCAAGGGGAGACATCGATTTAACACTTGCAGCACAAGTAGAGAGTAATGATTTGGTTCTTGCTCACTTCCATTTGCAGATCTTACAAAAGTAAATAGGTGCGTAAATGCAGATTGGCACTGCTAACATCGTATTTATCAAATCTGAAAAAGGAGGTGAAGACACATGCAATACGAGGTCAACAGGCATCTCACATCATTGGAGGTAGATCTTCGTCCTCCAGCCAGAAGGGTTTCTTTCGTGGTTGCTCATTTACATCCCCTTTTCTCTCTTCCACCTTTTCCTCAACTCTCTCCTCCACAATCTGCTTCTCCAACTCGGCCTTCTCTTCACAAGTCGCCTTCTCTTCACAAGTCGCCTTCTCTTCACAAGTCGGGGCAGTAGCAGGACTGGGTGGAGGGGTGATTGACGTAGAAGAGAGGGGTTCAGTCACATCTGTGGAAGAGGTGTTAGGGATCGCCATCTCTCCCTTTTGCTTTTCATCCTCCTCCTCCTGCCTCTCCGTCAGCCCTGCACACTTCCTGCGTGGGGCTTTGGAGGGCGGGGCCTGAGATTCTGCTGCCGCGGTAACGGTGCTGCCGAAACAACGATCCAGTGACAAAACCAAAATTACGGGGAAATCCAAACAGCATCACAGCGAGCAAAACACTGCAGCTGATTTACTCTCTATTAGCTGAAACCTTTAACCATGTCGCATCTCTGAACACACCCCAGTTAGTGATGTAATGAAATGATGATGATGAAATTTGGGGTTTCCACCAGCTGTCATGCCATGTCGCTGTGCCTTTTGTTATGTAGTGCAAGAATGAGGAAACCCACTTAAATGAGGCAGGAGGTATGACATTGAATTCCAATCAGCTGATAACCACAAAGCAGCAAATAGTGTAGATGTCGTGGTAACCCTTTTTTGGTGAGGATCAGTTGAATAATTATTAAAATTACTGAAACTAAAAATTGGTAAATACCAAGAGAATTTTACATACAATTGTAAACATGTTATGTCAACTTATGCAACTACCTTTGCAGCCAAACTTTAATTCCACCTTTAGAATTTGAAATGTTGGCAGAAACAGTACAGTAACTTTCCTATTGAAGAGCCATGTTAAATACATGTGGATACAAGTCTGCATTGTTTTGCCCAAGTACATCTGCTATTTTGTATACTTGCCGCACAAACCATCAGTTCAAGTCGGCATAAGTGGTATGAGCTGATTTGTGTGCTGAATTAAAATAGAGTGGAAACTGGAAACCTTGTCCAATACACACAAACCAGCACTGTGCCAGTTTGGTTTTAAAGCACACCTGAAGATAAAACACCTGCTCCGAGATCACTGAGTGGGGAGTGGAAAGAACATGCTAAATGGGTCCAAATTACAAAAAAACATAATTTCACGCTTATCTGTAATGGGATCTAGCCATGCAGATAGTTTTGGTTTTATCTGCTGAGGTTCTGAGATTTCTGTCTCAAAGATTTCTGCTTCCTAATTTGTTGAGCTCACAGCTTTCAAAAATGACATTTAAGAAATTCAACAGCAACATCTTTTTCCAGAAACAGCATCCCACAGACCTTGTAGTAAAGAAAAACTAATTTCTACTGAAGAAAAAAGTCTGTACAAACTGTTGACAGTACATTGTGTGGATTATCCAGAGTATTGAGGCTACTAAAGATGCTGCTCTTGATTTTTGTAAATGTAAATTTTTAGTGCTGTGAGGACCGCAAACCTGAGCAAATTAAACCAAAACTACAGTAGCTGAGCGGCTAGATACTACTAAAGGTAAGCAAGAAAATACTTTTCTGTAATTTCGGTAAGAGTTTCAACCCTTAAAGTGTAGCACAGCAGTGTGATTCAGCAGTGATTTACACTTTACATACATCGATAACAGTCAACTGGTCCCACTAAAGTCATGCCAAACAAAGCTAAGATTAGACCTCACCAACAGAACAAAAGTCAAGATTAGTCCAAACCAAAGCAGTCAGGCATGAGCTGAGTCATTTGAGAAATCTGACCACAACAGCAAATCAAAGTCGAACAGTCCTTTGATATACAAATAGCATAAATGAAACCACATCAGGCGTCCAGCTGGAGGGACTGAAAAATGCTGGCATGAAACCATAACAACAGGATCATCTCTAAATCATCCACAGGGACACATTACTGTTAGCAAGGCAGGCCATATCACTTGCAAACATGATCTTCATCTTCTTTACCGGTAAAATGAAGCTTTGTTAGTTGCATCGAACACAGGTCATACCTTTCACTTGCCATCTTTTCTGGGAGTTTAGGTCTACTGTGTAGTTGCTTCATGCCAGACACTGGGGAGATGTTATATTTGACTGATCCTGGTACTGGCAGGAATTGGCTGAAGGACTGATTTGTTCTGGCTGCACTCATTTTTTGGGATGATCCCATCCTTCGAGCCATCATATCATCCTTCTCGAGGTCAGGCACAGGCTCATTTTCGTCATCATCGTATTCGTGGTCACTGTGAGAGGTTGATCGGATCACAGCCGTGTCAGGATGTGGTTGAGGTGTTTCCATGGGATCTCTCGGTTGCTGTTGCTCCACTCTATGAGAGAAACTAATTGAAATATCTAAACATCAAGCTGGAGAATCTTTGTGAGGATGCACATCACACCAAGGTTGTTAGTGGCCTCTGCACACTGTTAGAAACAGTCCCACACAAATCTCAGCCCACCTGACGTTCAGTTTCTTGCTCCTGTCTGCCTGCACTTCCTTTTTGTTCCTCGGAGCAGCATCAGTGGTGATCTCCCCTTGTGTGCAGCGTTTGGAGGCGGGCAGAGGCAGAAAACGGTTGTAAGTCGCTGGAGCTGTACTTTGTTTTTGGAAAACTCCAGTCCTCCTTGCCATCATGTCGTCTTTCTGAAGATCTGGGATCCTCTCCTCTTCCTCCTCATCCTCCTCCTCTGTTCTCCCTTCATACTGAGCCAGACGTGCATCCAGTTCAGCAGGAGAGGGAGCGGCATCGGGGGTCCACGGTGGGAGGTCAGCAGAGTGTGGGGCAGTTTGACTGAGACTATCTCCTTCTACCTGGCTGTGAGAGCATCATAAAAAGCTCTAACTGCAGCAACGAGAAGTGGATCATTCCTGGCCAACTCTATACACAAACTTCCAAAAATATATAAATAAAATGAAATGCATACAGAAACATGCAGGGAAGCAGGCCAGAGGTGGTCACAAGAAGTACATAATAAAGATTGTAAAAGTATTTTTAGTGAGATCAGAAAAATTTCAAACAATTCAAAAGAGCATTTCAGCAACAAACAGTCAAGGATTAGAAAAGAAAACATGCAAAACTAATGCAAATCTACAAACAGCCCTCAAAGCTCATACGAGTGTTCAACCCCACTGGGACACTTTGAGAGTCATATGAAAACCTCTATCTATGAAGTGGAGTGCTTTAGGTAGAGAGTCTGTGGTCTTGACTAGTAATTTTGTTTCATTGAAAAGATATCATATAAGAAGATTGTGTGTTCTCTCAGCAAACTTTATAGAAATGCATGATTTGCTTATCAGAGCGAGGCTACATATTAATACTGTTGGATGTCTGTGTGTGTATATGTTATCACAGTAAGATATACATGCATGCATCCTTGTTTGTGTGTGTGTACCTTTGTTTCTTAATAAAACTACAAGCCAATCAGAGCAATGCAGAGGGTGCATCCAAACTACCTAATTCAAATAGGCCTGCATGTAAAACATGTACCAAAATGACATCGACAAGCAGTTTAATTAAACCATTTAGTAGTGGAATAGAAAACTATTCTAACTATTCCTCAGTGCACTTCATACTAATGCAAGCGACTTTGTATTCGAGTCAATGCTGTCTTGTATTTGGCCTCGTCCATACCTGCGTTCCCGCTCTGAAAGCTGGGAGCCCAGGCCAATGGTAGGCATGGCTACAGTTGCCTTGGAAAGGAGTCGTCTTAGCAACTCCGTCTCCTCCCCTTCACTTGACGTGACTGTATCTATTGGCTGCCCGATCTCAGTCACGCCCCCAAAGGTCACAACTTTGCTTTGACCTCGTCCAGCCTTTGCTGATCCGCTGAAAGGACTTCCATAATTTTTCTCCAGACAAGCCTGACACACAGGGGCCGGGCTAGCCTCACTGTAGATACAATCTCAAATGAAGAACACACACACAGTAACAAACACACACACAACAACAACAGCACACAAAAAAGCAGGAGGGAAAAGAAACAGGGTGGAAAAGAAATCATGAGCAACTACAGACAGAGGATCAGACTGTGAAGACAAAGGAAGGATGAGGTGGAACTGATGAATCAGACAGGAAGTGTGGATGGACAGAGGGGGTCAAAGCATGGGGTACTTAATTCAATTCAACACACATGTACATTCACACGTACACAGTACACAGCAAGCTTTTTTTATCTACTCTAGGTACCCACATTTCCCTGGTAACTGCTGCTGCTCTGGGAACACAAAAAACTCTTTATCCTATCTAATGACATCAGCACAGAGAGGAAAAACAAAGCCCAAGCAGCGCTCACAGCCAACAGTCGCCTCTTTTCTTTCTTTGGTCACACACACAGAGTCTCACACATACCGGCCAATTCCCTACTCTGTTTCAATGCCTGTCAAAGAAGACTGAAGAGGACTGAAGTGCACATTAATGAGGAGAATAAACAAGCAGATGAGAACATAGGGAGCGACAGAGAAAAGGAGAGAAGGGAAACTTAGTCTAAGGAGATTTAAAGCTGCTTACAAAACCAGATACAGCAGACTTAAGACAGAAAAAGAGCTGAAAGAATATTGACAAGAAGACAATGGAGATATCTTTAAGGTTTCTAAATATTTCTGATCATGATTAGAGTAGGGGAGTCAGTTGTCATGTCCTTAAATCTGATTCAAGTCAACTTTATTTACTTTGGCTGTTAATAACAAACAACTTTTTTATTATGGTTAAATCTATAGAAAACATTTTGTTTAATTAATTAATAATTTATTCTATAAAGTAGACAGAAAACAACTGAAAATCTGCCAATCATGATCTCCCAGAGCCCAAGAAGACATCTTCAAATTGCTTCTTTTGAATGACAAAAGTCATAAAACTCAAAATACTATGAAAAGCAGCAAATCCTCACATTTGAGAAGCTGGAACCAATGAATGTTTGGCATTTTTTCTTGCTAAATTATTTCAATGGTTAATTGATAATAAAAGGTGTTTCTTACAAATTATTAAACTGATTAAATGATAATTAAACTAATAATTTCAGCAATATTACTCATGACCCGGGTTCTAGATAATTGACTATTCACTTGGACTTTTTAAATATTTTTTATCACCAGTCACATCCCTTTTGAGGCACAAAATCCAATTTAAGTAACTGCACTTGAACCATTTTGTTTACCCTTTTGATTTGGTCTCTTCTGAAAAGTAACTCTTTGGAATTTAAAATCAATTAGTCAGAATTGGTCTAAGTCATACTGCAATAAATTTACAGAGGCACAAACATTTTAAAAATGTTTTCTCACCTCTTTCTTCACTACCTTTATTTTTATTTTACACTTTTGGATTGTATGTATTTCTGTTACAAAATAAACAACAGTTGTTGCAAAGATACTGAGATTTTTAGCTGTTTTTTTGTAGAGGTTTGTGGATTCAGCTGGATGTAATACAAAATAAAGTACCAAACCACCCACATATTCCAGCGATATTTGTTCAGGGACTTCACAAAAATATGCATCTGGGTTGTAACGTCATATGAAAGTTTGCTTAGTTTCATTTTTGCAGATTAATGACTCTCATCTGCTTGTAATAATGACTAACTAAAACAAGAAGCTCAAACACACACACACACACACACACACACACACACACACTGTACAGTCTCTCATCAGCTTTGAAGCACACATTCATCTACATTCCACACACTTGATATACAACAGCATGTTAGTGCTTTGTACTGCATGTGTGTAAAACAGAGAGTGTGTGTTGGGCACCTGGGTTCAGTCATCTTGAGTCTCTCCCACTTCTCCATATCTGCCTGGCTCATGGAGACAGGAGCAAAGCTCATTGGTCCATCCTTGTGAGGGAGTGGCCTACCCTGAGCCCGCCTACGAGCCAGGTCATCCTTCTGCTTATTAGGTATCGCCTTAACCCTTCCCTCTTCTCCCACTTCCTCCTCATCCTCCTCTTCCTCCCTATGGCGAGGGGTGGACTTTAAGAAGGGGTTGTCTCTGCGTGTAATGATGTCAGGGACTGCTTCCTTCTCACTGCCCAATCACAGAGCCAGTACAGTGGCATCACACCGCACACGTTACATATCAAAGTGAAACAAACGCACACACGTCAAACCACAAGTGACCACGACACCCAAAGAAAGAAAGAGCAGGAAAATGGGAAAGAATATTCAGCAGCAAGTTAGAGGAAATTGAAGAAAAACTGCAAATTCACACAGACACACGTCTAACCTGATCTCCTTCTCCTGCAGTGTTTGCTGTGAGGCTCGTCTTATGCCCTCCCAGCGTTCACGGTCTTTGTTGCTGCATACAGGTGGAGGGACAAACTGATGCACCTTGGGAGCGACGGGGCCGCGGGGGGCTCGTCTGGACGCCAGGTCATCTCTACGAACATCTGGAACTTTCTGCACCTCTGCCTGCTCCTCCCCGTCAGAGGAGGAATCCCACGCAGATTTCTTAGAGCTCAAAAAGTCATTGTCGCGGCGAAGGATGATGTTCGGGGAAGGTGACCTCACTTTCTCTTCCTCCATTGTGGGAGGGCTGAGGTTGGAGATGGGATGGCGTGGCAAAGTCATTTCAGAGATGCATAAAAATCCATCGTGCCATTTTGTGAGCAGAAGTAGTGGCGTGCAAAGATCGGACTTGACATGCGCCCACAATGATTACTGATTAGTTGCAGTGAAAAATCAAACTTATCTTTATGTGTTAGAAAAGGAGTCGCTCAAACAAATAGTATTTCACATCCACTGAAACCTCTATTTCAAAATGAACAACTGGCATGATTAAAAACCCTAACCCAACCCAATTCTTCAAACACCGAAAACGAGCAAGCAGTTAGGTAGATCCATATGCCAACACACAAAACTCTTCATAAATAAGCCAGATTGCTTCAACCACACAGCTACACAAAGCTAAAAGTGAAATCACACCACCAGCGTGATTGAGGCACACCAGAACACTATTTACCATCACCACCATTCGTTAGTGAACACGACCAAAAACTGTCCAACCACAGCGGCAGCAGCTCTTATGCCCTTCCTCTCTGACCTGCTGTAGCGAACGGCAGCAGGCAGAAGTTTAATCCCTGCCTTCTCCAACTTCTGCAGCCTCCTCTGCTCCAACATGTCCTGGGCCACCTTTTCCTCTTCATGGTTTAGTTTTTCATCATTGTTCTCAGGTGCCCAAGTGACAGTCTTTGGGGTTTTGAGGTGCAGCCTTTTGGCCTCAACCTGCTCTGGAGTAGCTTGAGGGTGACTGAGGAATGGTGTGTGATAGCAGGGAAAGATTAGGGATAAGGAAAATGTGTGTCTTGTGTGATTTACTTCAATCTGCTCAGTGTTTGTAGTTGACATTACAGCACTTACTTCAAATGAAAACGAATTATGAATAAGATCAGCATTAGAATAATTTATTGGATTCATGTGTTGGTCATTACCTCCGCTGCTCTCCTTCCTCCGGATGTGGTTTTCGTCGTGGAGTCGGGATGTAGGAGCTGGCGTTGGTTCGGTTGGGAAGAAACTGGTTAAAGGGAATTGAGCTTCTTGATTCACTGCTGGCAGTCCGTCTGGCCAACATGTCATCCTTTCGCACATCTGGCTTCCTGCTGGGGGCATCAGCCTCTGAGTCGCTGCCTCGCCCTGGGCAGCAAAGAGCGATGGAGCATAAAAGATAAAAGAGTCAGGGAGGTTTGAAAGCATGTCAGGACTTTGAGCAACTATTTTTAATTGGTCCTTGCATAATAACCTCTGCAAACGCTAAACAGTTGTCAAGGCATATGGCTCCATGCTGTTTTTTATTCACCAAAAGTCCATTACCAACTTCAGGTTTCATGTCAGTAGATGTACATGATTGTCATGATTGTGCCTGAAATTGGAAATAGGACGTGTCTGTTCATATTCTCGATACTTTTTAAATTTTAGCCATTTATTGCAACATGAAATAATTAGATTAGGTTTGTTTTTGTTCAGTGGTCATTGGGACTGCCCTTCAACCACTGTACCAAATTCTGGAAAGAATAACAGTAGTTATGCATATCCTAACAAGGGATAACCTCTCAATGCCCCTGTGTTGTTTGAAGAGTAATGGTAGGTTTGCCTTTTCTGTCAGTATGTCTCACAAAACGTTGGCACACAAAATCTGAAGATCTTATTTGAGTCCCTTTGGAAGTTAAATGGAAGTTTCCATTTTATTAGAACCACGGTCTACTTTTCATAATTTTGGCCATCATTCCTGCCACTGACACTAATATTTTACTCACATATTGCTGACATCAGGGAACAAGGCAACATTACTAAAAAGAAGTCGGATATTCAGTAGACATAAGCACTCAGACAGACAGATTTCAAACAAACTCCCAGTTTAGCAAAACCTAATAATATAAAATTATTATGCAAACTGTCCATTGTAAACATCCACCACAGTTTACAGGCTGTTTTACCATGCAAAGAGGTATTACTAGTGGCATTTTGAGTGTGCTCACTTTCAGTTTTACCTCAAAATAAAGTAGTTTAGATACTCTGGCTAAACTGTTGACTTGTTTACAATTTGTATGGTCATCTAACCGCTACCAAATCCCAGCAAAACTACAAAAATAAGATTCAAGTTGTAATCAATAAAGAAAAACCATAATTTAAATATTACTGCAACACCATTACAGTATATGGCCAGTCAGTCACACACACTGATCACTTTCTTCTCTTCCCAACCTTTTATGCATAAATCTATTAAGTATCCTGCAAACAGACAGACAGAATATGATAAACTATAAATCTTTTTCAGCTCTGCTGGTAGGCACTGTAAATGTTATTCGGAGGGGCGGCACAGTTTCTCTGTGACCTGTAGGGAATGTAGGGAATGAGTTTATTCCTGGCTCTGGAATAGTGTTTTTCTTGTCACCCTTCTGCACACACATTACACTGTCAACATAAAAGACACAAACAGGATGCCTGTGAAGCCCCCCTTCAAACACATACACACACACACACACATACACACACACACACACACACACACACACACAGACATGACAGGCAGGATGTTGACCTCAGTCTGTATTTCCCAGGTCCAAATATCTAGTGATTGCTACTGAGACCAACAGCTGCTGCATCTGGGACACACACACACAGGCTGAGACGTTCAGCTGTTGTCCACAGCCGGCCTGCCTGGCCATAACAAGCCAAGTTTAAAACCCCAACATGCAAGAGATCAGCAGTCAGACTATTTATGGAGAAGTGGTTTTCTATTGCTGCCTTAAAGGAATCGTTTGACATTTTGGAAAAAAATGCTGATTTGCTTTCTTTCAGAGAGTTAGATGAGAAGATCGATACCACTTTCATGTCTGTCTGTTAGGTTTGAGGCAGCTGGCCTTGCTCTCTCTACAGTTCTCCAAAGTTGAAAGACATTTATCAGAACAAACCATCACTGTTGCCTCGATTCACGACATCAGGAGAGGGACTGTGCTGTGAGCGAGAGCCAAAGGAGTCCAGACTGTCAAAAACAAAACAAAACATATTACAATTTCACATTGTAGCAGCTAAATTCATGCATGGGACACTTACATTTTTTCCCAGTTTTTAAAATTAAATTTCAGCCTAAAGATGGTTTTAGTATGTATGACTTATTATGAAGAACTAATATTGAAATTAGATTTGTTTTTAATCTAAAAAACATCAAAAGTTGTATTTAAACTTTCATGGGTGATCTGAAACTCCTCTAGTGTGTGTGTGTGTGTGTGTGTCCACATATTTGGGGTATGAGTGTGAGTGTGTGTGTTGACAGATGTCTCTCACCTGTCTAGGGAGTTGTCTCGAGTGTGTCGTGGTGGAGAGAGAGACTCACTCCTCTCAGAATCCCAGCAGTCATAGCCGCTGTCTCTCACACCGCGCTTCTGTGAACTGTCCCCTCCCTCCTCACTTTCCTACAAACACACACATACACGCACAAAACACGTGAGCTACAAGGAAAATATATGATCAACTGCATAAAGTAGGAAATATGCATGAAGAAGCTCACTTTGGAGCCCTCTTCAGACATGGAATGTGTAACATTGCTGGCTTCATCAAGCTGTTAAAGTGATGGCTTTTTGTCATTCAGACATAGGTGACTTTTATGTTAATGTTCCTTACGGCTTTATTCAGACATGACAAGACATTTACAGAGAGACACTAATGCTTGCGTGATATTTGGCACCTGGTGCGCGAGAGGAAGCAGAGAGTTAAAAATGTCATGACAGCATGGAAGAACACTTTTTTGGTCTGTTTACAGGCTGCATCTCTGATGGATTTTTAAACGTATTCTGCTGTTGAAGCCTTAATTAATGACCATTGTGAGCCTCACCACAGCTTCTCTCATTGAATCCACCGACACATTTATACATCAGTTTCATCAATTAACCTTATTAGAAAGTGAATTCTGTTGCTTTTAGCTCACATGTTGTATGTAAAGTGTTTTGCTGGATAATCATTTATTCAACAGTTGGCATAAATGAAGAGCGGGTCTAATTATTACTGTGGTTGTAAGAAGTTTTTTTTTTTAACCTTTTCTGCTCTAGTCGCACTGTGAGGGGAAAAGTTTTTATCAACTGATCTGATATGAGAAGATTGATTTCCTCCTCAAAGCCTTTAAACTGTCTCTTTCACAGTGTCTCCTGGTTTATTAAACCGATTTTGTGCATAAGAGATGATGACTGAGATGCTAAATTTAGAAAAGACGCATTTCCACACTATATATATAGTTCCCAGCCTTACCCCTTTCGCTCCTACTCCCGCCTAGTAAGATTACCATCGTGATAGTGACCAAGTTGCATATTTAGACATGAGACTGACATGTTAAACAGCCATTTCTTTGTTTGGAAGGGACAAAAGACAAAGAGATAGAAAAGTGAGGAACAAGAAGATACCACGTGTTTATATCTTGTGTAAAAAATAAACAACAGTAAAGATTAACTTATTTGAATGGACTTCCAATTGCCAAACTTCTTTCTTAACTCATACCCTCCTTTCTCTATCTCTCCCTGAAATAGGAGTAGCTGTGGTGTAACAAAAACAAAAAATGTGTTTGTCTCCAGCCTGGGGTGTCTCTCCTGCGCCCCAACAAAGACAGGAAACTAACAAATCCATCCCCCACACCTCCTCCGTGCCACTATCTGTTTTTCTGTCAGTCTCCCTCTCCCCCTGCCTGCTCTGTCCTTTTCACTTTGTTTACTCACCACCTTCATTTGTGCAAGCAGCCCTTCAAACTCCTTGAGGTTGAGAGTCGGGCCGCTGTAGGAGGCACAGCCGCTGGCAGCCTTCCCCAGCCAGAACACTGTGTTCAGCACCTGACGGAGATGGATATAGGGGTTTGGTGTATATTTATAAATGCTTAACACACTGACATTGAAGATAATGCAAGAACAAAAAAGAAAGGACAATAAAACTCACATTTTTAAGTTTGCGGTTGCAGTCGGAGTCCCTAATGTGAGAGAAGTGTGTTACTGTCATGCGATTCAACATTAAAATGGACATAAACGGCAATAAAAAGCCACACATGCTCATTTACTTGAGGTTGGCTCGTATGGAAGTGTCTTGCAAGTCTCCGGGGTCAAACAGCTGGGAGCCCCTCAGGCCCAACTCCTCACAGCCCCGCAGGAAGACTGACAGGTTGTCCTAGAAGAGACAGCAGGGGACCACAGACAGTTTATCACTTTGACGAATGGGCTTGCAGGGCTGAATGTTACGCTGGAGAGTGTCTCCTTACCAGCCCAGCAATGGGGGTGGGCAGCCGGTTGATCTTCTTGACCAGCCCCGGTTTGATTGCACTCAGCAGTCTGCGTGGAGGAGGGGAGAAGGAGAGATTTATTCAATGTTAAGGGAGTTTGTGTAAGTTGTTGCTGCTTCAGACATCAAACACCTGAAAGGGAGCGGTGTCACAAGCTTACTCGCATAACAGGATGCCGTTCTCCAGTGCACTGCGGAAGTCCTTGTCTCCAAAGCTCTTCCCCGTCACAGCCTAGGAGGGAGGACAGGAAGAGACAGATGTAACAGAGGTGGAGTGGAATTAGGACTGCAACTAACAACTACTTATTAATCTGATGATTATTTTTGGATTAACCAATTCATTTGTCTAAAAATCTCAGAGAATATTTAAAAAATGAACATCACAAGTTCCCAGAGCCTAAGTTGATGTCTTCAAATTGCTTGTTTTATCCAACCAACAATTCAAAATCAAAAGGTATTCAAGTAACAGCTATAAAGCACATTAAAAAAACAGTTTCTCACATTTGAGAGGAGGAACCAGAAAATGTTGACCAAAAACCATTAATTCATTTTTTTTTATTTCCAGCACCAACTGCTTCTTTCTTCTTTTAAAAATGAATAAGTGCAAATATTACTTTTTTATGTCCTTGTTTCATTTCTAACTCCAGGATCTGACACTTTCAAACTTCACGTTTCCTTAGAAGGAAATTAAATATGTGACAGTACTCATTAAAAAGCAAAGCTAAGGGAAACGAAATGGAGCAGAGAGGAGGAAGACAGACATGGAGAGTAATGAAATATTGTTTATGATAGACTCAAGCAACACTGTTTTAGGGATTTCTTGGAAAAGAGATTTTGATTTCAATTAGATTTCCTATATATATATAAAGCTTAACTAACTAATTCTAACCCTGAAGACGATGCTGTGCTCTGTGAAAGCAATAGTCTCTATTGTTAGCCATGCTGCTGATTAGACCATAAAAAGATTAATATGACCTATTGCTGAAATGATTAACAAAAATTGTATCATTATCTGCTTTATAACACTGTTAATTGGGTATTTGTAAATTTTGGGTTTTTGAGTGTTAGTCAGACAGATCACACAAGCACTTTGAGCTCCTGATGGGCATTTCTCACCATTTATAGATAATTATTATATACAAAAGTGCTGGAAGTTTATAGGATTGTGCTTCACTGTGTCCTTGACAGAGGAACCTGCTGCTGCCCGGTTCACCCTTCCCCCAACATTTTGCTTCAGTAGAAACCAAATTAGAGTGACGCCAGGGCAATGACACACTGCTGTGTGTCCTCATTCCATTTTCCCAAAATGCACCCACACGCATGTCCCTGATTTAGATGCATGCCGTCTTGGCTTCACAGAGTTGCAATGATAACCTTAATCTTCTAACCTGGACTCCAAATTGCAGTCCATCCTGTACAGGAGAAACAGGAAGCAGCAGTGACATACTACCACACCACCAACCCACGCACACACACACTGCTTTCTGGAGCTGTTGTGTAACCAGCAGCCAAAAATGAATGGAAAAGAGGAGAGGTCTGACTGACGCCTGTTTAGACGTCTAATCCAGATTAGCACAGATTATAGTTAGCACCAAAAGTGTTAACTGCAGGCACACACTCTCTCTGACTCCACTGCTCATATGTATGCTCCTGCATGACCATCCACAAACATTTCCGAGTGGGAAACTCACCACAAACACTTCATAATCTGAGGGTTTAATACTTTGATAGCATGTGACGCTAAATATTCAAGATGCTGCTTAATCTTCTCTTCATCCTTTTCCTTTTCTCCTGTCTTTCTTGTGAGATTCATGATTTATTTCTATTTCTTTATGTACAGTTCTGATGCAGATGTACGATATGTACAGTATGAGCGGAAAACACACACATCTGCATCTGCAGCTATGAAAACAGTCTATTGTTTTTTTTTGTTATATAAGCGATGACCAGATGTTTCCCATTGGCATTCCCTTCTTTTTCTTGTCTTTCATCATTCTGCTGTCTCTCACACACACACACACACGCACACAAACACACACACATATGCTGGCACATGTCATGTTTTGACTCCAGGTCTTTGAAACATTTACACCGTGGTCATGCATAATTTACTCACCAAGGAGAGCGCTATATTGAGGAAGAGCAGCACTACTGTGTTTGTGTTTGCACTTTGTGTAGGCAGGTAGTGTGTGTGTAGGATGCCGGACACAGACAGTGAGTGGAGGTTGGAGGTGGTTAAGGATGGGTTATCGGCCAAATGCTGAAACTGAAATACAGCAAGTAGACATAGTGACTGGTGTGAGTGTACATGTTTCCCATTAAAATTTTAGCATAGGAAAAAAAGCTGTGTAACGTTTGTGCCTGAGTGTGTGTGTTTTAAAAAGGAGAAACAGAGTGTGTAAAGGACAATGTGTCTGTTTAGTGAGCATTCATGTCTGCCACAAAACCCAAGCAAAGAGCCTTGAGGGTATTTCAGCGCTAGCAACAGTAATCTGACCCTCTCTCACTCCCTCCCAGCCCTCATGGTGGATTGCTCTGCTTAGCCTCGGTGAATGGCAGCAGCAGCTACCATTTAAACCCTGAGGTGGGTTTGTGTGTGCGTGGGGCAGAGGAGAAGAAGAAGTAGGCCAGCGTACCCTTTACTTTTATTCAACAACGGTAAAAAAAAAAAAAATGATGGAAAAATGCTGTAAGAAGTGCAGTCTGTTTAGTGCCATGATGCTGCATCTTACACAAGTTGTTGTTTATGTTTAGCATGGGACAGTCAAGCAATCTACTGGGCTGAATGGAGTCCCAGTTTGTGCCTCACATGTATTACTGTTACACTTGAATCACAGAGCTACAGTAAGCATCCATTTCTCTTGAAATAACCCCTGAAGGCAATTTAAAGTAATTATATCAAAGATTTTCATTTAAATAAATGTAAATGTTAAGTCATTATCTATCACCCAATGAGGTAACACAATGGTGAATGAGCCTATGGCCCAATGATGAAAGCCCTTGCATTTGCAATATTACAAACTGGGTGTTGGTGGTGACATTCCTGGGAAAAATCACAAGCGGCGCACAATTAGTGACGCATTTTCCATCACCCAGCAGTGGTTGGGCCACCAGAGAGGGTAGGTGGAGCTAACGCAACAGACTTGCTCTTCAACTGCCAACTGACTGGCTGGTTTGGATCTCTGGGAATCTCTGCAGTTTTCTGTTTGGTTTTTTTTTTTGGAAACTCAATAAATAAAGTTTTTTTCCCCAGAGAATGATTAAAAATATATTTTTGTACCACTTTCTGGAAATTAGTGATATATCTTTTTGCTTGTTTTGTGACATATGGCATAATAAAAATATAAACACATTATTTTGTATGAAAATATAAAATATTGGAGAACAACATCAAACCAGACAAATATAACTGATAATAAAACTTAATTTTGATACACTTTGTACAGATTGAGCAGCTTCCATTTTGTTTGGATTAGGAGTCGCAACATGGGAATCTTTTATTGTTCTGTGGTGGTATAAATAGTTTTTTCATCCAAATGGTAGGGTCTTTAAGGATTCTGGAAATATCTTCGGAACAGTAGCAAGTATTAGTACAAGCCTACCTTCTGGGTTTTTCAAAGATACACACAAACTGGGGCTAGGTTGAATCATGCTGAACTATCTGTGTACTTCCAATAAAGCCAGTCCTGAAATTAAATGCAGGATCTTGTAATATGAGATGGAGATGTGGAATATTTGAGTCCCACAGTGTTGAAAAGACCACTGAGAGAGCTTTCTGTTTTAATACGTGGTGTTGCATAAGCATTAGCTCTTTGCACACTGATGACCATGTGGCGTACAAAGTATAAGAGAGGACAACAAATAGAAAAAAACAGAAAGAGGAAGATGGAAAGACAGAGAAATAAAGTCATAATCCAGATGCACTGTAGATTTGAGGATGAGTTTAATCTGGATCAGAGTAATTAACCAGAGTGAGTCGACACTAGACAGCACCAGACTCAGCAGCTGACAACTGATATCGGTTCAGTATGAGGAACAAAAGCAATTTCTTGGTGTAATTCCAGCACAGTAATTGTACTATATATTTTGCAAATGTATTTCAAATAAATTACCAGTACACAAAAAATGTATTATACAGTATGATTAGGCACTATAATAGCGTAATGATTGCATGATATTTGGGTATTTTAATTTAATTTAAATATATAAAATGTGGCAAAATATGGTACTCTATTCTATATTTTACCTTTAACATTATGCTGTACATAAACATGTAGTAATAGTACATAAGTATAGCAGCTGTAGTATTTGAGCAATGATGTAGCGATATTTTTAACTTAAGGTTCAATGTCTGAACTTTTGTGCAATTAAAGTACACAATTACTTCAAATATTTTACCACACTTTAAATGTACTCACTTTAAGTCTGTTTGCATGTATATTTCACTTATAAAACAGTTTTGTGAACTATTTTTTTCACATGCTGTTTCTCAGCTGAGTGTCATATAGTTGAAACAGCACAAACTACTTGAAAATTTTGCACAATGCTAATCAAGGACAATCAATCATGTCATAATACAGCATATACTATTTTAAAAAACCCCCGCTGTAAGTTAGTTTGTGTGCTGCCATGTAATACTTCACAAAAATGATCGCACACCATGTTTAGCTTTGTCTGTGGGAAACTATCCTGGCTTTACAAAAACTAAAAGTCACAGAGGCATGAAAGACATCTTTTCCAGCAACAGCATGTCTGTGTCGTTATTATTTCACATTCTTTCATACAACACTGAACGCATGTTAAATCCACAAATCTCCACTCTCACACACTCTCTCGTGCAGACACAGCTGGCTGTCTGGGACCACTGGAGTTAATCTGGCTAGGACAGCTGTGACATCTGGCACACACACACACACACTTGCTTGGCCACACGCATTCTTTACTTTATTCCCTGTATGTCAGGCTTTAACTCTTGCTATGTAATGTCTGTCGGTGACAGCAGAGGTTAACTGCTGTCACTAAAGTTAACTTTGTGTGTCTCTGAGCTTGTACAACTTTAACCTTTTCAATGTCACATTCAACAGGTTTAAAGCACCTTCGACTGTGTGTATCAGCTTTGAGACGGTCTAATCGGAGCCTTGTCTCTTCTATAAACAAATAGAAAGGTCTTGTCTGTGCCAGTCTAATTTCCTGCTCGGGTCATGTGGCAGTACATAGCCTACTACTCTACTGACCCCCTGGAAACAGTGACACCTGAGAGCCTGCTCATGTTATGTTCCCATAGCGACCAGTGTCACTCAACCTGGGTGTGTTCGAGGAGTGTGTGAGCAGTCTCATGCATAGCTGATCGGCATGTGTGCACGCGCGTGCGTGCGCATACGCTTTGCATGCTCTTACAGACATGGCAAGCACACGCACAGACTGAAAATGCAGCATGGAGCGAAGGGTGGCTAGCCCTGAATCATCCCCACCTGTGAGAGTGTATAAATACAGCACTAGAAATAGAGTCAGCCCGACCAGTCTGAAAATAACAGGAGAATTAGGAAGCAGGAAGACGACAAAGCAAGAGGAACATGGAGCAAAGACACTGCAGGAGAGATTACCATTTAGAAGCCAGCATTAACCTAGAGTAGACTGTCAGTGCTCACCGCAACCATGTTACATAGCCACCATCAATAGGCCTGAATATCAAACCTCAATATTTTTTTAATGTGCCGACCAAAATGCATACATAGCAATGAACAAGTATTCATTGTATAGAAAGTCATGTATAGAAAGTTTTGATGCCATTTTTGTTGAGTTAAGTAGATTACAATTCTTAAGATAAGTAAGATTAACTTCAGTTTAAAGAGGGATGTTTAGAGGTCAGCTGTACATTGACTTAGAAATTAGTGTTAAGAAGATATTTGAGTATACCGTGTGAAAAAAAGAAAAGTTGAAAGAATAGAATTTTCTATTTTGTACTAAAAAGTCAACTAGAGTCAACCTATTTGCCCATAAATGAGATACGATGCTGGTAATGTTGTTTATCTTGTACTTACTTTTATATTTCTTGTGAATATTATTCCATATAAATGTCTGTAATTTTGTAAAAACTAGAAAAGAAGGTTGTTTAATTTTGATCAACAAGTTTAAAAAAACTGTCATTGAATACTTGGTCAGATTCATAGTCCTGGTGATGTATTCTTTGGCCAAATATCTCCTACTTCTGAATCATAACTTTGTTGATTTTAGGCAGTTTTTTATTTAAGCAAACTTGTTGTATGACTACTTGCATCAAGACATATTTGATGCATATTTGTTTGGCATATTTTGTTAAATGAAAAAAAAAAGAAAAAAAAATTTGTCAAACTATGGTATTGGAAAAAGTATTGTTTTGGTATGGGCACCAAAACCCAGGTATTACACTGGCACATAGGTGCACATTTAAAATAATATCCAGTCATCAGTGCGTGAGAAAGAAGGTTTAGTACAACAATACACACTCCTACTTTTATTTTAAAGCTTCCAGGACACATTTAGACAGGACTTTTCTACCAGAAGTCCAAAAAGCCTTGCAGATAACTAAACTGTACAAACTGGGAAGTGATATGCAATCATCATTCAAAACATCATTCATTTAAATCTGCAGTGCTTTTATATATAAATGAACGTCCGTTACATTCAGGCTCTTGCCAAACGAGTTCACACAATGCTGATTAAGCCTATCACCGCCAGATAAATCTCTCTGTATTTCACAGTATACAGAGTTTTTAATCTGGTGTCGGGTTTGACATTCCCGCGCTGGCCGGATCGACAGTGTTTTTGTAATTACTCTCACTGCCAGAAGGGAGAGAAAAAAGGCCCACACTCCAGCTTTAAGGGCCTGACCGTGTCACTTTGGCAGAAAATCATCTGTGCAAATAATTCCCTTAAAATTAGCCTAAATGGATCATTACTCTCCACAGAAAGTGATTTTTTTTTTTTATGAATGCTGATTTTCCTGCACTGTATGTGGGACACAGACAGCTCTGAAATGAATGGATCAGAAACAAATGATCTACTTTGGTGGCCTTTGAAATTCTAAGAATAATTGTGGTGGAAAGATGCAGCCCCAGGCGGATGCATAAATGGCTAAAATAATGTATTTGAGAAAGGGACTAATATTTGATTGATACTTGATTTGATTTAATTGGCTTCAGTCAGTGTTTGGCTTTTGACCTCTTACAACAAAGCAATCTCTACTTACGAATCAGTGGATGCATGCATCTACTCATTGGGACCAGTTCAACCAAAAAAGAACTCCTCAGATTTATCACGTGACCGTGTTGCGGTCCCGACCCCCAGGTTGGAAACAGTTAAACAGTAACACTTTTAAAAACTGCCTGGATGTAAGTTTAATTTCTGGTTGAATTTTAGCCATATCGGTATGTACTGATTAGAAGCCAATTAAAATATCCACCTTAATAAGTTGCAGTTTATTATATTGAAATCCAACTTCTGGTAAAGAGATGGTTGTTAAATGTTATTAAGATGTCTGTTTTGTAGGTTTTTTTTGGTCAGTTTTGCATGTTTTAACCTGTCTTGTCTGACTTAAAGATCTGTCGTGTCTATAAAAAAGACCACATTGGAAATAAGTGTTATTGATTTTTTTTTATCCACAACCATTTTAATTGTAGCCTATGCAGTCTGTTTTACCTTTAATATTGTCAAATATATCTATCCAACTTTTCCTCTATCACAGTCTGTAGTAAACTGGCTTGTGTGTATAACAAGCAGCACAGATTGTGGGAAACACTTGGGAAAACAAAGCCAAGGTGTGAAACTAAAGCCAGTTTTTTTAAACATAAAAATCCATTTTGTTGTACCTCTAACCTTTTAAATGTCCCCAGTGTGAGATTGTAATTGGCAGGTAGCTAGGCTAAAGCAGGGACAGCACTCCGGTGAAATAAAAAAAAATAGGTCATAACGCAGCTCCACGGGGCGAATCATGATTCACCACCCAGGCTTACAGAGAGAGGCGTTTTTAGCTGACCAGATGATGGTGGAAGCGATGCAGCAAACCGCAAATGATAATCTCATCCGATGTGATCAACTGTTGGTACAGTACAGCATCTCGTGCGTGAACGCTGGCCCGGTTTCATAACCATGGCAACCGGAATCCCCTCGCGCCTGATAAAAAAAGGGGGCGTTCCTCCTCCTGCCGTGAAGAAAACACTAAACAAACGGAAAATTAACGGATACCTTGACGGGTTAACGTTATATTTCTCGTTTATTTTCTTGCTTAGTCGGTGTAAAAAGTCTCAACAGTACAAGTCTGTGTGTTAAATTTCTTTAACAGGCACACATGTGTGAAAACTTTTAACTCCACGCATGTAGCACAGCCGTTGTCCCACACAGTAACCCGACACTACTGCATCGTCCCCCTCCCCGAACAGGTGACGATGCACCGGTGCTGTGGTCTATGTATTTATATCCCCGGTCACAGTATATGACAGTATGGCCCGTTTCTGTCCCCGTTGTCCTGTAGCAGCAGGCCCCCGGCCCCCGAGCCTCTCTAAACGGTCACTTCTCTTACCTCTATCCATTTCTGTGCCTCCTGACAGGCTGGTTCGGGATGGTTCGGCTGAGGCTCCGACGACTCCGGCTCGTCCCGCGGGGCATCTTGACCTGCTGCCTGGCTAGCCATCTCCGGGCAGGCCGTTTAACGAGGACCGGGGAAGTCTGTCGGACGGTGATGATACGTGATATGTGATAAAGCTCCCGTCAGATGTGTGTGGTGGTGCTCCCCTCCCCGCTCTGTCAATCTGTTATCCTCCTCCTCGCTTTCTACCGTTGCTCCGCGCGCGGTGCGTTGCGTAGTCTTTAAACTGAGATGGAGAAAGAAGCTCTCGCGACCCCGGCCCTGCAACACGAACCAGGTGCTAAAAATAACGATTCTTCCACGCCGAACTGCGCGAGGCTGACGCCGTCCTGTCCTCAGCCACCGCTGCTGCTGCTGCTGCTGCTGCCGCGCATTTTAGGATACGTGAACGCGCAGGCAGGAATCTGTGCGGGGGAGGTCGAGAGAGATAGGAGAAGATAGAGGAGAGAGAGAGAGAGAGAGAGCGCGCGATGAGGGGGGATTGCAAAAGATGTCCCGTTATTTCTCATGCGTCAGCTGGCAGAAGTGGCTGTTTGGGGAGATTTGCTTCATGCACCTGAGCCATAGAAAGTCTGCTGGCTTTAAGGTGGAGAGGAAAAAGCAAGCAAATGTCAAAAATTAGAAAGGGAACAGCTCAGTTTTGAGTCCATGGTCCATAGTGTTACCATGAAATTACCAGAAGTAAACTGCCACACAGACAACCTGGAGAGGGGTAGCTTTCCAACAACAGGAGGGCTGGTCGGTTTCTAGGGCTCTGGGTAAAATATGTAGTCTACAGTGTGCTCTGTGCTTGATTGGTACATAAATGCAACCTGATTCATTATGTACATAATGAACAGAGTGTGGTAAAAATCACAGCTGTCCCCACCTCTGCACACTGCCAGGAATATTTAATATTCTGATGGAGAAATAAATAATCCCTTATGAATTTATATAATTCTTTGCCTACAGGAAGTCAAACTTTAAAAAAAAAAGTCAAGTCTATAAAAACACTGGAATCAGCGTGTAAAATATCCACCAAGTGTTTTTAAATGTAGAACTCCCCTCAGGTTGCTGAAATCCCCAAATCACCCCCCAAAACACAGACGTAAGTGATCTCAGTGTCCTGAGCAACCCTGAAAGTAGCTAAAATTTAAGAAGTATGCTGCACTTAGAGAAGAGCATACTAGACACCTTCTTTGAGTTGTTCAAGTTGCACAGCACAAAATCCATATGCTATTATGCAAATTTCGCCAGTCAGTGTTGCAAGCAGTCAGTGAAGATGATAACAGATGAATACAGGGTTGGGTGTTGATCGCTCCGGACCTTTAGTGTTGGATGCAAAAGTGACCTTTTTTAAATGGGAGGTCAAGACTTTAATTTTCTGTTTATGTTACTTTGCCCAGTCACCTGAATGAAGAGGTATATATGGAAGATTTAAAATGCTGACATATTTCCTTATTATGTGTGCATTTACTGTGTCATAAATCAATGGAAAACAAACTATGTTAAAATTACTATTATTTATCTTTAATAACTGAACTTTCATTGTTATATGAATTTTTCATAAAATCAAATCACAACACAGAAAACAAAATTACGATATGTATATTGCATTTCATTGTTGTCCAGCAGAGGGCACCGTGGAACTGACCAATACTAAATGCAAAGCACTGTCATTAGTTTTCATTAGGAGGAGGTTAAGTTAGGAGTAGGTAGTAGGAGGAGGTTTTCATTAGGAGTTTTCATTTTAAGATGGAGCGGTATTGTCCATGCCAAAATGATAAAGCAAGCAACTATCCAATCACAGTTTGGGGGCTCGACCATGGGCGGAGTTTGTCATTGCTAACAAGAGCTGATGGCAGCCATGAGAGACAGCCTGTTTTCATATATAGGCATTATAAATCTTCCGTAGCAGTTTCCGCCCAGGCAGCTTTTCTACCACGAGTATTGGCCTCTCATTGGATAAGGACTTTAGTATTCATCCTTAACTCTGAAAGTATCTGTGCATTTCACTGAGTGACATAACCCAGTTTCAGAATAATGTTGGCAAAAATGTGCTTCACAGACTACTTCATCACTTCATATGACAAGTATGAGTAGGTGTAGGTTAAAATGATACGACTGCTGACCGGGGGAGTCAAGAAAAGATAAGATTACTGCAGTTCAAACCCATAACCCCATATTTAATTACTGACTAAACAGGTTTAAGAAGCAGTTACACGACTATAATAGTATAGTGGGGAGAATATCATTTGGGGTTTTATGAGGGGTTATATACAAGCCTCAAAAATTAAACACCCGGCTTGGAACATTTGACATTACATACTGTAAATCAAATATCACTCACAATAACTGATGCAGAAAACAGGACAGGCAGACACTGTAATTTGTCTACTAACAAATACGAAACACACCAGGAGACACATTGAAGTGTAACGGTTTGCTTTATTGAATTCCAACAGCTGCATCACCAGTAGAACTACAGCAACAGAGTACTTGCAGAAAGGTAAACAATTGGTACACAGCCTAGACATACTGTACTATCACCCTGCACGGCACGATAACAACCCAACAGAGTAGCACTTTATTTGGATGGTCCCCATCTTGTTTGGAATTTAGCATTTTCCGAACTTCCACACTAGCAGTGCTATTGACAGTTTGAGCATTTGTAGATTGTTACATTTCAAAATGAAGTGCAAACAAAATTCTAAACAAAGAATGATTGTAATCCCATCACTGTCGCCAAAACCTCAGTTTTTCCCGGGAAATGTCAGTACAACACCCGAGGACACCACTCAAAAAGGTTTTGTGCAAGCTCCGAACAATGGTTAAATTATTCCTACGGATACATTTGGGCTGTTCTGAGGAATGTCAGAACCTTATAAACTCAACCACACAGCAACTAGAGGCATTCAGAGAAACATGCAAAAACTTTCCCCGTACAAGTTTCCTGCCCTTTTCCCCTTCTCACTCTGATTGGTACAAAAGGCATTTAAGCATTAGTCTTTTTTTGACTAAGAGTTCGACACAGATGCACCAATGGTTACATACAAAAAAAAAAAAAAAAAAAAAAAAAGATGCAAAAAGACAAATACACACATGCCCACAAGCAGTGGTGAGATCAGATCTCATGTTTTACAATTTTCACTGCTGATGATGTCACATACAAAGGGACAAGCTTGTATCAGTAAAGTGTTAGCAGGACAAAACATTTTCACTCTGTGTTTGTGTGTACATGTGCTAAAGAATGCTTTGTTCACGAGATGAGTGAAATATGTGGAAACAATGTGTGCTTAATAGTGCAATAGTGTCTGCAGATGTATGTGTACACGTGGTTGTGTTTGCCATGTGAGTGCTCCAGGACATTTTGGTTTACAATTTGCTTCTGTGTCTTACGATCTAGCTGTGACAAAAAGCCACAGCAGAGAAACGCACTTCGCCTTGCTCTCTTTCCATAAATCCACGGCACACTTTGGCTGCATCCTGGACATGGATGAAAAGAAATAAAAGTAAATATGTTTATTCAGGTACTACTGTTACATGGAATTTTAATGCAACTTCACTCAAGTGTCATTTAAATGATACTATAGTGGATAATACTTTTTATCCACTATACTTCAATTAGAAATATTGTACTTTTTGAAGTCGCAGAGGGAAAAAAAAAAATGTCCTAAAGAAGATTTTTATTTTATACTATTTAAGTACATTTTACTGCTAGTATTTTTGTACTCTTCAGTAGGGCTGGGTGATATAACTAAAATTTTAATATTGTAATACGAGGCTTGATGTCATGAAATTTGAGAAAGCTATTGTCATATTGCTTAAAATTTTATTTTCCAAGTTTATAAAGCTGGTTTTTAAAGTAAATCTTCTTAACTGTTCAAAAAATAAAATAAAATAATGTAAATAGCTTCAGGCAGTTGGTCAGAAAATACAAATGAATTGATTTCATGATATATTATTTTCTCAATATTGCCCATGGTTTCATTTAGGTAGAATTTTGAATCCAGGAATTTAACTCAAATATTAATCTAGGTAAGCATCTTTACTTTTACTGCAGGATTTAAGTATTTCTTCTCCCTTTGAATGAGATGTAATAAATCATCAAAACCCCTGATGTTGCAGTTTCATTGTTAATGTATGTGGAGCCCTCTTGTGGCTGTTTGACAAAAGGGTCAGAGTTGAGCACAGACGTGGCCCTCGATGACTTGCATTACGAAAAAGAAAACCGACTATAATCAGCATTTTTCATTTTTCCCCAGTCATACCAGCCCTGTTCATTTTGCATTTCTAATAAAGTTTGAAATTTATGTTAATAATATGAATATTGTAATATTTAACTGGCCTAGCTTGTAGGCCACCACCAAGTTTTAAGCGAAACATTACTGGCAACAAACAACATTACTTAAATTCCAACTATCTACATTTAAATTGTTGCAGGCATTGATATTTAATTTGCTGTTAACTATATTCTTAAGTTTACCAGTGTTCTTTGCAGCTCCCTACTTTTTTTATGAGCCCTATTGGTGATATTTGAGAATAAGCATCAGCAGAGTTTATTGATTGCACAAAGACAGTCAGGAACTGCCACTCCCTATTCCCGTTTAATACCATGACTCATCATAGATGATGTGCACAGAGGGACTGGGCTAGAGGTTATATTTTTATATCCAAAAGTGAACTGACTTGTTAGGGGAAAGAATTAACATACATAAGCTTTACTTACCGTTACAAAGGACTCATCTTTGGTGGCTCCATGGTTCACAGGTCCATTCATTCTCCCATCTTAAGCAAATGAGACCGTTAGGAATCCAAAATGTGAAAACACATACAGGAATGTGCATAATGAAGATATATGCTTACCAAATTCATACAGCTGTCCATTTACATTGACAAAGGCAATAAAGTGGAAGTTGACCTTATCTGCTTCTGGCTGTGTAAAATAAGAAATGAGAGTGAGAATAAATATTTTGAATTAATATTGTGATTCAAAAGGCTTCGGCAAAGACAAGCACCTCAAAGCAAAATGTTGCCAACATTAAATCTAGTATAAATACACAATCTCTCATATAGCTAAGATGCTGTGGTATCTTACCCTACATTGGCCCTGTACTGCAACCTCATTATGAGCGTCTTGGATTGCCTGGAAAAGAAAAATTCAGAACATGTCAGTTTAATATGGCCACAACAGATCATTCTACTCTTAGACACTCTACATTTCTGATAGAAAAACTGCACATCAGAAATGTATTTAGGACAACAAAAGCACAAATTGACTTTCTGTAATGGTATCTAACAATTGTCACATTAAAATAGCTGCCTAGCAGCCCTGACTAGAGACAAGGATTTGGTAGTGTCTGACGCCCCCAAGTGGCTAAAACAAAACATGAAGGTAATGAAACACCACAGAAATTCTAGAAATTTCACATTTAGTTTTGGTTTATTTCAGTTTTTAAATGCACAGCATTTTTTGCAGATTACTCATTCAACTATTCAATTTTTTTTATTTATTAAGTAAAATTATCAAACTCTCCAGATATGATGATACAGTATGCTAAATTGTCACTTTTATTCAATGTTTCATTTAGGTTATATACATATTGGACAGTAAACTTATACTCACGCAAACAAAAGTAAAAAAAGAGATAAAACTTATAGTCAATGGAGTCTCAGTGATACCATAAATGATCCTTTACCCATAAAGGAACTTTAAATGTGTGTGTGTGTGTGTGTGTACCTTACCTGGTTCTTCTCCAGGTGTGTGGCACGGTCATCAGCAGACATATTTGCAGTCTCATCTAGAAACTTCTTCAAGGCAGAGTCACTATCTGAAAAGACCAACAGCAGAATTAGCTTAGTCAGTAACAAATACACCATTCATTCACATTGAAACATTAAATCACAACCTGCCACACCAAATAAATGTATCCTCAATCCTCATTGAATACGTTTAGGAATTAAGAGTAGTACTATCCATTTAAAAAAAAAAAAAAAAAAAAACCATATTCCTCTGCACAAGACAATTCAGCAAATATTTATGAGGCCCCATTTGACCCATTTGTGTGCCAATTCTTGCACCCTAATGAGGTTAAAATTCAGGTTCATACCTGTTAACAATATATCTGAGCATAAACTTTACTATGGAGAAAAATCTTAAATTACGAGTAATGCCATTGTCACTGTATAGAGCAGTCTCTTGACTTGACATCTCAGCAACGTCACAACTTCAATGGGTTTTATGAGATTTAGACCTGATTTAGATTAGATTCTTTAACAAAGAGTGGTGCAAGTTTGGTGGTTTTCTGTGCATTGCAAAGCAACTGAAAATATACATAAAAAAGGTAGTGTACAAGTTGCAAACTGAATTATGAATGCCACATATCTCAGCACTGCTGAGTCATTGATACAATGCTCGTTTTATAAAAATTTAATTTATTGTAATATCAATATTAGTTACCAAATGTCAATTTGCTTTTGTTGTTGCCAACTGCATGCAGCAGGGCGACGGTGCCACAGGAATTGACCACTGTCTGCTTCAGGAAATAAACCTCAGAGCCTCCTGCCACCTTGTCTGCCTGCTGTTGTCTGAAAGACTCATGCTGGCATGCACACAGACAGACAGTCACACACACACACACACACACACACAGAGCATGGTCATTGTCATCTGCCCACAAGAACACAGTGTGCAGCCAGTTATGCCACTTGAAAATGTGCGCATGGATGATCACAATTGGAAACGTAAAAAAAAAACGGTAGTGAGGACAGAAAGTTAATTGGCAAAATTTTGATCGGTTGCTGGTTTAAATAATTTATGTGGCAAAAACAGCTTCTGAAATGTGAGAATTTGAACTTGTCACTGTTTAATGTCTTTGTATATTGCATCAAGTTGGGTTTTGAACTGTTGTGGGCCAAACAAGGCATTTGAAAACATCAACCTGTACCCTAGGAAACTGTGGTGGGCATTTTCTGACATTTTGTAGACCAAATGATTAATCAGTTAATTGAAAAAAAATAATTGATAGGATAATTGGTCATTAAACTTATTTTCAGTAGCAGCTCTTGTATATTTCAGCTAATTCTGAGTCACATGTTGACTCTAGGGATGTTGTCTGGCACACAAAATAAGCAAATCCATATCCTCGATGTTTTATGTCTGGGTCTGACAAGATAATTAGACTTCACAGTGAGCATCTGATGATTCAGTGCCTCTCTAACATCCCAGACTCACCTTATTCTACCCATCAAATGACATTACAGCTCTTTCTCCTTCTCCATTCGTGCCCTCCCTGCACCTCAATGTCACCCCACCCCTGACAGCCTGTATCACTGGATCACCCCACCCTTCCAGGAAGAAGTCGATCCACCACCCCCAACACCCCAGTACCTGTTGTGTCAGAGGGAAGAGCAGCATCAAGGCACAGCATGGTTTCGGGACGGCGGAGAGTTGGTCACCCTCCAGCCCGAGCACATCCACGAAGCGCCAGCTTTCACCCACGCCTAGCTTACTCATCATCTGAAACACACAGTCAGGAAATAAACAAAAACACGCTAGCTTAAATAGATGCCAAACAGTTGAGGTTACAGTGGCGACATCCATAAATTATTCCCTCTGTTTAAAGATGCTGCGTTGTGCTGGTCCGGTCAGACCACACCCTTTAGCCCAGACACTGGAGACAGCGCTGGGAAGGATGCTGCCGCTCTCAAGATGAGCTAAACGCTTCTCTTGTTTGTGGTCGCATCTTGCTTTTAAAAATTCGCCAACTATTATCACACTGAAGAGTTGAAAATACCACTATAACCCACGTATTGATATTGTGGTTTCGACGTGGTGGCCTGCTTGCGTTTTAACGTTCGTCACAATAACCGTTTAGCTGATCTCATCACCATAGCAACAGTAAAAAAAAACAACTTACCTGACAGAGAATAACAGTTAACAATATGTCGCCATTACTCAGCGTCTAACGTTTGCTACGCACCTTGTTCAGCATCTGAAACGACATAAACAAGAGATAACAGGTGAATTTGTTGCCTGTGAAAACGCTAGGAGAAAAAGTTAAGATAACACAGCTATTCCTCCCACCTCGGGGTTGATCTCCATCGCGGTCCACTCCATTTTCCCAGTCTTTTCGTGCTGTTTGGTTAGTTGACTTGTGTCTGTGCTCCCTCGATTTCTGCAGCTGTCAGTTGAAGTTACCAGAGTGGCCGCGCTTCATATGCTGCCGGTCATACCACTTACCGGCAGACAGGGGGGTGGACTCAGATCAAATAACCGGTGACGTCCAGATTTAAAAGGGCTTCCTGACAAGTATTTGAAAGATTTATGGGTTAAATTTTATTTGCGACACGTTCAGCTATTCAGTTACACCCTAGAAATCGCATTATATCCTGGTAAAAAAAAAAGTAGATCACACCTCCACCAGTCTGGTCAAATACGTTCTTTCTAGAAAGAAATGTGTGACGTATTAATCACTCCCTATCAAAATGGTTCTGGTTAATGGACTTTTGTGGACTTTTGGACTCTAATTGAACGATTATTAAAATATTTTTTGAACCCCCCATAGATCAGATGTTAATAAGTCAGGGAAATGATGGGCCGGGTTTTTCTTGAATTTTCTGTGTTTTTGTGTTTTCTGTTTTGTTGTTTTGTTTTGTGAAATGTTGTGTTTTGCACCTCAGGGCCACCATAATTTTTTCTTGAATTTTTAAAAGTGAGCCATGGTGGCTATAGCTGCTGTTAATTACAGTTATCCTGTTTACTCTATACAAATTACTGTTTTTGCTGCTGCCTGAATCTATCAGATTTGGTTCCTGTCAAGGCCTACAGGCAGTATGTAAACAACAACAGTAATATAAGGATGTTTGTGTAGTTCTTTATCCCCTAATGTGGCTGCATGTACCCACACACAACTGTCAAAAGTAATGCAGGAAGTACATTGGAAATACAGGATACAGTATTACTGATCCACTGTAATTTGTTCATAACATCCAATAATGGGACAATAATGTATTACTTTTGTTCTTATATAAGACACAATAACAATGACGACATGGCAATAGTTGCTACATCAGACCATATGCTGTACAAAGATCTTTATATACAGTATATGCATGAGATAGCATGTTTGCTGTT
Source organism: Scomberomorus guttatus (assembly GCA_038419695.1). Lineage (NCBI taxonomy): Eukaryota > Metazoa > Chordata > Actinopteri > Scombriformes > Scombridae > Scomberomorus > Scomberomorus guttatus. The sequence goes on along the minus strand of CM076447.1, from coordinate 10,804,258 downwards.
TTAAGAAAGATATGGAGCTAAAAAGGCTGCAGTAACTGACCTTATGGTAATCATAGACTGTCCAGCGGGTTTTAATTTACATAAGGATGACTCCAGTGTTTCCTCACAGTTTTGGAGATAAAAAAAGAGGCAGAGATATTTAAGTTCTCATCACATAAGATTCATTTTCCATCAAGGGAAAATGATATCTTTAAAAGTGATATGGAAAATAAATACAAACTTGTTGTAATCACGCTTCAATGCACCATACTAGCATGAAGTGAAGCATTGTTTTGTTTATCATGAACTGAAATATTAAAACAATATTGTTACCAATCTGCATGTGTTTTGCAAGATCCAGGCAGCACATGCTTGTTTTTTTGCCTTCACATCATCCGAAGTAAAACAGACTGCAGTTGCCAAATTTGACCACTGCTATTGTGCCAAATTATCATATAAAAGCATTAAATGCAGGATTAATAGTTTCACATTGAAGGAGACTGTTTCTTGGCTGCCAGCAGTGACTTTAACAGTGAGTCTTGTCATCACTGTGATAACAGAGTCTTTGTGGAGCTAAGCTTACAGTCTCCTGGCTGTAGCTTTGTGTTTAATGGTCAGATATAAGAGTGGTGTTGATCTTCTCATGTATTAGTATTTAAGAGAACAAGAATCACTTTTCACTTGGACTGGTCAATTAGTACCACTTGTGGTTTGGTTTAATGGCAGTTGGATATACATTTGTGTGCCCTGTTTTCCCAGTTCTTGTGCAACTGCTTGCTCATCTTGATGTTTTTTTGAAAGTTTAACAGCCTGTCTCTCTAAGAACCTGATTGTTCATGTTAGTACGTGTCTGTGTCAATGAGAAGTGTATAAATGGTGGTGTCATATTTGTGACTAATTCCTGAGCACACACAATGGTAAATGAGTGTTCTGTGTGAATGGTAGTCTTTCCTGTCTTTACATTTTTCAGGTCGTGGTTATGTGGCTCTCCACTCTTCCTCCTGAAGACACTGTAGAAACATAAACCTATTTGCAGTCATGATGATCAGTACGAGAGCAGCGATGGTGGTGTCTGATTTGGCTTTGATATATGATAATTTCCATTTCCCTTTTTGCTTTATTTTTTACTCTTTTTGCACACTGTATTCTGCCTGCTGAGCACTTATTGTACACCTGACAGTCCCCGAACGAGGGCGCCCCCTCTATGAGATCCTTCACAAGGTTTCCATTGTCAGAAAGAGGAGCAGGAGATAGATCCAAATGCAGGACGCAGCAGCCAGAATGAGTTGAAGAATGTCTCTTTAATTAAGATGCAGGTATGCAGGCACAGCAAAACAAAACCAGACTGAGCTGAGCAGAGCAGAGCAGAACAGAATAAAAGATCCAACAAGACTGAACTGAAAACCAGGACTTAAAAACAAACTGAACTAATGAAACAACAAGGAACGGGTGGCAAGACGCAAGGGCTGGGGAAGACACAGGGAGCAGGGCAGGGCTAACGAGACTGATGCAGGGCAGGTGTGAAGGGAAGAGTGGAGGGGAAAGCAGGCTGGGAATACAGGAGGAAAAACACAGGACAAACTAAAAACCCAGCATACATGAATATAACATAAATACACAAGTCACTCTGAACAGAAACAGCGAACACACCTCAACATAACATTGACAACCTTAAGGAACTCGAACATACATTACTGTTGACAGTTGCCTGCATGTAACAACAAAAATAGGACTGAAAAATCGTTGCTCTGACTTACTGAGTTCACTTTTGTCACTTAGTTTCTATGAGGGTCAGTGTGTAGCAAACAAACAGTCCTCAGTCACATTTCCTTAAGAAAACAACTTGTATGGAAGCAAACTTCAATTTCCTGTATGACCTTCTCCCACTAAGTCCAGTTCAACAAACGGAAAAAATCCGAGGGCATCTGGTGAACTGGTGGAGGGACATAGAGCCAGACTGGAACAGAACCATGACATCCATGTTGTTTTCATTAGAGATTTGTCAGTTATTATTAATGGTCTAAGGATGGGTGTGTCATTTTAATTTACTGTTTCATGAAATAGATAAAGCCTTTGAGACCATGACTAAAAGGGCTTTCCAGATAAACTAATTGGCTTTACCAGACTTTTATTCACACAATGTATTGATTTATTTGGAGACAATAACAATTTCAACATTTTTTTATGCATATATATAGCAAGAAATTACTGTAATTTGATTATATATACCTTCAGTATATTCTGTAAATTGGAGGCTCCTATTATAGATTTTCAAAATGCATAGTGTTGCACTGTAGCTACAGCACAACGTGCATGTTTTATTCACACAGGGTGGAGTTTAGGAATATGTCTTAATCAGAAGCGAAGATAGACGACAGCGGGAGTTATCGATCATACAAACCTGGCCTGCAGGGTGAAGTCAGTGGCAGCATGTGTGTGTGTGGGTGTGTGTGTGTTAGAGAGAGAAAAAGAGAGAGAGAGAGGTTGACTGTGGGTTGAAGAGTTCATAGGTCAGAGAGATATGGGTAGCTGTTGATTTGTTCAGAAGTGTGTTCATTTGTCTCTGTTTAAACGGTACATTGTTATTGTATTCTTTTTGCTATATTTTTCATCTTTTTGCATACTGTATTCTGCCTGCTGAACACTTATTGTAGGCCTAACAGTCCCAGAACGAGGGCGCCCCCTGTACGAGATCTTTCACAAGGTTTCCATGTTGTTTTCATTAGATTTGTCTGTTGTTATTTTTAAAAGTCTAAGAATGAGATGTCTCATTTTAATTTACCAAAGTCTTTGAAACCATAACTAAAAGGACTTTCCAAATAAACTTATTGCCTTTACTACACTTTTATTCACATAATTTATTCGGTAAAACAATCATTTTAACAGCTCAAAATTTCTTTAATGCATGTGTAGCAAGTGGAAATTACTCTAATTTGATTATTTATAGCTTAAGGACTATATTCTATAAATGTGTCTGTTGGCTCTTTTTGTAGATTTTCAAAATGCATAGTGTTGCACTGTAGCTACATGCATGTTTTATTCATGCAGGGTGGAGTTTAGAAGACAGATGGCTCCAGGAGTTATCGATCATAAATACCTGCAGGGTGAAGTCAGTGGCAGCATGTGTGTGCGTGTGTGTGTGTAAGAAAGAGAGAGATTGACTGTGGGTTGATGAGTTCATAGGTCCGAGAGATATGGGTGGCTGTTGATTGATTCTAAGTGTGTCCATCTGTTTGTCTGTCTGTACATTTATGGGTGGGTTTAAAAAGGGGCGAGCAACAGTGAGGCAGTGGTCAAAAGAAAAAGGAGGAAGAGGAAGAAGAGAGGCGAGGCGAGAACATCTTTATTTCATCTTTTGATTTTTCAGATGTGGATGAAGCAGTCAGATGAGAGAGAACACAGATGAATCACGCTAACAAGGTATTCAGTCACACTCTGAGACAAAATTACTATCAGACTCGTTGCTAGATGATCACAATCTTTGCTCTTAAATTTGACTGTGAAGAAACTTGATTGCAATGTTTCTTTCCTGCTACAGAAGGTGTTTGAACAGCTGGTAAAAACACAATACTCTGGACTCATGCAGGGGCTTCATTGGATGACCGTGGTCCCCTGAAGATAAGGAAATATTCACTTGAGAACAACAGAACTGGGAAAACTTAATGGAGGTGCTGTGCATCACCAGCACTGGAGTCCACCTATCATCTCCTAGTCAACAAGGAATTGGAGGAAACTAGTTCAGACCGTTGATGTCTGTGCACACCATCATGCCCCTACCTGCAAAATGTGTGGGGGTCAGTGGAGTGCCTCCTTTACCTGCAGGTTGGGAATGGAGCATAATGGTGTACTCTTGTCTGTTTGTCTTGCTCAGCGCACTGCTGGCTTTGTTACTCTGGTTCTTACTTCAAGAATTACAACGTTACAGATACAGAAAGTGACGACGCACTGTGACCTTCACCTGCTACCTCAAAACAGTTTATGTGCAGATGTGCTCAGAAGCCCGTGCATGCGTTTGTGTTTGTTTCATGAATTCTGTGACATTATAAATATTCAATCCATATGGTAGCATAATGTTTGAAATGTTTTGCTTCTGTAATGATTCAAAGTTTTCAGAGGAGGGTTTCAATCTTCATTTACAACTGATCTGTTTAGGTGCACACCATTATCATGATCTTACAGTTTGGACCACATCAAATGCCCATAAATGTCTGATTATTGATGTGATTGATAATGTGTTGTTATTATCCTAATTTATTTTTATTTAAGTATGCTCAGTTTTATTAACCACACATTGGACGGCTTTTATGTCTGTCCTGATATGTAGTTTATTGTTTATAATGAACAGAAATATTAAAACAACATTGTTACCAATCCGCGTGTGTTTTGCAAGATCCAGGCAGCACATGCTTGTTTTTTGCCTTCACATTATCTGAAGTAAAAAAACAGACTGCAGTTGCCAAATTTGGCCTTCAGTTGTCTTTGTTCTTTATTATTCCGCTACTTATTATTCCACATTCTGTACGTTTTTGGACCTTTTCAACTGCTGCAACTTTGTAACTTTAAAGCTCAACTGCTCAGACATCCTTTATCCCACAGACCCCATTCAAACCTTAAAACGTTCACAAAACTTTGAATTTTCAAATTTGTATTCTGTGTTGTGATACCTTTTGTACTTTTGGAGCCATTTAAGTCTAAAGTAAGGGCTTTTACCCATAATTATGTCATGTGATCAGGCAGAGGGGAGAGCAGATATTTTTTTAGGCCAGAAAAAAAAAATTCTAAAGAGGTCTCACAGTTTTAACTCCTCAAGCACATATCATACAAAATGTTGCCACAAGCCTCCTCTCTCTCAAAATGTAAGTATATTTCCCAGTTATAGTTTAGTTAGCAGTTATAGTTTTTGAGACCATGTCAGCCATTACGTCCTCTCCTATAGGGGATCATCACTCTCACACTCTCACACAGTGTTATTGATTACAATTGTGGAAACAAGCAACAGTCCTCATTGTAGATCTAAGGCGTGTCAGGCATGTCCACTTTACTGATTACACCTCTCGTCTTTATAATGAGTACAGACATCCTCAGCAGTGCTGAGTCTCCTGTCCTTCCCACCTTTTCTCTCCCTCCTTTCTCCTACTTGATTATTAATTGAATTGAAATGTACTGAAATAGATCCTCTGTGGATCCATTGGTTTTAATGTTTTAGACAGTTGACTTTATTACTAATATTTTTAATTGTATAAAATTTGATTATTATTTTGTTTTAAAAAGTAGTTATAGTGTTAGAAGAAATACTGTAAAACATGTGACTTTTGTACAACTTCACCCGTAGACAATAATAGAAGAAATTGCTGCTAGAGAGGAAATAGCTGGCAGTGTTATCAGCTTGCAGCAGTGACACATTTTCCTCAGAAAATGCAAAAAAAATTCTAGTTTTGTAATAGAAGCCACATGTGGGGCGCCCCCTAGTGTTAATATAGATTACTGCATTGGTAGTGTTCAGTTTAACCTTGACCTTTGGTCACAGTTACTCCAGTCACAGAAGTAAGCCAGTGTTTGAGAGAAAATAAATGGTAGCCAAACTTAAAATACTTGAAAATATTCTGTTTGGTGCACAGTGTCTAATAGCCGTGAAAACACTGCTTCAATTGTGAGTTGCTTCATTAGTAACTCCACCCTCAACCAAGTCAATTATTTCTGGCAGCTAAAGCTACAAGAAGCACATACTTTCTCTCAGTGTATCTCTCTTTCTCTCACTTCACTGTATATGCTACATAAATGATTAGCATTCTTAGTGTAGTATGTCCATAGTAAACAGTATCACTTGGATATTTACTCTGTGAGAGCAGTGTTAAGCTTGTGTGCGTGAGCAAAATGTAAACAGAATGTCCTGTTGACTGTCAGCTGAGTGCTCTGATGTATGAACCTTAAAGCTGCACTAATCAATATTTCATTAACAATGGATCGAATTACTATATATATATATAATGTGAAATGGTTCTCTCGTGATGATGAATCCAGAGAATTATCAGCCAGCGTTCTCCTCAGCACAATGAGGCGTTCTGACATCTGTTGTTTTTGTTTGACATCAGCTGTTTTTAGCAAATAAGCTCTGATAAACCCACTGTTTACTACCTGTCCAGACAAAGTTAGCAAACTAGCTGGTAAACATTGTGTAGCCTAATTTAACAGCTAAGGAGCCAATTATTTCCCCTACAGAGTGGTGGAGATCAAAACAAAGGTAAATGGAGGAGGAGTGAATATTGGACTTCATGTTTGCCAGCTCCAGAAAAAGATGCGATTCATGAACAAAATACAATTCAATTTCCTTCTACACATTCCATGACTGAAAAGGAGCAGTGTGTCAATTCAAGTTACCATTACTTACAAGTAACATGGGGAAAAAGATCATTTACTACCAACTAAGAAAAGCTATTATTTGTCCATTTCATATAGTCTAACTATTCTTTCTCTATACATTTGAACTGAAAAAACATTTGAACAACCCTTTAAATTATTCTCCACAGTTTGACGCCACATACTGAAACACACATCTGAACTTTAAAAAAAAACTTTTTCCTCCTTTTTACTACAGCTCCCTGTTCGAAGCAACAGCAGCTTCACAACAGGGCAAACAACATTTCCCAGAGTGCTTCAGAAGCAGAGCCGTCCCAGGTCTGTGCGCACCTGGGTGTGGCCCACACTCGCGCGCCCACACACACAATCACGCGCGCAGAGTTTATCCGAGTCTGTTTCTGCCCTCCGTCCTTCTTCTCTTCCTCCCTTCTACTCTGCCGGATCTCTCTGTCTGCTCACCGAGCTTCATCTGACAGCTGCGTCTCAGTCATCTCAGCTGTAAACTTTCAGGTAAATAAATGTTCAGCAGCATCTGTGCCAGGTGAGAAGGGGACAGCAGGGGTCCACCTGTGGACAACAAAGAGCCATGTTAGTCCATGTTTGACAGCTACTGCAGGCTGGATTGGACCGCACGAAAGTCGTCAAAGACTCTTTGAAAACGAACCGGAGCCAGTTCATGCAGATGTTTAGATGAATAACATCTGGTCCTCAGAGAGAGTTTAGTATTTGTCTTGTTTAGTTGTCGACTAACGTTTTTCTTTCTTTAACAGACACAACCGTCCTCTCGTGGAAAAAAAACATCCAAGAGTGTCAAAATGGTGAGTCATTTTCATTTCACACATTTCACTTTTTTTTCCCCCTCCAGCCTCCGTAAACCTAAAGAAACACCGTTAAGTTTCTTCCTTTCTTTTCTTCCTTCTTTCTGGACCGGATGAATCCATTCTTAAGTTAGTGAAGGAACAGTCCGTTATTTATGCAAATGTATGACTCATAATAATTTTTACCCTCTGAACTCCCAAAGACAACGCCCACTTTATTCCACATTATATAATAAGATTTATCTGACTGGGACGGATAAGTGAACAAAATGGTGATAAACTTTTGAGACGTTTTCAGTTTACATTAAACATCTTGTAGTCAAAGGCATCAGATAAAGCCAAGAATGGGACCTGCAGCCATTTATACACCGTTCAATAACTAACTTGTTGTTCTAGTGAAGTGTATTTTGGCACAGAATTTGTCAGTTTAACACTGTTACCACTGAAACTTTCCAGTTTGTTAAGTTTGCGTGTTTCTATGGGTGTGTGTGTGTGCTGAGTGCGCATGCCCGTGGGGCTGGAAAGAGGTTTCATTTGGGGAAGTTGGGAAGTTTAGTGTATGAGTCATGTGGGCTCTATTCCACTCGGGTGGGTCTCTGTGTCTCTCCACCTCTCTCTGTGTTTAATACACCCATTTCCACGTCTAGCCCGGAGTTTAAAGCCTCCCTCTCTTAAAGGGGAATCCGTTCTCTCCCCGAGTCAGGGTGAAGTGATACGCTGCCATATAAAAATGTCATTATGTTCATGATAATAATCAGTCGTGGTGATGTGTCTGCAGACAGTTTATTGTGGGGCTATAAAGCGAACCTCGCCTTGTATGAATTGCTCACAAAAGTCATCTGTAAGGGTTGGCTGAGGATAAGGATGAAAACTTTATTGTCAGCAAATCCAGTGAAAACAGCAAAACTAACAATGAATTGATCCAGATGCGTAGCTGATATAGTGTATCCCTCTGTATTATAGGCCGCCATTGTTGTTAAAAACGCTTCAATGAGCCACACCGTGCAGTGTGTGACACGCTTCAGGGCAGTATAAACGCTGTCCTGGAGCTGTAAAAACTCACTTGCACATCGTGTGTGTTGTATTCATTTGTGGCTGAAAATAGTCCCGAACAAACTATTTACTGCAGTATTTATACCTATATGAGTAATGTTTGCAAGAACTGCAGCACCCGCCTGTTCAGGTCTATAAGCTATTTTATCTTATCTGATATCTTATCTGATAAAGAAAACTATTACATTTAGCATATTTAAAGATTCCCTCCAGACATGTTTTAATACATGTAAAAATACTGTCTAATATGGTTTTTCCTCAAAAAACATTGATAACTGTTACAATTGCATCTACTTCGTCTCCCTCATTGAAGAATCCAGAATCTCTGAACATGCAAATATTGTAAAAGTTTAAACAGGTTTACCTGCTGGACTAAAGATATCTCCTACTTGACTGAAATCCCATCATCAGTGTATGTATTTATGGATTTTCTCGGCCTGAAAAATGTTGAAGTTAAGGACACTGACTCTAAGAATATTAGTATCTACCTTTAAAAAAAACAAACAAACAACTATAAAATGTAAACTGCCTAGAAAGATCCTAGAAAGAAACACAGAGGACGTGACTGCTGCGTCCTCAATAGAAGCTACTGTCCTGCTTGGAGAGCCAGAGACAGGGTAGGAAAACGGACTTACACATTGTTAGTTTTGGTCTTTTCATGGGATTTGTGGACAATAAGAAAAATATTGAATAATTTCGGCCTTATTCTAAATAATATTCACATCTGAGCTCAACATACTGACAGTGATAGTAAATAATGGCTACATGATAACCACATCACCACCACACACAATAATAAAATGCATGATTTTACATTACAACATGGAAGGGACTTTCCTTCACGGAAGCATGACTATAGTATGTGTATTGTGTACGGTATCCATGGCAACCACAGACCCTAAATGCAGGAGGGGATTGATAAAACCTGTGTGGTGTCACTGTCCCTCTGCTTTACCTGCTGTAACAGCCTCTGTTTACCAAAATACCTCCATCAGACCCCCCCCCCCCCCCCACCCGGCCTCAACTCATGTCTGAACTCGCTCCATACGACTCCAACTTATCTCTCGCTATATACGCTCTCAGTCTCTGTCCAGCATTCCAGTGGAAAAGATCCACATTGTGTTGGGTTGTTGTCCAAATATCTTCCTGCTGAGCTGTCTGCAGATTGATTAGATTTTGTTTAACTTGTGAGGCTGAGTGTGTTTATGAGAAACATTTTGGCAGACACACAGAATCCTTGTTGTGAACGGCGAGTTGTTTTTGAATGCTCCACATTTTTTTTTCTTTTTTTTTTTTTTATACTCCAGATTTTCAGGCTCAGAATTCCAGCGACATTCCCGTGGTTTTCCACTCTAAACATCTCTCCCCTGAAACAAGAAGCAACCACTTGGCAGTTTAATGGTTAATGTGTCACAGTTTGAGGGATTGTCTGGAATGAGCGCAGCATTGTTACAGTGCTTTTACTAAAATCGACCTCAAAGTTAATGTTTTTTCAGCCTTATCACATTCTTACTGTATTCAGTTTGCTGCTCTGAAACATTTTTTTCCACATTCAGAGAAATTATTAGCTTGATAATCAGACTGAATCGACATTTCGTCTCACTTCATCCATCATATTTGAACCGCTGAAGAAATCAGAGATGTAAATTCAGATATCTGGAACCGTAACTACGAAACAATGTTTAATGCGAGAGCTCGTTTGCATATCTGCACACGAGCTCTGCATCTTTCATAGACCTGAATGTCTGGAAGTCATTAAGTTCATTAAGTGCATCTTAAAGGGGAAGTCTTAAATGAGTGTATGTACATCAGGAACCTGAGATATTTTATTTTATATAGTATTTATTTAAGCATGACTATAAAGATTGATTTAGTACATTCCGTGATTTTATAAAGAGGGAAAGTCTTGGATGTTATGTGTGTTATGTGCATAACGAATGTTAGATATGTTATTCAATACAGTATTTATGCAAGCTTGAAAGTAGAGATTGATGATCTGCAAAGATCTTTGAGGTTATGCATGTAAGGAATCTGAGATAACTCATATTTATCTAAGCATGAATCTACAAATTGATTTGAGTATGATCTGCAAGGGTACAGCATTTACTTAATATCTGTAAATAAGTCACAGGAAGCAGACACATGCACTTCATTATAAATACAGCGCAGAAGTTGCACGCACTGGTGTTCAGAGCTGAAATGATTAGACGATTAATCGATAAGTCAATGGACAGAAAAGTTAATCAGCAACTATTTTGATCATGGGTTCATTGTTTAAGGCATTTGTCAAGCATGCATGCCAAAGATTATGCCGTTGTAGCTTCTCAAATGTAAAGATTTGCTGCTTTTATCAGTTTTACATTTTTATTATTATATTTTATATAATATATAGTATATATAGTTTTATATTTTTTATATATATATTTATTTTTTATATATTTTTTTTTTATTCGTGTAAATTAAATATCTTTGGCTTTGACTGTCGATGGAACAAAACAAGACATTTGAAGACACATTAGCTGTGGAAAATTGCAACATTTTTCACATTTTTCTAATATAGACTAAATTAAAATAATCAATAATTTAATATATAATGAAAATAATTGTTTTTTAGCATTCAGCTTTAGAAAAAAAGACTTTGTGTAAGAATCTACACCAGGATAATCCTCCTCTACATCTTTCTTGTTGCAGGCCAGCAGAGGAACCGTAAAAGCCAGCGGAAGCTTCAGTGCCAGTGCGGATGCTGAGGTCCTGTACAAGGCCATGAAAGGGCTGGGTGAGATGCTTGTATATCTACTGTCATTTGATATGTTGAAGGAAGGCGTGTCGGTCAGTAGTACTCTTTCAACAAACCAATGAGAGAGCTTTTCCAGTTCCTCTCTGAACAATTTACTGTGGTAATCCCTGCTGTCTGTGCGGAGCTCCACCCAGACAGCGGTGAGTCATAAACACAAGCGCAGACGTGAAACTTGAGACGCGTCACTGTGAGCAAACACACGCTGACTGTGACTGAAGGCTGTAATCATGTGGGTGAAATATTTGTAATCAAGAGTCCCCCTAGACAGATCCTGCTCATTGTTATGTAATATGTTCATCATGTGAGAACAGTTATAAACATACACTTGTGGCTCGGCTGAGTAACTGTGGTGTTTGTTGCCATAGGGACGGATGAGGATGCCATCTTGCAGCTGTTGACCGCTCGAAGCAACGCTCAGAGGCAAGAGATCAAGACTACCTACAAGACTCTGTTTGGAAAGGTTGGGCTGCCTCATTAACGGCTGTTAAACCACCTCGCCACACATATTATCAGAGCTCCAGCTTAAAGGCCTCAGTATGCTTCAAATGAACTACACGACCAACTCTACAGTAAAAGTCTTTATACTTGTTACGAATGGCCTCACTTGAAGGAGAGGTGAAAAGCCTGCCGTCATAGCTTCCTCCTGGCTGCATCCGAGACCTCTCTTTTCAAGAATTTGGTGTCTTTAGGGTGTTTTGCTGTCTTGACACACTGAAGTATAATTAGTTATAGTTAGTCAAACTGACATCACTGTAGGTCGTCGGAAAAGGATGTACAAGAACATGGCTTTAACTCCGCTGACGGATCTTTATTTCTAAGTACATTTAATCTAATCTATGCACATGAAAATGATAGAAACAAAAATCATTTCATTTGAAGCATACTGAGGCCTTTAAACCTAATGACCGCACACAACATCAAAGCTCCGACTTTGACACGGTCAAACCAGGACAGTCAGTACGGAAAAAAATCATCACCAGAAAATCGTGACATGACAGGGTTAACCATGGCAAAACGATCCAGCCACACACAACAACCATTAAATCTTTAACTGCAGTGCAGTCACACATAAGATTTATTCTACACCAGAACTAATTAAAGTACATGCTGTGTCCCCATGTCAGGATCTGATTAACGACCTGAAGGGAGAGCTGGGTGGTAAATTTGAGACCCTGATCGTGGCTCTGATGACCCCACCCCTCGCTTACGATGTGACATGCCTCCGCAATGCCATCAAGGTAGGTGCTGCAGTTAGTGGATGTGAAACTGATAAAAACGTTCATGTATTTTTAGATAGAGTTTCCTCAGACAGGCACACTAGCAGCTGGAAACTTAAAGTCCCCTTAAAGTCAAAAATGTGTTTTCCTTCTTGTTCCTTCGCTGTGCAGAATGATGTATGTGCAGAGTTTGACACTAGAAGGCTGAAGGAGGAAAGTTTCTCTGAGGTCACTTTATAATCTTTTAAGAGGTGAACCTACGTTCATGACCAATCCTGGTCCATTATGCAACTTACACAAGTGTGATGTGGAAACTTGAAGCCTCCAGTGCACAAACACTGAGAATGGACTTTTCAGTGAAGCAGGAGACATCTTGTGTCCAGCAGTTAAACTTTTGTAATGAAAAATATTTGCATATTCATAGATTCTTTTAACGAGGTTTTAACGAGATAATTGAACCTTATTTTTGTGGCAAAACTATTAGACACAAATTATTATATCAAAGTAGAGTATTTTATGCACATCTTAAAACATGTCTGGAGGGGATCTTTAAGTATCAGGTCTGTGACATTTGTGTTTTTGACCCCTAGGGGGCAGGAACAGACGAGAAGGTCCTGGTGGAGATTCTCGCCTCCAGAACCCCCCAGCAGGTGAAGGACATCGTCGCTGCTTATAGACAGGGTAACCTACACACACACACACACACAAACACACAGACACATGCACTAATAATGCATAGTAAACTCACTTGAATCATGAAGGGGTTTACATGCAGTTTAATTTATCACGAGTAATGTTGGTGTTAATGTTAACTATCCCTTAAAACTCCCCACTTAAGCTATGGACAGTCCTTTTTCGTGCAGTTTCACTCAGCACCATCAGAACTATAGCGAGCAGTGTCACTCCTGCTGGCAGCAGCTACTGTAGGAAGCTCATTGTCTCATAATGGGCAAGTGTTGATTTTTGCTGAAACTTAAATAAATGTATCATTTTTCATTGGTTAATCCATCCATCCATTTTCTGCTGATTGTCCAGGTTCAGGCTGCATTAATTTAAGTAATTATATCATGAGAAAAATATGATGTAACAATTCTATCATTTTCATACTTTGGACAGTAAGATTGTAAAACTTGCTTTCTATTTGGTATTAAAAAGTTCTTAAAACATCTTGAATTTAACTTAGTGAACCCTGCAGAAACCCTTTATGGAGTCCCATCAAATTATAGTAAAACTCTGCAGTCCAGGTTCTTTGTTTCAACCATTTATTGGAAACTTTCTCCTTCAAAAACACAAACCTGGAAACAAAACATTATTAAAGGTGAAATAGATTTAACACGAACAAAAGTCAAAGACCAGTGTGCTTCTTTTTCAAGATCAGGACTGAAATAAAAAGCAACATTTGTGTTTTCTGTGTCCCTCAGAGTACGATGATGACCTGGAGGAGGATGTTGCAGGTGACACCTCAGGTCACTTCAAGAGACTTCTGGTTATTCTGCTCCAGGTGAATTTCTCCTCCTCTCCTCTCCTCTCCTCTCCTCTCCTCTCCTCTCCTCTCTCCTCTCTCCTCTAACAGAAATGTTTTGTCTCTCCTCAGGCTAACAGGCAGAAGGGGATCCAGGAGGGAAATATAGACAACGATGCTCAGGTGAGTCGGTTGTTCATTGCGGATGAATAAATATTTCTGCTCTGCTCTGCACCATCAATGAGATCTTTGTGTCTTTGTTTGAGGGTGTGACTGTCACATGTGTTTGCTTTGAAGCATGAGTGTTTAGGAGGTGGGGGTGGCAAGTTTGTGCAGCTAATCTTTAATGATGTGATGGCACCCTCTAGTGGTGGGAGTGGACCTCTAAATACTATGAATATTTAAATACTATATACGTTTGTGTTTTTGAGTCCACCTTAAAGGTCATAAGATCACAGGGCACGCTAACTAGGATGTGCAGGTATTGAGTAGAAGTAAAGCAATTTATGCTTAGTGTATCTGGAGATGATTCTACTTGTGTATTATTTTTCAGGTAAACACAAAAAAATGACAGTCGCAGAAATATTAAAAATAATTTAAATCAATATGTAAAACAACTGGTGTCAACAGCACCACTGTGGAGGGTTGTAATTCTTCCATTTTGATCGTTGGCAGTTAGTTTAGTAATAAAAAAAAGTAGAGTATGTGAGAAAAGGCGAGAGCTTTTGACAGTGTTGGACTTCTCCCACAAGTGGACTTGTGGAAGAAGATGTTTCACCTTTCAAAGAACTGAAGAAGCCTTTTGGGTGAGAGCAGAAACGTCTTCAAGACTGTACAAGTCTTGTTGCTCTTGACTCAACTCTTCTGCATATGCACCAGTGCAGAGGAGAAGATTCGTTCATTCATTTTTTGCAGCACTAATCCAAAGTAGTTGCATTTATATATAAGAGATTACACTATAAGGTTTAAGAACTTGCGAGAGACGGGATCAAGAACAGGTGGAGATATCCTGAATTTTAGTCTCTAGTACAGGTTAAGCCACAAAAACGCTGGATCCTACACAAACTCTACACCCCCAATTTGTAACATTTCCCTAAAAATGTGTAATCTCCAAGCCCGAGTTGAGATACCTGGATGATATCACTTGAGTTTTTTTTTTTCTCAGACTTGACAAAACTCCTCCAGAGCCATAGAAGACATTTTACAAGCCGATTAGTGACTTGTAAATTGACTTTGACATGTGAAAGTGCTCCTTTAAGACTCTAGTTTATTTGCTTTTATGATCACATCTGATCAGTTTCTGTGTTTTGTGGTTGCAGGTCCTCTTCAAGGCAGGAGAGCAGAAGTTTGGCACTGATGAACAAACGTTCGTCACCATCCTGGGCAACCGGAGCCCAGAACATCTTAGAAAAGGTTTGTGTCAGTGTGTGTTTGGGTTTGAGAGAAGTATTAGAGATCTCCTGTAATTGCTTTGCAGTTTCACACAATGACCAAACTAATTCTGAATGTGTGTGTGTGTTTCAGTGTTTGATGCTTACATGAAGTTGTCTGGATATGAGATGGAGGAGAGCATAAAGAGGGAAACATCTGGATGCCTGAGAGACCTGCTTCTTGCCGTGGGTACGAAACTACACAATGCAGAAAGTGATGCTGACTTTTAATTACATATAAAGACAATTTTTTCAATCATGACACTTTCTTTTTCATTTTTCTTTTATAGTGAAGTGTGCCAGGAGCGTCCCAGCCTATTTTGCTGAGACCCTGTACTATGCAATGAAGGTAGGACATCAATCCATTTAGGGAGGAAACAATAAAACAATAAGTTTTAGCATTTTAAAGCAATTGTAAAGACACAAAATTGCTGCCATTGCTGGAAATAATCCTACCCGTAATTATAAAATCATTAATGCATGATCCTAAATTTTCTGCCTATAGACTTACCAATATTATGTTAAAAATGGAAAGGAAAAATCATAGGTAGAATACATTTATAGAGCACAATGTATGAGTGTTTAAACCACAGATGGCTATTATAATATTTAATTTGATAATATTATTACCTTTTAATATTATTATATATTATATTATTATAAAAAGTGAGGCCATGAACAAGTGATTAGTTTCTGTTGATGAGGATTTTTAAAAAAGGAATTCTTAATAATAATTGGAAATAAGGCATTTTCTTATAAACTACTACAGTACTTAAATATATAAAAGCTGATAAATATATTCTATGATTGTTTATGACTTTATGAATTAATGTTTTTTTAATTTTTTTTTATTTTTATGTCATACCATTAAAAATAATCCATCCCATATGGGATTAGATGACACGCAATAATACAAAGAATTATGTTCCAAACAGAAACAAATCATTGCTGCAAACCACATGTATGTAGTATATATACTGTAGTGTACATGTAGTATGGGACATGCTTCACACAGAAAAATAACATTTTTTTTAATGATCAGACATTTATTTGATGTATCTTAAAGCAAATCAGGATCCAGATGCACAATAGCAATTTCCAAACATTTTCAACATTGTAATTTTACTATCTTGGTCTGTTCTGTACACACGACATCTTTTACATGTCTGTCCGTCCTGGAAGAGGGATCACTGCCCTGTTGCTCTTCCTGAGGTTTCTTCTATTAAAGCTTTTTTTAGAGAGTTTTCCTTATGCAGTTTGAGGGTCAAGGGATAGAGGATGTCCTTTAGTTGTACAGATTGTAAAGCCAATTGAGGGAAATTTGTGATTTGTGATATTGGGCTATATGAATGAAATTTACTTGACTTTCTGTATTTAAATTAACAACAGATGGAGAATTGAGCAGCCTTTCTGCGTTCTAGTTTTAATTAGGTCTATATGTCACCATGAGATATTCAGTAGACTGTAAGATATCAGTGCATGTCATGTGTTCATCATGTGTTTGTTTGTGTGTTCGTTGCAGGGTGCAGGAACTGATGATGACACCCTGATCAGGGTGATGGTGACTCGTAGTGAGGAGGACATGTTGGACATCAGAGCTCATTTCAGGAGGATGTTTGCCTGCTCTCTGCACTCCATGATCAAGGTACGCACACACACACGCACGCACACACACAAACACACTTACACCAGTTGCCATCCACCTCTGAATTCTTTTTTTCTGTTTTCATAAATTCTGTGGTTTTTTTTTGTTTTTTTTACAGGGAGATACCGGCGGCGACTACCGTAAGGCTTTACTGTTGATCTGTGGTGGGGATGATGCGTAACCATGGCAACAAGTGCAATAGGACCAACACCTGAAGTGCCTTTTTCTCTCAGTGGGCCCTGTACGCCCGACAAGCTAACACAAAGTTCACCACAATAAAACCTGCTTGTGAGTGGGAGACGGCCCATCAGGTCCTTTTTAAACTATGATTCCAATTAATGTCTTTGAAAGGTAGCTAACATTTTGTTCACATAAATCTACATTTAAGCAGCTTTTGGTCGACTAATATCTTCATTATGACTTAGGGCTGGGCGATATGGACAAAATCCAATATCACAATATTTTTGACCAAATACCTCGATATCGATATTGCGACAATATTGTAGGGATGACTATCGGTGCTTTTACAAAATATTCACACAATGAGATTTTTGATAAATGATCATCAGTAATGTGGATATAATGAATAAGTGGGTGAAGACAAATAATAACAGCTACAACAGTCTGGTGAGTTCAGAAAATTACATCACTTTACTGTAATGCAGCCTTTAAAACCAGGAAAAGACAGCACTTATGCCATATCACGATATTACGATATCCAAAATCTAAGACGATATCTAGTCCCGTATCACGATATCGATATATTGCCCAGTCCTAATATGACTAATATTTTATCATTAATTTACAGTAAGGTATTACTGTACTAGTTGTTTTTTTTTTTTTTTTGCACAACCAAAATATGCAATAACGCAATAAACGTTTCACTTGATGAAGTAAATCTTTACTTCTTTTGTCATGTCTCATTACTTCAGTATAAACTGTCCTGCTGGTTTCTGTTGGACACGCACTGAGCTGCCATGGCCACTAGAGGGAGGTAGAGCAGCTTTAATAAGAGTTGAGTTTGGAGTCGAGAAAAGCAGCTTTACATTACCCATGTCATAATTTCTGATTGACAGATGTATTTTACTGTGTTTTCCCATTTAACACTTCTACTCTACTACGTTTATTCGACAGCTTTAGTGATAGATTTTATGTCTTTTATCATAAAATGATGAATTATTACTGTTAAAGCTACCCAACAACAATATACAAAGTAGTATATAATAACATTAAGGTGCTGTTTACACAATAATGCATTAAATGTAATCCAATGATAATTAAATAATACATAAAATTATACAACACTGAAAAGGTATTCTGCATAATAAGTACTTTTTATTTTGTTGCGGTATTACTTAAATACATAAAATACATAAATAAAATGTGCGTGTATATATAATAGTTAATAGTTCCATAAAACTAAATTATATTATGATTATAAAATTTTGAATGCTGGAGTTTTACTTGTAATTTAGTATTTTTACACTGTAGTATTTCTACTTCTACAGTACTTGAGTGAAGGATCTGCTGCTAATAGTGCTTGTTTTTAAGATCTCATATTTCTAAAACTTCACTTTTTATGTGTCCAACTTTTCGAGATGCAGCATCTATTACTGAGATTTCTCCTTCTATTCCAATACAAAGCATGATTTGATGCCACTAGAGATAAGTGAGAAAATATGTTTAGTGATATTGCCCTTTAAATACTCCATAGATGACACATACGTTCCTTCACTATTGTAAACATCACATATATGAAACATTCACTTCTTCATGTTGTTCTGTAGATTATCTCCTGTCGTCATGATGCCTCATAAAAAGGTGACGATTGTCACTGTCATGCTTCTTGCATTCATTGTTCCAAAAGGAGTTTTACTTACACTTTACATCCTCATTTGGATGATTTTAGTGTAACGTTGTGTGCAGACCTGCAATTTAACAGCTGCAGAATAGCAGTTATGTAAGTTTTCAATATCAGATCATATGAATAAATGGTGTAAAAATATATATATGAACCAACAATTTGTGAAATAACGGAAGAAATAATTAAAACTCATATGACTCTTATGATGAAGTGTTTTTTCATCATTCATTTTCATAACTGAATTATATTGGATATAATTTTTATTTCAAAATTCCCTTTTTCAAAAGTCAGTTATTCTTTTTTTTTTGTTTACATAATGGCACTTTCCCCAAAGACACTTTTATAAAAAATAAATAAATAATCTATATTATGACTTAAATTAAGTCCTGAAACTTTAACTTCTAATCTAAAAATGAATAATAATAATGTTATTATGAAAATAAGACTGTTTAAATAACATTGTATGGTAATGAATACATTTTTAATATCTTTATATTTTACATATTTATTCATGTGATTAGTTATTTCATATTTATTAATTTCATTTTGGACACTTTGGGGCTCCATATAAAGTAACTAGGCAGTGAAATGATTTCAAAAGAAATTTTTTTTGTGTATGTGTGCTTCTATATATGTGTGTGTGTGTGTGTGTGTGTGGTCTCTCATAGGCTACTTTTGGGGACAAATTTTAGGCTTAGGACCAGTTAATTGGGGACGGCTTGTCCAATTGGGGACAAAGCCGTGTCTATAATTGGGGAAAAAGATGATTTTTGGGTCAGTGGTTAAGGTTAGGGTTAGGTTAAGTCTCCAGGAAATGAACATTAGTCTATGTAATGTCCCCAAAAGTGACCATCTGATATGCATATGTGTGTGTGTGTGTGTGTGTGTGTGTGTGTGGTTGAAGGAGGGGCCATCCCAGGTCCAGTTACACTACTTTCTGTTATTCTTTTCACGGTAGCAGTTGCTCTTGATTGTTGCCACAGAAACTGGCAGCCAATAACAAGGTCTGAACAGAAGGGTGTGGGGTCAGGCCACCTCGAGCCACAGGAAGAACAATACCTCCAACTCCTCCCCCTCGCTGCTCTGCGTGTTTTAGGGTGTGGGAGTTTGTGGGTGGGCATGAGTTCGGTTAGCTTTGTAGGTCAGATCTGTGGTACTTAGTGGAGCGTTGAGTTGTGTTTTGATGTTTTTCCTCTGCCGCTGCCACGCAGCCCCTCCTCTCCTTCATCACACTGGCTGAGGCTCTGTGAACTTGAATCAGAAACGCAAAGTGGTTCAAGTTCAAGTAGACTCTAATGAGATGTTTGTTTTCCAGCAGGGCTTCTAACAAGTATAAGTTAAAATGTAAAATCAAAGAAGCAGGACTGAATGACGAATGTCTTGTTGGTTTTTGTCTGAAAGCTGGCTTTAATTGTACTTTTCAAAGCCTCACATTATCTTCTTGCACAGAATTAACCGTTTGCGTATATTTATAACCACTTCTTAGTGTTAAACTTTACTATGCTCACTGAGTGATGTGAATGATGTGGCCTTTACAATCAAGGTGTCCTTAAATGACAGTTAATGTTTTTGCATCTTACCTGGATGTAAGAAGGCGATCAATGCCTGCATGTTAGTTTGATGTAGCAACATACAAAAGTCGTGAATACAAATCCGTAGATTTAAGAGTAATCTGGTGGTGGAAGTTGTCACAAATCTATAAATCCACCATGCTGGCACGCTGCTCAGAAACAGCTTCAGCTTCTGGTTCCCAATGTATGGGTTTTATCCTCCATTCACTAGCAAGGACCACACCATCAACAAAATGCGTTTAAATGATTTATTAAGAAAAACAAATCATTGTGCGTAGATCTGCTTGCTGACTGCGTTGTGGGGAAGCTCATGGGGAATCCGCTGTAGCACCCGGGCAACGACAGACCCCCAAAAACCTCCAGTTACTTAAGATTGTGCAGATCTGGGAATTTTGAGATCTGAATTGGTGTAGCGATAATGGGTTGGGGAGGAACGACGGCCCGTGAGTTATATGAAGTGCTTTGGGATGCCATTACAGGAGGCTGAAATGGCCGCTCCGATTCTGAAGTGTCCGGAGTAATGAACGAAAGAAATGCCAGACAAGTAGAGTACGTGGCGGAAGTACTGGTGGAACCAGAATGAGCAGCCAATTGTCCGTATTCAGAGATGAAGAGAGGATCTGTCAATGATAAGCAATGGTCTCAGAAGGATTTAGCAGAGATTGAACTTTGAAGTAAAGCGGGTTGACTGGATCGATCGTTTTGGTTTGTTTTGGTAGTCAAGTCAATTTATTTATAGCGTCAAATTGCAACTAAAGTTATATCTTGACACTTTTCGTAGAGCAGGTAAAAGACCATGCTCTTAATTTACACAGACCCAACGTTCCCCCTGAGCAAGCACTTGGCGACGGCGGCAAGGAAAAACTCCCCTTTAACGGGAAGAAACCTTGGACAGAACCTGGCTCTAGGTGGGCGGCCATCTGCCTTGACCGGTTGAGTTGAGACAGGGGGTGACGATGTCGTCGGAGAATTAAGATAAGTCTGAAAATCAGGCGTAGCAGCTGAGGTTGGAGTGAAGAGTTGGGGCAGTGAATTTGGAGCATAAGAGAATACTGAAGAAGGCAAGCGAGAACGTGGTTCTAAATTTCGAGAAACTTGAGGAATGCTGAAGCAGATGGTGTGGCTGCTGACTGTTGGCAAGTTGGCAGTAAGAGGAAGGTAACAAGGATTTTTGCTCTTGGCTTAGAACTCCTCTGAGGAGTGAATTAAATGAGAATGGCTGGAGACCAGACCCGGCTGCGGATTAGGAATTTAGAGAAGAAGCAGATACCACTACGGTAAACATGGATGGTATGTGTCATGGTGATGAGAGCAACGATGGTTAGATTGTGTTGTACTTGTTGTAAAGCAGTGACGACTGGGTACATCTCATGAACAGCTGGAGATGTGTGAAGAATATTTTCTACGAGCAAGAACTGCGTGATCTCGGTTGGCTATTTGGCGGGGAACCATCATCCACCATGGAAACCCCCAAAAACTGGCATGTATGTAGAGCTGATGTTGTCGGGGTCTGTGTCTGGTGCTGTTGCTGTTGCTGGGAGTGGGCAGCAGGGGGCACTGGCATCCTGGTGCCGGTGACCCCGGGTGAAATGAACTGCAAGGAATGGTGAAGCTAGAAGATGAGGGATCCTGGCATCCCGGTGCCAGGAGCCCAAGCTAGGGCAAGCTGCTGTGGCTGCTGGATGTGGGCAGCAGGGGGCGTTGGCATCCCAGTGCCAAGTGTCCTGCTAGAACAAGCTGCTGTGGCTGCTGGAAGTGGGCAGCAGGGGGCGCTGGCATCCTGGTGCCAGGTTCCCCTGTTAAGGCTGGCTTTTGTGATTGCTGGAGCTGGATGGTGGGGGCACTGGCGTCCTGGTGCCAGAAACCCCCGCTATGGACGTCTGCTGCGGTTGAAGGAAGGAGGCAGCAGGGGGCGCCGGCATCCCGGTGCCGGAAGCCCCCCCTACAACCATCTGCTGCAGTTGGAGGAGGAGGCAGCAAGGGGCGCCGGCATCCCGGTGCCGGAAGCCCCTGCCACGACCATCTGCTGCAGTTGGAGGAAGGAGGCAGCGGGGGGCGCCGGCATCCCGGTGCCGGAAGCCCCTGCCACGGCCATCTGCTGCGGTTGGAGGAAGGAGGCGGCGGGGGGCGCCAGCATCCCGGTGCCGGAAGCCCCCGCTACGGCCATCGGTGCTAGGTTCCCCTGCTAAGGCTGGCTGTTGAGATTGCTGCAGCTGGATGAGGGGGGGCACTGACGTCCTGGTGCCGTTTGCCCTGGATGATGTAGGCTGCTGGTGCTAGTGTTGAAGAACTTGCCACCCGGGGTTTGTAACGGCAGACGATGCTGAAGTGACGTTAGATCAGTTGTATTAGTAACTTGCAACCCGTTGGTCGTAACGGCGGACATTCCTGAAGTGACTTTGGATCAGTTTTATTAGTAATTGGCAACCAGGTGCACATAACGATAGAGATTACAAGTGACGTTAGATTAGTTCTATTACTAACTTGCCACGCGGTGCATGTAACGGCCGACTTTACTGGAGTGACATTTGATTAGTTGTACTATTAACCTGCAACCCGGTGCATGTACGATGTACGTTACTGATGAGATGTTGGATTAGTTGTAGAAGTAGTATTTGCAACCCGGTGTGTGTAATGGCGGCTGTTACTGAAGTGGCTTTTGATTAGTTGTATTAGTAACTGGCAACCCGGTGCCAGTAGCTGAATGTTACTAAAGCGATGTTATGGTTGAATTAAAAACTTGCAACCCGGTGCCAGTAACTATGGATGTTACTAAAGTGACATTATATTGATTATAGTAACTTGCAACCTGTGCGAGTGACGGTATGCATTACCGACGAACTGGAATTACTGAAGTTATGTTAGATTATTTTTTTATTAGGGACTTGCAACCCGGTGCATGTCACAGCAGACGTTACTGAAACTATGGATGATTAGTTGTATTATTAACCTGTGACCTGGCGCCCATCACAATGAATGTTACTGATGTGTGATTAGTGATTAGTTGTATTAGTAATTAGTAATTAGGTGCCAGTAACTATAGATTACTAAGTGACATTAGATTGGTTGTATACGTAACTTGCAACCCGGGGGAAGTGATGGTAGGCGTTACTGAAGTGACATTAGATTCGTTGTACTAGTAGCTGGCAACCCGGTGCCAGTAACTATAGATTTACTGAAGAGGCGTTGAATACTGAGGCATTACTGAGGTGATGTTAGTAGGATATCCAAGTGGGTACCTGGCAACCTGGTGTCTATAGTTGAAACGGCAGGATGTTTCTGAAGTGTACTGAAAATAGCTGACTTTTCTCCTCTAAAATAATGATAAACGATAATAGAATAGAAATTAGCGACCCGGTGCCACTCACAGAAACCAGAGATAAATGGGGGATGGAATAATTAGTGCCTGGTATCCCGCTGCCGGGAAATGACTTTAACTGATCTGGTAAGAAAAGGGGTTGTTGAGGTGAATGAGGGATGGTGCAAACCTGGCATCCCGGTGCCAGTGATGTCTGCTGCGCGGTGGGAAATACAACCTGGCCCCCACCAGGGGGTGCTGGTGATGCAGGCTGTGGCTGTGGAGGCAGCGGAGGGTCTGTGACGTCACGCTTGCCGGCTCTGGCTGTGATTGGTTCTGGCGAGGAATCCGGAAGCGCGGGAGGTTCGGTGATTGTTGTTGCCGCTGAGTAGAGATGTAACAGTCTGGCTTTATTGTCACTGTGGTTGAAGGGAATGCCTTCTCTTACAGCAATCATTGGAGGCGGGCAACGGTTCAGTCTCAGATGTCAGGCTCTGATTGTGGATTTAAAGACAGCCGGATCAAGAGGAGGCCGCGGTGGGTTCCCCGTGGTGGATAGTAACCCGGACTGTAGTGAGGCAGCCGATGAGAGAATTGAAGCCGCCTTCACTCGCGGCTATGCCATGGTTTTCGGCCCTCGCTGAAGGAGGAGAGGAGGCCTGTGAACTTCGGGGAGTCGGAGAGTCACCTTAGGGGAGCCTGAGTGGAGGTGCCCACGAAGCCGGTACGTGCAGCGTACGCCGCGCCGGGACGCTTGCCTTTGGCCTGACTGCTGTGTCATCGCTGGAGGAAAACCAGTTTCACACAAATCTTCAATTGAATCAGACGGGTTGATCTGCAGTTCGTGATCCATGGTGAGTTGCCTTTTTTTTTTTTATAGAAATTCCGGCGTTTGTCCAGTTTTTTATAATGCAAGCATGCGATTAGGCGTAAAGTACGGTTTGTCTGTCGAGAAATCTGAGACAAAAACGGCTAAATTCTCGTGGTAGCTTGACCGTGTTTCTGAGAAGCTAGACTGAGACTGCAGGCACGTGAAGCGCGGAAGAGGAGGAGACGGTTAGGTCGTATTTATAGGAATGCAGGAGGGGCGCAGTTGAGCTTTCTTCTTCAGCAAATGTCATTACGTGCCTTATGAGAAACCACAGACATAACTTACAGACAACAGTAAAATAAAAACAAAACTACACCTGCATACTGGGTTGCCGGGGACCATCACTGAATATAGATCACATAACAATAAACCAGAAACATAAAGTACCCCAACCTTTCCTGAACAACAGAAAGATTACTGCGCTAACTTGAATTCAACAATGTTTTGCAAGAAAACTCTGTGTCCTCTGAACTGTCAGGTGTATCTGTTGATGTTGGTTGAAAATGGGCCCTTAATAACAAAACAGCAATCAGAACACAATCAGTTTTTAAAGGTGTCCACAGGTCTTAAATCCAAAGTAGGGCTGCAACTAACGATTATTTTCATTATTGATTAATCTACTGATTATTTTGTCAATTAATTGATTATTCGTGTGATTATTCGTGTCCACCCTAACTTCCCAGAGCCCATGGTTATTCTTCAAAGTGTCTCATTTTGTCTAAAACCCAAAGATAATGTATTAATTATCATAGAGGAGAATGAAAACAAGAAAATATTCACATTTGGGAAGCTGGAACCAGTGAATTTTGGCCCTTCTTGCTCAAAAGATTGCTTAAATAATTTTGATTCAGTTATCAAAACCGTTGTCGATTC
Source organism: Scomberomorus guttatus (assembly GCA_038419695.1). NCBI lineage: Eukaryota > Metazoa > Chordata > Actinopteri > Scombriformes > Scombridae > Scomberomorus > Scomberomorus guttatus. The sequence goes on along the minus strand of CM076447.1, from coordinate 10,779,023 downwards.
CCATTTTGTTGTTCGACTAATCAATTAATCAACTAATTTTTGTAGCTCTAATCCAAAGTGAAAAAGTTTAGGAGCCACTTTCAGGCCTGAGGAGAGGAACAACCAAACAGGCCTTTATCATTAGAGACTTCCTGGTGATACGGGGCTGCAGCAGCTCTCTGATCTCAGCTCCAATGTGATCACAGAAATGTTGAATTTGATCTTATGTGGAACCAGCGTGAATACATTTAGATACTGTAGATATCACAGGAAACCTTTTAGAGGTGTGATTCCTGACCTGGGGGTCAGGTTAGTTTAGACATAAATCTGAGGGGTCATGCGAAGATTCACAGGATTAGAAGCAAGAAAGTAACTCCTGCTACACATAATTCACATAATATGTGCAGTGAAATGCAGTCTTGAGGATGTGATAAAAAGACTAATGTAAAATAAAGTTTATAATATAACAAATTCTGTTCATTTTTAACACTTTCCTCTAATATTTGCCTTATTCTTGTTAATCACTTGATAATCCTCCACAAATTTGAAAAATCAGTAAAGCAAACAAACAGAAACACCACTCTTTGATTGTGCCCATTTTTCCAAAAACATTTTAAGACTAAGATGATGTTCCCACAGATTTACAATGAGACTAAGATCATTTTAGCCTTGAGATACTTTTGGGAAAGAAAAATATCTCAGCTGAAACATAGAAGAAGCTGCTCTGCAATCTCAAACTCTTTGTAAACGAGTGTCCTTGCAGCTCATGTAAAGATGATGACTTGTTGACTTTGTTACAAATCCAACAAAGCCTCCTTCGCCTTAGTAGTTTCTATGAAAGTCTGAAACTGTAAACGCTTAGAAGAAGAATGTTCACGTTCAAAGAGATACAGAAGAAAATCATCAGGCCTAAACCCACAGAAATGTGTTTGCACACGTTTCATTCATCAGGAAAACAATTACGCCCACATGGATTTGTTTCTTCAAGCACAGGATGGACTGAAGACAAGAAAGAAAACATTACGAGAGGTGGATCTGCTGTGTGCTTTGAGCAGAGGAGTGAAAAGCTGCTGCTAATACAGGTGTTTTAGTTTGTAAAAGCACTGACACTACCTCCCCCAGAAACAAGATGAGACATGTACCTGTTACACTGGATATTAGTTAGAAAAGGGCACACACGCCTAAATATGACTCACATGAGTTGATGTTTACCAGTAAACAGTAAAGGGATGTGTTCTCAGGATATTACAGGGTTAGAGACAGTTTGTTTGTATTTGTCTTGATAGGGCTGCTACTAGTGCGTAGTAGCTATATGCATCATCAACAACAGTACAGTGTGAGATTAAAGGGGCACTCCACCAATTTGACACATCAAAGTCACTGAAGTATGTCATGGGTAGTACAACTTAGCCTGTAAAACTATTGCATAATGTTTTTGAGGTTCTGGATGAGCTTTGAGTAATCTCGACTTGAGCGGAGACTTAATGGGAAGCCTGCATTACAATCTCTGTGTGCAGAGGTTGAAAGATGTGAAGCTTTAATGAAAGATGAACTAACTAACTATTGTATTTGTTGTATGGATTTGAAGGCAGTACAGCGTCGCCTCTGCACCTGGACTCCTGCATCATGGTTGTCTTTACATCAAGGACCACAATAGAAATAAGTCTCTCTCTGATTGTGTCAAATAAACAAAAGCAAAATAATCTGGATGTCGTACAAAACGCAGTGTTGGTGTATCCGGGTGCACAAGTTGGCGCTGCCTAAAATGCAAACATGTCACTAATCCTACAGTCTAGTAGTTTTTTTTTTTTTATCAGCGTTTTACGTTCTTTCATCAGACCTGCTGACCTGTTGACCTTTGAGTGTGTGAAACAAACGGCCTGATTACGAACAGGTACTCCATAACCGCACCCACCCCAAATTTAATTACTCCGTAACGAGGCCTGGAGATTGATTTTGCTCAACTGCCCGTGTGAGAGAGAGAAAAATAGAACATTTGTTTTTATTTTAATTCTATTTCCAGCTAAAGTCACTCTTCCCGCTTTTTCACTGTTACAGTTCTTTAATGTACATACATGAAAAAGCCACACAAACCACTTGAAGCACTTTTCTCCCACAGTGCACTGCAGAGGTCTCCTATAAGTACTGACTCTGTTTTTGTTTTCGGCTTTCTCGCCTACATCATCGTGGTTTTCTGAGGCCGTTTCTGTGTCCCTTACGTACATTTCACCGATTCATCATGTGACCAGGAAATCACTATAAACACCACATCATAAGGAATCCCTTCTTTAAAATTACCATGACGTCTTTCATCTCAAACACACACAGAGAGCCTTTAAGTCCTCTTTGCAATTGTTGGGATGGTCATTCAAAGAGTTTTAGAGACTCAATTATTCCATTTTTCATTTGTTTTCCTATTGATTCATCAACCATTTGTGCACAAAATGTCAGAAAATAGTAACAAGTGTTCACAACTTTCCAGAGCCTAAGGTGACATCTTCAAATTGCTTGTTTTTTGTGACCAACAGTTTTAAATCCTAATACAAAAACTGTCAAATCAACCAGAAATCAAGTTCATACATACAACATAAACTGTTGCCCTGGAGGTCTGGACTAACTGTCCATTGGAGATATGCTAATTGGGTGTTAAAGGATTGGTTCACAATTTTTCATGTCCAAGTGAACATTAAAACAGGTTTAGCTCGCTGTAATCATTCCTCCTGTTAGAACCATTAGAAGATCTCTAAATATGAGGTTTCAGCTGTCTGAGTTAATCAAAGAAAGTGGATAGTTTCCACAGTTACGGTCTTTTTAGTAAAAGTTCCCTCTTTGTGTTTCCCTGTTGAGCTGCAGTGGAAGTATAGTAACAAAAAGAGGAACTTTGGCACTAAAAACACATCAACATTGAAATATATCTTGATTTGAATAATTTGGACGGCTGACTCTTCATATTAGCTCCAAATAAACTTTTAAATACCTTTTTGTACAGATTGAGGACTGTGGATTGTGTCATTGACATTGATTGAAACATTGTGGGCTATCCTTTAAAGATGTGGTTACGTACGCTATCTGTCAAACACATCTATCAATGTAACATGTATATCTTCTACAGGCATGGGAGGGAAATAGGTTGGTTACTCCCCGTGCTGCATTTTCTTTGTTTGTTTTCCTGTTTTTTTTTTTTGTTTCTGTTTTTTGCTTTGTTGTAATCATGCTCAGATGGCAGAGTACATCCACTGTTTGAGCACAATTAAATATTAGTATCCAAGTCTGCAGCGAAAAACTGCAAAACTCAACCTTTTGAAGTGGAGTTTGGGTTAAAGGCCCATCCTGAATGTGATTTACGGTGCTGCAGTTCAACCACTCTCTAAACTGAACTGATCCTGGAGTACATTATCCCGCTGGTGGATCTTCTTTCGATCAAAGAGCCACGAGATAAAAGCAATAAACCCACATGATGACTCGTAGTAGAGGTGGGGAGGAGGCGTTTGAGCCTTACAGCGGGATGGTATCCTCATTTCCTTCTTCACCTTTGACCTCTAACCTCTAACTACTTCCTCCCTGACTGCGTGGTGGCGCTGGAATGTGTCCTTGAGTTCTGGAGAAGTGGTCCGTAAAACAATATGTCTACATAAATCCCCTTTGTGCCATCAAAGGGGGCGGACTTCCGTTGAAAAAAAGGTGGAAATCGTTTTTTTGAAAGTGTCTGTCTGAGGGGACAAAGAGCAGCGGGTCAGAGGTGATGAAGGTCAAGAGCAGACAGGAAACATAAAATCCACATCTGGGGTTGCACTTGTTCCGGGATTACGCATTTTACACACACACACACACACACATACACACACACAGCTGGATTAGAGCAGTCTTTACTTCCAATCTTCCTTTATAGAAATGGTTTCTACTCTAATGCAGCTGTGTTAGTAATTAAAGACTGCTGCAGGAAACTGGAGGAACAACCACTATATCTGGCTGCCATGTACAATCGCTCCACTTGTGTGTATTAAAAAAAAAAAGCCTTTCATCATGAGTGTGTGGTGTTTTAACCTGAGGGCATGTCACAAGTGGGTGGGAAGTCCGCAGAAAAGTGTGCTTGTCACGTCAAACACTGAACTAAGCTTGAGATGACAGGAAGGTAGATGATGTTTAACTTGGATACAAGATGATTACACTGCAAAAAACAAAGCAACTTTTGTTCATTATTAAGTCCTAAAAGTCTTATTTTATTTAAAAGAAGTGAAAAATAAAAATCAACCTAATTTCATCCTGTTTCCAACACAAATCAACTTCTTTCAAGAACTTTCTAGATTCTTATTCAGTCTCCTTTTGAGACAGTAACAGTCATTTTTAGAAAATATTTAAAGTTTTTTCACTTGTTTTAATAAAACCTGACTTAAAGGGCTCAATAATAAACTAAATTTGCTTAATAAAATGGAGATCAAGTAAAATCAGGTTCTCATGTGTACACAGTCACATGTTTCATACTGGTACAGAAAACAAAGCACATTGTATAAATAGAAAATATTTATTTGTAGTGCATATATACAGTGGTGTTTATATGCTACTGATTGATAAAATGGATCAGAGATAGAACAAACTACCACTCTACATAATCATCAATCTTCATTTCTGTGTGATAAAAAGTGGTGGAAGAAGCATTTAAGTTCTTTACTACAGTAAAAAATAGCAATACGACAAGGTACAAACACTCCATGACAAGTAAACACATTACAATTTTTACTCAGATCCGAGATTCAAAACCGTTGTCGGAGCATTTGGAGTTATTTTCTGACACCACCAGGCACCCTCCTGTCTGCATCTGTGCTTAGCGATCATCTTATGGTGTCACATGTAAACCTGAAAGAAGTGAGTAGTGGTGAACGAGGCACTGACCTGTCTGACACTGAGAGCATTACAGTCAATAGTAGAAACCAGCTGATTCATTTTGGAGATGTTCACCATGGTGAACACTTTTCAAAGTCCAGATTACATCTTTTACCGTTTCACCGCAGTGACAGAAGACACTTTATCACATGAAGTGTGTTAAGTACAATTTGCTGATGAAATGTCTGAAGCTTCACTTGAGTAAATTTTCTTTTTAATATCATCTTTTGACTTTTTAATGTATTGTTTTGAGTGTTATGACTGTTATTTGTGGATATATTACATTATTTATATAGATCTGATTTTATCTGCTTTGTGAACTTTTGTGTAGTTGAATCTATAACAATGCATCATAATCTCAATAGTATAAACTCTGAGTAGAAGGATAAAGTAGCATAAAATTGAAGTACTCAAGTAAAGTACAAGTAAATGAAGATGTACTGTTACTTTCCATCACTGGTGATAACTTGCTATTTACTAATATAATGTAAATTATAAATCTTGAGTTCAGATAGGCTGAGCCACATTCACTGCAAAACACCTGACAAATACCCCTTAATACGCACACCTGCGTGAATGTGGTGACTGAAGATCATTCACTTCTGCAGAATAGAAACATGAGGAAAAAGTCTCGGGTTTGTATTGATTACAAATTAAATGTGTGTGACGTATGCACTTCTAAACACGAGGAGTCCTAAACGGATTTCTGCTGTCAGTCATCTCATGTCCTCACATCCTCCTGAGGTTAACAGTCGTCACTTTGCAGCATGGAGAAAAAGAAAGAGCACACGCTGGCCCACGAGCTGCTGCAGTACTCTTCAGCTGTCTGTCGGTGGTCCGCGCGCCCTGTGCAGGCTGTCGGTCTGGCCGGAGCCGCGGTGGAGGCGCGTAGAGGTGGAAGCTCCACATCTCCGGACTGAGCGGAGGCCACGGAGCTGGAGATGTCCAGTTTGAAGTGCGCATCCCGGGGCGCGCGCTTACACATGCCGGCCTTCACCAGCGCGCGGGCGTCCTTGCACACTTTGCCCTGAAGCTTTTTGAGCGCGCGGGCCACCTGTTTCCAGAAGCCCCTGGGGTCAGACTGGTAGCCCGGGCAGCTCTGGGGTTTGGCGTTGTAGTCACACCTCAGGTCGGTGACTCCACCTTTGACACGCGCCTCCGGGGACTCGCATTTGACTGACAGCTTCACGGTGTCCCCGACGTCTCTCGCCCCCCACGTGCACTGCATCTTGTCCTTGGTGGAGAACTTCCCGCGGCCGGTCGCTGCTGCGCCTTTGCCCCCGTTCCTCTGCGCTCTGCCCGGCGCTGGAGTCACTGCCCGGTCCGCTCCTCGCTCCTGCGCAGTGCGTCCTTTACCGCGCGCACCAGAGGACAGAGAGACCTGCTGCGCGAGGAAGGCCATCAGCAAACAGGGAGCCAAAGTCCTCAGCAGCATCATCTTCTTTTAGTAGACAAATTATCACCTGGTGGACAGAGGACGGTTAAAAAGGACAAAGTTTAGAGCCTCGGTGATGCACGTGGTTAATAAAGAGGTGTGTTCTCATTATTGAGTACAAAATGTTCAAAAATGCAAAACAGAAAACACATGTTTTTTTCTTCTAAAGACAACATCCAGGAGAATAAAAAGTTGCTTATATTTATTCAAGTTAATTAATAATAAATAAAGGCTTTCCTCTGGCTGTCAGATCGTTGTGCCAAATTACGCATTTAAAAAGCTGCAGATCCAGAGCTGGATATTTAGAAACTACAGTGAAAAGCAACGATCCATACATTTAAAAAAAAGTCACATCGACTCTCTTTACTCTACTCACCAAAAATGACAAGTGTCGCTGTGCATATAGCTGCTGCTTGTGTCTCTCTGTAGTCTCGCACATGGCTTTCATACATAAATGCTGCTGTACGCCCGCCTCTCCCGTCCAATAACACGCTCACGCACGCACCAGCACGCAAAAAAACATTGAGGGAAATCTTTGCAGTCATTCTCTCAGGAGGAAGGGAATGCAGTGAACTCCCGCCTTCCTGACGGAGAGTTCATCTGAAGATCAAAGAGGCTGTAAACTGGAACTGATGATGGATGTGCGTGTTTGCACAGAGTGAGGTTATTGTAAAGAATTTAAAAAGGCAGATTACCACATTTTAACTCCACCTCACACGACTTTCTTGTCTTACAAGTCTTACATGACAGCAGATGGAATATTTTGGAGGTTTATTGGACAAAACAACACATTTAATGATGTCACGTCATTGATCTTAAACTTTCTGTTTGTCTTTTTGCTGTTTTATGTTTGTCCTCATAGTTTCTAGCCAGGCCCACAGCTGGTAATGTTTTTACATTGCTCTGCTGTTTTTGTTTCTGGTAATAAATGAAAATTAAATTAGCACTTTTCTATGTATTAATATAGATAGATACATAAATAGATGTACTACAGTACAGTAAATATACGTATCAACACTAGAAGAGAGAAATATACAGTATATCTGTAGAGAATAAACACACCAAATAACTAAATAAAATAGGTCAATACAAGAGTATGAGAAAAAAACCTTAGCATACACTATAAATATAATAAAATATAAACATAGGATAACATACTATAGACAAGTGTGCAAAGTTGCAGAAGTTTTAAAAATGCAATGAGGTAGAGTAGGAGTATAAAGCAAATTCACCAAGTTATTGAAGGAGCAAAACAGAGTGGACTTTGGTTTGGACAGAAACTATAACTGTAAACTAAACTATAACTAACAGAGACGTGAGGTGTTGTAAAGAGTTATCGCTTTGGGCAGAGAAGTTTTCCTGTATTGGTCCTTGTAACAGTGAAGCTGAACCAGTCTGTTAGAGAAATTGCTCCACTGTCTGTCCACCACAACTTCAAAGGTGTCTGGTTGGCAGCTGATTACGGAGCCGGCCTTCTTAATCGGTTTATTAAGTCTGTTGGTGTCGCCGGCTCCAATGCTGCTCCCCCAGCAGACTACAGTAAAGTACAGCGCACCGGCCAAAACAGACTGGTAGAAGTTTTCCAACATCTTGCTGAACACGTTGAAGGATCTCAGCTTTCTCAGAGAAATAGAGTCTGCTCACCCCCTTCTTATATACAGCCTTGGTGTTGGTCTTCCAGTTCAGTCTGTTGTCGCTGTGGACACCCAGGTACTCCTCCACCACGCCAACATCCTCTCCCACAATGCACAGGGGCCGTGTAGCCGTCCTCTTCCTTCTGAAGTCGATCACCGTCTCCCTGGTCTTGTCTACCAGTGCTCTCTACTGCTAATACTACTATGGGAACCCAACTGCTCAAATAATAAAACAGAGGAACTTGATTTTTAGGGTTCTTTAAGGGGCTAATTATAGGAGAATATAAACTGGAGAGAAAAACCTTAAAATCTGTCTGAAATAATCTAATTTCAAGGCCTTAAATAGTCTTGAATTTAGTAAAATAGACACATCTTATAGGCCTTTTTTCTTATTTACAACTGAGCTTTTTCTACTGTGACAAGACGTCTTCCTGTCTTCTGATTGGACAGTTGCTTTTGAGGATATTGGACATAGTACACTGAATAATGTTTGTCTTAACAAGTTGTCAGAAACGTCTGCTTTCACACTTTGTTCTGTCTTTTGCGCCTTTGTCTATCCAACATTGGCACATTTACTAGGTGTGTAAATGAGTGTTGTTTATTACAACATTCATTGCTATTTTCTCTTGTCACAATCATGGATGCCTAAAACTATAGTGTAACCCCTGAACTAGCCAGCCCTCTGTTCATCGGCCTTTTCTCACAGAAAATATTGTTACTTGTACAACAGGTGCATAACTAATACCATTATCACATTCAGGTGTTCCAGGTCTGGAGCCCTGTTATTTTGCATACTGGTACTGGCAGTATGCATCAATTACGGGGGACAGAGCCATCATTAATGTTATCAGTTACACCTGTGCTTTTGGTGCGATATATGACAAGTCAAAATTACCCAGGAGTCCACAGGAAAACAGTGGAAAAAGGCTCAATGAGGAATTAGATTTATGTTGTTTCATCTAAACCCCTCTTGCAATATATGTGTATATAGTTCTGTATATTGTGTCTAATCACCCTATTTTGACTTAGTAAGTGGGCTACCACCAGTGACTAATACGTGACTAAGCTTAAAGGCAACATGTCAAATACTCTTTATCAATAATGCGAGCATCCCATTATTGTTTTGTATACATGGTTCCTTTTTTCTGAGTTTTTTTCTAATTCAAATTATAGTATCTGCCATGAGAAAGACGTACCAGCCCCTGTTCCTTCATCTACAGTACTTCTCTCTGTAGTCGCTCCTTCTGGAAAGTTGAAACATACAGAAGTTTTGTCCGTATGTTAAGCTAAATTGGTGTGTCTTTTTCAGATTATGCGCCAAACCAAGGATTTGCATTGACTAAACACCACTAAAATTGGTTTGGATTATTATAGCAACTAACATGTACTAACTTCAGTCTCTTGTTGTAGTTTCTGAACACTGAATAGAAAGAGACTGAATGCTACAACTTAAAATGAAGTCTTAAACTATTATAAGTTCACAATATTTAATTATCTACTGATAGTATATACTGTTTTTGCAAATCACTTACTTTCTACAAGGGAAAGTCCACCCCACCCTGTCATCACCTTTCATTACAGGAATGACGCAGCTGCTGCAGGTAGGAACAAAGACTTGATAATAACGAGGAAGGAGTTATATAAGGCTCACAGGGGCACGTGTCCAGTAATCTTACGAGTAGCTTATCACTGTGAGTCACAAACAGTAGTAGAAGATTTACTGAGAGTAAACAGTTACAGGGAAGCTGTGTGTGAGTACGCATGTCTTTCTATCTTCTTGAGGACAAATCTGAGTTTGAAACCATCAATCACAACTTTAAAGGGATGTTTGAGGGTTAAGACCTGGTCTTAAGGTTGAGGTAAGAATTAGGTTCAGTTTCAGGTGAGAATTGAGGTGAGGCATGTAGTTGTGATGGTTAAGGTGTGTGTGTGTGTGTGTGTGTGTACTTGTGTTACTCATTACTCATGGGGACAAAAAGCAAGTCCCTATATTTTAAATCATTACATTTTAAGAGGATTTTTTTGGTTTAAGGTTAAGATAAGGTTACAGTAAGTCTCCAGGAAATGAATGTAAGTCAATATAATGTCCTCTGAAAATGTCAATATGTCCTCACTCCATGTCCTCTCTGCTCAGCAGCACCATCTTGTGGATGCTAGAGGTTCAACAGCAACTTCACCATGAATTAGTAATGGTGACTATGTGTAGATTATTAAAGATGTAGTTCACTTACACAGGCCTAAATTCATTATATTACATTTATAATAGTATATAAAATATACCTTGTGCCCTTGATATGGTTAACCGGAGTGCTTAAGGCACACTACATATATCCTACACCCTGATGCAACTAGAGCTGCAACGATTAGTTGATTAGTTGATTGACAGAAAATTAATCTGCAACTATTCTGATAATCAAATAATCATTTTAGTCACTTTCTAAAGCAAAAATGCTAAATATTTGCTGGTTGCAGCTTCTCAAAAGTGAGGATTTAGTGCTTTTCTGTGTCACATGAGATTAAACTGGATTTCAGACTTTTGATCAGACAAAACAAGACATTTGAGGACATCACCATGGTCTCTAAGAAATAATGATGTAATATAATGTAATATTGCAGCCCCAGATGCAACATTTATAGAGCTGAAATGTCAGCTCTAAAACAGTATAAAGTATATATAGTAGTTCTTTACATAGTTTCTCATTAAATACCCTTAAAATGGTTAAAATCATCTTATTCCACACTCTGTATTCTGTATCAGCTTGTTTAAAGTCTTTAATGAATCTACATGATGTTTAAACTGAGTGAAATATGAAGTATTCAAACCGAAGTCCCTTTGTTGTTAATGGCCGCACCATTCCCTTAAAATGTCTTGTGCATCTTTTTCCTCTGACATTTTTGGTATCTTTGGAAATTCAGATAAAGTTCTGTGTGTTTGAGAAACGTCTGGTTTCACAGCATGAGACTGAAACAATCAAAGACGGTCACAGTGATGAGAGTAAAAGTGTAGGGCCGCAACTAACGATTGTTTTCATTATTGATTAATCTGTCGATTATGTTCTCGATTAATTGTTTGGTTTATAAAATTTTAGCAAATGGTGAAAAATGTTGATCGCTGCTTCCCAAAACCCAAGAAGAAACCTCAGATGTCTTGTTTTGTCCTGGACAACAGTCCACAACCCAAAGATAATCAGTTTACTGTCACAGAAAACTAAAGAAAATATTCACATGTGAGAAGCTGGAACCAGAGAATTTGGAATATTTCTTCTTAAAAAATGACTCAAAACGATTAATCAATTATTAAAATAGTGATGTTCTGCTTCCACCCTCACCCATTACGTGTGTGTGTGTGTGTGTGTGTTTGGGGAGGGGGGGGTGGAAAACAACGCCGGCGGTACGGTCACTTTCGTCTTGGGCCTCCACACAGACCCCCTCTGTTCCTGCACACAGTGGCTCTTAAGACTCAATTCATCAGGTCATACAAAGAAGTGTTTAGCTCTGCTTAGGCACCTTCTGTGACTGAGCTGTATTATCTTTACTGCAGTCTGGGTTCACTCGGACTGTTAACAACTTCCTCAGCCGGCAGCAGACGTGTTGTTACAGCTGGCGATGAAAAGAAACAAGGACCCTTTTGAATAAATGAGTGTGAAAACTGCTGCTTGTTTGAGCTCAGCAGAAAGAAGCAAGAAGCGACACAGAAGAGGAGAGGTCACCACTCTGACTTTATTCTCTTTACCTTCACAATTTCTCTCCTGAAACATTTCCCTGCATTTATTACGCGACACGAGGAGGAAACTATCGCATCACATACAAACAGAATCACACGCCTGCCATAGTTTCTCTTGCCTTGCTGTGAGTTGATAAATGACATTTACACCACATGACAGAACATGCAGTCATCAGCTAAACGCACACAGGAGTGTTTTTGGGCGATGCTCAGCCTGTATGATGCTGCAGTGTGAGGGGAGCCGGACATCACAAGGCGACAAAGAGACCCCCAGAGGCTCCCGCACAGATCCTGGAGAGGTCAAAGATAGACGTGAAGAGTCGCTGGTGTTTCCAACCTGAAACCACAACAAAAAGCACTCAGGAACACACCACACATACCTTTAAATACCTTTAATTAATCATACAAAACTTTTAAAGATTAATTCTAAAATGTAAGACAAAAATGGGAGATTAAGGTTTATTGCTTTGTAAACTCAGACTTGATTTTACTGCAAAATATCTATGCTTTGTTCATTCATTGAAGGTACGAATAACAGTTATTCGACCTTCTTTGCAAGTCATCACTCCTTCTATCTGTTTTCTGACTTTCTAGTGGTTTTCATTACAATTCATCCACAGAAAAACTACCATTTTCTATCTTTGTCCCCTTTTAAGTCGAACTATTTCACTCTCCCTTATGCCAGTTTTTCTCTGCAACATCCCTCTTCCCCTTCCTCATTTTTCTGTCACTTACCCGTGTCTGCAGTGTCGTCTCAGTTTTGGAACCAGCTGATGAAGTAGCTGCAGATGCCGTGGAAGCTCTTCCAGCAGTACTCTGAGGCGATGCGGGAGGCTTTGGAGTCGGGCTGCTCTGTGGGGCGAGTTGTGGTCTTCCCAGGTTTATGGGTAGTTTTCCTGTTCTGGGTGCCCTTACTTGGCTGCTGGGGCTTGACGGGCTGCGGCTGAGGCTTGACAGGTTTAGGAGTAGTGACGGGCTTGGTCTGGGAAGGCACTGCTGGTTTGCGTGGCTCCTGGACAGGCTTGGAGGGTTTGGGGGTGGTGGTCTTGGGCCAGGAAGCCAGGAAGGACATCTGAGCCTCGTCGGGGTATTTCTTACACATCTGTGGGCGGTAGATTTTGGGCCCCTGGCAGGCGTGGCTCAGCTTCCTCAACTCCCACATCATCTGGGTGAAGTAGTGGCGAGGGTTGAGGTTGTAGGCGCGGCACAGGTTGGGTTTGCCCTGGAAGTCGCAGTAGTAAGAGCGAGCTGGGTTCTGACCTTTGCAGGAGACACGCAGGCGAGTATAGTCCCCGGCTCCGGACACCACCATGGTGCAGGAGTCCTTGGTCTTGGTGTTGAATCGGATGGGCTCATCCCAGATGCTGCGCTGCTGCTGCTGCTGCTGCTGCTGTTGCTGCTGCTGCTGCTGCTGCTGTTGCTGCTGCTGCTGCTGCTGCTGCTGCTGCTGCTGCTGTTGCTTGTTGACGTTGCTGCTGTTGTTGGTTTGAGCGAATGACACACAAACTGTCGCTGCCAGGAGCAGCAGCAACACTCTTACCCTGGCTCCCATGGCGTTGGTAGGTGTAGGTGATGGGTGGATGTGGGTATGGAAGGATGCAAGTATATATGTGTGTGCACATAGGATTAAGGTGTGCAAGGGGGGGAAAGCATCTGAGTGTGACTTTATAAGGCCAAAGCTCACAAAGAAGGTATTATTCAGGTGAGCTGAAGGAGTCAAACTCCTCCTCTAGCTTTATTTAACTCCTCCTTCAAACCACACACACACACGCACAGCAACCACATGAGACTTGTGTGATATGCTCATTACTAAAAAAGTGATCGGTGAGATGGATGGAGGGGGGGAGGGGGGGTTTACCTTCACTGAGGCAGGAGGAAGAGGGGAAGCGGTCAACGGGTCTGTGAGAGTCGAGGGGGGAGGGAGAGGAGTAAAGCTGAACGACGTTACACACATGAAGCCAAATGTTGTGAAAAAGCTTCGTGAGAGACATTATATAATTTCACATAGGAGGTTCTTTGACTATTGATGAGGGGACGAGGAGGAGGAGGAGGAGGAGAGGACTGAGGGTCCTGAGAGAGACTGCCTGAAGTTTTTCACTGAAGAGTTAAAGTTTATCTGTGACCCTGTAAAAATAAAAATAAAAACTCATCATGTTTATCTTAAGATGCAAAGTTAGACTTTGTTGTTCTTCTACCAACAAAGCTACAAATTAATGCTGAGCAGCCAAACTTCAATGTTAATTGTTCAAGTTCATGTTCATGTGTTTAAGTATTATTATTTTTAGGGCTTCAACTAACAACTAATTATTTTCATTATCAATCTGTTGATTATTTTCTCGATTAATCGATTAGTTATTTGGTCTATAAAATGTCAGAAAATGGTGAAACATGTCGATCACTGTCTTCTAAAGCCCGAGATGATGTGCTCAACCCAAAGATATTTAGTTTACTGTCACAGAGGACTAAAGAAACCAGAAAATATTGATAGCAATTGATAACCCAAATATGATACTATGACATACTGTAGCTGTGATCAAATTTATTGAGAATGATCCGATCTCTCCAGTATTATTTTATATATATATTAATAAATTATGTTGTAGACATCAAAGTCTGACAGTCTGAGTGTGAAAATGATTTAAATGGCTTTTCTTTGTTTTTAAACCCTTGTTTGTTTGTTTGTGTGTAATGTATGTATATGAAAAATTCTGGATCTGGCTTTTATTAATGTGTGGGGCATAGTTGTACGCGTGACCCAATAATAAAAACTTCATTCATTCATTCATTCATTCATTCATTCAACAAAGAGTTTGAGTAAGCTGAGATGAGACTGTCCAGCAGTGTGGAATAAAATGATTTTAATAACCTTAAATTGAGACTATGTAACCGTTGAAATAAGAAATAACACATTCTTCTACTTAAAAAATAAAAAGTTGAAATTATAAGTAATAAAACTCTTTCTCAGTTCAACACAGTCTGGAGTTTTGTTGCTACTTGGTCTGTTATGACCAATGAAATGAAATGAAATGAAAATACATTAGTTAATTCATTAATTACTGTTGAGATATTGTTCTGTAACTGACAATCAGTTTGCTCACTTTATTAATCTTTACTGTACTTGTGCTACTGTTACACTATGTTTTAGGCCATTTTGACAGTACAAAAGTTATGTAGTGTCACTTTAAAGCTTCTTAAAGGAACAGTTCCACATGTATTTATTGTTTACACAAGTGAGATATTACATGTTAATTAGTGAGATTTAGAGGTGCTGGTAGGCAGATATTTTTTTTACCTCTACCTACAGAGCCAGGCCAGCTGTTTCCCCGTTTCTAGTCTTTATGCTAAGCTAAGCTAACCGGCTGCTGGCTGTAGCTTCATATTAAATGGACAGATATGAGTGTGGTATCAATCATCTCATCTAATGCTCAGCAAGAAAGCAAATAAGTGTTTTACCCAAAATGTGACACTATTCTGCAGCAAACCTCGACTTTCAAAGCTTTATAGCCAGTTTCAGCTCATTGTTTAGTGTTTTACTGTTTTGGTTCACTCTCACTGCTTTCATAGCCTATAGGGTTGTTTTTAGCTCTAAAACCCACTGTGCACTACCTGCTCAGCACCAAACAGCAAACAGACACAGTTAGTGACTAGCTTGACAACATATTTGAGGATTTAGCAACTAAAGAGCCAGATATTTTTCTTGGGAATTGGTAGAGACCATTGACTGTATATAAATATTGACGTCATGACAGCTCCCCAAAAGTGAAACCAAAACTTCTCGATCGCCCCCTGGTGGCTGGTTGCAGTATAGGTCATAAATCCCGCCCCCTCCATGTTAGCAGTAAAACTAAAAATCAAAGTACACGTCAAATAGATTTCTACCAAAGATGGTTTCTGTCATTTTAGGTAGTTCTTATCACGCTGATGTTTGTCCAAATGCTCATTTTTCTGATATAAAAAATTAGTTATTTGATGATATAAAAAGAGGCTGTGACGTTATGATTGACAGCTGTGACAGCCACTCTCAAACCTCGGTTAGTTGTCCCGCCGCTTGACTGTACTGGGCAGACTCTGGCTCCAAATGACGTCACCCAAGCAAGATGGCAGCTCCTGGATAGGAGATATTTTTGCTGTTGCATAGCGGTAGGAAATGGAGACGTGTCGTCCATATTCATATAGTCAATGGCTGAGATCAAATCAGAGCTAAAAGAGGGTGAATATTGGACTTACATTCACCAGGTGGCCAGAAACATGACTCTGAATTAATGATAAAGTTGCTCGGTAACTGCTGGATGTGAAAATAAGCAACTGTTGGTAACAAGTTTGTCATATCAACTTAAAATGTGATGCTAGGTCAAAGCTTGTTTCTGTTTCCCCCAAATGGCCAAAAAAAAAAAAAGCTAAAGAGTTCTAAAGGGTTATTTCAGGCAAGAACAGAAGTCAGTCTAGTCACATATTCCATACAACCTCCAGTCATGTATGTCCATGTCCTACTTCTATCAATAGGCGCTTGGTATAAACATCTGGTGCTCATTCAGTCTGTCCAAACAGTCCTACAACAACGCTGAGCTCAGAATTTAACTCCCTCCACCTCCCCAGCCTCCTCCTGTATTAAAAGTTCAATTTGTCATGAATTGTTAGCTACTCTACTTTGAAGAATAATTTGTGTCTGATACGGTTTTTCCACAAAAAAAGTATTTTGTTAAAATCCAAGAATCAATTAACTCTGCACATACATCATTCTGCACAGTGAAGCTCAAACATCCAACTGTAGGAACAAGAAGAAAAACATATTTTTGAGTGGAGAGAGACTTTCTTTTTAAATGTGTTCATGTTCATTCAATGTTGTGTACTGTATCTTAGGCTCTGCTGGGGGGGGGGGGGGGGGGTTTGTGAGCTCGAGGACGGTCTGTGTGAAGCAGTTTTACTCACATTTGTTCCAGCACATCACATGAGCAGACCCAAACTGAAAAGCATGATTCAATAAATAGTTAAAATCTTGACCTGAGTGATAAATTCCATTAAATTAAAGAATTATAAATTTTAAAATAGAGACTGAAATATAAATAGGATTGTGCTCCTGAGTTCAAAACCAGGCCTGACTGCAAACCGCAGAGTTAAATTTGATACTGAGCAGATTAACAGACGCTGCCTTTAAAAGAAACTTATTCCATATGATCTGGCTGGGCTGGACAGAGAGCGGAAGAAGGGAGTGTATGTTTGGCCTGCTACTGTGTACAAAGTCACACACGTGTGTTATATGCACACATGCCCTCAGTACATTCAGGAAGTTTTATTTTTATAGCCATCAATCTGGTTGGGAAGAAAAAAAAAATGGCCCTATGAGAGACACCGGGAATGCAAAGTAAACATGTGAAAAGCGTGTGTGTGTGTGTGTGTATGTTGTCTGGAACAGATGTTCTCCTAAATTAAGCTTAAGTAGTCGTCCTCTGATAGGATGTAACAGTGTCACACCACCTCAACCGCCGCCAACCCCCCTCACCGTCTCCCGCAGACCTGTCAAACCCCCCCCCCCAAACAGACCTGAACCTTTCCAGCCGATGTGTGTGCATGTGTTCAGCTCTGCATATGTTACATGAATGTTCTTTGCGTTCCCTGGTGCACTGTGGGTTTTGGCACACGGGTTATGTTACCTTGGGAGCACGGACATCTAACTTACCTGAACATTTGCTTCACTAATACCATAAAATGTGGTCTACCTGTGGCTCAGAGTTTATGTGAAGTTTCAGAGAATATAAAAGGACACTCAAAAGATTATTTGGGTGATTAATGACTCAAAAAGCTACCAGGATGTACCAGGATTTTGCTAAAGTGTTTTGTATGTGACACTTTGTGTGCATCAAGTTCATGATTCACGTGTGTATGGAAGAGAAACAAAGCAGACACTTACTGTACTGAAGTTTTTATTCACAGATTTGCCCCTTCACCACAAACTCCAACTGGATTTTTTTTTGTTTGTGTTCCTCAGTTTGGCCTCTGACAACCACAGAGGCTTCTGGGAGTTTTATTTCTCAAACCACAGAATGGCAGGAAAAAAAAACCCTCTGGCAACACAAGCAACTAGGCCCTCACTAATGGACAGGCGAGAGATGCCTAAGACACAATATTTTGTTTGTTAGTTGTCTTAAAGTTCCAGTGTGATTTAGTGGCATCTAGCAGAACGGACTTGGCAGAAATGGAATATAATATTAATAAGTATGTTTTAATTAGTGTATAATCACCTAAAAATAAGAATCGTCGTGTTATCGTTACCTTAGAATGAGCCCTTTATATCTACAGAGGGAGCGGGTCCTCATCTATGGAGCCCGCCATGTTGCACCGCCATTTTTCTACAGTAGCCCAGAACAGACAAACCACACACTGGCTCTAGAGAGGGCCTTTCGCGTTTTTTTTGTGAGTTTCGCGGCCACCGTAGGTTCTCTTACACACTTGGAAGGGGAGGGGAGCGGTATTCAGTTGGTTGCAATCTGCAACCTCATAACTAGATGCCACTAAATCCTACACACTGGACCTTTAAAAACCGTGTTACAGAAATGTGTATTTGCGTTTATTTGTAGTATTTCTAGTAACACTTTGCCTTTGTAGTAGCATGGATCAGGATAAACTCTGGATTCATCTCTTCATTTCTTAAGGATTTGAATACTTTAGACAAGTGGTAAAGTAAAAAAGTAAACTGAAGTAAGTTTCCTCATTCAGTTTTAAAAGAAATAGTTTGACATTTTGGGAAATACCCATAGTTGCTTTCTTGTAGAGAGTTAGAGGAGAAGATTGATACCACTCTCATATCTGTCTGTTAAATATGAAGCTAAAGCCAGTCGACAGTTAGCTTAGCTTAATGTCAAGACTGGAAACGGGGAACCAGCTAGTCTGGTTCTATCCAATGCTAGCCCTAAAGCTCGCTAATTAGCATGTTATATCTTGTTTGTTTGATTTGCACAAAAAGAAAAGTGTAAAAATGACTCCAGGAAGTCACTACGCCTGACCAAGAAATAGTTCTGCACATAATCCCACATAAAACAACTGCCTGCTGTTTTTAAACTTTTTTACAGATTAAACAAACAAGATATAACACATTCATTTGTGAGCTTTTGAAGTGCTGGTAGGCGAATTTTGTTACCATTAGAGCTAGGCTAGCTGTTTCCCCCTGTTTCCAGTATTTATGCTAAGCTAAGCTAATGGCTGCTGGCAGTAGCTTCATATTTAGCGTACAGACACGAGAGAGGTATCAATCTTATCTAACTCTCGGGGAAAAAAAAGCAAATAAGCATATTTCCCAAAATGCAAAATGTCGAATGATTCCTATAAAATCTACCTGGTCAATGCAACCTGTTAAGCCAATATGACGCAAGCTATATTCCAAATATTCACAAAGAAAATAACTACTGCTACAAAAAGCTACTTACATGTTATAAAACAAACATTAACAAAAATATATAAAACTTTCAAAAGTCTTGAAAGTGTAAAAAATGTACACTTGTGTCACCATGTTAAAACTGATGAAGTACAAATTCATCCTCTACAGATAAAACTAGCTAAGCAGGTACGATGCTCTGACAGGTGATAATGTACAGTATGACACACTAGACAGACTGCTGTGATAGGATGCTGGTGTGTATGAGAGAACACTTGATAAATTACAGTTGGCTGGCATCAGAGGTCCTTGTCGAATGGCTTGAAGGGGCACTGGGGGGTGGGACGCTCTCACCACACACTTCCTGATTGTTGTTTTTCTTCCCTTTTTTTCTTTGGAAGTGTTACATGATCTGAATAGGAAAGCTGGAAAGTCCAGTGATCCTAAAAAAAGAGGGACGATGTCAGAAACGATCTGTGCCTTTTTTTCTTAGTCTTGAGTGAGGATGAAGAGAAGCAGGCAGACGGGCACTTACCACGAAGGGAAGGTCAGTTCCAGTTCTCTTGTCCGCTGTGGAAAAAGAGAAAATAAAATCAACTCTGTGTTCATCAGCTACTTTATTTTTTCCCCCATGCTCATGGCCTACAGTCGTGCATATTTTAAGAAAAGTGTGTTAGTTTGAGTCAAAGGCAAAAAACAATCCCTTTTTAGCCTAGATGGATCCAGTAAAGAAACACAAATTCCACATGTAAATAAATCTTTGCTACATCTGAAAAATGTTTGATGTTTATTGGACAATTCATTTTACCGCATAATAACCATATCATACCACATGATTCAAAACATTACTGCCTATTAGTTGTAGTAGTTGTGCAAATATCAAATATGTGAGCATATTTCAAGGCCACCATTTTCTACATCAAAGGCACTAAGGTCTTTTTTGAGGGAACTAAATTCACTGCTTTTAAAGACTTTTCAAGACCTGCTGATACCCTGATATAATACCCAACTTCATATTCTTTAGAAAGCTCACATCGCAGCATGTCAAGCACACAAATTAAAGAATAGGTTCACAATTTTTCAAGTCTGTCTTAAAACAACAGTCATTTGCCCATATTAACATTGAAACTGTTTTTTCTTGCTGTAATCATTCCTCCTGTTCATACTGACCATTAGAAAATCTCCCCTTCAAATCCGTTTACAATGTAAGTGATGGGGACAAAAGCCACACACATATTATCTTCAAATAAACCTTTAAATACAGTTTTGCACAGAAGGAGGACTGTGGATTGTGCTTACATTGTGCAATGTCTTAATGCTGAACAAATCCAAATCCAAACACCGCAAATGAGTCAAATTTACAGTACGCACAATCTGGATACATGACACATGATAGTGTCTGGTGTAAATATATATGTCCTTCAGTTTAAATCGCCTCCATAATAAGTTACTTCTCTGTGTTGAGTCCAGCTCTTTGAATGGACGTGCAGTTAAAAGAGACAAAGGTGATGGATGAAGGATCACGAAGAAGAAAAGAAGAAAGGAGAGGATGACGTGGGATGAAGATTGAATGGCTGGTGGCTCTCAGATGGTTTTCGTTGTTTGTTAACATGATTAGATGTGGATTAGTTGATGGTTATCACTGATGATCGGTACCTCTTCGACAGGGAGAACGTTCCTTTGGGTCACCAGTCGGAGTAGCTCGGGGGAGCAGACGCTCGAGGGTACCGGGTCAGAGTGTCGGAATAGGGGGAGCTACACACACACACACACACACACACACACGCACACACATACATACACACACACGGGATTCTTTATACATTTAACATCTGTGGATAAACCTAGCAAACTCTCACTCTCAATCAATTAAATAAATCCCTCCACCAATTAACACCGCAACATGCAGAGTCGGTGGGCACTGCTCGTACCTGACCACCGCGAGGTTTCCATGGATATCGCACACTTGTTCACCATGGTTACCTGTATTACCCATACTGCAACACAAGAGCGAGGATGGACAGGTAAGAGAGAGAATGCTGAAAGCAAAAAGGATGGAGTGATGTCTCGCTCTGGGAGCGTCGCTCACGACGGAAAGAAAAGATGACCGAGAGGAGTGACGTGAAGGAAGGTCATGAAGAGAGGATCCGTGCGTGCAAAGAGAGGAGAGATCGTGCTCTGCTTGTGATTTCTGATGAAAAAAGTGAGAAAGGAGTGAAGAGGTCCAAAGTCGAAGCATCCCATACCAAAATAGGAATAGGCATGTAGAAGAGGGCGAAATGAAGCGTGCATAAACAGACAGATATCAAAGTGCAACAAGCCACGGGTAAGAGGAGCTGGAGAGAGTCAAAACAGCATGAATGGAAAATATGAGGAGATTCAGTGACCATGAAAGGGAATAATGAAAGAGAGAAGGAGAGAAAAGAAGAATTAATTAACTTTGTTTTGATCTACAACAGAAATGATTCAGAAAACCTAAAGATGGCTACGTGTAATCTGATCTACGTGTGTGTGTTTGGACTCACTCTTCAAAGACGTCCTCTGTGTCCATCCGTCTGTAATATTTGGCCAGTTTGGTGGCGAAGATGATACTGGGGATCAGAAGGACACAGCAGCCTCCCAGACCAAACCAGAATGTGTTCTGAAAAACACGGTTACCAGTAACTTTTCACATCTGTCTCAAGTTCATCTTAAGTGAGATACAAAATTGCTTGTTTTGTTTGACCAGCAGCCCAAAACCCAAAGATATTGACTTTATTATCATATAATGCAAAGAAAAACAGCTAATCTGGATGAATGTTTGGCATTTTGGCTTAAAAAGTTATTTATTCATTTATTATTCGATTGACAGAATTTTTTTCTTTTCTTTTTTTTCTTTCTTTTAAATGTTTTAAATTTCTTTATTTTTCACAATTGAAAAAAATATTAGGATAACTTATAGTTGCAGCCCTACACATTTTTCCTGCTACTTTTTACACACACAAGGATACACAAGAAATGTACACATTTACAGGCACAAATAGTACAAAATGTGCACATACAGGACAGAATACATAAATACAAACACGTGTGCACAGTCAGACATGCGACACTTGTGCAGTGACTGTGGGCACTGCTGCAGACGTACTGATATATAAATTCTGTTTATATTGACCACAGTCTATGGCTTGTTTGAGCTCTCATTAAACTCTCACAAACTCACATGCAAGATATATAGCTGATATGTAAATAGAAAACTTTACAACTCCGCCGGGCTGCGGGTAAGAACAGTGAAGAATCTATGTATGTAACTCCCCACCCTGCCTCAAAACAGACTCTGTCCCATCTCAGTGTGTGTGTGTGTGTGTGTGTGTGCGAGTGTGTCGGAGACTCGAGAACATAATGTTCTCGTCCGTATGGCCGACTCCTCAATCCCCCCAAACCCAGAGGTCCCTCAAACCGTCAAAGAGCCGTTTATATTTCTGGTTGAAATCCAGATACATTTAGGGAACATGCACTGTACATACAGCTGTGAAAGAGATCAGCACACCTCTGCAACTTTGCCACACACACACAACCAAAGTGCTCTGGTGTCTTACCACTGAATCGACTATGAAACTGCACGCTACTATCTCCATGCTGTCCACAATGTTACTGATGGGTTTACACTGGGCCACCTCTGTGGTCAACTGTAGAGAAAAACACACACATATGTACATCAAAAAACCCCAGAATATAGATTACAAAGTGCACATATAAATTAAATCAAATGTGAAACCAATATTTGCTGAGTATGCTGTACAGTGGTGGAGATATTTCAGCTCTTGCTGCTGATCCGCCTCAGCCTTCTTATTACTGACTTCAAGTTTAAATCAGAGAAGCTTCATGTAGTGTTAAAGTGTTCTGGTTACAATCAGGAAACTTCTAAAGTTCATGTGTTTTACTGAAACCTAAACAACATGTTGATTCCATTAAATGTGCCGACAGAGTTTTATTGTTCATCCACTGTGATCGACTTTATATCCACCACTGGATGAATATTTTTGTTTTGCATTTCAGTGTCAGTGCAGACATTTTCTCTATGCTGCACATTAACCCATGATCTTCAAGAAGACATACAGTATTGATACATCAAAGAAAATTGGGGGTATACTCACAGAGCTTTTAACCCAATCTGTGTACTGTTTGAAGTATCCCACCAAGGTCTGTACGTAGCTTTTTGTTTCCTACACACCAACAGAGAAAAGAGAAGTTAGCGACTTATTTTAAGTAACTTTTATGTAAATACAAACACAGACTGAATCATGAGGTAAAATACTGCAGGATTTTTAATAGTCCAGCGTGAATAAAGTAAAGCTGCCATTGAGACGTCATTCACGGCCCGTTAATTAAGTTTGGATTGCAATACAAACACATGTTGTTTATTATGTGCTAATTAACGCCCTTGTACCGTGATTTTAGAAGAAAAGGCCAAAAGAAAAGACATATTGCTAAGTAAACGTCATCTTTTGTTCAGTCTAAAGCAACAAATTTGGCAAGTAACACAGACAGAACAAGATCAATGGCTTTTCCTTTTCTCAAAACTCTCTGAAGCACGTCTTCCACTACAATCTAATCAGTTGAGATTAGCCACCACAGAAGGTACCTTTCATTTTTTCTGTTATTTTCATTGCTAAGGGAAAATAGACTTAAGGGAATTTCTTACTTTGCTGCACTTGAGGATAAAACCGTATCTATTGAAGGATACTTTCTAAGGACATTACTTAATTACAATTATGTAGCTCATTTTATTGTAAAGGAAAGGATGATTATTAACCAGTGTACCTTTTCACTGCACAAAGCTGTTGTGTCTCTAAATCACATTTGAGCAAAGGTTACTAACACCATTACCTTTAAAAACTATATCTTATCAGGTCATATGTGCACAATTCTATGAAGTTGATATACTGGATGACTGTACTTGTTATAAGGTTTTGTACCTGCTTCACCACATGGGAGGCATTATGAGTGATGAGGTACTCTGCTGCATCGATGGCACTCAGGATATTCGTGACCTTGACCTGAGAGAGAGAAACAGAGATTCATGTGTACTGCATGTTTATGAGAAGTAATTGTGTTTTCTTCTCCTTGTTCTGTTATCGACACTCTGTCTGTGTTTACTCACCGGCAGGTCGCTGGAGGTTCTCTGCAGCTGTTTGATACTCTGGCTCAGGGTGCTCTGCATGAGAAAACAAACATAAGCTGTAACAGAGACAACACAAATGCGTGTCTAAATATCCATTAAAATATACTCCATCACATCACATCACTGCTGTCACCACATGACCCACACTGCTATGGCAAACACGCACAAAAAAAAAAAAAGTCACAGTGCCCTGCATGAACAGTAGCTTACCCGCGCTCTGACATATTTCTGTCACCATTTAATGAAAGAAAAGGAAGAAGAAAGAAAAGAGGGAAAGTTGAAGGGAGCAGCTAACAAAAACGTGACTACAAACGTTACGTTATGTCATTTGGCTATAATATTAGCTTAAAATGGACCCTTTATGTTTGTTCTCTTGTGATCTTATTATTTAATTTACTGAACCTTTTTATGATACGTATTTTGTGGATATTTTTGTGTAGTTTGCATCATACTAAGAACTGAGAACTAATATAAACTGTTTTGTCACATCTGATCTGTAGTTATCTATAGCAACTGTTACAATAAGCCGGAAAAGTAGTGCTGATAATGTAATGAGTGAGCCTGAGAAAGTGACAATACAAAAATGCTTTGTTTGCCTCAAGATTTGACTAAATAAACGACATTAGTCAATCTGGATACTCTCTGTGTGCACTGGGATTTTCTATATTGCTGCATAAAATTGTTCCTGCTCTTAGCTAGTTGAGTCTACGGAGCCCGGGAAGGGCCATGGAGAAAAAAAAACCTAATTTGTGCTGTAGATTTAATAATTCGTTCTCTCGATTTCGTATTTGTGCTCTTGATTTAATAATTTGTGCTCGCGATTTAGCTATTTTGCCAGTCAGCCGGAAGTTTGAAGAAAGTAACAAAGAAGACGTTTCCCCTGTAACGTCAGTTACTGATCCAACTGATCCTATGTGGCGCTGCGGCTTCCTCCCACAGGCCGAAAACATGCAGGTTAGGTTAATTGGCAACTCTAAATTGCCCGTAGGTGTGTGAATTTGAATGGTTGTCTGTCTCTGTATGTCAGCCCTGTGATTGACTGGAGACCTGTTCAGGGTGTACCCCGCCTCTTCCCCAATATCAACTGAGATTGGCTCCAGTTCCCTTCAATCCTCTAGAGGATATGCGATAGCCTGTAGAAAATGGATGCATGGATGGGTGGATGAATAATACATCCATGTCCACAACCCTGAAGCTGAGTTTTTATGAACTAGATGACATCCACAGGAGCATGAAAGTGTTTACGGCGAAAAAGTCTGTTATCCTGTATTCGACGAGATTGTTATAAGGGACAGTGAGATAACGCAGTGTCGTGGTTAAAGTATATCCACATGTCTTAGTCCAAGATCAAAATGAAACCATATTAAATCCAAGCGATCCATAGTGAGGATGTACGCTGGACGAGAGAATGGCATCAGGGTGAAATCTGTTAAATCGAGAGCACAAATTATTAAATTGAAAGCATGAATTAGTTATTGGCTCCATACAAGTCTGTTAAAGATATACAGTATGTTTTTTTACTTTGTCAGTAGGAGGAAGGTGTTTTTTGGATATAGGAGAGGACCTGTGTATATTTGTGAGTGCATATGAAGTATAGTGCTGCATACGTATTAAACAAAGGTGTTTAACTGTGTGTGGCGCTGGTGTTGTGTGTGTTTGTGCAGTGGGAGAGGCGATTACCATTGCTTGCTCCATGGGAACCACCAGATCTCTATGAATCTGTCTGATACTGCTGGCGTGTCCTTTCAGTGCGTTCTCCAGAGCACCACGAGGCTGTAAACACACACAAACACACACCAGAGCAGAGGATACAGGAGTTTAATGTTTATTGTTTATATAAAATAAAACAAAAGTAAAATAACTAATTACACAGTCAGCTTAAAGCAAGACTGAAACTGGTATATAACCCTAAATGATACAGAAGTTATCAATGTGCTGAGACCAAGAGATAAAAACAGGCTGTTTTATTAGCTTTAATAGTGGATTGCAGATTAGTCTGGTTCCCGAAAAGCATAGATTTGATTAAATTAGGTACTAGATTGTTTTTACACACCCAATCATCCACCATTTCCTCATTGAAGATTTCCGTTGTATCATCAGTGGTGCTAGCAGTGTAGTATAATGTACAATCATGACCATAGATAAAGGATCCTTGATCCACAGGAGTTTGCTGAATTTGTACACTGTTGTTGTGCTATGAGTTATATTGTTGTTACAAAGAGTTATATCATTAGTCTTTAAATAGACACACTAGTCATTCTGTAGCAAGTCCCATGTACCTTTAAATGGCACAGTTGCTATACCATGCATGTGCCATGAATATGTGTGTGTGTGTGTGTGTGTGTGTGTGTGTGTGTGTGTTCAGAGTGAATGGGCAGCTTGTTCTGACCAAGGTGCCAGTTCATGAGCATGAAGCAAAATAATTTTCCAGAGAGGCTGTCTGACTGTATTTGGACTTGCTTTTAGAGTATTTTTTCATGTCATTCCTACCGTGTACAAAATATGAATCAGTGTTTATTAAAAGAAAATTACAACCCCCCTAACTAGAAAACAAACAAGTGAGCCTCTAATTTGTCATAGAAATACTTTACAAACAGTGAAGTGCAGGCTGATTGTGTTCAAATCAAGAGCTGGCGGAGGTATTCTCCTTAAATACCTTAAATGGAATCTGGAATCTGTCAGATTTCTGTAGTTGGCAATGTCACTTATAAAAACTATATCGGTCTGACCTAATATTAAGGCCTTCAGTCATAAGATGCTGTATACTGTTACTCATTTACAACAAAACTCACCAGTTGGTCAGCCTGAGCCTCCAGGTCAGTAGAGAAGGACAGAAGATCCACAATTGTGACTCCCTTACTCACCTAAAACAAGACAGTCACATATGAAGCTATCAGTACAGTTTAAAATGTGTCTTTATGTGTTTATTTATGTTTCTGGCTCTTATTTTTATTGTATTTTTTGTATTGGGTTGTTAAGTTACAGTTTATTATAACCATGACATAAAGGAGAGAAAGTCACACACACATTTTTGTCATCTGTGAAGACAATTTTTAACATTTATTTTCTTTTAACCTTAACCAAAAACATCACAACACACCTAACACCTAAAATAAATAGGGACCAGGTTTTGGGTCCCCACAATGTGACTTTATTTAACGTGATACAAGTGCACACTCAGAGTACCTCAGCCAGGAATGCTGCATAGTCAATTTGTCCGATTCCAGAGTTGGCAAAGTTGATGAGGTTGTCTCTGCCGGCCTGCTCCAGCAGTGTGATGTCCTGCAGGTCCACCTGCACACTTTCAAACACTTTGGCCAGATCCTTGTTGTACTAATGTGAACACACATATATAAAATCACAAGTTACCAGGTTGTCATTCATCATGCTTTCATCAGTGTGTCAGTAACACTGGTTTTCAACCATGATACCTCCACAGTAAACACTTACCACAGTTCTGTTGAGGAAGGAGTTGATGTTGAACATGGTTTCCAGCTGCAGAGCGTGATACAGACCGTTGTTCTCATAGCAGTCCCTACGAGGCAAATACAGTTTAATATTTTCATTAAAAATTAAAAAATAAATTTGGGAGTTTATTAACATTTGAATATTTAACAACATGAACATCTGCATGAGATCGAGGTGTAAATTTCATTTAAAAAATGTCATTTGCAGCACATTTGGAGCAGAAAATAGCTTATTTATAACTTGAATGCACACACATAAAATTTAAGCAGGTGAAAATCAAATTAAACTGCTTTGCTCCTGATTTTAAAAATCAGTTAAAATCAGAAACAATGAGCCTTATGTTCACAAAATATACATTAGCTGCCTCCATATTACCTGTACATGCTTCCCAAAGTCAAGTCAATGTTCGGATTTTGAAACAGCATCCCAGGAAGGAAGTTCTTCTTGGCGGGATGGACGAGGTATGGTGTGTCTATGATCTACACACACACACACACACACACACACACGCATAATCATCAGCACAGAGCAGCAGTGTTGTCTGTTATGTAATACAATCCAGCTCAGATATCCAGCTCAGGATCTCTCTCCAAGGTAAACACAGGTAGAGGCAGAGAGGAGAGTGAAAATAAGACGGTTCAGGAAGGAAGAGAGCTTGTGTTCAGTACCTTGAATAGCTGTCGGTTAGCCAGCGGTTCACACATCATCTTCTCCACGTTGCCACCAACAACAAACAAGGTGGTCACGATGGCCATCAGCACCCAGGCAAAGATGAAGGAGAAGCCCACCCCGCTGAGAGAGCCGAAGATAGAGGGTGTGGGAGACATAATCACACAGAAACATAAGTTATTGTACAGTTCCTGTTTCCTGCTTTAAACCTTCTATCACAACATTTTACTTAATTTCTTTCCTATGTTGTGATGGTTTGCTGTCGGTCTCAATGACCTACATTCAGTATACAGGATCAGACAGAAAAATGTACCATTCAGCAGAAACAAATAATAAAAACTAGTAAAGTATGTGACCTAAAGGCGTATATAACTAAACCAAAGGCCACATTTTATTTGGATAAGGGTTACATAGTCTGTAGAGAGATGCACCAAATGACATATCAAATCATATTTTGTTTAATATCATTCAAATGTTAACATTACATTCTGGATCTGACCAACTTCTCAATCCATGTAGCTGTCTTATCCCTGTTATCTCTGTTATATCCCTCATTTTTCTATTTTCTGTCCACAAGTTAAATTATCGCCTAAGTTTGAGGGTCGGACTGCTGCCGTGGTAACCTACGCCATGAGCAGGTTTCCTCCGGTGTTTGACAAGCAGCCGCGGGTTGTGGGGGTGGCCTGCTTGTCGTAGCCACAGCTGCCACACAGCAGACCCAGGATGTTGAAGGCCAGGATCAGGACGACCATGCAGAGCGCTGCCACACAGGCGATCCACCTGCAGAAAGGGCGCACACAAAGGCCATTGCATTCAGACATAGATTGATTCCCTGCACAATTACTCTGACTTTAACTACACCTAATACATGTGTAACCCCAACCGCCACCTTAAACTTAACTTAGTCATAATTCAAAGTTCAACAAAAAAACAAGTCTGAACCTTAAATACACAGATAACCTTGTGTGTACTGAATTCTTGTCCCCAGATGGGAAGTGTGTGCCCATAATGTGACTGTGTGGACATATTTCTGTCCCCACCATGTAATTAATGCAAATATATACACACACAGACACACACACACACATACCTGTAGAAATCCATTTGGTCCATCTGCGGGTAAAAGGACTCAATGTTCTTCTGTCCTTCGCTGAGGAAAATGGTGAAATTGGCCAGAGATGCTTCCACTGGGAACATCTTAGAGAAGCCGATGATTTCTGCGCCGGTCTTATCCAGCATGCCTTTCACTCCTAAACACACAGAGGCAGCCAGAAAATAAGATGCACACACAAATGGATCAACTCAGGGGTGACAGAATCAGGAGGAAGGAGGATGGGGGTCTAACATAAAACAAAAAGGGACAAAACAGGACTTACGAGGTAGAGCTGTGGTGTCATCGTCCAAAACGATGCAGGTGAAGATGAGAGAAGAAAGAATGTGAAAGATTGTAATCTCACTTACGGAGTGGAGGTGAAAATTGATTTAGGAACACTACACACACGTAGGCGCACACACACTTGTGTACCTGAGACAATATTTTTGGTTTGCTCTTTAACCAGTCTTGGTGTATCATTAAAGGATGAGTAACCCTGAAGGTGGAGAGAAAGAGAGAACAGGTGATTAATAAAAATATATCAACTTTGGTGGGTGACATAGAGTCACGAGATGAACAGGAAGATGATGTTGAGCCGGAGACAAAGACCAACCTTTTGTACAATATTACTGAGGTCTGTTCTCAGGATGGTGTTGACATTACCCAAGGCGTGACTGACATCTGGAAGCTGATAGACAGGAAGTGAAAAAGTTTGATGAACAAATATGGAGATGCTGCCGATTAAAATCATTTTCAGGTTTTGATTCCCATTTTTGCGTCAGAAAAGGTGTAGCTTCTCATCACCCTGGAGAAGTCGGCGTTGATTCCCAGCTGGGACAGCGTGGAACGGATGGCGTTGCAGGTGTGAGACACGGCGCCGTTGGTGCAGGCGGGGTCGGACAGGGTGTTAGACAGAGAGGCGCGCTCTACAGACAGACTGGTCTGAAGTTTCCCTGTTCCCTCCTGAAGCGCCTCCAAAGAGGAGCTGACATTCTCCAGGGCCTCCTTAGTCTCCCGCATAGCTGTAAACAAGAGAGGGAGGATGATTGTACATTTGAAAACTTTGCATTTAGTTAAAGAAAATGCATCATTTTACAAAAAATATCCACAATAGTGTGTTGTTTTGTGTCGTCGAGTTGTTGAGCCTCATACATTGTATGCTAACATGTATACACATATGATGCAAACACCACAGAACTACCAGAAATATTACAATAACACTGATTACACTGATCACAGATCAACAATCCACAAAGGAAAACCACAACAAAACACGATTTACAAGATCAAACAGTGTTTCAGCATCAGAATCTGTTTCTAACGCTTAAGGATCCACTGACACCAAGTCACGAGCACTGCAACACTGAATCCAAATCAGCTCTGTTTACCTTTGATGGCATTCTCAACTTTAGCTTAAGATGAAAAGCAAATGTGAGGGAATGAAAGAGGAAAAGGAGAGTTTTAAAAAATGGAGAGGACAAAAACACACCAGGAATCTGTAGTAATAAGAACAAGAGAGAAAGCTGCACATCTGTCGCCAGATAAGTGTGGCATCAGTTCGTGTACCGTAATTTATTACGATTAGATTAAACAAGTCAACATTTTATTTTCAGTACAGAAAAAACAGTGCCTAAGTATTAAAGTTTATTCTAACATCTGACCTTACAAAAGTATATTATTTTGTCTTTGAAATGAAACAATTTTTTGAGTTTTGTCCAACCTGTTAAGCGGTTTCTGAGCATGTTATGTAACACAAAACATCTTACAGAGTAACAAAAATGGTTCATGGCTCAATGGATTTATCCTTGAATTTTGACTAAAGCCAATCAGATGACAGAAATACAGCTTAGCAGCAACTCAGCAGCATCAGCACTACACTGTGATACTGTTCATATTATAAGCTGAAACAGAGTGTGTGCTGTTACCTCCTGCCATACGCAAAGCAGTGTCCAGTGAGGGAACCACCTCTTTCTCCAGCTGACTGTGAATCCTCCCACCTAGTAAAGGTCCAATGTCTGTCAGAAAACACAGAAAGATCAGACGGTTTCGGATCAGATCGGACGCTACAGTTACACATTGCTTCAGTAAACACAGGGAGCCTCAGGCAAACAAAGTGAGAGACAACAGTTTGGGTTCAACTTACTGTCCAGGTCTGACAGGACTTTGTTCTTTGCTGTTGTGTACTGGGCTGTCAAGTAATCGATTTGCTGCAGGAGCAGGAAACGCACCGTAACATTAGAGCGGGGCAACACATTCAAACATGAATGTCGGTTGTGTGTTAGTGTGTGAGTTAGTTCATACCGCAGGTGTGTTGTTAGCAAATGTCTTCAAGTCTCTCATATTGGTGTTGATGTACCGACGAGTGCTCTTGATCTGGGCGCTGATATTATGGTTCGCGGTGTAGGAAATGAGTACTCCCAAACTGAAACACACACACACACACACACAGGTAAGTTCAGTAAAGCAAAGTGTTATAATGACCACTGTAAACCAGCAGAGGGCAGCATTGCTACACTGAGATGGATTTCTGCTGCATGAACTTCAAAAGTCACTGACTTGAGGATTCACCTGAGTCTCACAGATAAGTGCCTCGCCTGCAAATTTAGACAAAAGAAGCCAAATTTTGTGGAGTCTGTTGATTCTTAAATTATATTTTCTATCTTTAAATGTGTATTTCAAAAGAAGCCAGTCTTGAAATGTGGCACAAGCTCTCTGTGTGTGTCGGTCCTGTCAGATCTGACTGTTAATCAGATGAATGACAGGGAATAAGCCAAGAAGTATCCGCTAGTGTGGTCATGACATATAGCTCACAGGTTTGATCCAGATGTTGACAGCTGCTTAAGGTGAAGAAACCAAAGAATCCTGCGTACTGTCAATCATTTGTACTTTTTAAAAACAATGTTTCAGACCATCACTCACGATTACAATCTTATCTGATGAAGGTCTGACTTCATCAGATAAGATTGTAATTGTGAGTGATGGAAAACGTGTAGGATTCTTTGGCTTCTTCACAGTCACAAGAGTTTTTGAACCAACACACACATCAATAAGACTTTCTGGTGTGCAAGAACTTTATCCACTTGTTACTAGTTATGTACTGAAAGCTTGATGTTCACTTAATGAATGTACACAATATTACAGCCACCTTCCAAACATTGAGCTTCTTTTGATAAATCCACAAGTCACTGGGAACACCCTACTGCTGAACTGAAGTTTGCACTGTATGCTTTCAGTCTTTATTTATGCTTTAACTTATTTTTTTTTCTCTCTTCTATCATTCTGTGGAACACTTTGAGTAAGATTCATAAACTTGAACTTCCTTGCAAGCTTTCTTCTACAAGTCATCTACCTCAAGGAACAAGGAAAATGAATGATGGATAATGGCTTTCACCCAAATTCTGTGCATTCAGTGTTGCAATATATTGCAACCGGAATATGAGACAGGTGCAGCGGAGGAAAGCACACCTTGAATACAGAATGAGAAAAACCCGATGAAGACTAAATGTTTTATGGGTAATAAATATTAGCATAAATTGAAGTGAGAAGGTGTGCAGGGTTTTTTTTCTCATTTTTATTCAAGAACAGACAAAGCAGGGTGAATAATGCTGTAACAGTTCACTGTTTTGTGAAATGTGACATTTTGGTTGAGTATAAAGAACAATGTTGGTGTTTGTTATTTAATGCATTAAATTTACCTGCCAAAGTACTGAGCTCCTTCACTCAACAAGCTCTTTTAGCCTTTGAAAAATGTCTAGACTTTCATTTTTCAACAACACAGGCTGAGACAGATAGAAAGAAAGAGAGAAACAAAGAGAGAGAATCTGCTGTGTGAGAGGATAAAAAAACCCCGATCAGGTAGTATCTCCACATCTCCGAATGGCCACTGCATGCTTTGTGTGAACATATGTGAATGTGTGTGTGTGTGTGTGTGTGTGTGTGTGTGTATGCGTGTGTGTGATGTGAAAGCGCTCATTCAGACAGAGAGCCCTCTCACAGTCAGCCAAGTGATATCACTAACACCTAACTGTCCTGCACAGTTCGGATCGCCTTTCTCTGACCCTGCACCTGCCTTCTCCAGAGAGCAGGTACACTGCACGCATGTCCCAGTCTGTATGTGCATGTGTGTGTGTGTGAGTTTATGTTGTGAAGAGCCCCGTATATACACATAAAAATATGCACACACAGTGCTTCAAAGTTTTGTACACCCACTGAAGTTAAAAAAATCAATTTGTAGCACTATAAAATCACCTTAAAATGAGATATTTCTTTGTTTTTATGTGACATCTATACAATACAAGCAATAATAATCATAATAACAAACAAGCATAATAATGTACGCTCCTTGTGTCATCAGGGCTTAACTGCGTCTTTGTGTAATTGGTCAAAATTTCATATCTTTTGCTGTTGTTATGATGGTGGTTCCAGGATTGACTGCAAAGTTTTAAGAGATGACACTGGTGTTAAATAGTAGGTTAGATATGGTAAATATATGTCATTTATGTGTTTTGTCTCATGTGTTTTGTCTAAATGTATGCCAAAGTATATGCTACACTACATGCACACAATGTGTGCAGAATCACACTGATAGCTCATCATCAGAAAAGACAAAATAATCATGTTCATCATCACTATGTTGATGAAGACAGAGAAGAGGATGATGGGAGGGACTCACATGATGAAGATGGTAGTGGCGATGAGTGAGGCGGTGAAGAACCCTCGCTGGCAGTCGGCGTTCTTCCTCTGTCTCTGGTGCATCTCCCCTCCGCAGTTCTCACAGCATCGACACACACAGAAAAACATGCCTATGATGGGGAGGAGGACCACGAACATGACACCGATGAACCCACATATGAGGAATCCAGCCTCGTAGTGGATCCACTGTAGGAGGAGAGCATAGATCCATTCGTCAGTCCCCTCACCAGCCCTCACATTATCTTGTTTTGCAACATGGTAGCGTGTAGTGTTAGAGAGGAGTTTACCTGTAGGAAAAGGACGATGTTTTCTGGCTGTGACACCATATCACGTGCGCGCAGATGTGTGCAGAAAGTGCACATGCACACACACACAA
The DNA here is from genome assembly GCA_038419695.1 of Scomberomorus guttatus. Taxonomy (NCBI): domain Eukaryota; kingdom Metazoa; phylum Chordata; class Actinopteri; order Scombriformes; family Scombridae; genus Scomberomorus; species Scomberomorus guttatus. Next base: position 10,744,539 of record CM076447.1, on the reverse strand, counting down.
CGAGGAAAACAAAGAGAAACAAAACAAGGTCAGTGTGAAAACCATGAGATTAGTAGGTAGCAGAATTCCAATTTCTAAAGAGGGATGTGAAGGCAACATCAAGAGTCAAAGAAAAAAAACAAGGAAAAGGATAAAACAAGTTAAACTAAAGGAATCCCCCAAAAAGTCTCGATGGCATCTAAGTAGAGCGACCACGATATAATCTATAAATAAAGAGGTTTTACATATTATTTCATTGTCTTCAAATGGAAAAAAACCCGCTTACAACAAAGCTATTAAATGTATGTAACGTTAACATCAGTTTCTCAGTATTGGGTAGAGTATCACAGCACTGCACTGTCAAGATTATGAATTTAAATCCAACAATCAAACATACCTTTCTCCATTCTTCTATTTTGATTCCCCCCATGTTTTGCTGAATGACTCTAACAATCAGATCTGAAAAAAAGAAGAACAGTGTCTCAATCTGTAAAAATATAATCCATTATGCAACAGTGTATTACAGGCAGTACAGTTAGATGTAAGAGACTAATCAGCCAGATTTACAGACAATCAAATAACCTTCCAGTATAACATTTGACAAGCTACACTGGAGAGCAAAAAAAAAAAATCCATTTATCTGTTCATAAGCAGACAATAAAGATTATGCGGATTCATTTTTTTCATTTCCGAGGTCAGTATTGCCACTGTATTTCCTCATATATCTAACAGCTGTGTGTTTGTGGGAGTTTGCCAAACGAGCACTGCAGTTCAGTCCAGCTGTCTGTGTGTTTATGTAGGTCAGTCAACCTTAAGCCTACCTGGATGGTGGCTCACCTAGACTGTTACTCAGCAGGTAAACACCAACTCCTTTACACACATACACATTTCCAGGAACACTTGTATCCAAGCACATATGTACAAACTCACACACACTAATTGTTTGTATATCCGTCAACATGTACAGTAGATATTACGTATATGCCTCTAAACATACAGCTGAAATAAACAACACATGCAAACATATTTATACATTCATACACAAATATACTGCATGTGAACATTCAGTACTATATTATGCTTGAAGCTGTATAGACAGTAAAGACTGTATTTTCCACTGTTTGTCATTAGTTTGTTAGATTTTCCACATCTAAGCAAAATAATGAATGAAATTCAGAAAGAATCTTAAGAGGTGAGATGTCTGCACTTCTTTATTCTATCAGGAATGTAATAATGTCACATAGCAAGTCTTCTGTGATAGATACAAAAGGTGCCCCAGCACACGATAAGCAGATGGAGGCCAGTTTAGCATGTATATGCTGACACAGCTGTCACACACAGACACACAGACACACACACACACTTCTTGTGTTTGGTTCTGCCTTATGCTTACCCACCTGCTGACCCTCAGGTGAGGTGAGACGGCACATGAGTCCGAAATGGACCGTGAATAGATTAGTTTGTATGTTTCTGTGTCCTCACTTTTTAAAACGGTCCAGTAAATAAGATGAATTAAGCTATTATAATTGTTTATACTGTGTTTGTTTAGGGGGCTTCCCGCTGGCCTAGGGGGTCTAAGATACACACTAGAGCTGCAACAATTAGCTGATTAATGGTTTAGTCGATTGACAGAAAATTAATCGGCAACTATTTTGATTATTGAATAATCAATCAGCTCGGCCTCTAAGGAATTAGAACAGCATTTTTCATTATTTTCAGACATTTTATAGACAAAACAATTAATTGATAATGAAAATAATCGTTAGTTGCAGCCCTAATGTGCACTATTAATCACAACATTCCAAAAGCAAAATTGCTACCAAAGCTACATTTAAATATTTTTTGTTTGGTATGCACAGTACACTATTTTTGTGTGAATTTTTTATGCATTCAATTTTATTGAATGATTGGCTGCAAACTAAACGGCCTCTAAATCATGTGAGGTTTTCAGTCTGCACTCTGGATTTTTGGTCATTTGCGAAAGTAAAAACGTCTCTGAGTAAGCCTTTCTGGTGAGTAAAAGGGTTTGTGATTTGGGGCATCTTTTGCGACCATATGGATAATCCTCTCAACACCATCTTCCTCTCACGCTGGGAGGTGCCTGCCTCACTTTTCTTCGATTTTTTTCCTAACTATTTATAAAACGGGGTTTGACTGGAGGAGACCTCAGACTGTCATGTAGGGTGAGGATATGTCTCCGTGTTAACTCTGCAGATGCAGCATATGATGAGCACATCTGAGTCGTGTCGATGCCACCTGTTGTTGCTCAGCTACTTAGCTAGCATTAGCCACCGAGGGCAGTTAAGCTTAGACAGCTTAGTTCAGTGACCCAGTATAAGAGGTAGCTGCTGCAAACGAAAGGAGTGAGGGGGATAAACAACCATCAGAATTAGACCTGAACGGATAAGCAAAGACCACCGTCCAACATGAACTCAAGTGTCCGCTGCAATAGTGCAGGAGAGCGACTCAAACATACAGGCTCTCTATTAAGATGTTAATTTTCTTGTGTTTAGTGTTTGTTTTGAAGAACTAGTTTAGATAAAGCAACTTTTTAAGTGGCAATGGTGGTTACTGAACATTTTGTGCGTGTGTCTTGTGACTGTTTCATAATCAAGGGTCTTTAAAGAAACCTCAGTCGGCCTATTAGTGTTTCACTGTTGAGCAAATTGGAGCAAAAATTGGATTCACAGCAGAACAAACAAGCACAACAGACCCTAGTAGCCCCTTTAAGACTAAAGGCATCAACAGCAAACCATCAAACACTGCTGCTAGTTAGAACCAAGAGCCCACTTACTGTGAAGTGTAAATATAAGCTAGCGCAATCCTGCTCTGAGAGATTACTGGAAGGTGTGGACAAAACCTTACGCAACCCAAGAAACGTGTCTGCTGCTTTTTACGTGAAAAAGCTCATATAAACTACAGGAAGAGTCTTACCCCCAGATACATGTTTAATAATGGAATCAGGAGTGCATTAGTCAACTTCTAGTCTACAAGAGTTTGCTTTTAGAGTGCAACTACAGCAAAATCTAAATAGACAGCTACAACTTCAAATGGTAAAATGACTTCAGGGTAAAATGTACTTTTAACAGGACGTATTTTTTATTTTTAGGTATAATGAATTCTGAATTTCTATTCTATTCAGGAGGAGGGTTATCCAGGGTTCAAGCACCATGTTGGACAGATGTGTCAGATGGAAAAAAAAACTCCTCATGCTCCCTGAACAGAGGTACTGACCTTAACACTTTATACTCCCTTTGGATGAACACGTTAAAAGACTAAACAGGAAGTGTTTAGATTATATTGAACTATTAAAAAATAAGACATTTGGTGGAGAGAAGTGCTGAACAAAGTCATTATTAAGCTTCCAAACTACACTGATAGCTTCAGTTTCAAGCAACGGCTCTCAGCTAGAGCCTGACAGATACATCCACTAATAGCTCATGTCAGTATTGGAGTATATGTTGAAAAAATAGTATTAATTGAAGTAAAGACTCACATGTTTGAGGTACTTTAGAAAACGCATTACATAGTTTGCCCATCAGGGGACACTGACATTTTTAGTATTTTTCAACCAAAAATGTCGCACTTCATTTGTATTTTGATCACAGTGCTTCACAAAAACCTCATCTAGTGGATATTTGTCAAAAATGTTTGCGTATAATATTAGCTGATATACTGTTACCATATTTTTTTAATCTATATTGGTATCAGCCTCAAAATTCCAATATGAATCAGGTTATATTCTCAACATTTTCAGTTACATCCTTTAAAACAAAACTGTCTTTTGAGTGACTATTAGAGGCATTTTTCTACTTTCCTGTCCAGTTAGTCCTATTGTGACCCCTTGATCATGACCCCATGTTGGGAACTGCTGCTTTAAAGTTACTATGGGACAGCAAATGGGCAGATCTTGTGTTACCTGGAATGATTTTTAAACAAATATAAAAATGTGGCGACAAATATCGACTGTGGCTCTGTCACTCCTTTCGTTTCTTTAACAAAACTACACATTACAAACCACAACATGAATAAGACGTGATGCTGTGGGGTGCAGATCGAAAGGTGAACTCGCATTACAACACAAGTCATGTCAGGTTTGCCAACGCACAGTTAGTAAATCCTACCAGCTGTACGGTATGTTTGAGTCAGTGTTACACAAGGCTATAAGCGCTGTATGTATTTTCATGACACCAGGAGCTAAAGAAAGTTACACAGCACAGTGTGAGCTGGAGCAAAATAACTAAGAGGATTATGGGTGATGAATGTCTTTTTTTTCCACTTTTGCACTAGACATTTCATTAGACGCTTCCCGCAGAAAAGGAAAATTATATTTTATGATCAGAAAATTGAATAGGGTGGATAAACAGAGACAAGAGATGCTCAGTTTACAAGCAATTTGCTTATAAGTTTTTTTTTCATTGCTCCTTTAGAGGCACATAAATAAACAGAAGTTCATAAGGAACATAAGACGAATGGTGGCTATAATGTGCTCTCTCTCGAGTCTCTATAGATTCAAACATGATAAACTAGACTGGGGAAGTCTTTCCCCCCTCGTCTTACACATGTTTGTCTTACATATCCCTATCAGACAAGTCGTTTTGGTTTCTCTTGAGTGATCTGATTTAAGACACATGCTTCCTGATTAACAACCTGTCTACTACCAATCACAGTAATTAAAGGAAAACAGACAAATACCAGGACTATGACCCACTTTCAGTACATGTGTGTGTGTCTCTGTGTGAGAATGCCATCTGTAGTAGTGGTAGCTGCACAGTGTTAGCATTAGCCCTGTGGATGCTAATCCTCTAATCTACCCTGTGTGTATCAGAGGGATAAGACTCGCGCAGTGAAAGAGCCCAAAATGCTTCTTCACCGCATATGCAACCTTCGTACAGATTTGTAAAGAGGGATGAGTGAGTCAGGAGAGGGAAAAGCCGGCGCCGGTCAAGAACCAGTGATGACTCTCACTCACTCATTTCATTCTCTGTTGACACTTGGCTGCAAGCAGCTCTACTGGAAATCTGCGATTTTGCATCAGACTGCGCAGATTATTGAATGATTAAATGCTTATGAGATTGATCCACCTTAAACAATCCAACTGATCGATTCAACCGTTACGGAAATGTGGGGTGGAGCTAGTGTGGTGTTTCCAATCGTGTTTCTGTGTTTTCCCGTACATTAACCTCCACCCTACCTTAACCCCCTGACCCCGACCAGTGACCTCTGCAACAGCTTACTATAACCTGACTCAAGCCTGACTGTAGTGTTACAGAAAACACTGTTTTATGGGGCTACAGAGTTCAATACAAGACTGGTATGAAAGTAAAATACAACCAAAAATATTTTCTAAAAGTGTAAATGTTTACGTCAGCTCGTAAGGTACACAAACATCTACTTCTCTTCCAAAAAATATTGCAAAACTGTACTTTTTTCTTTTTTTTAACAGAGAAACAAGTTTTGCTTGGTATAAAAACTATTTTTGATCAGAAAGTTGTATCAATGCTGCACTGTAGTTCAGTTGCTCATGTTGTCCTTTTGTAAATCCTACAGTTTAACGTACACAGCATGCTTGCTTGCCAGAGATGCTAATCGATGATGTCACAAGATTTTTCTCAGGGGCGACCAATCACAGACAGTCATCAGCTTTTCTTTTGTTGGGTGTTTGCGCCATTGGATGATTATAGGATGAAATCTTTGTTATTAGAGACTTGTGAGAGAAATAATCTGTCTATATTCATCTTTAAAGTTGAATATAGACAGATTTCTTTTTACCCAACAAGGCAGATACAAAAAAAGCATTTTGTAATATAGCAACATGTATAAAAATTGTGTTTCAATGTGTTCATTTCTCTCTGTAAAAGATAGAACAATGTGTTTGAACAATTAAAGCAGTGTGTCCACTTTCACTTCTCGTCTACAGTATGTCCAAAACTTGTTTCCTTTGGTGGTTAATACTGTGTATTATTATAAAGTTGTACTTTTTCAACCTAACCTGCATTAAATTATATTTTTGCTGTCTTTCTTTTTTTTTTTTATTACATTTTCAGAGTCCTCACCCTGCAAATAGATAAACACAACCATGTGAAAGGAATGTTGTCAGGAACAACATCTTAATCAGAAACTGATCTGAAGGGATCAATTAAAATGGCATAATTTCTGACAGAGTAACTACAAGCAACTCAGTGAAAGCAGGTTGAACATATGTCACTGAATAGCGACTGTTATCTCATAAAGCAAGGAAAGATATTAAAATAATTTTCTGTTATTCCTCACAAAGTTACGTGGACTACAGAGTTAAAAGAGAGAAGAAAAAAGCGTAACTTTGGGTAAAACTTTTAGTAAAACTTGATCATAAAAAAACGCTATTATGATTAGCAAAATGATAAATGTTACTAAAGAGGTAGAACTCCAAAAACCAAATACTTTAGTTTTTCAATTCAGTCTCTAATTTGTACCAAAGACTTCACGTACTGTATAAGAACATATTATACATGTTTGTGCACATGTTTTTTTTGCCATTTTAAAGTTCAAACTGTTGCATCTCTCTTAGCAAACATTGATTTAACTTTTCAGTTTTTAGATTTACAGAAAAATGGTTTTGTAAGGGTGCTTGGGCCACCTTTCCCTGATTAAGCTAATAGCTTAATAGCTTTGCTTGACTCTGTTGCTGCCACCTAGAAATGGGCTTCTTAAACTGTTTATGCCTCAGTTTCAGTTGCATCACGGTTTAGCTGAACCTGCCAAACATTATTCCTTAAGCAACACAGTTATAAACAGTCTAACCTCAGTCTGTGTGTGTGTGTGTGTGTGTGAGGTGTGAGGTGTGAGGTGTGTGAGCAACTTGCACATGATTTTAAATACATATGACATGTGATGTGGGAGTGTGTGACATCCAGGTGGTCTACCTGTGCGTGTGTGTGACAGTGAATCATACTGGAGAGTCCCTGGCAGTAACAGCATATGGTCCAGTGGATTAAGGTATTATGCAGTGATGCAGGTGACTGAGAAAGCCTCCTCTAATCGCTGATCTGCTAATTGATTACCCAGCCAGCGGCCCTAACCCTGAACACCAAAATGGCAGCAACTTAAAACCTTCAATCCTATTGCACTGTGTCATCCTCCAACGTGACCACTCATAGTTGTACATGCAGCACACAAACAAACCGCTTTTAGGTGTGACTGTAAATATCCATCACTAGGTTACTGTACTACAGAAGGGGAGCAAGAGAGCAGCATTCACTATGTATATAATGATCACGTGGCAGACCTGATCACCTTTTTATCACCTTAATAACACTACAGCATGGGCCCAGAGAGGATCACTTATGACAACTATTGATCCGGTGCTTGTTCCATTAATCTGCTCATGGCATTGGTTTATAACATCAACACGCCATCACTGCATACAGACTTTTCGTGCACATGCTCTTTTGACCCAGGAGCATGTTAACTGAGGGCAGCCACTTAGGGAGTGCTTTTTGGAAGTCACGCTGTAAAGACATGTAACAGATTTACTATTAAGAGAGGGAACTCAGGACAGCCGCAGTCTGCAAATAATTCCTGCCACAGCGGCCTCTTTGAGGTATTTTGGACTTTGTTGTTGAAATACCGATAGGCCAATGGTTCCCAACCTTTCTGGCTTGTGACCCCTTAAAACAAAGAAAACTCAACTTGTGAACCCTCGACACAGGTTACAGTTCAACCAAAGTGTTAGCTCTACTTCTCAGATGTTTCACTTAAAGGATTTGTATCCAGTATTTCACAAGAAATAGCCAGAAATTTTAGGAAAAAGTGAGAAAAAAATAAACAATTTTATGTAGCCAAAACATTATATTTTTTGGCTTTCTTATCCCTTTAATGGGTTTCTGACCCCTGAGATGTATATTGCGACCCCTTGGAGGGGGGGTTCTGATTCCAGGTTGGGAGCATCTGAGCTAGGCTTTAGGGAAAAAAAACTAAAGGTTAGTGATTGTTAGTGCTCTACAGACAGAGCTATTCACTACTGGCCAGCAGTTTCTGCTATCACAGCTATCAAAACTGATTCTGGACACTGACAATTGTTATTATAATGTATTATCATCATATGCTTAGACTCAACTCACTATCTTTAACTTCTATTGCTGCTGTCACATCTACTTGCAGTGTGATGAACCTCTTAAAACAAATCATACTTTGTTTTCCATTTACCCCTATAGACATTTGTCTGTCAGAGTTTGCTCCTCCTTTAATATCTTTTGCATCAGTGTGATAAAGTACCTTTATGGCCAAGTATTTAATTAACTTCATTAACAGACAACTAATTTAGTCATTCATCTGTAAACTTTTACCCAATTGAGTTTCTAGGAAATGTATTATATCACAATATCTATCTATACTGTGATTTGAATACACATGCAGTACAGATGCAGTACACATGCAGTCCATATTGCCCAACACTAAGTCACACTCTGTATGTATGTATATACAGTAGACTATATATTTACTATGTATAGCCTAGATTTATTTTGCCATGTAGCCTATACTGAACATCTTTTGCTATTTTTCTATCTTATGTTAATATTTGTCACCCCTAAATCAATTTTTGGGGGGTCACAATTTTTACATAAATCTATCAAAATGCAGAATGTGGCCCTGATAAAGAAAAACACACACACACACAATTGCAGTGGCAATACAGCTGAGGTCTCTCATCAGGTAATTAAACCTGATTTGTTGTAACACCTGTCACGGATTTTCACGTCCAGGCTCGTGTCACAATTTACACGAGCCTGTGTTTATTACCCAGAACGACTTATAATCAGTAGAGAGACAGTAGAGTCTAGATAATATTTTGTGTCCCTCATCATGTGAGAGACATCCTGTGAATAAGAGACAAAATAAGAGCTGAAGATGGAGAAAGGACAGGGACAGGTTCGGTGGTGGTGGGGGGTTGGAGGAGATAATCTCACCTTTGGGGAAGGGGTTCGGTTGAACGACATAGAGAAACGCGTGGACCATGTGGAAGAGGATGCCCACGGCCCCTGGCTCGTAGTAAGCATGGGTATCATAAACTGCCGACGGTACAAAGCCAAAATCCAGCGGCTCCACCGGCGGAGGGGACCGCTGTCTGCGGGAGTCCGCCCGGAACTCAGCCGGGAACCCGTCCCTCTCATCCGCCTGCTGCTCGCCGCCTGTGGCCCCCCAGCAGAGCAGCAGGACGAGCCACCTTGTCCACAACATGGCTCAGAAAAGTCCAGCTTTGTAAAAGCAACAAAAACAGCTAAAAGAAAGCCCCAGTCGCACTACAGTCTAGCGGGGGGGATGGAGAGGGGAGAAGGGCTGGTTGACGATGAGAGGACACCTGCTGTCCCTCTCGGTGGTTTATCCCCGCAGCGCACCAACAACCGTCCGTAGGAAAAGTTTTAAACTCAACATCCAACGGTCGAGACTCAAGCAGCCGTTAGCTCCTGGTTTCTCGGTGCGGACTCATCACAGACATCTTCCCCATCACAGATCTTCGACGACTCGGAACACCAACGGCCGAGGATGAGCTCGCTCTCTCAGTGTCCTCGCGCTCTCTCTTACCGGCTATCTGTCCCTAATCTCGCGTGCACGAGAAAAAACCCAAGAACGCTCGTGCTCGTTGAAAGCTCGCCAGGCGCTTCTGTGGTGCGCGTGCTCTCTCTCTCTCTCTCAGTTTGTTCTATTCATATATATGTTAAAGATCCACTCCAGACATATAAAAAAACTTTGCTTGGAACAATATTGTGTGTCTGATTTGGGAGGGGTCCCTCTCCCAGGACGGACAGAAGTGCAATAGATGGTGTGTGTACAGCATAGAAAAAGAAAGACTAATTACAACTACATAATTACATCTACTCCTAATCCCTAATTAATAAAATCCAGTCTATGAATATGCAAATATTTTTTATTTCAAAAGTTTAACTACTTCACTGTTAAGTCGATTTTCAGTGTTTGTGCACTGGAGGCTTCAAGTTTCCACACTTGTGTAAGGGGAATATTGGACCAGGATTGGCCTCATACTGTTTGTAATGTCACAAATCATGCTCATAGGCCCAGCCCCTAAAACTGGATTTAAAATGAGTGAAGCTCAAACATTCAACAGCAGGAACAAGAAGAAAAACATATTTTTGAGTAGAGGGGGACTTTAATACATTCATATAAATGTTTTTATTCTTCTAATGATGACGATGATGGTGTCTTGACACATGTAAATGTGATTAGATGATTGTAGTGTCATTGATCATTTAACTATATAGTATATGCCTCATTTCCTTCCTGTGGGTATTTGCCTGAGGAAGACCTGTAAATATGCAGGTACTTCTTGTATCTAGTTTAGTTCAAAACTGAGGTTTTGTGGAGGTGCACATGTCTACTCTGTTTTCATCACTACAATCATTTGGGTCAGGGGTCAGCAATTAGGTTCAACCATGGGCCAGTTTCTTCCAGATTTTTCATTGCGGGGTTGTTAACCAATGCAGTGGAAAGGCAGGCCTATGTGTTTTATTTCTTTTAATTCATTTGAGAATAAAATAGTTTTATGACACTTTTAAGGACTGTATCTGAGGGGGAAAATGGCATCAACACACCATTTTTTCAACTGCCAACTGTTTGTGAGGAAAAATCTGTTACAGTCACACAGGCTAAAGTTGTGGTAATCACAGATTAAGATATTCACAGATAATTTCTGGTTTATTAGACTTATTTTCAGCACCATTCACTGTTCAAATAGCAGGGCACAGCCATAGTTTTAATGCCTCTCCTCTTGTGGGGGCAGTATTATATACAAGGTTATATTTACAGCAGCCTTGTGTTTATTCTATTATCTACAGAAGATTTGTTAAAAAAAAAAAAAAAAAAAAAGTAAAAGTTTAGATATAAACTATGAAAGTCAAAATTTTGATCAGGGGGCCAAATATTTTTGCTGCAGGGCCGGATTTGGCCCACGGGCCGCTCTTTGCCTACCACTGATCTAAGCTATATGCTTATAGTTAATTAGTGATGATAGGCTATAACACAAACTAGTTGTATAAGAAAACAATTATGAACTGCCAACACTGAAGAAAATCATTTTATACAGGCTATGTTCTATCATCAGAGGCTATATACTTATCATCTGATACACTACACCTATTTAGAGCTGAAATTATCGGTCAATTAATCAATTAGTCGATCTATAGATCAATAATCAGAAACCATTTTGATAAATGATTAATCGTTTTAGTCATTGTAATAGTAATATTTTTTATTCAGTCATCACAAAGAGTACAATAAGTATAAACAGTATATACAATATACAATCTAATATACAATTAGACAAAGTCAACAGTCTGTGTATTAAGTAGTGACTGAAAAGGCACAGGCAGAAGCATAATACTTATATATGCCTATTCTACTTTCTTATCAATTTAAGCTACCCTCCAGAAATAAAAAATAATAATAAAAATGTCAAACCTTTCCTGCTTCTGGCCTCTCCTGTGTGAGGATTTGCTGCTTTTCTTAGTCTTATGTGATAGTAAATTGTTATTATGCACCTTGCAAACCTTGAATAATGAGCTGGACAGTTTGTTCTTGACCTTTGAAACAGCTGCTGACAAAACTTAACTCAAGGACCACTTACTTGCTCCGGAGCTTTCGACCCTATCACTGTATGTTAGTGTGAGCTCTTTAAGGGCTTCATATGGATGAGCAATATATAGATGACCATGTCAATAAAGAAAATTTGAATTAAAGAGAAGTTGAGAGCTTTTAATGTAAGTAAGTTTTCTAATTTTTGCACTTTTGTTAGTTAACCAAGTTTTTCGGGATTAATATTGCAGTGCTGTATGATTACTGTAAGTGGGAAGCTACTGTTGAAATATGACATACTGTTGTTAATAAATCAATCAGTTTAAATACAGGAATTCTACATAATACTGTAGTTGACCCTTTCTTTTTTATTGTTAGTCACTGTTTGACATTTTGAGACATATTTGATTCCTACAGCGACATTTTAAGACATATTTGATTCCTACAGTGACAAACTATTTGTAATAATGTATTCGATTTTTATTTGTGGGAAGCTTTTTGAAATAAGGGTCTCCAGATGCATAATAAGAGAAGGTGTGGCTGTCTCTGGGTGTCTGGGGGCAGAGTGAACACCTGCTGGTCTGTCTGTAATGGCATGTTTGTACAGCTAGGAGTAGACATAGTGAGAGCGTGTGTCCCCTACTACACCTGCTCACCTCTTCTCTGGTCACTGAGCAGCTGGTCTTTAGCTCTGCAGCTGATCAGATACATGGTCAAGGCTAGTGAGATTTTGGCAAACAGAAAGTTTGTGTTAAAAAAAAAAAAAAAAGGGAAACCCCAATTCAGTTAAAAAGTAACACTAGCCTGGGAGTTGTGCAAGTCTTGAAAAAAAGGCTTTGAAGCTTTTGATATGTCAGTGCTCCCTTTGATCCTGTCTGCTCAGCTCACAGTCACTTTACACGACACATGACACTGCACTGGTTACACATAACATGTCTACATAATCAGGAAAATACACGTCATGTAAGCAGAAGCAGATATTTTATCAGAGTTGGACCTTCAGAAAAAAAAAAATCCCCCCTGTGTGTTAATGTGTGTGATGACAGACACCAAATCCAAATGCCCATTCAGGGGGAACAGTGGACTGCTGTGTTTGCCTTGTGAACAGAGCCTGCAGTGACTCCTTTCACTGAAACACCCGTCACTGACAAACACACACACACACACAGTCAGACATTCACATCACATCAGAAAGGGTTACAAAACAAAATCTTGTTTTATTCTCCTTCTACCATGTAGAAGATGGTTTACACAGATGGGTCGTACATGAAAAATAAAAACAGTGAAATATGTTTCATACATATAGTTTGTCTTTGAGTAGTAAGATCCATTCATGCACTGCAAATGATCTCTCTCTCTCTCTCAGACACAGTTCACACTATGATGATGACTGTAGTAAGGTTGGACTTACCTGTAGTTTCTGGCCAGGCCAGGCACTACAAAGCAGAAATGGTAGGTAGCTTTAAAAGATAGTTTTGGATTCTTTCCAAGTCAACTGTATCTTAATATAAACCTCACATGTCATAATTATGTTCAAAGAGTTATTGGTCACTGTTTTCCAGTTCTTCTTTACTATTCTCTGGGTGAAAGTGATATGAAAAATCACAGAAAGGATCACATGTATGCAGGTAAAATCTTAAAGGGCACCTGAAGGCTAAAGACACAGCGATAAAAGGTTGAATCACCTGAATATTCGTCCTCTCCTCTCCTCTCCTCTCAATTCCTTCATAGCGTGACTTTACTGTAACAACTGGGGGACAAAATCTTCAGTCCTCCTTCTGTGCAAAAATGAAATAAGAAGTCTGGGTGAGTCAAAATAAAATGTGTATTTTACCAAAGTTACAGTTCTTCTGTAACCTTCCATCAGGACAGTGTTTTTTTGCTGAGCTGCATTGGACGGATACTTCTTGGTAGTTGCATGTAAATTTGTTACCGTGTCCAGCAATTCAACACACATGCCACTACCAGAATGAAGAAAAGCACTGTAGTTGTCTAACTCAGACTGCCGAAGCATCGTATTAGCTTCGGATTAACTTTAAAATCATTTTTTGCACAGAACGAGGACTGTAGATTTTGTTCCCCATCACTTGCAGCATAATCGCATTACAAAGAGATCCCTTCTCGGCCAGCATGGAGAGGAATATTGTTTACATTTTCAACGTACACTGGCATTTTTTTAAAAGCTAGAGTTGTACGATAGGTTTAATTGGTTAATAACACCACCTTGAAGCATTGGCAGAGACTTCTCCAATAACCAGTGGTCAACAACTATGCACAATGCCAGCAACTTCTAATGAAAACAATGTGATTTTTCAGCTCCCTTCTCTTCACTTTACTCTTGATCTCCTGTTATTTAGAGGCGATTCGACCTTACGGCTGTGTCTTAGCCTTCAGGTACCCTTAAAGATTTCACCTGCGTACATTTAATGTTTCTCTTATCGCTGTCGAGAGAATGGTGAAGAATTAGAAAACGTGTTCAGTTGATGGTGGCATGCCAGTGTCACACGCGACAAAACTAAAATGAGAGCAAGCACACGGTGGTGCTACACTAAGACACTTCTTCAGATCACAGTTTCCAACATAAGAAAGATGCTGTGTGCCTGTGTTATCTGTAGGCTACAAGCTGGAATGAGGAGGGTATACATGAAACATATTTATAAGAAGCTTATTCGAAACAAACAAAAAAAAAATCACTTTAAAATGAAATAGCTTCCAAAACTTGGTGTTCACTTCAACTTAAATTCTAGTGCCTTTATAAACAGGCACTGTCTTATCTCAGTGCCTTAAAGTAACAATATCAACACAAATGGCATGATAATAAATCCTCCAAACTTTATCTGCATCTAAAGTTAAAGTCAACTCTGTGACCGAGCTGTGACTGAAGATAATGCACTCATGCAATACTGTACTTAGTGTTATTGCTGTCATGTTTAACCTGGCAGACTTTGGCTATTGACATCTGGGCTCATCACAGTAACTCAATTCAAACGTGTGTGTTGGTGTGTGCCTGGAGAAACGACTTTGAGAGTTCAACAATGTGTTAATGTGATTGTGAGTCTTTGACCTGCAGCTGAACGCCGCCAATTTTAGAAAAAACATCTGAGATTTTTCATAAAAATTTCATTTCAAATATTTGATTTTTTTCACTTCTGAAAAAAAAATTAAAAATTGACAAGTTTTGTTCTTTCTAAAAACAACTCCTCGCTGTACATATGATTGTGCTTTTGAACACACACACACACACACAAGCTTGCACAGTCCAGCTGTAATGATCCTATGATCACACAGAGACCCATTTTGTACATTTTGTACAATTTCACAGATGGAGATTTGTTTCTCTCTTCGTGCTCTGCTCCAGCTGCATGCCAGTTTTCCCCTATTGTGCATGTCTGCAGGCTATGCAGGCGTGCCATGACAACCACAGCTACTTCTCAGAGTCTACCTGGTTCACAAGACAAGGACCGGACCAGCTGGAACGTCTGACGTGGCCTCTGATGCTTATAGTAACAGCTTTATGCCTTGGCTGGTTTTGTCAGTAATAAATTAATAAATACTCCTGGGGTCAGGTGAACAAGAATAAGTCTGCTCTGAGCATGCTCCATGACCCGCGTCTGATCCCTGAACCTTGCTGTGCTGCCAGGACGCTGACTGCTTGTTCCTGTGGCATTCAGTCAATCCGGTTGCCACAGATGGTGAAGCGGTCTATCTCCAGCAAGTCTTTCTTGGGTGTTCTATGTTTGAGTCCGTCCCCTTCCAGTCCCGTGTCGGCGTTGATGATTTTGTCATCCTCCTCCTCGTCAGGCGTAGTCAGGAAGGTGTCCGAGTCACTCTTGGGGACTGTGGGGGCGGAGCTCTCTGCCACGTTTGCAGGCTGAGGGTTGACTGATGCCAGAGATATTCCTGCTTTGTCGGCTGTGGGCTCTGTTTGAGAGAGAGTGGAAGAGTTTATCAGCAGAGTAAAAGTAATACGTACGTAGTAGAATTTTGCTATTTAGGAAAAGAGAGATCGATAAACTGTATGCTGTGCTACCTTGCTGCGGCGCAGTGTGAACCTGTTTGGTCCGGTGAGCTCTGGAGTTTACGCGGCTAGAAACGACGGAGGGTGGAGGGTCGAAGAGCTTTTCTTCCATGTTGGCCTCTTTGACGAACACACAAGACGTCCCCAGCAGAACGATACTGTTGAGCACCTTTAGAGTGATCATCCTGCTCAAACACACACACACACAAAACATGTGGATATATGGCAGATTTTAAGTGAAAATAAGCAAAATGAAAACTGAATACAAACATTAAGAAACACAGCAGATGTGTTGACATTTACCCCAAGTAAAACAGCAGCACACACATAAATGAGAGTGAACCCTGGATCTTCACTGAGCTGGTCACTACTCTGATCAACTGAAAAAGGAAACACAAACACGTCATTAGATTTTAGTGTACACACTACAAACACTAGATCATACGCAGAGTGCAAAGCAGTTAATGGCACCGTAACGAGTAACTGACCAGCAGAGCTAAAGGAAGAGGGATGAAGCCCATTCTTCTGGATACTGAGTCGCTGTAGTCTGTATAAGCCTGAGGACACATGTAACAGATTATTTCAGAAAACATCAACAAGCAGCATTGTTCTACTTTCTCAACCAATAAAATAGTCAGTACACAACAATCTTTAATCACATTATGACATATCAAGTTAGGAAAGATGAGTGGACATTTCCTCAATTTTGCAAAAATCAGTCTATATATTCCATCTTGTCTTTAACAAAATATGACATAATGGAAAAACACCAGTTTAAAGGAGGGATGGGCAGTATGATGATACACTGTGAGACAATATAAATTTGCATTGTTACAGACTTTGAGATACTGTTTGTATCGAGGTAACTATCCGTTTAGTATCTCTGGTTATATTTGGCCACAGTGGGCAACATAACAGCAACGAGCAATTTATGGCAGTGATGGATTTACCATATTCTGCCATCAATGTGATGAAGTGCCTTGATTTTTCAGATGTGTAATTTACTGGATTAGACAAAAACATGTGGCTTTTTTATCTAAAATACTATGATGGCAGAGAGAGCTCCACACACTGCATCTTAAGAAAAACACAACAAAGTAAATAGAAAAAACACAAGCATTGTGTCCATTTACTTGTGTTTTCTTAAGTTACAGTGCATAGGGGGATACATCTCTCATGCCAGCAGAGCTTACTGAAGCAGAGTTTGGTCTGGCAGTAACAGGTTTTATTGTAGCAGCCAAGCTTTTTTTTTTTTACGTAACTGGAAGAATCCACATAGACCAGTGTGGGCAGAGTGGCTTAAACTCATGACAGAGACGGCTTCTTTTGAAAATGTGATTATTAAGGTAAAATTATAATTATAATTTTCTGATGTACATTAAGTAGAGGGTTTGGGGTACTAGTTAACAGAATATAATGGTATATTGGGGTGCTGGGGTAGTTCTTTTTGACTGCCTTTTTTGTTTATATAGTCGTGTAGTGCGTTTTTTTGGTTTTGTTTACCTCCTTTTTGTTCTTTTTTCCCTTTATTTTAATATATTACATTTATAGCATCTGTATTTTTATAGTGTCTAAATGTTAAAATGAATAAAAACTTAAATGACAAAAAAGAAAATGTACAATGTCACAATAAAAACTGCGACAGAAGATTTTATCCACAACGCCCACCACTAGAGAGTTTCTCAAACTTTTATGTCCTGTGACTTAATTTGATTCTACAAACTACAGAATTGACATCATGTATCATCATGTATCAGTTTCAATACGGACATGGTTTTGCATACTATTTCAGGAGCACATGGCAGGGTGGGGTCATGTACACTAAGTACTACTACACTACTGACCCCAAGTTTGAGGAACCCAACCACCTTTTTCCTCACATATGTGCATTTGATACAGCAACATTCTTCAGTTCAGAAGCCCTATTTAATTTGAATGGAAACTCAAAACTCAACTAACTCAAGAGATTACTTTTTGGGACACTGGCACAGTTGGGTGGAGACATGATGTTTGAATTTATTGCACTCACATTTTTCTGTCGACTGCTGACGAGGTCGAAGGCAAGGCTGGCTCGGTATTCCCCGTATACCTGGGAAATGACACAGCGTAATACACTTGTCAACCAAAGTAGCAGAAAAATATTTAACGGTTGTAAATGTATATGGGTTATAAAGTGATGTTTAACACAGAAATGGTGTTTCACTCATTTGTATACTTTCCAGTAGTAAAGCTGCCTGTTAGAGCCTCATAATCTGTTAATCTGCTTACTAGGTGGTGTTGTTGGTGAGGAAATGTGAGGTTGGAAGAGGTTATAGTGAAGGTGAGTCAACGTGAATTTTGTTAAAGTGAGTGTAAAAAGACAAATAACTACAATTTGCACACATGCTTTAATGTGGATTGAGACTGGACACACAAGTGGTTGAACGCCGACGACATGTGAAAGAGGTTAGAGTGATTAGGTTTGACAGTGTGGAGATAAAAGGGTTAATCCCGTGCTGTGGAGTTGGTTTCCGTTACATAACCATGGTTACAACTCCTTGAAGGAAATCAAAGAGGAAGAGAGGGAAGGAGGTGGGAAGATGACGAGGTCGGGATGAAACAAGAGAAAACGGCTCAGCTGACTGGCAGTTTCCCTCTGATACTACAGTGTGTCTGCTGTGAGTGTGTGAGACAGACACGGTGAGAAAGAGAGAGAGCAAGAGAGAGAAAGACAACCGCCAGTTTGTAAAACACAAAAACACTTGTGTAGGTCAGTGGAGTAGGACAGAAAACGGGAAGAAAAGAGGAAAGCAATTCAAGTCTGTTGAGCTTGACTGTTCATTCTTTACATTTGCAATAGTAGCCGGACAACAGAATCTTAACTCAAGGTCCACTTATTAGTTTTTCCTGAGCTTTCAACTGTCTTAGTCAGCTCGTGAAGATTGCTCAGTGTCAAGAAAAAACATCCAGAACTGGTCAGCGTCATTATTAGCCGTCACCATTAGTGAGCAAACCCAATCTACTGATGAAGACCGTGATGAAATGTGGTTTTAACAAACATCGCTCCTTTGGTTCCCATATTTGGTAAGACACTCGCTGCAACCCACCCAGATGGATAAACTGTGAAAGTATGCAGAAAGGACTCACGTCAGCACTGATGTCATTGAATTTGGTGATGAAAGCGTGCTTGACAACGTCCACGGCAACCTCTGAGGCTATCACCATGACTACATCAGGAAACAGCACCCACAAGTGGTCTAAAAACAAACACATCAAACACTGATCAGTGTCAATATTCACTACAGTATTATTTATGAAAGAGATGAGCGAGTCAGTGAAAGTTAACAGCAGATCCACGGAGAGAAGCCCTGACGATGGACCTGTGAGGCGCAGTGTGATGTACACATCTTTCATATACAGCAGCTGTGTAGATTTCAATAATGTTACGTTATTTGTGCAGCACTGCGGTAGTTACCAGGGTTCCATGAGAACTGCTCCATGTTTCTCAGACAGACGATGAGCAGGAGGATGTAGTTGGTGAACCTCTCTTTTATGTCTGTGGGAAACAAACAAATCAATCCTGGATTAACCTACTTTGTATTCATTGTGGCCTGAGCTCGATTCCGTAAATTTACCTTGTACTAAAACACGAAGTTCAAAGACTGAGGTAACAAAATGCTCAGAGATTGCTGAGTGTGTGTCACATATTCATCTGTTTTATGTATTATTTACACTTACCGCTGTTTGACATCTGAAAAAGGTTGTTCTTTTCAAACTTCTTAAACACACTTCCTTTGATCTCCACAAACTGCACAGAGACAAATATCGTGGATGAACGGTACTGAACGCACTTTTAATTGACTTAATGTGTCTGTGTGCTTTGTACTCACGTTGTTTGACATCATGATGGTGAGGAGGGACTTGTTGTGGGAGTTGAAGGCTACATTTAAAGTGGTGGCTTGAACCATGATGAGGATGGCATGAAGAACTAGAGACGAACATGTTGAGGAAAACAGTACAGAACATTGTGTTGTGCCTTAATTTTAATGTCTGTCCATTAAAATGCATGTTCTACTAGTTTGAAGTGAAGCTGTGCTAATTATTTCAATACTGATTAATCTGCTTATTCTGTTATTTTCTCAATTAGTTGATATATCATTTGGTCTGTAAAATGTCCAAAATGACAATCACTTCCCAAAGCACAAGTTGTCACTTTCAAATTGCTTGTTTTGTCTGACCAGCAGTCCAAAACTTAAATATATTCAGTTTACTATCACAGAAGACAAACAAAACAGGAAATGCTCAATTTCAGAAGCTGGAATCAGTTAATTTCTGACATTTTTGCTTAAAAAAAAATACTGCGTGATTACACCTACACATCATCGTTGGATTTGAGGCGCTTTTTACTTTGTTAAGATGGAGATAAATTCATGTACACCAAGAGGATCATCTACCAGTTTGGAACATGGGGACCATTTTTCACGTGAGCTAAAAATGTACCATTTCCTGCCTTCACTGACTGACAAACTCTGGTGCCATATTCTGTATTTTTAGTTAACTTACTGTATTTGAATAATTTCTTTTGTCTATTCACATTGTGTACACTACTACATATATGTATATGTATATATGTAGTAGTATTTTTTTTTTTTTGTGCATTTTGTTTTGGTTTCTTTACACAGTCTGACGAAAACAACCACAGGTCGTTCTCAGTGAGGATACAGACGTAGAGCACAGCCATGAGGAAGTGAGGAATCACGCCTATGTGCGCTCTCTTCTTCTCTTTGGGTTCTGTGGCTGTCCAGTACAGAGCGTCCAGGATGTCCTGGCCAAATGATGAGAACAGGCGGTCCGCCACCTGACAACACAACAAGGGCATGACGAGAGGAGGCAAAATATCAAATGAGTAGGTGGCTGTACAATACCGTCATCAGAGTTATACACAGTAGGAAGTATTATCTGAGTCAGTATACCTCCAACATGTTGTAGATGATGTAGAGTTTGATGACAGACTGTCCCCTGATGAGGTGGTACATCATGGAGTAATCCACGTAGCTCATCATAGAGTAACACAGCACCATGATGAAGCCTTTCAGCACATCACACACCTGTGCTGGCTGGAGCAGGCGGGAGCCACTGAAACACACACACACACACACACACACACACACACACACACACACAAAATACAGATAAAGATAAATGTTCACAGAGGAAAATCACAAGAGCCGACAGCTGAACAGAACAGAATGCAGGTTATCATAATCTGTTTAGTCTGATCAAGAGAGAGCTCTACTGTCCTCTACAGGTAAACAACAATATTGCATTGATTGTTTTACTTTCCAATCTAAATGTTGTCATGTGAAGATATTCACAGATATTCTTCCGCATCTCGTTTTTTCAATTCACTGATTTTAAAAATATATATATTTTATTGCAAGAATGCACAATGTAGATTTACATTTGTTTACATATGACAGCATTCATACTTCTAGCATTCTTACTATATTCATATATTTCACCATGAAGAGGAAAACAAAGAAAGAGAAATGAATAAACAAAAATGTAGTAAACTGTAAAATGTTTGCTCATTAAAATTTTCCAGTGTGCTAGGTGGCATCTTCACATTGCTTTTTAAAGATGTAAATGAATTATATAAAATAAATTCTAATGATATAAAACAAAAAAGAAACTTAAAATACAGAACGCTTAATTTCTTACTCAATAAATTACTTAAACTTACTTAAACTTTTTGTTTATTATTTTTCTATTGATTGCCAAATTGATTAATGGACTACTTGTTGCAGCACTAGTTTGTACAGATTTTTAAATACATCCAGAATCAAATCAAGTCAACACCAATTTTCAATTGTTTAAATGAAGCTTCTCATGAGAAAAAGCTTGTAATTATTGATCAAATAGTGATCATTAATGTGGCCAACGATTCATTAAGAGACTTTATTATATCTCTGCACCTTACCCGAGACCACAGCATGGCAACGTAAGGAGCCGTAATAGGGCCAGCAGCACCCTGAGGGGCAGCAGGGTGAACACATAGAGAAAGGCATCCAGACAGAGGAAGAAGCCGAATGTCATCAACTAAACAGAGAGAATGAGAGAAAGACAAAGAAGATACATTTGTTTATTTGCGTGACTTTTTTTCAGAATTTTAAATTTTTCTTTCACGTTTATGTGTTTACCTTCTCCAGCTCCTTGGGGATGCGGAGGCAGGTGTAGACCCTCTCTCTGCGTTCGGTGTATTTGGCCTCATTGTGTTCCAGGAAATAGCCTCTGGTGAGCTCAGTAGTTATAAACCTGACCAGAGACAGGTCTGGAGACACACATGGACAGAGACACAACATTGAGAAGTTACACATACACAGTTACACACCTTAAAGCCTTTAACCTGAACTGATCTATTTATCTCATGACCACATGAACAAGATATGCCAAAGCTTTGCAATGAATTTGTCACCATCACCAGGCTCATATAAGGGAACTTCCCCTGCCAGTGATCTCTCTCTCCCTCTCTGTCTTGCTGAGACACACACACACACACACACACACTTTTGTGATAAAAATAACTACCATCCGTGAAAAGCTTTGGTGACTCAATTCACAGGTTAACAGTGGCTGGCTGCTTGTACATCCCCACTGCAAGAAAACAGGGGCCCTTAGCCAAAAATAAACCAAGCACTTACTCTTAAATTCACCTTCAACCAACCAATCACTATACAGCCAAACGTATATGAACACCTAAACAGTCCCTCCATATAGGATTGATGCACATCACAAAACCATGGGCATTAATGTGTTACTGTAAACGACTCCACTCTTTGGGGAAGGCTTTCCATAAGATTTTGGCACCTGGCTGCAGGGATTTGCTCCCATTCAGCCAGAAGAGCATTAGTGAGGTCGAGACACTGATGTTGGCCGGTAAGGCCTGGCTTACAGTCAGCGTTCTAGTCAGGCTGTAAAATTAACTTTTTTGTCCACCAGCCAAATGACTAGTGAATGTTCCCATTTTATCAGCCACTCAATAGATGACCATTGTTTTTTTGGCTGATGATTGAAGCAAATCCACCACCCACTTGCATATTTTATCAGCATTTGGCTGGTGGCGGGTGCTAATTTTGTGCCCTGGTTCTAGTTCATCCCAAAGGTGCTGGATGGGGCTGAGGTCAGCGTAACAAGCTGGGGAAATCATTTCCTCATGGACCTCACTTTGTGCACGGGGGCACTGTCACGTTAAAACAGAAAAAGAACTTCCCCTAATTTTTGCCACAAAAGCACACTGGAAGCACACTGTTGTCTAAAATATACAGTATATGTATGCTGTCGAATTAGGCTACATTAGTTCACTTGATTTGAACTAAAGGGCCTTGCCCAAACCATGACAAACAGTACCAGACCTAATGTGACTAGAACAGCTAGAGGGAAATGAATGAGTTGTAGCATCCTGAATAAAAGAATCCAGGCATAAAGCAATGTTATTGTTATGTTTGTCATATACAGTACTGTGCAAAAGTTTAGGCAATAAGTTCAGTGAACAGACACCGAAAAAAAAATTGGTGCGATCATGCTTTGTCTTTAAAATAGCACACAGTTTTTCAATGTATTCAGCAGGTAGGTTGTTCCTGCATCTTGGAGAAGTTGCCACAGTTCTCTTTGTAGATTTAGGCGCCTCAGTTGCTCCTGTCTCTTCATGTAATCCTAGACTGACTCGATGATGTTGAGATCAGGGCTCTGTGGGGGTCATACCATCTGTTGCAGGACTCCTTGTTGTTCTTGTCACTGAAGATAGTTCTTTATGACTCAGATAGTTCTTATGTTTGGGGTTATTGTCATGCTGCAGAATAAATTTGGGACCGATCAGACGCCTCCCTGATGGTATTACATAATGGGTAAGAATCTAAACATCTAAATTGCCTAAAACTTTTGCACAGTAGTTTGTGAGCTGTCAATCACAGATGCAGCTTGTACAGTATGTGTGAACCGGTGTGTCCTGTTTTTGGCAGCCTGTTTAGGACGGTGGGGCTGACTACAGAGGTGATTATGTGATTGAAAAAGGAGACTGGAGTGAAGCTGGGGCTGTTTTATTAAACGTTACAGAAATTAGATCTAAAGCCTCGAGTGTTGTCACAAAGATGGAAACACTAATGTCTACAATATCGCTGTATGATGTGGTATGAGGATTTCCGTTAACTGGAAATGAAAGGCCTTGCCCAAAACCATAACAAACACCCCCAGATCAAGCGTATGTTTACAGGGGTGTAATGTAATCTACACGTATCCACGTTGCAACCGCACTTTGGCAGCAGTGCTATGTTGCTGCCACCCGGGAGGATCTGGTAAAAGTAGGATGCATATGAGACAAATCAATTACCTTAATACACTTTAATTCAGATCTGTAGCTGAGGTGTAAGCTAACGTTTCATCCTGAGATCAGGGTGCAGCGCCCAAAGCTGCACAGACTCAACTGGCTGTAAAAGCAACTGCGTGCCTTTAATATCATTACTGTCACAGATAACCACACATGTCGTGTACTAACATCATCTAAACCCAGCTGCTTTGCTGCAAAAATGAAAACAATCACTTGAGCAGCTAGCTGACGCTGTCAAACTGTGGCTGCGGTAACGAGGCTAGCTCTCACCTGACAGGTTGCGTTTCCTTCCCTTACTGTTGCCGTTTTTGTCGTTGAAGCCCAACGTCTCCGTGACTCCGTCCTTGTCCTTGCTCTTCTCTGTTTTGGCAGCCTTCCTGTCCCTCTCTCTGTCCTCCTTCTCTTTCTCCTCTCCCAGACCTGTCGACAGCGAGTCCGCCATCTTCGCCGAACGGTCTGAGCTGCTGCCTGGGAGACTGACATCTGCGTCACACGCTCTGACGTCATCACGCATGTAGTTGCGTCGAATCGTCAGCAGGTGTCGCCAAGAGATCAGTGACTACATTTCACACAGTTGGTCGTGGATTGATTGATTTATTAACTGATTGATTCATTCATTCATTGATTTCCCCCTAAACATCTTTACAAAAACAAAGTACAACAACCGTTTGGCACACTTTACATAGATTCATTATAGGCAGGACAGATGCACACTGCACTTTACATACATACACTCATGTTTTATACTCTTCATGTTGTTCATACTCTTATATTGCTTTTATTATTTTTAATATTTATTTTCCTACTGCATTGTCCTAGAGCTGAAACCTAAGATGTGTAATAAGATGTAACATAAAGAACAAAAGGCAGGAAAATTACATATCAGAATGACAAATGACAGAAAAATATAATAATAGAGTAAAAAACAAACAAAAACTAATAATGAATGACTAAGTAAATAAATGAAATAAGATTTTTTAAATTATTTTTTATGTACGTGTATTTTTGCCTAATAATATAATCAAATTAATCAAATCTTTTCGAGTGGCAGGATAACAATCAAAGTAAGCAACAATGTTTTTGTTCCTTAACTGCATGCATTGCATTACATATTCCTCAAAATACCTCACAAACTTGAAAAAGGTTCAAATTCACAAACAGGCCTTTAAAAAGTTCATATTAATAACTCTTATTCTTTCTTACAAAATAGAGTTAATATCAATGTGAGTAAATCAGCCATTCCAGCTGTCACAGGGATATATTTTGTGAATCATTTTTATAAATGTATTTCTTTGACTTTGTTGGTAATAAAGATTTGAAAAGGAGTAAGACATGACATCATCATGTGCCATAGCTTCCTGTAGTTTCACTATTTTACTGCTTACATTCCTAAGCTGGTTGTAACATTTGATGCTCTGTCAGTTTAAGCTTCAGTGACTGACTGCAGCTCCATTTATCTCCATGTCTTAAATGCAATATGACAGGGAAAGACAGGGAATCTTTACTAGCAATAGTCATGCATATTCTCATATTCACAAACAAAATTACGGTTTATTCAATTACCACAAGCCAATTGCCACATTTTGTTTTTTTTCCGGTAATTCAGCTGTGGTAGCTGGTTGAAGTGAAGCTAAATTTTCAAAAGATTTAAGATTCAAGGAAACTTTATGACAACAAAATTGCAGTTGCATCTACAATACGGTGCCAGGTCACTAAAAATAACAATATAAAAGTATCAAATGGACAATTTAAAATAACAACTCAACAAGAGAGGCAGGCATTGACTAAAAATGACAAAATACTATTATGTATAAACACCACGATACAAATATGAAAATGCTGCAGTAGGTTAAATATCTTCATAAACGTTATAGTAACGTAGTAACAACAATGTGGAAGCGTACACTTGCTCTGTGCATGCTTCTGGGAATAATGTGACTTTATATACTGTCAGATTGTTGCAATTAATCATATTTTATAATCTGATTTGATGTTTAATTTGACAAATTGTAATCTGATAAACCAAATAAATGAAGTTGAGTGCAGTAAAAGTAGCATAAAATGGAAATACTCGAGTAAAGTAGGACCTGAATGAGTAAGTAAGGCATGCAAGAAACAAGATGAGATAAATGGAACCATATAACCTAAATATGCTACTACATGGTGAATGCT
Source organism: Scomberomorus guttatus (assembly GCA_038419695.1). NCBI lineage: Eukaryota > Metazoa > Chordata > Actinopteri > Scombriformes > Scombridae > Scomberomorus > Scomberomorus guttatus. Next base: position 10,718,440 of record CM076447.1, on the reverse strand, counting down.
CTAGCTTTGACCTTTAGGGTTACAATGGATCTCATCTGTCATTCCGACACAATTAACCATGCTGACATGATTTTATAGCTGCAGCCTCCCTAAGGTCACCAGTTAGTTGATACATTTCCAGCTCCAAAGGCCATGTTGCAAAGGTTAATGCATCTCCTGAATAAAGAGGAGAGCGTGTGTGAGTGTGACACACACACAGAGACACAGAGAGGGAGCAGAAACCAGGCGCACAGGGGCAGGGATAGAGTTTCTCCCCGGTAACGGATCCCTTTGACCACCATAGATTCAGTTTCTCCTCCCCTGTGACTCACACATCAACACAAGCCACATTTCACCAAGAAAAATAACATTTTTTCCCCCGGTTATGATTTATTTTTCTGGCTCAATCCACAGGATTAACTCATGGTGATTGCCGGGTGCGCTGCGCGGTCGCTGCCCGGCGTCGTGTTACCTCTCCCGGGGCACCATGGGCTCGTAAGATGCCTTCTCTGTGGAAACGGATAACGTTCTCGGTGGCCTCGGTCCTCTGTATCGGCTCGGTAGTCCTCTTGGTCGTGGCCCTGTCCACGGAGCGGTGGGTCACCGGACGGATCTTGTGTAAAACCGGGGCGGAGATAGTGAACGCGTCCCATCCGGAGCTGGACCAGTTCATCGGGGACATTTACTACGGCTTGTTTCAGGGAGGAAAGACCAAGAAGTGCGGGCTCGGGAAGAGGCGCTCCAAAATCTACAGTAAGATCAAATACAGCCTATAAACTGTCTTCCTCTCTGTCCATACTCATCAAGACATATGAGCCAAGCATCATAAGTAGACTCAAAAGTTCAATAATAGATAGCCATTCTGAAATAAATATAAACCATGGTCATAAATGGGGATATAAACCATGATACATCACTTTATTGTTTCTGTAAATCCCCATAGCCAATACTACTACATCAACAGCAATAGCTAATTGTCCTTGAGTCTACATGAATGTCTTTATCTTCAGTGAAAATGGCACATATAACATCTAACATGCATGCAGACGTAGTTCAACATATAATCATCACATAGAGAATTAAAGGTAATCAATAAATCAAACTTACACAGTCTAATGCTTCCATAAAAAACTGTTTTGAGTTTGAATATTTCACTGAGAAGAGTTGGAACAAGCTGATACTGAAGATATATGATGCTGTCACACATTGTGGAATAAGATGACTTCTCCAACCTTACAGCTACTTATAGGATAAGTTCACAGTTTCTCAAGTCAGGTGCCCCAAATGAACATTGAAGCAGGTTTCACTTGCTGCCATAAAACATTAGGTTCATACAATATTTCATATATATGTTACATTCTCTGCACATTAATGAAACAACATAACAACAAACTGGTCATTTTCCAATTCTGCTCTCTTGTCTGTGCCTGTAAATGAAACAAACATAAAAAGACATACTACATCCACATATATCCACGATCTTAACACTTACTCCCTAGTATCTGCACATGCATGTGTAGTGTATTGAAGACATTCTTTTTTTTAAGCTCTGCACAGCCAGGAACAATTAATCTGGTGGCCTCAGAGTGTGTTTCAGTCTCTCTCTCATCATCTTGACTCACAGGAACCAGCCGACAGGCCTGATAAAGTGTGTCTGTGTTTCTCTGTTTCTGTCCAGTTTTCCCAAAGCTTGTGCGGACGTTGAACGGCGGCCTTCACATGATAGTGATCCTCTTCCTGTTGGTGGCCGTGGGCTTTGCGCTGGTCAGTCTGTCTTTCTGTATTTACAACGCGCGCAAGGTTCCCTACCAGAGCATCAAAGGGCACAAAGGACTCTACCTGTGGAACTTCATCGCTGGTATGTCACCTATTTCTTATTTTGATTTCCTTATTTCTTCTCATCCCTCTTTTCTTTTCTCGAGTACAACCCCTTTATCCACCTTCCATGTGCTTTTTGAGCATTCCCCTCACTTCTTCCTTCTCTGTTTCCAGCTCTTTTCGGTGCCTTGGCCATGCTGTGTTTCCTGGCAGCCGTGAGGCATCACAGTCTGACCGAGCGGGTGGCCAACTATCGGGAGAACCTCTTTGTCCTTGTTGTGCTGGACGACAGCCTGGACATGTCCTTCTGGTTGGGCGTGGCCAGCATTGCGACTCACTTTGCAGTTTGCGGAGTGGTTGCCATGAGCCGGATAAAGTTGCCCAAACCGGAGATCAAGAAACCTGAAGAACCCACTATCTCTTCTCTGGACCTGCTCTACTGAAGAAGCAACATGTTAGCACTTATACATCACTAAAGGTTGGCCAGGGATGATCAGTGCAAACCACATGACTGACAGATAACAGACTGAAAGCAACACTGTGCCAGCACCTGTTTGCTTTGTGTGAGGACTTTTAGTTCAGTCACTTTATTATCCCAGATGGGAAACTTGACTTGCAGTCAGGGGCAAAAAGTAAGAAAACAACACAAGTACAAAAGACAAAAACAAAAAGTGCAAAAATGTGTCCTGTACATACAATATACAGAACATACTAATACAACAAAAGTAATGATTAGGATCACAGAAGGATCATGCACAGAGGAGGCAGAGACACTCGTGACACGTCTTCAGGCTTTGTGCCTTTTGTTTCTGTGCTGGTTGATATTTTCTGCTCCTAAAGGAATTAAAGGAAAGGTACACAGTTTTAACAAGCGTGTCAGTCAGGTGACAACAGTCAGGTGACCATATGAACATTAAAAAGAGGTTTTCTTTGCTGTAATCATTCCTCTTGTTAATACTGGCTATTAAAAGATCCCCTTCAAATGTGTTTTCAATGTAAGTGATGGGGGCCAACAGCATGTCCACACAGTCATTTTGTACAAAAATGCATTTAAAAGTTTATCTGAACCTTATATGAGGCTTCAGCAGTCTGAGTTAGTCATATCAAGTGGATATCTGCCACAGTGTTTCCCTGTTGAGCTGTGGTGGAAGTATAGTAACAAAAAGAGAGACTTTGGCACTAAAAAGACTGTAACGAAAGATATCTTGATTTCACTAATTTGGATGCTGAAGCTTCAAATTAGCTTCAGATAAAATTAAATTTTTGCACAGGAGGAAGACTGTGGATTTTGGCCCCCATCACTTACATTGTGAATGCATTATGAAGGGATCTCTTAATGGCCACTATGAACAGGAGGAATGATGATAGCAAGAAAAACCTATTTCAATCTTCATTTGGGCACCTGACAGACTCAAGTGTCCTGCATCATAAACTCCACTTCTGATCTCTGGACATCCTGCTGTATATACTGTATATTCTGTCTTTAGCTGCAATGTGTAAATATATGATTATTGTTTTCATTGCATGTATGGAATAGTGACACATTTGTCACTTAATGGTTCACATGATAAAGTCTAAGTAAATTCTTTGGTTGAGGGTGAATGTCAAGTCCCTTTCTGAGGGATTTGAAGTCAGTTTGTTGCAGTAATGATTTTTGGTTGCTTCTATGCATCATTGTTTGTATGATGTTGCCTAATTGGAAAAAGTCCAAATTATGATGCTTTGTTTTTCATTCAATTTTATTTTAGAAAATTGGACATAAAGTACTTAGTATGAAGGTTGAAATTAATATTTTTTGCATGTTGATAAAAGTCCTTGGTTTGGCCATTATTAAAGACGTTTATTATATGCAGTAGATTAGATACAGTACACTCTCCTGTGTTTAAATGGCTGCATGACTTTAGAAGGACGAGAAAGCTCTTCTCTCTTGAAGATGGTTCCTCTATCCAGGCAAACTGGTGCTGGATGCAAGCAAACCTCTGACAAACACATATTTATTGTAGATATAAGACATCAAATAAACACATACATACAGTACATGTTTTCTCTTCTTTGTTTCTTGTGGATTTTATGACTTTCTGAGGCCCCAAAGCTTTGTCTTTGCTCTTTTATATTCTCTCTACAGTATATGATATCCTCTCACCCTCAAAAAATGAAAATGCAGATCTCAACTGGGTGACAACTGACTTTATTTTAATCTTCATCTAGTATGAAGACAATCTGTCATATTTACAAGAGGAGAAAAATAAGATAAACTGTCAGCTGTCAATCAAATTTACATTTACAGTTTTAACACACCTGTTCCGCCAGGTGGCGACAAACCACTGCGGTGTGGCCTGTAGACCTGCCTGGTTATTAGAAAATCTGTGGATTTACTTAAGATTAACCATTACATACATACACATTACATAGCAATAAAAACACTCTCAGTTAAATTCTTTAAGCCTGAAATTATATGACTTTTCCTAAAGTGGCCCAGAATACACAAAAATGGAAATATTTCAACATTAGGGCGAGTTGAAAGGTCAAGGTTTAAAGTATATCAGAGTGTGGAGACAGTGTTGAAGGGAGGAAATGGTTATTTAGTTTTTTGAGGACGACTGGACTGGAAAGACGAGAGAGAAAAAAACCTGAAGGTGGCAGGAATGCAACATCATGAATGCCAACTGCCGTAAAACCAGAAGAAGAAGAAGGTTGTCGCGTGTTGGTGACGTATAAAGGACGCGCCTCTGTCAGCTCGGTCGGCTGCATCCACATGAACACGACCTTTAAATCTCTGAATAAGTGAACTGTTCCGTGGTTATTTATGTTCTTCAGATGACGATGCTTCTTCTGAGGAGAGCCGTGCTGACGGCGGCGCGGACAAACCACTGCAGGTCATTTTCTGCCTCACAGAGTCACCAGAAGGACAGAAAAGTGAGTAACAACTGACAGTTACATCAGCGACTCATCCAACACTTCACACTGTGTTTCAGAGATCTGAGCGTCTGTTTCACTCTCTGGCATCTCTTCTCTCTTCATCATGACCGTGTGTGTGTGTGTGTGTGTGTGTGTGTCTGTGTGTCTGTGTGTCTGTGTGTCTGTGTGTCTGTGTGTGTGTGTGTCTGTGTGTCTGTGTGTCTGTGTGTCTGTGTGTGTGTGTGTGTGTGTGTGTGTGTGTGTGTGTGTGTGTGTGTGTGTGTGTGTGTGTGTGTGTGTGTGTGTGTGTGTGTGTGTGTGTGTGTGTGTGTGTGTGTGTGTGTCTGTGTGTGTGTGTGTGTGTGTCTGTGTCTGTAGGGTCTGGTGCTGGGAGTGTTTGAGAAGGAGGGAGAGGAGGGCAGCCTTCATCTGACAGAAGCCGCTGCAGGTTTTGACCAAACTCTGTCTGGGAAACTCTCTGAACTGCTGAAAATGTGAGTGTGTGTAATGTCTGTAAACTGACATGCAAAGAGAGATGCACCAATATTGATATTGACAAGCCACATATTTTAATTTTAATGGATCAAATCTGGATGGTTGCGTTGATAAGTCATGATAGCAGCTATATCCAGAGGCGTTTCTAATATTCAGTCTTTTTTATTTTATCGATATCGTGATATGAGACTAGATATCGTCTTAGATTTTGGATATGGTAATATCGTGAATGTAAGTGTTGTCTTTTCCTGGTTTGAAAGGCTGTATTACAGTAGAGTGATGTACTTTTCTGAACTTACCAGACTGTTCTAGCTGTTCTAATATTTGTCTTCAAAATCTCATTATGTAAATATTTTGTGAAAGCACCAATTGTCATCCCTACAATATTGGTGCAATATCATTATCGAGGTATTTGGTCAAAAATTTAGTGATATTTGATTTTGTCCATATCGCCCAGCCCTACTTTATTTATGTAGCACTTTTCAAAACAGGTTCCAAAGTGCTTTACAGTAATCTAACCAGGATGAAATGAATGCATGAATTACTGTTTCTAATAAATATGAAATATAAGATATAAGGCAACACACTTCAATACACAGCAGCACAAAGAGCCTCCAACACCTCCCTAAAATATTGAGCTTGACAGTTTATTCTTGACTGCGCAAACAGAAGTTGACATAACAATCTCCACTCAAAGTCCTGTTTGTTCTGTATTAGTTTTAGCTCATAAACTGAGTGTATGTTGTCTGAAATTAAAGTTAAATAAAAGTAGAAATTCAATTGAGAAACAGTATAAAGATAAAATAACTGAGCATGAATTTTTACCTAATCAGACAGTAACTTCGTCACATGGACACAACAATTCTGTAAATTCAATATTGCTGTAAAACAGTGCTGATCACTCACAGTGGTACCAAGATTGGGTATAACACATTCTATTCCAGTTATATACAGTCTATGATGCTTATCCTCACTGAATATATCATCATATTGCCTAACTCAGTTTATTTGGCAAAGTTGGGAATTGAGATTTTTGTGGGTTTTATCTTCTAGGATTGCAGTGTGTCACTTATTACAGCTGTCAAATAAATAACAGAACAAAAGCATCATGGTTGTTTTTAAGTGCCAGGAAAGCCTAGCATGTTTTGCACATGAAATTCTAAAAGATGGAGAATGGAACATATTTGATACTCATTAGTAAAGCACTGTTTGATAGACCGGATCATACCTGTGCTGATGATTAAACTGATATCGGCCAGACGTGACAGATCCTTATTAAACACTTATTTCCTGTTGTAATAAAATTCTAACAAGGATTTTTTTATAAACCTTCAAGCACAGTAAATTATTAAAATGTGCACAAGCCTACAAAGAAGTATGAATATCCCCATTTAAAGTTGAGAATAACAGAAGAAGAATGATCCCAGTTAGTTAAACAGACTTTTTTGTTGAGCAAGAAATGAAGCACTGTTATTGGATTGGTACTGGTCATTACCCGAATTTCAGAAATTGGGTAAAGAAAAGGTAGGATCAATGCAAAAAGGTGCATTTCTAATTGATATGAAGCAACTGTGGTGTTTCTGACAGATTTTTATACTGATGCCCATTTTCTGTCTGGTTTTATTTAATATTTTCCAGTTCTGGACCACCTCTCAAGAAAGGCAAAAGCAGAATATTTTATGGAATCCACAAGGTAACAAGGTGTGACATAAGATTCAGAAAGCTCATGACACGACAACATCAGCGTAATATAATCTTCTCTGTGTCTTCTCCAGGACTTCCCGTGTGTAGCAGTGGTTGGGCTGGGTAAGAACAATGCAGGTGTGTGTGGGACTGAGAACTGGGACACCAGCAGGGAGAACATCAGACAGGCCGTATCAGGTGAGACACAATGACCTCTGTTTGTCTTAGTGCTGGTTACATGGAGGATTTGCTTGTACCTGGCTGATATCTGTGTATTTTCCTGTGTGTGTGTGTTCAGCTGGCTGCCGCTTACTTCAGGACCTGGAGGTGAACCTCGTGGAGGTGGACGGCTGCGGTGATGCTCAGTCAGCAGCAGAAGGCGCCGTTCTGGGTTTGTTTCAGTACGACCAACTCAAATCCAAGAAGAAGACCAAAGTAACACCGCAGCTTCACGGAAGGTAGACTGACTGAAATGTGGGACACACTGAATTCCATAGGTCTTCGACGCTTACAGATAAACGCAGCGTCATGCTTTTGTATATGTGTCTGTGTGTAATTACTCTTAGTGCTGACGTGGTCGGATGGGAGAAAGGAGTCGTGTATGCAGAAGGCCAAAACCTGGCACGTCTGCTCATGGAAGCTCCAGCCAATCACATCACTCCTACCGCTTTTGCCAACACTATTGAGGAGAAATTAGCACCACATGCTGAACGAGTCACAGTCCAAAAAAGGTTTGTTTATGACTGACTATGTTTGTCCTGAGTCAGACAAAAAGAAATAGACACATAGAAAGCATTTTCTGGTTATCTATCTGCCTAAATAACACGTGGACTATCTCAGTTTGTCACAGTAATGACATGTATGTAAGCATTTGTACTCCTTAATTAAACTGACTATTATAGTTTTCACTGTGAGAGTAAGTTGGTTTACTGTATGTGTCTCACCCAGATACTGGGCTGTTTTTGACTACATGGGGCAAGAAAAATATACTGTATATTATGATCATTTATTGTATAGTATCTGCAGGCTTTGAGCAATTATTGGAGTGAAAACTTTCAGTCCATCGTAGCATTGTCCTTTTTAAAGGGGATTACAGCTCTTGGGGAGTACTACTGCATGTGTTTAAAAAAGTTGTATAAAGCCTGTTGTTGCTCCAGAATTAGCTGCACAGAGTCTGATAAATTACCTCAAGTGATGTCACTTGAGTCAGTGTCAGCTGTGGCTGAAGACTTTTTTTAAAATGAAGAAGAAAAAAGAAGAAGAAGAAAAAAACGGAGGTGGAGTTAGAAAGAAGTGAGGTTACCAGACCTCTGTAGTATGCTCCTTATCTCTGCTTGAGGCTAGCGGCCTGAGGCTACATTAGCTGCTATAGCTGCTAGTTATAGTGCAATGCTAAATCAGAGGAGTACTCTTTTAGGATGACATCACTGTTTGTTTCAAGAGATCATTTTTTGTGGTCTGGAGGGCAGATAAAGGGAAAGAGTTTTTGTTGTGGAAAAAAAAATCATCTGCCTTTGCAGATCCCAGGCTTGGATAGAGGAGCAACAGATGGGAGCGTTCCTCAGTGTGTCTAAAGGTTCAGAGGAGGCCCCCGTCTTCCTGGAGCTCCATTACAACGGTTCCCCTGACAGTACGCAGGCCCCGCTGCTCTTAGTTGGCAAGGGCATCACCTTCGACAGGTAAACCATAATAACACAGGCTCTGGCTCCCTGCCGTCATCACACTTCAGTGATCAGTAAGACATCCATTAGACTATACTCTATCTGTGTGTCTGTAGTGGCGGTATTTCTCTGAAGCCGTCTTCTTCTATGGATGCAATGAGAGCTGATATGGGCGGAGCCGCCACCGTGTGCTCGTCCATCGTCACGGCAGCGTCTCTGAAACTGCCAGTCAACATTATTGGTGAGCTTTGTGATGCTAAATACCCTCATTCTAACATATGTTTTCTATCATACATGATGTTTTAATAACTTTGAATTACTGTGGATGTAATTATTCTGATAGAAAGAAATACTTTAATGTTAAAGTGAAAACAGATCTCTCAGCCTTTGTTTCTGCTCCTTATATCGATCAGGTCTGGCTCCTCTATGTGAGAACATGCCCAGTGGAAAGGCTACTAAACCAGGTGATGTTGTCACGGCCAAGAATGGAAAAACTATCCAGGTAGGTGGCCTCATGAAATGTGAAAATTACAGCTAATAGTTGGTGATGTGGCTTTGTACTGTATGTGTGTGTTCAGATAAATAGGTATCGTTATTATTTACCTCCACATACAGGTTGATAATACAGATGCAGAAGGCCGACTGATCCTCGCTGACGCGCTCTGTTACGGACACACCTTCAACCCCAGAGCCATTGTCAACGTCGCTACGCTAACAGGTGGGAAAGCTGTATTGATCCCACAGCTACTACTTCTCCTGTAGTATTACTATACAAGATGTTGCACTTTTAACTAATAAGGCTCATAATCAATAACTGCTTCTGGAGTGTTTGTGACACCAGAATAATATAAATGAACACATAAGGCTGTCACTCAATAGAATTTCCCTAAATGTGGGTTCATGTAGCACTGATGGTCACCAACATTGTAAAATCAGCGAGTTACCTGTCAGTCCACATGACTACATGATTACACCTCATGGTTTGTTTGTAATAAGTCAGAATTCAAAGACAATAATCCTTTTTTTTCGTTGGTATGGAACAAATAAACTAGACTTTAGGTGTGAAAGTGACCTCAGGAGGCTTTGTTGCATGATTAAAATATGGAAAACAGGCCATTAAGTAAACATTAAAATGTGGCTTCTTCTGTCTCCAAGGTGCGATGGATGTCGCTCTTGGCTCAGCAGCAACTGGAGTGTTCACAAACTCTGACTGGCTCTGGGAGCAGCTGCACAAGGTAGTGTGTATGCACAATAAAAACACACACATCTCAGTCTCTCAGCTCCTGTGTTGACGAATCGTGTGTGTGTTTGTGTGTAGGCTAGTGTTGTGACAGGTGACAGAGTGTGGCGGATGCCTCTGTTCCAGCACTACACCAGACAGGTGACTGACAGCCAGCTGGCTGACCTCAACAACATCGGCAAGTACAGCCGGTACGTATCTCATCTCTCTACACTCACGCCTGCAGCTCCTGCTAGAGGCATCAGAGGAGCAGAGGAGTGTATTCATGCCTTTTTATTTACCCGCATCTAACTGAAGAGTCTGTTTTCTTTCTTTCTTTTCTCTAGTTCTGGCGGAGCGTGCACAGCAGCTGCATTCCTGAGAGAGTTTGTCACATCTCCTCATTGGGCTCATTTGGACATTGCTGGAGTGATGAGTAACAAAGATGAAGTTCCCTACCTGAGGAAAGGCATGTCTGGAAGACCAACACGTACGCTGGTGGAGTTTGCAGCCGGGTTGGCCCACCATGGCTAACAGGAAAAAAAACAAAACGGTCACATCATGAGCTCCCTTTCTTCCAAGATTCACCAGTGATCTCTACATGGACAAAGAGATAGAGGACCAATGGCCACATTTCAAAGTCCATGCACAATTGAACAGTATAGTTTCCTCAGAATAACTAAAATAATTGTGGCAGTGATTCATGGCTATATTTTGCCAAATAATTTTAACAGAGCTTCAGTGTTTACATACTGAAAATGCATTGTAAGAGATTTAATATAAATTCTTTCTACACTGTTGTGACTTCAGCTAAATAAAGTACTAATGCTCTGTTTGTAGTAGTTTGCATAATTTATATGTTGTATGAATACAATCTATAAGACTTTTAAGTACGTGTGTGACCTCTTTTGTTGTTTCTATGGCTTTGTTGTCAATGTGCAATGGGTGTGCGTGTGGCCAAAAGTATGTGGACACCTAAACATTGCACCCGCATGTGATTGTTAAACATGGCCTTCAATATGCTGGTAAAACAACCTCAATTCTTCTGTGAAGGCTGACCACAAAATTTTGGAACCTAGCTGGAGGGATTTGTTCTCATCCAGCTACAAGAGCATTAGTGAGGTCGGCCACTAATGGGATGTTGGGTGATGAAGGTTTGACCCACATCCTAAAGATGTCGGATGGGGTTGAAGTACGGACAATGCAGGCCAGCTGAGTTCATCCACATCAAACTGACTCTGACCTTGCGTTGTGAACAAGGGTATTTTCATGTTGAAGGGGGGGGGGGGGGCTCCCCCAAACTGTTAAATGGAGTTGAAAGCACAGTATTGTCTGAAAAATTATATGTTTAAAATTTCCCTTAATTGTAATGCCATGAAAACCAGCTCCCAAAAAACAAAAGCATGTACACAACGTGTCCACATACTTTTGACCATAATGAGCAGCTACAGTGGGGGTCAGCAATTAGTTTTAACCATGGGCCAGTTTTTTTTTTTTTCAGGAATTTTCATTAGAGGGCTGTTAAATAAAACCATGGCTAAAGTTGTGGAATTAAAACAGTATCTCAGTTTCGACCAAAAGTTCCAGGTACTTTGGAACCAGAGGAACTAATGTCAGGAACTAAACTTGGAACTAAAAGTCCCTGTTGTGCAGTCCTGTTTGTGTTTCCACCACATCTGAGAAACCAGCTAGATCATGCAAATTAGACCCATGAGGAATTAAAAAAATGACAGCGGGGCTCGAAACAGCATTCGCACATGAGGAAAAACAAAACCAATTTGTCCTGTTGTTTGTTTGTTTGTTCCTGAAAAGGTTTTTAATCCCTGGGAAAAGTTCCTGCTAGTGTTCCAATTCGTGTATTCAAATTTTATTTCTGGTCTTTTAATTAGACTTAATTTCAGCAGCACACACTGTTCAAATAGCACAGCAGTTGTGATGAAAATTTGTGATATAAACTATGAAAGTAAAAACTTCTGCTGTCATCAGGAGGCCAAATATACTGTATTTGCTGGAGGGCCACATTTGGCCCACGGGCCAAACATTGACCTAACCAATCTCACTCCTGCCTAAACACTAACCAACCCAATCAACGAAGGCAACGAGTATTAGCCAATCAGAGACAGAGTAGGGCGGGTCATGACTTCGCCATCCTAGGGCAAAAAAGGCCTACAGTAAATATCCGGCTTTGTGCGCATGCGCGGACCGAGTAGACGGGGAAAAAAACAGATGAAGATGGCATCGTCCATGAGTGGGATGTTTCCCGGTCAGCAGCCGCCTCCTGCACATCCCGTTGGGGGTCCCGGTGGACCGGGCCAGCCAGGCTTCCCCGGTACCGCTGCCAGGAGCCCGGGGAGCAACACGCTGGTGGATGAACTGGAGGCTTCCTTCGAGGTAGAAAGCTAATGAGCTACCTGCTGTTAGCTGTGTGTGCTAACTGTTGTTAGATCATTTATCTAGCTTAGGTGAAGTTTAAAGTTTCCTTTGCTAGTTTTTGTAAAATAGTGCAGCCTCTCGATATATGAGAGCTTTCAAACACGTTTCTTATTTCACAATGGCTTTGTTGAGTAAACAATTACACGTTAAAATAAAAGAGCTAACGTCAACGCTAGCGTTAAGTTATTAGCAGCTTGGTTTACAGCTCATCCTTGAGACTCCGTACACCTTAAACCTCCTTCATGCTCCTTTTCCATCTCCTAAAGACCTCTGTAGTCAGTCTCTCCCCTCATAATCCAGACACCAAAAACAAGACGGTGTGTATCTGTGATTGACAGCTGACAAAGCCTTGCTGGCTGTATGTTAACTGACATTACTGAACCCAGTATAACATTACTTATCATAACAATAACAGGATTGTATCTGATTTCTTTTACTTGTGATGCTACAGCCCATTTATTTCACCACCACCATAGTAGGCGGCGGTGGTGGTGGTGTACTGGAGTGCACCACCTGTACTGTACTGTACTGGTGGTGCACTCCAGTACACCACCACCGCCGCCTACTATGGTGGTGGTGTACTGGAGTGCATTATATTGAAAGGCGTTGCTAAGATTTTGTCCACCCCATTAACACACATGAGGAGGGTAAAATATTAGAAACACAATATACGTAATGCTCTCCAGTACACCACCACCACCCACTACGACCGTATAAGTTTCATAAAAGTAGAATTTATGGTAGAGCTGCTGCATTGGATTGTATTAGATTGCACAGGTGTTCCTAATAAAGTGGTCTGTGAGTGTATATTAGCATTACATTCATTATAAGTCACAGAGCTAAGTACTCATTTCCCTAAGAGATAAATACTCTGCAGTGTTTGAAAATCCCAGAAAGTCGTATAACAACACTTACTATTGTTCTGAAGGTATTTCCAGAAACAGAAAAAAAAATTCACTTATGTCTCTCTCTGCGTTCATTCTTCAGGCATGTTTTGCATCTCTGGTAAGCCAAGACTATGTTAATGGGACCGACCAGGAGGAGATTCGAACTGGTGAGTGAAGTCTGGTATTTCTTTGTTGTTTTATGTTAGTTTTAGTTTATCTGGTATTGTAGTCTGTATATTAAATATCTTTTTTTGTCTGTTGTTCGCAGGTGTGGACCAGTGCATACAAAAGTTCCTGGACGTGGCCCGACAGACAGAGTGCTTCTTCTTACAGAAAAGGCTTCAGTTATCTGTGCAGAAACCAGAGCAGGTGGTGAAAGAGGTGAATTATTACACTGACCTGAGTTCACTGGTATTGCCCTTTTTTCTCTGACCTGCGTTAGTGAAACACCGTCAGGGTTGACATAATATTTGTTTTTCTGTCCGTTTGTTAATGCGCTTTCTCTCTTCTCACGTACAGTTTATTTTTCTTCTCACTCCAGGATGTGACAGAGTTACGTAATGAGCTACAGAGGAAAGAATTGCTGGTTCAGAAGCACTTAACAAAACTGCACCACTGGCAACAAGTGCTGGAGGATGTGAGCGTTCAGCATCGCAAACCCACAGACCTTCCTCCTCCTGGACCGCTGGCCTTTCTGGAGCAGGCCTCGGCTAGTTTGCCCCCTGCCCCTTTAAAACCAAATTAACACACTAAAGGTACAGTCACATTAATCTTCTGTTATAAATGAATATTAAGCAGAGCAATCACAAACTGTAAACAGTATGTGGGAGCAATGTTTGTAGTCTGGTAATATTTCTAGATATTCCATTTCTGAGCACATACGCTGGGTTAAAGTTGAACTGCTCAACTCTGACTCGCAAATCTGCTGCAGCCAGCTGGAGATCGCACCGAAACAGGAAACACACGTTTCAATTGAAATGAACGGGAGACAGAGTGAAAATTCACAGGATGGAAGTGTAATGTGACTGTACCTAAACTCTGTATTATGAACTGGGGAATAGTTTTCTGAGGGAAATCATGATACAGATTGTTTTACTTCAACTTTTTTCAGTATTTTGATATGTGTAAATATTTCTTTTGCTGATTTTTTAACTGTAAAAATAAAATAAACTTTTGTTAGTCTTTTGAAATTGGACAGAACTCTTGTTTATGTTTTTCTCTTGTATTACAGTGCATTCATTTGTTGGGATTTAGAATAAGGTCAAGCTCTTTAATTTAATTTAAAGGGGCATTCCACCAATTTTACACATGAAGATCAGTTAAACGGTCATGGGTAGTACTGCTCATTATGAGCTTTATGAACTCTGGGAAAATAACAGTAACAATGTCCTCAGGGTTATCTCTAAGCCAAGACTGAGCTGCCTGACAGCCTGTTGTCTCTAATGCATTCAGCGTCTTCACACCAGAACAGACTTGTTCTACGCAGCTTCACAGCTATCGTCTGTCTGCTGTCATTACAGCCAGGCAGAAATCTTCACAGATGGGCTCTGGGGACAAAGCTTTTTGCAAACCAGGGGTCTATGGGATTTTAAGTCAAAATACTGAGTCACAATTTTTACTTTGTCTGTATTTTGAGGTACTTGTACTTTACTCTAGTATTTCCATTTTATGCTACTTTGCACTTCCACTCCACTACATTTATTTGACAGCTTTAGTTACTTTTCAGATGAAGATTTGACACAATGGAAAATATAACAAGCTTTTAAAATACAACACATTGTTAAAGATGAAACCAGTGGTTTCCAACCTTTTTGGCTTTTGACGTCTTACAAAAAGCAGTGTGTAGTCGAGGTCACATTTCAGGTGTCTGAGTTGTTAACAGCTCCAACAAATAGTGATTTTTCCCTCTAAACTTCTCACATGGTTTCATATACAATTGATTGATACAATATTTCAAGATTAGAGAAAAAGTCCAAATAAACAAAGTAACTGATTTGTGTCCCAGAACTTTGTTTATTCTTCTCTCCTCTCCCAATAATCACAGATTTATCTGGCGACCCTTTGGAGGGGCCCGACCCCTAGGTTGGGAACCACTGAACTTAACTGTATATAAAGTAGTTGAAACTAGCTCCACCTCCAGCAGCTACAACAGTAACATGCTGCTTACACACTGATTCTTCATTAATAATCTAATGATGTCATATATAATAATATATCAGTCAGAGGGACCAAACATGTACTTTTACCTTAATACTTTAAGTACATTTTGCTGCTAATACTTATGCACTTTTACTTAAGTAGGAATTTCATGCAGGACTTTTACTTGTAATTGAGTATTTTTACATTGCTGTACTTTCACTAAATGATGAGTACTTCTTCCACCACTGCCGGCTGGTCAGCCCCCTCCTCGCCTGACAGCAGCCGGCTCCTCCCCGCTCAGTCTTCCACAGCTAGAGGGAGACAGTGCTTTCTTGCGGGACGCCTTGACTGCTCAGAGGACCGTCTTTGCCGACATGTCCTTGTTTGTGCGTTTTAATCAGCGATTGGAAAATAACAGGTAGCCTTGTCCGTCCGCCTCTCGCACCCATATACACCCCAGGAGGGAAGAGGAGGGGAGGGGGAAAGCAGAATAAAAATAAACCCGCTTTGACGCGGCGGTCGGCGGCTTCCCTGCGCGTTTTTCAGCCGACAGAAGAAGCAGTCCGCTGGGTACAACAGCCGGGTTGAATCGCAACGTGTTTGTACTGAGTGTCACCGCAGTCGGGCTGTGTATTTATATGAAACAGGCTGCTTTAATGGGTCTGCCGTCAGCCCGTCTCGCCGCCTCTGGACAGATGATCGCCGTGATTCACGCTTGAATTTAGACCCACTAAAAGACGACATTGTGGATATGGAATGGTGCATGCCGCTGGGCCAAGTTTTCAGCCTCTGAAAAACACCGGAATCATGGACAGTCATCCGCTGTAAGTGCAAAAAAACAGTGTGTATCTCTGTGTGTGTGTGTGTGTGTGTGTGTTGACGTTCCCCAGTGGCTGCTTGACTGATGGTGCCGCATTGACAGAGACAGCGGCCAGCCGGTGTGGCTTGCTCGCTGGCCGGGGACAGATACCGAGCCTGTCCGCCGCCACCGCCGCCGCCGCAGCAGCAGCAGCAGCAGCCGGATCATGTTGTAACATCATGTTTGTTGGGATAACGGAGGTGTTTTTGTTTGTGGCACGGAGGATGTGTGTTTAACTGCTATGCAGCCATGTGTGTGTGTGTGTGGGTGTGTTTGTGACAGCAAACAAGGGCCACGTGATTTTGCCATGAGCAGCATGATCATATGTAAGTGTCGGATGCGTTGGTTGCATGTTGTTAGTGTGTTTTGTGCAGTGATGGAGGAAGTATTAAAGTTGCAATACTACACTGCAAAAATACTCCATTACAAGTTAGAGTCCTCCATTATGATGTGAAGGTATATGGGAATAGAGAGGCAAACCACACACACACATTTTTGGGAAGATTCTGGACATTGTGGGATATGCAATACCTAAGTTATGCAAAGTTATGTACCTTGGACATATAAACAATTGTGTCATTGATAATGATAATGGTATTTAACCATGATATTATTGATCACAAGCAAGAAGGCAATAACAAGACTGAACCCCCTGCTATAGAACAAAGATTAGGAATTATAAGAGATTTATACTATGGAAAAAATGATCAGCCTAGAGTGAGATAAAATGTTTTTGTTAATAAATGGAAGAAAGTGATGATTTATGACACAGTGGAAGATGCTGATGGACTAACTGATGTCTACATTTCAAGATACTGGTTATGTATATGACCTTTTTAGTCAATTAACATTTGTAACCATGGCTGATCTGTTTTGGTTTCATGTTTATTTTGTTTGCTTTTGTCTTCCTTTTCTATCTTTCTGGTTGTAAAAAAAAAAGTCATATGTTAACATAGCCAACACTTTTGGTTATAAACACAAACAAAAACTCAATAAATATTAGAGTTTCAAAAAGAAATGTTAAAGTGTAATCAGCAAAATGTAGGCCTGCTTAAAGCAAGATTTAAGTTCTCAATGCAGTCTTATATATTACATATTAGATTATTACATTATTATTATTACTGGTGCTTTCATGTGGAAGTATTTAGTTGGTCTATAAAATGTCAGAAAATCGTGAAACAGGTCGATCGCTGTTTCCCAAAGCCCAAAATGATGTCCTCATATGTCTTGTTTTGTCCTGACCAGCAGTCCACAACCCAAAGATACTCAGTTTACTGTCATAGAAGACTAAAGAAACCAGAAAATATTCACATTTCAGAAGGTGGAACCAGAGAATTTTGGCTTTTTTCTTCTTCTTTAAAAATGACCCCAAACAATGAATCGATTATCAAAACAGTTGGCGATTAATTCAGTAGTTGACAACTAATCAATGAATCGACTAATCCTTGCAGCTCTAAACTAAAACTGCCAAATAAATGCAGTTAAAGTATTTATTTAATCTAAATGTAACTAGGAAATCTGTTGAGATGTATTATCTGTTTTACAGGGAGACCTGGACAATAATAAAGGTTATTTTTGGTATAAAATGAAACCAGAAGTGCCAGCATCTAAAATTTGTACTTAAGTAGAGTACTGAGTTACCTTCCACCAGTGGTTTTAGGTATGATAGAGAAAGGCCAAGTATTGATTACTGATATTTGTGTACTTGTTGTTTTATTAGCTAAAGATGTTCAACATCTCCAAATTCAAGTTTACACCCATTGGTCAGGTCAAGGCTGTTTTATCAACCAGGCAAAGTGGGCAACTGTCTCAGGGACCCTAAAAACTCCAGATTCACAGTGTATCAATTGGTTTTGGTGATTTGATTAATTGCTAATTTGTTGCACCACTTTTGCACATTATTAGCTGATGTTGTCCCCTAAAATCTCATCTTAAGACCTTAATTATCAGTTTATATTGTGCTCTCATGGTGCATATTCCTAAATAAAGAGGTGTTTAATCAAATTGACTCAAACTAATGGATGTGCACAGAAGCTGGGGTGTTTGTGCATATAATAAAGCTGCTATGTATAGTCTGCTGGGTGCTCTGCACTTAACAGTAAGTTGGAAGCGAAAGGGTGCATTAACACTGCACAGAGGGGTCGGGGTGCGGTGTCAATAGGAACATCTTTTCCTTGGGGCCGAGGTACACCTTCACAGTCTAATGCAATTAATCCTACCGTCATTAAGAGTATAGTGGTCAGTTTTTGTTGAAATGGTGTTTCTAATATTTTACCCTACTGTACACCTCAATACTGAGGTCGCTCTGAACATCTTCTGGAAACAAAGCAACATCTCAAAACCAAAACCACATGGCTAGAAACTTTTCTTGTAATTGAATGAAAGGCTGAATTGACACTTTTCACTGTGAAGTGACTAAATCACAGCTTTAAACGCAGCTACAGTGTTGACTCACATTCAGTTTCATGCCAGAGCAGCATTTGTCATGTCCTAATCAATCATATCCCTGTCAACTTGTGACCTCTGTTTCTTAATGTAGTTTGTCCAAGTTTGGTGTCTATTGTAAGATTTTTTGTGTATGCATCCTTTAACATATTCAGAACAATTCAAATTTTCACAAGTGCACCTGCAGATCGAGTTCTTCATAGGTGACAAATGCTGCAAACTGACATTCAACCTGCTGCGATGCACCCAAATTGATCGATACAGTAACTGATAGATAACGCCATTGTGCATGAGATTCCTGATTGGCTGGCAGGTGCTCAAGACACCTCAAAAAATATCCATTAAACAGTTTAAAGGGTTGGTTCACCTAAATTATAAAAAGCATACTTTCTCACATAGTAGTGGTTGTGATGCTGTGAGCACCGCAAGCAAAATTCCATTGATTTCTTGAGTAGAGCTTCAACGATTAGTCGATAAATCGATTAGTTGATCGACAGGAAATTAATTGGCAGATATTTTTGATAATTGATAGTTTCAGTCATTCTTTTAGCAAAAATGCCAAAAATCTGGTTTCAGCTTCTCAAATGTGATGATTTAATGCTTTTCTTTGTCATTTACGGAAGTAAACTGAATATTTTGTGGGTTTGGATTGTTGGTCAGACAAAACAAGACATCTGATGACGTCACCGTTGTTATAAAAGTCATTTTTCCAGAGCTGCAACAATTAGTCCATTAATTGATTAGCTGATTGACAGAAAATTAATCGACAACTATTTTAATAATGGAATAATTGTTTTTACTTTTTAAGCAAAAATACCAAATATTTAATGGTTGCAGCTTCTTTTTTGACATTTTATAGACAAAACAATGAATCGATTAATAGAAATAAAATCGTCAGATTAATCCATATTAATGAAAATAATCTTTAGTTTGCAGCTCTATATTGGAGTGGAGGCAGAAATCTCAGAGACAAATATCTCAGTATTTGGACAAATAAAACGAAAACTCTCTGCATAACTACAGAGAAAGGAAAGTATGTTTTGGTAATTTGGGTGAACCAGCCCTTTAAACGGTAAACAGCTGCAGTTATACAGGGCTTTTATACAAAGCGCTGTACAATGTTTCTGCTGCTCACTCACCCATTCACTCACA
Organism: Scomberomorus guttatus; assembly: GCA_038419695.1. Taxonomy (NCBI): domain Eukaryota; kingdom Metazoa; phylum Chordata; class Actinopteri; order Scombriformes; family Scombridae; genus Scomberomorus; species Scomberomorus guttatus. Next base: position 10,698,772 of record CM076447.1, on the reverse strand, counting down.
CACCCAGTGAGCACCACGCAGGGTGCTGGTGCAGCCATCAGGAACAATTTGGGGTTAAGTGTCTTGCCCGAGGACACTTTAACATGCGGACTGGAAGAGTCGGGGATCAAACCACCGACCTTCTGATTAGTGGATGAGCCACTCTACCTCCTGCCGCTAAATCAGGGTATAATAAACTGAAGGCACCAATAACAACAGTATTTGCTAATTGCTACAGTTCCTCCTCGCTAACAGTTAAACCAACTCTCACTGGTGAAACAGACGTAGCCATAATGGTTTCATCTGAACACAGCTTCTCATTTTTTAAAGTGGGCAGCATATATGAATGATAATACACTCTGAGATGTTCTGTTATAGAAACAGATATTCATATATCAGGACACCTCGTGGTGTATTATCACATTCGTGCCTTCCTCCTGTATGTAAAGGAAATCATCTGTCCTCTTAGTTATTGTCTGTTTATATCTGTGCATGTCTGTGTGCTTGCTTTACGTATGTGTGTCTGTATCGTCTGTCTCAGGTGTACTAGACTTTGTCCACACGCTCTGGACAAAGAAGACGGAGTCGAGAGGCAAGGTCCTGTCACTCTCAACCCTCGGCACATGAGGAAGGCGTTCAAAGTCATGAACGAGCTGCGCAGGTAAATTCTCTCTTCATTTCTCTGTTTTCTCGTCATCCTCAAATCCTCTGTGTGCTACCGTCTAACTTTATATCTTGTCTCCATCTCATACACGCGTGTACAGCCAGAGCTTGTTGTGTGACGTGACCATAGTGGCGGAGGATATAGAGATCGCTGCTCACAGAGTGGTTCTTGCCGCCGGGAGCCCTTACTTCCATGCTATGTTCACAGGTAAGGATGATCTTCCGGCTGCCCGTGTTTCAGTTTCTCTTTGGTTGTACTTTAATGCTGATTAGCATACAATAATAACTTCCTCGGTGGTGATGGACGTGTGTTTGCCGACAGGGGAGATGGCAGAGAGCAGAGCGAAACGAGTCAGGATAAAGGAGATGGATGGTTGGACTCTGGGACTTCTGGTGGACTACATCTACACGGCAGAGATACAGGTCACAGAGGATAACGTGCAGGTAAACACACACTTATACTCGCATACATGCATTATCTTAATAACTACAGACTGTATTCACATTGAGCAGACTCCCCCAACATTTTCAGTGTCACACTGGTCAATAGAAAGTTGAAAGATATCTACTTGATTTGACTCATTTGGGCAGCTGAAGCTTCATATTAGCTTCAGATAAACTTTTAAATACATTTTTGCACAGAAGGAGGCTTGTGGATTTAGTCCCCATCACTTACATAGTAAGTGCATTATAAAGGCATCTTCTAATGGCCAGTATGAACAGGAGGAATGATTACAGCAAGAAAAACCTGTTTCAGTGTTCCTTTGGACACCTGACTAATTGTGAACCTGCCCTTTAATACTGACTGGAAGCACATTTCAATTTAAAATTTCAATTTGTATGACGCTGTTTGTGCTACCAAAGACTGTGTTTACATATACAACAAACATATGACTTTGCATTAGGTTAAAGGATGAAATTGGATAACGTATTAATCTGTGTTGCATTAGTCTGATTACACTAAAACCGCTGCTGACATGCTGATCAGTTATCAGAATACCTCAGCAGCCCCTCCTAAAAATCCTGATCAGACATCTTTAAAGATCCCATGAAATTGCCATTTGAATGTCCTGGAAACCATCAGTAGGGACCTCACACTGCACCAGCAGGTGTAACCTAAAGGTCCAAACAATGAAGCCACACTTTTCTTCCTGTCCTATCAAATAAAACTGCCTTTCTCTTCATAACTGATAGTCAAACCCACTGGTTTACACTTAAGATTGATCCCTAACTATCTGCTGTATGTTCCCCCAACTGAGATTATGCCACATTAATAAAGTAATGATATCATTTCAGGGGACCTTTTAAAGCAAGTCTTCAGTAAACAAAAATAGACTGCATATAACAAGATGAGACGTCTTTATTCCCTCTTGTGTCATTTCATTTATCACAAATTACTGTGTAGTACAGAGAAAGAGAGTACAGGAGGAGGAGGAGGGTACATCCATCCAACAGTGTTACTTTCCAGCATGATCTTTTCCATGAACACATTTAAAAAATGGGTGATGGGTTTTGATCACTACACACCACCTAATGCAGGACGCTCTGTGTTTCACAGGCGTTGCTGCCTGCAGCAGGACTGCTCCAGCTGAACGAGGTGAAAAAGGCTTGTTGTGACTTCTTGAGCTCTCAGCTTCATCCGTCCAACTGTCTGGGAATACGAGCGTTCGCCGACCTGCACGCCTGCTCTCAGCTCCTTGCGCAGGCCAACAGCTACGCAGGTTTGTGCGCACAAAACTCTGTTTGTGTGTGTGCGCGCGAGCGTGACAGCCCTTATTGCTTTACTAAAATTGGTTTGTGTGTGTCCTGGAGGATGTGGGACAGTGGAGGAGACAGAATGAGAGCAGGTTTAATTAATGAAAATGCGGAGAGAGGAACATAGTTATGGAAAATAACTGCAGTCATGAAGTAGTAGTTACACATTATGCTTTTGTTTGCAGAGCAACATTTCACTGAAGTTGTTGGGAGTGAAGAGTTCCTCAATTTGGGCATGGAGCAGGTGTCCAGCCTGATCGCCAGCGACAAACTCACCATCCCCACAGAGGAGAAGGTACACACACGTTCACCCTGCTCAGTATACGCAGATATAATTGTACCTAATGTGCTTAAAGTGTGTGCGGGTACATTGTCGTGCAGGTTTTTGAAGCAGTAATAGCTTGGGTCAACCACGATAAAGACGTCCGCCAGGAACACTTGGCTCACCTGATGGAACACGTCCGCCTGCCGCTCCTCTCCAGAGAGTACCTGGTGCAGGTATGTTTGTCTGCATCTGCTTGTTCTTGTCGGAGGCTTTAAGCAGCAGAACACTCGAGGTCACCTGCTGTCAGGAAGATCACTCACCCTTGGCTCATGTCTCTGACGGGATCACGAGCACTGGATGTTTTGACCTCAGTACAACCATGACTGAGGTTTCCTAACTGTGCTGCTTTAGTGGCATAAATATTTCAACACCCAGGCAGGTTCAACTCATCACCTGTCTCTCTGTTTGCCAGCATGCAGCAAGGCAACATGTTGCCAAGTATGCAGTGTACAGAAGTTGTTGTCCAACTAGTTTTTGTTGAAACAGGAATGGGATGGCAAAAACAACACTATATGCGCCGCTTGCATCGGGACAACTCAATTGCAGTTTTGTTTCATGTAATTTGTTCAAGTGAATCGTTGAACAAGAACAGAGATTCAGACATCTGAAACCAGGCTGCTGTATTGGTTTATATCCTGGTTCACTTATCTCTGTTTTGTAGGTTTTGTCTTAGTTGTGTTTGTTGCTGTAGCTTTCCCTGTCACAGGATAATGACCTTAACAACAAAAGAAAATATGTGACATGTGTATATTACCTTCACTGTTGCTCTGATGGTTTAATAAAGTGTAAAATGTAAGATGTAATTTTATGTGAAATGCACTAACTAGTAGCATGTAAGTTAGTAAGTATTAAAAAATGGAGCATGTGGAGCAAAATGTAAATATGGATAAAAATATAGAGGTAACTTGTAAGATGTAATGTACTGTAACTCTGAGAATTACTATCATTATGTATATATAAGCCAGTAGGACCCTGTTGCCATTCAGTATTGGAAGCAAGATTTAAATTTTTAATCATGCCCCTATTGTTATTTTTTGGATGTCAGAGGAGCTCAAACACCCACATACAAGCAAGCAGAGCTGAGCTAAACTTTTTTCTTTATTTGACAGTTCACAGAGTGAATTTGCTTCACTCTCACAGACAACAGGTTGGACTGATTTGTTTTCTTTGCTAACAAAACAACTGTGGGAGATTTGAACTATATGCAAAAATAATCCATGAATAACACAATGGGATGTTCGGTGATGATCGGTGGTGTAGTGATGGTGGACAGTGCTTCACTTATTAGGAAAAGGTCTTTTTGTTGTTAATGATGCAGGAAAAAATGTTGTCATGTAGGACAACAGAGTCATATTAAACTCTCAGCAGATGCGTGTTGCCTCCTCTTGGACATGGGTGCATGTTTAATTCCTTTGCTGCGCCTGTGTTGAAAGTTTCAACTTTCACAAGCAGCTGATGTTACTGATATTTGAATATTTTAGGGTAAAATATAAATAACACATAAAACATATAAAACTTTATAAATCCTGTTGGCTGATTGGTTCCTCTCTCACTGTTTGGTTGTGTTAGCGGGTGGAGGAGGAGTCTCTGATTAAGAACAGCAGTGCGTGTAAAGACTACCTGATTGAGGCCATGAAGTATCACTTGCTGCCAGCTGACCAGAGAGCTCTGATGAAGACTGCGCGCACACGTATGAGGACTCCAGCCTGCTGTCCTAAGGTATAAACACAGTATCTCCGCAGCCGGAGAGAAGAGCACCTAAGCTTAGTTGTAGAGGAAAAGCAATTATTGATCTGTAATCTGTTTATTTATTAGTGGTACTGCTGTTTTGGTTGTGTTCAGGTGATGGTAGTGGTTGGTGGACAGGCTCCCAAGGCCATCCGGAGTGTTGAATGTTACGACTTTGAGGAGCAGCGATGGTACCAGGTGGCTGAACTTCCTACCAGGAGGTGCAGAGCAGGTAGGAAACAATAACATTAACTGCATCACAGTTCAGTCTGGATCCTCTGAAGGACGTGGTCCGTGATGGTGTTTCCTTCATTTCAGAGGACCTGAAGGTTCAGGCTAAACCTTCACATTCTCCCCAAATCAGACGATGCAGCCTCACAGAGGACAAAAGAAAAAAGGTGCATTTTAGAAAGGCCTCGTCAACTTGTAAATCCATAATGTTTATCACCAGAAAGTGTAAATGACACACTGGGACAAGATTCACAATATGCACATTCCCTGTTGTACTAAGTTAGAAGTAAATATTCATATAACTTCATTTTATTTCTAACTAACAACACATTTAGGCTAGCGCTGAACATTGAACCTCAATACCTTTTTTTTGTTAGGTAGTCTCTTTACTGAAACTCTGGTATTGTATTGTCTTTAATATAAAAAAACGAGAAAGATACCTCGCCATAATCCAGGCTGCTAACGAGGCCAGCGGGCTTCATACTTGGCTCCCATTATTTACACCCTGCAGTGGCTTTTCATTAGTTCAGGTGGTATATTTATCAGTCACTGATGACCTCCTGGACGCAAATAGCTTGCAAATACGATATTATTACATGAGGATTCTCAATTTTATGAGCGTTACCTGAACGCTCCTTTAAAAAGATTAAACAGTCCACAATGGACAATGTGGCAAACTCAGGGCTGCAACAGATACATGGGCTGAATCTTCCAAATTCAGACTAAAAAGGCGCATTTCTCAGAAGCATTTGGAAACTGCACCGGTCTTGACACCCAGCTGGAATTAGGATGTAGCTACAGAATATGGTAAATTCAGTATTTTTAGGATGAGGTCTGGTCACGTTAAAGATTAAATATGTCACTCTTTGTTTGGATCTTGGTTACACTGAGACCCAAACTCAAAATCCACATTCTCAGACATTGCTGTTTCAGGTATTGTTGTTATTGTGCACATTTAAATGTCGCTATGATCTGAGTATTGCAGGAAAGCACAAGTCTGTCACTGCTTTGTCCTCAACATCATACAACTGCTGCTGAGTTTTTTTGGAGGTATCTGTGTTCACCTGTGTATCTCCTATGTTGTTGTCTTCAGGTGTGGTGTACGTGGGCGGGTGTGTGTATGCAGTTGGCGGCTTCAACGGTTCTTTGCGCGTGCGGACGGTTGACTGTTACGACCCGATGATGGACCGCTGGACGAGCGTGAGCAGCATGCAGGACCGCCGGTCAACACTCGGTGCTTCTGTGCTCAATGGACTCCTGTACGCTGTGGGAGGCTTTGATGGCAGCACAGGTATGGTTGTGTTTGTGATTATTTTTAGATTGCTGTGATCAGTGAGGCCATTGCTGAGCTAAAGAATTTCTACAGGCTTTAAATGTTTGTAAAAAACAAAAAAAAACATAAAATATATAATTGTTCATGTTTTTTTTCCTGTGTGTGTTTGCAGGTTTGTCTACAGTTGAGGCGTACAACGCTAAGACAGACGAGTGGTTCCATGTGTTACCCATGAGTACCCGACGTAGCAGTGTAGGAGTGGGTGTTGTGAATGGTGAATACAATTCCCAGTTCAGTATTACAGTCAGCATTTAGAAATAGATTCAGAAGGTGGACAAAATAGAAGAAACACTTAAAATACCATTCAGTAGTCCTGTGGTAAATACAATCTTGGCAAAGTTCAGGTTTTTTCTGTTGACTGTCAGAGGAGTTGAAGCCATAGTTTGTAGCGACAGGAAGCTCCTGACACAATATATTATTGCAGTTAGGTAGTATTGTGATATGGTATTGCATTTTTTGGTACGAGATTTCTCAATAATCTGAATTGTTCTTACAGGCATGTTGGTGCAGTGGACGGAATTGATTTTTTTCCCAAATATACAGTGAAGCATTTTTCTTTCATTTTAGTGAAGGTGTACTTTTTTCATCATTTTAAGACTTTGTCCAAATTGCAGGTATATTACTGACAAACACTGAAAAATGAGGGAATATGGTGAAGGATAAAATATCAAAAAGTGTGATGAAAAAACACAAGAAAAATACTTTATCAAAGTGATCACAAGTAGACAGTTTAAGTTTATGTATTTTGCTTAAATACAAAACAAAATATGGTTTCAAAAGCGAACAACCAACTGACAGTCTCAACATTATAAAACCGGTATTTACTTCGGGGATGCTGTGTTGTTTTGTAAGGTTTTTCTGTTATTTTGTCCGGCACTGTGCCTCATTCTAAGTTATGAATTACACACATTCCTTGTGTGTTTTTCAGGGATTCTGTATGCAGTTGGAGGTTATGATGGAGCCACCAGGCAATGTCTGAGTACAGTAGAAGCCTACAACCCGAAAAGCAACACGTGGAGCTACATTGCTGAGATGGGCACGAGACGCAGTGGAGCAGGTGTGTGTGTGTGTGTGTGTCTGAGGTTTTGTTTTTATGTTTGAATACATTTTTAAAAATTTAAGCCAAACCATTATCACAGATTCATCCATTAAAACAAAACACAACCTTTAACACATACTTGAAAAGATCAGGAATAGGAGGTTATACTGTACTCACCGAGGTGAATGATGTTGAAAAAACTGTCGGTTTTGTTTTAATCTGTCTTTTGTCCAATGTCTTCCACAGGTGTAGGTGTGTTAAAAGGTTTACTGTACGCTGTGGGCGGACATGACGGCCCGTTGGTGAGGAAGAGCTGTGAAGTTTACGATCCAGCCTCCAACAGCTGGCGACAGGTAGCTGATATGAACATGTGTCGCCGCAATGCAGGTGAGAAAGACAGCGTGTGCACCACACGTCCTCAGCGGTCAGATGTTCCACACAGCTGCCTCAATTAATCCTCATTGTGTGTGTGTATGTGTATTTCAGGTGTGTGTGCTGTAAACAACGTACTGTATGTGGTGGGAGGAGATGATGGCAGCTGCAATTTGGCCTCTGTGGAGTTCTACAATCCAAACTCGGACAAGTGGACACTACTGCCGACCTGCATGAGCACAGGACGCAGTTATGCAGGTGTGTGGGCAACACCTGAGGGGCACTATAAGATAAATACGGGTTGTTTTGAACTGCAAATCAGGAAAATCATTCCAGTAGAGCCCCAGATTAAAAATACAGATTTGTAAATGTGCATATGCCCCCTTTAAATAATGCTGTTGGTATTATTGCTGTTACAAGTATTATCTATTCCTGCAGTTACCACTGGTATTCATACTAATGCTACTTTAACAGAGACAGTTGTGGTTATTACTTTGCTTTGATTTTGGTATATATGAACATTATATAATGTAATCTTTTCTTCTTTTTTTTTTTTAACCACAGGTGTGACTGTGATTGACAAGCCCTTATGACTGCTCTTGACACCTGCCACTGATTCGGAGCAGAATGTATTCTCCTGCTGAATACTGATCTTGGATCTGTCCATGATGCCAATGCTTCGATGTTGGGCAGCATTAGCACAGGCACTGACGAAGATGAAGAAAATGACAAGATTGTTGTTGTTGTTGGTGACGACGATGAAGATTTTTGCACTTACCTGAACAGGGGAGCTGTAACAAAACGAGGGGAAGGGGGAGGGGGGGTCGAACCCGTGTCTTAATGCCGTCATGGCAGGACTGCAGTGGCGACTGGACAAACAAGTGTGAAGCACCACTGTATGTACCACTGCAGTGCCACTGAAACGCTACTGATACGAAGCTACTTTAACTGCAGACTTACTTTAACATTAGTAATGTTAACATGAACCGGCTCGGAGAGAGACCACTGATCTAATCAATGGAAGAGGAAGGAGGCAGAGAAGGACCATTTGGGACTGAAATATTTGTTTCTTTGTTTTTATCATCCTGAAAAGTGTGTGTGTCTGTCTGTGTGTGTGTGTGTGTGCGCTTGCATTTAAAGGTGCTCCATTGCTTGCACATGTGAGCATGTGTGTGTTTGTGTGCATCTGAGTGTCTTGTGTGGTGACGCCTGGTCCGACGGTGCATGAACGCACTCTGTCTGACCTCCGACTTTACAGTGTTGCAGCGTGGCTGTTCAAGTGTGCCTGAATGTCAAATTACACCCCGTTTCCCACTTCTTCTTCTTCTTCTTCTCCTCTGTTATGCCTTTAGTACCGTTTCTGGACAGAGCACAGCTGGACTCTGGGATAAAGAAATGCATTTGAGAAGTGACTTTAGATGAGTGACGGTTGCGTTAGCCCGCATGAACTCAGAACAGCCATGTGAGAAGCAAAAGATGATAATGTACGTTTCTTCTGGGGAAAAAAAAAAGCAAACTTTCACTGGAATATTAACTCTTCTGGTAAAGGAGAAGCCTAATTTCATGTTGCCAAAAACATTGACTGACAGAGAGAGAAGCTGTTTGAGATGAAAAACAGCTGGAAGTATCAGTGCTTTACTGTCACCTGGCAGCCATGTTTGCTGTGGTTGTAACCACTAATGACAACAACAGCCTGAACTCACTGCATGGTCCCCGACTCTAACCTCTTACCCTCCAGCGGCCCCCTCTTCTCCCTTGGTGTAGCAACCCTATTAACTACTGCAACACCCTGACGTACTATGAATGTGCCAACTTAAAATGTCTCTTTCTTTCTGTCTCTCTTTATTACTCTACATCACTACTCTGTTCTCTCTTTCTGGAAAGTGACCAAACCTACTCTTGATTTTTGTTCTCTTCAGTCTCTTTCTCTTCTCCTCTCCTCCTATATTGAAAATTGCTATAATAGTAACTGGTATCGCTGTTTCTTGTCAGTGTATTGAGGAATGTCAAGTAGGCTAATGACTTTGAAAATGTTTAATTACTTGTTTTATATTATCATTAATAAATATGCTTCTTGTATTTAAAGCTGTGAAATTATATAATCTGTTTTTAAAACTTTGCCAAATCAGTAAAACATTGAAATGGAATGTGGTGTGTGTGATATTTTTTATATGAATTTACAGTGACTAATTTATGAACATGTCAAATGTTACCATTAGTGCTAGGTTTCAAACCTCAGTAGTTTTTTTGGTATTGACAAAAATGTGTCTGTTGTGCCGAGAAAAAACTGAATGCTGGCGTCATTTTCTTGCTCCTCTTAACTTAATCTTTGATCTGACAATATCTGATTTTTTTTTTTGCCAATTTTAGGGAACTTTGGTTTCTTTAGTTAAATGGAGTAGTGGTAGAAAGTAACTAAGTGCATTCACTCATGTACTGTGCTAAGTTCTTGACTTGAGTATCTCTATTTTATGCTACTTTATACATTACTTAACTTTTTGGAGGGAAATATTGTAATATTGTACTTACGCCACCAAATTTCTTTGACAACTATAGTACTTAGTAGTATACAACTTGCTCCTTACATGTTAATGTATCAGTAATAATAATAATAATAACATTATAATATGTAACAATATATAACAGGGGGTTTTGCTTGTAGTGGAGTATTTCTACACAGGGTATTGCTACTTTTGCTTGAGTATATGATTTGAATACTTCTTCAACCTGTTTATATACCTCAAAGTAAGGTATCAAGAAGTATAGTTTTGGTATCTACTAAAAGTCAGGTATTGCACTAGTGTTAACAAATTATAAATTATTCTTAGATTGAATGTTAAATAGGGCATGAGCTGAAATACAGTGTATCTAATAGTAGTAAGGATGTAAAATGACTGAATTTAGGTGAATTCCAGAAAAATTAGCAACTAGGATAAAAATCAGTTATATTCTTATTATAATGACTAATGAAACAAAACAAAAACAACAGTTTGGCTGTGCTTTACTAGAATTTAGGCCTTATTATCTTTAAAATGGACCAATGTTATGCCAAAATGTATTCTTCTGAGCCTCCACACCATTTTCAAAGTTGAAACTGAAGTTATAATCTGTTAAACAAAAGTACATTTAAGGTTGAAGACACACATGTGTGACTCAAAGATCTCCGGACAACACACCATCTCTTCCCTCATACAGGCTGTTCAACACCGACACTGTTATGAAAGCCGAGCTCGCCTCTGATTGGCTGTTGCTGTAGAAACCCTCAGTCTCACTATCATCACTCCATCCCGCGGACCAATCAGAGAGGCCGCTCGGCCCCCCGACGTCAGTCTCCTCTCCTCCTGACCAATCAGATTCTCCGATATTACTGTACTTCACCCGGCCGGCCGCCTCTCGCTCAGGTAGACGGGACGTACCGCGGAAAGGTGAGTTTAGCGTCGCTGTCGGCTACAAATGTGATATTTAGCAGAATATTTAGCTGCGATACCAAAACCTAATTTGCTGTTTATGTAATTTATAGAAAGATATAGGCAGGGTGTTGAATAGCGAGTTGTGAAATCTGTTATGAAAAGTATTTAGGCCTGTTAGCAAGCTTAAACACGCCAGTTGTTAATAAATTATGTTTCCGAAGTATTAGTGAAGCACCAGCCGTGAAAAAGGGACTGTGAAAGTTGCAGGGTGAAACACAGAGAGGCGGTTTTAGCTGCCAAAGTGTCTTCTGTGGGATTGTAACGAAATATTTGGTAGCTGTAAGTGTTTGCTTGTTACAGTGAAGTGTAGAAGTTTAGTTGCACCAAATGTCTGTTAGCAGTGTGAGTATTTATAGTATTAAAGTATTTATTGTTGCCTTATGCGCAGGTATTATATAACATGTTATGTCATAGTGTAACGTTAGCCCATCTCAATTATTTTGCTGAAATGAATTTTTTTGTTAATGTGCATTTTATATTGTCACTTTTTCACATTTATTGTGAGTTTAGTAGTTATTTTTATGCATTTCAGTGGTTTAATGTGTCTTAAGTTCAGCAGAAGTGGAACATAACTAAGATTTTTTTTTACAGTACTAGTACAAATTTGACTTACAGTACATGTTAAGTTACTTCTACTCCTCTACATTTATTTTTACAGCTTTTAAAAGACTTTTCATATAAAACACATTGTTTCGTGTTACAGATTAAACTACCCAACAGTATTAAAATTGGCTCCACCTCAACCAACTACAGCAGTAAAATGCTGCTTATATGTTAATGCACTGATAATAAAAACTAAATGACAACACTCTCAAAAGGGCCATTCTGTGTTTTTACTTTTGAAACTTAATTTTGCTGATTCTTTGATTTTCAGTCATATTTTAAATGTAGGTCTGGTTCTGTACTTGTAACATAGTAGTTTTACTCCTTTACTGTACTTAAGTCAAGGATCTGAGTAGTGTGTACTGGTAGTTATTAGTAGTGTGATCCTTCATGTTTAAAATGAGGTTGATTTCTGTGAGTTTAAAAACTCTGTTGTATTTTCAGCGGTAAGGTTCCTGGTTCCTGGTTTCTTTAAATTCTTTAAATTTAAATTTCCTGCCAGTTATGTTCTTCTGTAGCCTTGATTTAATGATTTATTGTTTTTCTTTTACATCTTCTATTTTAAATCGATTATTTCCCTCATCTTCCTCCCCTTCTCATTATAATTTTGAAATGTGCACCAACATGACTGAGATAAGTATTTGTATTGTACTTGTAACAGGGCTTTTGTGTTTTCCAGTCTTCTCTCCAGAACTGCAGTCACCTTACGTCATCCATCATGGAGGTGAACGGCACGGCAGACATCCTGAGCTCTGCCTACCTTGCGGCGGAGTACGTTGATGCGGTGTTGCCAGAAAACCCCTTCCAGCCCTCCCTGAAACACGCCTGGGGCTACATGCTGGACAACTACACCAAGTTTCAGATTGCCACCTGGGGGTCCCTCATCGTCCACGAGTTCATCTACTTCCTCTTCTGCCTGCCTGGTTTTGTCTTCCAGTTCATGCCCTTCATGCAGAAATACAAGATCCAACAGGTATGTTGTCATGGTTATCCAAGGAGGGCTGAATCGAGGGCAACTGGACTTCTTATACATACTTGCACATACTTGCATCCTTATAGGTGTTTTTTTTTTATTTTCAAAATCTAAGATGAAATTGCTCTAAACGAGCCTTCTCCCTCTGTGCGTGTGTGTGCATGCAGGACAAACCAGAGACGTGGGAGAAACAGTGGAGATGTTTCAAGATGCTGCTGTTCAACCATTTCTGCATCCAGCTGCCTTTGATCTGTGGGACTTACTACTTCACTGAATTCTTCAGCATCCCATACGACTGGGACTCCATGCCGCGCTGGTCAGTAGGATGACGATAAAACACACATAAACGGGTCATTAGAGAAGTTATACAACTGCTACACGTGTTCTTTTGCAAGTTTCAACAGCAGGGTGTGAATGAAACATGAGACTCAGTGAGCTTGACGTTTTTTTAAGCAAGTTAATTGATAACTACTGTATGATTGAGAAACAGTATTTCTGCATAGCTTTAAAATTAATAGTAAAACACCCAAGATATCCTGCACAGATGATGATCTACATGTTTCCCATGTTGCCTTCAGCAATCTGCTTCTGAAGAGAAAATACATGCTAATACATGTAAATTTTCTTTACATGTAAAACAAACAGAAGGAAGTTTTTGTTTGTATTTCTTTAAGTCATAAGGCAATTATAGGATGCATTTATGCCATTTTTGTTTACATAAATGCATAGGGTTGGGCAATATGGCTGAAATGAATATTACAATATGGGAAATGGAGGTAAAATAGCATAAAAGGATCAAAATGATCTGCTGATTAATCTGCTTATTTTTTTCTTGATCAATCAATGAATCACTTTGTCTATAAAAGGTCAGAAAATGGTTAAAAAAAAAATACTCTTTATAATTTCCTACAGTCCAAGTTGACATCTTCAAATATCTTTTTTTGTCCGACCAACAGTCCAAGACTCAAAGATATTCAGTTTACTATCATGTATGACAAAGAAAGGCATTTGAGCAGCTAAAACCAGCAAATGTTTGTCATTATTACTTTAGAAATGAATGAAGGTGATTATTCGATTATGAAATTAGAGTCCAGTTAATTTTCTGACGATCGACTAATTAATTAACTGACTAATCGCTGCAGTTCTATTGTAAACACTCTTCACATTTGTAAAACAAAAAGTTAAACAACTAATTTAAGTTTTTAATCACAGTTTGCTTGTAAAATATTCATTTGAATTGTTCCACTAAATCACAAAAATAACTTTTTATGCAACGCCTTTCTTAAAAAATGCAGCTTAACGTGCTTCACAAAACATAAAGCAGACAATTCCAACTGTAGAAATATAACGATACATTTAGATATACAATATGATTATATTGTTAACCCACTGTTTTTAATTTAGACAACTTTTTCTTTCTTGCCTGTACAGCAAGTGTATAAATTTTAATGTATCTTATGTGCGCTTTTCTTATCTGACCATGAATCAGCCATTGTGAGATGAAAAAAAGTACTTTGAATCAACCTGATCTGACTCATGGTTAAAAGTGAGTTTTTGTAATAATGTCCCACCTCTCCCTGTGTCCTCCTCCAGGCCGTACCTCCTGGCTCAGTGTTTTGGCTGTGCTGTTGTTGAAGACACCTGGCACTACTTCCTCCATCGCCTGCTTCACCACCGCAGGATCTACAAATACATCCACAAAGTCCACCATGAGTTCACAGTAAGTAAAACACACACTTGATAAGATAAATAAACAGAAATTCACCACTTCCTGGTAAATCTCTTGACAGTAGAGTTACTTATTAACCATACTACGGTCCAGGCACATGTGAAAAAGTGACCACACACAGACATGCACGTGCCTTCATAACAGTCTCTCTGCTGTCCGTCAGTCTCCATTTGGCATGCAGGCAGAATACGCTCATCCTGCTGAGACGCTCATCCTGGGAGCTGGTTTCTTCATCGGCATCATGATCTTCTGTAACCACGTCTTCTTCCTGTGGGCCTGGGTGGCCTTCCGCCTGCTGGAGACCATTGACGTCCACAGGTAGGACACAGAAAAAGCATCCACATGTTGTCGTGTGCACGCACACATTATGACTGAAAAGAGCACAAAATATAAAGCAATAAAACACTTATGGGGCAATTACAGGGATCACATTAACACACTCAGTAATTTGTGAGGTCGACCACTAGAGGGCCACAGAGGACACTACATGTTACTATTAGTTTTATTAGGTGACACTGAACTCCTTTCTCCTAATACACTGCAGGAGTATTATTAAAAATAATAAATTAAAATATACATATACATATATATACTGGAGATTAACATACACATACTGCAAAGATAATGTTTTATATTGTGTGTCTGTGCTTTTGTAACATTCTTACTTTTAATTAGATTTTCTATTATTCTATTCTATTTTACTTTAACTAAATGTAATTTTATGTATACTTTATTACACTCTATTAATTTTCCAGGATTTATAGCTCTTTTGTACCGTAAAGCACTTTGTAACTTGTTATTTAAATTTTATTTTAATTTACTACTTATTATTTTATATTGGTGCTAGATTACACAATCTTGGCTGGTAATTAAAGAAAAGAAAATACAACACACATAATTAACTTATGCTGCTCACCCAAAACAACAAAGAAAAAAATAAAAATAGAAATAAAACATGAAGGTACAAAGCATAACAATAAACAATACACAAAAAGTAAGGGAACGAAGAAATATAGATTTTTAGAAAATTAATCAAAAAAAATATTTCCATAAATTAAAAAAATCTTAATTTATGCCATTATTTAGCTTCTCTGGCCTGTTTGAAATTATGCAAACAAACACAAAAGTTGTACTTCTATTCGTTTTTACTTCAAAATTATTTTTCTAGCCAATAGTGCAACAGTATTGACACAGTGACACAAGAGGGCTAAGTCACTAAGTATTAATGTTTGTGGGAAAATACTCAGTGCACTTGATATCTAACACTAGAACCAAAATAAAGGCGTCGTATCCTCACTGTCACCATCACAAAAATGACAATCATTATTATTTTTTGTACCCCATCGTACAAACAGTTTGTTGTACATGAAAATTTTAACTGACAATATTGATTACTGGTATCTGAAATGGAACAAAAAAACAGTAATTAAAGTGACAGACTTTAATTCCCCTCTTTCTCTTACTTCCTCTTAGCGGTTACGACATCCCTCTGAACCCACTCCACCTGATCCCGTTCTACGCCGGCGCCCGTTTCCATGACTTCCACCACATGAACTTCGTCGGGAACTACGCCTCCACCTTCACCTGGTGGGACAAGCTGCTGAAGACAGACAACCAGTACAACAAGTACATGCAGAAACAGGGAGAAAAGAAGGAGCAGTAAACCACTCGCACCTCCGTACATACACACCTGGTTTGTGAGGAGGAGGGAGGAGGCAGCGAGTCGTACGGACACACAGCGAGCACACAAACACTGCTGCTTTTCCTCTCAGTACACAGTAACACACTCACACACACACTAAAAGGTGTACTTTAAATGAATCAGCACCACTGTGGTTTGATTCTGAATCAGACTGTGCCTTTCTGCAAAAGAAGTATTGTTGTTTGCTTCTGTCAACAGCTGCTGGCTGAAATAAAACCATCAACATCCTCATTTTGATTTATCGCTTTGCTTGGTCATTGAGTGAAACAAGTATGTATATGTCTTTTTTGTGAAATGCTTGTGTATACCTCTGAATGTCTCAGCACTTTAGCTCTTCCTCTTGAGTTGAACTGAGTCACAGTGACACAGTTTTTACTCTGTTAAAGCTGCAGTTCAAGTGGGAACTGTGTAAACTCAGTGCCGACTTTTAAGTCAGGCATGTTTGGTTCAAACCCATGTAAATTTTTGATGAAAAGGGATTGGCTCATATGGCACTTCCAGGTTGTTTAAGCCTGTTTTGTTTTAAACTGTAACAATAATCAAATGCTGTTTTGATTTTACAAAAAGAAACCTTGAAAATGTTTTATTTTTCTGTTTTTGTCATATTAGAATAAAGATATATGAACAAATCTAAGCAGGAGTTTGGTTTGTTGAGCAATTTCTATGACAGAATTTTGTTCCAAAAAGAAACATGTCAGAAACAGATCATGATATGTGTGCCGCTGTATTAATGAGATATTGTCCATTATTGACACATTTCCACAAATGTCCTTGTCTTCCACATGAGACAAGAACATCACTGACAGTTCAGGCTTGAATATTTCCGTTTCAGATTAACATTGCAGATATGAATCTGCTCAGTGAGTAAGTTTGGGTAGATGGGGAAGTGGATGATTTTGTAAGTGTGTAGGTTCCCTCCATCTCCTCTCTGCTGCTGCACTGTGGACACACCCCTACAGCTCCATCCAGCACACACAGCTGCGTCAAGTCAGCCAGTGGCAGCAGCTACCAGACAGGAAGTGAGGCAGTTTTTATTTTATTTTATGAAGGATTAAATCTGACTTATTAAACACATTTGTGTATGAATGAAGTCTTTGTGAAATATATTAATAAATAAATTAACTTTATGTTAATCGCACTTTTTCTTTTTAGTGATTTATTTTCCATTAGCTGAATTTTTCTTGCTCAACAAGAGTTTATTTTTTACGAGGTGAATTTATTTCTGAGCTCCGTAATTTGGTGTTCAAAGAATCAAATATAGCTCTTGACAAATAAAAACTGGTGTTTATAGTAAAGCTGCAACTAACAATTATTTTCATAATCGATTAATCTGTTGATTATTTGTCTGATTACTCCATAAGTGATTAGCATGGAGACTCCCTAGCTTGTGTGGTAAATATCCTTAACTCTTCTTCACTCAGGTGACATAAGTTCAGGACTTTGGTCACGTGATAACAAGTGGTCATATTAGGGAGAGATCAGAAACCATGCACATGAAGATGGCCATGAGATACAGTTGAAAGCTCCAGGAATAGAGTAGAACTTTGTATTTTATCACAGATAAGCATTAAAAGATTAAAGATTTAAAACGGCCATCACAATTTCCCAAAGTCCAAAGTGATGTCTTTAAATTACTTGTTTTAGTCGAACCGACAATCAATCACACAAAGATACTGAATTTATAATGATATAAAACAGCGTTACCTGCTCCTTATGTGTCCTCTCAAACAGTGATTTCCTACCTTTGGCTGACAACGTCTTTTATGAAGCTTTTCAGTTTTGTTGACATTGTCAGAAAGGTGATAATTTGGCTACTTTATGTTTATCGTTGAGGGCGTAGTGGGTGCTGGTGTTATACTGGAGTGTATTATATTCAAACGTGCATTTTATAGGTGTTTCCACCTACTGCTTTACTGGACTGCTTTACAGCCCAGTACAACACCCAATGACCTCATTAATAAACATAAAGTAGAAGTGTCACCTTTCAGACAATGTCACCAAAAGTAAAAACCTATAAGCATTGTAATAAAGTGGCCAGTAAGTGTATATATACAGTATATTTCCTTTACACAAAATCATCCGATAAAATTTTTGCTTTTAGATGATTTATTACAGAAAGTGTATGAAACCCACGAGCAAAGTATTCATACATTCTGTCATTGTGTTACTTATGGATGTAATTATAGTGAAGATAAATGATTCCCTTTTTTGCTGGGGCCCAACGTTGAGACCCACTGCTTTAAATGAACGTTGCTGCTCATCCGTGACAGGAAAACGTCTTTATTTTGAAAGCTGAGACCGGATCTGTGAATCCTCTGCCTGGCTTTACACCGGAGGGTTGACGGGGAGTCTGAGCTCAGGTACAGCAGCGCATCACAGATAGAGCGAGAGAGAGAGATATTTATAGCCTACAGCGAGGCTGCAGCACAGAGATAAGGCTTGGGACCAAGCCGCAGGCAGACGGACACAGGCAGGGCTTAGGGAAAAGAGGACACGTCAAAATGAAACAGTTCCTTTCGGTAGCTTTATTCGGGGCGGCGGTGGTCGCCCTGGCCAGCGCGGCCGGTACCGACGGTGAGATCTCCTTCGAGTATCACCGTTATGAGGAGCTGCGGAAGGCGCTGGTGTCGGTGTGGCTGCAGTGCCCGATCATCACCCGCATCTACACCATCGGGGAGAGCTTCGAGGGCCGCGAGCTGCTGGTGCTGGAGATGTCCGACAACCCCGGGACGCACGAGCCTGGTCAGTTTTTACGCACACACGAGCTCTACTTCATAATGCGGTGAATGTGCACCCCATCCCGCTCCCTTTGTCCCCGCTTCCCTTCACGGTTGGAGACCATCCCCGCACGCTGTGATAACACAAACACATCACGCACTACTGCGCAGAGCAGCCTGGCGATGCTCTCATTTTGTGAGTCGTATAGAGGAGACCTGTTCTGCTGTTGTTGCTTCAAATTAACCAAAAAAAAAAAAAACGTACGTGGAGGAGCGCAGGTGTGTCGTGCTGTGAGCGCAGGGCCCACTGCATCACTTCAGAGGAATCTAGATGATAGATTGTGGGATCAGCCAAGCAAAGCCGCCATTTTGCTGGCTGATAAGAATCTCTACGTGCTTATCCTGAGTCGTGATTCTGAGAAAACACCCTAAAGGCAGGAGAACACACTATGGCTCACTGGGCTGCGGTTTCAATTAACACCATCTCCAATCAACAGCAGATGCATCAGCAGTGTTGGTTGCTACATATCAGAGCAAAGAGCTCACACATTCAAATCAGGAAGCCTTTTATTGAATATTTAATGAAGCAGTATATCCTGTTAATGATGTTATCTGATAGGCCTGGGTTATGCCATGACTGACTTCCCATCATCTTCCATTACTCTGCCCCATACTGTCAGGACTGTAGTGCAGCTTGTAAGAAAACAAGGAGAAGTGGAAGTGATGGGAGAAAATATGAGGGGCAGTTTACACACCAGCCACAGGAACTGCAAATGTGGGCATCCACCACTGCTGCTTTTAGACGCAATGCACCTTCCACTTTAAGCTCCGCTTTTAAGAGCACAATAGCACCCTGAAAGTCATCAGATGGTTTCAAAATACTGGCAACAGAAGCGACCTGGTTACGGATCTTCAAATTTGTTGTCTGATTTGTTCAGAAATTTCAAATAGATGAATGATTGAAGTGAAATTAAGTGGAAATCAATGCAGATTATGTGCTAATTACAGAACAGCAGGAATAGAACTTTAAAAAAACAAAACAAAACAAAAAAAAACACCTTATAAGTCACCAAACAATATTAAAACCTGGTTTTAAAGGAAGCTTCTTTTACCTCAAATGTATGGGCAGCAAAAGCTTTTTAGACTATGGAAATGGAAGAAAGGCCTGAATTATCTTAAATTTGTGTGATTGAGACAAACACTAAGAGCCAAATTCTCACGAATGTTTTTTACTTCTTCATATATGTTCCCTTTATTGTGTTCTATTTCAGACTCGAAGGGTTTAATTGAATTAGGCAATGTTTTTTTTTATAATATATAATATTTCAGACATCAAAGACCTGTTTCCATCTTGATAAAGGTTGCTGGACTGTGAAAACACCAGGGACAACGATAAAAAATAAGTGCAGGAATTTATCGTTCTACCTCTGACTAAGTCCTATATGTTGTGTTTTAAGAATCTATTAAAATGTTGTTAATGAACCAAACCAAATGTACTCACATCAGGTTCTTTTTAACCCCTTAATAACGGCACTTCAGTCTTGAACAAACAAAAAATTTCAGTGCACAACTCAAAAAGCCAGAAGTGTTTTTTTTTTAAAAAAAAGGTACACTGTGCTCTTGACAGTGAGAAAAACAGTGTTGACACTTTAAAGGATTAGTCTGTACCTTTAATGAATATCTGGGAACGGGTCAGTGATTCCTGTCCAACTCTCCAAACAGCAGCTTTAAGAGTTACATACAGCAGGAAGTGATTAATTTCATCTGGGACAGAGCCTACATAAGGGGAAACTCTGCCTGTAATTATGGTATATATAGTTTAGAGTCTAGTTTGTGGTGTTTCAACTACATGACTCACACACCTTTTTTTGTGTAAAGGTGTATTTTCATCTCTGGGTATATTTGTGTGGCCTTACAGTGCACCACAGGTTAGTGTGTTTTGCAGCTTGCATGGTCCCAGTCTAATGACCGCATGTACGTACTAAATAAGCCTGTAATAGTCTGGTGGGCGTTCGCAGGCATGAGTCACAGTAGCGATGTGGAGCCCTTATTACTACCAGATGAGTTTCCAAGCCACCACTTCACCATCAGGGGCAGCGCACCCCACTCCCCCTCCTTCACCCTCCTGTCTGCTCCTCTCCCTCCACCTCTGCTATCCAGAGAGAGAAGGAGGGGGATGAAACAGAGAAGACAGTGAGAAGGAAACAGAGAAAAGAGCTCCAGAGACTGAAGGAAGATAAATGTACGTGTGAGACAAGAAGAGTGAAATCTGCAATGACCGGAAACATTTTTAAGCTTCCCTTAAGGTGCCTTTACCAATATTTTATCTGACCCTGCTGAAAGGTGGAGCCGAAATAGCGGTTGCCGGGGCAACAGATCGGCTTAGTGCACTGAGCTGACTGGCAGCTCGTGGTTGGCTGGCTGGCTCCGGAGGACGACGGTCCTGAGCTCATGCATCTGTCAGTGAGCAGCCATCTGTTATACACTGCGGCACAGGAACTGCCTATATCCCAGAGTATAAACACACGGGCTGCCTATGAAAATAGAGTGCAGAACATGGGCAGTGGAGTGGTGGAAAGTAACTGGGTATACATTTACACAAATACTGTACTTCAATATTTTTATATTTACAATAGATCACATGACTACTTGTGTGTGAAAGGGGTCGCTCATAGTGATGAAACCACAGAGAACCACAGAGCTTTATAGCGTCTTTCAGCTTGTTTTGGTTCACTCTCGGCAGTGTCGTCTACAGCAGCTGTTTCCATAAAAAAAAACTGTTAGCTACTAGAGCCACCTGCCCAGCACCAAACTGCAGAAAAAGTTAGTGACCATCTGGTGAAGAAACTGCAACAACTAGCAGCTAAAATCGGATATTTCCCTCAAAAAGTGGTGAAGACCAAAGCAGAGCTAAAAACGAGTGTGAATATTGGACTTATGCTGCATTCACAGAGTGTCAGCAGGTGGGGAGGAACATTATTTAAACAGCCTAAATTAGCTACTTTTGTTGTGTTACATAGTTGTAGTGGTTCATTGACAAGTGAAACCAGATACAAAACACTGTATAGCTGCTTCTAAATAAGTTGAATTCACTGTATTAGTGTTAATATTAGATATTATTTAGAAGTAACTGACAGCAATTGTGGATTTGCAGCCATTTTGCCGCCGATTTATTGAAACTTTGGCAGCTTTTACCACCAAGTCGGAGCCAGAAATTCCTAATATGTCTGATTTGGAATGACAAGAATGAGGCTAACGTAAATGGTTCATCAAACTTGTCTGCTTGTCCTCACAGTCTGAACAATGTGACGGGAATATGGCATTACATTCACCAGGTCGACAGGTTTAATTGAATTAGGCAATGTTTTTTTTTATAATATATAATATTTCAGACATCAAAGACCTGTTTCCATCTTGATAAAGGTTGCTGGACTGTGAAAACACCAGGGACAACGATAAAAAATAAGTGCAGGAATTTATCGTTCTACCTCTGACTAAGTCCTATATGTTGTGTTTTAAGAATCTATTAAAATGTTGTTAATGAACCAAACCAAATGTACTCACATCAGGTTCTTTTTAACCCCTTAATAACGGCACTTCAGTCTTGAACAAACAAAAAATTTCAGTGCACAACTCAAAAAGCCAGAAGTGTTTTTTTTTTAAAAAAAAGGTACACTGTGCTCTTGACAGTGAGAAAAACAGTGTTGACACTTTAAAGGATTAGTCTGTACCTTTAATGAATATCTGGGAACGGGTCAGTGATTCCTGTCCAACTCTCCAAACAGCAGCTTTAAGAGTTACATACAGCAGGAAGTGATTAATTTCATCTGGGACAGAGCCTACATAAGGGGAAACTCTGCCTGTAATTATGGTATATATAGTTTAGAGTCTAGTTTGTGGTGTTTCAACTACATGACTCACACACCTTTTTTTGTGTAAAGGTGTATTTTCATCTCTGGGTATATTTGTGTGGCCTTACAGTGCACCACAGGTTAGTGTGTTTTGCAGCTTGCATGGTCCCAGTCTAATGACCGCATGTACGTACTAAATAAGCCTGTAATAGTCTGGTGGGCGTTCGCAGGCATGAGTCACAGTAGCGATGTGGAGCCCTTATTACTACCAGATGAGTTTCCAAGCCACCACTTCACCATCAGGGGCAGCGCACCCCACTCCCCCTCCTTCACCCTCCTGTCTGCTCCTCTCCCTCCACCTCTGCTATCCAGAGAGAGAAGGAGGGGGATGAAACAGAGAAGACAGTGAGAAGGAAACAGAGAAAAGAGCTCCAGAGACTGAAGGAAGATAAATGTACGTGTGAGACAAGAAGAGTGAAATCTGCAATGACCGGAAACATTTTTAAGCTTCCCTTAAGGTGCCTTTACCAATATTTTATCTGACCCTGCTGAAAGGTGGAGCCGAAATAGCGGTTGCCGGGGCAACAGATCGGCTTAGTGCACTGAGCTGACTGGCAGCTCGTGGTTGGCTGGCTGGCTCCGGAGGACGACGGTCCTGAGCTCATGCATCTGTCAGTGAGCAGCCATCTGTTATACACTGCGGCACAGGAACTGCCTATATCCCAGAGTATAAACACACGGGCTGCCTATGAAAATAGAGTGCAGAACATGGGCAGTGGAGTGGTGGAAAGTAACTGGGTATACATTTACACAAATACTGTACTTCAATATTTTTATATTTACAATAGATCACATGACTACTTGTGTGTGAAAGGGGTCGCTCATAGTGATGAAACCACAGAGAACCACAGAGCTTTATAGCGTCTTTCAGCTTGTTTTGGTTCACTCTCGGCAGTGTCGTCTACAGCAGCTGTTTCCATAAAAAAAAACTGTTAGCTACTAGAGCCACCTGCCCAGCACCAAACTGCAGAAAAAGTTAGTGACCATCTGGTGAAGAAACTGCAACAACTAGCAGCTAAAATCGGATATTTCCCTCAAAAAGTGGTGAAGACCAAAGCAGAGCTAAAAACGAGTGTGAATATTGGACTTATGCTGCATTCACAGAGTGTCAGCAGGTGGGGAGGAACATTATTTAAACAGCCTAAATTAGCTACTTTTGTTGTGTTACATAGTTGTAGTGGTTCATTGACAAGTGAAACCAGATACAAAACACTGTATAGCTGCTTCTAAATAAGTTGAATTCACTGTATTAGTGTTAATATTAGATATTATTTAGAAGTAACTGACAGCAATTGTGGATTTGCAGCCATTTTGCCGCCGATTTATTGAAACTTTGGCAGCTTTTACCACCAAGTCGGAGCCAGAAATTCCTAATATGTCTGATTTGGAATGACAAGAATGAGGCTAACGTAAATGGTTCATCAAACTTGTCTGCTTGTCCTCACAGTCTGAACAATGTGACGGGAATATGGCATTACATTCACCAGGTCGACAGGTCGTGTTTGCTAACTAAAATGTGATATGTCAGATGTTGTGTTGACAGTTTATTTCCGCTGCCTGCAAGTGGCCAAAACAAAAAAAACAGCCACAATTTTGTGGTACTTTGAGTATGTCCATCATATGCTACTTCTACACCACTACAATTCAAAAGAATCTTGTACTTTTTACTCAGCTACATCCATTTAATGGCTGTAGTTACTACTTACTTTACAGATTAAATCTTACATACTAAACACTCACTGTAGATTAAACTACCCAACAGTATTTCTCAGAATTCAATAATATACTATGTATAATAATATAACTCTAACAGAGGGCATTCTGCTGATGCACGAGTACTTTTACTTTTGATGCTTTAAGTACATTTTGATGGTAGTTTTACTTCAGAGTTTTTCTTGTAATGGTGTAATTTTGCAGTGTTGTATTGCTACTTTTAGTTAAGTAGAGGAGTACTTCTTCCTCGCCTGAACATGCGTGACATGTTTTCATCATTTGAAGGAGGTGTTTACTTCTCACAGCTGGGTCATATTTGAGAGGTTAAAAGAGGGGTCTCTTTTCAGTGGAAGGGGATCTGGTTAAACTCTTTTGACTCATGTATGGAACTATTTACAAGGCTTGAGAAATCCTATCTTATAATGGGGTTGGCTTTGTCTAAAGGTGAAAAAAACATCATGTCAGTACGAGGCACTGCTTTGTCCACTATTCTGTAGACCATCTCATGTGGTGGAGACTGTCATAAGACTCCACACTGGACTGTTTTATCTGACGACAGAGGAAGTATGTAATCCCCAGTGAGCACGCACACAGATGCCTGGTTAAAGTGTAATAGCAGCCAGACATATGGTCATATCAAATGACATATAGCATAATGCAATATAAAGTAGCTCTTAAATGAAACATGTACCTAATAGAAAACAGCACAGTGGAGGAGAATAGAGTCCACCCCAGGACATGATTTGACGTTTAACTGCGAGGAGTCTCCTCATGCAGAGATAGCAAAAACAGCTGAGAGGAGTGAGGAGCCGATGGAAAAGGGAGATAAAAAAGAAAGGAATGATGATTGAGAAAACGGGACGAGTAACAGAAGTGCGAGGGAGACAAGGGAGAAGAAAAAGGGTGGGTGAAAGAACGTAGAGGGAATAAGGGGCAGGCAGAAACGGAAAGAGGATGAGAGAAAGGCCAAGGCATCAGCCAGAGGTCATTTATTATACATCACAGCCGCATGCATCCTCCTCCTACTCATTTCTGCCTTTGCTGTGCTGACTTCTTCTTTTTTCTTCTTCTTCTACTGCCAAAGCCTTCTTGCTTTTTATTTTCTTTCCCCTTTCTGTATTATTTTTCTATAGATTTTCATCCACATTAGCTGTCTTGCTAATCTATTTTTGTGATGTTTGCATGCTTCACATTTTGCATCTCATGACGTCACTTCATGTCATGTTGCGTGTTGGTCATACAAGCACCACATAGCCAAAGTCCTGCCTCCTTTCATAGCCTCTGTTCTACTGGCTTCTGTAGGTTTTATTCTACAGGGATTCTTATATTAGTCTTTCCGAGAAAGCTGAAACATGTTTTCTGTCAATTTTTCTAAACTAAACATGCCTACTACTGCATTGTAAAATTTAAACACAGTGGTTGCTTTGTTAGCATTCAACAACGACAGCTCCCACATGGCTTTAACAGTGAATTATGGGATATGTTGTTGATAAATTGATATGTGCTGAAATTTTACTACACAGTAACAGACCTAAACATAAAGACCAATTGAAAGTTCATTTGGAAACAACATTTGACAAAAACAATCTGACCACAAGGTCCACTAGCTGCTCTGGAGCTTTTCATTATATCACATGATCTTCCTCAGCAGATAGCATTTCCCCAGTTATCATTGATATGTAGATGTTCAAATTTCCAGTTTTTCTCAGCCCCTTAAGGACTTCCATTACAACTGGGGGGGAGACCTCATCTGCTGAGAAGAATGTTGTCTGAGAGCTCCAAAACAACAACTAATGGACCTTGGGGTCAGATGTCAACAAAGCCCAATGTATTTTGAAAGATATCACCCACAGCTTGTATGATCCGTTTGAATTGCGGCCCTCTGGCAAGAAAAGAATACAATTTAATTTCCAATTAAATTGGAATTTTAAACATGCGATGGGAGGTTTTCTGTAAAATCCACAAAGGGTTGCCGTATCATGTAAAATGTACTCTTATTTCTCAACCAGTAAGTTATTTTCTCTGGGGGTATACAGCTATTAATTTCAGAGAGCCACTTTCCAATTGGGAGGGGGGCATCTGATTTCTATTTTAACACAATACATTTTTTAGCAATGGCCAGCAAAATTTTTGTGAGCCTTATAGTGTAGTATTTTTAAGGCGTTAGTAAAGTTACCCAGTAAACAAATCTCTGGATCCAATGGAAAGACAACACCATGAATACTGGATGGGGTGTCACATACCCCCTGACAAAACCCCTGAAGTTTAGGGTACTGCCAAGTGGAATGTAGGAATGTTCCAAGCGAATCTATTATTGGAGTTGTATTTGTGTAGTTTATATGGGGTGATATAGAGCTGATGCAGGAAGTTAAATTGTAGAGTTTAAAGAAGAGGTAACAACATCTCTGCACAAGTCACCCCATAGTTCCCCATCCAGATTTATTCCCAAGTCTTTATCCCATCTAAGTCTGGATCTGTCCAGATCAGGTATTGATAACTCCACATAAGAACTTCATACACTCTAGAGATAGTTTTAAATAATGGTCAGCATGACACGATTGTTAAACAGGTGTCATGGTAGGTAAATTCCACCGGCCTTTGTGGTTGACTCTGATAAAGTTGCATAGTTGCAGATAGCTGAAAAAATCTGTATTTGTCAAGCAGTATTTCTGTTTAAACTGTTCAAAGGACATAAAGATTCCTTCCTCATAGCAACGCTCTGTTTCTCTATAAAGGGGTTTTAGGGGAGAGGAATCCTTCTTGTTTGAACAGTTCATGCAGTTTGTACCAAATTTGAACTGACTGGATGATTAAAGAGTTATCTGTTCCAGTTTTAAATGACTTTTTAATCCCATTTATACAGCAAATCTGTTGATGTCTCCTCATTCATCTCAGGCCATTATCAAACATCTGTGCCAGAAATCTGGATTGGGCGGCATACTAATACATTCGAAAGTTAGGGAGTTTCAGCCCTCCTTTGTCGTAATTTAATTTGTCAATGCTGACTCTTGGAGTCTTACCATAGCAAATAAACTGATGTGTTTGTTGAGGGAGGGAAAAATGTTGATGGGACATGGATCAGAAGTGACTGAAACATATATATGAATCTAGGCAGGGTATTCATTTTTATAACATTGATTCCACCCAGTAAGGTGAGTGGCAAATCTATCCATTTTCTCAAATCCTTCCCAATCTTCTGCAACAAACTGGCTAGATTGAGTTTGTAAAGATTTTTAAGGTTGCTATCCACAAAAATACCCAAATATTTGAAAAGGGAACTTTCAGGATTAATTAGATATAGGATACTGTCATCAGTGAAAAGTGATATATTGTGCGTTTTGGGGTCAACCTCAAAGCCACCTGTATTAGGGTTGGCCAAAGGTTTGATGGTGAGCACGAAAAGGGCGGGGCTAGCCAGACATCCCTGTCTGTTGCCCCTATAAAGATGGAAAGGATTAGCGGTAATCCCATTAGTAATAATCCTATCTTTGGGAGATTTATAAAGTGATTTTATCAAATCAATAAACACAGCACCGAAACCAAATTTATCCAAAACACAAAATAGATATAGCCATTCAACCTTAACAAAAGCCTTTTTGGCATTGAGTGAAACTGCCAGACTTGGTATTTTATTTTTATTAGCAATATGGATTATGTTAATCAATTACCATTAGTTCAGAGAATACAAACACCAAACATTTGTTACTTAATTAAATTAAATACTTTCTTGTGTTTCAACATACATGTAATTAAAGTGAAAAAAAATGTGATAGAAATGCTTAATGTTTGGAAAATCATTCCTTGGTTGTCAGTGGCTTATTAATGATGCATTCACTTGAATGATGACATGATTGAATGAACTGACACCTCTACTGGAGAGTAGCCAATAGATTACATACCAGTAAAGTTGTATAACTTCTATTTCCACTACAGTAGACAAAAAAGCTATATTATATAGTATTATACAGTAATGAACAGAAAAGAACATTACACCTTTTCAGCAGGACTAATGAAAGAAACTCTATGACAGATCCTTTCTTAAAGTCCACACTTTCTGGCATGATATCTGAAACATAAATCACAGGAACTAAACACCAATTTGATCCAGAACTTTGTTTATAAGGAAATTTTACAAATATTACTGCATATAAAAGAAAGTTCGCATACGGTCTTTGAAAGGGATATAATACGTTCTTAAAGATTTAGCAGCCTTGTGTAATGAAACATTTTTTTAATAGAGATTGGAGTTCAAAGGGTCTGGAGCGGTGTCTGTTTATTAGGTAACTAGCTAGGAGAAGTTTTGGTAATTCAGCTCTCAATAATACATGTGTCAGCTATTATATGATCCAAAAGAGCACCAAAAGGTCTCAATAGCATTTTTTAATTTCACCTCTTTTGGTGCTCCATCTCTAATTTATGCATATGTGTGTCTCTGTAATATCAGATGACAGAGCTGGCAGTCATTCAGAGCTAACAAACTGCTTGTATGCGAGTGTGAGTGTACACAAGCATGAGACAGCAAGATGGACGCTGAGTGAGAGTGTGTTTACTCAACCTCTGAGTTGATTTGTCTCCCTGAGCACCTGCCCCTGTCAGGGTTGCCACGACGACTGAGAGCACTCTAATGTGGTGCTTCCCTAATGACGTTGCAGCAGCAGTCATTATTACGTTGTCACCTCGGTAACCGTATTGATTACCTGCCAGACACGTTTGATAATACCTGACAGAGTGCAGGATGATGCAGTGGGCTTTTGTCAGTGTCAGATGTATAATGTCGACCTTTTAAGAGCAGAAATCACCTGGTTTGGAGGAGTTAGAGTGAGGAGATGTGCCACATCAGCCTCTCGCACACATTGAGAATATCTCCATCATTAAGAAATAGTTAAGATCCCTCACATTAGATTCAGGTTTTTGATGTGAAACATATGAAAACCAATTTGATAATGGAAATAATTGTTAGTTGCAGCCCTAATCTATTCAGACAAGCAATGAAACAACAGTTACACCTACAATTAATAGATCACATTCAAATAACAATACCCATTATTTTTGCTCATACAGATGTTTACAAAGAAGACCTTGAAGGTTTGAATTGCACGAGTACATTTTTGGGAGGTTATAATATTAAATGTGTGGACTACCCATCTTTTCCTTTGTATGCTGCTGTTGTCCTGCACCTAATGTGCACACTGTCCACCTTCTTTGCTTTAAATGTACGAAACCACCACGATGCTTTTGTGACTTTACTACACACAGTATGTAACGCTGTCTTACATATAATGAGTTTATCTGATTGTTATAAAAATGCAAATGTGAAATTATGAAGGCTATCACACGTGGGGTTTTACATTTCAAAGTGAACGTCATAAAATCACATGTGCCCATATGTGAAGTTATCAAGTAGCGTTTCATAATGTGATCAAGTTACATCATACTTTTTCTTTTACTGTGTGTGTGTGTGTGTGTGCGTGTGTATGATAGAATAAAAATCCCAGCGTGGCACAGACAGTTTGACAGAGAAGAGGAATGAATTGAGACAAAAGGGAGAAGACAACAATCGGCTTTAGAGGGGAAAGGACATTTTGATTTGTTCCACTTACGCAGTGACGCATCACACTCGCCTTTGTGTAAAAATCCTCCTCTGGTCCAAAATGTGTGTGTCTTTGTATCTAAAAAGGATGAACAGAGCTGTTATTAAAGTGTAAATGTGCAAAAATTATTCACTACCTACATGTGTTGGCACATAACTATATCGATGAAATATAGCCCTGTATTCTGTGACACACTAACATAGACATCAACAACGTAAGAACATGTTTTTTATGGGAGAAAGGAACTGTCTCCAGATACTGAGCATCTGTGTAAAAGCTTGAACCATAGTAACTCATAGTACAACTTCAAAGTGTGTATGTGTGTGTATGAACGTATGAGTGCATGTGTTTGACAGCTCTGTCAGGCCTCTGAAGCCTGTAAAAACCATTCACCAGTGTCAGGATGGAAAGAGTTAATTGTAGTCTTGAAATCATTAGTAGCAACTCGGAGAGTGAGCAGATTCAAATATTTAAAAATAACCTGACTACCAGATGTGTGGTGTGCGGTGTGTGTGTATGTGTGTGTGTGTTACTCACTCATGAATCCACTGGGATTACTTTACGGATACATCAAACACTCATAGAAATAAGCAAAAGCAGATAAAATAAAAGATGCAAACATGAAAATATTGACACACATGTACACGTGCATCTCAAAAACATTATTATAAAGTATATTAACTTGACAAGGAAATTTTAATGAAGTGGCTTCACACTCGCACACACACACACACACACTCCCCTCACCATCTGCCGGTCTTGAGCTACATTTCATAACTCGTAACTGATCTGAACAAAAGACTTTTTCTTCCCTCGGCGCTCAAAGAAGTTCTTTTGTTCTCGTACAGCCACAGAAAGCAACTAATTCCTGGTTTGTAGTTAATCAAAAGAGTGTATACAATATAATACGGCTCATACTTAGTCATACTCTGTCATTTTATATATTTGTATACACGAAGAGACTTTCATGAGAGAGAGAAGAAACGGATAATTAGTGTATGAAACAGATGGTGAGAGCCTTGGTCATTAAAACACAGCTTTATTAAGCATAATGATATAAATAGCTCTCAAACATAAAACTAATAGCTCCAGTGATAAAGGAAAGGAAAGTCTAGTCTCCGTTTTATGCCCATACACTGATATGACCAACATCGGTTTATCTACCAAATGGTGCGATGTGTTTTTTCATATCATATAAGGAAAGGTGAAAGAATTTATAGCATAAGTGGGAAACAATTTTTAAATGTTAGAGGCAAGACTGAGGTGGTGAATTGATCAACAACAATTTTGATTTTTAATTGTGTCAAATGTCTTTTTCATCAAGAAAAAAATTCAAACATTCTCTGGTTCCAGTTCTTCAAATGTGATGATTTGCTGCTTTTCTCTGTTTTATATCATTGTAAGCTGAGTATCTTTGGGTTAAGGACTGTTGGTTGGGCAAAATAAGACTTTTGAAGATGGGCTCTGGGAAACACTGATTGACATTTTACACCATCTTCTGAAATTTTATAGACTAAATCATTCAAAGATTAATCGTAAAAATAATCCACAGATGGATCGACAATGAAAATAATAAATAGTTATTAATATATTATTATTATAATTAATATAATTAATAGTTATTTGCAGCCCTAGTTGGAGAGCAGTCATATTCATATTCATATTTATAACATTTCACATGTGAAAAACTCACATAGCACAGGCACATGTGGCTTTTATATATTTCACATGTAAATGTAAAAACTGCATTTCAAATTTACATACAGGCACCTGTGAAATGTCCGACAACCACGAGTTTAAAATGCTGTTTCACTGCTGAAATATTATGTTTCACATATGAAAAGATGCATTTCACATGTGCATTTTTGTAATGGCGGTGACACCATGATAGGTGAGAGTCATTTATTACATGATATAAACGTTACGAGGTTTATATGTTGCAACCGTCCCTGGAGGATCCCTAATTTTGTCGTCCTGGAGTCAGACTCTTCTCTGTGAAGTAGTCGAGTCTGATCTCAGACCTGTCGCTCCAGCAGATCTCTGAACAATCTGTGACAGTGTTACTCAATAATCAATCACTGTGTCTCTGCCATTACTGTCCAAATGGAGTTCTGGACTGCAATGTTCAATTTGGTTCAACCTTTCAGCTGATGAGTCAGTGTGTTTGTCGCTGCTGGGGTGTGTAGATCCAGTGTGTGTCCACGGTAACCTCCATGATGAATGAGAATGTGTTATTTATGACCTTCTGTTGGTCCAAAAGAGATAAAGGAAATGTGTGTTTCCATATCTACTAATTAAAATGGATTCCTCCAACAAAGATTGGGATGTTATTGTGATATTTTTCTATGATGGTTGTATTTTGTTGGGGCAAGTGTAACTGCTTCAGGGACTTAAGGTCCTTTTTCCAAAAGGTGCATTCTCTGTCTTGTTCAAAACATGTCTGTCTCACTCAAATTCAGTTCAGCCTCTCACTCTCAGGCAAAAACACACTGTTCAGATGAAGGTTGAATACATAATGTAGACTTTAAGCACTGTGTGGTGCAGTAACACAGCAAATGTCTCTCTGTCCCTGCAGGTGAGCCTGAGTTTAAGTACATCGCCAACATGCACGGAAACGAGGCAGTGGGCAGAGAGCTGCTCATCTACCTGGCTCAGTACCTGTGCAACCAGTACCAGCAAGGCAATGAGACCATTATCGACCTCTTGCATAACACACGCATCCACCTCATGCCCTCCATGAACCCAGACGGCTTCGAGAAGGCCGCTTCACAGGTGATAACAAAGCATGACAAAAACACACTGCATAAACCTAATCCAAGGATTTACCACCAGACAGATTCAGTTTACAAGACTACAGACATCGATTTAGTAATAACAACTCTTTAAATTACACTTCCACAGCATTCAAGAATGGCAAATATGCAAGCTCAACACAAGCCTCAGACACTTGTCTTCAATCCTTTTTCCATCTAATCATCATCTCCTGTTTCCTGTTCAGCCCGGAGAGATCAAGGATTGGTTTGTGGGCCGCAGTAACGCGCAGGGGGTGGATCTGAACCGTAACTTCCCCGATCTGGACCGCATCATCTACATCAACGAGCGAGAGGGAGGAGCCAACAACCACCTGCTGCAGAACATGAAGAAGGCTGTGGACGAAAACACCAAGGTATGCAAACAAACATGAAGATACAGACAGCGCAAGATGTCTGGTGTTGATTGGGAGTGGTAACATTTTAGTGACGGAAATGACAATTTTAACAAAAAACAATGGGTTATCTTATCTGTGTCTACTCTTAGTTGGATTACATTGTATTTATCAAATAGACAGTTTTTTGTAATGGTTATTGATTACATATCGGATGCTGCTTTTTTAAACTACGAAGTGCCACAAGGATCTGTCCTTGGGCATTTTAATTTGTCGTTTTAATATATCTTTTTCACTTTTATGTAGATGATCTCAGCAAACTAAGTGGCCTAAAGGGCTACCTGGGCTCTGTGAAAGACTGCATATCCCAAAACTAAGACAGTGCAAAGAAATTAATCCATACTTTTGTGTCTTCACAACAAGAATATTCGTAATTCTTTATACTCTGGCCTCAGCAGCCGAGAAGTTGTAGCTCATCTGCAGATGGTTCATAATGGTTTAGAATTTAATATAAAACATATGTCACTACCTGGTGAAGTACATTTTTGAATAGTTGTGTCCATAGAGTAACTTAAAGTCCTGTCAGATCAGCTATCCAGAGGCAGAGGATATATATAACTTAAACTGCAGATCATAAGTCTGACAACTGAATGTAAAAAAAAACAAACTTAGTTATATGCGGTTCTTAATGAATGTTGTTGCTGATGTTACTATGCTGTGTGTTTTGTTATTTTGTGCTCAATAATCCTTTTGTCCTTTTGTCCTATATAATAAAAAAAAATCTTCACTCTTTTACTATTAGTAATTTATGACATTTTGCCTTTGCAGCTGGCTCCAGAGACCAAGGCAGTGATCCACTGGATCATGGATATCCCCTTCGTCCTCTCAGCTAACCTGCATGGAGGAGATGTGGTGGCCAACTACCCATATGATGAGACCCGCACTGGTACATAAACACATGTACACACCTGTTTTTTAAGTTTGGGATGTTAAATTGTACATTAACTTTACCCTTCCTTTATAGGAGAATGTTTTTGCAGATTTTATTAGAGAAATGTTTTACTTATAACTGAAACAACAAACGTTTTATTAGTGTTTCTTCAGAATGTCGTAAATGTAATTAAAATCTGATGGAAAGCTGTGTGTTTTATTGTATTGCAGATTCCTGTGTATTATTACCAAAAGTAAACAAAATGTGTTTGTGCAGGTACAATGTGTAATGTCTTAATATGTTGCAGATGCTGGTGGCCAATTAATACTTTATCACAACCGCTTGTTTGTTCCCACTCATTCCTTCTCTAAGGCTCTACTCATGAGTACAGTGCCAGTCCAGATGATGTGATGTTCAAGTCTCTGGCGAGGGCCTACTCCATCTACAACCCGGTCATGTCCGACCCTCACCGACCCCCCTGCCGTAAGAATGATGATGACTCCAGCTTTAAGGATGGCATCACTAACGGAGGAGCCTGGTACAGCGTGCCAGGGGGTAAGAAACAAACACTCACAGTGAGAGTGGTGTCAGTGATTGACAGATGAGACACTGGGACTTCGGTTATACAGTAATTGGGCCGGATTTGGTTGAATAGTGTTGAAAAGTGTTTTGGATGTCTAGGTTATATATAACCACAGTTTCCATTGTTTAATGACTAGATTTTAAAGTGTTGCAGATTTATTACAGGATCTGCAACTACATATTATCTTTTAAATGAGAGCTTGACAAATACAGGATTTTTGATGTCAAAACTGATACTGGTTATTCATTTTTAAGAATCTATTGAATTTAAATTTAAATATGTATTTAACCAACACATGTACAGTACTGAGCAGGACATTTTTACTGTTAACAAGAAGAGTTTACAGCTATGCTAGCGGCTCTGTGCTGA
Organism: Scomberomorus guttatus; assembly: GCA_038419695.1. Lineage (NCBI taxonomy): Eukaryota > Metazoa > Chordata > Actinopteri > Scombriformes > Scombridae > Scomberomorus > Scomberomorus guttatus. The sequence goes on along the minus strand of CM076447.1, from coordinate 10,663,910 downwards.
GGCACAGCTATGCTTTGAGCTAAATACTAATGTCAGCATACTCACATGCTCACAATGAGAATGCTAACATAACAGATGTTAGCAGATGTTTATCAGTTATAATGTTAACCATATTCTCTTTACTTTAGATTGTTAGCATGCTAACATTTGCTAATCGGCACTAAACACAAAGTGCAGCTGACACAGATCGGAATATCTTTAGTTTTGCAGGTATTTGGTCATAAAACAAAGTATTGGACAAATTAAAAAATTGACCTGGTCAAATATATAATATGATATTAAATCAAGAGCACAAATGACTAAGTCATGCACATAAATTTGTTATTTTTTCTTCATGACACCTCCCAGGCACCGTAATGCCACTAGCATGGCTTATAAAAATAAACCTGTGCTCTCTGGTGGACAATTTAAGTAAGGGCAACAGTTTCAAACATATTTTTGGCAGCAATTTCATGTTACTTATTGTCCAGCATATTGGCAGATACCTAAATACAGCAACCTAAAAACAGCAGCTAATATTGAAATATTTGAAATGTTTTTGAAACAACGGTTATATGTCATCAAAATGTCTAAATGAATGTTTTTTTTAAACCAAATTTAACCTAAGTTTAACTTAGAAGCCTAACTGTCTTCTTATTATCTGAAAATAAACTTGTATCACTTGGCTGTCATTGTCATATAAAATATCTATATATGTTCGTTACTGTCCAGTCGTTACCGTTACTGTCCTGCCACTTTCACCTATTAATGTCATTCTCGCTCTCTTCTTCCCCGTTTTGTTTTTAAATGACCCATAACAGGAATGCAGGATTTCAACTACCTCAGCAGCAACTGCTTTGAGATCACTCTGGAGCTCAGCTGTGACAAATTCCCCAATGAGGATACACTCAAGAACTACTGGGAGCAGAACCGCAACTCACTCGTCAACTACATTGAGCAGGTAGGCAGCACACCAGGACTATAAATAATTTCCAACAGTCTTGTCTATTTTCATCAGTGCATTTGATGCAGATGATCAAAAAACAAACGTCTCAAGTGAATAAAATGGTAATGAAGAAGAAAAAATGAAAAATAACACATGTAAAACATGTCCTCATACCTAAATTACAAAGCAAGTGCCAAAATGACCCCTCTGACTAATGAGGCATTCTCTCATCTTACACCTGTATGGTTGAGGTATGGTTAAGTTAAGGCAACTTAAATGCTTGGTTGGGGTAAGTCAAAAACCACCTTGATGGTAAAAACAAATAATGACTGTTGGCAGGTGATGGGACACAAACCTCAGTCTCATAGTTATATATCTCATAGTCAGCACCATCCACCCTGACCTCAGAGGTTATGTGGTGGTATGACAACATCCCACTACTTCTGCCATTGCTTGTTATGGTCTGTCGCTTGCAAAGAAAACATAACATTGGCTGTTTCAAGCATTTGAACAAACAGCCAATAATGTTGCTTTACTGGTTAAGACAGTGTCTACATGGTCCATGTTAATATCAGATTTTACACTATGAAGTAAAGGATCCATTTTGAGTGCATCTTCCCCTCCAAGAAGCATGATGGCATTTACATCTAAGGTTCACAAGCTTCATTCCTCCGTCTTTGAATCAAATTGAGAATATGCTTCGTTGTGTGTGTCTGTAGGTTCACCGTGGCGTCAAGGGCTTTGTGCGCGACCTGCAGGGCAACCCCATTTCCAACGCCACCATTTCTGTGGAGGGTATTGACCATGACATTACCACAGGTATCAGTGAAAATTCACACAATCCCTACGACCAAACACACACTCCACCACATCACACTAGTGTTGGGAGGCAGGAAGTGAGAAATGTAATGGTAAGATGTTGTAGTTGATGTCTCCATCTAGTGGAAATATTGGGTACTGCATTACTTTTTTTAGCAGCTGATTTCTGTTACTCGCACCTGCTGCTCATCACATCTCATAGTAACACAAAGTAAAAAAAAACACTCTCTCTCGCTCTGTTGTTAACTTGCAAGTATTAATGACACAATCTGTATTTTTTAGCCAAAGATGGAGACTATTGGCGCCTGCTGGCTCCAGGAAACTACAAAGTGGCAGCCTCTGCCCCAGGCTACCTGACTGTCATCAAGAAGGTGGCTGTTCCCTACAGCCCTGCAACCAGGGTAAGATTCACAGACAGTTAACCAACCAAAATCTGCTTCAAACTAACTGTGTTCTCCTTTCATATTTCCAAAAGGTGATTATAGTAGGACATGACAGTGTTATGTGGTTATTATTATTTTTTTTTTTTAGAAATATCTGATCACTATATCGGAATCAAAACATACATTCTGTCTATGTTGCCAGTCAAAAGTGTGTGAGCATGCTGAATTTTTTGGTTAAATCTCGACCAAACTAAAATTAGAGCATATGTTGGTAAGGGATATGTATAAATACAATGAATATTTGGAAAAGACTTTGATCTAAACTAAAATCAGGCACCTGTATCATACATGATACTGTATGATCGACTGATTCTAGAGAAGGTCTTGCTCGACAATAATGTCACATTAAGAAACTAAAATCTGTAAAAAAAAAAAAAAATCAAAAAACACTGTAGACCTCTGTTTAGAAAAAGGGTCTGGTATCTCCACTGCATCTTTAACTTCTCACCGCTCACCTCACCTTCATCTCCATGTCACTGTTTCTTTGTCTCAGGTGGACTTTGAGCTGGAGTCTCTGATGGAGAGGAAGGAGGAGGAGCGGGAGGAGCTGATGGACTGGTGGAAGATGATGTCAGAGACACTGAACTTCTAAAGCGTTTTGTCTGGCTGACCATCGGACCGTCCGCACATCGATGTAATATATTCAACATTCTGTGTGCCCGTCCACTCAAAAAAGAATATATTGTCTCTTATTTGTTTTGTTCTCTTTCAATCATTATTTTAATTGATTATATTGTTTATTAATGTAACAGTTTGCCTCATACTCCTGTAGAATGAATATCCTGAATATCCACACATACACACACACACTGACACAGGAGGAATTTACAGGTCGTTTGGTGGCAATAAGATCGGTGTTGATTTCTGTGGTATTGTGTTCGTTATCGTACACGTGATTGGTAACCATGGCACCCACCTATATAACCAAGGAGTGACTGAGTAATTATGTGTGTAAAAGAGCAGTTTACATGATTGCCACATGGCTCTGTTCATAAGAATTTGTCATTTTATCCTGTTTTAAATGTCTCTGTTTCTCCAGGCTTTAGTACAACACACCCAACCCTGGCTGGTGCACACAAAAGCGCACACCCATTCCGTTCTCAGTAATCACACGCATGCACACACGCACACACACACACACACACACACACGCACACACAATGTCAGATTCTCAGTTTTTTCCTGTAATATATAAAATACAACACTACGGTTTTGAGATAATCAGGGACATTAAAAACACTGTAAAACCACTGTAAACATTATATTATCTATTGTTAACAATCTATACAGGCAAACTCATTTACCTGTATGTTATCGATGTTGAGAAAATGTTTTTTTAAACTGAATGCAGCACAGCTTTGATTTTAGCACAAGATGAATGGTTATAATATATACTGTATTTATGAATTAGGTATAGCAAGAAATATGTGGTTTTTGTAACATAAAAATAAAAGAAATCAAAGATATGAATCTGTCCACCTCAGTCTACCTGACGCCATTCCTTTGTATGTGCACTACACAGGGAATACTATGGTACATAAGGAACTGTGGTACATGTAGAAGTTGTTTTTCAATCATTAACACTAATCTGAGTGGATACAGAAAGTATAACTAACTGCATGGATGCAGTTAACCCAGTTTGAGACCAGAGAAAGTACTGAATGAATGTATAGTTATAGAAACAGTTACAAATGTAAAGAATGATCTGATCAATAAAACTCCCCCTTTATGTTGTGAAACTGCAGTGTTGTCGCTTTTTGTTAGTAGCCCACAGTAACTCCGACATAAACAGGAAGTGTCTACAGGTGTGTTATTCATGTGCGAGCTGTTGTATTGTACTTCCTAATGAGGCTAAACGGACACAGGTGAGGATAAGACCTGATTAAGTTTTGGTTTTCATTAGGTTTACAGCAACGTTAAAATACATTTTAATAACACAACATATCACACTTTGTCAGGGATAGAATTATTAAGTCCTGGACTTATTTCCATTGTTGCCCCCAATGTCACAGCATCAACCTTTATCAGACCTAAAGACCTAAAACTTGAAAATTGAACCCTTAGAATGTAATTATAATTATATAGGATGTTTTTCAGTTAGAAGACCATGTAAAACAACATAAAAGACAGCAGTTGTATGACATTGTTTAAGATAGGTGTTCAAAATATAGCAAATAAAAGGGGCCACAAGCCAAAAGGTTTGGGAACCACTGGTTCAACAATGTGTTGTAATTTATAAGCTTATCATTATGTTATTTTATGTAAAATTTTAACCTGAAACATTACTAGTAACTAATGTTGTCAAATAAATGTATTAGAGTAAAAAATACAATATTTCCCTCTGAAATGTAGTGGAGTGGCAGTATTAAGCATAAAATAAAAATACTCAAGTACAAGTACCTTAAAATTGTGTACATGTACTTGGTTACTTTCCACCACTGCAGATACTTTTTTTGTTGAACAGAGGAGCACACATTCAGTTTCATGGTTAAAATGTGGTAGGAGGCGATTGTTTAAACTGAATTAACCAATTTGGCCACTAGTGGGCAGAAAAACATATAAACAAGCTAACAGACACAGCTGCACAAACCAAATCACCGGCTAGCTAATAAAGTTGTTACGGCTAACATGATAACACCAACAAACTGTTGTCTACTTACGGTACACATCCTCCAGATGCTGAGCCACATTATCATCACATTGGAGTCACGTTTCTGGCCACCTGACTAATGTAAGTCTAGTTTTAAAGCTCCTTTTAACTCTGGTTTAGTCTCCACCAACTTCTGAACACGATATGTTGGACTAGCTTGCTATGTGTTTCTTAGCTAGTTGTTTTTTATTCCGGTATGTCGCTAGAATGAAGTCCAAAACTTTATTGACCTCTACAACCTTAACAATCAATGCTGGACTTGGAGACCATTCCTGCCACCTATTGGTCATCACACGAGTGATTAACTACATATCATGACAGTTGTTGAATTGGATGACCGTCGGTACAGCAGGTACTTATATTGTGTTAATGTGCTGGAAACGGCTGCATACAGGCGTAAATTAGGCTGATTTAGCCATACATACATGAAGTATGCGAACTTGTGAAACCAAAACAGTGAGTTAAGAGGCTAAAAGGCTCTGTAGACCTGCAGAAGTGGAGGATAATTCAGTTTTGTTTTGTTTTTGTGTTGTTAGATACTGTAAAGTGTGAGAGTTAGCAGAGCTAGCAAAATACCGAGGATGTCGGTTTAAGTATTAATGCTTCATATATACTGTATATATAATGCTTTACACTACATTTTCGTGTCCTAAAACAACTCTATGAAAATGTTTTCACCCTTTCACACCCCTTTACTTTAGCATTAAATTACAATAAATCAAAGAGAAAAAGCACTTTGTTTTACCTTTGACAAGCTGGAGTTCTCTGTTTTTAATGAAATTAGTGCCAAAGTACACCTCTTCTTCTTCTTTTTCTTCTTCTTTTTCTTCTTCTTCTTCTTCTTCTTCTTCTTCTTCTTCTTCTTCTTCTTCTTCTTCTTCTTCTTCTTCTTCTTCTTCTTCTTCTTCAGCAGTCTGAGTTAGTCACATCAAGTGGATATCTGCCACATTTACAGACTTTTTAGCATCAAATTCCCTCCTTGTTGAGCTGCAGTGGAAGTATAGTAACAAAAAGAAGGACTTTGGCACTAAAAAGACTGTAATGTTGAAAGATATCTACTTGATTTGACTAATTTGGGCAGCTGAAATTGTGAACCTGTCCTATAAGGCTTACTTGTGTCTCTGAGAAATACTTAATCATTTATATTATCATGTTATCAAAAATCATGTTATGGTTTTAGCTGCAGGTTTTTGAACAGTAATTGCAATTACAATCTTTAATACTGGATTAAAATTAAGAAAACGTGAGTATAATGTGGAATGAATGTGAAGCTACAAATGTCATCAAGATTCAAAGAACAAGTAAATGTTGGCTGATTATGTTTATGTTGTATTCTGCTGTATCTGAAAATAAATAGTGACATTAAGTTTATCTTTTGAAATGCAGCTGACTCTGGTGAAACTGCATCTGCAGTCTTCTGTAAAAAACAATGCATAATGGTGAATTTTCTGTGTTTGCTGCCGGAACACTAGAGACAGAGTGCAGGCTAATTATTATATCTGTGTAAATATGACACTGAGTCAAGAGGTTGGGAGTGACTGAAGCAACTCAATCAACAGTATACAGTATGTCGACTATGATTGTGATACAGACTATGAATCCCTGCTATAAGAACAACCAATAGACCTTTTTCTGCACAGGTATAAATAATAAGATAAATTATTGCTCAATTCTATTTAGCTGCTTCAGTTTCAGGGTCTTGGTATTGTGCATGCTGCCTCATTGTCACACTGGGACACTTGAATAAAACTGAGGCATTGTTAATTTTATTAGTAACACCTGTACTTTTCCTACTATGACAAGTCAAAATGTTTGCTGTGAAAAGGCCTATTTTAAAATCTTACACCAAATACATTAGTAAATGCTTAACACTATAAATGTGTTACAGACAGACACAGACAAATCTGAGTGTCTGTGAGTCTATATGAGGCCAAGTTTGTCTTAACTTTTTAATCCAGGGATGGGTTTGACTGTGTACGTTCTCTGTGTTTTCATCTGTAATGCTTTCCCTAAAGCAAGAATCCATTGTTCCCTAACTATTCATCCCCCATTGTACAAACACACACACACACACACACACACACAAACACACACACACACCGAGCAAGGGTGGCACTTTTCGTCCAACTATGCGGTTGAATCAGCTGTTTTAGCATTAGATGCTAACTCTGCAGATCAATGGCCCCAGTGGCCTATTAGTCATACCGGCCCTATTAGCATCTGCTATTAGCATCTCCTCGTCAATACCATTGATCAAGCTGCTCTGGCCTCAGGACAGAGCGGGACACAGAGGAGAACTGGTGAGAGAGAGAGAGAGAGAGAGAGTGTGCAGGATATTCATCTGATCAGAAAGTCGACATCAGATATTAGATGACATTCCTGTAGATGGTGATTTTTTTTTTTAGAAATACACATAACAAGTTTGCGTCACGTAGCTCACGTGAAGAAAAAAGGATTTCTTGAGATTATGGAGTCAGTGAAACATGATGAAAAAGTGTTGACAGTAGCACTCAAACAATTAGTTGATTAATTGATCAGTCGATTGACAGAAAATTAATCAACAACTTGTTGATTATTTGTTCAAGTCAATTTTTCAACAAACATTTACTGATTTGAGCTTCTAAAAGGTGACATTTTGCTGCTTTTCTCTGTTTTATATCGTAGTAAACTGAATATCTGCATTTTGGACTGTTGAACAGACAAAAAGACATCTGAAAGGTCACTTTCTGATCTTGCTAATTGTGACGGGTATTTTTCTGACATGTTAAAGACAAAATGATTAATAGAATAATAGAAAATCAGCAGATCAAATGTAGGGCTGCAACTAACGATTATTTCGAGTAATCTGTTGATCATTTTCTTGATCAGTCGATTAGTTGTTTGATCCATAAAATGTAAAAATTATGAAAAATGTTGATCCCTATTTCCCAAAGCCCAAGGTGATGTCCTCAGATGTCTTGTTTTGTCCAGAACAGTCCACAACCCAAAGAAATTCAGTTTACTGACACAGAAGACTAAAGAAACCAGAAAATATTCACATTTGAGCAGCTGGAATCAGATAATTTTTTTTTCTTAAAAATGACTCAAAACAATTAATGGGTTATCAAAATAGTTGGCAATTAATTTAATAGTTGGCAACTAATCGATTAATTGCTGCAGCTCTAATCAAATGATACTGAAAATAATCATCAGTTGCAGTCATTCATTTTTCCTTAGCATTAATGAAACATTGTTAGCAGACTTCCCAGTATGCACAGTATTTAGGTAAAAAATCTCCCTTCAAAAAGAAAAATCTCCCAACAAGAAACCCTTGTTTCCTGTTGTTTTTCTTGTAGTTAATTGTTATGACATGAGACAAAATTTCAGTGATATATATTTTCTAGAATTACTCAGCATCCTTGCAGCCGACATTGCTCAGCAGCACAGATGATCGCAGACAAGAGGGACTTTTTGGAAGTATTAGATTTTTAATATATCAAAGAGGAGTATTCTTACGTAGGCTTTCTTGTTCATGGCTCTCTTCCAAAAATTTTACACCGGGGCTGGAGGTACAGGTGTCCATTGTGACAGCTGTAAGTAAGTCTTCCTTTGTCATTACCTCTTTGATCCTGCAGATGACAGTAGTGTGCTGATGACCTGACAATCACAGAGACAAGATTGTCCCTAAAGGCAATTGCAGTACAGTTTACTCAAAGAGCTAGATCAGTCTCTGTAGTCCCTCTGTAAGGATCCACAGTCGCGGATCATTATTTTTATGTGGATTTAAGCTCTTGCATCATAGGAAGTGGCTGTTGTTAGTTGTGGAGTTTGTGGACTCTGTGAATGTTCCTAATTAGGGAGTGTTTTTCCCTTCAGAGCCCACCGACTTTCAGAAGTTCAAAGTGGCTGGGGGCCATCTTTTCAACAACATCATCTAACTGGAAAATTGTACTCATTTGGGCAGAAAAAGTACATGTAATCTTTTTCATCCGATATGTAAGAAAGGGTGCACAAGTTTGGACTTATTGCCGTGAGAACATTAAGAACCGTTAAGAACATGAAACAGTACATCTCCTCTTATCTGTGCTGTGTGTGTGCCTTACAGTCAGTGTGCGCTTGGTTGCTTTACTTTCAGTTCAGAAATAAGTAAGGCCAAGGATCAGAAGAGCAAACTGCCAACAAACAGCACAACAGTAATACATCACTGTAAAAAGCACTGCATCATCAAAGAAAAAGTTATAAGTAAAAAGAACTTTTTTAATAGCTGTGAACTACTTATATTTATTGGGTAGATGCTAAATAGTGTCAGTTTACTTGTACTCAGTGTTCGTATGATTTTAAAGACTTAAAAAAATTGTTCTCTGTGTTAATCAGAGTGATTACTGAATGAATGAGTCATAGTTAAAATGTGTTGATATCATCAACAACATAAAACAAACAAACAGTAGCATATTAACACTTCCCAGTATTAATAGAATTTGGGTTAAAGCCTTAGTTTATTTTTTCCTGTTAGATTACAGGTACATGACACTAGAGCTGCAGTGATTAGTCGATTAATCGATTAGTTGATTGACTCAAAATTAATTGTCAACTATTTTGATAATCAATTAATTGTTGTGTTATGTTTTTAAGAAAAATGTCCAAATTCTCTGAGTTCAGCTTCTCAAATGTGAATGTTTTCTGTTTTTTTTTCCATCTTCTATGACGGTAAACTGAAAACATTTCGGGTTGTGGACTGTTGGTTGGGACAAAACAAGACATTTGAGGAAGTCACCGTAGACTTTGGGAAACTGTGATTGATATTTTTCACCATTTTATGACATTTTATAGACCAAACAACTAATGACTAAGAAAAAAAAACTGACAGATTCATTGATAATGACAATAATCTTTAGTGGCAGCTTTACATGATACAAACTTGTTTTGCGTCATTTTAAACAAAAGTTTTAGATTAGAAATAGCTCTCTTTAACCCTGTCCTCTTTATTTTTATGACAAATACGCTGATGAGTGGTAGCTACTTATCAAGCCTCTGAAGTTTCATGTGAAGATGGCTGTAAACTTCAAAGATTAAACTAATGGAGAACTGACTCGAGAACTGCTTCAAAGAACAGAATAAGGGTCAGAAAAGAAAATCACAATACTGTATGTGGCTTGGAAATGTTTTGCCTTTTGTGCGTCTCTCCCTCTGCGAAGAATCTGCTAAGCATGACTGAGTTTGTGAGTCTGTCTCTTTCCAAGAGGTGCATCAAATAAAAGGTCTGAAGCTGATTCAATCATTTTACCAAATGTGTTTATGAAAGCTGGAGAAAGACTTCAGTTTTTACAGTGTACCAAAGTTGCTTGTCAGTGCTAAAAAGTCTTTTTTTCAACGGCCTCTCTCTGTCTGTCTGTCTCTCTCTCTCTCTCTCTCTCTCACACACACACACACACACACACACACACACACACACACACACACACACACACACACACACCATATAAGGTCTCTGCTGCTTATTTCTACAGTCTCTCTGAAAAGGAAGCATATCTGCAGGGAGCAGAGGCCAGGACGCACGTACGCACACACACACACACACACATCCCAAGTTCCCGAAGAAGTGCTGCATCAGCAAGGGGTTACTGTTTACATTTACACACACACGCGCACACACATACAGCATCTTCGGCTTCCAGGTTTCAGCGAGGTGGTGTGAACAGGAGGATTTAGTCTGTTATGGAGTTATTGCTCACTCAGTACACTTCTCTGTCTGTCAACTGCTCACCAACATCTAACTCAGCATCACTGGTCTTTTATCCAACTGTCAGTCTCCTTTTGCAGCAATGAAAATTGCCCAGATCAACAAATAATTTAATCAAATCGTATCTAGATCATATCTCTTGCTAAATGAGGCATTGAGAAGAGGAGAATCACCTGGAAAGACCTGTGGAACATGGAGGCAAATAGGATGAGTTCCCTCATCCGTGCCACATATGATGTCCTTCCTTCTCCCACAAATCTAATCCTCTGGCTGGGAGAGGACGCTGCCTGTCACCTCTGTTCAGTTCCTGCCAACCTCAAGCACATATTGGTCAGTTGACCATACTAAATACTGATGTGTCTGGCAGCTGAACTTGAGGATAAAAGAACAACCAGTGCTATGCCTCTGAATGGCTGGGACAATCCTCCCACGTCTAACACCTTTCCTTCGAGAGGGAGAGAAAACTCCTTACGTCCAGCATCAGGCCCACTGAACGTAGCCAGGGACTAGAAAATGCTCGTCGACCTAGTCCAAAAATTCACCTTTCCCCAGGAAATCACCAGCCCCAGCCTGAGACCAGATCTAGTTCTCTGGTCCAAATCTCAGCGATGTGTCTTCATCGTCGAGCTAACAGTCCCTTGGAAGGATGTTGTGGACAAGGCACATGAGGCTGCGATACGCCAACCTCGCAACAGAAGCAGAGAACCGAGGCTGGAACGCCAAGGTGCACCCAGTTGAGGTGGGATGCAGGGGAGTCATGGCCAACTCCACAGCAAAGCTCCTCAGGGAGATGGGAGTCAGAGGACAGGCCAGCAGGAAGACAATAAAAGCACTCACGGAGGCTGCCGAGCGAAGCAGTCACTGGCTGATGCTGAAAAGGAAAGACACCACCTGGACCAACAGTTGGCCACCAAGAGAGACCAGCAATTGGCTATGGGACACAAACCCGGGTCTGATCAGCCTGCCTCAGCTGAGGGTGTATTGTGAGTAAAAGGCTGAAACACCCAAAGACGCTGAGGTAAAAAAACAAAAAAACAAAAGGACGGTGGTCAACTTTCCGCCAACATCAGGATAACCCCGGTCAAGTACTGATCTACAGGGATTCTAACACCTAATCCTACTAACCAATCCAGTCTAGTCTCTAAGTTCACTTCAAGTGAAATTTCGCCTCAAAGCACCCTGAAATAAGATAAGTCACTCTCTAGACTCAAGGCAATGTCCTCATCAAGTATGAAGATGAAATGTCGTAATTGTACTAAATAAACTGTCCTTTTGGTAGCATGTAGTCAGTGTTTTTGCCCTTTGACTTCTCACTTGATATCATGTTGGGATGTGCACACAACTTCTTAATAGTAACATCTCATTCTGGGGCTGCTGTAACGTCAGCACAGGGCGAACGCTGATGTTTTCGGGTGCGTGAATGATTTTACAGAGCCACTATGCCATAAAGTATCACCTGGACTGGGCTCCATCACATGAAATTCTTCAACCATTACTAACTCATGTTTTGTCTACAAGTGCTGTTCAGATGCACAATTACATGTGTACAATTTTATTTTACATTTTTATTTATTTATGATTCTATCTCAATTTTTATCTCCAAAAACAGCTAATAAATGTGAAATTAATGATGCACAAGACTTCCTATTTGGTGTAATGGTGCAGCCAAAAAAATGTCTATAGCTTAGCTTAATAAAAGACTGAAACAAGCAGATACAGAATATATGAATGTGATTTTATTTTAACATTTTGGGAAGTACACTCATTCACTTTCTTTCTGTGAGTGTGAGAGGAAGAGCTCAATCAATCACATGTCGGTGCACTAAGTACAAAGCTGGAGTCCGGGCATGAATATCTTAGCTTGGCATTCAGACTGGAAGCAGTGGGAAACAGCTAGTCTGGCTCTGTCCAAAGTGTAACACCAACAACTCTTAAGCTTACTTTTTAATACGTATCTAATCCATATGTAAACAGACATGTAAAAACAACTTTTTAGACCGAGTTTTGTGTGTCACAGAGAAGTTGAATGGTTTGGTACCATCTTGCCTATACAGAAACCAAAACTAAAACCTCTGCTTACCCATCATATGCGGTAAAGGCCAGATGGATAAAGTCTTGTTCGTCAAGAAATAGTTACAGCATGTAACTCCCGCTAAAGCCACAAACTGTTGTTCTTACATTTCTGTTTGTGTCTGAATTAAACAAACAAGATTGGAGGCTTAGTAGGTGTATTTTTTAACTTTGGAGAGAGCCTGGCTAGCTGTTTCCCTCTTGTTTCTAGTCTTTATGCTAAACTAGGCTAACCACCTCCAGGCTTTAAAGTCAAATTTAGTCCTACCATATGTTGTAGGTTTTGGTTTATAGTTCAGTGTTGGATTTCTCCCATTGGTATCACCACCCCAACACTAGACTGATGTATCACGCTTTAGTTATATTCCCCACAGTAACTGTGTTTACATTCTTTCATTCATTTAGTGATATGAGAGATAGTGGGGAGGTCCGCCTTTCGTTACTTGATATGAGCCTATTCCTTGTTGTTGCTGTGTTTCTTTCTTTAATTGAATGTGATAGGGAGCAGTGATCGCGGCGAGCAGAACGTTAGCGTGGGAGATAGCTTTGCTGAATGTTCATTACTTAAAAAAGGAGAAGAAAACAGTGACTTTTTTTCCCAACTTTTTAAAATGTTTTATTCACTCTCAACAATCTCTAACAGCATCAGAAACTCAGAGAAAATACAAGCTGCCCAAGCTGACCTATCACAGTTTTGCTGTCGTCATGCAGCATCTTTAATAACCGCCTATAAATCCATAAAAGGTCATGGGTCTGAGACAACAGCCCCTCTGAGCACAGCCCTACATCATTTTACAATCAGGTGTTTAACAAGAGGACATTATACCGAATTACTGAAACTGTCTCTCTGTTTTTCCATCTCTTCTTCCTTGCAGCTGCAGCATCTTCTCACTACAACACGCATCCTGCTTTCATTCCTCTTCTCCCCTGTCGGTAAATTCCAGTGGCACGGAGACAAAAGCGGTCTCTGTGTCATCTTTCACTAACGCACGACCAGATCATAAACGTGAGCCACGAGCTGGCACATGCACACCCACGCAGTCACGCCCACATGCACCAACACACAACAGGCAGCGGAGGAGAGTTGAAGGTGGCAAATCTGAGCCCTGTCAGGTGCCGAAAAGAGGAAATAAGAACAGGAGAGAGAGAATGGCATGCACAGCTTGGCATTTAAACAGAGGATTTCCTCTCTGTACCTCGTCTTCCCCTCCGCTCTCTCTGTTTACATAAGGAGAGACTACTTCACATAACTCTTATGAGTGTCTGTGAGTGTGCTAGTTAAAAGGTAAAAAGATAAAGTTCCACATTGGATCTTCATGTGTTTACTTGAAGTGTGAATCCATGATTTGTTTTAAAAAAAATCTTAATATTCCTCTTAAACTTCTTAAGTTACTTCAAAGTGAGTGCCTTCTCATAGTTTTATTTATTTTGGACCAGTCATATTTAAGGAATAAAACTGCATAGACATTTTTTGGAGCTACTAAACAAGATCCAAGCATTATCATTCTCTGTTGTGCTCTGCTGTGGTGTCAGCAGACTGTCTTCCGGTGGCATTTTAGCCAAAAGGTGATGGATGTCTCTGGCCACCACTTTGCTTCCTCTGGGGGAATTTTCATAACACACTTAAGACACTATCACAGTCAGCAGGCATGAGAGGAAATATAATATTTACTTATTTTATCTTACCTCAGGTATTCTTATTAGGGATGTCCTGATCAAGTTTTTTTTGGCCCAGATCCCATTTAGAGTCCTTTTAATAACAAGTATCTGCTAATACCGAGTCTAATCTGACAGGGCTACTTATATCCACCTAAATCTTGATGAAATAAGTACTGTATCTGACACAAGCTCCTTGATCCTATACTGAAGGTCCTGGTTCAAACCTATTAAGTTAGAGTAAATTATTGATATATAAATGAAAGTTTAACTGGAGAATGTGACTCCTGAAAGTGACGTGAAGCGATCAGTTAGAGAAAACTACATGGTACAAACACTGAGAGGCAAAAACATTGATTTTTTTGGCCAAACACAGCTATTTACCCATTTATTTGCCCATTACAGAGCGACATTAGCATCCATTTAGAGTCATCTTTCTGACCACCTGGCCATCTCTCCTTTTAGCCTTTTGGTCTCCAACATCTCCTGAGGAAAATGTCTGGCTCTTTAGCTGCTAAATGTTCCTATGTGTTCACCAGCTAGTAGCTAATTTTGTCAGATGTTTGGTTCTGGACGGGTAGCGTAGACTTTTTGCTGAAAACAGTTGCCTGCAGCAGCTGGAAGGTTGATGAAACTGAACCAAAACAGAGAAGTTGTGGGCAGTAAAACCAAAAGGACACTAAAAACTCTGTAGAGATGAGGGGAACTGCAGGTGAAAATTCAATAACGTTTATTTTGATTACAGATTCATCTGTATTGTTGGTCTATAAAAATGTAAAAAAAATTATAAGAAATATCCATCACAATTTCCTGAAGCCCAAAGTGACATCTTACTGTAAAATTGATAACAAAACATAAAGATATTCAGTTTACTATCATATAAGACAAAGAAATGCTGCAAATCTTCACAATCACAATGCTGGAACAAGGAAACATTTAGGTTTTTGCTTGAAAAACAGAAGTTTCTATAGATGTTTTGTTACTGTTTCTGCAGGGAAAATTGGTCATTGTTGGAATACATTACATTTGGCTGAACTCAAGCTATACACAGCCACTAATCTCCATTAGTGAGAGAGCTAGAGACCTTTTACAACCACCTTTTGATTACTCAAAAGACAGATTTTGGGCAATGTATACCTTTTTAAAGTTAAACAAGTACAGTCCAAACCTTGTGGACTTCAAGGCTACCGCATATAGAATTGATGGGAAAGTGTGTTTGAGGAAAACAAAGCTAATAATAGTGCTCCAATACCTGCAAACCACAGCACTCGGGGGAGTCTCAGGGGGCTGCTGCTCAGATTGAGGGTTCCTCCTAGTATGTGTGTGTATATATGTGTGTGTGTGTGTGTGTGTGTGTGTGTATGGTCAGTGTGCTGGGTCAGAATGCTGGCGAGGTACTTTCACAGAGTTTCAGAGACGCACTGATCAATACGTGCTTTAAATAGGGACACAAATACCTGCACACAGCATTAATCTCAATAGCTGGATCCTATTTAAGAAGGAAGCATTTTGCTGAATAGATTGGCTGGATGGAAACCACACAGAGGCACAGTAAGTAGTTGGAGAGGCCCAAACACCACTCAATGCCGTCCCCAGTGTTAATTAGCAATTGGTCACGAGGGAAGTCCAGACCACTAACACACACAGACACACATAAACACTCACACACATTATGTTGTATAGAGGTTTTTCCACAAAATTCCCCAAGTTTTGGTTTATTTAGTTTTAGAAACTTTATTTTGTTTGGCTGCCCATGCACAGTGACAGTAGTAACACTAAAACACAATCACGCAATCATATTCCAAGAGGACATTTAGCTCAGGAGGCAATTTAGCCACAAATTAAGAACAGCGTGTTTTAATACAGTTTATCAGTTTATAAATAAAATGCCTGAAAATGGGACCAATAAAACAGACAATAAAATTGAAATGAAACTTTAAAGATTTACAGTTGTGAAAAAAAATAGAAATGAAACACAGCCTTACAACTTTTTTCAAGACTACAACAAGCAAGTATGACTTGTCTTTTCAAAGGTTTCACAGTTGTGGGCACGAAAAACCTCCTACATCTTTTCTGTGGAGCATCTTAGCATCCGTATCCAGTCACTTTACAAAGTCACACCGCAAAACTCTGATAGAAAATGTTGAAAATCATCTTGCTGACTTTTTTTTCCTGAGGAATTGCAACCAGGACTGAAGCCTTTTTAAACCCAACAGTAACATTTCCTGATCTGTTTGATTTCATATCAATATTAAGAACTCGCATATACAGTATTTATATGAGGAAACAATTTTGACCTGCTTATTTTTTGATGAGAATTGGTCTCTCTTCCCTTTTTCAAGGGTCTTTCGTCTTATAATATAAAATTCCCTCTCCACTGAAAAATGTGTTTTGTTTATTGTTGCTTCACTGTGCAGGATGTGAGTTTGACACTAGAAGGCTGTTTTCACATTCATCTGTTCACCTTAAATCTCAGTTTAACATGTACACATACAAGCATGATTTGTGACATCACAACTAGTTTGGAAGCCAGTTGTGGTCCAGTATGCAACTTTTACAAGTGTGATGTTGAAACATGAAACCTCCAGTGCACAAACACTGAGAATGTGAAGGAGACAGCTTGTGTCTAAACTTGGTTAAAAGTGGTTTTTGAAACAAAAAATATTTGCATATTCATAAATTCTGTATTTTTCTGGAAACTTTCTTGTGGAAAAGCCATATCAGACATAAATTAATCAAAGCATTCAAAGCAAGAATATTTATATATGTCTTAAAGGATAAGGCTGCATGGTGATTTTCTATATTTTTCTTATTAACAACTCTCATGTGCAGCACCAAACCAACAATGAACTGATCCTACTTAAAAGTATTGTGTGTGCATCCAAAGCCTGATATATCTTATTCCTCTGTGCCGAAGACCTCTATTGTTGTCCAAAAACTATTAAAATTTAATTAAAAACATGTCAATAACACACTTTGCATCGGGTGACATGTTGCCTCAAAAATTATGGGGACATTTCTAACTAACGTCCTAATAACGGCGATCCTGTTTTCAGTCTCCAGAGAGTAGTTCCTTGTATGGCAGACACCACTGCGCAAGAGCTTCACTAACTTATTGTGCTACATAACACAACCTCTTGACTTTGTACTACATTCTAAAACTTTCTAAAGAACTTCAGTACAAAGTCAAGGGGTTGTGATATGTAACACAAGTGAAGCTCTGTAAACGGAATTGCTTCCCACGTCTTTCATACAAGGAACTGCTCTCCTGAGAGTGAAAATCGTATCGCTGTTATTAGTCATTGGAGCCGTTTCTAAACAAACTACCATAATGCCTTCAGGGCCAATTAAGGAACATGTCACCCAGTGCAGCAGTGTGGCTCACTGACGTGTTTTTAATAGTTTTTGGACAACAACGGAGCTCTGCGGCACAGAGGAATATGATATACATATCAGGTTTTGGATACACACACAATACTCATAAGTAGAATGAGTTCATTGTTGGTTTGGTGCTGCACGTGATACTTGTTGACAATAAATCTCCAAAATATCCATTAAAACATGTATAGAGGGGATCTTTAAGGTCGTTTAGGTCGTCACCTGTTTTTGGGACAAAGATCAGGAGTGAGTTGTTCCACACTAAATAAATTCCGTGTGTCTGTGTGTGTGTGTGTGTGAGCGCGTGTGTGTGTGTGTGTGCGTGTGCTGCCTCCAGGGGATTGTGTCCATGCCTCGGGGCGTGTATAGTGGACAGCTTGCGGCTGGATTGATAGAGTGACGTCAGCGCGCCGCTACCTCTCCCAGAGGGCAGGATTAGTCGGGAGCAGCAGAGACAGCGCTCCGGTAATCTCCCGGTAATAAATGGGAGGAGACGGGCACGTTCGGGACTGCCGGTACCGAGTGATACCGGAGGCCCCCTGAGACTCCTGAGAAGATTCCTGCATTTGAAGCATGATGGGTCGCTTCGTGACGCCGCAGCAAACCGACGTGCACCGGGCAGGTAAACGCAGCAGGTAAGCTGTGCAGACGCAGGGTGAACTCGTCTCAGGAGGATTTACCTTGGCAAGGTGTTCACAGGCTGCACCGCTCGTCTGTCAACAACTGCTGCAGTTTTATTTTTACTGCTTGTGTGTGTGTGTGTGTGTGTGTGTGTGTGTGTGTGTGTGTGTGTGAGAGAGAGAGAGAGAGAGATTATAGGTGGTTGTTGACAACTTTACAGTCTGTACAAAATTAGGGGAAAAGACGCCAGTTTTTTTTTTTACTGACTGCAAATGTTCTTTTATATAAAACCTTCTGTGGTTTCACACACAGAAACACACAGAGTAGATGATCATTCACTGTACTTTTGGGTGCCAGGGATGTAGTGGAGGATGAACCCACATGAACTCAGTTCACTCATCTGTTGTTGACCGACCTTTATGACAGATTAGAGGAGACATCATAGGTGAATGACTGGTGCAGCACCACATTAAGCTGTCTGTCTGTCTGTCTGTCTGTCTGTCTGTCTGTGCATCTTGGAAAAGAAAACAAATGGATCAATTTTCCAACTTTGCTTTATTCACAAGCAAATAAATAAATAATGATAAATAAAGTGCTGGTTTTAAGTAATTGTTTATATTTTCTGTGATTTACGATAATTTTAACATATTCTCAAACATTCGCGTTATTATAAATGTGATCGTATTTTGTGTTGATCACCCACTGAATGTCAGCTTATTTTAGACTTTATTTCTGTACCACCTTATGCTGCATGTTACTGTAAAGTACCCCGCCTATATCGAAATCGATAGTGCCAGATCAAAGTTCTGCATGCTGAGGCCTAGAAGGCGCACCTCCTTTTACACACAAAGCCCAATTAAGTGCCTTAATTGTTTAATTGCATTTAATGTACAGTAGGTCTTTAACTTGGATATCTTTCAATTTTTCTCCTCCCGAGGCAGTGAGGAGAGGAGATGCAGTAGGCAGTAAGAACTGACTTGTCATGACCATAAAAGCATCCTCTATACAGCTACCTCTGGGCGTTTTATGGTTTGGTTGTCACCTACTTAGCACCTGCCTCTAAATAACCAGATAACAGCCATTATGCAGCAGGTCTAAAAGGTGATGGATGCTGAAACCCACAGGCCAATTTGTAGCCTTCGTGTTACTTTTACCGCTACCGGTTTTTACTGTAAGTTCACTTTATGTTACGGATCTGTGTGAGAAAAGGTCCAATAAGCTGAAATGATCAGTGCGCGCTTCCTCTACTGTCTCCGCGCTGAGACGAGAGTGGAGCCTCTGATGTTTACTTGTTATCCGACTGTATGCGTCCTCTGTCAGAGTGTTTCTCTGGTGTGTGTGTGTGTGTGTGTGTGTGTGTGTGTGTGTGTGTGAGTGAGTGAGTGAGTGTGTGAGAGAGAGAGAGAGAAAGGGGGAGTCTTTGAAAACGTCTGCAAAGGCTCAGTGAATAGAGGCAAAAGAAGACAAAAAAAAGTTTTGGTTCTGCACCACTTGGGTCGAACAGTGCAGGTATATGGCGGTGTGTGTGTGTGTTTGTGTGTGTGTAGGCGGTGCGCTGACTGGTTGAGAGAGACAGTACCACTACAGGACGCGAGAGAGAGAGAGAGAGAGAGGGGAGAGAGAGAGAGAGATTGCACTGAGCGAGAGAGTGTGAGACAACAGTGCTGGCTGGAAATATGCGAGGCGGATGTTTCTTGTGTGAGCAGCAGACACACCGCCGCGCGTCTTTGCGCTCAGAGATCATCCAGCCCTGATCCCCTCACCGCTTCTCTTTCTTGTTTGTCCCACAGCAGCTTCACCTGCGAAGCCACCACCGAAGACAACGGAGCTCCTCAGCGGACACTTTGCTGACTGACACCGGGACGCACCGACACATTCTTCAGTGCACTTTTACCATGGAGGAGAGCCGGGCAGAGTAACTCCCAGCAGCCTATAGTGTCCACAACCAGACTGTCAGAGAGGAGACCGTTCTTCACAATGACCCGTTAAATTCCTGCCGCCGATGCTTTCTCTGGAGAGTGGATTGACCATCTCCTAACAGCAGAGGAGACGAGCAGAGGCCTTTATTCGTTTATTTCAGTCTTCAGATGGACCGAGTGCCCTCGGCACTGGCCGCTAAGATGCGCTGGATCACGCTGGTGCTCGCCGGCTTGACTTTTTGGGGCAAAGTGACTATTTGTAACTGTTTCGACTACGAGGAGCCAGACTATGATTATTATGAAGAGGAGAGAGCGGAGACCATTGACTACAAAGACCCGTGTAAAGCTGGTGAGTCCTGAATTTACTCTATTTGAGTTTTTAATTATGAAATGAGATTTTTTTTTTTGCGCGTCTGCTCACAGTGATCCTACCCTCTTACCGAGCGCGCTGACTCTGAGGTGGCACGTGTATGTGTGTATGAGAGATGGCAGCGTGTGTGTGTGTGTGTGCGCGCGCGCGCGCGCGTGTGCACTGGTCCAGATGCCGCTCTTTCCTCCCCACCCTTCATAACCGATAAGTCAGCGCCGTATCCTGCGGGTGGATGCACGTGCAGCCTGTCTCATCCTCGAGCTCCCACTTTTCACCTCAGAGCGTGCATCACCTGTGGGCAGATTTCTGGTCCCGACAGTGGCCGAAACGTTGGTGCACGTACCAACAGACTGTGCGTGTACGCGCGTGCTCGTCTGTCTGCGTATGTGCGCGTGTGTTGCAGATGTTAAATCAACCATCAACGAAGATGAGAAACAGCTGGATTCAACTGTACCAAAACATGCGCGGATGCACACTCTCTCACTCGCATGCACGCGCGCGCACACACACACACACACACACACAGTGATAAAAAAAAATTGTTGGACATTTAATGACAGTCTGGGAGCTGCTGTGGAACAACAGTTAAACCGCGTTTGGTCTCATAAAATGTACAGTGTGTGTGTGTGTGTGTGTGTGTGTGTATATACTGTATATATGTGAGAAGCAACATTAATACACTGTACATTAATGTATATTGATTGTGTGTCATTGATTTAAATTGCTTTTTATACATAAAAAATGTAGTTTTCCTCAGTACATTATATTATAGGTTTGTTATAGGTGTGTATGTGTAATGTCTCTGTGCGCTCCACCCAAATGAACTCATGTTTTCAACACAAAGTCTGGAGATTCACTTAAGATTTTACACAATCCCTGTATTAAAGTACGCTTTCTCTCCTTTTGTCTTTTAGTTGTTCTATGTCCTGTATGTGTTGTCATCATCCATCTACTGTACTTCTACTTAGTGCTGGGTATAATATGAACATTTTCAGTAGATGGTGCCAGTACTTGAGTTTCAGTACAGTTACCAGAACAATAATTTTTCAATTTCTTAGAGTAATTCCCTAGTTTGAGGAGTGTAATCATGTTTTTCTTAAAACCTTATTTTCATTTAACATAATATGCCAGTGTCGTGATTTAGATAAGGAAATATCTGATCAAGAAATAAGTCAACGACGAAGAATGCTGAACAGTTTTCACACTTAAAGCTTCAAACACAGTTCTTTTGATATCCAATATACTCTTTTTACAATTGCAAACACCACTTTTTGTTCATATGTCAATGTTGAGCTCTTTACAGTACCAGCATCGTTACTAAAGAGCAGGTGGAGGAATCTGCTCCTCTCCTCTCCCCTTAAACCTCTTTTAGTTCTTTATATTACCACCTCTTTTCCTGCTGTTTTTGCAAAGTTGCAAGCGAGACGTTGTGGTTTTTTTAAGAGCAGCAAGCATCTTCTTAAGTCAGGATTTTTGTTTTGATAACGCCCCGTCTGTGTGCATATGTGTTTGCGCTCACGTATACGCATGTTCATGTGTGTTTAAGGGCACTTTGCGGACTTAATGTTGTCTGTGATGACACGTTGGACTGATAAGAGCTCCACCCAGAACACTGAGCGTCCACAAGCTGACCGACACACATTCCACACATACCAAATACACAAACCTGACAACCCTGGACACTGGCCAGTGTGTGTGTGTGTGTGTTTGTTCATGTGCGTGTTACACTGATCTCTGTGTGGGTGATTTTATGTTGATACTGCAATCCCATGACTCTGTGGTTTTTAGTTATGCTAAGAACTTACTGTGTGTGTGTGTGTGTATGTGTATGTGTGTTTGGATGGAAGCCCGGCAGGTTACAGGGAGACAGTCAGTCTACATATGTTTGAGAAACTGAGCGACTCTTGTAGGTTAAAATAACTGAGTGTGAAAACACTGGCAATGAATTTATTTGCTGGAAATATCAGTGTACACAAAGAGTGTATTTATACTTGCGTGCTTACATTTCTCGCAGCAAATGCATGCAGACATGCGCACTCACGTCTTCCAGAGCCCTCCATAATTATTACCTGTTTCTGATTTTTCCACGTTTGTTTCATTAATTTTCCTCATGTGTATGCTTCGCTCAGTGTTTTTTTTAAACATTATTTTTAAAGCATTGTTTTGCCTTTATTTGATAGGTGACAGTGTAGAGCAACATGGTTGGGGGGGGGGATGGAGGTGAGGGTCCTTGTCAGGACTACATGGTGCAGTATGAATGTTGTATTCAGATTAAAAACGAATTGCTGCCTCAGTTTATTCGTGCCAGTTTGCTGGATTTCAGTCCATCTATCCACAAACAACTAAGACACATGTATTCTTACTGAATGTGCAGACATTTTCTGTAGCTACCTAGCAAAATGCACATGTGTGTGAGACAGATTTCATAAGTTACAGTACCACAACCTCCAGTTGTTTTTATTGTGGCCATCTGTTTGTGTCCTTCCAAATTTTTGCTTTGAGGTCCATCTTAAATGAAAAGTTTGACATTTTGGGAAATACGCTTATTTGCTTTCTCGCTGAGAGTTAGATGAGAAGACAGATACCGCTCTCATATCTGTCCAATATATCTGTCCAAAATATGAAGCTAAAGTCAGGAAATGGATAGCTTAGCCGACCCCGGGAAGTCTCTGCACCTGGCCAAGAAATAGTTGGACACACTTAAAACCTCGACTTGTTATTTTTACAATTCGGTTTTTATACAGATTAAACAAACAAAGATATAATGTGTTAATTAGTGACCTTTAGAGGTGCTGGTGGGCAGACTTTCTTACCCGGGCACTGTACTGTACTGTAGCTTCATATTTATCGGACAGAGTTATTTGTCTCGTCTAACTCTCAGCAAGAAAGCGAATAAGTGTATTTCCCAAAATGTCAAACTATTCCTTTAACACACTTATAGACCACTTGGCCCTCATGATGCCTAATAAGTATACTACTAATATAATTAAAACAAATACATAATGATTATAAGAATTTGACCATATAATACAAGAAATTCAATGTGCTATCCATTCTTTTTTTTACTCCCTCTCATGTCATGACGAGCTTCTGAATGAGGTCTACATGTGGAGCCGTTTCTGAACAAACTACTGTAACCGTTGCCTTCAGGGCGAAGGAACAGTGCAGCGGTGTGGCTCACTGGCATGTTTTTAATAGTTTTTGGACAACATTGGAGCTCTACAGCGCAAAAGGAATAAGATGTGTCAGGCTTTGGATACACACACAATACTTAAGTAAGCGGGCTCAGTTCATTGTTGGTTTGGCGCTGCACATGAGATTTGTTGACAGTAAGAAAAATATAGATAATCGCCAGCCTTAGCCGTTCAAGAAGCAATAGCTGAACAATTATGTGAATAATATCTCCTTTTAGAAACAAACTCGTAAAAGAAGCTCTCTACTGCGTTTCAGACTGTTTGGACAGTGTTGAACTTGTCAGCACATTTGATTTCTCGTCTTAACCTGATTTCTTACAGTAATCTGTACAATATGTTTATGGAAATGAGTCTTCTAATGTGTAAAGCTGATGAAAGAACCATCCACAATCCTCATAACATAAAAACATTATTAGGTTATTCTCTGTCATACATCTACCTGTATGTAATATATCTTATGTATCTTCTGTTACAGCTTGTATCCATAATCTTTTTAAATGTATAAATTAGGGACTGACCCATATTGGATTTTTGGTACCGATGCCGATATTAGGGAGTAAAAAAATTCTGATATCAACATATCGGCTGATAATCTTATATATACAGAATATATACATAAACACACATTTTTTTGCAATGATCCCTCAGATGTGGTTATCAAACACGGAGGCAGGATATTTTACAGTTTAACGATAAACTTTATTGTATAAAATGACATCAGTGCACTGAAACAGTAAACTTCACTGGGAATTTAATAATAATAAATAATTATAAATAAAACAAACAGAACAAAAAAATGTACATATATATTAAGCTTGAATTAAGAAAAAGGATCAGATATACATAAAATGCTGCCTATATAACTTTAAAAAATAACAAAAAATATCGGCGCATATTAGATAACATATACGCCAATACTGATATATCTGTGACAGGCCAATATCGGCCGATAATATCAGCTGACTGATATATGGGTCGGTGCTTGGCCTCTGGGTACAATGTCTGGCCAAACCCATGACCTGCTGGAGAGGAATCTCAGTGTCACAATAATGTGATTATGTGAATGTGTGCAAAGTTACTGTTTTATAGTCAATTAACTAATTAATCATTTGCGAAGTGTTGGCGGGACAAAAGCAAATTAAATTGGGCTCTGGCAACTTGTGATTGGGATTTTCTTGTTTGAGATGTATTATTTTTTCCATCAATATAGTAACACAATTCATATATAGATACACAGCTCGCTATATCCATATTGAAAAGCTGTTTACATGATACTATAAATACAAATCAAATCATTCTTCATCTTATGTTCATCCCCCATTTACACAACCACAAAACATCCCACTTAACCCCCCACCCAACGGGCAATAAATGATAATAATAGTAAACATGTATCTTCCCAACATCTACATGTATACCACAGAACCTTTAACAGCTAAATTATCCTCAGACATGCATGCATGAATGTGGAAACACGTGCACATACATTCAGAAATCTCTGGAGAAATACAACCAAAAATAAACCTTTTTGCATGCACACACACACACACGACGGGCATTTTTACTATTATTCGAGGTTGAGTAATTGGAAAAATAATCAACAGATGAATCAATAATGAAAATAATCATTAGTTGCAACAATAGCACCCCAGTTCAGTGTGTAAAGAGTCAGTGTCCGTGTCCCTCTGTGTGTAACTCTTGTAAGAAGTGGAAGCGTGGCTCATTCCAGGTCTGACCCTGTGGCATCGGTCTGAGTGGTTGGTATTCCGCCTCCTGTTTTTGCTGGGAAAACACAAGGGGAATATTTGGCTGTCTGCTTATCTCCTCCGAGTCCCGCACTGGTAGACAGGAGAACACACACTTCCAGGCCTTTGTGAAGTGATTTCCCTACGCGAACACACACATGCACACACACGCAACACACTTGATACACACACACGCAGAGCTCCCTCCATTCACCCGCGCTTATCTCTTCCTGGTTGTCTGCATCCTGCTACTCAGCTGGAGATGACACACACGCGTGCACGCACGCACACACACACGTACGCGTGCACACGCTCCTACGCTCACTCAAGAGTCATTCATGCTTCCTTCCAAATCACTGTTCTCATAAAATGCTCACACACACACACAGAGTGAAAGCTAAACAAACCACGGTGGCTGAACGAAGCTGTGGGTCATTTCTTCAGGAGTGACCCAAGAGACCGACTGCCTGTTCTCTTCTTCAAATACAATAGTGGTGCATAGTAACAGTATAGAACAATGCATACTGTACATTTTCTCAATCCTCACACGTCTCCGAGCTCACATCTTACAATGCAGGATTTACAATAAGAGTTTATTGTGCAACAGAGGTGCACAAAGGTGGTTTTTGCACAGTTTTAGCAACAATTGGAACAAAAAAATGCATTTAAACTGAGTTTAAAGACAGTTAAAAACGAGAGTAGTGGTTTGTTCTGCTCATCATGTACATCCTGAGGTCGTCTTTTTAGAAGCAATAACTAATATGCAGCATGACTGTAATAGATTCTCCCCAAATCTTGCAGCAAGAAACTCTTGTTTTCCATCTCCACACAGAGATCGGAGGACAAGGTCAGGATTTATACCATGATTTATTTACGTGAATGTGACTGTCTGAATGTTTTGGCGGTCCATGTTTATTCGCCACAGAGCTGAGCTGTCACATTAAAAGCTCAGGCTTTGACTGATCTCAAAACTTACTGGAAAATTCAGTTGTTTATTTTCGTCCAAGCTTCTTTCTCTTTTTTCTTCTTCTTTGTGTTTTCATAAAGTGGACTCCTATAGTTTTGCAAAGAGTTTTTCTCTCAAGTTTAGAGCTGTAACAATTAGTGGATTAAATTGATTAGTCGATCGACAGAAAATTAATCAGCAACTATTTTGATGATCAAATAATTGTTTTTGTCATTGTCATTTTTTTAAGCAAAAACAAATGAAAAAAAATTTGGTGGTTGCAGCTTCTCAAATATGAGGATTTGAAGCTTTTCTATGTCATACATGATAGATTTTGAACTGTTGATCAGATAAAACAGGACATTTGAAGACATCACCATGAGCTATAAGAAATTATAACAGGCATTTTTTCACTATTTTCTGTTGACAAAGTGATTAATCGAGAAAATCATAGGCAGATTAAATGATGATGAAAATAATCTGCTCAAGATGAAACAATAGGTTTGTTCGAGATGAGCCAGGCGCGGGCAATGATAACCTCACAAGATGAAGGTGGCAGCAGTTTTTAGAGCCAGGCGCTGCAGCTGCTCTTCACTGACTGATCAGGCGACAGTTTCCCATCACGCCCTGGGTCTTGCGAAGAGCTGATTGGCTCAGATATTGGATCAACAACATGACACTTTATCTTCATGTTTTGTTTAATTGTAAACATCTGGATTTTCCGTAGTCAGATCCTGTACTAAGAATTAAGATGTGTGGTTGATGACAACTTTTATCAGCCAAAGAGCCAGAAAACATTCAGTAACCAAATATTACAGATAGACACAATATGAACATTACGCAATTATTTAATTCTTGTCAGCGTTATGAACTGAAATAACATAAAACATTTGGTAACAAGTGTGACATGAAGATTATTCTCCTCTGTACAGATGTGAAGCCCTGACAGTCTATTTCTGCTTTTCCTCTCCTCTTGTTTTTTTGAGTAGATTTGATTTGTATTTTACTTTTACTTTTAATTTCATTTTATTTGAATTTCTTTATTTCTGGAATGAGATGTGGATGAGTTTGACAAGTCAGCTGATTTATAGTCGGCATGTTGGCTGGCAAGTAGTGGTCCGCTTGCTGCAGTAATTCAATTTCTGTGTAAAATAATTTAATAACCTGATATTGGAGATAACAGAATAAATGCTGTTTTGAAACAATGTAGGTGATTGAGTAGCTACAAGCTTGAGTAGATTGATCTGATAACATTTTATTAAATTGGGATCAGATCTAAC
Source organism: Scomberomorus guttatus (assembly GCA_038419695.1). NCBI lineage: Eukaryota > Metazoa > Chordata > Actinopteri > Scombriformes > Scombridae > Scomberomorus > Scomberomorus guttatus. The sequence continues at coordinate 10,636,175 of CM076447.1, read as the reverse complement.
AGGATGTAACTATTTCTGTGACTTCCTGTATATTCTTGGAAGGCTGCTGGAAACTGTCCGACTTGACTACAGCTTTTTGTCACCGTCCCCTGCTGCTGCCACCTGATCCCCTCCACTTTCCAGGTGAGGCGCAGTTCATCTTGAATGAGCCTATTATCAACTCACACGCCAATTGCCTCAGTTTGTTCCCTCTAGAGCAAATAGGCGTTTGTTCGTGTGCTTGCATCTTCATTTACTTTGTATGCTGTTGCACCACATTTGCACTACGAGTTACTTTGCCTCCAGTCTGAACACACCTTCATAAGTAAAAAAGGAATTAAACAACACATCCTCATATAAAAACAACAGTATAGGTTTAAACTTCAGGCTGTCAAAAATGACTTATAGTTACGTTTATACCATCTAGCAGCCGTAGTAATGCACTCCAGCTTTCCAAAACTGCTACAAAACACTGTTAAAAAATTTGTTTTATGGTGTGACAATGCTGTGGTGAGGCAAAAAAACAACAACCAAACACTTGTTTAGGGTTAGGGAAAGATCATGGTTTGGGTTAAAATGATTACTTGAAACGTGGTTTATACTTCCTTAAAATTTTGCAACTGTCGTCGTAATCGCAACAGTAAACACCACAACGTTACGGTTTTTGAAAAATTGTCCTGAGTTGCAGCTGGAAACGGGAAGCAAACATTTGAAGATATCTCCTGCAGCAAAGTCTCTGGTCTGCTGCAGCAAAGCCCACTTGCCATCCACCCAATCCGCCTCCTCCTAACATGCCAAAATCACCTTATCAAGTCACCTTATATGATGTCATCTGAATTGCACCTTTTCCCTGGGTTATAATTACTACGGCTGCTAGACGTTGTAAACGTAACTAGAGGTTGTTTTTGCCGGCCTGAATTTTAGACCTATACTGTTGTTTTCTTGTGAGGACGAGCTGAATTAAAAGTACATTTAGATTCTGCGCCTGCATCAAAAATTACTGGTAAAATAGTTTGTTATAACATGATGTGGACTGTATGCTCTGGTTGTGGGTGACATTTGCTGGTCGTTCATTAAAGTTAATAGCTGTGTGAGTATTGTTTATGGGCTCCAAATCATTTTAAAGCAGAAAAGGAAGTGAAAGAAAGCTCCAGAAAAACAACACATATCCAGTATTTTTGTCTTGGGAGTCATTTCAGTGACTGTCAGCTGTTCATGTAGTATGATACATGTTGAACTTTAGTATTCTGTCAGTGGACAAAGTATCTTAAACATGTATGTGCGTGTATGCACATGCCCACGTATACATTATGTGTGCTTTGAGCGTTTCAGTCAGAGTGAAGCCCACCATGTCGTGACAGTGAGCTGCAGCTACTGTTCACCCCTTCCCCCATTCCTCAGTAGGAAGGAAACTAGAGCAATGTGTGTATGTGTGTGTGTTTGACACCGTGGCTGCGTGTGTGTGTGTGTGTGTGTGTGTGAGGGAGAGAAGGAGCGGTCTCACTCATATTATATTAAACAGGATTTTCCCGAGAAGAGAGCTCCTGCCACTGAGCTTCCGAAGTCTTCCTCAGGATTCCCGCCTCAGCACAAACTCTCCGGCCGTGCTGAGAGCCGACTGTTTGTTTTGGAGTGTCATTGTTCCGGAGCCGGAGAAGCCATGAGTCAGCATCGCCGTCACTCCGCCCACCTGCCACGCATTGCTCAATTATTAAATGTCTGGGTGCTTTTATGTCATCTAGCTTTTCCTGGTGGTATTTATAGCAACAAAAAAATCATTCGTATACACCTATTATTGGCTAGGGAAAAGCCAACTTCTCCTTACAGTCTTTTTTTTTTTTTTTTGCTGTTCCTCGTATTGTAGGAACCCGACTGTGGTCACAAATGCAGCCTCGCCACACTCCATGACAGACTGCTATGCACTCCGAGCTAGGCTAATATTTTAGCTCCTACACAGAGCCAAACCAATGATGAATTGATCCTGCTAACAAGTATTTTGTGTGTATCCAAAGCCTGATAGATCTTATTCCTCTCTGCCGTCGATGAGCCACACCGTTGCACTGGGTGACACGTTCCTTCACCACGAAGAGTTTGGGCACGTTAGTTTGTTTAAATGGCTCCAAACACTAATAACAGCGAGTAAGGCAGTGAGCCACTGAGCATGCACAGGAACACGGTTTAGTTTACAGAGCTTCGCTAGCTTGTTGTGCTACATAACACAACCTCTTGACTTTATGCTACATTGTATATTTCTCAAATAGCGTCAGTACAAAGTCAAGAGGTTGTGATATGTAGCACAACAAGCTAGCAAAGCTCTGTAAACGGAACCACATTCCCACATGTGCACAGTGACAGTCTGCCTTACAAGGAACTACTCTCTGGAGACTGAAAATGTGATTGCTGTTATTAGTCTTTGGTAGCTTGTTTAGAAAACAGCTCCATTTACAATACTTGTAGGTAGGATCAATTCATTGTTGGTTTGGCTCTGCACATGAGATTTGTTAACAATAAGAAAAATATAGAAAATCGCCAGCCATGACCGTTAAAGAAGTAATAGCTGAACAATTATGCGAAAAATATCCAACATGTTTAGCAAAAGAATCACTTTTTAGTAACGAACTTGTAGCAAGGAGCTTTCCACAGCGTTCAGACTGTTCAAACTTCTTGTCTTAACCTGATTTCTTACAGTAATCTAGTCTGTGTGCATGTCAGTGTAGTCAGGTGTTATGTACAATATGTCTATGGAAATAAGCCCTCTAACGAGTAAAGCTGTGCAGTCGCGCCTGATGAAAGGACCGTCCACAATCCTCATAACTTAAAGTTCCCCTTCACTCAAAAATGTGTTTTTCTTCTTGTTCCTTCATTAAGCAGAATGATGTATGTGCAGTTTGACACCAGAAGGCTGTTTTCACATTCATCTGCTGAAAGTGGAAATTTTCTCTGTGCTCATCTGTAATCCTGATTTTAAGGGGCGGGCCTACGAGTATGATTTGTGACATCACAACTAGTTCTGAAGCCAATCCTGGTCCAATATTTAACTTGTACAAGTGTGGTGTAGAAACTTGACGCCTGCAGTGCACAAACGCTGAGAATGGACTTTACAGTGAAGTCAGAGACATCTCGTGTCGAGCAGTTAAACTTCTGAAATGAAATCTATTTGCATATTCATAGATTCTGGAACTGGAAAGGGAGAAGAAGGAGATATTTTAAGGATTTTAACATTGTAATTATACTTTTTTTGGGATCTTTTGTTTTCTGTTATACGTCTATGCACTATATCTTATGTATCTTCTGCTAACGCTTGTATCCATAATCTTTTTAAATGTATAAAAGTTACTTGATCTTTACACGTCAGAGTGTGTTGGCATGTTGGGCCTCTGGGTGCACACCCAGGGCACCCTGATGGTAAATCGAGCCATGATCGTGTCACGTCATAATGTCTGGCCAAACCCATGACCTACTGGAGAGGAATCTCGGTGTCACAGTTATGTGATTAGGAGGTTACACCAGCTCTGTGTGTGTGTGTCATATGATATTATGTTATTCTGTCTCATACCGAACATTTCTTTGCCTGTTATCCTCTTCGGTTCATGTAGCGGAGTGCTTTTTAAGTGTGCAGTCCTTTGAAGTCACTGATGTTCCTTCTACTTTGCCTTAAATATTATAATTATCTATATTTTAAATTCAGTTACAGTGTAACAAAAACAGGGACTGTGTTTGCAAAGTAACTGAAAAACTTCAGAAAGATATTTTGGTTCTCTCTTCATCCCTGGCAATTTATAACCTGTTTCTTCTCTTGTGTTCTTGGTCTGTAGTGCTCTTGTCAGGTCACAGAGACCTAACTAGAGCACACACAGTTGAATTAATGGTGATTTATTTATTGTTTGTTTGAAATTAAAAATAAACAGTTCAATTTAGGAACTGATGACAGCCTGACAGTATTTTCCTGTTAATTTGGATTTGTTTATGATCAGTCTGGGCTTTATTTCCAGGTCACTTAAGATGTCCAGTTGGAAGGAACTTTGTCTATTCTAGTCTGTAGACAAACACACTGGTGGAGCTAAACACTGTGTCACTGTAGAGGTGTGTAATTGGGTCTTTGTCGATGTCTGGGGCTGTGTTTAAGCCAGTAGAAATGTATGATTATGTGTGTGTTTCAGGGTTTGTGTAACTGTGACATTACAGACACGCCGTCCTTGACTCTGCAGACGCACACTAAAAATCTGTTAAAGATAAATTGGGGTAAAAGGTGAAGCTAAGTTTGTCTGTGCTGCTGGTGATTTGAAACGTTTGTAATTATCATGGTTTCAGTTTTCTTCTTCAGTCCTACATCATCACTCACATTACACTATGCTCTGTTGTTCGTGATATTTCACCCTATGTCACTGAAGAAGGATTATCATCTCTCTCTCCTACGCACACGCTCTGCAGGAGGGTGGGGGTGTGAAGTTTTTGAGCTTGGACTAAGCATCAGACATTTTTGTTTTTTTCCTCTGAAAGCACATTTTTGACCCATGACATTAACAAACGCAGCCTCTATTCACATTCCAACACCTTAGAAAAGCCATGTGGAGCATCGTTATTCCACATTAAATATTCACAAAGAAAACTATAAACAGTAATCTCAGCTTGAAGTGCGACTTAAATTGATACTTTGCTCCACAATGGACAATGGTCGGCTCGGTTTCAAAGCGGTAATGGATTCCGATAGGGGTGAGTATCAAACATCCATAGAAACTACTCGGGTAGCATAATCCAGCCTGGTATGCCTAGAAATTACACCCATATTGGACAATTCAGCATGATTTATGCCAACATTCAGTGCCAATGCAGAGAGTAGTACCGTGCCAAAGTGAAACGTGTTTGTTTGAATCAGCATTCTGCTCTCGTGGCTGAGTGAATGAAGGTGAATGAAGGTACAGTCTAATATTTTGTTTATAGAGAAAGAAACTGTAACAGAGTACAGTACAACAATAGCTGAGTTGAAGGCAGGTTCATCAGGCCTTGGACACAGTGGTTCTGTCCAATGGGAGAGCAGGATGTGAGCACTCAAATATGCGCAAACCAACGGACGAGACCACTCAAGAGCTGGACAGGGTCATGTGTGAGGATTGAGACAGTAGCAGTATATTTAAACATATTCTGGTAAAAATAGCTCTGTTTGGAACATATATGCTGCAGAAGAGGTTTGGGAAGTTTCTATGGACATTGCAAAACATTATTTCCAAACTTATTGGAAACTATTGGAATCAGTTATAAAAGGTGTGAATATAAGAGCGTTTTCAGACCTGCGCTTTTAAGTCCAGTTGAATCGGACTCTGGTTCATTTCCCCCCTTGGTACGATTTGCTTGGGCAGGTCTGAACACAGTAATCGCACTCAGGTGTGGACCAAAACAACTGTACCAAGATCCTTTAGAGGAGGTGGTCACAGTCTAGTCCCAAACAAACTCTGGAGCAGTTCGTTTGTGGTGGAAACTCGATTCGACTAACTACTAGGCGTACTCTGTGAGTTTGAGCAAAACGGCTCCCACCAGGTGTACTTTGCACACTAGGATGTGGATGAGCGAATTTAACAGTTGCTAACAACTAGCCGGAAAATGAATTGAGGTCGGACTAGCACAATGAAGTACGTTGTATTTGGCCAGTGGACCTTCTTCAGGACCTTCTTCCTGTGTTTATCTTCTTGCTCCCACCCCAGACACATCTGACCAATAAGCAGAGTGAACGTTCTCACGTTAGTTGCAGTGATGCATTTTGGTTTGCTTGGATTTTTCTCTGTGTGAAAAGAAACCAAACCAAAACACACTAAATTTACCAACTCATCCACTGATTCAGACCAGAGCAAACAAACTATAGGTTTCAAAACTGCCTTAGTTGACTAAAGTCTCTGTTCAATGCAAACTACAAACTTTTAACAGCCACCTTTCCAGCTTACAGGGTCGAGCGAATCATTGAAATTTTGGGTGGAGGAGTTTTTGGGCCGGCATTTTTGTAACCTTGCCTCATCATGTCAGACACTCAACGCTGTCAGCAAATGTCAGAGTACAGTGGGCTTGAACTGCAGCACCTGCTGTTGCTCACAAAGGGTTAATATGAATCAAGCAGCTTGCACAATGATTACTTTTGGAGAAAATCCTCAAACAGGGCCGGGATAATCTCTTTTTAATATTACAGTACGGTCACAGTCACAGTTATATACAGTATAATAATGTCGCACAAGTGGAACGGCTCATACACACACACACACACGCGCACACACACACATCTTAGCCCACCTACAGTGTGACCTTATATTTGCTTAATGAGGAGCTTAGTGAGGTGTGTGTGTGTGTGTGTGTGTGTTTGTGTTAGATACACCCCAGTGAGTACAGCATGAGTGCATAACTCAGCAGTGCATAATTCTCTACTGCATTGTACTGTAGTGTCTGTAAAATGTCAAAAGGAACAGAAAAAAAAAAGATTTATAGTAACAAATAATAGGGGGTATAGATCCTAAAAAGTACACTGGTGTATCTGTTGGCATCTTGTCTCTTGACAACTGTGACTAACTCAGTTATGGGAACACTCATTGAATCGGTGCATATCTAAATGGAAAGAATACTGTAGTATATTTCACAGCCATTGAGTCTGTGCCAAACTCAACATGGCTCACATTATGGAAAATAGGGAACTGAATTATTAAAGCATCAAAATTCAATTGCCTGCCAGTCATGTGACAGCTGCTGTTACTTCTTGATGGGTCTGACCTCATTTAATTTTAGTGTGGCTCACTTGTTCTATTGTAACCTTAGTGACTGCACACATTACATCTTGGTTAACCGTGAATATTTAAGTTTAACTAACTCATTTATGTTGTGTTATTACGGCAAAATTCAGTTGAATATACTGTGGCACATTATATTTGTACTGATTCAGAGCATTTTAACTGTTGTTGTTATTTTATATGTAACATGTCCTTTCTATATACAACAAGTCCTCCATATGATTTAACGCCCCCATCAGCAGTAATCGGGAGGACAACATAATTTGTCTTTTCCTTCCAACATCATCATAAATCACTGCTAAAGCATAAATACGTTGGAGAGTTGAGAGACTGATATAACCCCGCAGAGAGTGATGTTCTGTGTTTTTTCCTGAATAATCTTAAACAAGATTATTCAAAGAGAAACTGTAGCCCGTTTATCACCCACAGCCAAGAGTGACAGTGGGAAACCCGTCAAGAATTCAGGGTTAAAAAATGCCTTTGATGCCTCAAACAGAGATGTCTTTAACTTCCAATGATCACAAAATGAATTGTGTGGAATAACAAAAAATGCAGTATCATTAATAATGCATTGAAATTTTTTTTTTTTAGCAATTCCACTTAAAATAGCTCGGTTTTAAATGATTTATTCATCAAACAAAACAATAATGAAATTGAATTATGAATTAGCACATTTAAGTTTATTATTATTTTGTATTACTTTACTTTTTATACCACATCTTTTAATTGATTTAAGTAATCAATTTAGAAATTCTTATAGTAATGTACAATTGAACACTGAAAAAGTTTATGATCAGGCTGTTTTGTACAAATTGTAGCAATACTAATATGTTTTTCAGTAAAGTAAAGCTCAGTATGTTTCCGTGGACGTTATTGCATGACGATGAGCATGGTCACATATCCAAAATAGATGACATTGCATGTGCATTTTCAGAGACACACACACACATACACACACACACACGATCACACAGAGCCACTGTTGTATGTCTGTTTGACATTTGTTACCGAGCTGCAGAATGAACCTTCAGAAAGCTGAAATTAGTCCCGTCTGCCTTGATCAATACAACACAAACCAGTCTGCTCGTTCTCCAAACAGCCAACATGACGGGAGGTGCTGGATGCATGTGAGGGAGTTGCGCCTCTCATTTTGTGTTTGGTGCATTACTCCTGTGTGTGTGTGTCCCTGTGTGCTGGAGTGTGTGTGTGTGTCTGCTGCAGTGCCCCTGCTGAAGGGCGAACAGTAAGGCCCTGGTCAGCATGATGTAGGTCTCCTGGGACGTCCTGGGGTTTTTGGATCAATACCTTTCCTCCTGCATCTCCCTTCCTCACTGTCCTCACCCCTCCTCACCCACTGGCTTGACTTTGGGCTATTTATGGTACCTCTATGGATTAACAAGACCCCAACAATCAATGGGCCAAACTTACTATCACTGTACTCTCCCTGCTCCTCTTGCTTTGTATCTCTGCTTGTGTCAGCTCCTTTTCTCTGGAAAACTTTTAGTCCTTGTAGTTTCCCTTGTCCTGAAATATCTCAAGCTACCAGGAGTGTAATGTCACAAACACACTGCCCCACAAATAGAAACAAAAACCAGGAGAAAATCATTTCTAATGCAGGTGCAACATGATACAGGCTACCTTTACAAGGGTTTTACACACATAATGACCTTTCGCTGATGAAGTGGCATTGTCTTTAGGTGTAAGAGGACTTTTTTGCACCCATTTGGTAGTTTTTGTGGCTCGCTGTAATGCCACTTGGGCAGGAGAGGGGAGTGTCAGTACAAATTGTGCGGCACAGTGCAATTTGGTGTTTGAAAATAACATTTGTAGCAGCACCTGCTCGGACCACATCTTAGTGCAAGTGCTGCTGTAATTTTGTTGTTTTTGAGGCTTTATATGGAAAAGTCGCCCACATCAACTCCTCCAGAATCAAATAAAACTCTTTTATATAGTATGTATTATGTTTGACCTTTCTACTTTTCGACCAGTGACGAAATGAATGCAGCCTTTTAAAAAATTCTTAAGTAAAAAAGCACTTAGATGAAACACATTTTTATTGTACTGCACAGTTTGTTGTCGTTATTATGCAAACAATTGTTTCCAACCGGCAAATAAGAGGAGCTGGTTTGATTGGTCGTGACTGATGCCAACTACATCACCAAATGATAACTGGTTCTCTCTAAACCACCACTGGTGCACCAGCTGTGTGATTGTGTACCTGCTAAGGAAATTACCAGAAACCTGTTCATCATGGTCCTGCAAGTATTCCCGCAGCATGAACCTGCCAGCATTTGTTTGTGCTTATACAGTGATTCAGAAAAAAGGGGCTCTGAACATACAAATTGGTGTTTACAAAAGATTAACTAATTAAAACAAAGAAATTAGATAAAACAAGTTTAAAAAAGGCTTAATAGACATAGTAGGTTAATATTTTTGTAAAACAAAAAAGTTAAAGGAATAGTTCACGATTTTGGGAAATAGAATTATTTGCTTTTTTACCAAGAGGTAGATAAGAAGGTCGATACCACTCACCATATCTGTACGATAAATATGAAGCTACTGCATGCAGCCAGTTAGCTTAGCTTAGCATAAAGAAACCGCTAGCCTGGCTCTGTCCAAAAATGAAAGAAAAATCATAAATGTTCGTGCCATATGGGTTTGAAAAACACAATTTCATTTTGAAACATGTTTTCTAAGCTGTTTTTACATTTTAAATTACTCAAACATAATTTCTTTAAGGTTTTAAATTAAACCCGTAACTGCTGCATATTGTCTACATAATATGTGATGATACATACAGTATTATACAGATAACTACTTTACAGTAGCTCTATGCTCTAGATCAGATATTATCCTCATATCTAACAAATACATCATAGGCCACCATTCAACAGCACACACTCCCAGTCTCTATCTGATATCATGATTTGTAAACCATCTGTGGTCATTGTGGTTTACTCCTCACTGCAACAATAGTATGGAGCTGAGCACAATGGCACCCTGACCCTCTGTTTCCTTTAGTGGCAATCCTGATTAGCTAAATGACAAGCTTCTCCTATGCCATTGTTAGTGTATTAGTGTCTTGAATCCCTGTGGAGGCCAATAACTCCGCTAATCATTTAGCGATGGTTATCATTCAGTTGTTCATTGTCAGAGGCTGGGAGATTTACTGTAGATATGGAGGGAGAGGGGGAGATAAAGAAACTGAGTGAGCAAGGGATCCAAGATGTGCTTTGTCTGACGCTGAGAGGTGTGTAATAGAAACGCAGCCGCACACACACACCACAGTTTGTTGTGTTGTTTGTTAAGTCAAAATAGGATGCGGGTGGGGGTTGAAACAGGATAAAAGTTTTTTTGAGTAAATGATAGAGAGAGGCATGCTTTGAGACTGTGGGAACAAGAGTGATTGCAAGGTCTAAAGAAAGGGTTAATGTCTAGTGCATGCTTTTTGCACTGGTCTGTGTGCTCTGACGCACGCTGTTGCAACCTTTCTGAAATATGTCGTTGCGGCCCGCCTGTAGACCTGACATCTGCCTCTCAAAATATGAACCTTTGCGGTCATTGTTGTGCCGACTGCAGCAGCAGCTCCGTGTTGACGATTGGTGACCAACATTTCTAGTCTGCCTGTGATCACAGATCTCGTATGGGAACGTGATCTTTTTTGGAAAAAGAATGGACACCCACTGTTGACACTATGTTTAACAGATCTGCATCCTGTAGTCACCCAAACATCTGTTTATTGTAAAGCAAGATGGTTTACACTCCTAATTCATCAAAAGAATTATTTTTGCTGAGAGACAGATCAGCATAAAAGAAAGGTTAATAGATAACAAGCACACTGCGTCAAATTTCTGACCTAACGGGCAGACAACAGGAGGAATTATAAAATTAAATATTCACTTATTCACTCTTACCTCTGGGCATTCCCACAATAGATGTAACAAAGAACCTCTGCTACCACAACCATGCCATCATAGGTCAGTAAAACTGTCCTCAGTGTTGTAGATATACAGCAGATGTGATATGAACTCTGCACAAAATGGACCTGATCATCAAATTACTTAGCAGAGCAGGTGGACCCAAATGCAGAGACTGCAGGCTTATCGAGGCTGAAAAAGTTCTTTATTTTGGGACTGCAGGCAAAAACAAAAAGCTGGCTGAGGTGAGCAAAACTGAACACGGGACAAGACTGAAGAGACTGAACAGACCAGAACAAAGGATCCAACAAAGCTGAACTGAAAACCATGACTAAAATACAAACTGAACTAATGAGGAAATGGGGAACAGGTGACAGGACAGGGGAACAGGCAAGGAGCTGATTGGCTGGAGGAAACACAGAGCAGTGCAGGGCTAACGATGCTAGATGCAGGGCAGGTGTGTAGATGGGCAGAGCAAGCACAGGAACAAAGGAGGGAAACATAGCAAAAAACACAAAACCCAGGAAAACACAAAACTCTTCATAATAAACCGACCTGCACAGACCCACCACAGATTACACATGAATACAACTCAAATACACAAGCTAAACAGAAAACCCCAAAAACCCTCTTAATAACTGAGACTGAGTATAAGCTGTGTGAGTGCAGACTGGAATAAAAACAAAGACAGACTAACTAATAATATCATGCCATGCCATGACAGTTTCTCAATGCGGGACAGTGCAGAGATCCACTATAGGAAACTGGTTAAACTGTGTTAATAATGTCTCATTGCTCCTTCTCTAAAATGACCATGCTGTCTAAATAAAGACACTCTGTCGTGAACTCTGTTGTTTATTTAAACAGCAACAAATGATCAGAATCAGACAGAGTAATCCATCCTCTCACAAGGATGAGAGCCCTAGCAGTGTGGACGCATCACTGTTTCAGGCTTCAGCCAGCCTGAACGTAAAGAGGGAGGATGTGAGGAGGGGGAGCGGTACGAGTAGGCAGGGAGGGAGGAGCGGTGGAGGGGGGGCAGCAGTGGGAGTGTCACTTGCCAAAAGGCTTAGACATGGCCTGATATCAGGCCACTGTAAGACCACTGGGACATGGTGACTCTGAGTGTGTGTGTGTGTGTGTGTGTATGTGTGTGTGTGTGTGTGTGTGTGTGTGTGTGTGTGTGTGTGTGTGTGTGTGTGTTAGAGAGAGAGAACGGTGCTCTGGCTGATACCAAAAACAAGTTTCCACGTGTTCCCGTGGAGTTTCAGATGCGTGATTAGAGCAAGTAAAAACTGTGATGACTCTGTACTGTGGTATGACAATCAATAACCAGAGTACAGAAAACACTTGAGCAACTTCCTGTTAAGGGAAATGTACCTTTACACCATGACTGTACTGGTGTGACATCTAACCTGCTGCCCACTCAATAAGTACACATTGTTTTTCCTTAATGAGAAGCTCTTAGAGTTCTGTACTGCAGGTCTTAGCAGGATTTAACAGTTTGTACTGAATTCAGGTCCAGTGGTCCAGAGGCAAGACAATCAAGCATTAGAGGACAGTGACTCAAAAGAGCGCTAGACAGAAGTTTTTTTTATTTTTAATTAAACTAAGTGTGCATACTTATACATGTGTGTGTATATATAATATGTATGTGTGTTTATATGTCTGTGCCACTCTCCCACTGATATGGGAGGGACTAGTGGGAAAGTGTGAAGGTGTTTTCCCTTTTTGATAAACTTTTGGAAAAACAAAGTTGGGCTTGGTCAAAAGCTCCAGAACAAGTGAGTAAGTGACCCTTGAGTTGAGACTGTTTTGTCAGCTGATTCATGATGAGACGCATTTTTCTCACTTCCAGCTGTTTTCTGGGGCGACATCGCTTTAGACGAGGAGGACCTGCGCATGTTCCAGATTGACAGGACGATAGATCTGACGCAGCACACACACATGCACACACACTCCCGACAAGGACACACATCTGGTGAGTGAACTCCGCATCTCACCCTCACTCCATAATCACCGTGTAATGTTCTCTCATGTTTCCTCTCACACACTCTCCTCGGCTACGGAGTGAAGCCCCTTGAATAGTAAGGAAGTAGACAGGGGCCACCTGAGGATATCAGCGTTTATGGTGCATTGTTTGTGTTTTGATTCTTGTCTTTCGTGTATGTCAGGTGGCCTCGAGGAACATGAAGTTGCAAAGAAGAGAGGATCGTTATACCTACTGCTGGAAAGAATACGTAGATTTGGTTTCGGTAAGGATCCTAAGCCTCACTACACGCTCTGATATTTGTTAGCAAATATGTCATTTAAAGGACCATACTGGTGGTTTTGCATGTTGTAGCCAATTAAATTCAAATCCTGTATGCCATAATTTATAGTATAATATACCATGATGGCATCTTGGTTCTTTCAGGGAGCCATTGATGTCCATTCATTTCAGCACTGTATTAAAATCGACTTTTCTGCCGAGATGTGATGCTTTGATTAGATTCCACTAACCAACTGTCTGAGCAACTTGGAAACATCATATTAATACTGAGCTTCCATAGAAATGCACACCCAACTTTTTGCACATTTTATTATGCGTATTGGTAACAGTGACGGGGCAATATGGCTTTAGTAGTTTGGAGTTAATAAAAAATCTGAAGATGTGTTCACAGTATAATGGAAAAACAGAAATATCAGCCTTTAAATTCAGTTAAGACGCTGTCTGAGTCTCTGTAGTGATCTAACTACTGTCAGTGTAAAAACATTCATATTAAAAAAAATACTTTCAGCCTGTTATAACAATGGTAAATGGATAGAAACTAAAGCTCAGTATTTGCAAATTGCTATTTGCCAATGATAAACTCTCCAGATTCATGCACAGCACAAGAAGCTTTTTTTTTTTAATTTGCAATAATGTGCTTTCATGCAAACCACTGGTCATCTCAGGCCTCATTTTATGACAAAGTGAGACATCTCCAAAGCACCCTGACACTGGTGAAGTTGTGCTACTGAAGCCGAATCAGATCCAGAGCTACAGAATGTTTGAGTTGCCACTTTTAGTGCAATTCAAGTCATTCAGCATACATTATGAACTTTTCAATTAAATATTTAATAAAAACGTATATTGCACTGCCAGAGCTATGTTTGAGTTTTATTACTCTCTAATCTGAGAACAAACTCTGAAAGGTCAAGTATAATAAGTAGTGTGATCCAATAGTCTCTGAGCACATATATCAACTGATATTTATAATAATAGCTCAGTAATTTACTCTGTTTAAACACAACCTGATCAAGATAGATTGGACTGCGGTTTCTCTCTCCTCACAATGTTAGACTATCTCCCGAAGAACTTCAGCAAGGGAGCTGCCAGTCCCAAGAGCCAAACTGGGAAAGGTGGGAAGACTGGGAACGTTGCAAAGAGCCGTATTCCCCGAGCAGCCACATCCCGAGCTGAGAGGATATGGCCTGGAGGAGTTATTCCCTACGTCATAGGAGGAAATTTCACTGGTAAGTGACGCCACTGGACCGCTGCCCGTCCTGCTTACAATAAAGTACACACCGATGTGTGATTGTGTAAAAGTAGGATGTAAAATGTGTGTGTTTCAGGTAGTCAGAGGGCCATGTTTAAACAAGCCATGCGTCACTGGGAGAAACAGACATGCGTAACTTTCATTGAGAAGACAGACGAGGAAAGCTACATAGTGTTCACCTACCGACCCTGCGGGTGAGTTTGGAAGATCACTTTGTGTGTGTATGTGTGTGTGTGTGTGTGTATTTGTGTGTGTGTGTGTATACCTAGAGTTCAGTAGTGACCTTGTCACAGCGAGAGACGATACGGTCACTCAACAATGGCTCTACTTTCCTTCCTGTCCTGCTCCTGTTTCCCCATCCCACCAATCACACTGCTCCGTCTAAGTGTTTGTATGTTCGTGCAGTTTTTTTGTTCATACTCTGCAGAAGTGCATTGTTCTGTAGAGTGGCAGCACGGTGGGGTCAGAGTGTGTTTGTACAGCGGTGGCACTTCACTGACTGGTAGTAAGTTTGAAGGTTTTAGAGTGGCTGAGATAAGGACGTTTGGGTTTAGCTCTCCAAGCCATTGTTGTGCACATGGTTGAAAGAGTAGGATATCCAGCTGTATCTGTGGAATTGCAGTATATATTAGCACTACATTAACCAATTAATCAACATAAACTGAATCGTTTAACTCATTTATTAAGCCAAAATTGTCAAATAATCACTATTTACAGCTTCTGAAATATGAGCATTTGCTACTTTTTTGAGTAGTATAATTTCACTGTGAATGGGTTGTACAACCGACAGTCAAAAATTGTTTGTTGTACACAAAACAACAAATTAGAAGATGTCACCTTAGGCTCTGGGAACGCTAACACTATGATATGAAGAGTCACATGAATACAAACATGTCATTCACGTATTGATAGATTAGACCGTCATCTTTTTGGTTATTGTAGTCATTTTAAAAACATTAAAAACACCTTGTTGTAAAAATAAACCAGGTACAATGCACGGCATATGCACGGATGCACAGAGCATACATTTGAAACCTTAACCTCTCAACTTTCAAAGGATTTCTGACAGTCCACCAATGTAAAAGTGTCTAATGATCAGAAATAGCTGATTTGTTCTAATGTAAGTGGACAACCCCAAAAAGGAGGGCATACTGAGTGAAATATTAGAATCCAGTTAGTCATTTTGGATGGTTGCACCATTATATTAAATTTTTTTTTCCTATAATTACATCTGACATATCTGTATTTGTTGAAAAACTGAGATCTTAACTAGAATTTAATATGGCTGGTTATCAAACCTTAATACATTTTGACATTGACCAAAATATGTCTCTAACATTCCATATTGAAAGATGTCAATTACCTAAAGCTGACATTGAATGTCTGGTCAGATTAAAAATCTTGTTCTGATATAAAATATAATTTTGCCAATTTTAGACTGTATTTTTAGGTAAAGTTTTTGTACAGCTTCATGTGTTTAGACAACATTAAACATTTGAGAACTTTGGCTTATTTTATTAAATGAAACAAGCGTTTCATAAGGTATCAAAACATTTCAAATGACCAGACATAGAATTTAATGGAAGTTATGAGGATTGAACGATGATACTCACCCTACAAAGTTCACAACGATGGGGTTAATGATGTTAATACTTGCAGGGATTTGGAAGAGCTAAAGATCTGCGTGTTAACTGATGATGCCAGTTGTCTCGTGTTCTGTGACAGGCTGGCTGCATCAGAGATTAGACGCTTTAATCTGATGTATAAATACCCTGTTGCTTAGATGTGTGGTGTGTGTGACAGAAAGAGAGACAGAGAAGGAAAAATAAGAAAGGAGTGATGGTTTATAACAAAACCAAAGAACATTTTTGGCACCTGCTGTGTGTGTGTGTGTGTGTGTGTGAAATAGTCGCACAGATCGAGTTGCATTTGCTACAAGAAAAGACTCTATCTACTCCAGTGACTCCTGATCCTTCTCCTGCAATCAGCTCGCTGGATAACTTTAATCAGATTTGTTAGCCTGGCACGGATGTCTCAGCTACCCAGAAAAAGAGAATGAGTGTGTGTGTGTGTGTGTTTGTGTGTTCTGTGAGCAGCAATATGTGAATTCTCACAGCTTATTCACTTTGAGTTATGAAACTTCAGCCTTATGGGAGTGTTTTGTGTAAATAAATCCTGGCGCTTTTCCTCTGGTGGATGTAGTATGGGGCAGGAAATCCTGAAAGGACTATGTGTGTGTGTGTGTGTGTGTGTGTGTGTGTGTGTGTGTATGTGTGTTCATAAAGCACTACTGATGCTCTTTCCACTGCCATATTTGTAGTAAATATCATCCGCCTATCTCCCTGCTATCAACTTCCTACTAATCCTTATTAGGTGTTGTTCCTATGTGGGTCGTCGTGGCAACGGTCCCCAGGCTATCTCCATAGGCAAGAACTGTGACAAGTTTGGCATCGTGGTGCACGAACTGGGCCACGTCATTGGCTTCTGGCACGAGCACACGCGGCCTGATCGTGATGATCATGTGACCATCATCCGGGATAACATCCAACCAGGTGAGACTCATCACCCAGGATGCACCCTGGGTCTCTGTTTAGAGTCATTCAGGGTTGTTTCTAGCTGGAGATAGGTGAGGACGTTTATGGACGACATGCGTGTCCATTTTCAAATTCACACTCGTGTGCGGCTCTATGCGAGTGTGAATGAGGCTTATAATGACTGTGAAGTCACCTAGACCCCCAGACTGTCTGTCGCCTTTCCTCCCACACACTCCTCGACACCGCAAATCATTCATAGTGAAAGGTGTTAAATCAAATGACATACCTGTGTATCAAAACTGACCCATGTTTTTATTTAGAAATGTATCAGATGTACACCGCTCTGCTTCAAGCATTTAAATAAACTAAATAAAAAATACATTAAAAAACGCTCCTAAGTTCCCAGACCTATTCAAGCTTATAATACATTTTTGTATGTATTTTTAGCGATCTGTGGGCCAGATTTACTAAGAAAATGGCATTGCACAAATTAGATTTTAAAATACAAAACATTTCATGTTGAACTTTACATGAGAAAAACTGTTACTGTCGGTAAAGTAGGCGATTACTCATGAAATTATATTATAATTTTAAGTGTATATATAATAATACATTAGGAGTCAATAAACACATTCATGGGAAAATGGAGATAAAGTGATATCATAAGACAAATCAAAGATATAACTATTCACAAGCTACCACAACTGGTGGAGAGAGAGATGGAGCAGCAGAAGCTCAGAACGGAGCAGGCGGAGGTGGAGATGGTGTTGATATGGATGTTAATACTGAGGTAAATGCATCCAAACATACACTTAAATGCTTTAACAAAAGATAAGAACCTAGTTGCAGCCTGTAAGGATTTTACAATTCCCTGATGGTCAAGTTTGATGAAAGTCCATCAAAGTTAAAACATGTTGCACAACAGTACAGTGTTTTATTCACCAAATGTTTTCAGCTATCTCGCTTTCATCAGGGTGGTGTCGGAGGCAGCTTCCGTTTTCCCCTAAGTATATATTTCACAGATTCATCATGTGACCAATAAATCACAAGATTATCCAGAAAATGTACTTTTTCATCTCAAGCCATCAATCAGTAAAAAAGTTAAATATTCATCTTTCAATTCAGGCGATCAAATTCTGCATTCAGACTACTTTTTCGAAACAAAGCGTATTTACATAATTTCCATTATTTAATTAATAATAAACATTTTTCATTTGTGAGCCAGTAAATTCTGCAAAAATGGCTTTGATGAATGTTTGATGAACACAAACAAAAACCAAAAGTTTGCGTTACAGTAATCAGATATTATGCTCATTAATAATATCCTAATTTAATCATTTTTCTTTAAAATAATCAGGTTTTAGTTATATATAAGTCCATATTTAATGCGCCTTTCTTTACCCCACTACAACCTTGCTTTCAGTTTGTGTAAATCTAATCTGCGTTATGTTTACACCTGGTCTTCAGAGTCTGAGAATCTCACCCACAACATCTGTTAACATGACTTCTCCTATTATTCGCACAAATCTCCCCTAAATACACATGCAATAAGAAGGAGGGACCACCTTGCAGACACTGTGACTAAACTATGACTCCAGCCTGGTGCGTCAGTTTGATAAATACACAGCATGTGTTTGGGGCAGAATGCGTCACATCTGTGCCTGAAAAACAGGCGCAAAAGCCTTAGTAAATCTGATAATCTTACATTCATTTTGTTGCTGTGTGATAAAACCGAACCTTCTAATGCTGCTGTCTCTGCATGTGTGCAAATGTGTGCGTGCGTGTGTGTGTGTGTGTGTGTTTACGTGTGTGCGCATTTGTTCATTGTATGGTTCCCAGGCCAGGAGTATAACTTCCTCAAGATGGAGCCAGGAGAGGTCAACTCTCTTGGGGAGCCATATGATTTTGATAGCATCATGCACTACGCCAGGAACACCTTCTCACGGTAACCAGCGGCCAACATCGTGTCTGCGGACCCTGATTTAACTTTACAAACAGATCAGAAACGTGATCTGCTGAAATCGCTCTTTCTCAACCTTAAAATGTGCTTAAGTCTGCTCTGTAATTTTGTGAAACCTACCTTGATCGTTTTTTGAATGATTCTGTATGTTGTGATTTATTCATGTGGGGTGGAGCTGATAGTTACCTTTGACCAAGCTTCATCACCCAGTGTCAGTAAAGGCTTGTTGCAACATGTAAAAGTGAATATAGAAAGAACACAACTTTTGGGATTTATAGCATAAAAAGATTTTTGACATTAACTAGTGAAGCGGGCAGAGTTCCCCTCCTGTATACATGTCATGAGTGACTTGCTAGATCTTGGGGGGGTTTGCAGTACACTCATTTTTAGGCCAGACAGAATGTGTCACAGTTCAGAGGCGTATAAACCACACAATATTATTATTTGTAACTGGAATACAGCAAAACAAATTACAAATGCTGACCTAATGTCTCACTAAGTCTGGCTATTACTGCAGGTTAAAGCGTTATTTCCTTCCCTTTTTGCTTGTGACCCTTTAAAACAAACCAATGTCTACTTGTGACACCAGTCACCAGTTGGATATGTTTTCACCTTGTGACCAGTTCAACTAAAGAGTCTTTTATTTTTTTTCAGTTTTTCCCTTTTATTTAAATACTTTTTTAGAGATCCAAACAGGTAAAATGATGCAATAATTCACAAAAAAGGAATAAACATAATTTTGTATAGCAGATAGATGTTTTTTTTCTTCTTTTTTTCAATCCTTTGAATCATCTCGTGACCCAACAGATTTATCCTGCAACCCCATGTGGGAGTCTCAACCCGCAGGTTGGGAACCACTGGCTTAGATTATCTATTTAAATTAGACTTGTGCTTATATTAATATTTACAGCAGGCCATAATTGTATAAATACTATAGCACACTTGCTTTTTTAGAGAAATTAAAAATGGACACTTACTAGAGCAGTATCACTGATGAAAAGTTTTCCTTCCTATTTTTTGACATCCCCAACATCTGAAATCAGCCGGTTTTTGTTTGGCAGTGAAAGAGGTCATGGGTTAACCTAGCATGCTTTCCATGAGTGAGGATGCTTTTTAATCTCTGCCATACCTACTCCTATAACCCCTCCCATTCCCCACTCAGCTCCAGTTTACACATAAAACCTTTTAAAAACACAACAATATGGGGGGGGAACTGTATTTGCATGGTGGTCACTGTTTTTGTAAATTACTGATTGTTCTTAGAACGTAGGAAGTTATATTACACTGTTTTGAAAATGAATGCATGCGTGTTGTAATCTCTTATTGAATTTCCCAGAAATCAGAGCAGGATGTGTTTGGTAACTCTCTTTTTTTTTCACTCTTAAGGGGGATGTTCCTCGACACCATCCTTCCATCCAGAGATGAAAACGGGGTCCGGCCTGCTATTGGCCAGCGGACCAGACTCAGTAAAGGAGACATTGCACAGGCAAGAAAGCTGTATAGATGTCCAGGTACTGATATATTTACTATGAGACCCCAATGTGTATATGTGCATGTGTGTAGCTAAAGAAGAAACAAAAGATGATGCCTGTTTATCTGCTTGTATCTTTGGCGTAAAATTGGCCCGCCTCTTTAGTCTCAAAGGCACAGAGGTGAAGTTAAGTAATTTGTTTTTCCATGTGACGCTTCCCTCTGTTTTTTTTTTTTCCGGGGCCTTAACACACACACATCATACACAGTCTTACCATCAGTTCTTGCACACACCCCTGCTGCTCTGGCGTCCCTCTGGTCCCCGGCGAGCCACACTGACGTGATCTGGATCTGCTCTCAAACCGAGCTCTGCAGTCATGTTGCAAAGGTTTACAATCTCAAATGTTGCCATCCCTCTTTGGCCCACACACACAGACACACAGACACACTCACACCCCATGAGGAGTTCACACTTTGGGTCATCAAGTGCGTATGAGGAAATGAATATGAGACAAACAGATTAAACAACAGTATTTACAAGTTGTGTCACTATTCTCTCACAATAAATCTTTCAAATTTTCTGGAACTTTGTTTTTATATCATTTATCTTAACAAACTTTAAAAAAAATACTGGATATCTGGAATATTTTATCTTTTACTTTTCAATATATGTGCTTAGACAACAAATGATTCATATAAAGTATACTATATGTATCATTTTAATAAAGCCTTTTTGACACTGGAATGATGGAGTGAGTGTATGTTAGCATGTCCCAGCTGGAAATAGATACAACTTCAACCTTATAAGGTCATATTTGAGTGATACCATATTCACTGACAGATGAACAGAGCCCCAGGGCATTGTGGGGGAAAACAGCATGCATGATGGGATAGGAGGGGCACATTTGGCTAACCTCCTTTTGAGGGGGAGCGACGGCACTAAATTCAGAATGAGGGATAAAGAGAGCAATATTGTCTGATATTTTCTTAGTTTTTTGTATAATTATACATCCATCCAGGGTTATGTTTTATTATTTGTCTTTATTATGACGAATTAAACATCTGTCACTCCAGTTCACTAACAGTAAATGAGTCTTCTACAGGGCAATGTTTAATTCTGCTAAATGGTGACGGGGCTTAATGACTGTGGTTGGACCTCACATGCACAATGATACACAAAGGAATACAAATGCGCATACTGTAGCCTCCTACATGCAAAACTAAAAGAGGCCAAAAGCAACATGAAACATGAGTTTGTTTGGGAGGGTAATTTTAATTCCTTTACTGTTTTCAAAAATCAGAAATGCAGTTCTAACAGTTTCCATATGGACAGAGCAGATATTATGGACATAAACTCAGGCACAAAAACACAGCGCATGAGGCTGTTTTGACAAAATGTCTGTAGTATATTTATTTTGGTAAATTGGCAGTAAAAAAGATGAATTTTGTGCAGATTGAGAATAATAATAGATATGGGAGCCATGTGTATTTTAGTAATGTACCAATCATAAGTATCAGCACACAGCTGAAAGGATTATACACAACAGCAGGACTTACCACAAAAATGTAACTCCATCTGCGTGTGTGTGTGCGTGTGTGTGTGTGTGTTGCAGCATGTGGAGAGACACTCCAAGAGTCAACGGGCAACTTCTCATCTCCTGGTTACCCCAACGGATACCCTTCATACACGCACTGTGTCTGGAGAATATCTGTTACACCCGGAGAAAAGGTGCGCGCACACACACACACATAATAAACCCCCTGCAGTGCAGCGAATGTACATGCGTTGCCAATAACAATAAGAGACTGCTGACAGAATGACTGTATATTGATTAAATCCTAACACTACAGGTACCGCCCTCTTCCTCTGTTCTGCCTCCTCTCGTCCGGTCTCTAAAATGCAAAGATTTGTATTAAATATGTTTTTTTTTTCTTGTTTTTTCACTCCTCCAGATTGTTCTCAACTTCACCACCATGGATCTGTATAAGAGCAGTCTGTGTTGGTATGACTACATTGAGGTTCGGGATGGATACTGGAGGAAAGCTCCACTGCTTGGTAAGAGCAAGAGGCAGTCAGCCAGGAGCGAGCTGAAGGAGAAGCCCTTATTTTCTTTTTTCTTCATTGGCTTTTTAATTCGGCTTTAGACACTGTAATCACCTTTATGGTGAAGGCTGCACTGACTGTAAGGCAGCGTTCAGACTGTGAGTAGTGCTGCATAAAATAAACACAAGGGGCTGCATTGATATGGATGTGTTGCTACAGATACAGGTGAGAAGATGAAACGCAATCCAAAAAAGTTATTTTTTTGAGGTGGTGGGTGAGCATTTTTGCCCATGGTCAGCGTTAGAAACCCTTAGGCCACCCCCAGGATGCCAGGAAGTCCAGTTTGATGGATAATTAGAGGCTGAGATGCTGCACAGCTGTTTACGCTTCTTTGAGACAGGACATACAACTCTGAACAGTTATCATGGCAGCAATAATTTGCTTGTCTGTCTTGACCAAACCCTCAGGATCAGGGCTGTGATTTTGATATAGTGGCCACAGTCAGTATTGCAGGGCATGTGATGCACACTGCCCCAAGACACAGCTGTAAAATTATGAATACATTTTTCTGAGCGTCACAAACACCCCAAAGTAACTCCTTGTGTTATCAGAATTTGCCAGCTGAGAGGGTGCCAGCTGAGAATACGATATCTAGTTCTCTTAATAGGTGGTTTGTGCTTACATGTATTTACATGACATGGCATTGCACTGCAGCAAAACATCAACCAACTTTTTGCCAAATGACTTTGTATATTTTAGTTAGAGGCTTCTGTGGCAGCACAGCAGCTGTGCCAATACTGTGGTCTTATTGGAATGAGCGAGGAGGCTGCGTTTTCTGATGCAGGGCTACAGTCATCCTGAACTCAGACTCTCAACAGAAAGAAGGCTCAAGTGTTTCAATCTGAGATATTTCACGTTACAGTTTTTTTTACACGTTCTTAACAAGGTGTGTGTGTGCTTGTTTGTGCGGGTGTGTTTGTATTTTACAGGCAGGTTTTGTGGAGATAAAGTTCCTGATGTCTTGATCTCCACTGACAGCAGAATGTGGATTGAGTTTCGCAGCAGCAGCAACTGGGTTGGAAAAGGCTTCGCTGCCATTTATGAAGGTAACAAATATTCTAACAAATAAATAAACACATTAATATATAAAAACACACACACAGATTGTAAACCTACTGTACACGAGGGCTGGTTTTGATTACTAAATTACTGAAATTTGATGACTAACAGTGACTTTTGTGAGAAGACGTTACACGTTAGGGTTGAAGAATTTCCCATGATTAGAAAATCATTACTTCCTGGGATATATTACTCTTCCTGGGATTCCCAGGATTTCTCAGCATAAATGACATTTGATTTTAACCAAAGAATTGCATGAAATTGATTTAATATGATGTTTATTCAAACTTTGGGATGTTTTTCTTCCATATTCAATAGTTTATTTGGTGGTAGACCAAAAAGTAGGCAATAGGTAGATTACTGAGATGAAAAAATGCACCAATCATCTGACAGTTACTTGGTAGCGTTAATGAAGTTTGGAGAAGGCGTCTTTGTTTCAGTTGTCAGTAAACAGGCAAACATGTGCCAAAAATCAGGTATTTTTCTCAGGAAAGGGGAGCAGATTTTGGCAAGAAATACTGGGTAATCAAGAGATCTCAATTCCCAGCATTCAACCCTGATACACATGAGTTTGAGGTGTTGTAGGTCAGCGCAGTCGATGCTAATCTATCCTGTTTTTAACTCTCTTTCTCTCTCTCCTGTGCAGCGATCTGTGGGGGGGAGATCACCAAGGACTCAGGACAGATTCAGTCTCCCAACTATCCTGATGACTACAGACCCTCCAAAGAGTGTGTGTGGAGGATCACTGTTTCCGAGGGATACAACGTCGGGCTCAGCTTCCAGGCCTTCGAGGTGACTCACTCCCCGTGTTTGTTTGTGTGGTGTGAATGTGTTGTTTCTCTCTCTCCCTCTGAGTGTGTGTGTGTGTGTGCTTAGGAATGTCTGGGTCACATTTCACGCATGTATAGCTGCTTGGAAGTTAATAAAGGTGGTGTGTGTGTGTGTGTGGGTGAGTGTACAGAGACACGGAGCAGGCAGCTGGTGGTGTAGTTTTTACGCATTGGTCTCAGACACTTTCTATTCTATTCTATTCTATTCTATAAAGCAAGCTCTGCCAGTGGGTGCAGTTAATGTGTGTAACCACACTGTCTGCTTAGTCTTAGTCAACAACATAATTGTTTGTGGAAATGGACTTAATTCAGAACCTGCTGTTTGTGTCTGAGCCTGTCTTGTATATTTCCTTTTTCATTTTATGTGTTTGACTTACTCTGTTTTAAAAGCGTAATGTGAGCAAATTAGTTGATTGAATTTGGTTCAAAGGTGAATGCAGCATAGTAAAAGTCACAGCTGTGACACAAACACCAATGCAAAGACTCTCACCTTAAAAATTAGTAAAATAAATAAATAAATAAACAGTAGAACTCACAGAGGTGTCTACACTAGCTGAATTTCCTGATCTGTAGCGGTTCAGTCTGTGAGATCCTGTCAGTGTTGGATGCTGCAGGCCCACTGATTGTGTTAAAGGAAGATACAGCTTGTTTACTGGGTCTTCACTTAATTATTTTGGCCATTATTCCTTTTGGTTATGATTTTTTTTTCCAAATCAAGAGCTGAAACAATTAGTCAATTCATCAATTAGTTGACTGGAATATAATCTGCACCTATTTTGATAATTGATTATATTTATTTCAGTCATGTTTTAAGATTTAAGTAGAAGATTTTCTGGTTTTAGCCCCCCTGGTTCTCTTAGTCTTCTGTAATGATAAATTGAATGTCTCTGGAATTTAGACTGTTGATGAAACAAGCAATTTTATAGACAGTGATTAATCGATTACTTGAGAAAATAGGATGAATTGATAATGAAGATAATCAGGTGTTCTTTAGTCTAACAGTCCAAGAAACATGGGCAGTCAGACAATCGGACAACAAACCTCCAGTTTTAGCAAACTTATTTGGGAGAAAAATGAAGGCGAACTTCCTGATTCTGAATTCTGAAAAGCTGAAAGCTTCTTAGGAAGAATAGAGGGGATGGGCCACAGTCTGATCACAAGAACTCCGTAGCGAGCCTGGCCCTTCAGTAGCCAAACAAGCAGTTAAAGGCGATGGGTCAACCAATCCTCCAAGTAAGGAAGAATCTGCATGTCCCTGGCCTGCAGATGAGCGCTGCCACAATGCACTTGAGAGCCAGGGATGTCAGAGGGTCATTGACAACAGTCATTCTGACCCCATTGAAGTTTGGGGGCCGATGCCTGAACTAGATACTGTATCCCTTGGAAAGAGGTGATAACACCCAAGGGTCTGATATCAAGGCCTCCCAGCTGCTGAGATGTTGCAGGGAGAAATGGCTGGCGCCTTGACTTTGGGAGTTAGGCTTGAATCCCATGACCTTTTGGTGGCTTGGGGGGTCGGTTGGTAGGAGCCCCATGTTTGGGTGCCCTATCCCTTGGTGTCTGAAAGGCAGGCTGTGGAGGGACCTGTTGGAGATGGCCCTGCTGAAAAGAGGAGCGTCCGGCTTTCGAAGGAGTGCTGGCTGCAGGGTGAAGAGTGCCGGTGTGTCTTGGTTTAGGCAAAGGTGCCCGGCATAAGTCAGCAAACTTTTGCCTGACTTTGTTCAATTGCACACTATGCTCCAAGGCCTGTTGGGCTGTGTGCCCAAACATCTAGCCTGGAATGACAGGCAGCGTGCTAAGTGTCTTCCTGAATCCCTCTGACAAAGGAGACTAGGCAAGCCACACTTGGCACCGGGACAAGGTCAAAGTGAACATCAGTCTGCCAAGCTCTCGAGTCATAAAAGCAAACACCTGGAGCAAAGCATCAGGCTCTGTGTCGTGGCATCACCTCCAGCAGTCTGGAGAGTCTGTGATAGAGCTGGAACTAGGTGTGAAATAGAGTTTCTAATACAACCCATCCGAGCTGCTATATCATAGCTCTTGGTCAGGAGGTCATCAGTGATTCCACACTGTGTGCTTGGACAATGAGCATCCGGTCTAAGGGCTTCATCTGCAGATTCTATCACTGAAGCAGTGGAGGCATCAATGGCAGGCATTTGGTCTAGACCATATTGGGCGGCGTCCATCATATCAGCCAAAGCCCTGCAGTCACTCAGTAGGTCAGCACCTCTGAAGTTCATCAGTGTATAGCAAAGAGGGTGGCAAAGGCAAAGATGGTTGTGGAGTGTACTTGAAAAAGGCACTAGAGGGAGCAGTCTCTACAAGGACAGCATCCAGACCAAGCCGTGAGATGGCCGATTGGATGGCTTACTTAACTGTGGAATGACCAGCCTCAGCATCCTTCAAGGAATCTGCTCACCGAGGGGAGGGGGGACTCCCTCTCCAGTTCCTCCTGTTCTCCTGCTTCCTTATCAGTAAAAAGATTCCCTGAGGCTGCAACAGATAGTGCATCCTCATCATGCTGGCTAACAACAGAGGGTAAAGTAGCTAAGCCGTCACTCTCATCATGGAGTGGCAGCTGGCAGCTTATCTGTCAGTGCCTGCCTTAGGTGTTTAATGCCAAGGCACGATGGACATCTGTCATGGCCATCCTCTGGGCTGAGAGGGAGTTACAAACAACCAAAACCAACTTCAGGATGGAGTTTCTGTCATAACCCAGCAAGGGGTGTAGCCCGAGGGATAAGATGGTCTAACAGGTGGTGGGGGAATGAACCCGTTCCTACCCCACACACCACCAAGGCGAGTGCACCTCAGCATGTGTAGTGCCCTACAGTTTGATAATAGCAGTAGAGAAAGACACACTTGCCTACAAATCCAAAGTAAACCAGCACCTATAACACCGTAAAGCTAGCGATGTAGCAGTAGAGTGAGAAATACTCAGCTACAAATCCGATTTCCGCTAGTGTTGCAGACACCCTGTAATCGCATGTAATTACCATTAACAAGCGTTAAATCAGTAGCCAAGGAGTGAAAAAACACTCTCCGCTATGGTTCCCTAACCTTCAACACAGTTGTCTTAATGAGGTGAAAACACCTCAGCGAAACTGGTGTGTCAAGTATAAAAACGCAAGCTAATACAGCACACAGTAGTGATTCTCGGTGAATGAGCGGAGGCGCTAAGTGGGTAAGTTAGCAAGGCACGCTCGCAGGGGAAATAAAAGTGGCTACTTACCTGGAAAAGTCCAACACTTTAAGGTCAGCGTTTCAGCAAAACTCCAAGCAGGGATGAGCACCGGCTATGCAGCCTCTGGAGAACGGAACGTAGCTCCAACTGATACAAGGCTACTGGCATAGGCGGTAAAGCACTGATGCTAGCTAATGCTAACAACATATACGACCTGCGCGTTTAGGTGAGAAGATGAAAAGGAGACGACTGCTGGGTGCCAGGCCCCTTTATCAGGTTGTTTGCGTCACCCAGGTCACACATATGACTTTGTTCATATTATGTGGCGACCTCCTGCACATGCGTACAATGCATATCCAGGTATTACATACCGTCTCTGGCGGCCAGGAAGAATCAAATAGTGGTTTAGATAATCTACCCACTCATGTTACCTGCCCTAATGAATGTGTAGTGAAGTCACTGCAAGCAAAATGAGCACCAAAACTACAGAAATGAGGGTGAAAAATATGTTGTTTCTTCAACAGGGTTTGGTATGGACTTGTTAATTAGGTTACAGTGATAGTCTTTAAATCCCTGAAGAAAGAAAAATTTTAAGCTGCATATAACATTTTAACCTGTGACTGATCATCATATTTAAAGATGACAACAATGTGACAGTGAAGATGTTGAGTTATGAATCTCACTGTGTGTTTCTGCTTAAACACCTGGATGTTTGTGTAGATTGAGAGACATGACAGCTGTGCGTATGACTACCTGGAAGTTCGAGATGGCCCTCTGGAGACAAGCCCTCTGATTGGTCGATTCTGTGGCTATGACAAACCCGAGGATGTGCGCTCTACCTCACACACACTCTGGATGAAGTTTGTCTCAGACGGGACTGTTAACAAGGCGGGCTTTGCTGCTAACTTTTTCAAAGGTGTGTGTATGATTGAGAGAGGCTATGTGTGTTTCAGCTGTGTGTTTTCTCACATGGCTTTTTAGCCAAAGCATTTTTTAAGTATCTGAAAATGTCTTCTGACGTGTGTTTTTCAGAGGAGGATGAGTGTGCCAAGCCAGACAATGGTGGATGTGAACAGAGGTGTGTAAACACTCTTGGCAGCTTCAAGTGTGCCTGTGATCCAGGCTATGAACTGGCCCCTGACAAGAAGAGTTGTGAAGGTAACTGTGTGTGTGTGTGTGCGTGTGTGTGTGTGTGTGTGTGTGTGTGCGTGTGTCTGGAATGCTGAATTTGTGTTTGTATGTGCATTCCTTTGTATGCCGCTGTGTGTTTCTGTAGGATATGAGTCTAACTCATCAGGAAAAAAAAAAACATCCGAACAGCCTCCATCAACAGGAAAAAACATCTTTCTGACACAAAGCCACATTGCCTTGTTGTTTCAATGCCACACATTCTGTGAAGGTCCTTTAATCCCACGAAATAGATTAACTACCCGTAATGACCCACATACTGAAACAACTGAACAAACCACTTCTGAAGCAGAGAGAAAAAGCTATGCTAGTGAAATAACCAAACCGTGGTCATGATATATTTCTTTGAAGAGCTGTAGTTATTCTGGCATCCCCAGTGAATTCATGTGTGGGAAAATTGTGCAGACAGTTGATTTTCTCCTCTAAAGAAGTCCATATACGTAACCACAGTGACATTTTGACAAATTTTTTGTAAGGACGTTTACCATGCCCAACTCAAAACAGTCACACTAGAGACCTAAACAAGGTCAAGTACAACAATAACGACTATGGTTCAACATGTGAGTTTTGATACCAATGAGGATAATAGGGTCAGGGGAAATCACAGGGCATGACAAACAGGCATCTTGTGAGTGACTTACATGACGTACTTACATTAGTAGTTACCTACATCCCCTTGAAATTAATAAACATTAGTAGCAAAGACTTCGCATACACTTTCCACATTTCCTTTGAGCTGAATTTGATGGTTCTAATAATAACAAATAACAAATATCCCTGCTAACGTCAGTAGAAGCAGGAGCAGCAGTCGACAACAGACCTGTTTATCTTCCACATTCCATTCTTAACGTCATCACATCAGAAATACAACCCTCCTGACTAAAATTACACATTAAAAATACACAGCTGTGGTCTTCATCAAAAATGTGGCAGTAAAATCCTCAAACATGAAAACTCTGTTTACTTAAGAGTTTTGTGGACTTGACAGGCTTCGGTTTGCGCAGTCGCGGGCATCGCTAGTTCAACAATATTAAAAACACTGAAAACTGAAACTGTAAAAAGACAACTGATTAAGCATTAATCAGATTCACGCCCACTAACAACTGCTCAGTGGGTTGTGGCAGAGTTAGAGGAATCCCACTCTCTAATGTGACATAAAAAATGTGAAATAAAAAGCTCGGTGCCTACGTTTTTCCATGCAGTTCTTCCCTTGTGGCTTGTAAAACATTTAAACTCCCTGTACTGAAGTATATTTTCTACTGAGCGTGTGTGTGTGTGTGTGTACATCTGATTTGTTTGTATCTGTGTGTTTGCAGCGGCGTGTGGCGGTCTTCTCTCTAAGCTCAATGGGACCATCAGCACTCCTGGCTGGCCTAAAGAGTATCCGCCCAACAAGAACTGTGTGTGGCAGGTGGTCGCCCCCACTCAGTACCGCATCTCTATGCAGTTTGAGGCTTTCGAGCTGGAGGGCAACGAGGTGAGCGCGTCTACTTGTTAATTAGAGCAAAAGGAAGTTGCTGGACATAGTAGCCGCTTTGTGGATGTGTGTTATAAGAGCTTTATTTGTGTGTTTAGGTGTGTAAATACGACTATGTAGAGGTGCGCAGCGGCCTTTCACCCGACTCTAAGCTGCATGGTAAATACTGTGGCACCGAGGTCCCTGAGGTCATCACCTCTCAATACAACAACATGAGGATTGAGTTCAAGTCTGACAATACCGTCTCCAAGAAGGGCTTCAAGGCTCACTTCTTCTCAGGTAAGACACG
Source organism: Scomberomorus guttatus (assembly GCA_038419695.1). Lineage (NCBI taxonomy): Eukaryota > Metazoa > Chordata > Actinopteri > Scombriformes > Scombridae > Scomberomorus > Scomberomorus guttatus. The sequence goes on along the minus strand of CM076447.1, from coordinate 10,605,899 downwards.
TGTGTGTGTGTGTGTATGTGTGTGTGTGTGTGTGTGTTTGTCAGGGGTGGGCAGAGCAGCGTATTGAGCTGTATCTTGTTCAAAATGTGAGTTTTTGGAACATACTGAACAAACAGATGAACACGGGACAAGTAGATTATGGTGCAGCAGTGGTTTGATACTTTTTAGATGTTTTAATAATGGGTCACCACTGTAACTGACATAACTGACTTTTGAATGTTTCAGTAGACACATTTTGTGTGCCACTCTTAATATGAGATGCATACACTGGAGAAACGATTGTCATAATAGTTTACTCGGTGCTTCGGTGGTGTTAAAGCATTCACCCATAGCATCTTTTTAATTAGTTTTAATGAGGAGATAATCAGTTTGTAGTGCTTAAGTATGTCACCCGCGCACCTCATCTCCAGCCTAAAATGCTGATATTGGAGGATTCTGCAAAACCTCCCAATGCCAACATTTTTGGACATTTAATGACAATATTATTTTAAAATTTTAAACTTTTTCCTACAGAAGTTATGCTTTGCAACTACTGTATATTTAAGGTATGGTTACGTTTAGGTAACTGAAACGCTTGGTCAGTGCCAACATGAACATCACACTCCTGAATAAATGCTCAAAAGCACTCACTGGATGTAAAGGGCATGCTGCAGATTCATATAATGTTAGTGTAATTCCTGAGAGAGTGGGCTGAATATTTCACATTGCCAAATTTAAGTTGTATTAGTTTTTATAATATAGCTCTGGAAGAGTTTCCTCTGCCCTCCTCTGCTGTGTGTTAATGTGTTTGTGTATGTTTGCTTGCATTTGTGGACATATCCATATATATGTGCTGTGTTGATGCAGTAGCTGTTTTCCCGCCTGTGTACATGTGCTGTGTCTGTCTCTGTCATGCTTTGTCTCCCGAGCCTCCACCGGCTCTCAGGCCTCCTGCACCCACGCTCTGCCCTCTCTCCCTCAGACAGGCTGGCACTGTGTCAAGAGCGTATGTTTGTGTTTGAGTCATGCCAGGACATAAAGCGCGGCCGCTCTCCCACTCGTGGCCGCACCAACAACAAGCTGGCAACCTCATCAAAGGTCAGAGGTAACATGACCTCTCAATCGGCATCTCTGATTGGCTTCTGGTCTACCGTGTGATATAGGGGAAATGGATGGATCCTGTTTCAACGGTGTGGATTGTTTCATTATCCATTCTCCTCTTGAAGGAAACATGTGCTTTGTCCCAAGTCCATACTACAGTACACACTAATACTACATAGTATTACTACTAAAACTGGGCGATAATTCGGTATTCAACATTTATTGACTTTTCAGTGGAATCATCATGTTATTGCTCTCCAAATTTATGATTCTGAGCAAGTTGTAATTAAAATGTAACAAAAATTAGTTTTTGTTTTACACACATGAAGAGTTTGGTCACACATCAGTTTGATTTTATATGGAATTATTCCTACATTTTCAATATTGTGAAGTGAAAATATCCTCATTTATATGTTTTTTTGCAGTTGGAAATAAATGAACTGTAATCTTTCGTAGTAAAAAGCAATAATAATACACGATGTGCACCAATAGACGTCAATCAAACTAAGACTTTGGGAAGCTTACAGCCATTTTCAAATTTAAAATGAAATGTTTTTTGAAATTTGCAAAATGTAATACTTTTTTATTGTCCGCGTTGTCCCAGGGGCATGAACGCTGTTTTCAAGCTGTGAGTAGCTCCTCCATTTCTGTGTGCATCACATTTTAGGACAATAGTGTCCATTAATTAAACCTGACGCGCCAGATGGTTTGTTACACAGAACCATCTGAGAAGTCGTCCATGGAAACTGTTTGGAAAAGGGCAGGCACTTTCAAAAAAAAAAATACTTGGCAGGTGATTGGATGAACCATCTGTCTATCACCGTCTTACCTTGTGAGGCAGCTGGATTCGCGAGATCACACGAGAATCCTCATGGGACACCGATTGGTCCGAACCAGTTCAGACACAAGCGCGTAACTTGAAGCCAGACAAGATGGATTCTCGCGTGATCTTGTGACGTCGTGATCTCGCGAATCCAGCTGCCTCGCAAGGTAATCCATTAACAGCAACTCTCAAAAATTCAGCAACGTCAGAAAGCATCCTTTTAACTTTGAATACACACAGTTTTCCTAGTTTCCCAATGTGACCACACTATATACAGAAAACACACTTAGGGGTTAGCATGTAGTATGAAAGTGGGACACAGCTATGATTCCCCAGTAAAAAAAAAAACAACAACAAATATCCCCTACTCGCTATTGCAGGGATGAATTTGTTGGATGTTAACATCACATAATAACAATTTAATGAAGTTGTCCTGAAGAAAAGATCTAGATTCCTCTTTTCTTACTCTAACATTTACAGTAACTAAAAGGGCAAAAGGCAACTTCAGTTTAACATTTAGCTACGTCTTCCTGCTTCAGGAGAAGTAGAGCTGTCAGCTGGATGAGCTCGTCAAAATTCAACCACCTGCAGAACACCTGGGACAGTTAAACCGCTCAGTGGAGCATGGTTGCACAGCGAAATTACTTCCTCAGATACAGATAATGTGTGTGTGTGTTTGTGTATATATGTGCATGTGTTAAATGTTGCTGTGCGAGTGGTTCAGCTATTGTCAGAAGCTTCCAGGGATAGCTTTTGGTTGGCGACGAGCCAGCAGCTTTAGGGAGGTCCCTTCGGCCTCCCACACACTACTAATCCATGTGAGTGTGCGTGTTTGCGCGTGTGTGTGCGTGCGTGTGTGTGTGCGTGTGGACATTGTGTGCTTGACCCGAAGAAAGCTACAATGAACACTGTGTAGCATCAACCGCAAAGCTTCTTAGCCTGTGATAGGGTGAGACTGAGCCCACAATAGCACCATAATACCACATCAGACACACACACACACACGCACAAACACACACACACACACACACAGGGCGAGAGAGAGAGGAGGATTTAGTGGTTTCATTAAAAGCAGATCTAGTTTGATTCACAAGCTCTTGTGTTGAGGTGAGACTCGGCGTCTAATCTCACATCTCTTTATAGGAATCTGTCTCTCACTCACAGTCACAAGCTCACCACACACTCCCTGTACGGCTCCTGTCTTCCTGTGCGTTCATCTGTCCATCTCCACCTCCCTGTTTCTGTCTCCGACACCATCACTTTTGTCAATGTGGCAGCCCCACACAGAGCCGGTCTTCCCCCCACTTCTTCCACCTCCACCCTGCGATCCGCTCTGCTATCCCGGCGTTCAGCTTCAGCAAAACGGCTTTGCCGTCACCCAGCCACACTGAGGAGGAGCTGTTTGGTCATGAAACGCCACAAATTAAAGGATGAGGGAGAAAAAAAATGAGCGAGAGGCGAGAAAACACCTCATTTGTGTTGGCCCTTTAAAAACCCCTTAACAAGCAGCAGCCTGCCAGTGGGTCAGTCATTATAAACTCTTGCTGCTCAGCCAAACATTGTTCAAATCCACAAAACTTTAGTTTAGATTCTAGTTCAGATTGCAAAGTTTCCAAAGATATCAAATGTGTGAGGCTGAATTGTGGAAAAATGTGTATAAAATGACAAACAAAGCATCTGGAATATATCCATTTGATGGAAGTGTGCAGCCATAAAAAACACAGAGTCTTTGGTTTGAATGTTTTACTGAGTGTAAACATCATACAGCTTCAATTAAGAGCTGGAACAAGCTGATACAAAATAAATATATACTGTATGATGTCAGAGGGTATGGAATAAACTGATTTTTAGCTGCCTTTCAGCTACTAAAGGAGAAACAAAAGGGGGAAAACCATTTGTCAAGTACAATATACATATGATTTAATGTTTTTTGGCTAATTAGTAAAAGCCTAAAACTGTTAAAAAGCCTTGCTGTTCCACCGTTACTGTATCAAAATGTAACCAGTTATGTTAATGAGGAAATTAAGGTGTTAATTATGTCATTTTAGTTGGTATCACATAACACAACCATTTTATAACTGACAGCAGTAAGGCGTTGTTATAGTTTCGAGAAAATCAGTTCTCCTTGTTGGTATGCAAATTTATGGAGCAAAGTGCTTCAAAATCTAATTAGTTTATTTATAGGGGGAGTTTGTGGTCTACATTTAGGCGTCACCATGACAACTTAATGTCCCACATATCCTACCATATACTGTGGTGGTGGATCATAAAAAATTACAGAGAAATATGTAGGTCCCCCGTATCTTCCCAAATTTATGATTTAACAGGATCCAAGTGACAGAAGCTCTCTTCACATTTTACAGTTTCCCTTCAGTTGGCTGCGCGAACACATCAGGCTGATATACTGCAGCAGTTCTGCTCTGGCCCGAGGAGAGCGCAGCTGATCTGAAAACAGCTGTTATAGTCAGAAAAGGTTTCGGAGCCAAGATTTGAGTTTGACCACAGAACAGTCATCATAACCATGACCCCGAGGAGCAGCACAAAGACAGCTTTACAGTTCAGACACAGACTCACACACTAACTAACTAACTTAATCCTTTGTAGCGTCTGTTAGAAGTTACTCATATTAATACTGACTTTTGTTAGTATCCTAACAATCCTCTAACCTCTCTTTTTATAAATCTTTAGAGTCGAATGGTAATAATTTGGGCTGCAGACAGCGTTTAAAGCTGTGATGGTTCTACTTTGTTGACCATCTTTTTTGGCTTTAACTCTCAGCCGTGTAATAAAAACTCTAAAGGACGGGTTCACAATTTTTCAAGTCTCTCTTAAAAGAAGTCAGATGCCCAAATGAACATTGAGACAGGTTTTGCTCATCCTGTTCCTGTTCATACTGACCATTAGAAGATCCCCCCCGAAATGTAAGTGATGGGGAACAAACTCTACAGTCCTCGTTTTGAGCAAAAAATGCATTTAAAAGTTTATCCGAAGCCTATATGAGGCTTCAGCAGACTGAGTTAGTCAAATAAAGTGAATATCTTTCACAGTTAGAGTCTTTTCAGTAAAAAATTCCCCCTTTATGTCTCGACGGACAGTGTTTTCCTGTTCAGCTGCAGTGGAAGGATTGTAACAAAAAGAGAGAATTTGGTACTAAAAAGACCGTAACGTTGAAAGATATTGACTTGATTTTACTAATTCGGACAGCTTTTATCTTCAAATAAACTTTTAAATACATTTTCTTTACAATGTTCATTTTGGGCACCTGACTATAGTGTTAAGACAGACTTGAAAACCTGTGAATCTGTCCTTTAACTTTAAGACAGCTGAATAGTATGCTGTACATCTTGCTCTTCTTCTGTTAGTTAGTGGACTAGCACTGCTGGATGTTTTTGTTCATGATTTTCTTTATGTATTCATTCGTCGCCTTCTCTTATTTCTACTGTACCTTTTTCTTTGTTGAGTCTGATTTCCCTCTGGTCCTCTCTTCATATCTCTGTTTGCTCCCACTCCTCTGCCTTTTCCCTGTTTTGTGTCCCTCCCTCCTTTTCTTATCACTTCCTCTTCTTTTTCAAAAACCCTCCTCCCCTTCCTTAAGGTCTCATCCTTCCCCTCCTCTCCCCTGCTTGACCTCCTCCTCCCTCCCACCCCGCCTCTCTCTGCTGATTCTCCATGAGTGATGTGTTGCATGTGTATCTCTCACAGACAAAGATGAGTGCAGCAAGGACAACGGCGGCTGCCAGCACGAGTGCATCAACACAGTGGGCTCGTACGTTTGTCAGTGTCGCCATGGCTTTGTACTGCATGAGAACAAACATGACTGTAAGGAAGGTGGGTTTCACGTACATTCACATCTGCACACACACTGGCATAAAAACATCGGAGCGCACATGCATGCGCTGATACATCCACACAAGCATGTGCTCATTCATAAAAACAGCCATCGTCCATCATACAGCCCCTATTCTGTCTACGATCATCAGAGTCCACATGACAACAGACTGGTCCTTTCCATTTGAAGAGAGTTTTTTTTTTTTTTTTTTACATACATTAGATGCACATATGTATTTCTACACTGTATGTATCAGATATTTACGTCTAAAAAAAATGTTGTCATTCCCTCTGCGGGCAGAGCTGTTGATGCTTTAGACTTGGGCTCGAGTTGGACTTAAGTCACAAAAATTAGGCTTGAGTGCTCAAGACTTCCTGAAGACTCGACTTGACTTGAGACATGAAAGCAAAAACATTCAAGTCTCAAGGTTTCTGGTGAAATCCTAAAAAAAAAAAAAACATCAGCCAGGCTTTGCAACGTCTATGTTATATATATATATTTGACAGATATTCACAAACCCTCTTAACACAGCTTTGAAGGAAGCCATTTCCTGATTTTAACAGTCAGCCTTCAGAGACCTGAAACTCTTGAAACTTGACTTCCAATTGGCTTATGACCTGTCCTGGATTTGCACTAAACAGGGGTTAACAGATTGTAGATAGTTCAGTGTCAGATTTCACCCGATGTCAGCACCCCTAAAACACCAAACGGATGTATTGTGCACAGTAACTGTTTCACTTCACTTTGTGATATTGAGCACCGGCTACGTACCTACTTGTAGAACTTGTAGTTACATCCAGGAAACTTCTATTTCACCTTTTATGATCACTGGATAGGAGACTACTGCTGTGCTGTGATAGAGAGCGCTGATCGTGGAGGTAAAAAGGTTTGCAGTAGTGATACTGAAAAGCAGTAGATTACTGAATCTTTCCTTAAACTTCCTAAATGTTGTCTTCACTATCAACTGTCTCCACCTGCATCAGAAAATACTCCATGTGGTACCTCTGTAGCCACCGTAGCCCCAGCCTGTAGTTACTTAACCCCTTAACTCAAGACTATAAATCAAGGTTTATGCTAAAAGACATCAGACTTGACTTGAACTTGAGATTTACTTTTACACTTTTTAATTTTTATTACCTTTGGCAATATTGGCATTGTTTATTGACAACGTTGTTGACTGATGACATCATGTGCTGATGCCTGACTTCAGTTTAAAATCAGATTCCTGTTGCGGTGGGTATGACAGGAAGTGATGAAAGACGCAGCACAGACAGACTGTACAAAGTTCAAGTTAATTACAGCACAAATAGCCTATAAAGTTATAAAACTATTACACAGCTTGTTTTGCCACAAATCAAATGCGGTGTGGCCCAGTACCGGTCCCTGGCTCGGGGGTTGTTAACCGATGTCCCGAGACTGAATTGAAAGACCTGAGACTGCGCTTCAACTTGCCCCAAATGACTTAAAACAGCTCTGCCTGCAAGTCACCGAAGCTGTGTTCACTGTGATGTGTGTTTGTGTTTGTGTGTGACACTCAGAGAGGGGAAAAGTTTCAGTTTGACAGAAAACATTATTTATTAAAAGCTATTAGCACATTCCCATGTGCGCACACACATACACACACACACATACACACACAAAACTGTTGAATTGACATATTATACTCAGCTCTTTGAAGTTGAACTTTTGAACGTGTACACACACACACACACACACACCACATCAATACACACCTCACCAAAGGCTCCCTTTGCTGCTCATAAAAAGACTCATGTTTCAAACATCTGGTTGCTTAAAAGCATGTAGAGCTGTCTTCCTGTGTGTGTGTGTGTGTATATATATATATATATATATGTGTGTGTGTCTGTATATGTGCATTAGACCAGCTTGACCCAGTAACCTTGCAGAGTCATGCAAATCCATACTCCCATCACAGAGCTTGTTTCCGTGTGTGGTGATGTACTTACGTACATATGCGAGTGTGAAAGTTTCAGCATGTGGAGATGGATGTTTGGATAGTGTGACGTGCTGTTAACATGTTGGATTTGATAGAAACGTCACCTTTAAGTGACAGTGGTCACCTGCCAGAAGTAACACTATGAAGAGAGAAGGAAAAAAAAATCAGTTTATGGTCTCAGGGATCTACTTCATTCCCTTTTGTGATAGGAAGACATCTGTTAAACCTGAAATTGTTAAATTATTTACTTAATTACTGTTAATACTGTGATGCTATGGCATTGTAAACAATTACATTTCCTGTCACTGTTAATGTCTGTATATAACACATTGCATGTTAGACAACTTTCTTTTACATTTATACATTGTTCTTGTAAACTCATCCATCTCGCTCTGAATAAAAACGGTCTCTCTGGAACACATCTTGTTTGTCTTGTGCATGCCTCATGCCTCCCATCACCTTCCATCGTGCCGTGGCATTCATCTTACAACTCACATACAAGCACGCACACAATCCCTCAATCTCTCTTTCTGAAAGCTCTCACGCAAAGCTTTTGGTGCATTTTTCAACCGATGCAAAGTCTTTCAGAGGAAAGCAGTCAGCAAAAGTTCAGCTTCACCCAACAGAAGTTGATACATGCTAAGATGTTAGCTCACAGCTGATAAGTTATCATTAAGTACAGTAAGTTAATTTGAACTGATTGAAATTGGAAGTTGGTTTCTTTTGATTTAATGGACTGAACAAGTGAAAGAGTTTGTGTTTGATCTATAATATAACCCCTCTTATTGCTTCAATGTATTTCAAGATAATAACTTAATTGATGAAGAATGAAAAATTAATTGATGAATTGTGTTTTTCCTAACATATTATCCCATCCATTTATTCATGTCTATATTTAAAGTGACAAGTTTAGAATCATGATTATTATCTTGTCTGGCGAATTGTGATTTTGAATATTTGGATAAACTTACACAACATTACAGTAATAGTTTTTCAATCGCCCATCAGTGACAACTGAAATTATTAAGTTAATTAGATTCTGTTGGTAGACTCTATTGAGCCTGTGAGGACCAGTGTGTGAGGACCAGTGTGTGAGGACCAGTGTGTGAGGACCAGTGTGTGAGGACCAGTGTGTGAGGACCAGTGTGTGAGGACCAGTGTGTGAGGACCAGTGTTTGAGGCTTTCCTCTAAGATAAATCTAAAGATGTAAGTGATGCTAGTAACAGAGAAGTAGTTTCTGTTAAATAATAGAGCAGGGATGCAGGTCCCCAAAGTATTTTCACAGAAACTTCAGAGTCACAGTGTAGTTAGTACTCGTCTTTGCAATCAGGAACAAAACTCTGTAACTAATTAAAAAGAAATAACAACACAAAGTCTCTTAATAAGATGTTAGGCCACCACCAGATGCTGGAACAGCATTAATTCTTAACTTTAGTGGAGGGAAGAATGATATTCCCTCATTTGGTCATTTGGCAAAGCATAGCATAGCATCTGCATTTGTTGTTTCTCCACTTATTTATTCAGGTTTTTTCTTAAATGTGTCACTTGTCTGCAGTTGCTGAACTCATCCAGAATGGATCCTGAATCCTAAAGTCAATTGATTCAAACTGCTGAATGCATTAAATACCACTAAACATGCGACAAACAGAATTTTAAGTTCAATACTTCCGTTTTTACTGTAGGATCTGATACTACAGTTTAAGTGCGTTTAGGATCCATTTCCTAAATATCCAGTCACAGAGGGGTTGTATTTTAGATAGCTGTGTTTGCGATGAATACTGTATTCTGTAGAAACAGTTAAAAACTGTCCAAATGACAGAAAATGACATTTCTCCTGTGCTGGGTGCAGATGATGGATTTTTGCTCTTGCCTTTTTATATACAAATATCATCCAGGGTTCAAATAAAATGCAGAATAATGACATTAAAATCAAATATTGTAGGTAATGGCTGACTTGAATTACTAATACAGATATTTTCTGTCTTTTGTTTCTTTGTGTGTTATTTTACCATAATACTCAATTAGTGCAAAGTACAGAAGGCCTACTACAGTGTTAGTTTAAAGCATGCGTGCATGTGTTCATGTGAAATTCACACTGAACTTGTCACCAGGATGTGTTTCTTTGAAATCTTTTCTCTCTCTTTCGGTTCTCTGGTTTCTCTCCTTCCTGTTCCCTTTCCATTTCCTCTGACCTTTTCCTGTGCAGCCATGATTTTAACTTCCTGTGTGTGTGTGTGTGTGTGTGTGCTTGTGTGTTTCTGTGTGTGTCCAGCTGAGTGTGAGCATAAGATCCACAGCCCCAGCGGGACCCTGAGCAGCCCTAACTGGCCGGACAAGTATCCCAGCCGCAAGGAGTGCACCTGGGACATCACAGCCACGCCGGGACACAGAGTCAAGATAGTAAGTGTGCTTCAAAATCAAGCAGACTACAAATGTTTCTGGGCTTGTGAAGGTTTATTATTTTCTCTTTCTCTCTTCAGACCCTTGTCTTACACATTACTCTCTTGCCTTCCTTCTTCATAACAATGCATTATTCTGGCTGTGGGGTCATATTATATGTAAAAGCCCCAGGCTGCCCTCCCCCCGCTTGTCCCCCGATGATCTCTCCCATGTTCCACTTATGAAACCCAAATGTGAACGGGGGAGAAAGTGCACGTTTGTATATTCGGGCTAACTGCAAGCGTGTGCTCATGCGTTAGAAAGAGGCCTTGGGCAGTGGCCATCTGTGTCCTTGTGTCTTGCTCTCTGTGTGTGTGTGTGTGTTTGTGTTTCGCCTGCAAGTCTGCACACATGCATACATTTGTGCACGGAAGAATTTACGTGTCAACACACTGAGAGGCGTCTCCTCATTTTCAGAGTTACTGCAGATGTACGTATTCATAAATAAACTGACATATAATCAGAAACAGTCTTAATTGAGTAACTGATGAACTGAACTGGAGCTGCTGGAGAAACTCTGAGACAAGCAGCATTTCCTAATCTCTGTAGAGAAGATACAGTGTCGTGTGCATTATGGATTAAAGATAGTCGAGGGTGAAAATTTCAAATCCGATTTTTTTTTTTTTTTAGTTATTTGTCAACGCAACAACCCTAAAACCAAGTCTTAACACTCAAACAGAAGGAAAGAAGTGCAGAGCAGATAAAACATTTGCAATGTCAACGTGCAAGGCTCATAATATTCTTGCTTTTTACCAACATGGGCGCACAGACAACTGGCTGTGATTCGCACACATTGTGTGTTCCCGGAGGATTAAAAAGTGCATGTACCAGGGGACAGATCAGAGCTGAATCATCCTTGGCCGATACCCCCAAATCTTTCTCGAGAACTTCTGATTTTACACAACAACACAAGCGTAACTAATCTCGGTGACACTTGAGGATATTACAACATCATTAATATCGAGATCGTGGCAGAAAAAGTAGCAGCAGTGACAAGTTTGTATTAGTTTCTCTTCAAAATGTTCTTCCGTTGCTGTTGTCATTCGCACAGTAACTTAATTTGTGGGAATGCACGAAAGCAATGCTCTGTAGGAAGGCAGGATATGTGTCGTTAAAAGCACTAGAGCTACAACTAACAATTTATCTTTGTTTTTAAGTAATCTTCAGATTATTTTCTGGATTTATTGTTGGTCATTAAAATGTCAGAAAATAGGGGAAAAGCCCTTTATAATCCCCTAAAGCCCAAGGTGACAAAACCTAAAGATATTTGATTTACTATCAGATAAGACAAAGAAAAGCTGCAAATCCTCACAATTGAGAAGCTGGAACAAGAGAACAATTAAACAATGAATCAGATATTAGAGTAGTTTCCAATTCATTTCCTGTGAATCGCTTCAGCTCTAAAAAGCATTTCTATCTCGAGCTTAAAACTCAAATTGATCCTCACAAAGATACAAATACGGGGGCACACATGCACACATTCACACAGCTCGCTTCAGATAATCCTCCCAAAGTCTACTCATGTTCCCGTGCAAATCGTGTCACACACACAAACACGATGCAAACTATACAATACGCGCACACACACTCGGGGTCTAGACAAACACACACACTCACAGTACAATCTGTAGTCCTGCAAAATATTCCGATTTGGCTCCTCGCCTCACTTCCGCTGTGCAGCCACATGCTGAGCTCGCTGCATGGTATCAAAATTGTCATTAACTGTCATTTAGTTTTCGATAATCTCTTATCATCGCTTACGTAACCGAAAACACATTATGTCATCAGCAATGATGTCACGTTTACCAAATCTTTGCACCTGTTCTGAATGTGTAACTACATGTGATGTACGCACACATTTGGAAATTCGTTCTCGTGTGTGTGTGTGTGTGTGTGTGTGTGTGTGTGTGTGTGTGTGTGTGTGTTTTTTTGAGTGTTACTTTCTGTTACACACTCTTAAAAATATATGTGTGTGTGTGTGTGTGTGTGTGTGTGTGTGTGTGTGTGTGTGTGTGTGTGTTGAGATTAGCAGGGGTGCTCTTTATATTCTCAGTAATGACATCACAGCGGGATAAATTTAATACCAGAAATCTGAACATAGACATGAAGGTCATTCTGTTACTGCTTCTTCACTCTGTCTGTCTCTCCCTTTCACCCACACACACACACACACACACACACACAAACTCTATTCTCTCGGGAGTAGTAAACAGATCCGCAGCTACAGTTTGAAAAACATCTGGAAGCCATCACGTCCCTAGAATCAAACGCTTCCCCTCTCAGTAATGACATGCTCTTTTTTCTCCTTCCGCCTGGTTGGTAAAAATCAATGCAGTGTGGTGGTTTTGGCGGTGTGATGGAGCAACGCTCAGGAGACAATCAGAGACGTGTGTGTGTGTGTGTGTGTGTGTGGGAGAGACAGGCCTTCAAGGTGTTATGACTCACTGTTGTCTGCTTCAGAAACACGGTGACTTGATTAGATTAAGAATCGTGACACTGTGTACATGCGTGTCAGCGTGTAAGCAATGTGTGGGCAAAGACAAAAGCAGGCAGGGGTTCTGCTTTCTGCTCCGAAGTATTAAAAAAATATGAGATGTAAATATGTTTATTTTGGTTTAGTGAAAAAATGTCAACACAGTGTGAAGGTGGACAACACTCACAGAACAGCTTGAGTTTGAATATTATCTATTTGCACAAGTTACATTTAAACAAATGAAATAAACGATAACGATGGAAAGTGATTTCAGTCCAGAGCTGCAACGATTAGTCAGTCGACAGAAAATTAAAAACCAACTATTTTGATAATCGATTAATCGTTTTGAGTCATTTTTTTAAGAAGAGTTGCCAAAATCCTCTGAATCCAGCTTCTTAAATGTGAATATTTTCTGGTTTCTTTAGTCCTCTGATAGTAAACTGAATATCTTTGGGTTGTGAACTGTCGGTCGGGACAAAATAAAATGACATTTTCCACCAATTTTCTGACATTTTAACGACTAATCGATGAATCAACAGCATGTGTGTGACAATAATCGACAGATTCATTGATAATGAAAATAATTAGTTGCAGTCTTTTTTGAACATGCTGTAGACTATACTGTTTACTATGATGAAGATAAAGAGCTCAGTCATACATCTTCTCTCTCGCAGAAGTAAATGTCGGTCTGATTAAGTTACTGGTGATAGGATTTAGATATCTTTTAGTTCATTAAAGGCTATGTTTGTTTGTGCAGTAACACTTGATGATTAGATGCCAAGTCAGAGATGCACAGGAAGCAAATGACACAATGAAGAAAATATAATGAAGGCTCTAACAAAAGAAACACTCTCTTTGTATCTCTCTCTTCCTCTTTCTATTCCTTATACTGTATCTGATTTTGCAACTTTCCTCTCTGTCTTGGATCATGTTATGCACACATACGTACAGTATAATCTGTACATTTGTGACCTTTATGTTACTCTTCAACAAATGAGAACATCACTAAGAGGACTGGCAGCCTCTACCAGCTGCTACACTGCTCTGAGCAGTAGTTTGTGTGACGATCTTACTTCATTCAAAAGTTACCTGCTTTGCTGCACAAGACTGATAGGTGTTATTTCAATGCACACAGAGGCAAACCTGGAGCTACTTTCTACCAAAATAAACAGCCATATATCAACTGGACGGCAAAGTCAACATCACATCTCACTCAGCCATCTCTCTCCGTCTCTCTGCCCCTCCAGACCTTCAATGAGTTTGAGATCGAGCAGCACCAGGAATGTGCGTATGACCATCTCGAGGCCTTCGACGGGGACAGTGACACGGCGGCTATCCTGGGTCGACTGTGCGGCAGTAAAATCCCGGAGGCCCTGGTCTCCACCAGCAACAAGATGTACCTCCGCTTCATCTCTGATGCCTCAGTACAAAGGAAGGGCTTCCAGGCTACACACTCCACAGGTGTGTGTGTGTGTGTGTGTGTCTGTGTGTCTGTGTGGAGGCTTACTTTTATTTTATATCTCACTTTATGTTTCTGCAACTCTGCATGTGAGTTTTTATGTGTGTTAAGAGCATCACTCACTGTCACCTGCTTGGATTTCCCAGCTATGAGTAGTTTTTTGAAGATCAATGTCTCCCTCTACTGGTTCACAACTTTCATCACATTCAGGATGAAAATCAGTTATGAAACCTGACCTGAGTTTACTGACTGTCTGAGACAAAAAACAAATCTACCAAATGCCTAATTTTTCAGGTCAAAATGTATTATTATTTATTAATAATGTAACTTGATGATCTTTCCTCCGTCTGTGTGTCTGCAGAGTGTGGAGGTCGTCTGAAAGCAGAAGCCCGCCAGAAGAACCTCTACTCCCACTCCCAGTTTGGGGACAACAACTACCCGGGTCACACTGACTGCGAGTGGCTGCTGACGGCTGAACAGGGCTACGGCATCGAGCTGAGCTTCATCACGTTTGAGGTAGAGGAGGAGGCCGACTGTGGTTATGATTACATCGAGCTGTACAACGGGTACGACGCCAACTCACATAGACTCGGTCGCTTCTGTGGTTCAGGGGTAAGTTATGTTTTTATTACAATGATTTTAATCTTTGGCTTGTAAAATTAGTCAAGATTAGTGGACTATAGCAGCATGTTTGCATGTTTTAGTCCCTTAACTACAAATCATGTATAGTCTTCATACTTATTGATCATTTTTTAATGCATGCTATACAGTTTTATTTACATTTATGTTAATTTGGTATGAAAATTTATTATCAGACTCCTGATTCTGGCAATATTCTATAAATTTCTTATTGTCAACAAATTTCACGACAAGACCAAAACCAACAATGAATTGATCCTACTAGCAATTATTGCCTGTAAGCAAAACCCTGATATATTTATACTTATTGTTCTACATCAATGAGCAACACTGTTGCACTGAGTGATAGTCAGGAAAGTTGAAAAGTTTTAACGGACAGCATGACGCATTGTTGGTTTCAGTCTTTTCATGGGATAATAATAGTGTAACTTAAAAAAAATATGTTTTTTTTGCCTTATTACTGGACAAAATCCAAAGATAATCAGTTTACTATCATGACACAGAATAGCTTCAAATTCTCACATTTGAGAAGCTGCAACCAGCAATTTTTTAGCATTTTTTCATTAAAAATTACTCTGCGATTATTTGATTATCAAAACAGTTGACGATTAATCTTCTGTCAATCAACCAATCAAATAATTGTCTAATCCTTGCAGCTCTAATTAGGACTAATGACAAAGTACAGCTGAGGCTGATGGGAGTGTCATTGGTTTTGCAGGTCATAAATCAAAGTATTTGTTTTATGTTAAATAGTTTTTACCTCATAATGGTGCTAGATGAAAAGTCAAAATTTCATGTCAATCCATCCAATAGTTGTTGAGACATTTAACTCCAAACCACAAATGTGAACCTTACGGTGGCCCTAGAGGAAACATTAGGGGATTAAAACCTGAAAGCACACCTGAGCTATGATATAAAGTAAATGTGATTTGTAGTAAATAAGATAAAACTACTGCTATAGACCTTTAAATGTCTGACAACTGCGTCACGTCTCTCTATCTTCCCTCCCATAGCCCAGGGAGGGGATTTACTCGCCTGGAGATGCTATGCTGATCCGTTTCCATAGCGACGACACTATCAGCAAGAAGGGCTTCCACATCCGCTACACAAGCACCAAGTTCCAGGAGAGCCTTCACACCAGGAAATGACCTCACACGCAGCCCGTGACCTCTGACCTCTGTGCAGCCCCACCACTGTTACCCTGACCCTCACCATGGCAACGAGAAAAAGTACAGCCTGTCCCCCCCTCTTCTCGGACCCACACACAAACGTGGACGTTGTGGACGTTTGCCAGCCACCAGAGGAAGACGACTCTCGTGTGAACATTTGTCTCCCTCTGTGGCTCCGGCGGTCATCGCGCTCTGAGACGAAACAGAAAAAAACAATAAGATATCAGTTTGAGTTTCGACAAACGTGGGGAAACATGCTGACGAGTTTCTTGATCTGAGTGAGCCATTTTTGTGGAGGAGATGGATTTCATTACTGCACATCAAGCTGCTCTCGTCCGATGTGGAAAGAGGGTTTAAAGACACTCAAACAACTTCACACACTAGATTCATGTTCAGAATTATAAACTATGGATGCTTAAGGAACTAAAGAGCTTCAACCTAAATAAAAAAAAATGCATCCAACAAGGGAGTTTTGAGTCTGACTCCATGATTCTTGAACTGTGCGACTTACTGTGATCAGAAGGCTGCTTATCACCCCCAATAACTGAGAAGAAACTCTAAACAGACATTTTTATTGCCTTTGATGCCTGGGAACTGGTCTCGACAGCCCAGCTCAGAACGGCTGCAGATGATTTTACTTGTCATGTCTTATTGTACAGCCCATGATGTTTGTGTTTACTGTACGTGTGTGTGCGTGTGTGTGTGTGTGTGTGTATGTGTGTGTGTGTGTACAGAGAAAAGAAAAGGCTCAAGCCTGTCCTTGCCCTTTTGCTTAAAGCTTATGCAGACGACCATCGTTGGAATGGAAAAATAAAAATAAAAACACAATGCAAATGGAGAATTTCCAAAATGATCTGTGATGTTAATGTTACGCCTTGCATCATGTTGTGTGTGTGTGTGTGTGTGTGTGTGTGTGTGAGTGAGTGAGTGAGTGAGTGAGTGTGTGTGTCAATGCTGTTTTTCAATTTGTCTTCTAACAAACTTTCATGGATGTCCCCGCTTCCTCTTCACCCCAATAATCATGAGATTCTTCTTCTTTTTTTTTTTTTTTTTTAGTGGATATTGGAAGGGAATATTTTTCACAGCTGTCTCTCAGGAGCGACACGATTCTGATTGAAAGGAGAGATTCCCATGGTGCTAAAACAAACATACACTGAATGACAGATAACTGGAACTAAAGGTTTTCAAATGGAGACACAGTCAGCGTGCAAACAGCACATTGCATCAACAACACTAGTCCTGTGGAACTACATTATTGCCTTAGAACCAAATGTATGCTATCGGAGGTCGCTCCTATGCTCTTGCACGGGTTGTCTTGTGTCAGCAGAGTGTTTTCGAGGTTTTTTGGCAGCGTATTTCATTTGTTTGAAGATCTTGAATGGTATAATTGTAAGAAACAAAACATGGGAAATGTAGTCTGTGTGTGAGATAGAGTGTCTATGGTGCATGTGTGTTTTGTGTGTCATTTTTGTAGCTGCTCTCAGAGATACATACACACATGCTTACACGTCATAAACACATTAAAAAAAAAAAAACACATTGGTGTGCATTTTTCCCGACCATATTTGAACACACTCTTCCCTTCTGTATATTTGGAGCGTGGAGAGAAAAGTGCTGTAAAGTTGAAGGAATATCAGGTGCACGCAGGTTGCACCATTTCTGTGTTCAATGCAAACGTGTACAGGTTGTATACATGCATTCTGTGTAAGTGTGTGTTACTGTATAGCAGATTCTAGAGAAATATGTGAGTGTATGTCTGTAAGCTGTATGTTTTTAAGTTGAATCATTCATTGCTGTACGTGCCAAGCTCCAGGTGACCCTGATCCACTGTAGGTTTGTTTTATCATTCCACCTCTGTGTCTGTAGTTCAGAGACACTGACATGACGTCCTCTGCATCAGTCATTAAAATACACACAGGTTAAAACCACACGTCTGTGTTTCATCAGTTATTGCTACATTCTGCAAATAAGTTTGTTTGTTTTAGACCTGTTTAGCCAAATATTGATCCACAAATCAAATTCAGGCATTTTCCTGTAGTGATAATTATATCCTGAAAGCACATTTGATGGTATTTGAACACTCAAATTATGTGCATACTAAGTCTGTGGTAATTTATGACAACATTTTAACTCAGCGTCTATTATTTGTATTTCTACAGTATTCTTTTCTCTCTGTTTTCTGCTTACAATCTGTGGAGTCTGAGTGTGCAACCAGAATAATTAAAGCAATAATAAATAATTAAATTCAATATTTTTCATTATGACAATGCATCAAATGACAATGTGTAGTGTGAGAGGCTCGTAGTGATGAAACTACAGAAAATTATCGTCCTACTCTGCAGTTCCTCTTGGCTTTAGCGAGTTTCAGCTAATTGTTTAGCTGTCTGGCTGCAAATTTATCATTTTGGTTCACTTTCACTGCTCTCATAGTGTCGTTTTCAGCCGCAGCAGGCAGCTGTTTTCAGGGAAAAAGCTCTAAAAACCTACTGTACACTACCAACTGAAAACTACAACTTTTTTCTATATGTAAAAAAAATCTGTCCTGTTTTACCTGTCTTGTAATACCACTTTGTAGTGGCGATAGTGAATCACTGTAGCATCGAGTCTACCCTCAGTCTAACATCACAGGATGAAGAAGTGATGCTGCCCCAAACAACCTGCAGCAATGACGTAGATATTGAGCCAGGCTAAAAGCTGTTGTAATTTTCGATCTAGGACCATTATTATGTCATAATTAAGTTTTAATATTTTTTCAGGCGAGAAAGTAACTATTCAGATTCCCTATATGTGGTCAGTTTATCCAAATAACGCCTGTTTGGAAATTCGCCCCAACGTTTTTGGAGATGTGAGGAGCCGCTGGCCAGGTGAGACTAGCGGCCCGACTCCTGAGATGATTGGCTGGTCAACAACCGTCGCTGTCTCTGTAGCATTTTGATATCTTGACGACACCATAGCACAGATTCACTGTCAACAGTAGGCTTCTTCATCCTCTCATGTTAGATTGAGGGCAGACTGAATGCTACATTGACTCATTATTGCCTCTTGAGGTACAAAGTGGTATTACAAAACAGGATGGGCCGGGGTTATTCTTACATAATATAGCACCTTTAAAGACTTCAGTGTTAAATTAAAATACATTTTTAAATTGATACATTTAAAGAAATAGTTTGACATTTCAGGAAATACGTGTATTCGCTTTTTTGCTGAGAGTTAGATGAGAGGATCTATACCGCTCTTGTGTCTGTATGGTAAATATGACCACTAGTAGCTGGTTAGTTTAGCTTAGCTTAGCATAAAGACTGTAAACAGGGGGAAACAGCTAGCCTAGCTCTGTCCAAAGGTTCAAAAATAAAATAATATAAAAAAACTGTCTACAAGCACCTCTAAAGCTCACTAAGTTTTCACATTAAGTGTAAAAATTAAATAAACAAGATATAATGTATAGTACACTAATAAATTATGAAATAATCATTTAATTTTAAAATGCAATTGCAAATATAATTCAAATAAGGTTTTTAATTTTTGAGCATGGAAGTTCTTTGACACAAAATAATCTAAGAGCTTTTAGAGCTTTCAGGTTATGTGAGGATGAATTTTTAGTTTCTATTATTCCATTTATTTATGTGTCTTCTTATTATATTTCATCCCAGAATTCATTGTTTCCATCTTCAATGCTGCGCTTCAATCGCTCCCTTTAATTTAGAGACATGTTAGCAGTGTGCCACCAAAACATTAACCAACCCACAGAGCAGCAACAGGAGCTCTGATTGGCCGGCTGTTGAGCTCTGACCACAAATGTGACTCTTGCCAACACCATGTCTGGCCAACACACAACAGCCTTCCAATTAAATCTCCTGTTTCTGCTCTGTCACAATTTTATACTCAAACTGAAGTAACTGATTTATAATTCCTTTTCAGTATCAGCTTATTAGTTGATTACAATAAAACACTGAAAACGTCTGTATTTACTCTGGTGGCACACTCCAGACTCTATATCAAACCACAGTTTCCTGATAAATACAGTGAGACTCTTAAGATTTATAATGTCTCTGCCCAGGTGAATTAGAAGTGACATCTTGGAAAAATATAAAAATACATTAGGACTTTTCTCGTTGTTTCAGGCAAGTAACTATTTAACATGCCTTGTTTTGTTGGTCTTTGCACCGTCTGTGAACACATTTTGACCCATTTAAACACCACAGCTTGGTGGTGAGCGAGGACAAGCCACTTACCTTTATAGGATCAGTTTGATGAGCTTCAGTTGCCACGCATTTGGTGAAACACACACCCCAGCTGTTGCCTGCCACTGATATATTACCAGTTACCCACTAGAGGGCGTCCAGTTTGAGATTTCCAAAGGTCGGTGCACTGAAATGTTGCTACAATCATTTCACCCATTTATAAAGGGTTTTACATAAAAATGAATGGTTGTAGGTTTACAAGTGTATGAGCTTACAGAACACTGATTGAACATGTGTAAAATTCATAAATACTTGTTTTAAGGTGAAATTACACTAGTAATTTGAGCTTTCACTATGAGAGCAAGGCTATGTTGTGCAAAATCTGTTTGCACTGTGAACTTTATTAGAGGAATTAACACCGTTATGTGGAACTGGGTCAGCATGTAGTTTCACAATGGTGTCTGACCCTGTGAAGCAGCAGCAGTGTTAGAGCTGCTCCTGTGTTTTACTTTGTCTCCACCTACAGTTCATACACAGCGCTGCAGTCGGTCTGCAACCATTTCTATACCAATACTAGACCACGCTTAAAAAGGTCAGTTCACCCAAATTACAAGAAAACATATTTTCTTACACATAACAGTATCTATCCATGCAGACAGTTGTGGTTTCATTTGCTGAGTATAGATCTTTGTGCAGCTCAAAGCACTGACATGTACAAAAAAGCTAATTCAGGCACTCGGAGCAAAGTGAAACGTACTTTTAAGAATGTCTTTTTTTAATTCTGAACCCCTACAGAGGTTGAAACCGGACGTTTTTTTAAGTGTCTCATGAACAAGTCATGTAACGAGTAAACACTTTTAATTATAAAGTCATCATTGCTCCTGCTTCTATACTGTATGTGTCAGTGCCTGAAGTCTTATTTGTACATGTATGAAGAGTTTTACTCCTTTTTCAAGGGGTTTCTTCAACCCCTTTCTCTTGACAGGCAGCCTCAACATCATCTCCTGGTCTCGACAACACTACACACATAACTCCACTCATCCAGAAACTCTTTACACCACTCACTCCTTCCACATCCCCACACTCTACCTTATTAGTTAAATAAACTTAATTGGCATTAGAACCCTTTGTGTGTGTGGACTCCATCTCTTGACACAAGCCTGAGCCAAGTTTGTAACAGAATACATTGGAAAATAACATTTAAAAACTTCCAGAAACAATGTCCTCCTTACTCTTGGAACAGGAAACGTTTTTCTTCTGAAAATGTAAAATGCTGGAATCTGGGTGAACTGAGCATTTTAACATCTATGACAGCTGAATCTAAAATTGTAGCAGGTGTATTCACACTATCTGTCATTCTGCCTACATTTTCCACAGTGCACCACGTGTACACTGCTTCAGGAAGCAGAGAGGTGAAGCTGGAACACAAGGAATTTGTAATTCTGAGTTACTGAAACAGAAATAAAAGTAGGAAGGTCAAAATTACCGACATAAACCCAAACTATTCTATAATACCGCTCTTGACACTCCAGGAACCTGTTAAAATTTTTAAAACCAATTCTTCTTTATAAAAAAGTACACGTGATGAGACAAAACAATCTCACCGCAATATCTATAATTCCATGACAACTGGGCAAAGTCAATCTGCTGAGGAAGATCATGTCATACTGAAAGCTCCAGAACAGCTACTAAATGGAACTTGTAGTACGATTTTTTTTTTTAGGTCAGGAATGAAGTTTCAACCTTAACTTTTCAGCTAACATGGCCAACAAAAGTTCTTAAAGTATTCAAATAAATGAAAATTTAAACTGGGCAAACTCAGTCTGCTTAAGAAGATCATGTGATACAACCGAAAGCTCCAGAACAGCTACTAAATGAACGTGGTGGTGAGATTGTTTTGTCAACAGCTGTTTCCAAGGTCAAGAATGAAGTTTCAATCTTAACTTTTAATCTAACATGGACAAGAAAAGTTGTTAAAGTGCTCAAATAAACGGACATTTTTAACTGAGCAAACTCCATCTGCTGAGGAAGATCATGTGATACAACCAAAAGCTCTACTAAACGGACATTAATTGTTCTGTGAAGTACCTTTGGTGTTCTGTAGTGTGTACGTGATGGATGAGGTGGTAGCTCATTTTGGTCACATAGCATCTTTAATACCACCATTATAATAATTAGGATATCAAAAGTATCGAGTATACATACATCATTTGCATTGCGGTACACAAATCTGAGCTGATTTATGTTTTTATATCTTTCATTCGTTGTTCTCAGGATCAATGTTTATTGTCTCGACATTGTGCTGATACATTGAATCGTCCTGAAGAACCGACGCTATTTCAGGAAGGAGAACATTTAATTGGACATGTATTGTTAAGTAATATAAAAAGTTTTTGATATTTCCAAATGTAACTTGAATCCTATAGTCTACTACTTTCCAATACCAATAATCAAGAATCTTGATATAAGCCAAACTAGAGTCCATGTCACCAAAATCAAAGTACTTCAGGTAGGTTTCTTCACCTACAGTGGTCTTGATATTCTCTTGTTTTTCTTCTCTTTTTTGCAGTAAAGTTCTTGAAGCTGTGGGAACAGTCTCTTGAAGCCATGCCTGTTTTTGTAACAGTCCCAGTAAATGGATTCTCAGGAGTCTGAAGATGTGTATGTGTGTGTGTGCGTGTGTGTGTTGTGTGTGTGTGTGTGTGTATTGGTTGAGGAAAATGAGGGTCAAACTGGTGAAACCCCTTACATCCCCTCTCCTCCACCACCTTCAATGGTCTCAGTCCGTGCTGCCTGTCAGACGCTGGTGATGGAGGCCAGGCAGTTCGATGACTTCTGGAGTTTCTCAGGCTGTGTGGTGGGGGGTTCTGGGATGGCGCGAAAGCTGAATGGCAGTCCGATACTACTGGTGCCAATGTGGCCTGGGCTCAGCGCTGGATTCTGCCGTCTATTGCTTTCCACAATGCTGGATGTGTTGGATGCAAGGCTTTCACGTGTCCTGCACAAGAGACAGCATAATGTTACATGTTTTTGGTTTCAATCATGAAATAAAATATACAATTAAAAAGTTTACAGGAGGATAGAGAGAAAGAGGATTACGTAAAATACACAGTTTTAAACCATATGTTGCAGACTGAGGATAGATAATCCAACATTATTAAAGAAAAAAAAAGCAGATAAATAGTAGTTGTTGTAGAAAAAAAAACAAGAAAATGAAAGAATGAAAAAGATGAAGATAGAACAAAATTGAGATCAGAAAAACCTAAACAAGGTTCACTTACTAGTTACAGTACTTCCTGAGCTTTCAACTAGTTGTAATCAATGGATGGAGTTTACTCAGTTGTCATTACATGACGCAAGTATCAAACTTTGGTCAGGTAAAAACTTGAAAGCTCAGCAAAAGGCTAGTATGTGGACTTTGTGTTAGCTATGCTAGGGATGTCAGTGTCTGTCGATTGGTTGGTTCACAAATTTCATCCAGACTGAAATATCTCAACAACTACCGAAGATGTTCCTGGGGCCCAGTGGACTAGTCCCACGGATTGTGGTGATCCCAAGCGGCAACCTTCGGGGCTGAAAAATGAAGCCAATGCCTAAGTGCCAAAAACTGCTTTTCCTCGAATGGCCACTTGAGGCTGGCTCCAAAAGCGAGTCAATCCCCACAGACCCCCATGTTAAAATGCCCAAATTTACAGCAGAAATAAACATATTTACAGCCTGGTACAAAAAAATGGTTTGGGTCTCTATAGCTAATTTCCCCTTTCATGACAACTGTACAGGGGATGAATTTTTTTAATAACTCACCTGTTTAAAATTTATTAAACCGTAAAATTATGCATAATTAAAGCCTCAAAGCTGCTTTGAGTGACAGGTCTCTAGCCACTAGGTGGCTTGTTTCAGCAACCAGGCTTTATTTGGTCCTTCTCAGCTCCACCTCTTTTCCCATTTTGGATTAGCCAGGAGTTAGGCAGAGTCAGGCACTGCCAAGATTGCGACGGCTGGACCCACCCACTTTGAGCTTCAAAACCGCTCTTCAGAAACCAACGGGTGACGTCACGGCAGTTACATTCATATTTTTTAGTCTATGGGTGATCCTAAACTTCATGAAACTACAGGTAAAGTTTTAATTTGCCCATTACTTTAGTCTATGACCAAATACCTGCTAAACTAATGACTTTACCATCAACTTGAGCTGTACCTTGTGTTTAATGCTAATTAGCAAATGTTAGCCTGCTAACAGGCTAAACTAAGATGGTGAATATGAACATATACTGCTAAACATCAGCATGTTTGCATTGTCATTGTGAGCATGTTAGCATTCAGCTCAAAGCACTAATTTTATTTTTCAAATATTTCTACAAAAACTTAGCAACAAGATTTACAGCCGATTCATCTGGTAATGATGATTACATTGTAAATTTGTATCAAAAAATAAAATATGAGCCTGTGTAATGACTTAACAATCTTAAGAGTTAAATGTCATTCATAATTTACTTATAATTTCATGAATATATTTCACTTACTAGATTACTTATTATTTTCATGTATGTTACGGAAAAGTCTGAAGTCCAAGTCAGAATCTCTGCAAATTGTGAGTATGGACACACTCTAAATTTACATATTTAGCATCTCAAGTGTGTGCTTTACACATCTCCACAGTTCAGGGTCAAAACTGATGCAGTGAAATGTGAACATAAAGATATGTCTATTCTTGAGTGGGTTCTGCTTTAAGAAATGTCACTGTACTGTTGTTAAAGCAGAAAAACTGGTACTTCTCATAGTTTCACCAACATTTTAAGAGATGAAATAGCACCATTGGAGCATGTTATAAAATTGATTCTCAAAATAAAGATAAAATATAGATATAGATATGAAGGCATAACCTGAATTTGACTGTAAATTCAATGTTGCTATTGTCCTTTGTGATATTTAATGAATTAATTCGGTTTGGTAGCATGGCCTGTTAAAGTTTACATTTATGAGAATGTGTGATAGTGGTGGATGAAAGTGGATCAGAACAGGAAGCTGTCAAAAATAGTGTGACCAAAGTTCCACTTCTCCATTAAGGAAGACTGTGAGATGCAGCTGAATGCTTAAAAAACAAAACAAAACAAAACACAGAGAGTGGACGTTGACTTAAGATTATTATTTTTTGTCAAATTAAAAAGGTTATTTGGACTTAAAAATGTACATTTACCACCATGACACCTTTAATTTAGCTATGTGAGTACAACGATGTGTGTCACTCAACTCTTAGATACATTATCTAATAAAGAGCACATATGTCAATATATGGTTTAACAGCAGTCTTGACATTTGGGAATATTTGGAGTCCTACTGTGTTCTCCCTGAGCATCCCTCCCACACTCACAGACTTAACATTTTAGGACCTGACAGTTTGAATAGTGTTAGATGGTAATACACGTGTACACTTCATTTTTGCACATACCTAGGGGAGTTGAATCCACTGTCCACCGTGACACTGCTGCTGTCCATGCTGTCCAAACGGGCAGAGTGGGCCGACTTCTGGCTGCTGCTGTTCTCGGTCTCCTTGGGGCTGAGTAAGGTCAGATTGGTCTCCAGTTTCCGCTGCAGATCATGGTCCTTCTCCCGCTCCAGTAGCCACTGCATGGTTCCCTCCCCACCACCACCACTGCCTCCACCATTACCACCCCCTTCCCCGTGGTCTTTGTTGTCCTCTGCCGTCGCCAACTCTTTGTGCGAGTCCTCCTCTGCCTCTTCTTCTTCCTCATCATCTGATACATTATAATAGTCAAAGGAGGCTGAGGGGACTGTTGGCTCTAAGCAGCCCTGTAAAACTGCAGGTGACGCTGAGGAAGTGGCTGAATTGGAAGGCTGCTGGGGCTCAGGATTGTCAAGGGCCTCTGTTGATTTGGCATGTGAGGCTTTCCGCAATGTGCCGGACTTGGTGTAGCTGCTGTCCACATAGCCTGTGGACAAGGCATTGTGTGGAGGTTTGAACAAAGTGTCCTTGCTGAAGATCTCTTTCCTCTTGATCACTATACCACCTCTTTCCCCTCCGGGATCTACATTGTGTTGGTGTGGCGTCAAACGGGCATTTTGCACCGGCTCTGGCGTCTGGCTTGGTGTCAGTCGGACCGAGCCGTTTTGTCCCTTTGCTGCCGACAAGTCCTCTTTGTACTCCATCGTGTGAGGAGAGGTGAGGTGAGGCGTTTGGCGGTCAGCCGGAGAGCCCTTTCGGAGTCCCCCTGATGAGGTTAATGTGTCATATTCTGATTTTGCCTGAGGCGAAGGGGCAGTTAGGATTGTTTCATTTGACGTATTGCACTGGAAGTACTCATCTGTTGAGGGCTTAGGAGAAAGTCCCATTAGCTCATTGTACGTTGGCAAGCTGTCTCTGCTTTTGTTCCTCTCCATCGTACTCCGGATCCTTGACTCGTCCAAACTCCCTTTCCCCAAATCAGGCACATTAAAATCAGAGTGGAACTTAGCAGCAGAGAACATGATCCTTGAGTAGTGGGAGGACTTCTGCGTGGCCCGCAGGGTGCCATCATCGGTGTAGTAATGACTACGCTCCTCCAGACTGGGGTCAAAGTCTTCTGGCGCCCCCAGTGTCGGGCCCTTGAGGGAGTTGTCCATGGACCGAGAACGTTCTTTAGCTTGATCTGACCTCTCGTGCCGTGACTTCCTGTCCTGATTGTGACTGTGACTTCTTTGCACTCTGGACTGACATGTCCCACGCGAGGGCTCAGGGAAGGGCATCTCCGTTCTCCTCTTGGCTAGCTCCCCAGACACGTCCCACTCAGGGGTAACAGGGCAGTACGATTCAGTAATGTTGGGGTTGCTATGAACCAGGTACGCCGCACCTCCACTTCGCCTGCGCTCCAAGGTGTACATAGCCTCCCGAGGCGAGCGGACTAATGAGTGGCTAAAGAAGCGGTAATCCCTTTCCATGAACACGAGGTCCCAGTTTGAACCCTCGGACGGGTCTCCCCTGGAGGTTCGGGGTTTGCTGTGTGAGCGGGACTTACCATGTGGCGCTCTCCTGTGGCCCCTGCCCCTCCTGCTGCGTGCGCTGTGCTGGGCCGAAGACCCCGCCTTGTTCTTTTGCGTACGCTCTTCCTCCAGCCTCTTCATCACAGCGGTGTGCCTTGCCACATTCTCCACTGTTAAGTCTGGGTTGATTCGGCGGATAATCTCCATCTCCACCTCTCTTGGGATGGGTGTGGTTGGCACATCCTCATCACGAAGAGGCCACTCCTCTGGGGGGAACTGGGCTGAGAAGGTGGCCAACTGCCTCATTTTGTCCTTCTTGAAACTCAGTCTGAAGAGTCTGAGCCCAAACCTTTTGGATTGCTTCTCACCACTTCCGCTGCCACCACTTCCTTCTTTCTTTTTGGTCAGAGTGTCAGTTTTATAAGGGAAAGAAGTGATGCTTTTGCTCTTATCGACTGGATCTTGAGGCGGCGGTTGCTGGACAGGAGGGGAAGTGGGAAGAGGGGGATAGGGGTATGACGGCGGTTCTCCTCGGTGCTCCTTGGCTGACGTGCTCGGTGGAGGTTCTCCACCATTGTGGTCCTTGGGCGGTTTACTTTGATAGGAATCTCCCCTGTGCTCCTTTGGTGACTTACTTTGGAGCGCAGAGGCGTGAAGTCTGGACGGGTCTTCGCGATAGGAATTATATGAGTCATTATGATTCTTTCGTGCAGGCCTCTCTCTCAAGCAGCCAGGTGTGGATGGTGTGACATTACCAGACTGAGGCGAAGTGCATTGCTGAGGCTGCTGCTGCTGCTGCTGCTGTTGTTGCGGTTGGCGCTCCTGCAGCCGATCATCCAGGTGATACCACTTGTTGTTGGTTCTGATGAGAGAGGGAGTGATAAAGTAGGTCTGGGGAGTGACAATGAAGTAGCCCTCTGGAGTTGGATAGATCTTCCTTTCTCGCACCAGCATGTTCAGGGTATGTCGCAAAACCTCCGAGCTGGGTGTAGGCACGCCTGCAGGAAACACAGATATTGAACAAAGTTAAAGCACAACTTAAACAGATCAAATATGGGACATTTCTGAGGGCATGGGGAGATTTTTTTTAAATTTACGGTAAAAGAGATTTTAAACATTGTGTGTTTTGCAGTAGGTGAAATGAACTATCAGAAAAGTTTTTCAAAAAAGAAAAAAAAAAACAGCTTTTGGCAACATAAAACTAAAATGCGAATCAGTCACCCAATTTTAACAATTAATTCTAGACTGGTTGTTTTTCTTTTTTCTCTTTAATTAATTAACATTGGTTGATGTTCTTTAGATCACTCCTATAATAACCCACAATACAGAATCATAAACAAATCATAAATAACAGTAAAAATGTGTTAATGGACAACATCCCATCAGTTAAAATGAATATCCAAGGCAAACACAGAATATGAAAATTAGCAGTGGAAGATGTTGGAAGAAGATGATGTGATGATGTGAGCTATTTCTTGATTTTTTTTCAGGCTATGATGGAATTATGGCTGACTGCATTGAGAATTTTAAGAGCAGAAAAAAGTTGTTGTTAGATAAATAAAAACCAGAACATGAATGAACTGAACAGACAAATAGTAATAAACCCAACAAACAACCAATTATTAACACATTTTCAAACCCTCTGTTGACCAACTAAACTGAAGTATTGTTTAACCACAAAAACTGTTTCCCTTTAAATTACCCTTCACATTTCTTTAAAATAAATAAAATCTCCAAACTGTGTCACAGTATCACACACTGTATACATTATAAATGTATCTTCATTTCATTGAATGCCTACTCTGAGTTAAATTTTCAAACCAAAGCTGCTGTGTTTTTATGGATATACCATTCCAACATGGGAATTTGGAGAATTCAACCCGACATTCAGTATCTTTGGAAATGTTGGAATCTCGCTAATATTTAAAATAAGTTTCAGTTGGTTTGAACAGTGTCTGGCTTGAGTTTGTACAGATGGCCCCACAGTTTAAGAAGTTAAGAGGTTTATTTTAATGTTCCTTCTCTTTTTATATATATATATATATTTTTTTTTTTACAATTTTTTAAAAAGCTTTTTAAAAAATCTTAAAAAAACATTTTACATATCAAAAGGGCATTTTTCTTATCTTTGACTTATCTAACTTATTTTAAATTGACTCACACAGAACTGAGTATATTTGTAAATAATGTCCATGAGTTGGGTATTTTAATATTGACGTATATAAAAGAATAAATGGTGCCAAATAAACATTTTAGTTCCCAGATGAGTCCTGAGGATATCTGAATCAGCACCATCAGTCACCTCAAGAGCTCGGTTTACAATACATTTCCAAATCAACATTAAAAATGGTCCACCATTCATAACCTTTGTCTAGAAAAGCCTTGTGTTGCCTGACATTACATCACCCATGTGTTCATTTTTTTTTCTCTTTTTTTACACAGAAATGATGCAACATATAAGTTCAACTCCTTTCCACTCTTGTATTGTATAGAAGTAAAGATGAAAAACATGAAGATGATCACTGTGTTTAGTACATTTTAGGCCTGTTTGTCCAACATTGTTTAAGATTAAACCTGGATTTAAACGTTCTGTTGAAACATTACAATGCCGTTTGCGAAATCTTAAATGTTGAAATATCTCAATTCTTAATTAATCAATTCATAATATGTCATGAATGTCCTCAATAGATGTTTAAAGACATTTAAAGCCTACAAATATCATTCTCTTCCTCCAGTTAATATCTTTCAACCTACTCTCTATGTTAGATAGTATAAAACGAGAAAATAAGTGTACAAAATTTTGCTTGAAGAATTTAGTGAGTTTTAGTAAGCTGGTAACGAGCAACAAATTAGAAGACAATAAACCAAAGTATGACACACACACACACACACACGTAGCTATATCTAATTTATTTTCTCTAGCCTAATATTTTTTAAATTTGTCATTTTTCCAACCACACATTTAAAAATCTGTACCTACATACTTTACTGCAGTCGTAGATTGGGCCGAGGTCAGATGAACGTACCTGGGAAGCTGGCAGTGAGGTGCTCCACCAGAGCCTCCTGGTTGACAGGCTTGTGGGCAGAGTTCATAGCAGAGATGGCCAGGCACAAGATCTCCCCCAGCGGGATGAACTGTGACTGGCTGATAGGTGACATACTGATCGGAGACACGTCACCTGCAGAAGGAGGAGGAGGAGGAGGAGGAGGAGGCACAAGCACAACTGTTAGATCATGAATGAACAGCAGGCGCAGCGTGTGAAGCTATGATGTAATGGTCAAACAGCAGCAGTTTGCATGCCGCCTGGAACGGCTCCACCCCTCCTCTCTGTGCTTCCTTAGCCTCCTGTTTCTCGTAGGTTAGCAAAGCGAGGCAGCTGCTGCAGCAACCGTAACCGTAGGATGAGATCACCTGAATCTTTTTCAACCTTGGTATTCAATTCACAACATCTCACAAACAGAAAAGGGGAGCTTACATGATCACTGACGGCATCTCAGTGGGTAAAAAAACAACATGTAACTGACTTGAACGTCACATTGAGAGCTTACACACAGAAATTCTCTGTTGCCTTTGTTGAATTAAGCTGGCTTTGCTGTCAGCAGTGTGGCATCGTGAGTAGTGAGATCATCCTACAACCAGGCGGCCCGGCTTCAAGCCCCTCTGAGAGCAAACATCTGCCCTGCTGAAAGGTTGTACAAGCAACAAGCTGAATCCACCGCTGACCCTGTAGTCTGACCTAAATCTGGCGATCAATAGAGAATCACACGATACGATGTACAAACTAAACAACAAAACCTCCATATTCTGTTTTCTAATCTGACATTATGTTTCCTGGTGTCTACATGGTAACCTTAAAAAAAAAAATCATTGTTGCCTGATTGACGACTGTTTTAAAAGTTTTGCTGTCCACATTTTTTTCACCTGTGCTGAAATCTGTGCAGGGCCCTGCCTCCTCACCAGTGTGCTAACACTCAGCTGAATGGTCAGTTAAGCAACACGATGACGTTATCTCTGCTTAGTATCACAGCCCCTTAAGCTTTATGTGGCTTTACAAGGCTTTACTCGGTTTTTAGTAGACACGAGAAAATCTGGATCTGCCAGTGATTTGGTTAAAAAAAAAAAAAAAAAAGAGAAAAAAAATCGCCCATGTCCAGTGCATTTATAGCATTTTACATTTCCCCTTGCAAAGCAAAGCTACATGTGTGGGAATGAGTTTGTGGAAAGACAGCAGAAAAAAATCATATTATAATAATATAATATTTATAATAAAAGGGAATGAAATTATCAGATTTTCTCGGTAAGGATGTTAGTTCATGATGTGACTTGGCCCAGAAATGTTTTTGTAATCTCCACAAACACAAAAGTATCATCTGTCACAATATTTAGGGCAAAGGTGATGCAACTGATGTAACCTCTAACCACTCAACTTTCAGGCATTCAGGACAATACTATAAATCATTAAAAAAACATTTAAATGAAGCAAAACATGCATTTTTCCCAGTGTGTTTTTCCATTGGTTTTATTTAACTTTTTAAATAGGGGTCAGATGGGAAAATATGTCAGTCAATAAAGTTACAGCGATTTTAAAACCAAACGTTTGGTTGATAAAGAAAGCTTCAGATTAAATCATTCAAAATATTTCTCCACTCTCTTCTTTTAAAATTTCACATCATGCGATATATTAGAGAAGTAAAGGAGGAATAACATAAAAAGATTGCCCAGTTTGAACCCTTCCCTTTGCCCCCAAAATCTGAGTAGCTCTGTGTAGGGAGGGTGGAGTTACTGGCGGTGGGAGTGTCAAAACTCACCTGGCGCACGATAACTTGGCGGGGACGGAGAGAAATGAGGAGGAGGAGGGGGAGGAAGATGCTGCTTCTGCACACGGATGTCTTTCTCACTACGGGAGAGATTGTGCTCCAGCGGGCGCTCGGTAAGCTCCGAGCTGGGCCAGGCCCGCCGCAGATTGCTACTACGGTTCTTCTTCATCGTCACCTCTTTAACCAGGTGGCCTTCAACCCTGGGGGCTTCTGGGATAAGGATGGGGGAGGTATGGGGAGGAGGGGAAGGAAGGGGGGGTGCAGGGGGAGGTCGACCAACCTCAGGCTCAGTGCCTCCCCCGCATCAGTAAGAACGTCCCGCTAGAGCGATCACACACCAGACATGGCAGGAACCAGTGTGCACCTTCACACACATCCACACGTCTCATTTACATCCACAAGCAAGCTACAAACGACTGTGTTCGCACTGTGGGTGGTTGTCATCGGCTGCTGGGCTCTCCCAGGCTGATCTGGAGTGACGGCAGCGGCGGTGGAGGTGCAGGTGATTGCGCGAGGCATCACCCTTTCATCGGCATCAGTCCCAGCCACCATTTGTAGCATCCCCATTTGCATGCGTAGGGAGGCACATTACGTAGCCGCTCTGATGTGGGAGGAGGGAGCAGGAGAGAGGTGGGGGGGCAGGGGTAGAGATGAGGGAAATGGGGCATTGGAAGCAAGGAGGACGGTAAGGAGAGATTTCAGTGGAGGTTTTGGGATCCGCTTGTTCCTTTTGAGTAGAAAGTAACAGGGGAAGGAGGGTAGGGGATGGATGGATGGTCAAAGATTCAAAGCTTAAGAGGCCCAGTCTTCGACAATAGCTCAATTCACCACAGGAGTGCTCGGCCGATCCCCGGAAAACAAAAGAGCCCACTTAAAAAAAAAACTGAAATAAAAGCTCCATTCACCCTAACGGGCAGTGAAACCTCAATAGTATGCCAAGCACTGGAGACGCCACGTTCACCTCCATCTTTATCCGATCAAGCACAAGACCCCATCGTCCTTTCGACAACAGCACACCAGGAGAGGGTGGGGAGAAAAAAATGGAGAGCATAGAAATAAATAAATAAATTCAAGAATAGATATCCACCGTTCCCCGCAATCCAAAGGAAGAAGCTCCCGAGCCGATCGCCGTAGCATCCATTCATTAACAGGGGGGGATGCAAACTCCAGTCAACGGCGAATCTCTTTCAACGCTAATGCTGCAGCTGCTCCCAGCACCTCCAGGAAGGGTGTGTGAGTATGTGTGTGTGTGTGTGTATGTATGTGTGTGTGTGTGTGTGTGTGTGAGTGAGATAGAGAGAGAGAGAGTGTGTATGCGCGCATCCGCCTGCTGCGCGCGATTCTGCGTGAGCATGCATGCGTCTGTGTCTGGGTGATTGAGGCTGAGGGGAGGGGAGGAGAGGATGTGAGAGAGAGAGAGAGGGAAAAGATCGAGGACATACATAAGGCAGAGAGGAGAGCAAATATCAACAGCTCTGAAACACACACACACACACACACACAATAAAAAATATTTAGCCCTCAGATGATGTCCAGGGAATAGCAAGAGCTCTGAACCTTTGGCTAAATTTCCATCCTCTCCCTCCTTCCCCTTTTGAGGGATGAGGGGCCCCTGAAACCGCCATCCGTCCTCTTTTTGTGTCTCACCTGACAGTAAGACCAAAGCTGAAGACTTGACAACCAAAGAGAATCATTTTAAAAAGGTGGAGAGTGTTTCCACTGGTTGATTCAGTAACTACAATGTGTGAGAGCTGCCACTAAAAAAAAAAAAAAAAAAAGGAAAAAAAAAACCCCAAGCATCACCTTAATCATGTCCAGAGTGGCAGCTCCTGCTCACTTCAGACTCCTGCTGACTCACATGTGTGGAGTGTGTATGGACGGTCGGAGGGACAGAATAGGGAGCAAAGTGAGAGGGCAGGACGGGGCACGGGTGGAGGGGGACGGTGTCACAACCAATCTGCTCCAGTTCACTGATACCAAAGAGAAAGAGGAGAGGAAGGGAAGGGAAGGAGGGGTGAGGAGGAGGAGGAGGAGGAGGAGGAGGAGGAGTGGTGGTGGGGTTGGAGCGACACCACGCCAGCCATTTTATTTCTCAGTAGTGCTGCAACAGCCTTTGTTGCCATGACGACGCAAGCCGATGATCTCATAGCTGTTACCTTTGAGTGCTGTCCCCTTAAAGAGCCAGTTACTCAAGATAGAAGCAGACAGACAGCACACAGACAAGGACTGACTGTCCTGTTATGTGGACAGAACATCCTGCATCGCTGCTGAAAATGTGAGATCCCTCAACACTTTACAAATTGAGCTCTGCAGGACACATTTACACCGACTGGGAGGAGGAGGGAAAAAAATGGCAGGATGTCTTGATAGCTAACGGGAAAGAAATTTTCTGAAAAATATCTACAGTGGCTACAATTATTTTATATTTCTTGCTGGAATTCCCCTGGAAAAGCCTGGTGCTGAGCTATTTGATCAATCAATTAATCTATTGACAAAAACTACTACAACTATTTTGATAAAAATTTTTTTTAAAGATAATTCATAAGGATAATTGTTAATTGTTTCAGTCGTTTTTCACTGGTTTCTGCCTCTCAGTTGTGAAGATTTTCTTTGTCATATATGATAGTAAACTTTGGGTTGGTTGTATCAAAATCTAGTCTTAAGACCTTTATTATTTTAGTTTGTTAGGAGAGTCCACCTTGCCCTAGGGCCCCACATTAGCTTAAAGCCGGAGTGCAAGACTTTTGCCTCCCCCTTCTGGCAGTGAGAGGAAAGGGGGGCACTCGGCTGTGATTGTCCGGCCCAAAAACGGTCCCCCGGCCCAGTGGGATTTGTCCCAGTATGCCCGATGGCCAGTACTGGCTGTAACCTACTGTAACCGGCTGTAAAACGGTGGATAAATTGTTTTGAGCATCACACAACCGCCGCGAAATGACTCGTTTCACTATCAGAATTTGATCCATCCGGTCCGATAACATTTGGAAAGTCTGGATGAGCCGCACGTTTAACGGCCAAACAGCCAGCGCGGTAATGTCCCTCCCGGCATGAGATTTAAAAACTCTGTTTACTGTGAAATACAGATTAGATATAGATTTATCCGGCGGTGATAGGCTTAATCAGCATTGTGTGAACTCATTTGGCAAGGGCCTGAATGTAACGGATACTCATTTATACAAACCTCAAGTGAAGAGCCAAACGAACAATGAACTCATCCTACTTACAAGTATTGTGTGTGCATCCAAAGTCTGATATATCTTATTCCTCTGTGCCGTAGACCTCTGTTGTTGTCCAAAAACTATTAAAAAACACGTCAATGAACCACACTGTTGCACTGGGCGACGTGTTGCTTTGCCACGAAGAGTTTGTTCACGGTAGTTTGTTTAGAAACAGCTCTGAATCACATTTTCACCCTCTGGAAAGTAGTTCCTTGTGAGGAAGAAGCCACTGCGCATGCGCAGGAACGCGGTTCCATTTGGAGAGCTTTGCTAGCTTGTTGTGCTGCATATCACAACCTCTTGACTTTGTACTACATTGTGAAGAACTGTAGTATCTAGCCATGACTTGTAGCTCTAGAGGGCATTAATACGTTTTTATTATTGAAGTGTCCATTTGCTAGTTTAGCAAGCTTTTTGGTCAATCTCACAAAAGGGTTGTTACCCATATTTAATTAAAAATGTCATCAAGATACAAGTTGCATTGTACTGAAGCTGTTAACAGCTGTGTGCCTCAAATTCCTGTGCATCAGCTCAGAGTAAAACACCATGCTAATGTAGACTGGATGTGTCTAATGGGTCGCGCTACATATCACCAAGTAGAAATGTAGCATTCTTTATTAGTAATATCAATAAATTGATAATAAACCAATGAACCATTAAATGAACGCTGCATGCAGGACAAATCCTAGATGATGTTGATACAGATATTGATTTTGCATTGTGTTTAGATTCACATAATGATAGTAGGATTTACTATCCTGCTGTGTAAGATAGTAGTTAGCCATTATGTATTTAGCTGTAAGACACTAAAGGATGTGTGGCTTGTTACAACCTCAACCAATTTCCTTGCAAATGAGGATGATTTTTGCCAGTGGTCTGCCCTCCAGTGGAACATCTATGACAACACGTCTTTCAAAAGCAACTCTCTACAGTAGGCCAGACACTGAATAAAGAGACAATATAATGTCTGTCACAGCCTACATACCACATCCTGATCTGACATTAACATATACGGCAACGAATCTCTCCGCTGCGTCAAACATTTCCCCCAATTCTCTGCTGGGACCCTCCCTTTCCTTCCAATAGAGGCCTCTGGTACAGCAGGGAATGCAGTGAAATAGTCCTTTCCTGAACAAATGTTTCACTTTTCCTTCCTTAAGAGCCTCCCAGTCCATTGTTTATAGCCAGCCAACGGACACAAAGTCCCTTACTTAATCAGATGAAGTTGTCAGTATTAAAAAATGTTTTGTTTCCACGCAGCTGAAAATCCACAACTTTTGTCTAAATGTATTAATCCAGCTACGTTTTTGGCTGTCAGCCTTGATCAAACATTCTCAGACACTTTGAGGGATAATCTGCTTTGTGTGAAGCTGTAGTGGTCATATGAGTGAATGCACTAAAACTCTGACTTCAAAATGCACTTCACAACAATATCATGCTGCATACAATGACTTTACTGAACTGTAACAATCAAGTTTTCTAGTCTGTTAATTATTTTTTAAGTGGTGTGAGATTTTATCCCATCCTTGTTACCCTGAAGGCTTAATAATGCCTAATTAAATGACACCACAGGTTGTGTTTGAGTTTCCTTCTTCTAGTAAAAGCTATGTCCATAAAAAATGTATTCAGATGCATTTGTTAGTTAAAACCTTGTTATTAAGAGATCATATTGTCATAACATTTAGTAAATATACATTATGCCAAAAACTGACCTTCTACACACATAGTTACTGAATGGCCTGTAGGTGAAAATTTGTCTGAACTTTGTTTGAACTTGTCTCGCAAACTAACATCTTGACACAACAACCAAGAAAATCTGTCACACAGATACTTGCAGCTCACACTGGAAAAATCAATACTGCAGTGGTTTGCATATTATTATCATTTCTGTAGGACATTTTCCATAAGAATTAAAACAAAACAGGAGAATTCTGGACGCTTTAAACTTCTCCCAAGGCACCTTAGAGCTGTTTTAGGGGCTCTCAAAGAGGCAAAATGGTTAAAATTTCACTCCTAGTTGAATTCACAAAGGCTTACTATTAAACCAAAGATTGATTATGCTGCTCAATAATGTGGTGGCCACACAGGTGAGTATG
Organism: Scomberomorus guttatus; assembly: GCA_038419695.1. Taxonomy (NCBI): domain Eukaryota; kingdom Metazoa; phylum Chordata; class Actinopteri; order Scombriformes; family Scombridae; genus Scomberomorus; species Scomberomorus guttatus. The sequence goes on along the minus strand of CM076447.1, from coordinate 10,568,742 downwards.
AAAAACACAACCACCTGCACTTTTACACGCATTCCAATAACAACAAAATGACTTCTCATCATTGATCCTGACCTGAATTGATTACCATCTTATTATCCAGCCTGGATTATGGCTAATCTGGTTTAGTTGTGAAAAAACGGACTCAAAAATATAACATATACGCTCTGTTGGTTCAAGCATTGTAGAGTCTGGTGAGTTATTAGCTATAAGACAAACATTCCACAGCTTATCAGTGTTTGCTTCAGTAGTGTTACTAAAACTACGACACCTCTTCTGACGGGCAGAAAGAGAGTCAAACCGACACACAATCACAGTCTATCTGAAGATTTACCTTTGGATTACAACACAGCCTCCAGTATTGCAGCTTTCTAATTCAATACAATCAACATCTGGCAGCTCAATGTAGAAATCGGATAACATAAAAGGAGCTGGAGAGGAGTTTGAGTGTTCAGTGCACACTAAAATCCACAGCAGTAGGTGTAAAGGTTCAGTTGTGACAAACATTAAGTGACTAATGCCAAACTTAGGTCTGAAAATGATCTGTTAAACCTGCATTAATTGTTTGTTTTTTGGGCCAATTGGAAGCGTTCACAGGAGAGTAAGATACAGTATTACCACCTTTTAAAGCTGTTATGGCAAATGTGTTAGCAAACAGTCACCTAGTTACACATCCAGCAAAGCAACAATAGAATTCATTTGGAGTCATGTTTCTGGTCACCTGATGAATCTGAGTCCAAATTTCGTTCTCCTTCTGGCTCTGTTTTGGTCTCCACCAACTCCTCTAACTCCACCTCTACCTCAAAGAATGATATCCGGTTTTTAAACGCTTCGCTCTGTTGCCCAGCTAGTCCTTTTGTCTTTCTGCCGTTTGGTGCTGTGCAGGTAGTGTACAGTGGGTTTATCAGAGCTTTTCTTTTGCTTAAAATAGCTGCCTGCAGCAACCGGAAAGGACGCTGATGAAAGCAGTGAGGTTAGGGCTGCAACTAATGATGCAACTCTTCATTATTGATTAATCTGTCGATTATTTTCGCAATTAGTCGCTGATATTAATATCAGAAAATGGCAAAAAATGGTGAAAAAGCCCAAGCCCTTAAATATCTTGTTTTGTCCCAGCCAACAGTCCACTTACTATCAGTGAAGACTAAAGGAAGCAGAAATAATCATTTGTATTATATTCATTTGAGAGTCTGGACCCAGAGAACTTTGGCATAGTTTTTCTGTTTAAAAATGTCCTTAAAAAATTATTAAACAATTCATCGATAGTTGGCGATTTAGGTTTTGTTGATTGACTGATTGATGTATTGACTAATTGTTGCAGCTCTAAGTGAGAATGAATCAAAACACTAAAGATACAGGTCATAAAACCAAAACAATAAAAGAGAGGAGGTGAGAGGAACTGCAGAGTCGGTTCATCACTACGAGTGGCCCACATTACATGTAGTCATTTAACCCTATGTAACAATGGTTATATTAACCCATTCACAATATAAATGTATTAATTAGTGCAGCTTTAAATATATATCAGCACGCTGCTTCAAGTTTTAGTTCATGAAATAAACATGTTTGTGGCTGGTCCCCCTCTGCTATAAAATACTGGAAACACCCTGATATTTTATTATGTTTATCTGTTGAAATTGCAGAACACATGCAAGTGAGTTTAATGATGCTTACTATGCTTTTATTTAGATAGAAAGATATCATGCAATCAATGTCATGACCAAACAAGTATTGCAAATTTAAGTCATCTTCATCATCCCTCCCACCTGCTCCATAACTTTTTCAGTTTTCTCTGCTTCAGTTTGATGCTGCTCACTGAAGCTCTTTTGTCTGAAGCTCTATTGTGAATCAGCCATAAATTAAATCATCTATGGCATGCTGCACGCCTCCCTCTCCTTTGCACACTCACACATGGAAGCTTGTGAGGGCAGTATGAAGGGTGCAATGGTTAGACTTGCTGACAATACCACAAGCCGTCCAAACCTGTCCCAGCACATACATAAATTATAGTCTTGTCAGAGGAAGATGAGTTTTTGTGTGGGAATGTTGCGGTGGAACAACTGGGCTTCAGTCCTGACTCTTCTATCTTGATGAGTAAGCCTACATGGCATGAGGAAACTGAGGTCGGAAGGTCTGATGCTCTCTAAACTCCTCTCATTAGACTAGCTTTGACTGGCTTCATGTAACCTACCAGCAGAAATCCTGCCTTGACTCATAGAGGGAGTAAATAGTATCAAACAAAAACCGGGGGAAAGTATTTTAAATCACACTCACAAAAAAGGAGGGTCATATTAAGTTGGATATCGAATCAGCAGCACTTGCCTGCTCTAAAAGAGGTGTGGGAAATCAGCATGAAACAACCAGCAGAGCTCTGAAGAGCCACAAGCTGCAGGTAAATCAAGTCAAAAAGGTATTTAGTATACCATAAAATATGAGAACAACACTGAGAAGCTACGAAGACGAAGAGTAAGAGTAAACTTAAACTGACCAACAGACACAAGTAACAAGCGTTCATTAGCAAAGTGCTTATAAGTCAGTTACAAGTCTCTCAGGTCTCTGAATGCTGATCTTTACATTTTCTAGCATTTTTTTTTTTTTTCAGAATTGAAAACAAATCTTTTCAGTGGATAGGCGAGCAGTTATGTAAGACTTGGATGTTGTGAGTTGGGTGTTATAGTGTGTTGAAATGTGGTTTTGAGTCATCTGTTGTGGTGTGTGTGTGTGTGTGTATAAAGGTATAACCACTGTTTTGATGACTTTAATGGGATCCTGATTCATTAAATGAAGTGATGAATGGAAATGTAATCTTTTAAAATGGTTTTATTGTTTATTTTAAAATCTGAGACTTGAATGTTTTTGTTTTACTGATTATTTTCTTAGTTAGTTAAGTTTTATTGCGACTGCACCTTCTATCCTACCAACTGCACAAAATGAGAGAAAACATTGCTTCCAGATATATGAAATACAGAAACCTCATGAGGCCTCGGTGCTTTACTGCACCCTTTACCTAAATATTAAAACACACCTATATGTGCTTCCACGTCAACCAGTGTTAGTTTTAGGGCAGCTGTTGGCCTGCGCAACTGTGCAACTGTTACAGCGTTGTTATGATTGCAGCTTAATAATTTCAACTTTTTAATTACCTGAATGACATATCAGATACCCACCCATGCACTTGATGTCAAAGCCCTGTGGTGGCTTTAGGGTCCGTCTCGTCCACCCGTTCCTGAGGACTTGGAGGTGAACTTCTTTCCCCTGGATCAGCAGCACATGCTCATCTATCCAGCCGAGGAAGAAAATCTCCGACAGCGCGTGTGTCAGCGCCTTGTTCCAGAAGTGCTGCATGTTGGTGGCTTTAAAGTCAGCGAAGACCTCGTAGCCGACGTGATGCTGTAACTTTACTGAGAGCACGGCTTGTGATGATGATGATGATGATGACGGTGAATCCTCTTTATCCTCTCCGCAAACCCGCGACAACACCAGAGCCAGCGAGTGCGGAGCTATCTGAAGCAACTTCTCCATTCCTGCTGCAGGGAGAGTTAACTGTGGTCCACATGAAAATCAAAAAAAAAAAAAAAAAAAAAAAAAAAAGCCCGACTGCTTCTTAAATGTGGGGCATTGTTCAATCCACTCTTAGGTTTCTATCCAAAAACTGGTTGATAATCCTTTAAGTATGTTTACTACAAGGTGGAAGAAAACACACTGCGCTTGTTGTCCAGAGTCCGCAGCAGGAACTTTTACGCACAGGTGCTCCATGTAAAAACCGGGGAAATCAGCAACCTGACACGCCGTCCACTGCAGCCAACTATCCCCAACTGTCAAAGAGTATTAGGGCCTATTTTCAGCGACAAAAGAGGCGAGGACTTGTGCTGCGTTCAAGTCCTACTCGTAAACTCCTAATTTCCTCTTTGGAGGAGCACCCAACTCCTCCTTTTTTTGTTGTTGTTGTTTAGCGATCTTATCTAATTGTGAACATTAACATTCAATTTAATGTATAACTCGGAGCACTAAAATAAGTTTAGCAAATGCTTGGCTCAACACACACTAATATAACAAAAAGTTGCCAGAAATAGAGAAACACCTGTAATATGCAAAGCAATATCAACATCAAGTTTCCCCTCCATTTTCTTGTTGCTACTTGACTTTGATGTTTGAGCTTCACTGTGTAGACTGATGTATGTGCAGAGCTCGACACTAGGAGGCTGTTTTCACACTCATCTGCTGAGGTGGGAAAGTTTCTCTGTGCTCACCGAACAATCTGAGATTAAAGATCCCCTCCAGACATGTTTTCAGACATGTAAAAATCTGTCGCTTGGAACAATAAATTGTGTATGACATGTTTTTTTTTCCACAAAAATGTTCAGTTGCCTTATTATTATTATTACTCCTTCTCCTGATTGAAAAATAACAGAATCTATGAATATGCAAATATTGTTCATTAGATGTCTCCTAAAGTCCATTCTCAGTGTTACCTGCCCTGGAAGCTTTAAGTGTCCACAACACACTTGTTGTGATGTATACTGGCCCTGGATTGGCTCTGCACTAGTTGTGATGTCACAAATCATGCTCGTAGACACGCCCCTTTAACTCAGATTTAAGGTGAGCACAGAGAAACACATTTTTGACAACCAACCCCATAGTGTGTGACTACCAACCCCATTGTGGGAATGTTTGCCACAAGTGCACAAGACGTATTTGACAGCCCACATCTTTTAAACAGAATAGGATAAGGAGAGTAAGGTCACTCTATGCCTACCTGACACTTTGGGCTTCAACTACACATTGAAAGGGAATCTATTAAGGATATAGATATAAATCTACATCAGTGACAGCATAACATAAAACCTGTTGTACATCCAGCCATTATTGTTCGACCCAGTCATCAATGATTTAAACAAGAGCACGATCATCAACCACCAATATTATACAGAAGACTAATCATCACCTTATTCATCATTCACTGGATTGCATTACAATGATAGAGGGGTTTCTCAAGTATTAACTCTAGTTTTCGGCAGAATTCAAAGAACATATAGTTGTTTAAATAAAAGTGTCTGCTCATCAGCACCTCCATGTGGAACAACTCACAATTAACACGCAGTTTGCAAATCAACCTCATAAGGATATAAACTTAACTGCACATTAATTGTACAGATGATGCCCTGTGCTTATGTAATATTGAGGAGCCAGAAAATCTTTAAAACTTTAAAACTCGGAGAGGAGTGAGAGTGAATATGAGACTCATAGAGTGGTCATTTGGTACCATTCTGGTTCTCTGTTCACACTGCTTTTAAATAAGTGGCTGCTTGGACTATAGCGTACATGGGGACCACCAGATAACCAGTCAGCTCCCAGTAAATACACACTGGTGTGTTTATCTATAGTCACTACAGATAGGCAGCACAAAAAAAGGATTGTATGGCCTGATGTAAACAACAACCACAATTACAACATTCATATCAGATAGCAATGAGTTACTTTTGATTTTCAATCCTGCAGATTTGATCCAGTCATATACGTAGCATCTTCTTATCTAAGGATGAATGAAATGAATACACAACATGCTCGTGTAAAGATAGTCTCAGGTGGCAGTGTTGAGGTCTAATTTGTTAAATCAACATCTACTCTGAAGGTACACTGTATTGTGTTGGCATAAACAGGTGGTGCAGGTGGTTCAGAACATCCAACATGTAGTAAGTGGCCTGTTGTTTGTGAAAGCGGTATAGGTAAAGTGCTTCTGTGCTGGCAGTGAAGGAATCTGAGGCCCAGTTTTATTTGGCCCAGGGCCTCAGGATCTGGTGGCCCAGTTCTTCACACCTCCAGGCATGCCAAATCTGGAGTAATCCTGCCTGTTTACACTCAAGACAGTGTATGCAAGTACACCCAGTGCAGTGATTTTAGAGGTGAACTCTTCTGCAAGATATGAAAACTGTCGAGGTTGTTTGGGAATGTGTACACTTTAACTTAAGGAATACATTTGTAGATTTTGATGAAAGTAAATTTTTTTGCGGTATATGAGCCAAAAACGAAATGAGACTGTTTTACAACACACGACAATAAAAAGTGGTCTTTATTTTCAAGAAAAACATTTGCACCAACCTTACAGTAGCTGCTTACAAAACAGTGACATAAAAAAAAACTGAGGTGAAAATAGCAAACTGGTATATTGATACAATTTAAAAACAGTGAAATATTTTTAAACAGCAAAACTGATTTAATGTCTTTTTGCTGTAAATATTGAATGCAATCAGTTGACCTAAAAAGGACCTGGATTTGGATCAGCTCAAAATCGTATTGCGTTTTGCCTGTAATCAATCACACATATGTTGATTCTTACATATGAAATTTTGACTCACAGTTTCACAAAAACAGTCAAATATAAGATGTAAAGTTGTGTTCAAGTACGAGTACCTCTGCAAAAACAGCATCGTGCAGGTCGGCTGGCTTTCCTTGTGCGTGCTACAAAGACTGTGCTAATTTTAGGACATTCAAAAGCAACAATTCATACAAAGAAATCCATGTTTAGAAAATAATAAAAAATGAAAAATATTAAAAATTGAATTCTGAGCTTCATCACTAACAAAACAGACAGCTTATGGGATGTTCCTGAATTTGCAACACAACATTATCCCTTAATCTACCTACTGAGTGCAGGTGTTGTTGGTTTAGGATTTGCATAAATCGTCACGTACAAATTCACTAAATGATTGGTTATTTTTGGTTGTGCAAACTGTTGATGTTTACACTTACTTAGTAGTTTAAACCAAAGAACAAGAATGTATACAAAAGGAAGAAAAAACAGCCACAGAAATTACACACATGATCCCCTCATCACAGACTGCTGTCTTGTTTAAATACCGAAGATAAAATAAACTGCTTATTCATAAAAGTTGGTGCTGGAGGCCAAGAAGCCCATCTATGGTTTCATGATTCAATAAATATAGAATGTCAAACTTCAAACTGGCTTCAGATATATTTCCCTGAAATGTGTGTTGTATTGTAAACAGCAAAGAGGCATCTAACGGTAACAAATTGTGAACTTGAAATAACAAGGCCAGCTTTATCTGATGATTCATGATTTTTTTTTTATGTTGATGTTTTTAAAAAAATAACCTAAGAAGAGAACACAAAATTATTTTCCTGCTGGGATACAACATTTAATTGCCAGATATCTCACAACTGTAGCCCACACAGAGAGAACTTTATAATGCCAATCTTGTGAAATGTGACAGCCATTTTACATCACAGCCTACTCGCCCAGAGATATGTAAGGCTGAATTCTTCTGATGTAAAGACAACATCAAGGAGAAAAATACATCTCTTTGGTCAGCATCGACACAATGCATGGGATTTGTTTCTTTGCATGAAAGCCGGGTGAATTAGAGACGGACTCAAACTCTACTGCCACCTTATGGTTCACGCGTGTCATGATGTGCTGGAGCTCCATTTCTTTTCCATATTTGTTCATCATATCACACAGTGACTGGATGAACCAGGACCCGGTCATAGTATTCCTCCAGGAGTAGTAGCCTGCAGACATGTAAGTGAAAGAATGATGAGAAAAAGGAAACAATGAGTCTACAAAAAGACCTCTATCAGGGTGCGTATGACTATTAACCTGGGGCTGTGGAGAATGCATAGAGGAAGTCTGCTTCCACTGGGATCTTGGTGACGTCATCGTCTTTGCTGTCTGTTTCAATGCCTGCATCCAGATCAGTACCTCTGCAAGCCTGCACCATGCGCACGGAAAAAAAAAAACAAGATCTGGTTACAGGTCGGATACTTTAAGCAAAACCCGAGGTTAGTGGGTGCAGGAGGGGGGGGAAGACAAACTCTTACAATACCTGGATGAAGAAAAGTTTGGGCTTTCCCACCAGTGATTTGCAGCGATCGCCTCGAAAAAGTGATGTGAGGTACTTGAGCTCTACTGAGCCATCCGTACCAAAAAACACACCTTCATCTCCATGACTCAGCAGAACACAGACGAAAGACGCTGAGGAGCTGTGATCTTCCTTTGACACTGAAAAAAAAAAAAAAGGAATTGTACACTTTATTACGTTTTTAGACAAGCTAATATGTAAGACAGCAAGTGAAAGGAGTCAATCGTTTGGAGCCGTAGTATTCGTTAGTGTGTGAGTAGAGGTTTCCTCAATCATACTTACCAGCAATTAAAACCTGTTCCATCTGCTTGACAGTCTGGTCATTGTAAACCTTCACTTTATAACCCAACTTGGCAAACACTTTCATCACGTTGCCTGCATCTACGTCTGTACCATTCCGTTGATTCATGCCTTTAAAAAAACAACAGAACATTTTTCTGGTTATTTGAAGAACGCAATGAACCCACAACTACTAAAATAATTTTAAGGAAATGACATCTCTTTTCCTTACAAGCACACTTTGTCTTTAGCCCACACTGTAGACAGTTTTATACAAAAGATATATTGACCTTTTCCGTAAAATGTTAATTCCGACTAATTATTTCCAATAAAATGTTGCTGTTTTTATCTTGCCACTTAATACTATAAAAATAGTGTATTAGTTCTTAACTCTTAGCCATACCTTATTGAACCTTCTCAACTCAGAGCTACTTCACCCAGACAAGTTTGCTCCCTCCAAGTGTGCTCAGTGAACCTTGTTGGACGGAGACTTGATTTGACTTTTATTTACAGCTGAACGATGCTACATTTTGACAAAGTTGAGCTGGCACAATTATGTAGTGTGCTGTCAGACTAGCCAGCTGGTCACTGCCTGTCTGAAACCTTTGGGTTTAAGATTATTAGCCTCAACTTTGTTTGTCTGTCTGTGAGAGTGAGGCTAGTCTGGTATTTTATACACTAAATATTTATTGCCTCTTGCACAAAATGCTGCAATTTTTCTGAAAACATATGTGGGAGATTATCAAGTCTAACTGTGCATCAATGCACTGTAACAGGATTTTTTTCTTGCTTGAACAGCTGGAACTATTCACAGAATTCAGCAGTACAGGCTTAACCACTGTTTATATTTACCCCACGCTGTACGCTGTACTTGCTCTCGGGGCATTGAGCCATCTGTTGATCGAGCAGTCATGTGCACTCAGTTAGTCCTGCTAGACAGGTTGGTCAGATACGAGTCTTGACAGTAAAACAAGACAATCGCACTGTAGCTCTGATGCTCTGTGGGAGCAAAGACTGAAGCTGTATCCACTTGCACTGATATCCAAGGTCTTCTCAGCCAGAACACCTTACATCACACAATGTCCTGTTTCCCTCAAAGGCAGACAAGGACTAAGGTCAACGCAAAGTTTCATACAGTATCTCCACTTATTGTAAGCCTCAGATCTTTAAATCCTCAGTGAAGGAAGCGCTGAACAAACACTCCCCTACAGATCCTGAACACACAAAGGACGCATACTGTGTGAAAACAGCTGCAGTGTCTGTCCTTCTTACAACAAGACTACCAGAATGTATGTCTTGCCAACAGAAATAAATGTAATAAACTTTGAAGAGGAACCAATCAAACCACGGGTACCCATGTGATGTACCCATAATGTGATGCATGACAAATCACACTGCAAGTCATGCAGGTCCATGAACTTCCTTATGTGCCAATGACAGTACGCTACATACGTACGCTGCAAGGCTACATACACAAGGATTATTGCAGCTTCCTGCTTGTTCTCATTCTCTACAGCCAACATTAAAAAAAAAGCCACAGAGGGCAAACAAATCAAACTAACCTGAACATCTAATTAACTGGCAAGAAATGTAGTGGTTTACCTTTAAATGGCATCCACAGCTACAAGCGTAATTGGGTCCCATGGCTCACCTATCATCTCATGTGGGTGTGAATGATCTGCCATATTGTACAATGAGATGATGAAACCTTAACATCTGTTATCTCCACAAACAGGCAGCTTTGAGTCTCAGACCAACATGTCGGTTTCAGTAAAGACAGGTCCACCTACCCAACACAAACTTATACACAGACAGAGGCAAAGTTTCCCCCAACTGGGAACATCACAGGCACGTCTGACGCCAGCTAACCTTCTAACCAATATTGAAAGTTTCAACAGTGTACATTTGAGCCAACTGACCCATTAACTGTGGGCTATCTTGTTGCTTTAGCCCACATTAACTAAGCATTTCAAAATAACACTTTCTAAGGTCCCAGTGTGGCTTTTTCTGAAGCAGGCCCAAGAGATGATTGTTGGAAAATAACCATGACCCTAACACATACCTGTCAACATTGGGCTTTGAAAATAAGGGAGATTTTCCGGGACCCCGCCTAACCATAATTTTTACATTATGAAAAGGGTTTCCTCTCTCGGCTCCAGAGATCTAATTACCAGGTGCATTTACTGCCTGCTGTGCTGTAATCTAACGGATGGTTGATGTGTTCTTTGTGGCTTCTCTTCCCTCGCATGCCTTTTGTCAAGAATGGGAAAATAGTCTCCCAAGTATTTAAATATTTACACAGAGATTTTGTTTTTTCTTCTGCTGGCATCGCAACTATTTCGTTAAGGTACAGTGACTGAGGTCAACAACCTTTTAACAGCTTAAGAAAACATCATGTTAATACAGTTGTTGTGTAGTGTTAGTACCTGTATTAAAAGATCTGTAAATCCTTTTATAGCAGGTTTCAAGCTTGTGCTTTGACTTTTCTTAGTGGGGGATGCCCTTTAGTGTACACCTGGATTTGCATTTGGACATTTTGCAGACTGTGCCTTTAAAAATATTTACCAGAACAGTAATTCATCTAGATACAGGTTTAAGTTCCTCACCAATTTTCTTGCTTTGAATTTGTTCACGTCTCTCAATCACCTGACACCTGGGCTGCTTCTATGTGTTTCTCTTTCCTCCTTAAACTTTTTCTTTCAATCTTGAATCAGTTGTGTCTTGTGTCATTACATCCTGCAATTCTTCCTCACTTCTGTCTCCTCTCTCCTGATTCCTTCACTCACACTGTGGAAATGTAAAAAGCTTACTGACATAGTTAAGTGGTGTCAACAGATTCGAACTGTGGACGTTGTGGTTATGAGGTATTTTATCCAGTAGGCTACTGGAGCATACCGTACTATTTTATTTCATATTTTACCACCTAACTATGTCAGTATGTCAAGTTTGTAAATAAAAATGTGAAAACAACATGTAGCCGCCTTTTTTTCATAATTGAATATTTTATTTATTAAGTGGCCTACATGTTACTGAACTTATGTTTGCTCAATTATGTTTGAATCTGTGTTTATGCAATTATGTTTACATAAGACCATTTCACTCTTACAATAATAAAACAGAGGATTAGTGGCACTAATGTGGCACTAGGAGGATCCTGGCCTCTCTCGAATGAAGACGCCAGAGAAGCACTGCAAGTAATTACTTCCATTACCTTGTAACTAATACTATAATTTATCTTTTGATTTACTGTATAAAATGTAAATAAGAGTCAAAAAGAGTATTAGTTAGTTTACAATGATATAGAGAATGAAGAAAAGCACAGAAATCCTCAACTTTGAGCAGACGTTAACATTAGAAAGTTTGTTTAACATGATTAACTAATAATTTTCTGTTAAAAAATTTAAAAACTGAATAAAAAAATATGTTGTATCGGACAGTAAAATGTCAACAACAGCTTCACTTAGCCCTAGCTTAAATGTAATGAATGAATGAAATTTAAACATTGCTCTGTATCAAATGTATTTTCTCTCAGTGGTTATGTGTAGGGCCGCGACTAACAAATATTTTCATTATCGATTAATCTGTTGATTATTTTCTTGATTAATATTTTGGTCCATAAAATGTCAGAAAATTGTGAAAAATGTTGATCATTGCCTCCCAAAGATATTCAGTTTATTGTCATATAAAACTAAAGAAACCAGAAAATATTCACATTTGAGAAGCTGGAATCATCAGGAAGCTGGACATTTTTTTTCTTTAAAAATGACGAAAGATTGTCAAAATAGTTGACAACTAATCGTTGCAGCTCTAGTTACGTGTTATTTATAGTAGCTTCCGTTTGAATATGTTTCATCTGACTCATATCAAGCCCTGAGCAAACGCCAAAAAAACACACACCTGTTCTTCTCTCAAAGTTCTTGTTGTTGATGACGATGCACTGGCCCATGCTCGGGAAATTGAGGCTGTATCTGAAGCTGTGGGAGTGGGGCTTGGCATCCACATCCATTTCCATGGGAGCAGGAGCAGGGGCAGACAAAGACCCCCCCGACCTGAGGGACAACAAACCATAACAAACTTTGTAATGTAATATTAGAGCAAGCAGCAAGTAATGCACGACAGAGAGAGAGGGAGCTGATTACACAGGAAACATTTAAAGTGCGAGTTAGCTACAGGCCAGCATTAGTGCTTTGTTTGTTATAAGAACGAATCATTCAATGCTCCGACAGTTTACAGAAATACAAACCAGCTAATATGTAGCTAATAGTGGGTGACTTAATTTGCTAGTTACAAGGTCGACAGCAGTCTTGGAAACTACCGTAGATGACCTGTTTCCGCAGCGCTGCCAACAATACTTTAGCTGCTGTATATAAAGATAGCTAACATTAATTAGCTAAAATAACCATTACTCACTGTTGTCTTGCATCTGTGCTGTCTTCTCCAGATCCGTTTACCGACATAGTTCGGATTCCGCTAATGTACCACAAAACACACCGTAAAATTACACACCCCGACTGATAAAAAATGAAACCTAACAAACAACTGATGCTAATGTACGGGCGTGTTCAGACAGCGCTAGCTACGCTTCTCCAGTAAACAAAGATGCTGATGTCATCCTGAGATGCGCTCGTTTTACTCCCCCGCGCCTGCCGCGTGGGAGGCGAGTACATCCGTAACCAGGCTGTTAGAAATACTGCGGTCATGAGTTTAATTGAAGAAAAGTATAAAGCAGTGGCGAAAGAAGTACTCAGATCCTTTACTTCAGTAAAAGTACCAGTACAATAATGTAAAAATACTATATTACAAGTAAAAGTCCTGCATGAAAAATCCTACTTAGTATTAGCAGCAAAATGTAGTTAAAGTATTGCAGTAAAAGTAGTGGTTTGGTCCCTCTGACTGATATATTATTATATATGACATCATGAGATTATTAATACTGAAGCATCAGTGTGTAAGCAGCATGTTACTGTTGTAGCTGCTGGAGGTGGAGCTAGTTTCAACTACTTTATATACAGTTAGCTACTGTAGTCCAGTGGTTCCCAACCTAGGGGTCGGTCCCCTCCAAAGGGTCACCAGATAAATGATTAATGGTGGGGTGATTAATGGGAGAGGAAAGAAGAAAAAACAAAGTTCTGATACATAAATCTGTTTTCAGTTTCTGGACTTTTTCTCTAATCTTTGATTTTTGGTGAAATATTGGATCATTTGAACATTTATTGAACATTGAAAAATCACTATTTGGTGGAGCTGTTAACAACTCAGACATATGAAATGTGACCCCGACTACACACTGCTGCACACCACACACTGAGTTTATCCTCTTTGGGCCACAAATGCCTTTTTAAATGAAACAATGTGCAAAGTTTACATGGGGAAATGTCTCTTTAGTGGAACCGCAAACAACTCACAGTCTGAAACAAGACCAAGAGCCCCAACACTGCTTTTTTGTAAGCACTGGTTTAATCTTTAACAGTGTGTTGTATTTTAGAAGCTTAGGCTTTTTGAATGTAAAATCTTAATTGGAAAAGTAACTAAAGCTGTCAAATAAATGTGGTGGAGTAAAAAGTACAATATTTCCCTCTGAAATGTAGTGAAGTACAAGTATCAAATATCATAAAATGGAAATACTCAAGTACCTCAAAATTCTACTTAAGTACAGTACTTAAGTAAAAGTACTTAGTTACATTTCTCCACTGTTATAAACCTTCTGCACAGAGCCAGGAATAAAATACCAGAATTTTCTCTTGGCCACAAAGAAGTCACAATTACACAATGTTATAATAAATCTGAACATATTACTGTATTTAAGTTTGAATTGTAGTGTAACTTAACTTCAGCAGGTCCCTAAAAATAATATTTAGACAATAATAAACAATATTTGGACTTCTGGATTTCCAACTCAATTGTTGGTTTCTCTTCTAAATAAACTCTATTTATCTCATCCTATAATCATAAGGTTAGCTGACAGTCACACACACAGTATAGATACATTAATATCATAAATCAGATGCTTCTTCACAAAGATCTGCTACCAAACTGTTTAAAGAGTTAGACTATAGTCTAATACGTGTTTCACAATCTCAAGCCTGTATAGTTTAGACAGGCTTTGTCACAAGTAAGAGCTGTGTTTCCATTTTAACCTGACGGTAAGTAATGTTTTTTTTGTACTCCGCAATATAAATCTGACAGCTACAGTTACTTTTCAGATTAGGATTTTCTCATAAAACATATAATTTTATAAAATATTATACATTTGTTATAGACTAAAAAACACTGAAAACAGCCATTTTTACTTTTGATACTCAAATATATTTTGCTGATATCTACTTCTGTATTTTTACGTGTATATTTTTAGATGAAGGATGTTGTCTGCACTACATATAAAGCTCATTGAATTGATTTTTGTGTTTTCATTCCTTACTTATATACTTATTTCACCATTTAACCAGTATAAACCATTTTGTGAAGCCATGCAGGAACAATTAATGACAACAAAAGATCCACGTCATCTCTATTCCAGACTTTAATATTATCACCCTCTAACACAATCCTGCTAAAAAACTGCAGTAAAGGACAGAAAAGGTGAAAAGTATACTCAGGACTGTAAGTCAATACATATGTATAACATTTTACTTATGTACATGTTTGCAATTACTGAACATGGTTTTAAGTTTCCAAAACAAACTCACAAAATGACAAACTCTTCAAACAGCAGAAGTTGACCATTTATCAGTCAAATAAAGTAGGGCATGTTAAATAATGGATGTACTGTACTAAAGTGCAAATAACACCTTCAGTCTCTTTAAGAATTGTGGTAAATTGTACCATTGTGAATAGTGACAGGGCAAAAAAAAAACATAGCTGGAAGAAAAGAGATAAAAAGGCAGAAACCTTAAAATAGAAAAGCAAATAAAAACACAGATGAATGACAGAGCTACACAATTAAGACTGGTGGCTAAAAATGTGGGAAAAAAAGACAAGACAGAAACTTGTAAACTCATTCAGTTACTGAAGAGACGTAGTGTAGCATCATACTCACTCTTCTTATATCAATATTAATTATGTATGAAGTGATAGTAGCAAGAAATGGTTTAGACCAAAACAAATTAGTACAAATCAAAATAAAGCTATCCTAGCTGGTAGATGAGGTCTCAAAACAAAAACAAACATGTGACACTCAGGAAATGAAAATGCCTCCAGTTCTGAGTAAACAACAATGAAAAAAAAAAAAAAAAAGAGAACCAAAAATTTAAATAAAAAAGTGCATCGCTGCAATTAGATTCTCTATCAACTTTACCAGTTAATATCACAATTACTTCAACTATTTAATATATTTACACAGAAATATTTGCAACATTGTGTTTTTGTGATCTTAATTTCAGTGTTCTATTTTAAGTACACTTGAATATGACATGAAATTTAGTTTTAATCAACCATACAGTCCTTCCACTCATATCACAGATAACAAATACAAAGACAAAATTATTATTTTTTTTTTGCAGTTTTAGCGTTCTCCTTCATACTGTCCTCATATTTAGTTTTCTGCCACATGTTACACAATGAGGCACTCTTATTGCTGTCAGTTAAAAGTCTACACTTGAAGCACACAAAGACTTAAATAACCTTAATAAAGCTATGATCAGCAAGTTTGAAGGAAGCCAGGAAGACAAAAAAAACTCCTGCCTCACATTTCCGCTCACTTTGCTAATCGTTGAACCAGTATAAATCAGCACGGCTCTGCGGCTGGTAAATTAATCTCGGCCTCAACATTTATGTTGAAAGCAGAATTGATGGATGTTTAAGTGTTTGATCCAAGTTTTAGTAAGAGCACAAACTTTACAATACAAGTGTGAAATTCAGTTACTTGGGTAGAGAAGCGGTGTGGGCTTTCTAAAACATTTGATCTCAAACATCAGGATTTAAGTAAATCGAATATAGTGTTTCTAACATAATTTAATTCAACCAGGATCTTAAAATTAATTGTTGAAAGAAAACAAAAATACAAAGTTCCAAATGTTTTTTCACCACATTGCTGGCAATAGTGCCAGTGGTATTTTTCATATTTTCATTGGTACTAATACAGGTTTGTTTGGTACCGCTATTTCATTTCATATAGTGTTCAATATTGTATCATATTAAATAAAGACCATAAACAGTAGTCAGTTAAAATGAATGTGCTACACACAGGAATGTCATTAAAAAGTAGAAAAAAGAAATGTCATTCTTCGACAGTATAGTGAAAAAAGGTCAAAAGACAAAGTATGAAAGCCAGTGGAATAAGGAATAAAGTATGTAGCCATTTCAAACCCGCGATTATGGATTTTCAAGATGACCTAATCAGACTTTATCAGTCCAATAAAAGAGGGGTGGCCTAATCATCATGCACAACTTTCTAATTTCTAATCTCTTCAACACTAACATGTATTTTTCAAGTATTTGCCTCATATTTTGAATCAGGGGGAAAAAAATAAATTAAAAAAATGAAGAAATATCCTGGTTGAGTGCAAAAATGAAAAGAAGGCTATTGTGTAGACATAATATATCTCCAGAGTTGTTGTTTCACTTCGGGGAATAAAGTAGCACCACGAATCATGATAAACTCCAAGGCAAACTCTGTATTATGTTTCAGTGTTTCTGACACTTCACACCGGTCCAAAATTATTGTTGAACTCGGTCATACATTACTTGCTTGACAAGAAAAACAAAACAAAACAGTAATTATCTCTTTTTTTTGTCAGAACCCGTGACGCCTATGCAAGCTGTGCATTTCACATGGTCTGAAACTGGTATAGTGAACATTTACTGTGTAGGCTGAAAATGTTGGGTATGAATAAACTTTGACTTGCAGTGGTGCTGTGCTCAGGACTTCACTGAAGTTGCAATAAATTCATTGCAAAAAAAAAAAAATCCTCACATCAGGGATGTACAACATAAACAAGCACATAAAGTAATTCTTAAGTAGTGGGTCTTTCTATTTAAACAAATCTTTGCTTGTCTCACTATAAACAAATGCCTTTCACATTAGTGCTGCTAAAGAAAATGCGTAATGGCATTACAAAATGCAACGAAAAGGCTGTACCAAAGACTGCAGCGATGACAACATGAGAAACATCAGCTTTTAAGTGGCAGTGAGAGGGAATTCTGAACACTAACCAGCTACGATGTGCATTGAGTTTATGTTGAGGGTGAAGGGGAAAAAAAAGTCCAGACCCTAGTCCTGAGAAGGGGCTTGAGCTAATCTCTGCTGGGATAGGGAAAAGGTGGAGGTTGATGTCAAGCTTGTTTCCTCACTCTGGCTTATGTAAAGGGAAGGCTCCTCACTATCTTCTCTTTTGTTGAGGTTGTACACCACTGATGGAAACAGGCTGATTCGGCTGTGATCAGAAGATATCAGGGCACAAGTCCCAGCTGCCGCTGTCCTTAGTCTCCCAGTAGCCTCCCTTGTAGACATGCAGGGTCTCTCCAGATACGGGATCGTCTATCTTCTCAAACCACAGCGCTTGATGATTGTCTTGATGGGCGCCTGAAGGAGAAGAAAATCTTTAAGCAAGTGAAATCTTTACAGGGGAGCCGAGATAAGGGTTAAGAAGCCACTGAGCCATGACAACATACTGTATCATGCTTTAGTTAAGCGGATACATGCTATCAGATGGTTGACTAAAAAGATAAGAGATAAATATATTCAGTGTTACCAATCACTTGGTCTTCAGAAACCAAGCACAGGAAGCAAATCATAGATAAGTACTCTGTGAAATCACCAATTACTTCCTCTATGATGTACCATGTGATGAGAGCCAGGCTCACAACTGCCCAGGACCACAGTAAAGACAGATAAAATACTACTCTAAACTATTGTTGTACTAGATTTATTGCGCCACTTCTACAGTCAGCTACAATATTCTGTACGACTCCCTAAAGACTACAAACACGCATCTAAATATAAAAAAACAAAACCGGGGATACTCAGAGCAACACTGATGTTACTTGCTTTTCACTGGAGCTTCATAAGGACCTTCATTGCCTCCCACTAAGAAAGGATGTGAGGAGGAAATGATGGAAGATGAACAGGGGGTTTAACTACATTAAATGCATTTTGAAATACAGTAATGACACTGTACGTGTTATATCATGATCAGAATACTTGCTTAGATAAGGGAGGGGTGATGGTCCATAGGGGGCTGAAAAAAGAAGAACGACGGATGAATCTTTAAGACATAAAAGAAAAAAAGGTATGACGCAAAGAACAAGAATGAGTGAAAGTGTTAAGGGGCTACTTGCATGCAACAGGCGTATGAGGGGGAGAGTCCTCTGTGTCAGCTGAACGTCAGCACACAAAAAAAAAAGTCAATCCATAACTCAGAAAATTCCACACGAATCTGTTGTTTATTTTCACTTTTAAACTGCGGTGTGTAGCATCGTAAGCAATGTTTGTCAAAATGACTGACAGCTCAGTGCAGTGCAGTGACCTTTGCTTCTTCCTTTTTTTTTTTTTACTACTTCTGTACTGAACGATGTACAGTAAAGCAATACTTTTCCCCATAAAACTACTACAAAACTACTTCTACTTATAAATAAGACAATTTCTTTTTTGATCTGACTTGGAAAAAGGCTGATATAAGGTGGAAAATCTGATCTGTGCTGGTCTCATTGTGACGTTAAATGGGCATCTAGTCATCTATGACCTCTGTCAACTTGTCACTTGTAGCTCTGACCACCATGAACAAACAATTTAATATGCTTAAGGAGGAAATGACAGTGCCTTGTTCCAAAACAGCCTGTGTTTTGAAAGTTTTCAAATCCTAATGTCCTCCAGCACATGTTTAAGTAATTGTTCAAAATCACTGGTATTGAGAAAACAAGCCAATCAATCCCCCATGGATATGTCAGGGAAACTTCTTTTACCCACTTCTGTTAAAATGCTACACAAAGCACCTTTAAAAGTACATATTTCATGTCAACCTGTGAGGTGATACTTGCTTTCATCAGAAACCTCACTTGCTTCTGTGCCAGTCTCCCCTGCATCAGCTAAATGGAACAGAAACGGATGAAGGGATGGTAAAAAGGTGAATGAGCCGTTTACAAGATGGATGCAGAAGACATTTAGCACGTTCCTATTACACACGCGGACATATTGCACATGTATTTCTTTACACTTAAGCCGAAGTAAAGTGCAGATCTTGAGTGGGAAAGACTATGAAGAGTACTTGCTTTTTAAGGGTGAGTCATTGATTGAATCCTCAGTGACAGCTTAGTGTTGAGACAGAGACAAGCACACAAAGTATACCAAGACAGACAAAGTGGACAAAAGATGAATGGACAGAGAAACATTGCCAAGACAGAAACACAAGACACACACAGCATCTCTTCTTCCCTTCCCTACTTTATTTTCTTTCTCCTCCTTTTTCTTACCTTCCTCCGGTGAGCTGGCTGCTTTAACAGCTTCCCTCTCCCGTTCTCGACGAGTCGTGCGCTGTTTCTCTTCAAGCCTCTGTTTCTCTGCGTTGGCCTCATCCCAACGGCCTTCCTCCATTAGCCGCTGGTCGGGGCGTCGTCGACTGTCTGTTGGCGCCACTCCCTCTTCAGGTTCATTGAGTGTCAAGGCCAGTGTGGAGAAGTAGTACATGTTCTCTGCTCCCTCTCTGTGAAGTCATCGTTACAAAAGATCAGAGGCACAAAACTACAGCAACTATACAGCTTTTACCTGCACAGCTCCATTTATTGAAAAGCACTGTCAACTTTTTCTATATTATCAAATATCTGTACGACATAAACTTACGGTAAAGGGTTCTTTTTCCAGATTTCTTTGGCTTTGAGGGTCTGATATACAGTTCTCTGTTTGCCTTCAGTGCCATTCTCGCCTTTGCTGCTCTGCATTACCCTGGAAAACTCCATCTTCTCATCCCAGGTCCCCGACAGCACGTAATGGGCCTTCCCGTCCTTATCTGTTACAACTCCTGTTACCTTTAAGACAAACACAGGTTTCAGATAAGAATTCATCAAATAGCCTACAGTAGGTAAGATTCATATTATTTTAAATTAAAATCATTTTAGAACCAGAAGCAGAAAGCCAAATCCACTTCACTGCACTGAATAAAGAATTGCACATTTGCTTTTACACCCCCCCCCCCCCCCTTTAGCCTACAGAGATATCATCATTAGGACGAAGCATGAAGTTACTGCAAAATAACTGATAATGCCGAAAAAAATCCCACATTAACACTAAAATTTAATAAGCCGTAACTTGGCCTTAAGCCTATCTAGTCACAGACTTTCACAGAAATTAATGACATTTTTGAGATATGATGCTCACAGACATAGCCAAACAATCTGACTAACCAGGGATGAAAACATCAACTTTTTTTGGGAAATGTATTCAGTATTGTTCTGGATAGAAAAGAAATATCTTTTTTTCCCTTTTATATATATATATTATACAGTATATCTTCCTGTAAAGAATCAGCTCTGGTTTAAAATACAACAAGTGCCACAAAACAAAATGAACAATATTAACAAAGACAAATCAAAACTCACCTTTCTTGGTACGTCTCTGGAGAAGTAACTGTAGGGAGCAAACTTGAGGTGGCAGCGATCTCCTGTCCTGTGGTTCACCACGTCTATCTCCCCCGACTGGAAAGCAACAGAGGAAAGAGACTAAATGTTTTGCTGTTGAAGACTTAAACGGCTAACATTGTAGAATGATCAGCAAAACATTCTATGAAGACAACTACAACATTTTTTTGTCCAAAAATAGTTGGGAGTGGTGTCATATGCTTAATGATAGAAACATTGCTTTTTACCAATAATGTATCAACCTCAAAGTTACCTGATCAATCCATAGTTTCCCCACAATAATGTTGTGCACAGTTGTAGTCACTTTCTTCCAAGAGTAGTGATTGTTACTCTTATCAAATATGCACTGGATAGAACCTGAAGATAGAGAGGAAATGTTTTTAGAGCTGGCAGTCTTTAACCTGCTCAATCAAAATGGACTTACTTGAATCCCACATATCCTACTCACTGAGCTTATGAGCTTACAAACGAGATAATGCACAGGGATAAGGATTTTTTTTTTTTTTATGTACACAATGACAAACATGTGAC
This sequence comes from Scomberomorus guttatus, assembly GCA_038419695.1. Lineage (NCBI taxonomy): Eukaryota > Metazoa > Chordata > Actinopteri > Scombriformes > Scombridae > Scomberomorus > Scomberomorus guttatus. The sequence continues at coordinate 10,547,488 of CM076447.1, read as the reverse complement.
CACTGCACTGACTAACAAACTAACCTACAATCAACTACAGAATTGACATTTTGTCACATGTGATGAAAAACATGTGTAACATCTCTTCTGTTTTGCAATTATACAAAACACACACACTCACCTAAGGGCATGATAGAAAGATATTTTCCTCTAAACTTGCTGGCCAGGGTAATTTCTTGTCTGAGGCTCCAGCCCTTTTCAGAGATGGCGTGGTGAGCTGCAGCAGGTGGGTGGTGACTCACCTGAGAAGAAAACAGAGAGAACAGGTAGCAAAGTCAACATGTAATCATCACAATTATATGGCGGCATAGACTTTTCAAACAAATGAGCACGACTGCATAAACATACTTCAAGCATTTTTTAAAAAAAAACTGGTCATACCTGAATGCGATTGTGTAGTTGAAACGAATAAAGATTTTAAATGATTTCCAGTTGGTTTCAAACATACCTGTTCACAGAGGGAGCGGTAGCCGCACTCTCTTAGCCGATCCAGCTCAAAAGTTTCTCCCAGCAGAGGATTGAAGGGTTTTCCTGTGCGGTGGACAGTGGTGGAGTAGGAAGAGACCGTGAAAGCGGCCACATAACACATTTGCTCTAGAGAGCTCTGACATTTAGCAGCCTTATCCAGCAGCTCGTAGTACTCCAGGTCTTCAGACAGACGTTGCAGCATTGAGAGAGGCTCGTTGAAATTCACCTAGTAGGTAGAGAGAAGTATTGTAGTTACTGCTAATGACTTGGTTTCCATATAATAATAGCAACAAGTGCACAGGTTCCTTACAGGCATTGGTATCTTTGAGAGCTCCTTTCCAATACAGTTCTTCATGATGCTCCACAGATTGAGATAATAGTTGGGCTTGTCAGGGATACGAGTCCGTCTTTGTCTAACTGGTTCTAGCTCAAGGGGTTGTGGAGACTCCGGATTGGATGCCAAAGAAAGTTCATCAAACTACAGGAAGAAAAGGAAAAGGGTGTTAATGGCTAAGTTGCTGCAGGGGAAAAGACAGTGTAAAACAAATCAGTAATTGCTCAAAAACACAAACTTGACATACATTTACAGACTGATCGTCCATTCCAGTCTCACAGCTGAGCCCACTAACATTGCTGCCAGATCTCCTGGAGGACAGACAAACAAGAGAGTCAAGAACAGCAACAACCAAAAAAACAAGATTGAGATTAAGAAATAAAATTTAAATTTATTTTTTTACATTAAAATTTTTTTTTTATTAACCTGTGATACTTGGGATCAGCAGGGACAGTAATAAACTCTGCTGGGTCTTCCATAGCATCAAAGAACTCATTTTCATCATCCTCGTCACTGGCATCACCTTTTCCTGAAACGCCACCTAAAGAGAAGAGAGACAGTGGAAGAATAAATGGTAAATTTGAGCAGGCTTCTGCTTGACCTGGCCTCAGTTAACTGGCATTGTTATGTAGCGTGGCATGCATGCTTTGAGTGAAATCTAGGCTCCAAAGACAAAAGCTCATTTGGGGATGAGAGCTGTACCTTTGTTACCTAAGGAGGGATTGCTGAATGAAGGAGGGAGAACTGTTGCTCCTCTGAAAGCTCTTTCCAAGTGGTTGTGCTGTTTTGCCAGCTGCTCCAGAGTCTCCTCCAACCTTATCCTCTGGTCTCGTTCAACCTGTAAGGCCTTCTGCCAGCGCTTACTGTGGCTCTGAGCCAGGGAGAGGAAGTCTCTACATGCCTTGGGGAGCATGCAAACACAAGAGCAACAAATCAGCAATTAACCCATTAATTAATATAATGCTTTTCTCAGTGATCGACATGTGGGTGACTTACATTGATCATGGCATTAGAGGTGATCCGGAACAGTGTTGCCCTCTCTGTAACTTGTCTGATCTTCTCCCCCATGTCCCCTCCGACACGAATCCCCTCCAGTTCTGACAAAGACCTGTGTGTGGAGTAAAGGAATCAATGAATAAGGGAACAAATTAATAAACAAATTGAATAAATTACCACCAGCCTTCTTTATCTTGGATAATATTGTTTTTTCTAAAGTAGTCAAACTGCTTAATTTAATAACAGATACCTTTGGAGGGCAGACCCATGCTTGACAATGAGATCATTGCAGGTGGTGAGGTCCTCCACCTTGCTGCTTAGTGTGCGTAGTGTGGACTGGACTTCTGAGTTACGGCCTCCACCCTGTCCTGAGGTGGGGGGCACTGCAGGACAATCGTCACCTGAGTCATCTGAGTGAGAGGGAAGGGAAGATAATATGACCAAAAAGCAAAGAAATGTCACAGGGAAATGCTTTGCACACAGACAAAGCCACACATCTGTGCCTGGCATAGCTGATGCTGGTATCTAGGCTTTTTTATGGATTTTGATATTATGTCTCTTGCATTGTTCTACCAACATTTCTACCCACTCACCCGATTCAGCCTGCATGTGGACGGCCTTTGCCTTGGCGAGCTCCAGAGCAGTGATCCAACGCTGGCGCTCTACCTCTGAGTTGGCCTTCAGGTGGTAGGTCTGTGCCCCTCCGTTTGAAATGACAAAATTGCACGAGTCCTCCACAGCAATGTTGGCCGTGGCCAAGTTGATGGTGCCTCGACATGTGTGACCCATCTCTGCCTGGGTCCTGGAGACAGACAGAATGAAAGACAATCAAATGTTGAGTTTTTAAATTACTGTTTTGCAAAATAAGAAATTAGAGCTGCAATGATTAGACAATTAGTTGATCAAAAGAGAATTAATTGCCAACTATTTTGATTATTGATTAATCATTTTTTAAAGAAAAACATTCTAAAATGCCCTGGTTCCAACTTCTTAAATATGAATATTTTCTGGTTTCTTTAGTCCTTAATGTTAGTAAACTGAATATCTTTGGGTGGTTTGAGGTTGGGCTTTGGGAAACAATGATCAACATTTTTTACCATTTTCTGACATTTTATAGACCAAATGACTAATTGAGAAAATAATCAACAGATTAAACGATAATGAAAACAATTTTTTATTGCAGCCCTATAAGAAATATTATCTAACCATTTCACTTTTTTCTTGTAAGACTACTGTTTATTTCTTAATAATGATGCAATTAGTGTTATTTAATTAATAACTAATTACTGCTCCATAAAATGGCCTTAACAAAGCCTAAAGAACACCGGGATCTACACAAGACGTGGTCAGACAAAAACATGACACCTCGGGTTCTGGGTAATTGTGATGTGCATTTTTCACCATTTCTGGACATTTTAAAGACTAGGCGATTTAATCAATTAATTGTAAAAATATCAGATTAATCTATGATAAAAATGATGGTTACTTGCAGCCCCAATATGCAACATGACTTACCTGTAATAAGACAGCAGTCCATTGCTCAGAACAAACCAGCGTCTCTGGTAACCTTTTATGTAGTTGGTCCATTTGAAGAGCCAACCTTTGTATGTGTCTCCAGCGGGTGGAGTAGGGGACTTAGGCTCTGACATCACAACAGCCTGTGGTTTCACTGGGTGAAGTTAGAGCCTGTGGAAATAACAAATCTAATTAAGATTAACACAGACTCTTCATAGTTGGGAGAACTAATGTTCAGTCTGCTTAATGTACATATGACACGTGAAGTGTTCGCATAAACTGGTCTTATGACTACACTTGCATTAGAGACAACACTAGTGTGTCAATGTCAACGCTTATTAACTACTTAAGATTCAAAAGTCTATTATGTCATTCTATAATGACACATTTCAGTGTATATCCTTGGCTGTATCAGGTATAATTAAATATTGTGTATGGTATATGATATCAGCCTGCAGCTTATCCTCTGTGGAGATTTTATTTATATTGAAACCATTACAGACATATAAATACCTACATAATCTTGGCTGAAACAGGTCGAATGTACCGTGACATGAATGGATGCCGGATGATCCACACTTGACAACGTTGTTTACGTTACAACAGCTATGAACGCTAAGTAAACGAAACGAGGATGAACCGGCGATTAGCACGGAGCTCTGTTTCCATCATGTCCCTCTTGCTAGCTTGCAGCTTGAAATTTAGTTTAACGTGAAATCTACAAGATACAACACACAGCAACAAATAGTTGAGTGCTGACATGACTCCTGATAATCTGTTTAGCTAACGTTTACTGCGTTATAACGGAAACTAGCAAACAAATCTCGCTATTAATAATAGTCATCTTAACCCACCACTTCTTTGCCAGGATGACATACAGGTGCCAAGTAAAGGATTCCATTACTTGAGGTACTTCGAGGAACACGATACCATTTCCAAGCATCAAAGCTAACTGTCCGTCACTAAGCTCGCTAGCTAACTTAAACAACAGGAAGCTGTCAAACAAACTGACGCGTCGTAGACGATGTTTACGGTTATTTTAACTGTGCAGCTCTCTCTGCGTTTCTGTTTTAATGATTGTTGACATTATAGGTTCTTATTTTTGTGACACCTACCGTTACCGTGTAAGACTTAAGCCATCAATGGTGTTAATGTCGTGTCGGATGAGCGATGTTAGCTTACTGGTGTTAGCAAAGCTACTTTGCTACAGGTTGTGCATCTAATAGTGTTCGAGTAGCAACTAACCGTCAACATTAGTTCCGCTGAAGAGAGGCGACATACTGTACTTAGCTATGTAACAAAAACATAAGATAGAACCTAAGAATACCTGATTTATAATTTATAATCATTCTCATATTATGAGTCATAATAGTTATTTGCTAATCTGGATGTATGCGAATTTCTTTGGAGGTATTAAAACAAGCATAACATGTCTAAGTTTCCAACAGTTGCATGCGCAATATCAACACTTGTTTTAAAGATACAGTAAATGCTTGCTTACGTTTGAACTATAACCTAGTTATAGTAGAATTAATTTGAATAATTTTCGACAAAAATGAGAGCGACGCTCTGCAAGCAACCACCTACCAGTGTCATGTGATTTTGACAAACCTTTACAAGGCTGCCATCTATTGGATAAAAATTCAGCCTGTTTTTTGACAGTGCTGAATGTAAACATTTGTGGAATGCATATTTATAATGTCGGGTTATAGTCCGTTTAATTTTCTGTCAGTTAATCAAATTCTAACAATTAACCAAGGGCCAACAATTACTTGAATTTGTAACGCATGACTATTGGTCCACTTTCTTTTGCTTGGCTCTCCGTTTTCATAAAAATAATTTATGTAAAATTCTACACAGCTTTTCTAGTGTTTAAACATTCATATTGTTTTATTTACTGTCATTTTAGTTCTGTTGTAAATCACATTTAAACTTAAAAAAAGTTGAATTCTGAATTTTCTATCTGGTTTTGCAACTTAAAATCAGAACCAAATACCTCGTCCCCTTGTTCACTAACACTGGACCTGTTTCTGACCTCATGCTGCAAAATGCTCAGCAGCTTTCATGCAACTAAACAAACACATTAAAAAAAAAAAAAAAAAATTTAGGTTCACATTAAAACAATATTTTTAATCCTGACAGTTTCCTTCTGAGTTACTTTCCACTTGGCAAATTTGCAACACACAAAAAAGGAAAAACAACAAACAAAAAACCCAACCAAAAAAAACAACAAAAACATTTCTCTAATTTGTATTCATTTTATTGAACAATTCTTTATTACAACAATGAAGCTTGTATGAATTATGCATGGAATTGTAGCAGGTACTTTTTATACTTAAAACAGCTTGTAAATGTGTGTGTGTATCTGTGCATGTGTATTTTTGTGTTAAAGATAATTCGCTCCTCCCCAAAACTTATTTAGTAATGGTGTTGGCATTCATACTTTTCCCACTCCCACTAAGCACAATATATGGCGTTTTCTGGGATTTCTGCTTCTCTTGAAGCAAAGCCACCGTCCCTAGAGGAGTATCACTGCTGCTCATCTTCTTCAGCAGCGCCTCCTCCTCAAGCTTTTTCATCCTCCTTTCTGTTTTCATCTTTCCAGAGCCCTTACCATGGAAGCGATGTGAAAGCTGCCTGAAAGCTTCTTTTGGGGTCAGTTTCCGCCCAGACTCATCCACATACTCAATTTTGACGTCAGGTTTGTAGCTATCCTTCTCCTTGAAATCTTGGGTGAAGCCTCTGTATTCTTCTCTGCGACTGTACTTGTCATCAAAGCCCATCTTGTCCTCGATGCAGTAGTTGTCATTGGGCAGGGCGCCTTTTGGTGCTCTGACACGGGCAACCTTCTGCATTTGAGTGTCCAAAAGACCTTTGTTTTTGCACAACAGCAAAGCAGCGGCAAGCCCAGAGTTGACGATGGGCTCTTCATCCAAAATGGTGGCAGAGGCTGTGGAGAAATCTGGTTGTTTCTGCTCTTCATCCAAGTTAACTGTGCTCCACCCAACATTCTCATCCATATCGGAGTCTGAATTTCCAGCATCGTCTTTTTCTTCCTCCTGTTCAAAATCCATAATGTCCTCTTGGTCCTCTCTGTTGCCTGACAGGCCATAAGTTGGAATGTCACCCAGAGTTCTGCAAAACTCAGAGGTCGCGTTGAAAACTATGTTGTTCCTCTTCTCGGGATCATTGTCGTGGTCGTCTTTACCAAGCCCTTTAATCTGCTCTGCCACCTTCTCCCCAGAGTCTTTGAGAAGCTGCTTTTGCTTTAGCTTCCTCTGCTTCTCCAGTTGTTTCTGCAGCTCCTGCTCTGCCTCGTCCTCCTCAATTACAGCAGGCTCGGGAGGTGTAAAGTCTTCGTCATCACTTATGTCCATTTCTGCCATCCTGATGTCATCAGACATTTGGGGGACAACATGTGGCAGTGTGCTCTCCTCTTCCTTAACCTCCTCACCATCGTCGTCCGCCTGTCTGCGGCCTCGGCCACGTGTCCTGGAGCCAAAATCGGAACTCCGAGTGTCATCGAGATGTTCAACTACATTTGTCTGCTTCTCCTTCTTTCTGATCTTCTTCACGCGGCGTTTTGTTTTTTTAAAGCCGACCATTTCCTGAGGTGTGTAGTACTCTGACGCGACAGTGAGAGAGGGCATTTCCAAGGACTGGGCCTGATTTCGTAGAGCCTCTTTTATGGCCTGGAGCTCACGCTCTCGCTCTCCATCAGCGAAGCCCCCTGTATTCAGCCGGAAGCTCTTTTTCTTTTCGCCCTCAATCTCCTCATCATACTTTGACAGTACAGAATGGGACTTAAACGTAACCATGTCATCCACACTCTCCTCCTCTTCATAGGGCTTGTAATCTGGCTTTTTCTTTTTTAGCTCCACATTCTTTTCTGCTTTTTCCTTGTCCACCAGTCCCACATTTACAAGAACATCTTCCTCCTCTTCAAGCACACCTTTGTCTTGCAGTGTCAGGATGACAGTCTGGCCCTCATTGAAGGATTCCACCTTGTGCTGTACTTTGAGTCCCTTTAGATCTCCAGATGTATAGGCATCCTTCTTGCTTTGTCCAAACTCCTCCTCGACCAGACTGCTGACACCAAACTCCTCATCCATCTCTTCCAGAAGTTTGGCTCTTTTCTCTGCCATTTCTTTTTCTTTAGCCAACTTCCGGCTTTTTTCCACCCATGCAGCGGTGTCATCCAGCCAGTCATCATCTGCTAGGGACTTGACTTTTCCCAATTTCTGGTTCTGGATGCGTTTCTCTTTCATAGCTGCAAGCTTCTCTCTCATATCTTTCTGCTTCTGGATGAGAACTGGGTTGATAGTCTCAGCCACCACTGGATCCTCTTTGGTGCCGAGCTCCTTTTTGTTCTCATTTAATTCCAGGGGCTTCAGACCCAGCTTGGCTCTGAGTTTGTTTGTCTCCTCAATGCTGAGCGATACATCTCCGCTTGCAGACTGAGGTTCCACTTCCGTACTACCCTCCTCATATCCAAGATCAACTTTCTCCTTCTTCACCCGTGGCTCCCCACTGCTCCTTTCGCCTTTGCTGCGGCCCTCCCGTCCGCTTCTTTCCCTGGACCCGGAGCGTTTACGTTTCTCTTTAGTCCGAGTCCCGTCCCGGTCAGAAGCATCCCGGTCCTTGTGGCGATGTTTCTTATGTTCGCGACGGCGCTCCTCCGTGTCCTTGTCGCGGCTCTTTTCCTTGTGCTTCTTGGACGAACCCATTGTTTCCCTCGACTGGATTCAACTGTATTAACTCAAAAACGTTCAAAATATATTCGCTCACACAGCCTCTTGGATAGGACTAATGGGAAGAAAACTTGTTTTCCTTCGCTTACTAGCGGGCCCACATTAGCATCAGTGCTATGTGGCTAACAAACGGCTTAACTCACTCGGTGCAGACACAAAAATGAAGACTTGAATTCGAAATCCCACATTAACCGACGATAGGCGAAGATGTGCAAAAAAATAGGCAAGCTGTTGGTTTTCTTTAAGCCAGTATAGCCATCATTGCTCCAAGTTTAGGAACACGACCTGCTCCTCAAACGAAAAGCGAACGACAACATGATACTGCGTCTTGAAAAGCACTTCCTGTGGTCCAATGTTACGAAATGTATACTGCCTCCTGCTGGACGGGAATGTTTATATCAGGGTCACATCCATTCAGGAGTTGATGGTGAAAAGAGGCTTGCTGCATTTTTGGGGGACCGACAAGACGTTTTTATTTCTCATATGGCTTTAACCAGACTCCTAGAGAATCTGTAAAACAGTCTCCAACATATGAGGTGCTCGGTTAGGACGGCTCTTTCAGTTTCACTTTGAACGGTAACATCAACGTTCATTGTATTAAATTGCAAACTAACTTGGCTAGTACCCTTTTAATTAATATGCCTAAAATCCAGATATTTCGTTAGCTGTCTTGTGTTAATGTTAGCTAGACTTGTCAGTTTACAAACCCGAGCTTCAGTTCTCGATGCCTGCTTGAAGTACAGCTTGGTTAACGTGAGCTAAGACGCTTGTTTGTTTCAACTTTTGTGTCGAGGCATTTAAAAGTTAGCTCCGCTGTTAGCAAGCTACGTAGCATTAGCCAGCAACCTGTGCAAGCTTGATGACTCTTTGAAATCAGGTTTTATTTGCCTTTATGATCGACACAAATAAACGCAAATGTGATGTTCTTTTGACATTCAGCAGGTTAACGTTAGCTAACTTAATGGTGCAGATCGGGGTTGCCATGGCGATTCTGGGACGGAACTAGGTCACAAATGTTAAGCTAGTAAAGTTCACCAAAAAACTAGCTACACACAGACAATTAACGTCTGTTTGTGCTGACTACAAGCACTGTAATAATGGTTATAGCTTCACACTTTGCCTGCCAAGCTAACGCAAGCTACGGTTCCTGCAGGGAGTAGTTGCAGAAAGATTGCGCTAACTCGCTGCGTGGTGGAGGGAAGGTCTCATTGTTTTTCCCCGGGAATCCGAGCGGGCCGTAAAGAGTCCAACGGCAGCTAACGTTAACGGTCAAAAATACGATCAACGCACTGATGTTGTCGAGCTGGTCGCGCCCGGATAAGTTCACGTTAGCTAAAGTTTACTGCTTACTAAACGTGCTGTTGGTAAGAAATGACGCATTTGATGCTTTCATGTTAGCTATACACTAGGTTCTTAAAATGTATCTGTATTATTAGTGATAAGTGAGCAGCGTTATTAACAGAGAATTACCGTTAATAGCTAAGTAATACATGCCAAGGAAGATACTGGGAGAAATATGAACTAGCTTAAATAAGACACAAATGACTATGACAAGTTTGCTTTCTAGCTAACGTTACAGTGTCAAGTGACTAGGAATATCTACAGTAACGTTAGCTAGCAACTTTAAATTCTCCTCAACTGTAACATGTCTTTTTTTAATGTAGCTAGACTTGTGTAACTTGCTTGTTGTGCTATCTTGTGTGATGACCAGTATGAATTTTGTTGTGAATTCCAGCAAGCTGCAAGTGGGTGACATGGCAACTGGAGGCACTCCTTTTGATGACAGTGCAGAAGAGCTGCACAACTGGACTGTAACCAATGGCAGTCTGGAAGATAGACTCAACAACATGGTACGGGCTGAATAGCAGGATATGACAATCTCACATAATGTTATATTGGAGGAGCTTCACAACACTTCCTGCATTTGATAAACATCCAATTTCACCATAATTCTGTAATTGATACTCTTCAAACTATAAATTGTGCACTGTTCAACAAAATGAATCTCACTATCTAGGAGAAAAGCATAGAAAATTGCCTTATTTTTGTCACCATATGTCTGATATGTACAGTACATTGGATGTTTATCTGTCCCCATAAAAGCAAACACACGTAATAACTAACAGTGCAAATGTTTTGCTGTTGTTCAGGATTGGGGTGTGCAGCAGAAGAAAGCCAATCGCTCTTCAGAGAAGAACAAGAAGAAGCTATCAGCTGCGGTGGTGGAGAGCCGCCTGACTAATGATATTTCGCCAGAGTCCACCCCTGGGGCTGGTCGCAGGAGGGCCCGCACTCCTCATTCCTTTCCTCACATCAAATACACCACCCAGATGTCTGTCCCAGACCAGGCTGAGCTGGACAAGCTGCGTCAGAGGATCAATTTCACAGACCTGGATGAGGTGAAGAGCTGCTGTGCTCCATTAGAAACATTTTTTGTTCCATGTGTTTTGTGTGGTCAATATGTTGTTCTTAATGCATGTTCCAGAGGGCTAGATTTTTTTTAAACATAAGGTGGCTTAAGTGACTAACTGGTAGTGATATGGATGCATGGACAGTAGCTCCTTCTGTGGACAAAGATATCTGAAAAAGCTGATGGTTTTGTCAGACAGATAGCATCAACATGTAAATCAAAATCCAGCTCTCAGATGAAATAACCACCAATAGCCAAATGCAACATCTTTAGTGTATTTCCAGTGCACCAGTAATATACTAGTGACTGCAGATGGCCATACCTGTCAAGTCTCATGTTGTCATGTTAAAATGTTTTTAACGCGTCTCATTTACTGCTGTTCATTTCTGTTTGACAAGCTGTTGGCTTGCTGGTCTGTTACACAATACACCACATAATGGGTTGTGTCTCTGTAGTGCTCCTGATATGATATCACAGGATGTAAAAATCTTAGCACTACTAGTGCTATAGAGCAATGTTTTGATGAGCAGGTTCCTGTATTTATTGTAAGTCTTCTGCCAACATAAGCATGAGGACACACAAGCACAGCACTGCAGTGGTATGATGTTACATTTCTACTCATTGCAGATAGTCATTCCTGTCAAGTCTCACTTTTTACTAGTGTCGTTTTTAAAATTTCATGGACGTGAAATAAAAATCTTAAGGTTTATCACACTGTCAAACAAAATAAAAAGTTGCAGCTCTTGTTCAGTGATTTAAAATGCCAGTGGACAGCCGTGTTGCTCCGGCAGGCAGTAGAGGAAGCAACTGCAGAATACTTTTCATAGTTTGGTATGGCGTTGTTTGGCCAGCCTTGGTCTGCAGTGGAGCTGAGGGCGGCAGAATAGCAGAGCTGTACATGGAAGCAGGAGAAGAAAGTGAGAACATTGTAAGGAGAAAGCAAGATGACAGTATTGGTGAGGTGCTTCCTTGTTGGACAAGGCTGAAGACAGCCAGAGGATGTTGTACCAATGCAGATGGGGTATTGTTTTTACTGGACTACTGTCACATTTATTTGCGTAGCACAGTTGGTCTTTATGTGGATGTATACAATGTGTTTTTCTACAATTTAAAAAGTCCACCTCTCTAGTCTGGACACTAATTAAAACTTCAATGCTTACAGTGTCCGAATTTTTAAAATAAAACATACAGAGTCTAGAGTGGTGATTTATGACTTCTTGTTTTCTTTAGAGGAGCATCGGCAGTGACTCCCAGGGGCGTGTCACAGCTGCCAACAACCAGCGCCAGTTAGCTGGAGAGAACAAGAAGCCCTACAACTTCCTACCTCTTCATGTAAATACTAACAAAAGCAAGGAGCTGCTCCCTCCCTCCTCCTCTGCTCCAACCACCCCAGCTATCGCCAAGGAAACTAAGAAACAGAGCCCAGGACTCAGAGATACGTTAACCCCTGTGGTTCCTACCAAGGAAACGTTAAGGCTCAGCCGTGGTGGCATTGAGAGAGGGCCCTCGGCGCACAGAGAATATGCGAGAGGAGATCCCGGAATAGACAGCAGCCAGGTAATATTTAGTTTTATTGGTACTATGTTTTTTCTCGGCTCTTACTCTTGTTTCATGATTGAGCAATCCACTTGACGCCATGTAGTCTGAGGTCTTGTTCTGGAAAACACACAGTAAGTCATATGAGAAATAAAATATTTTTTTTTTTTGAGTCTGTTGAACGCTTGAACCCAGGTTTTTTGTACAGTACCAATCAAAAGTTTGGACACACCTTCCCATTCGCTTGAATGTGTCCAAACTTTTGACTGGTACTGTACGTAAATGTTTTCTTTTGGTCAGAATTAAGAGTAACAACACTGGCAAACATGTCTCCTCCACAACCTTTTTCAAAAAAGGAAATTCCATGTTGTGGTTTAACTCACAAACGTTACCAGCAAATACACAAAGAAAACTAGCCCGCCTGTTAGTAAGGCTTGACATAACAGAGCAGTAATAAGCACTGATAGGCGACACTGGCACACCCCCTTTGATATATTCTGGTTATTTTGTGCAAAGACCCAGTAAAATATTGGTGTTTATTGCTTTTAATGTTTTCATTAAATTTCATTTTGTAGTTAAGTATAACAAACCCTGCTTTGGAGATTATTTTTTACATTTAATTTCAAGCTTGCCTCCCTGGTCATATGTGCATAGCATATGTACGTATCACTGCACTCCAGACTACTCTGAGAAACCAAAACTAGGATGAAAGTGAGGGAGAGCTAGTGCAGCTGAAACTAGGCTGTATTTAGGGCAATTTATAAATACGCCACCCTTGGTGCCCGGTGAGTTTTGTGCCCAACCCCCTTTCTGCCCTTGTTTAGCCCAGTCTGAGCCATCGCTACAGATGCTCGCTTACCTTTCCTTTCCTTTCATCTTTCTCTGTCTTCTCTTTCATTTATACCGCTGATACCCAAACCCTCACACCACCCCCCTCTCTTTGTATGGTCTCAGGTGGTGAGCAAGCTAGTACAGATCCGGGAGTACATCAGTAAGGCGAGCTCCATGCGGGATGACCTGGTGGAGAAGAATGACGTGCCGGCAAACGTGGAGCGCCTCTCCCATCTCATCGACCACCTCAAAGAGCAGGAGAAGTCCTACTTACGGTTCCTGCAGAAAATGCTGGTTAGTCTGTCATTTCTTTCATCTTCTAGTACAGTTTTTTCCTATTCTGTCAGACAAAGGTTTACAATTTCAGTAAAATGTGTTCTTTCATATGTAATGATTGTTTCTTAGCTAACACATAGTTGAAAAGGGACCTGTTTGCCTTTTTATCTTGGCAGCTTGCCACACATATATTATTAATTGCTGTCTTTCTGTGTGTCTCGAAACACTTCAACAGTCAGGTCATGTTTCATCTGCTTTCATCTTCTGATAAAATTAGGACATAGAATGCTACCTTCCTTTGCTGTGTGATTCTCTTTGGAATCATTGTGCCTTGATTTATTTAGTCATATTTGCAAGAAATATAAATATTTATTGAACAGCTGGGTTTTTGTTCTCTATATCATTAGCTGATGTATGCAGGTATTCTCATCTATGGAGCATCTGGAGGAGCATATTGTCTTTTGAATAGTTTTCAGTTACTTGTTGTTACCTTTCATAATGGCAAACAGTTGATGAGCAAAACCTTTTTTTTTTCACATCTACTTTTCTGTTTGGCTACCTGTATGTCACTTCACTGTTTCCACAGGCACGAGATACTGAGGAGGATGAAGTGGGGACCCTGGACTCTGCAGTGGGCTCAGGTTCATTGGCAGAGAGCACTTCTCTTAACATTGAGGTGCGCTCTTCAGATACCTCTAATGCAACGGTGTGTATATTTATTGAGGACACTTAAAAAAAAAAAAAAAATCTGCCACTTTTTACTCTTGTTAATGCTTTCTGTTGATTTGCATATAGCCCATGTTATTTGTATCATGTGATTTTATGTTGTCTTTAAACTAAGCAATTTGTCTTTCCTTTCTTTTATCATCGTAAGTTATTCTTAATTTGCTTTGTCAGTACCTGACAAGCCTCTTCTACCATTGCTGCTGCGTAGCAGTGTAGTATTGATGTCGCTGTGTTTTGGTAGAGTCAGTGTTGGTAATCGAATGTGGGTGTTTATTCTGTAGGGTGGCAGGCCAGAAACTGTGCGAGCTGACCAGAAGGAAGAGCTGGAGAACTTGCGTAAGCAGCACGAACTGCTGAAGAAGATGCTGGAGCAGCAGGAACAGCTCAGGGCCCTGCAGGGCCGACAGGAAGCACTGATGGCCATGCAGCACAGTGCAGAACAGGCACTCGCTGTGATTGAGGACACTGGTGAGAGAGAGAGACACACACACACACACACACACACACACACACACACACACACACACACACACGCGCGCAGAGTCACAGGCATGTTCACATACCAGTATTTTTTGTGTGGATTTAAGGTAAGTCATTCACAAAATTGTGTAGCATATTTTTTCAAAAGGGAAAAAATTACTAAGAAAGTAGTTAGAAACCATTTAATTTGAGATTTTAATTTATAGGACTGTTAATAATTTCTGTTAAATGTATATATTTTTTAATTTAATGATTAAACCACATTAACAAACGCTCCACTATGTTTACTTCCTTTGGCATTTGGTGTTGCATTAGTTGTCACAGAAACCACAGGCAGTGTGTCAGGCCTGAGCATTACATCAGAGCTGAATGATGAGTTGAACGATTTGATCCAGCGGTTCCACAACCAACTACATGACTCTCAGGTACAGCAGTCCCTGCATCTGCACTGTCTTCTTAAATAATAGCATTATGTTATTTTGGAATATTCCCGTCAATGAACTGGCTACTGCTTTATGTACTGCAATTCATTAATAATAATTAATAAATATTAAAGCATTGTGTCATTATGTCAGTGTTGGTATGTTATGATATTTTAGTTACTCAGCATTGTCCCATGAAATCAAATGTTTGACTTAGTGTTTTACTGTAAATAAAATCTTCTAATATTTAAAATTAAAGTATTTAGGATCTGCTGTGACATCTAAAAATGTAACATTAAATTTATGTAGATATGACTGTGAACCACAATATCTCTGAGAATTTTGTCACAATACAATTAAATGGAGAGACTAATTGATAATGTCAACATGTTCAGCCTTAATCTGTCACTCATCTGACATGCAGCATGAGCTTTTTTATTTTTATTTTATCAAGAAATGTATCTAAACAGTTTAATGTATTAACAAAGTTTCAGTTCAAGCGTCCCACTATTTATGCCCCGCAGACTAAGGCAGTGCCAGACAACCGTCGTCAGGCAGAGAGCCTTTCCCTCTCCAGAGAGGTGTGCTGGTCCAGGGCTCCCCAGGCTGTTGGTCCACCTCCACACAGGCCCCTTCTTCACTCTGCTTCTGGTCCACACTCTGGCCTAGACACTGGGGCAATAGCTGCCAGCGCCAAACTCACTAAGCTCCAAGAACTCCAAGACAAGAAGCAAACTATGGACAAGATCCTGCAGGAGCTGCATTCACTCAGAGACCAGACTCTCAACAATAACTCTTGTAATAATATTTCTTAAGGCTTTTTTTGCAATCATTCTGTGTTTTTTTTGTTTTTTTTTAATCTAAAGTGTTGTGATGAACTGCATGTGGTTACCTTCAGGTCGTGGCTTGTCAACACAGTGCAGTCTGAGTATGGGAGGATCTTCAGATTGTCCATCTGCTCTCTGCTCTAATGGGGCCTCAGCCTCTACTTCCTTTCATCCCTCCCTCACGCAACACCAGGACAGTTCTAACTCCACAGACAAGCTCAGGTACACAAAAAAAAACACAAAACGCCAACCAGTTGAATAGGCGGGTCAGATATCAGCAGAGTATTGTAGAACAGTGTGGGGGTGGTGTAGTATAACTTTACAGCAGGAAAACCTACTACAAATCCACCTGTGGACTAGAATCAGTCTTTGTTGAAGTGTCCTTGAACACCTGTCTCCACCCGTTGTAGGGGTGCTTTTCTGTAGGTGAACCTGCACTTTGACTTTTAGTAGAGGGGAAAATTAGAAAGACAGTATCCCGGTGTATCACATAACCATTGTTAATTATTAATTCCACTGAGTATTCACATTTCATTCACACATTTGTACAATCTCCCTCTGTCACCTTACAGGAAGCTAAAGGAGGTTCACAAGCGTCTGAATGAGCTGCGTGAGTTGGTTCAGTACTATGAGCAGACTTCTGATATGATGGTGGATGCAGTCAATGAAAATGTGAAGGAGGATGATGATGACGAGGAGGAGGAGGATGAGACAGAGGACGGCTCTATGTTTGAGGCCATGTTTGACTCTGAGCAGGAGAATCGCCAGCCTGTAACTAACATCAGGTGGGTGTGTGAATACATAAAATGACACTTTTTCTGAACAAATAATGTACTGATTGGACTTTTAACAAGAGGTTAATCATACACAGATTCAACGGATTTAGTTAAAATAGCTAAACTACACTGAAACACTGTCAGTAGGAGGGCAAATAGAGAAAACAGTGCCGTCATTGGGCTCAAGTTCAGCATTAGATCATGGTGTGTGTAATTCAACTACTGGCTTTGTGATGTATGCGTAACAGTCAGCCGATCTGTTCAGAAACCCACAGCGCAGTGGAAACTGGACAGACTTGAACAGCCTGACCAACGGGCGCAGTGTCAGGAGTACTGCCACCAATAACCGGGACGGCAGACTCAACACTGAGTGTGAGATCAACAACCGCTCAGCAGCCAACCTCCGCAGCCTTAACATTCCCTCGAGCATAGGTACACTTCTTGTAACGGTTCTCGAGTTTTCACATTGTATAATTGCATTTTTCCCTGAAAGGTAAATGGGTGGAATAAAGATTTGATGGTATAAATATTACTGAAAGTAGTGAAATTGATGGGGTTAGAGTTGATTTTGTTCAGCACTTGTAGTAATTCATTTAATGTAGTAAAAACTAGTGGTGTTGCATTTGCCTGCAGCTGACTGATATCCTTCCATTTGATTATCAAGGCAAACGGTCTCTCTATTCAGCTTGTGTTGGCAGATGTGTTGTTTTACACTTTGAATAGTACCATGTAGTATCATGATCATTGTTTAAAATACTCTTTTCAAACTTGGCAACATTAAATCGTAGTCTATCTAGTCTAGTTTACTGTAGGCCAGAAACCCACTTTTCAATGACATAATATTACAGACTGTTTTATGAAATGTAGATGATAATCCTCTAACTTTGCTCCCATTTAGAGTGCCAGTATAATAGGGACACCCCCTATAATCAGGTGAAGGATGAGGATGAGGATGAGGACGGTCTGAATAATGATCAAGGGGCACAGGCTGTAGCTCCAGACAGCGAGGCTTCGGGGTCTAGTCGGAGAAGCAGCCTTGGGAACGAAGCAGGTTTTGCCCAGAAGGTTCATCGGCAGACAGCGAAGCAGAAACTACGGCAGCTGCAGGAGCTGGTGGCCATGGTTCAGGTGAGGCAGATGACTGAATATTAATTAGCATTTTCTCTAATATAACTTCACTTGTCGAATCTAAACATGCTGCATCGCATTTGGTGATTTTATTTGTGAGAATAAGAAAAACAAAAACAAGCAAAAAATGGAAAAATGGGCCTCATGACTGCAGATGCTCTTTAACAGCATTAAAGTGTTTTCGATTTTCCTTTAACCACTGAAGCACTTTAAGGGATTTTTTTAGACATATCTTTATCCTTTCTGTTGTTGTTCCTGGGAGGAACAGCATTTTGTTTTTTGTGTATGCAAGTACACAAGAAAATGACAATAAACTAAATCTTGAATCCAAAATAGCACCTTTTTTTTGTTGTTGTTAAGACCTATTGACTCAATCTTAAGCTGAACCGTGTGTGTCTGTCTGTATTCAGAGTGACGACACTGATGGCACAACAGCGAATGAGGATGAAGCTTTACACCAACAGCCAAATAATACCAGAGCTACTGTGGCAGGGCCACTGGGGACCGGATCTAAACAGAATCCCAGAGACCTCTCACTCTCTAGCAAGGCCAGGTATGGTATATGAAAGATCTGAAAATCCTGCCTGACAAAATTTATTTTTCCAAAACACTCATTTTTCAGTGTATTCTGAATGCTTTGTTATCTTCTTGTTTTCATCTTTTTGTCCTGGGTTGACTTACAGGGAGAAGCTGTATGAAGAGAAGCTGCGTCAGCAGAAACAGGAGCTGAAGCAGCTCCATGAAGAACGCCAGAGGCTCATTGAAATCCAGGGCAAGATCCAGGACCTGCAATGGGCTTGCCCTGACCTGCAGGTGTTTTTCACACAAAAAACACACACACATACTATACACACAAACACACACAAATTACTAAACAGGTCTCACAATAGCCCCTACCAGCTAACAAATGCTAGTAAATATAAATATTGATGATATGCAATAAGGGTCTTTGGCCTTTGCTGTTCTGTTTTAGCTATATAACAATATATTTGAATCCACTCTATGTTCCACTTTACAAACACTGCATTCATTCCAACACAGTCAATTGTTGAGGCTGTTTAAACTGTGCAAAAATTAAAACTATATACAGCTGCTATTTCTTTAAATGGTTAGATGTTTATATCAGAAATAGACCTTTTTATCTCTTGTGGTCTCTATTCTAGTCGTCTGTGTCGAGCACAGTGAGTCAGCAGGGCTTGCTGAGGAAGGTTCCAGTCGCAGCTTCCACTCCGGCCACCGTCCAGGCGTCTTCTTCCTCTGGACCCAAAACCAATTCAGCTGTGCTCAAACCCACTGCTCCAGAAGCAGCTACTTCTTCAGTCACCGACAATGAGGTGACACATGTCAAAATAAACAAAATATCTGCTTTGAGAACCCCATAGATCTATTAACCTATCCCCTCTGTTTTTGCATTGCCAGCAGCTTTGGTCAGAGATGCGTCGCCACCAGATCCTGCGGGAAGAACTGCGTCAGCGCAGAAAGCACTTAGAGTCCTTGATGGCTGAACACCAGAGGCGTAGTGGTCTCTGTGACTCTCCCCGCAGGATTGACGACCAAGAGGGACTTGCTACACCCTCACAGTCTGTCAGTAGGGATGAAAGGTAGGAGACATATTGCTCCAGGGGCCTCTTAGGAAGGCCCAAGTTCGAAGTCAGTTACCTTTTTAAGTTATGTTGCATTATGTTGTTATTGGATAGCAGAACACTCACTGAGTAGTATTTCTTTGTTTCTAGGTGTTGTAGAAATTAAAATATTCTGCAGGCAGCTCCATTTTATACCATTTTGCTGATTTGTCATTAGGACAATGGCTACCTGGGGTTCCACTCCCTGCCACCTTGATGACGATGATGAGGACGATGATGATGAGGACGAGTATCGCTCAGAAATGGGTGCAGAGGAGGAAGATGAACAGGAGGACTGTGCAGAGAGCAGCTCTGATGATGACATCCATATCTACTCATCCAGCAGGAACCAGCGGCCCTACAGTAACAGGAAGAATCAAGGATGGTCAGACTGCAGAATGATTTTCATAAATATCCATTACTGACATCTGTAATCTGTCTTTTAAAATGATGTGCTCACTTGTCTGTGTCACCAGCAACCTGAAGCCTCCAACAGCCTTCTCATGTGAGAGTAGTGGGCATCCGTCTCCTCATACCAAGGCGAAGACCAAACAGCAGCAGCAGCAGCAGCAGTCCAGAAGTTTGAACCAGTCTGTGAGCCAGCATGGAGGTACAAGGCGGCAGGAGAACCTGCGCTGGGCTTCTGAGCTCTCCTTCACTGAGGGCTCATGCCACTGGCAGGAGCAGGTCAGCCAGCTGCAGAGACAGCTGGACTTCAGCACCAGTATGTGTCAGACACTCCTGCAGGACCAGCAGGTTGGTTCACTGAACAAATACACGCAGAGAGACTGAATGACAGTTGTAATGCCTCAATAAATATCATCCCTCTCCTCTCTCCCCTCCTTCCACAGACGCTGTCTTATATGTTGCAAACCCTGCTGACGGGTCAGTACAGTGTGTTACCCAATAACGTGTCGTCACCACAGGTCCACCTGGTCATGCACCAGCTCAACCAGTGTTACACCCAGCTGGCTTGGCAGCAAAACAACGTGCAAAGGTGAAAGCAGTAGTACAAAAAAAAGTACACCACTTTTTTCTATGGTGTGGTTCATCTTTTTTTAACTGTTCTGTATTCTGTCATACCTTTCCTCCAGACTTAAACAGGTCCTGAATGAGCTCCTCCGCCAACAGCAGCAGCAACAGCAGCAGCAGCAGCAGCAGCAGCCTTCATCTTCAACAGCAGGTTGGCAGACACAGAACCAGGGCTCATCCCAGGAATCCAGCTCCTGTCCCTCCACCTCTCCTGGTGTCTTCCTCCCCTTCTCCTCTACTCTGCATCCTCCAACCAACAACATGTCAACTGCTGCCTTATCCCCGTTCCCTCCCAGTATGACACGTGTATTTTTCAGCTCTTGGGCTTGATTTTCACACAAAACATGTCTAGAATTGTAGGTATTAGAAGCAACAGAGAGCTAAAACATCTAAATAAGAAATTCGTTCTCCGATTATGATGTGATGTATAGTGCCAAAAACCTTCTCCGTTATTCTACAATCAATAAAAGTACAACTGTGAGAGGTTCTTTGGATTTTAAAAATCCTAACAAAAACCCTCTGAAATCATTTCCAATAGTAATATAGAATATGCTTTGAATATGAAAGTGGCTCTGAGGCTATCTGCTGTGCAGGCAAGGTAGACCAAAGTAATGAAATACAGAATCTTAAATGGAGAGTTTCATCCAGAAAAGGGAGCACAGTCCTGCTGTTTCATGATTTAATTGATTTTTTTTTTTTTTTTAACACACTAACTTAATCACTAACTAATTATATTTTTTTCTTTCTCTCACTCTGCAGGCTTTAACTTATTTCCACTCTTCC
The DNA here is from genome assembly GCA_038419695.1 of Scomberomorus guttatus. NCBI lineage: Eukaryota > Metazoa > Chordata > Actinopteri > Scombriformes > Scombridae > Scomberomorus > Scomberomorus guttatus. The sequence continues at coordinate 10,526,575 of CM076447.1, read as the reverse complement.
CTCCTGCCATGGGCGAGTTCGCTCAGGGTGCGGCAGCTCACGTTACCCCTGACCACCAGAAGCAGCATTTAGACCCTAACGCTTCTATCAAAACAGAGTACATGAGTTTCCCTCCTCCTCTGCAGCGCTCTCCTCTTAACTCGGCTACAGACAGAGGGTATGTCATCATTTTTTTCCTAAAAAGACATTTGTATTTCTTGTCAACATTGCTGTTCATACTGCATATTTATTTCCCATATGACCCCTTCAGACCAGCTGGCTGGCTCAACACCTCCTACGCAAACAACACCGTCCTGCATCGCTCGTCTAAAACAGGGGAAGAGTCTCCAACTTCCTCCCCCACCCTGGCCCACCACCGCTCCCGACCTCAAGACTTTGACCAGGCCTCACAGGAAAGCTTCAGCAGCATGCCTGATCCTGTTGATCCCACCACCATCACAAAGACTTTCAAGGCTGGACGCAAAGCCTCCGCTCAAGCCAACCTGGCCTCCCGAAGCAAGACACCAAGCAAGAGTCGCCGCAGGAGGAGCAAAGGGCACAACAAGAACAGTGAAGGTATTAAAGTGGAGTTAAATCAGCGCTTCTCTCACAGTCTCATCAAAGATTTACTAGTTACCCAAAGGTAGTATTTGTTGCATGGCTCTATTAGATTTTATTGGATTGCACAGGTGTTTATTTTTTTGGTGTCCTTCCCAGTATTCGCTCTAAACAAATTCATGAAAAAATCTCTGTTTTTATTCTTATTTTTGGTGCATTCCTCAGGCCATGAGAGTGACAGTGTTAGCAGCACTGCAGACTTTGCCCAGGAGAGGGCAGCCCCGTCTCGTCAGAAGGATCAGAATCAGAGTCTGTTGGACAAGCTAACTCAAGAGAAACTAGACAGCAAAACTAAGCTTGGGAACAAACGAAATGACCTCTCCTCTGGTACGGCTAAAACTATTTTTTTGCGAAAGTTTTAGCACCCACCTCCACCCTCTTATGTGTTTTTTTTTTTTTTTTTTTGTTTAAACATTTATTAAACTTCAACTGACTTATTTTATATCAGAATATTGTACCCATAAATATAACATCTCCTTTTTATATGATTTTTGTTCTTTTTTCTTTTGCACATTTGGCATGACCACGTGTTTTTAATTTTGGGTTAATTTAATTTGTTGTCACTTTAATTTATCTTACTCACAGCCTATGCTTGGAGAACACCCTTCCTCTCTAACAGAATTGCATGCACAGAAGCACCAGGTAAACTCACCATGCATCATTTGTTTGTTCTGATGTCACCTAAGCATCCCATGCATGGGCTATTGTTGGTTATTGAACTTGAAACCAAAGCTTCTAAAACTGACCTGCATAACAGTTGCTTTGAGTTTTACCATCCGTTATTATGTTGTTTTTACTCACGAATGACACGATGCAAGTATCCATTCAAAATTCTTCCTGTCAAATCTTGAAACGGCAGATGCGAGCAGCGACTTCTCTCTGTTTGAGGCGCTGAGGGAGACCATTTACTCTGAGGTGGCCACTTTGATTTCCCAGAATGAGTCTCGACCCCACTTTCTCATCGAGCTCTTCCATGAGCTGCAGCTGCTCAATACAGACTACTTACGCCAGAGAGCACTGTATTCCCTACAGGTAGGTACAGATTCATGTAACTGCTCAGAGCATGAATTAGTGATCAACTGCTGTCTGAATCAAATATGTTTATGCCCTTTATGTCGGGCTCAGTTTACAAGATATTCATGCTGCTTTACCCCCCTTTAACCATTATATTTATTCTGTTTTAGATATATATGTCAAGCATACAAAACAAAATAATCAATAAAGAGAGAAACATAAATGGAACAAAACAGGGAAAAAGGAAAAGAAGACAATTTGGTCAGACTCAAGTCACAATTGCTTTTCTCCAGCACAGCAATTGTATATTTGGCCTGGAGATAACAAAAATATACCATCTTTTTCTTCTTACAACTTAAGTTACATACAGTAGGAAATATACCAAGTAAACATAACTTGGGGCACAAAGGAAGATCATAATTAACAATGTGGGAAACATATTGAATTGTCCCTAAAGTAAATCTGTCGAAAGTTTTAGGGTGACCACTTCCAGACACAATAGGTGCCGCCACAATAATTTTAGACCTGCTTGATATTTGCAAGAATCTGGACTGAACGTCGCTGCTTTCTGAGCTGACCAGACCTGCAGTAGATAATAAAAGACAAATCTGCCAAGGAGGGGGAGGAAAAGAGGGGCACTTTTAAAATGGCAACCGCAAAGCTAGTGGAGCTAAAGTCTGTGATGCAGCATCATTTTCTAATCTTAAGTTTGTGTGTGTTTGTGATTTGAGAGCAGATATTATGTGTGTGATGCAATTTGACTTCAAAATCAGTCCGAATTTATAAAAAAAAAAAAACCTGACAGCCTTTGATATAAATGGCATGTTCCCTTGACAACATCAGTCCATGGTACAATAGGCTCTCCTTTTGTCTCTGCCAGGATATAGTGACCAGGCATCTGGCAGAGAAGAGTGCAGCTGAGGACCAGTTGCCTCCGCTTGGCCCTGTGGTGTGGGCTGCAGGCTCTCAGTCTGAGCTCACACCCAGTGAAAGTCTGGCTACCAGTGATGCAGTAAGAGGCACATTATTGCTTCCCAGCGTGGCATTCTCACACTGCCCATACGTGTTTGTTCTCCTTTCTCTCATTTTTGTATTGAAGTCTTTCTCTCAGTCCCTCTTGTCATCCTTTCTATCTTTGTTCAGTTTTTCTTCCACATTCAATACATCTTTCATCAGTTTCTCTCTTAACTTTATTTCCTTTCATCTTTCCATGCCTTGTCTCTTTTCATCGCTTCACGTCTCTCTTTATTCTGTTTTTAATTTTTCCTCTCCCCATCTTTATTGTCTTTGAATTTAACTTGACAGCAAGACTTCAGAAGCTTCTCTGTAAGAAATGACCCTCATCCCTCCACATCTCTTCTGCCAGATCAGACATATGTTCTTTGTTCTAGGCCAAGGTCTTCTGTGGCCTTTTGTGTCTAAATAATGCCTTTGTTCAAGAGTGACGGATGAAATGTCTAATTTCTATGTTATCCTGGTGTTATTTTCACATGCGATCTGTGATGAATCTTCTCTTCTCTTATAATTAGGACAATGTAATGTAAGATATATGCTGTGTGTTTGCCTCACAACAGAATCTCCACCTTTTTCAGGAGGTGGTGGAGAAGAACTTGAGGCTCCCACAGGACACAATGAAGAAGAGGGATGATGCAGAATCTGTGGGCAATGAAAGCACCGTGTCGACCTCCTCCAACCTGGATCCATTTGCTAAGGATGATCTCGGTAATGCATGCTAGTTATGCATGTATAAACTATTTGATTTGGGGGGGAATGGGGGCTGAAGCTTATAAAAACTGCATCTGAAACCTTTCCCCTCATCCCAGTATTCAACTGAAATGCTTTGCTTGATGCCTTTAACTACAGCAGAGCTACTCAGGGCTACACACGGCTTGTCTTTACTAGCCGGTTTACACCATAGGATCAATACTGCATGGACATACTAAATAATAATTCCAGGACTGTTTAGCAATGAACAGATGGACTCTGATATTTCTCATATTTGGGGAACTTCAGTGACAGATTAGGTGTGAGGCCTGGCACACTTTGTTTGATCCTGTAGTGTAAACCTGGTTGCAGATGCATTAATATCCATTACAGTCTTCACTCTCTTGCTTCATTGATTTTTTTAACTTTTTTGTATCCCCATCTCTGTCTCCTTTTGACTCCCCTCGCTCTTCTTTCTGTGCTGCTCTAATAGGCAACACGGTGATTCATTTAGACAAAGCTCTGGCCAGGATTAGGGAGTATGAGCGCATGAAGCTTAAAGTTGAGTTTAACCCCTGCAACGCCAGCACTGCAGGTGCAGGTGGCTCTGAAGTCTCAAATGCTGAACATCCTTCTGCTAACGCTGCCGAACCAGTGGAAGGTACCCAATCACTTGACCCTGCCTGAGTACAAAGACCTGTAGCAACACGATCACTGCCCTCCACTTTGCTGTTTCGTTTAGCAGAATGTCTGATTTTTTTTAAAATGACGTTGTTGTTTGTGTTTGTCTGTGAGCAGGAGCTGCAGCCGGTGATGTGCGCTGCCCTCAGATTGACACCCAGCAGCTGGATCGTCAGATCAAAGATATCATGACAGAAGTCATTCCCTTCCTTAAGGTATGATAAGCAACACAGGGAGCTGTAGGGCGGGTATGGTGATGCATTTGTGCCAGCAGAGAATGTATTCAACACTTGCTTAGTTAGTATGTGTGAAATGTTATGAGGCTCAAATCAGATGTGAATGCATTGGCTTGGAATTATAATGTGATAATTAATGAATTTAGCTAATTTTAAGCTTTAATTTGATATTAAAATGAGTTGGCTTGTGTTGGATTTAATTTCTTTAGGTATGTGCCCCTCAGTGATGGGTGCACCATCACCATAAAAGTTAAATCACTTTTTTTCATGTTTCCTTTAATTAGGAGAACATGGACGAGGTGTGTTCCCTCCAGCTGCTGACATCTGTGCGGCGCATGGTCCTTACTCTCACCCAGCAGAATGACGAGAGCAAGGAGTTTGTCCGCTTTTTCCACAGACAGCTGGGAGGCATACTGCAGGTACGAGCTCCGCAGATCACAGTTTCCTCAAATGCGGGAGAAACAAGTTCAAATGATCAGCAGCAAATGATCTGATATCTGACTCTCACTCTTTTCTTGCTCCAGGAATCTCTCAGTAAATTTGTGGGCCGTACTCTGAAGGACTGTGGGGAGGACCTGCTGGTGGAGATCTCGGAGATCCTCTTCAATGAACTGGCCTTCTTTAGGCTTATGCAGGATTTGGACAATAGCAGCAGCGTCTCTTTGGCAGCCAAACACAAAAACAAGAAGAGGGCTGAGCAATCTAGTAATGCCAAACACAGTCTTAAGGTTAGTTGTTTTGTTTTTGGTGATATAATAAATGTATGTTTGAGTTAATCAGACTTTGACTGTTTGTTTATGCCCCTATTAGGAAAATCAAAAAGCCTTGGGCGATGAATCAATTTCTCCAGCCTACTCAGATGAAGACAAGGTTGTCAGTCATTTTGATATTGATAATGAAACGGTCAATACCACTCACTACATCAGTAATCAGTGTTACATTAATGTCTCTCTCTCTCTGACAGGACCAAGACGAGGCCGAGCAGGACGGTGATTCTGCTTTCCAGGAGATTTACCTGCAGACAGAGACGAAGAACCGCAGGAGCAGCAATGCTTCGGAGGTTGAAGAGGAAGATGAGGATGAAGGGGATGGACAGGGAATTCCTCTGTCAATCAGTAAGTGAAACTCATTGCCTCTTTCATCATCACTCCATTCTAAAGGAAAATGTTACTATACTTGGAATATATACTTTTTTTTTTTAACATTTTCCCTTAGTTAAGTGTTCATTCTGCCACTGTTCACATACTACTGCCAGGATATATTTTTGACATCTAATTAAATAAAGATGTAATATGAAACAATTCACTTATAAGAAGACATTAAAGTCATATTTCATGTTTATGCACAATGCAAGAGGTGAGACGAGACAGGAGGGGGGACATTACTGTTTTCTGCCTCCTGGGTTTCCACATTTTCTCTCCAAAACAAAACACATTCTTCACTGAAAGTGCTTTACCTTGTCAGAGTGAGAGATTTTTATTGGAACATATTTACTTATAAAAACAAAAGAGGCTGGGAGAGAGTCACAAAAAGTGACCGTTAAAATGAAAACATGTCTACATGTTTGTTCTGCCTAAATGCGATTATTTATACACGCATGTTATTACTCATGTTAACACTCATGCACATCTCATTCTTGCCTGTTGTCTTGTTTTCAGGTCTTTCCAAAGCAGAGACTCAGGCCCTGACAAACTACGGCAGCGGGGAGGATGAGAACGAGGAGGAGGAGATGGAGGAGTTTGAGGCCGGACCTGTAGATGTCCAAACCTCCTTACAGGCTACTGCTGACGGACAGGTGGAGCAGGAGGTCAGAGCCAACACGAAAGCTATGTTCCGTGAGCAGTCACAGCTTACATGAACACCATTTTAATTAGTCTAACCTGTGTTATTGTGTCCTCCTTCAGGGGACACCAACAAATGAAATCCAGGACACTAAAACTGAACAGAGCTCTGAGAGGGATGATGGTGAGGGGCTTCCTTCCAGAAAATAAAATGACAAATTTTATATTTTCAGCCCCTTGATAAGTCTTTTTTTTTTTTCCCCCCATGTCCTCTCACATAAACTTTTCTCTCCTCCTGTGTAGCGGAGACCAACAACAAGTCAGCTGGGAATGTGGATTCCACGGTAGAAGAACATGCGATGGTGGAGTGCCAGATCCCCGAGAAGGAGAGTAAAGTTGCTGCCTCAGAGGAAAGCGCTGAAGCCTCTCAGAACTTCACCAAGGAGTCAAACACCACTAGCAGCCCTGACACAGACTCTCCCGTCATGATCAATGTAGATGTAAGTCCGAGGCTGAAGATTTTACCAAAAATAGTTGTATTTTTCAGTGAACGCTTTAACTTTTACTGATGCTGCTGTGATTTCATATTATTAATGCAGGAGGTGGGCTCAGGCAACACCAGCCAGAAGTCCGATGAGGAAGACTTTGTCAAGGTGGACGACTTGCCATTGCAGCTTACAGTCATGTGTGAGGTAACAATTTAAAAACTCAACTCGAAGGGAAGTCGAGGTGTAAAATCCCTGTGAGAAGATCTTTATCTAATGATATACTTACTGTGTGTGTTGTAACTTTAGGAGGAGCTACAGAAGAGAATTGTGGAAGAGCAGCAGAATAACAACCTGTCTGTAGAGATCCTCAATGGGAACACTGAATCGCTGACTGGGCTGGTGGGAAATGCACAGGCACTGAAGGAACCAGGTATAATTCTTGTCATTTAGGATTACAGTTTTGTGTAGTTGCCAAAACACCTTGGCAGTGTTAGCTGGTGTACATCAATACATAAAAGTCATACGCTTTTAGAGTAAATTGTGGCTTTTTTTCTTTTGTCTTTTTCAGAAAATGTTGGTGCCCAGAGTGTGTGAAGAAATATACCAATGTCTCCAATTCTACTGTTTTTAGCAACACTATGCTTTACACCCTAAATCTGTTCTGGATGTATGATTGTTGATTCTTAATCTGTTAGTTTTAAAGGGCAAAGCCTCATATTTGGTCACCTGTTAGCGGTGACTCTCGCACACACAACAGATAAAAACTAAACCTCTACACATAATTAACACTTAGCTCATTTTATTTCCTGAATGTGTTATGTGGTGTGGGGTTCTCTCTATGCTGCTGATCACTGACAGTTAAGCCTGATTGAATCTTAAGTACTGAAACTCCTGTTGAGATCCGCCTTAGTCTTGGTTCTGGGATCAGTTTGACATGAGTTGTGATTTTTAATGTTTTATTTGTCTTGGCCTTACTGTTGTACAGCTCATCTTTCCTGCACTTGATTCCTAATTATAAAGAGATTACAGTAGAATGGAAGTTTAGTTGTAGCTGGCTGACTTGAGCTAATTGTCTCTCCAGCTTGAACACTTTCCTTTATATACCGTAAAGCTCCACGCTCAGACTTAACTTTTATCCCCTCAGACATACCTTTATATACGGTTTGGTTCGGTTAATGGTTAGTTTCCCATGATTTTCATGTAATTAAAATGTTGACTACAGTAATAAGTTTTAAATAATAAAATGCTGGAACTCTCAAATATGGCTGAAACATTTTGTACATTTGTGTCGTTCTTCTCCGGCTACTTTCCAGTGTGTTGCACCTGCAAACCTACACTACTGTAAACTGAATGTTACTATCATTCACTGTAGTTAATGTTTCTGTACAATACCTGAGAAATATAACACAATCTCATTCAAAATATAAGCAGTTTCACATAGCTCACACTACAAATGACATCAGAAACACAAAGTAGAAACTCAATTAGGGAATCATTTTATTGACCATCTTTTTTTTTTTAAAAAAGGAAGCGGTCAGCTATGAGGTACATTTTTCAGTATTATTTTGTGAAGTGGTCAGTAGTCGTGGTGATGGCCAATACCTGTAACTGGATTGTTTTCATTTATTTTGACTTGTAACCCCGATGGAAACAAGAACCAAACTAAAGCAAGGCCTTCCAACAGTGTCACAGTGTGCAGGCACAGAATGGCTTCTGATTTTTAGATACTTAACAAACGTGCTGAAACAATATTTTGCATAAACTGAAACACATCAGAATTCATATCAGGGGTCCCTAAGCCCATGTTGAGAACCACTGATGGACTCATCCTGCAACTCATACAATCATATTTACAGTAAAAACAAAACAGGAAGAAATGAAGGTTTGATTCACTTTTGCACCAATTTCCCCTCAACAGAAGAGTAGTATTTAGTATTTTGATCAAAGCTTTAAGTATTCCTTAATCGTTTGAAAAACGGAACAGGAATGTCACAATGACATCATGGCTGAGACAAACTTTGGTTTAGGTGATTAGTTGCCGGGCAAATATTTCAAGGAACAGCTTAGTTTTGTCCCAAGATCAGCTGAGCATGTACAAACTGATCAGGGTTCAGTGCTTAGAGGATCACCAGGGCATGCAGGGGTTTGGGCAGTCACGGATGTACGACTCCAGTTTGCCCTCGGACACTTGCATCAGTGTTGTGTACGTGGTCAACTGCAAGAAGCGCACCAGAAAGCAGAAAAGAGGTCATTTACGATGAACTCATCTAAAACAAATTAACATGTACAGCAACAATCATGCAAAGGCTCACCTTGTTTAACACCGGTTTAGTCGAGAGCACGTCGTACATGGTCTTCAGTGAGATGTTCTGTGAAAAAATGATAGATCAAAAAGGTGTCTTACCACTGTCAGACTTGTACTTTAGACCATAAAAATCACATGATGGGCACAACAGAGCTTTAACTACATCTGCAAACAATGACATCTTTTCAGAGACAGAAATGTGTCCAGTTGTGGACACCCGTACTCACGGTCTGTGTGGTCTGGTTCATACACTTCGTGCCAGGAGTTCTGCGATCATCCAGGAAAAAAGGCTCCTTCCAGTGGTCATAGTTTGTCTCCAGGACATACCACCGGCCCAGCTTCAGGTCAATCCTGAAAAAAAAAAAAAAAAAAATTAGATTAAAACTCGTGATGTGCTACACCAAGCAACTGATTTGTGAAATACCGTCACATCAGGTGATATGAAACTAAATCTGTCACCAGTTCCTACAGTAGTTGAGCAAGAGAGAATTATTTCACAAGACCAACACAAGAAAGGCAGTGTCATTGTGACTTTTAAGGAGAGGTTCACAATTTTTCTTAACAATACTGGCATGTCTACACGTACATTTAAAAGGATTATTGGTCGCTGTAATTTTTCACACAAAGACATCCCTTCCTAAGGGGATGTCAATGTAAGAGATTCACAGTCCTTATTCTGTGCAAAAATGACATTTAAAGTTCAGCTGAAGATAATATTAGGCTTCAGCAGTCTGAGTTAAACACATCAAGTTAGTAGTGAGAAATTGTTTCCACAGACTGTTTCCTTACTGAGCTGCAGCAGAGGGATAGTAACAAAGAGAGTGAATCAGGTACTATTTAGACTAAAAGGGATATTGGTTGCTTCAGTCAGTATCTTCCAATTTTACAATGTACATATGGGCATGTAAGTGTTGTTTTAAGAAACACTATCTTTTCAGCTATGAGCACAAACACTCCCAACGGTCCACAATGACAAGTCAAATCAAAGTGCTGAATCACTTTGCCTCCACCCTGACAGACAAAGGTCCCCTGTGCTTCATGCCTCAACAGGCAAGCATTTAAAAACACAACTACAGACCTCTCCATACATTAGGCTACACAGGAATGCAAATATATTCAATTCACACATTTAATGCTCTAAATATAATTCAGTACTTACTCAAAGACATCAATGCTGAGCAGTCTGGACCGGGTGATGATGCAGCCCTGGCCTGTGCTGTTTCCCCCAAGGATGAAGTATGCTGGAGCGAGCAGCTTGGTCTGAGCCAGGCGATTTTTGGCCTCCTCGTAGCTGATGACAACACAATGAGAGTCATTGTTTGGACAGAAAATCCTGTCTTCACTTTACTTTTTGAAATAGATTAGAGCAATTTTTCAGGATGTTAAAAATAAGGTACCCTGTGGCTGCAACCATTAGTCGATTAATCGATTGACAGAAAATAAACTATTTTAATAATCAAAATAATTCCTTTTAGGCACTTTTTAAGCAAATATGCCCCAAATTGGCTGCTTTTTTTGCTGTAAACTGAATATATTTGGGTTTTGGACTGTTTGAACAAAATAAGACATTTAAATAAGTCACCTTCGACTCTAACGGCCATTTTCACTATTTTCTGACATTTTATAGACAATTAATCGAGAAAATAATATGCAGATTAATCAATATTGGAAATAACTGTTAGTTGCAGCCCTGGTTGAACATATTTTCTACCCCATTAAAACATTTGTAAAGCCTGTTTTAAATGATGTGAAACCTGTATTCAGTTTATGGCTTTCTTCTTCTTTTTATACTGGTGCACCAAATCATTTCACAGCACATTACTGCTACCAGACAGAAAACATCACCGCTGCACTTATGGCATTCATGTTTGTCCTTCTGCTGCTGGATCCCCAGATACAAAAAAAAAAAAAAAAAAAAAAAAAAAGTGACATTGCTCTACAGTACAAACAGTGGTCAAAAACTCTGCAGTGTACCTTTAAATATTAGAAGGAGTACCTGGTTGCGTTTTCTAGGACAGAGCGAGTGAGAAAGCTCATCCACATCCCATCTCTATGTCCCAGGATCCACTCCAGGATTCCTGCAGGGTGAGAGATCATGAAATATACATAGTCTATCTCTAACTGTACAAGCAGTGCTGAGCAAAACAGCCCATCACTCACCAATGTATCCTCCATCGAGGCTGAAGCGTTCATTCATAGTCAGAGTGAATGTGTGCTGAGGGGGAAACAAGGAAACTTTGGTTAATCTTTCTTACATCAAAGACTCTGGAAGAAGTATACAAAATAACACCCCGCCTGTCACTGATGTTAAATAATCTTATTAATATGCTGATGGAGTCTTCACTTGTGATACTAAATTACTTACAGGCTTGATGCCAGTCAGCATGCCAACATATCCAGCAAAGTTTGTAGACTTGAAGACTGTCTGGTTATTTCTCTTGAAGTCGATGTTGACCACCAGAGGCTTCAGCTTCTCACTAATGATCCATGACTTGTTTTTGGCATCCCAGCTGCGAAAAGGGACAAGTCCGTCTCATGAGGTGTTATTTTACCAGATCTGAGCCAAGACCCTCAAACTTAAAAATAAAAGTGACGTTCTTACCCCATAAATAGTCCAAAATCCAGATTTCTACCATGAATGAGGTTACCTGCAAAGCCCAAAAGCATTTCAGTACTCACTTTTTTTTTTTTTTTTTTAATCAATTCACTGTTTCTGGACCAGACTACAGCATGTCTACCCACCTTTAGTGTCTTCTGCAACAACCGAGGTGCACACAGTGAAAACCTCATAGAAGATGTTGAACAAGACGACTTCACCTAGATTACAAAAATATGAAAAGACAGAAATAAGAACACAGGTCAGAGGTCAATGGGCTACTTTTACAAACAGGTGTGGCTGGACATCCTGTAACACTACAGTTAGATTTACTATATTTGTGTGTGTGTACGTGTGATGTTTGATTATGTATCTTAAGGGGGGCATTGTAAATGTCGTTTTATATATATATTTTTTTTTTTACTGAATCCCTTATCCTGTATGAGGGTCCAAGAGTGACACAGAAAATAAACAAATTACCATAATTTATTAATTAAAAAATAATAAATAAATACATTTGCAATAAATAAATAATAATATATTTTCTGTATTTCTTCGTTTCCTTTTTTCCCCACATTTCATTTATACATTTCTTTTTATAGTCATTTATTTATTTCCCATGTCACTTCTGGGCTCCCAAAATTCTGCATCTTGCCTAAATATAGGTTGGGACGTGCACACAACTACCTACAATCCTCTGTTTTCACAAATGATCGCAGATCGGAGTGGTTACAACATTTGTGTTTTCTTACCAAGAGGAACGCCTGAAACAGCTGCAATTCCTTTGATTTCATCACTGAACGGGTACGGGAGTGTGTCCACCATCAAAGGCTGCAGAGCAACATTAACAAACACACTGCCGTCATAAAACCTTTCATGGAAATTATTTTAAGTTAGTTAATTTAAGGAAAGTGGAGCTGAGTGAGAGAAATGACACTCACCAGTGTAATGTCAACCATCTCTATCAGCTTCCCACTGGGCACAAAAGCATTAGCCAAGTCTTTGATGGCCTGGATCATGTTGACCAGCTTTAAAGAAAAGAGTTAATGAGTAAAAACAGATATTTTTGTGAGATTTGGATAATTAGCTAGAAAAAACAAAAAAAACAAACACTTGACAACGTTCTTACGTCTGTTTTTTTGTCAGTAATCAGAGCCGACCATCTCTTGCTGGGCGGTAAGTCAAGATCCACCGTGTACCAACGGACAGGTCCTTTGAACCTGATAAGAGAAGTAAAGTTGTAAAACTACTGAAGCATAATAATGCAATTCAGGTTATTGGTTCATCTTTTTTTCCATTCTTCCAACTCTTTTCCTGGTACTTAATTTGCCGATTTCACATTACAGAACCTAATGCCACAAACGCAGCTATTTATTCTACAGAGGATGTGCAAAACAAAACAAACCGATTCAACAGAATGTCATCAATCAGTGTCTGATGTACGTTTTCTTTTCAACATTGTGCTGCTGCAGCACATGTTGCGGGCTGATTTCTAAAATAAATAATGTGAACGAATTCACTGGTTCCAGCCTCTTAAATGTGATTATTATTATTATATTTTTTTTAGTCCTCTGTGATCGTTAACTGAATATCTTTGGGTTGTGGATTATTTGTTGGGACAAAAGAAGACAAAAGATTTGAGGTTACATCTTGGGCTTTGGGAAACGGTAATGGACATTTTTCAACATTTTCTGACTTTTAATGGACCAAATGACTAATCGATTAATTGGGAAAATAATCGATAATGAAAACAATCGCTCGTTGCAGCCCTACAACACAGAAAAAATAAATAAAGCTACAATGTCCACTTACAAAAGTTTATTTCCAAACAAACGTAGCAGACAGGCTATAAACTGCAACATGAGACTTTAGATTTACGAGGAGCAAGTGAAGTAAATGACAGGCGTTACAAAACACCTGGTTTACTAAACAACGAGTTTCTGTAGCTGTTTGTTGTAACAATGTTTATTTCTCTGACAGTAACACCACTTATAGATTAATGTTACTTACGTGGGACCGTTTGGGGGATACATGTCTGTCCGGCATTCTTCTGTATACTGTAAATAAACGTGTAATTAATGCAGTAAATCAAATTTAAGTGACTTCAGAGTAGAAACAACCATACAGCTCAAGCTCTTTGTCAACATTACGTGTTTAACAGCACAATGACCGAGCAGAAATGACGCTTACCGGAGGAATAAACTGTGTCGATGTGACGGAAAATAACACCGCTAAAATGAGAAAAACAAAGTGACCCATTTTCGCAGGAGATCAACCAAAATGTTCTCCGTCCAGTGTCGACTTACTACATGAAGTTTACTGCGGAAGCTGCTACTGTTTACCTCGTGACAGTGAGCTGACTTTATGCAGCAGAGGGGGGAACAGGAAGCTCTCACAAGGACAAAAACACGCCTTTTGTACATAAAAAAGAGAAATAAATCACGTGTTTTCAATGTAATTAAGACACGCTCGAATCAGCTTCTTCTGCTTGTGACAAAGACGAGAGTAATAATATAAAATAACGATCGAAGTGATACAAAACACCCCTGTAAAACAGCCGGGACAAACCAGTGGTAGTTTCCATAGGGAAGTGAGAATAAACGACAAGCGCTCATATGGTTGATTGAATAATTTCGCCCCTGACACCTGCTACATCTATTTTTAAAAAGTGTAAATATAAGCCTATTTATTGCTACACCGTTTGGCTTTATTGAGGAACTTTACATATGGTTTAATAATCTATTCAATACTCTATTTTATAAGGATTTTACACTCAAAAGATGCGAAGTCACAGCACTCTAATACATGGTGTGAATTAAATTTTTTTTTTTGTATTTTAAAAAAGGGTATACTGTACATAATGGAAACTGTAGTAGACTAATCACATAAAAATGAAATTCTCTGGTTGCAGTGTCTCACATTATGCTCTTCTTGGTTTTATTTCTAAAATAAGCAGCAGCCAACAGAACAGATAAAGTTATAATGCCCTAATCACATAAAAGCTGGAACAATTAGTTGATTAATCGATTAGTTGATCGACACAAAATGAATCAGCAACTCTCCTTTTTTAGAGGACTGTTGGTCAGACAAAACAAGACATTCAAAGATGTCACCTTGGGCTCTAAGAAATTATAACTGGCGTTTTTCACTATTTTCTGACGTTTTATAGATAATTATTTGATTAATTAAGAAAATAATCACTTATCTAGATTAATCAATAATGAAAATCGTTAGTTGCAGTCCTAAAAACATAAATCATTGATTCAGTGTGGCCAGCCAGAACTAGATAATGTCTGGCACACTTGCTAGAAAAAAATGACAAATAATCTCTTTCTTTCATCTTTGGGCCCTTAATTCCAGTCGGAGGTCTTAATGCTACAGAATACAACGATATCTGATATTTAGGACAATAATGTGCTTTCAACTATAATGGCAAGAGTGTGTGGAAAACCTTTTCCTGTTTTAACATGACAATGCCTCCATGCACAAAGCAAGTTCCATTAAGAAATGCCTTGAAAAACCTGCCTGCAACCTCATCCAACACCTTGGTGGATGAAGCGGAACACCAACTGTGAGACAGACCTCATCACCAAACATCAGCGGCCGACCTTACAAATGCTTTTGTAGCTGAATGCGAGCAAATCACGTTCAGGTCAGGTTTCCAACATCTTGTAGAAAAGCCTTCCCAAATGAGTGAAGGCTGTTAGAGCAGTTTGCTGTGTCCACATAGTTTTTACCATGAAGTGTACGATGAGGGATGGAGGAAGGAACGGAGGGTAAAAATCAGACGGTTTTAATCAAATACTTTCACACTGATGTAGGTCACAGTTTAAATAAATTCTTAATAAATCTTAGTTAAAGGATGGTTTTGGTGGTTGTTTTCTTTATGAGTATTACCTACTCAGATATAGTTTATATAACATTTTACTGTAAGAGTAATTTCCAAACATAGGACATGCTATAACCCAAAACAGTTTAACAGTTGCCCCACAGCAGAGTGAAATGATGTGAATTATTTACACTCACACCGAATTCTATAAATGTCCCCACAAAGATGGAAATAAACCAACCGAACTGATTTGACCATGTCATGTTTATTCAAAATATAAAAACAAACTAAAAAGTACATTAAACATCAGATCAAATGGACAAATCAATAGAACCAAGACATTTACAAAGACATGGCAGTCATCTACAAAAGATCTGGATCTTCACTTGCAGTACCTGTCTGCTTTCATTTTGCTCCTCCTGTAATGAAGAGAGATTGACAACATGTTACATTCAGTGTTAATTCAGTGCACAGGCACTTTGTTTATTTTCCTTTTTTTAAAAATCTGTCCTTTAACGTCAAATGTCTTTGTTGATCTTGTTTACTTGTTTGTTTCAAACTACTGGTCTTCTGCTGCCGTGTAAATCTTTTTTATTTTATTTATATTTTAAAATCACTTTTATAGTCAACATTAGTGGATATGCAGCTCTGTTTACTGCTTCTGTTGAAAAATCTAATTTTAAAATGTATTTGTATTTAAATGTCATTCAACATTCAACTACAGTATCAGTCAAAAGTTTGGACACACCTTCCAAACGTTTGACTGGTACTGTGCACTTTATTTGCACCTTTTAGTTGTAGTTTTAACATTTTAAATATATTTTCTTTCTAAAATCACTGTAATATTTTCTGACAGTATGTAATGTTCGGTTTTTGCTTTAGATCAATATTAAATCCATATACAAGCCTTTAGATGGGAAAAGACAGATATATACTGACAGATATATACTCATTTCTTTCTGCATATAACAACTTTAACTTTTAATGATTTTCATGTCTGTCATATCTTCACTGTGGAAGTCAATGAAAACATTGCACACTGCTTTAACATGTTCTTGGCCTTAATTTTCCCCGTGTGTGAACGAGTGTATTTCACAACCCTTTTGAAATGTATTAACAGAAGCTGATGCATTTGAAAGCATATTCAAAGCCCTGTACTATGATGAAGTCCCAGTGGTAGAAAGCTTTTTGACTTCACAGGCAAATTAACTAAAATTCAGGTGAATATGTACATTTTATAACATTCAGCTACGTCCTTTGAGTAAAAATAACACCTGGAGTAGTGCGATTATAAAATATATATACAGAATATGAGCCTATTTTCATACCTGTCAAGCAAAGCTTCATGAAACTTTCCATCTGTTCTGGCTTTCTTTAGCATGGAAGGGTCGTCCTCATTAACCCTGAGCCTCCGATCCTGGAAACTCTGAAACTTCTTCCTGTAATTCACACAAAAACATTATTAAGACTATTACAAAAGACACACACACACAAAAAAAAAAAAACACACACATCAACAGACTGACCCTCAGAATTAGTCATTTTCACAGCGTATCCTCTTTTGAGAGCTGACACTGAGGCTCTAAGGAGCTAAATCCTTATTAAATCCAGATAATGAGCCCATGTATTAACTATAGCAGAGTATTTAAATGTTGTCAGTGAACTCAGCCAAGTTAGGAAGTTTCACTTGGGATAACAGTGGAATTTGCTAATTGAGGCAGAACATCTTTTTTAGATGCACCTAAATAAGCTCCGCCAGAAATGTATGAAGGTACCACTGCACTGTGGGGACTTGACCTATCCTCTCAAATGCATATTTCCTCTCGTAAATGTGCCCGGAACAGCTGAAAATAATCTGTTATTTCAGTGTAAAAAGCGCAAAAAACAAAACATCTTGTCAGAAACTACTGATATTTCGTGTCTCTTTTCTCAGGCCGTGTTTTATGATTCCCAGGCTACCCTCCCACCTCAGAGGCATTTGAGACGCTAAGCACTACATCAAGACACAAGCTCAAGGGCAGCCATTATCAGCATGTCAACATGATGAGTCCATTTCCCCAGCATTCATCTACAACAAATAATAGAGTGGAAACACAAGCCAAAGCACGCCATGCAAAAAAAAAACAAAAACAGCTTCAGACATATTGCCTGGAACTTAATAGACCACAGACGGGCTGTATAAAATGTCAGACGCCAAAGTGTGGTGTTGCTCACTTTCCTATCCCATCCAAACAGCAGACAATCAACTATGTCTACGTGAGATTGATGAGGTGGTCACTAAAAGGCCTGATCTCACATCCGGGGATGTGATTTTGCTGTCAAAATCTTGCCGGTGCACACTGACAGGATACAAGGATAATTGGAAGGAAATCACTGTCTGCAAAGATCAGTACACAAAGCTTTTACCTCCGTCAATAAGTGCTTTAGCAGTAATTTCAGAGGAGGATGCGCGGTGTACTGCTCAGACTGTAAAACTGATATAAAACACATTGTTAAAGTATCATTATTGCTACAATGTGACAAAAACTTTAAGACACAATCCACTAAAGAACTTTCAAAGTCTGAAACAAGAGAATCAAGAAAGCCAAGAGATGCAATAAGTACTATGCTGACGCTAAATAACAGTTTTTTTTACATATGTGAAAAAGCTTTTTAGTGTAAATAATGCGCATAGACACAAATACCAAAAGAAACAACATCTAAATCACTAGATGGATTTTTTTGAGGCAATAATGTAAATATATTATCAGAGATCAGAGTGAACAAATCACAGAAAATGCGTATAGAGTGGCCAGAAAAACAGAAACCTCTTAACAAACCAATCCAGTACAACAGTCCTAGAATAAAAAAACATGCTTGTGAACCTACTGACACCGTGTCAGTGAGGAGTTGTTTACACTCAAAGGTTCACAAACCTTTTTAGGCTTGTGACCCTTAAAAGCAAAGCAAAGTCTACTTGCGACCATAACTGGTAATAACCTGTATGTCGGCTTGGACCTAAATGATTCGCATAAGACTGACAAGGTTAAATTACCCAGTAAGGAAAAGAGCAAAGATTTGAGGAACGCCTGAAAAAACAAAAATGCTGCAATTTTGTGTAGTAGCAATCATTTTTTATCCTGTTTTCCTGTCCTGTTATCTGTCATCTTGCAACCCCTTAGATTTACCTTGTAGCCCCTTGTGGGGGGCCCTGACTCCCAGGTTTGGAACCACTGCTATAAGGTGTTTCTAATATTTTGTCCACATCATTTACACATTATAGTTATACAAAGACAGTATTTATTATGGGACTTGTACTTTATGGACACATGATGTACAGAAGTCTTCTATTTTCCTGGTCACTCTGTCTGTTAAATACAAAGTTGCAGCCAGCAGCCTGTTAGCTTAGCTTAGCTTAGCACTAATGGCTGATTAATGGTGGGTCGCTTGTCACTTTTGATAAGTGTTGCTCGACAGAAATTAAAGTGTCGCGCAACATTTTCAATTTATGCTTCAGCAAAAGATTTCAGTTGTCTCCATGGTAACCTGACGCTATCCTCCAGCCGGCTTGTTTAGTTACATTATATCATCCTGACCGGGACTAATTAAACAAGGACGTTACAAGTTATCTGAAGTTACAGACCAACATATCAATCAGGAAGTTCAGTGAAAACTACCATCTCCATGGCGACGTTAGTAACACTACCCAATCACATTGCGCAACAAAATATGATGGTGTCTGTGACATAACAAAATTCTCCAGGTGTGTGACATGAAAGGAAAGAAATCAGAGAGAAACTGCTAGCCTAGCTCTGTCCAATGGTTTAAAAAAAAATCTGCCTACTAGCACATCTAAAACTCACTAATTAACATGTTATGTCTCATTTGTTCAATCTGTACAAAACCAGTGTGGTGTAAAAACAGCAATTCACTATTTTAAGGGGAGCGGTACCTTCCTGGAGTCTCTGCTGGTTGCCTGGCAACTGCATAGAGCCAAGATATTGTCTGGTACACAACCCCTCGTAAAACGTTACACTTAAACAAACGAGATATAACGTATTAATTAGAGCGCTTTAGAGGGGCTGGTAGAGCCAGGTTAGCTGTTTCCCGCTTTTCCAGTCTTTATATGCTAAGATAACTTAACATGTAACATACAGAATGAGAATGTTATCAATCCTCTCATCTAACTTTCTAAATGGAGAGCAAATATGCGGATTTCCCAAAACTACCCTTTTAACATGCATGAAAACTAACTTATAACAGCAGCCACCTGCTCACAGTGCTCTAACTTGTGGGTACATGAGCAAAATAACTTCTGACTGGCTATAAAATTGCACATCAAATCCAGCACAAAGCAGCGAACTGAACCTAGCAGAGAATAGCAGACAGTTAATATGAAAATTATATGCAGAGAGAATCCAACACAGGTTTCCTTCATTTGTTTTTGATGTATTAAGTCGGCAGTATACGTTACAAAATGGAAATTACGTACACATAATTGACCTCACAGGACTTCACATTGCCCCGGTCTTCATCTGCAATGTCATCTTTACGCTTGACCTCTCGTTCCGCACACGATCTGATCTGTTCGTCATTCAGGGGGGGAAAAAAAAACAGAGTGAGAAGTTCTGGATTAAACATCAATACCTTGAACCCCCCTGAAGTGAGGTCACAAACATTTCCCTCCCTTCCATCTCAATAGTCAGGTCCCCACAGAGATTGCATGCTTAAAATGAAAGGATTAACATCCAACCTTGTGGAAGAACACAATTTACACATCACCTTCACCATCTCGCCATCCCCTGCTGTCTTGCTCTTGGCCTCGATGTCCCCACTGTCACTGTAGGAGATGAAACAGCTATTTGCTGCCAGGAGAGCCATTTTGCCCTGAGGCAGAACAGAAAGAAAACAGATGAGGAGGCAGTAGATTAGATAGAATTGCAGTGGGACTGGCTGTTGTGAAAGGTTGTCTGATATTTCATGTAAAAGAGTCTCAAGGTTGTGCCAGGCAGGTTGTTTATAGGTTCAACAAAGCATTAAAGCGAGTAGTGTGCTGCTGTGATAAGGTAGATGCGTTCTGCATAATTAATGAGCTGTTCATGACTACAGCTAAATGTTATCTCTCATGGGCTAAATACCAATCAGCCATTAAGGCAAACCATGAAGGGCAGCGGTAAAAAAGTGTTTTTTTACATGATGTGCCACCATTGTAAATTATATATTTATTTATGTCAAAAAATGTCCAGCCATCAATTTTGACACACTAAAGATCTTCACTGTACTGTAGTGCTGTGGTGGTGTCATTCATACTAACAGTTTTCTGTCAGCACCTTGTGCAAAACAAATTTAACCAGAGGATTTCGTTGGTTAAAAATCAGAGCAACATTAAACAAAGTTAAAAGTACAAAGAAAGTAGAAAGTTGCAAATATGGCCCTACACAGGCTTAAATTTGGACAAAAATGTACCATGATTAAGAGGAGAAAACTTTAGAATATCCACTCACATCCTGAAAAACAGGCTCCCATTGTTCCCTGGAGCCAATGGCGTCAGACCGCCCCACCACCAAACCGTCCGAGTTGATACCAATGTACTTGCCATATCCGGACTTCAAGGCTATCCTGCAACAGCAAAATGATCAAATCAAAGTCTACATTATCGTTAGAATTACATGACAGCATCAGTTTGCATCGCTGTTGTTCAAAGTGACTTACATTTTTTCCCCCACGCATACACAACCATGAGCAGTTTGCGCTACCACCCTAAACTAGCAATGACAAAAAAAAAAAAAAATGCCATAACTAAAAAGCTAGTTTAATGTTCAGCACATAATGTTTTGCTTTCCTTCTCTCATGTCTTTCTTAATGACAGTAAAATGTTTGACACAGTTATATCAGTATGAATCTGAGATCTGCAACTGAAACCTTCACATAAGACATTTTCTTCCTCAAGGAAGGATTGCCCATAGAAAGGCAAATTGCTATAATCAGTCCCTTCATGTAATATGCAGACTGGGGGTATTAAACCTGTGAAGGATGATCTGTGGAAGCAAATACAGGGTGCAGTTTGTCTTTGTATACTCACCTTGTGTCTGAGAGCTTGATGGCAGTAAACTGCTCTGGAGGGTCTGGTCCTTCATCATCTGAAACATACAGAGTTAAACAAGGTTCAAATTATGTTCATGTTGCTTATATTGACTTGATAAATGACTATACAGTATTATTTTATTTCTTTAATTTGACATTGTTTTCAAGTGAGGCTCATTTAAAACAAAATGTTGCAGCTGGTCAACAGCCAAGTTAAAATATTCAATGATACAAGATCTTTGACCCATAACCAAATTCTGGAAACAGAACAAAAGCTTTTGCTTTTGCAGAAAGAATTGTTTAGTATTTAATAAGTAACAATCATGTTTCTTTATTAAAATGTGCATAATTTTCTTTCATGCCAACTTTGTCTGTGAGTCCTGCCTCGTGTGTTACTTATGCATTCTTGTAATTAATAATGGAGACCCTTTGGCTATGCAGTGCTGGGCTGATGTGGGTCCAGCTCACCAGCACTGGGACGTTTGGAATAAGATATGGAAAGAGCTGTTGTGTTGCATTTAAATGTTTTATTTCATGCTGGGGTCTCCTGGGCTCCTCGTGATTTCATACAACTGTGACTTCCCAGTGTTTGGGCCACTTCCTGACCTTTACAATAAATCAAAGCTTTGTGCAATTTGTAGTGCGTCATACAGACATCTGGTCAAGGAAGAGCAGAGCTTACTAGACGTTAACGAGGAAAGCATTAATAAAGCAGAGGAAAATGTGACGTTAGGTGCTTTTTTCAAAAGGCTGATTATATTTGGAATATGTCAGACTGTAACCCCTCTCAGTTGGCTAAGAGAACATCAACATATTCACTCTGACCTGCAGGTGAATTTGCAGCTTTCTAAAAGGCTGTGTCATCCACAGTGTGGTGCCTGCGCAGAAAATCCAGTAAAGAGAAGAAAATCTCTAATCTTTCTTTCTATACTGCAAGCTCACGTCCTCTTTCATCTCCTAGAAATGAGCCTATGTGCATGCAGAGGATGAGGACCCACTAAGGGAATTGGGATGTTTCAATCTCCCAGCTATTTTCATTGCTTCTTACAAAACGTGGGCTGAATTCATTGCTAGAAGTGCCTCTTTCCAGGCAGACTCTTTCAATGAGCACCACTCCCTCACAACTGCCCGAAGGCAGGAGTGAGTGGAAACACGGAGTTATCGCTCGGTCTTCCCCCTCAACTCAACTCCTGTTCAGCCTTTTTCGGTCTGGTGTCTGGATTACTACTTAAATACTTGCTGCTTTGTGGGCTGAAGGCAAACCCGCCCCCTTCACCACCACCACCACCCCCCCCCCCCCCCCCCCAACGCCTGGAGCGTACAGTAAACGCAACGTCAAAATTGAGTTTTCAAGTATGTAGAACAGTGAGATAAGTGAACTGTTGTAAAATTTGCATCTCAATTTGAAATGAAGAGAAGTGGAAAATGAAATACAGAACAGCTTACATCTTACATGGTGTTATTTTTGAATTATAATCCTGCTTTGTAATTTCTGCAAGGCAACTTTATTCTTCTGTGCTACGTATATATTTGTCATGTGAAAAAAAAAACTTTTTACTGTGCTGCTGGCGGAGCTCTTAAATCACTACAACTACATTAAGGAGCTGATTCCTCCAAAATGATTCGGTCAAATTCTGAAGTGACTTTAGTGCATATTCTCACCTTTGTGTGGCGCACCAAGTGTGAAGAGACCAGTATCCAGGGCATGGATGTACGAGTTGTTCTGCATCTCTATGGCAACTGTTCCAGTCATTTCCCCAAAGCTACTGACAGACCACCAACCACCTGGTGAGGAGAAAAATCCATGTTAAAAGGTGTAGCATCGCTGTGTGCTTTTTATCCAGCAACATTAAAAAGGTACAGTGTAGCTTCAGGCTGGGAACATTTTTTGGAGTAAACTGTAGATATAAAACATGTGCTAGGAAATTAGATAATATTAAATTATCCCGACCAACAGTCCACAACCCAAAGATATTCAGTTTACTATCACTGGAGACTAAAGAAACCAGAAAATATTAAGATAAGACTTTATTGTCCCAGAGGGACATTTGCTTTGGACATTTTTTCTTAAAAAATGACTCAAAATGATTAACCGCTTATCAAAATATTTGGCGTTTAATTTTCTGTTGATTAAATAACTGTTTAATCAACTAATTGTTTCAGCTATAGAACTGCCAATTCTCTATCGAAAATTAAATCTCTTCAATTATGAATGTAAATATACCTCAACTTTTTATGGTCAGAAAAAAAAAAATCACATTGGGCCTTAAATGTTAATACGGGCTGATTTTTACATGCAAGTATTCCAATGAGTGAAATTAACTCCATCAAACCACTAAGACTAATATGTTCCCATTATTTTAGCAGCACAGAACATACTGCTAAATGGACAAACTAATATGATCTAAAATTTCTTAAGTTGGCTTCTAATGTGGAAATACAGTAGATATACATACCAACAATATCAGGTTTTTCTTCATCATCTGCTGCCTTTCTCTTCCTATCTTTATGTTTCTTCTTTTTCCTGTAAAAACATCAGAATAAATAAAATATATATATGAATTTGTAATTTGCTTGCTCCTACACAGGTAGGCCATGCAAACATAACCAAACATTAAGACTCAGACTGGCAAGTTAATTTCTGGAAATACAAAATTAGATTTCTTTGACAGCGTGAACAATGTTTTTAGTTTAGTTAGTTTAGTTATTTACAAACCCATAAATATGACACACAGAAAAAAGAATATACAAAAACAAAGGTTTGGTATCTTTGTCTGAGTGGCTCATTATTATCTTCATCTTAATCAACAGTAACCTAGAAAGATTCCACATATATTTTTTCATTTGACAATAATAGAGCTTTCAGTAATCTTGTGCAATTTCTGCACCCTAGAAGTTGTGTTTTCTTGGCAGTTTTTGTCAGTTTCTTGGATGATCTGGTTGATCCTGTCAAAAAACAGATTACATATACAGTTTCTACATATACAGTACCAGTCACAAGTTTGGACACACCAACCCCTTCTTTATTTTTTTCTTCTTACTATTTTCTACATGGTAGAACAATACTGAAGGAATTATGTTAGAGAAAGAAGAGCAAGAGTGCAAAGCTCTCATCAAAGAAAAAGGTGACTACTTTTAGGAATCTAAAATATTAAGAAAACTTTTTTGTTTACTACATGATTCCATATGTATTATCTTATAGTTTTCATGTCTTCAGTATAGTATGATGTAGAAAAAAGTAAAAACATAGAAAAACCCTTGACTGAGTAGGTGTGTCCACACTTTTGACTGGTACTGTACATTATGTTAATTAAAAGTTTGCCATGGCTGGACGCTGAATCATATGCTGTCGATCCCATGTTGAGACAGCAGATTTTGGGAAAAGTTTTTGCTTTAAAGATGGAGATTGTTTTCATAATATATATAAAGTATATAAATGTTAGAGCTGCAACTAATGGTTATTTTCATTATTAATTAATCTGCCAATTATTTCCTTCATTAATTGATGAATCTCTTTCTCCAAAAAATGTCAGATATTAGTGAAAAATGCCGAGCAACAGTCCAAAACACAAAGATATTCAGTTTACAATGATATAAAAAAGAAAAAAGAAGGAAATCCTGACATTAGAGAAGCTGAAACTAGCAAGTGTATGGGATTTTAGCATGAAAAATTAGTAAAGCAATTATTCGATAATCAAAATAGTTGCAGATAAATTTTCTGTTGATTGACCAATCTATTAATCGACTAATCAATGCAGCCCTAATAAATATGTTATAAATAGATGTGAATGTGCTGGAATTTAGCTTTTAGAAATGCTAAAAATAGTAACTGTTATGCTTGTTTTCTCCATTTAACATTAACATTATGAGCTGAATAAAATGTATTTTTCTGTTGTCCAAGCATAGTAAGCATTTCTAACACATCACTTTGGCCTCTATCATGTTGTAATGGATATCTGACATTATTGTTTACACTTGATCGGGTCAGATAACTTATTTTATCTAACGTGTGTGCTAACGTTACTGCTAAAACTACTTTTAGTAGTAAAAACTTATTAACTAACAAAGGAAGGGGACATCGTATTAATCATACACAGCCGATGGTACAGGAAGGTTTGCAAAAATCTCGATAGATAGATTAATTAAAAATAGACGCTTTGCATGGTACACTGTCGTTGTTGCAAACGTTTCACTGAACGCTAACATTTGTAGCCTCAGCTAGCTTTAGCACAGGTTACAGAAACACAGTCAGAAAACAGTGAATAATACCGCGGATGACAGCGATTAGTCCTACTACGTAAGAGACAGACTTACCCTTTGTTTAGACCTTTCAAAACCAGCTTGGATGATTTAACGCGAGAATATTCGGCCATTTCTTTACCTAAGCACCTAGCACGGCTACTGAGTGAACTCAAGTTGTGTTTCCCAGTGAAAACAAGTACGGCGGCCGCAGAGGCACATTCAAAGTCCGATACGAACTCTTCAGGAACTATACTGAACTTATTGTTTTCCAGGAAGAGTTAATATCCAAAAAACAAAATTAGATCTTTCTAGTGTGTGTCTTGCTGCCAGTTTTGGAAAGCAGATATTTTTACCTAAAACTGCATTACCTGTTTTTCTTGTCACTATGGGGGCAGCTAGTTTTAGCTATAAACACTCATTATAAAAACTTATATTATCACCATATAACTTTGATATATGGTGTTAGCATGGTGTTTACACATCGAGCAGACATTAGTATTCATTTTTCGAATCCTCTTGATGAATTTAAGTCCAATATTCACTCCTTTTATGTAACTCTGTTAACTCCTGAGGGAAATATCTGGCTGATGAGAGCTATGAGAGTGAACCAAAACAATAAAGTTGCAGGTGTGCAACCAAAACAAAGAGCTGAAAGATGCTAAAAAGCTCCATAGTGCTGAGGGAAGAGCCAGGTGATAATTCTCTGTGGGTTCGTCACTATGAAGCCTGTAATATTTCCTTTCACAATGTGCAACATTAATTGTGTATTTACAGGGTATAAAAGTGATGGTATTAAAGTATAACGTAACATTTTTAAAAAAATTATATCAGCTGATTTATCATTATCAAATTGTTTAAACTCTCAAATATCAATATTGGTATCAGCCTCAAAAATCCTGTATATGTTGGGCTATACTGCTTATAAATGCTAAATAGTAAAGTTTTACCCAGATGGCCTTTAATTGTAAGGTTTTTTCTAATATTTTGTCCTCATTAACAGTCTATATGGAGTAGCAACAATAATAATATTGTTAATTTTAATGCAATTCAATTCAGCAAACCCACAAACTAGAGCCTCAAAAAGTACAAAAATTGAATAAAAACCTCACTGACATTAAATTACAAATCATATGTTTAACACGGGTTCTTTTTATATCAGGACTATTGCATTGTACTGGACTGCATTATAATGTAATTTTTTGATCACTCAGTATGTATGTACAGTAGAACACACATTTAAAAAACTAACAGTGGTCCTTCTCAGTCCATGTGACTTACTAGTATCCCCAGCACACAATATACAGTATAATTCACGTCATTTAATTTCCCATAGGTACTACAGTTTGTGTTCTTGAGTTATTGTCATGTATATAAATTACTTCTTGAACAGAGTTTTGTTGGGATATCTCTATATGTATGGTGCCGTATTGCTGCCACCATGACAAAACCATGTTTGCTCAGTTTCTTGTTTTAACACAATCCTTTTCATGTTATTACAGGAGCCATGTCATGTTAGATTCTAAAATATTCTAACAAGAAACTTTTCTTTTAATAACAACATACCACTTTATCTTGTTATATTTCAAAATAGATTTCCTTAAAACAAACTTTTGTCGTTATAACATGATAAGTTGTTAACAAGAAACTTCCATATGTTAGAAAAAGAAAAGAAGACAAAGTGTCCAAAGAGATTATATTGTAGCCTCCATTGGCTAGAAAAAGTGAGAATTACTGGTTTATATGGTTTAAGTATCTTTTATTTTATGCTTAGGATGGCGAAGTATCATCTCATTGAAATAATCTGGTATCTAGTAATGATGAGAAAATATATCAGAATAACACAAAAATCTATTGTTATAACATGAAAAGTAATTTGTATAACAAGAATTGTCAGACCTTGGACAAAGGTGGTACAGCTCAGACTGTCATGCCCATAATATTTTCCCACAGCTCTTTATGATTTGTCCTTTTCACTCTATATTTCAGATTCAATCATGGCAGATCCTAAATGACTGACATTTTGTCATTTCCTCCTATATACCAGGATCAAGGTCAAGGTCTAAAAGAGTGGCAATTGTCACTTCTTGGTAGCCCCCCCAACACACACACACACACACACACACACACACACACACACACACACACACACACACACACACAAATGTTAAATGTTCCTTGAGTCAAACCCTGGAGACCCTTCTCTCAAAGGCAAAAGTAGTCACACCAATCAGCTGGTAAGGTAGGCAGGTGGAGCGCGACCTCAAGGATGGCGTCCTCGAATAACTGTTTATGCTAATGTCACCTCATTTAACATAAATGGCCCAATCAGGAGGCTATGACAGGAGGTAATAAATCATTTGTGGACACTGTCAAGAAGCAAAATAAATTAGACAGAGGTACGTGTTATCTGCCCGCTGCAGTAAAACCAAAGTGGTAAGAACTCTATCATCCAACGGAGAAAAAAGTGGTAAAAACTGATGAATGCTGCCCAAACACTTTGGAACCAGCCAGCCGCACCATGTCTTAGCTGATACTGGAACTACTAGAATACCTCAGAGAGAGAGTCCCGGTGTTGCTGTGCTTGAGGAAAAGTTTGGTTCAGAGAGTGGAAGATTAATCTAGTCAGAATAAAAGTCCTGTAAGCTTTAAGGAAGTTAGGCAGTCAGGTTTCTGAAGTCATGAATCAACATTTTACCCTGAAGTGAATCCCAGTCGTACTCGCTCTGTCATTTGTCAAATTCAATGATACTCTGACAGCAATCCCTGTTGTTGACAGGATTAAACAGTCATAACTTGTACTGAAAAAGCTGAGTGGTTAAGCCTATAAGAACCTAAAAAGAGCTGAAGGAAGACAGTGTCAGGCGAGGACAAGTAAATTGGTAAAGCACTGTGCCTGCTACTTCAAGCTCTCAGTATAAAAATAACAACAAAAATACACCCAATATTTCAGGCTTTTAATACAACAAAATGACATCTTAATGCTTCAAAATAGAAGAAGCAACAAAGCTGATATTCAAAGAGCTTATTGTTTAGGTATTCAAAATTAAAGCACCAATGGAAATGACATCCTAAAACAAATTCCAACCAAAGTGACATCTTGGAAAATGTTCTTACAAGTAATGAAAAATAGCCCTCAATTACAGCTCCTGTCATCAGTGTATTTATTGCTTCACAAATACATCACAAAATGCGCTTTGCCATCACAAAGCCAAGCTTTGATGGAATGACTGCAAATGCTCCCCACAACGTTTAGGATGACAATCTTAGGCAAATAATCTAACAGTATGACACCTCTGACAGTTTAAGTGTTAGATCTGTCATCTGGTGAAGGATGAGTTAATTCAGGAACACTCCTATGTCCTTTGTGTCTTTCATGTCCTCGTTAAAGTGCCTTTTGTCTAACAAGTCGGCCTGCTCCATTAGCTGCCTTTCAACTGTGAAAAAGCACATTTATCATCCTTTATATATACTGTACAAAACGCACAACAGTGCTGACAAGGAATTAAGGCCTTCTTTGGGGTGAAATCTTCTTCTTCTTCTTGTTTGTTTTTGTCCCTAAATCAGCATCACAAATGATAAAAAAGTGCAGTTTGATCTTTTATTTGAAGTAGCTTATTTCTAGCCGCAAGATTAGCAATGTCTGTAAATCCATCACTTTGTCCAGAGTGAAATATCTCGACAAATATTGGATGGATGCAATTAAATTTTGTAAAGACATTCATGGTCCCCAGAGGACGACTCCCAATGAATTTGGTTGGATGGATTTCCATAGTAGAAGTAAAAACATGGGGGAGCTGGGGTGCATGTAACCAAAGAGTCCAAAGCACAAAAAAGGGGGTTCACACACCCAAATATTTGTTTATTTCATTTAAATTGTCCAATACAAGCACAGGGGAAAAAATGCACAGACATTTCAGCTATGCCTTCTTCACTGTGTAATAGTCCTCCAGTTTCCCAGTTTTTTCACTTACAATGAGTGTCAGTGAAGTTATATACCAAGCAGCTACCTGTAATCAGAGGCATCCTCAGATTTGCCTCACTGAAAACCTGACAAGACCCCTTAAATCCCATGTTTGTTAGGGATCCTTTACATTTGTTTTATCAAGACTGTGACTATGATATTTACTGAGCAGGACATTTTACAGTAAAACAAGAGCTTGTCAGGGCTTTCTGGAGGTCAAAATATATGAAGGAAATACTGTTTTTGAATTGTAATATTCTTGTTACTTATCACCCAACAGATTCTGATATCTACAATAAGCTAATATAGGCAGATATATATTAGCCAGGCTGATTTATCGAGACTTAGGTGATCCCATGACTTTTTTCAATTATCAAGTGAAACGTAGCTCATCATCTGCTATAAGGAACACTGCTAAATTTGGTACAGATGTTGCTGGTTCCCAGATGACTTCCCTGACTTCCCATCTAGCACCACTGTCAGGCCAAAAAATATGTCCAATTCTTTGATGTATGACCAAATATCTGCATAACTAACCATTCACATCAGTCTCAGCTGCACTTTTGTGTTTAGTGCTAATTAAGAATGACTACAAACATTTCCTGCTAAACTTCATTTTAGCATTTTCATTGTGAGCATGTTAGCATGCTGATGTTAGCTGAAAACACAGCTGTGTGAGTGCAGCTTCGCAGAGCCACACACACACACACACACACACACACACACACACACACACACACACACACAGACAACATGACAACATGCAAGGTGCTGACATAACCATCAAGAGCAACTTGGGGTGCAGCGTCTTGCTCAAGCACACTTCGACACATGGACCACTAACCCTGCGATTAGAGGACAACCCACTTCACCTCCCGAGTCACAGCCGCCCGCAAGGCTTTAGTCTTGTTATTACATGCAAATCATACAAAAAGCATTAATTAAGGTCACATTTTGGTGTCAGGTAGCTCATACTCACACATAAAGACACAGTAGGTGACTTTAATTGGCATCACTCACAAGGCACAACATTAACATGGCTCCTGCATGTTTTTATATTGCAGCTAACGAAGTCCTCCTCACACCTTTGCTAATTACTTCCCTCACAAACTTGTATCTCTCTGATCATTCCCCTCATGTGCCTCTTTCACCTGCCTTTCTATTTCCATTGTCCTCCAAAACAAAACAAAATTTAACTTATGAAGTTGCTTCTGTCACCTCACCCTCCACCTCACCCCTGTCACCCTCGCCCCCCCCCTGACCCCCTCCTGTCCGACATCTGTCACATGTAATCCTCCGGTGGGGATTTAGGTGATAGAAGGTTAAGTTGCTGACAGTGTGGAGCAGGTGTTTTTATGAGTGGCAGCGTGCTGTTACATTGCACTACGGCCGCACTTTGTCAATGTCACCGCTCCTTCACGACGTGTTTCCTCCGCTTTTCACGGCGTGTGTTTGTACAGACTGCCAAAGTTTATGATGTGGACGACATGTGAGAAAGCGATACAGATGAAGATGGATCAAGTAGCTCAGTGCCCCGGGGCTGCTTAGTTAAAAATGGCGTAATGATGTAATTTCCTGAGAGTGACACTGGAGAGGAGAGTGAGATGTTGGACAGGTGCAGAATTTAAATGTATGGCCTATTTAAGCCATTCAGTGTATGTAATGTGTAGGTATTTTCATTAATTTAACTTAAATGGGTGACAATATTTAGGCAAAACGTGGAATAAATCACAGCAGCACATAAAGGTCTATGTAAGAGCTTAATTAATGACAGTTATTTAATTTGATTTATCATCCCTCGATGGCAGTTTTTTAATATTATAATGAAGGTTTCTGCAATGTATTAAAGCTTCACTTGACTAAAATTACCTGTCACATGGTAATTATGTGATGGAATATTGCATCTCAGGTTGTGATTGAACACAGAGTGAAAAGTGGGGGTGTTTTTAAAAGAAATGTGTCTAACATGCACATTTGTTCTTGTTTTGTTAAATGACGGGTGACAAAACATTTATTAACAAAAGACACACAATTAAAAAGATTAACTTGAGAAGTGCAAGGAGAGCTATCGTCAGATGAATAGAGCACCTGCCGTATTACTTGACTTCATGGAGCTCTGGGTCTGGAAATTGACTACAGTCTACAGTAATTTAGAGGTCTTCTGGCAATTTCACAGGTTATGGAAGAGAGACGTTCAGTGAATGGATAAACACCTTGGACATTTCCTTTCAGCAAAAATTCAAAAATTCAAAATCAAAATCTCTCTTTACTACTGTAGCCTGACTAATTTAGCTTTAAAGGTCCCCTCCAGACATCTATAAAGATTTATAAAAATATTGGAACAACGCTGAGTGTCTGATGTGGTTTTTCCACAAAAAAAGTATAATTACCACTTTAAAACCCTTAAAATGGCATCTCCTCCTTCTCCCTCATTAAAAAAGTTCCAGAATCTATGAATATGAAAATATATTTCATTTTAGAGGTTTAACTGTTGGACAAAAGATGTCTCCTACTTTACTGTAAAGTCCATTCTCAGTGTTTGTGCACTGCAGGCTTCACGTTTCCACATCACACTGGTGTAAGTGGAATATTGGACCGGGATTGACTTCCAAACTAGTTGTGATGTCACAAATCAAGCTCATAGGTTCACCCCTTAAAATCAGATTTTCAGTGAGCTCAGAGAAACTTCCCACTTTCAGCAGATGACATGTGAAAACAGCCTTCCAGTGTCAAACTCTGCACATTCATCATTCTGCACAGTGAAGCTCAAACGTCAAACTGTAGGAACAAGAAGAAAAACATGTTTTTGAGCGGAGGGGGACTTTAAACATATACTGACTTCATGTGTGAACATGTGATGTGTGCACACGTCCTTGATATAAGTGTACTTGAAATATTGCTGAATACTAAATAATGCAAAGTGTGATCTGAGTGTAAAATTGAGTAAAATTACAAATATGCTCTCTGTGAATGAGAAATTGTATCATAAAGACTCCAAAAACATAAACCATCATGCTATCAGTGAGCTCTTTTAAACATATGTTACTCATTAAGGTTATAGAGGAAATAAAAGATGTTACAGCCTTTTACAGCCGGCTGCCCTTGACAGCTGTGTTCAGTGCCAAGATTTTCAAAAAATACAGCAGCTTCTATCTAATTACAAACTTTCTGAAACCGGTAATTTTGCGAGCCACTGAAAATAAACTTTTTTTTTGTGTAAAATTTTTCTTTATGGCTAGAAATAACACTGTGGCATTGTTGCAGGCATGTATTTTTCCAAGTTGAAAATGATGACAAGCATGTGGTTAACGCTTGCTGTCTGTGGCTCTGCACTGTTGGCTCACGCAGTCTCGTTCTCGCTTCAGAGCACCCCAAATCCCTGCTTCACTCCTTCTGTCACTCCCCCCCCCCCTCCTGTCTCTTCACTCAGTGCTCACCGTCTACACAGTCCTTTCAACCCCGTCTTCACAGACCTTGAGATTGCCTTCCTTGAGTTGTGAATGTTAAAAGAGACTAATTTATTACCCAACCCGGGTCCCTCTGCAGCAGGGCAGGAAGGCAGTCAGGCTGCATGAATGACTCATCTTGTAGTTTTGCGCATCATCACTGGGTGGCAGTATACACACACGGCTCTGTGCATCAAACACAAGCCACCTAAAGCCCAGCATGAGATGATCTCCACTGATCGCACTTTCCCAATATGAATTTATGAATTTTAGGTAGCATCCTATAATGAATCAAGATTAGATATTTTTGAGTCATGCATAGATGTATGATTTAGATGAACAGAGCAGACAGTCTGTAAGATTTTATTTTGCCTTTAGAGTGTTTCTGTTAACAAGAGGCGGATCCAATCCAAAAGAATAACGTGAAATGGTATTCACTTTAAGTGGCATACAGGAGAGTATGCTTTTCTTTATTAACACATTTTAAGAGACGGTTGCCGCCATTTTGAGCAGTGAAACTAACAGCAAAGAAACACAAGCGTGAGTTTAGCTGCATGGTAGCAAATGAACTGCCATATTTACACACTCCATGGGTGGTACATTCTCTCCCCTAATTATTCAGCTGCTCTTAATAAACTAATCGCACCCTTTTCTGCTTTGAATTAAATTGTGCTGCGGGTTTTGTAGTCCTGGAGCATAATAAAAATGCTGTTTCACGTCAAACATTTCACCTCCAATTTCTAATGTCACTGATGGGCTTCTTGTATTTGTTCTGATGGGCTTCTGTGATATTTCTTCTGTTATTTTTTTTTTTGTTATTACTCACAGTGGCTGTGTGGCATCAAGTCGAAAAGCCGCTCAGAGTATGGAGCACTGGCTGAATAATTCACAATCCTGTGTATTTTTAAACTCATCCTTACATTTATAATGCAGAGAAATTTGAATCATATGACACTGACACGCTGTTAATCTTTTAGCGTCTGCACATCTCGGTAGGCTTTTATTGGTGAATCACTGCCTGTTAGCAAATACTTAGGATGCACACACACACACACACACACACACACACACACACGTACATCTGTACAAAGTAAGATATGTAAGCCTGTGTTTCATTTCCTTCTGAACCTCCATGAGCACATATGGCCTCTTTTTTTCCTCTCCTCTTTCTAACAGAAAGGAGTTACTTGATTTGACATCACCTGTTAAAAACTGGCAGGAGTCCATCACAGCTTTGAATCTGATCCAAAAATTACCAGTGCAGAGAAAAAGATATTTTTCAGCATCATTCATCCTGAATAATCTGGAAGATTTGAAGATACTGTGTCTCTTTAATTAAAGACGCTGTACTGTATACAGCACATACCGGGGTGAGAGAAGATGGAACGAGATGGGACGTGAATCACCAGCTGGATCTGAACCAGGTTTGAACCCACAGTCTCACAAGCATATGGTAATCATGCAATAATGAACTGTTGTCTGCTGTGCTCTCTGCGAGGTATTCTCCCTAACATATTGCAGTGGGTCTGTTCATACCGTGGTGGTGTCGGCGCTTTGCACAAACATACGCACAAAACCTCCCTACAACCTATCCTGCTCTCTGGGAAGTTAATGATTGTTTTAACAAAACTAAATGAATCATATAAACACACACACACACACAGATTTGAACACACAAACAAGGTTGATGTTTTTGCTTTGAAAATGTCAGTGTTATTTAATAAAGTTGTCAATGACAATGAATATGGAGCTTCAGGTTGAAATGTTATATTCTTATAGCACATTCAATTTACATTTTTGGCTTTATTTATCATTACAAGGACAATGTGCATTAATCAACATCACTGTACTGTAATTGTGCCGCGTGTTAGCCAAGAGGTTAATTTTCAGCTCTTGTCCCTTGCCAATACACATGATAAAACCTTCTGTTTATACATTTGCAATATATATTAGGAAGAATAAGATGCACTGGGTAGGCGGGCAATATGTAATGTTTTTCTGAGATGAATATTTTGGTGCATTGTCAAACATTTTCAAACTAATTTTGAGCATACAGGCAAACTATTTCTGCAGATATATTCATAATATTCATTTTTCTAATCTTGCAGTATCCACTTATGTCAACTACAGCATTACTAAAGGTATTTATGGTTATCAAAAAAAGTAGTTAAAGCTTTACTTAAATGGCACTTTTCAAAACAAATTACAAAGTGCTTCACATTAAGACATTAATATTAAAGGTTAAATATTGAGGTTAGGTAAAGATTGCGGTTATGATAAAATATTGAAACTGACGTGAAGTGTGACACCGGATGTGAACCTCCAGTGTTGAAGCTTCAGCTGTCATAATTAGTGAAATCAAGTCAATATCTTTCAAAGTTACAGTCTTTTTAGTGCCAAATTCCTTCTTTTTCTTCTTTCCACTGCAGCTGAACAGGAAAACACTTACTTGTGTTTAGTGTTGTGGGTTTTTTAGGTTAACTCACAATCTGTCAAAACAAAGGCAAAACCAGTAAGTTTGGTTTTTGGTTGCATCCAATATTTCTTATGTGTTTTAACCATTATTTAAACCACTTGAGCTGTTTTTGTGTATGAAATGTGCTATACAAATACCTGCCAACCCTGCCTTACCTCACAGACTTTCACTTTAATCATCATGAATGATGCCTGTAGAACTCATTGGTTAAATCAAGGCCCCTGCATGTTTGTTAAAGAGGACTGGAGTATTGATGAGAGTGAGCAATGCCATGTTCTCTGCAATCAGACATACTGCTTTTCGAAAATAATCAGCTACACTGACACAGTTCAAGTGGAAAATCAATGCAAAAGTCCTTGCAGATTTCTTGAACTTATTAACCACCATTTCCCATGCCAGTATTTGAGGGATTTACTATGATAATGACCCAAATGTTCATCAAATCATTGTGAAAATACAATATTACTATTTGTTCTGGGCAATTTTCTAATTAGAAGCTGTTTGGTACACTTGAATCGTTAAAATAATGTTCAGAAAACCATGAGGTGAATTTTTATGTCTCATATTTTTAAGCTTATATCAACATCACACACACTAAATTCAAATCTGCTACAGTGTGTTTAAATACAGAGCTCACTTACTGATATTGGCAGCCAGTCCTTTTCTTCTTGCCCCATCTTAATCCCATAGAAATTCTGTTAGGATTATGCACAAAAGGCGCTTTTTAGACACAGATTTGCATGTTTGGATTAGTAAAGCCTTGTAATGGAGGCTTGCAGAAAGCCACCATCTTGTTCTGACATACATTGAACCAATGCATGGTTGCTTTCCCTCTTAACTACCAGACATTACTCATCTGTCTGTCTGCCAGCTCAGATAATTTCTTGCAAGGAAAAAAAATGGTTCTGTTGCTTATAAATGTAGGAAGCAGGAGCAAGATGCTCCCTTTTTTTAATTATCACCCTCAGTAGCCAATCTCCTTGCCTCTACAGTGTCTTCTAAACAACAGCCACTAGATCAAATGTGCTCATTTGCATTGGAGGCGTCGAGAAAATTGAGTGAGTGAAGCACAGTATTCTGTATGCCTGTACCCCTGGTGACACCCCACCAATTTTTTAATACATCTGAAACATAATTTACATGAACATACTGAAGATACTGAAGAAATACAAATTCTAATGATAACATAAACTTTAAACGGTTGCTCCTCAAGACGCATATTTTTTGACACACTTGCTAGAGGAAAGGCAAGTTGCCTCTGGGATTCTGTGTTACATTTAAACTCATTTTGACTGTATTTCAAGCTTGAAACACACAGTTAAGCCGCACATTGTATCCACAGTAGATTTAATGAGCAGTTAATGATGTATGATAATATGTGTAAGACATGCTTTTGTTTATTACAGCTAGTTTGAGCTTTAAATGATTTTGCCTTTTACATGAATAAATATCGTCTCTTGACAAATCTATATCTCATGTTGTTGTGAGTTCGCTTAATATCATCATTCAGGACGATGCTAAAAAACAAAAAAACACTACAAGCTTAGCAGAGCTGTTTAAACACACACAAGTCCACATCAAAATTATCGAAGTTGACATTTGATGCAACTGTTGGTAATATAGACAGGAGATACTAAACACCCATTATTGTTGTGTGAAACAATGGCGGCAGGTCCATATGGTCAATCTGTGAGAAGTGACAGGTTAAAATAGCAAAGAAATCAAGTTTTGACTTTCATTTAAACCTGCATTAAGTGATGTTTTGGCCACATGGGGGCATCTTATGAAGTTGGCGTGATGAAAGTGTTAACGAATGTTGGAGCCAGGTTTCGTGCCACTCCATGAATGTAAATCTAATATTCACTCTCCTTTTAGCTCTGTTTTGGCCTCCATTAACACCTAAGGGAAATATCTGGTTCTTTAGCTGTTAAATGCTCCACAGTGTTCACCAGCTTGTCTCTAACTTTGCCTGCCATTTGGTGCTAGTCAGGTAGCACACACTGGGTTTATCGGAGGTTTTTTTGATGACAGTGGAGTTTGCAGGCTGGAAAAAAAAAATGCAAATCCAAAATGGATTAAAAGGCTCTATAAAGCTAAGGGTAACTGCAGAGTAAGAGTGCAACATACATTAACCGTGTCACAGACATGGATGTATTATAAGAACTGGATACCGGCATCAAAGATGGTGCCTATTCATGTGAATGAAAATTGCTCACCTGGTGAATGAGCCAAAAGAGTTTTCTAGCTTCTGGATTTGCCAACTGAATAAGCACAGTAGTGTTTCTCTGGCTCTGCCTGCTTGTTCCTGCTCAGCCTATAGACTTTACATTGGGATGATGTCACAAACTTAAAAACTTTTTGTTGGCTCTGGGAAAGTTTTACAAATATAAAACCCTCATGGATTAAAAAGTTGTAATACAAAGAGTAATAATTGACCTTGTTTTCAGTTCGAGGTGTACCATCTCTTATAATTGCAGTCTATGGTGAAAATGCTTTTTGGGCCACATTTTTTCGTTGCAATACTGCAAGTGGACACTGAGAAAAATTGGCAGCAAGGCTGAGTAGCGGCGCCGTATCCAGCTGTCTTGATACATCCAGGGTCACAGAGCATTGCATTGTTTGACATGTGTAAGTTGACACCAGTAGCACAAACTGGATGCATGATACAGACAGAAGAAGTAGTCACGGTACGGTAGCTGGAATGTGCAGAGCAGACTAAAGGACTGTGATAAAATTGTTGCTTTTTTGAGATCGATGCTGGGAAAGAGCAGGCAGGTGAAGGCATTACTGGCGGATCAGGGATAATGCTGGTTACGGCCTGTAACATACAGCCTAATTATAATTAATTAGCAAAAATAATTAGCCATCAGGGAACTTAAAAACAATTAATACTGTATTTTTAAGGGGTACCTGTATTGCGAGGTCCGTATGACCTACTAAGGAACCTACTGAGAATCGGTTCTTTAAAGTTTTTATATCAATCAACACATACTGGTGGTTCTTTCTTTCCTTCATAGTTATAAAAGCTGTAGTATAGAAAAGGACCCTGAGATGGTATTCTGATTTTAAAGAGAGACACATAAATTCAAATGCAGTTTGAATGTGCAATTCATATTACGGTTCACAGCATCTCCATGGGTACCAGTCACACCACATTTGTATTCATCACAGGCAGCAAATGTGTTTCTGGGAATTTCATAATGGCGGTGCTGCATTTAACTCCAGAAATGTTGAATAATGTGACTCGCTATTATGTTTATTAGAAAAGAGATAAATAATCAGCATCTTTAAAATATGATCATGACCCATATTCAACATCAAATATTAATGTGTGTTAATAAACGTTATAAATACATAAATAGATGAAAAAAACTGTCACACACACACACACACATGCACAATAATTTCAGCGTGAATTACCTGCTATTAGCGCACCTAAATAACATGAATTACTTGAATCGACAAAGCAAACACAATATATGAAATGAGCTTTGAGTATTTTCCTCCAAAACAATTAACCTTCCCGTCTCACAGGTGGTGTGATATTACCATACGTGCTTGTCATTTTGCCACCGTTCAGAACAATGGCAAAACATAAGCTTATTCAATGAGTAGGGCTAGACTCTCATTGGCACTGACACGCTGACAGAAAGAGAAGCTGTGCAGAACCATATGGCTCTGTTTACACAAATCATTTCGGCACCATGGTGTCATTATATCAGCAGTATCACGAAGCTTTAAAGGTTATCTTGGTAGAAACAGCTTTACACTGAAACTGTAGCTCACCTGAACTTGTCTGTCCTTCAGTAAGGGTTACAGTGTTAAACAAATGGCAGTTCAGTGAGGAGAGATCAACTGGAAGTGTATAACATATTTGTTGACGTTAGCGACAGAAAGAGTTTTGGCGATTAGACTCCATAGATGTGAAGAATCTTCACAAAGCGTAAGCCCATATGAAGAGAGGAGATAGGACAGGATCCCCCCCAAAGTCTAGATGCTGGTGGTGGTGGCTCGGAGCTAGCAAGTGGCTGATGAAAACCTTTGGATGAGTCTTCCTGGATACCATAGAGGAAGGTCATGGTGGTGATGGGGAGGAGGTGGGTTGTGCAGAATGGCAGAATTGCAGCGATATTTAAAAAATGGCATCCGGGGACTGATTGGCTTAAGCAATGCGGGCAGACAGATCATTGGTCAGGTATGGTGATGTCAGAATTGTGAATGAAGGGATTTTGACAGGATGGGAAAGCAGAAGTGACAGAGATTAATAGAACAGAGGAAAATAGACATTCATCTATAGTGGAATATACTGTAAGCATAATGTGAAGGAAGAAATCTTCCTTCTTGAATTTTCACCAAAGATTTATTCAGTTTCTCAGTTTTATCAATAGATCATGACTTTGAAACAAGACACAAATATACACAGAGAAGTTGCACTCCATGTTCCATTCATCAGATATCTTCACTCCATCCTGGCTTAAACCCCTGGCAGCACCCCCTGGGTTATTTTAGACAAATCAATGTAAGCCTCCAAGCTTTCAAACATACACGGTTATGAATATTCTCATCAGGTTCGGACCAGTGACCGGTCAGGACCTTGCTCAGAGGACACCCACGGGGCCACGGAGCAGCCAATCAAGTCTTGGAATGAGGGTCACTGGTGATTATGATGCAGGGCATATTTTCCATTACCATCCACTGAGGCAAGACAGCATGACACGGGCCACAGGTTGGTTACTTACTCCTTGCAGTTTCTTGCTCTCTACAACTTCAAGTCTGCTGCATTTAAAAGGAAAGATTTCTCTCTGTGGTGGATTGTAGCAAAGCTTACATTAATATGAAACATGTCGTGCTGAAAAATTGAGATGTTTTTCACAGCATAAGTGATTTTGAACCACATCTCTATCAGACCTTAAGGAGTCACAACTGAAATCATGTCTTTATTTTTCAAACTGCGAGAAGAAAATGTAACAGCAAGTCAAGCACACTGATAAAATGAACAGTTCAACTATCTTAAATGTTAAGATAAGACAAAATAAGATAAGATACTTTATTGTCCGCTGAGGGATCTTTTTTTTGTGATGAGCCCAAGAAAAATCTTATCTTAAAATTTAATAAATATAGTTTTAGAGGTGAAAATCAAAACCATGGTGTAGTGTGTGTAAAGGAATAGTTCAACATTTTGGAAAAAATACGCTTATTCACTTACTCTTGCCTGGAGTTAGATGAGAAAATTGATACCACTCTCATTTTTGTCTGTTCAATATTCTGTAAGGCTAGATCCAGCAGCCAGTTAGCATAGCTTAGCATAAAGACAGGAAGCAAAGGAGAAACAGCTCCCCTGGCTCTAAAGCTAGGCTAGCTGTGTCCCCCATAGACTGCTCCGGCAGTTGCCTTCTTGGCAGTGCCTGACTCCGCCTAACTCCTGGCTAATCCAAAACGGGTAAAGAGGTGGTGCTGAGGCGGCCCGAATGACGCCTGGTTGCTGAAACAAGCCACCTAGCGGCTAGCGACCTGTCACTCAAAGCGGCCACGTCCTCAATTATGCATAACTTTACGGCTTGATAAAATTTAAACTGCTGAGCTATAAACCCCCCCCCCCCCTACAGTTGTCGTGAAAGGAGAAATTAGCTATACAGACCAAAAGCATTTTTTGTACCAGGCTGTAAACATGTTTTTTTCTGCTGTAAAGTTGGGCATTTTAATATGGGGGGTCTATGGGGATTGACTTGCTTTTGGAGTCAGCCTCAAGTGGCCATTCGAGGAACTTTCCCCCTGTTTCCAGCAAGCTAACAGGAACAGCATTGGGCTTCGAAGCCAATTAGACATAGTGGCCAAACCGTGTAATTACAACGTCACGTGACGCTATTGGGCCCAAAAAGACTTTTTCTCATAGACTTGTGACTAGACATTGTGAAAGAGACTTCTGTAAATCAGCTGATATTTTTTTTGAGCATCAAAACCCTTGTGAAACACATTCGTTTCACTCTCAGAATTTGATTCATTCGGTCCGATCACATTTCGAAAGTCTAAAAGAGCCATGTGATTTAATCATTTTATCCCCATTCAAGTTAGCCGGAGGGCTAAACCAGAAGTTAGCCATCTCGGCCTGGGGAGGTGTCTAGTGAGCATGCTCCATGGGCGCATTGGACCCATAGAGCATGCATAGTATGTTTTCAGGAAGTTGCTTTTTTGGGGCCCTGCCTCTGACGCTGTATGCAGTTCTCTTTATACATCCATGGTTTCCAGTCTTTATACTTAGCTAAGCTAACTGGCTGCTGGCTGTAGCCTTATACTGAATGAAGAAAAATGTTGAGTGGTATTGATTTTCTCAGGAGGTGATTAACCTTGATCTCTTGGTACAGTAATTTGTGGTTTTGGGGGTGGGTGGTGGTGGTGGGGCGGTGTTGCATGGTGTAAATATTTCTTGATGAACAGTAGTTTATCCATCTACCGTTTCTGCTGGTTGCCTGTGGCAATAACTCACTAAGCCCGGAGAGAAACTGTTACAGCACGTAACTAAACTAAAACCACAAGCAGAGACAATGTGGTAATTATTGAGCTTTAGAGGTGTTGGTAGGCAGATTTTTGAAGTTTGGACAGAGCCAGGCAAGCAGCTTATGCTAACCTAATATAATCTCCTGGCTTCATACTAACACACAGACATGAAACTGATATCAGTCTTGTTATCTAACTCTAACTGTCTAAGTGTATTTTCCCCACATTGTTGAACTGTTCCTTTAAAAACTCTAACTTTAGCTCAGTCAGTCAGTCTGAATCAGCCTCTGATTCACCTCAATCACTTAGTGATTTTTAAACTCAATCTTGGGATCAAATGTCTCAGAGGGCATAGAAAGATTTTCATCCATCTTTCTAAATGTATTTTAGTAAATCCATTTATTGTTTGTCTCCACCTCTCTTGCCCATTAGCAAGCACAAAATGGCTCATTCATCATCTGTGAATGAATTAGTAACCAGGCTCCAGATGTCCTCTGCCTTCTCGTGTCTTCTGCGTCTCCCTGGATCTGTCTTGTCTTGTCTCCCTCCTGTCTCTCGCGAACCCTCTCAGTATGCTGATGCTGCTGCTCTGATTGGCAAGACATTAGACAGACACAGATGAGAAATAAGAGGGGGAAGGAAGAAGAAGAAAAATAAGAAGAATAAGAAGAGTAGGCAACGGTGACGGTGAGAGTAAGTAAAGAGGACAGAGATAAAGTATAAATGTTTTTGTGGTAAAGCACTAGAAAGAAATGGTTGAGGACAGAAGGCTGAGAGGCGTGAGAGTCAGAGAGAGGAAGAGAACAAAAGAAAGTTTTACATAAGTAAGTGAAAGAGTAAGTGCGTGTGCACTGAGGTGTGTATGAAATATTTCCCCTGCCCTCTCCGTTGCTTGGTATTATCCCTCAAAGAGCAAGTTAAACTCGAGCCAGTGTTTTATGAACATGAGGCAGCACGACACCTTCCTTTTGAAGATGTGACAAAGCCAAACAGCCCCAAGTTAGGTCAAAGATTTGTTCAAACGCTGCTGATAACAGTCACTGTATCAACTCCTTTCCTCAAGGAAAAGCTCTGAATTCAAAACAGTGTTTGTGAAATTTCATTAAATGCATCTGAGCCACATCTTATTAAAAAATAATCCGTACAAATAAGCATTTATTTGTACTGGGATCATTATTTTTGTTTAATTTCTTCATTATTACGTTACACGTATAGTGATGTAACAGGAATACCAGTGTGTTCAAGTGATTTTTTTAGGATTTAAAGCTGCATTAATAATTTTCTGGCCATTACAGGGCATTCATTCATCCATCCATTTCACTTCTCTGGTGCTTCTCTGGGCCACAGGTGCAGAGGCTGCAGGTTAAACAAGGTAGCCCGGGCGTCCTTCTCTCTAGTTGCTGTTCCTGGGAGATCCCAAAGTGTACTCGGTCCCGATAGGATATGTAGTCCCTGGGTCTGCCCTGAGGTCTCCTCCCAGTTGGACGTGCCTGGAAAACCTCTAAAGCAAGGTATCCAGGAGGCATCTTTATGAGATACATGAACCACCTCAACTGGCTCCTTTCAGTGGAAGCAAGCAGCAGTTCTCCTCTGATGTCCTTCTGGATGTCTGAGCTCGTTACCCTCTCTCTGCAGACACAGCTAATGCCAAACCTCTGGCTTATAAAATTGTGATGGCTAACAAGTTAAAGTTAAAAAGGTGGATAGTGAGCACATCCAACCCCAGTTTCATACAAGTGCGACAAAAAAACAGCAAAAAAAAAGAAAAAGAGGAGGTTTCAAGCTCACCTATACAGTAATGTGTGAACAAAAAGCATAAAATATACAGCCAAAGAAATTACAGCTACACATACAATTAGCAAACATGTTTGCAAATAATTGCCTGTTACACATCCAGCAAACACAGAGCAACATTACCATTCATTTGCAGCCATTTTTTATGGCCACCAGCTAAATCTAAGTGCACTATTCACTTTTCTTTTAGCTGTTTGGTCTTTATTAACTCCTGATAAATGTGTGATAAATATGTGTTTGACTTTCTTCACCAGCTGGTTGCTAACTTTGTCTGCTGTTTGGTGCTGGGCAGGTATTGTAAATATAAGCTTTGTTTTTGCTGTGAATGTTGACTTACTGTAATGCCTTGTTTACTGGCATTAGCAAAAAATGTTTTTTCCTATCTGCAGCTTTTCCAAAATTAAATTGCCGAGATTTTAATAGTCA
This sequence comes from Scomberomorus guttatus, assembly GCA_038419695.1. Classification (NCBI taxonomy): domain Eukaryota; kingdom Metazoa; phylum Chordata; class Actinopteri; order Scombriformes; family Scombridae; genus Scomberomorus; species Scomberomorus guttatus. The sequence continues at coordinate 10,482,441 of CM076447.1, read as the reverse complement.
GCAAAGAAAATACATCATGTTTGACAGATCCTTGCTTCCTTATGGGCTTACAATTCTGCCTTTAGAATTGATTATATTTTTTAAAGCTCTGCTGGGACTTAATCCTGGTAATATTGTTGAGATTTAACCCCTTATGACAACACACCATCCATTTAGGTCTACAAATGTTTCCCTCTGGGTCGTTCTGAGGTCGAGATTTAGTCACAAAGGTGATCATCACTCGACTCTGGAAGGACCTACCTGTGGAGATCAGGGCATTTCTGAAGCAATTATTTTATGATTTTAAGACATTATTTATGTTACTCTACCTTATTAAGTCTTTATGTGTATTCTGCTTGTGTTGCAATGCTTTATTCGTCTCCATGTGTCTATTTGATTGTTTTTTGGCTTTGTGTTTTGTGAAGTACTTTGCAACCTTGTTTTGAAGCACCATATAAATGAAGTTAAATTGCACGTTTACACGTAGACGTCTCTGCAAATCTAAGCAGAGAAGGTTGTTAATGGAGGCTCACAGAGGAGCTGACATGCACACCTTCCAAATCTCAACAACATGCAGTGCGGCCCTGCGTGTCAAGCGAGTTGATTGCTGGATTCAGTAGCTGTCAGGAGGCGGCTCCGAAACGGAGTCGAAAATAAACACAAACGTATAAAAGAAGCGGCCACATGAACGTCTCAGAGAAACACCCGTGCGTATTTGCCTATGTTCAGCATTAAACATAAAGCACTAATTTATCTTCAGAAGCATGGGATGACTTGAAATGTGTATAACTGTGTGTGTCTGGACAGTTATAAAAATGCAAAAAATACTAAAATTCTAAAAAAAACAACAACAAACAAACATCCTGAGACAACTGTAGCGTGCACAAGAAAAGCTAATTAGTTCTCTGAACATAAGGCTAGGATGGAGAAGGTGAATGGATAAAACTTGGGTGGGTCTTCGGAATAGACTTGAACTTACTTATCCTTTAGTAAAAACACTGCGTTTGTGTTATATTACCTCCTCCCACACACAGACACACAAACACACTTAAACACACTCCACAGTCAGAGAGAGAAAACTGTGTGTTGGAGGTACAGCCATTAGAGAACAACCCTAACTGAACAAGCACTTCTTTTTGAGTGTTCCCAGGAGAATGAATAAGCCTCTGGTGGTGTTGAGAGATGCACCATAATTGACGATTGCTAACAGTTTGGTATGGTGATCTGTAATGCGACTGTACCTGTATCAAAATGCTATGACAGTCGACTCCCTGCAGAGAAAGGCCTCTCAGTATTTCCGTCAACAAAACAAAACCCTGCTTTGTTATTTTCTTCCCTGCTGGCAGAAAATAACAAGGAGAATATTACCTGCCTTGTTTTTTTTTTTCCCTCACACCCCTGCTCTAGGGGAGTATTGAGCTGTGTGAGTGACATTAGGGAGGAGGCGAGTGTGTAGGTGGAAAATTCAGTCACGCTGTGAATCTCGTATGCAGAACAATCTCACAGACGCAGAGTGAATAATTCTAACTCTTTGATCGGGCCAAATCATCTCAGGAATTTTGCTCTGCTTGGTGTGAAGAGACGCTAAAGAGGGCCGGACCTGAAGGAGAGAGATGAGGAGTCATTTCTGAGTGTGGGAGAAGGAAGAGTGTGGAAATGGAGGCGAGCACCGCCTGTAGTAGGTTATATAGGTGGGAATGTGTGAATGTCTGTCTTTGTATTTTTCCATAACATGATACGTTAATGCAGGCTAACAGGCTCAGTGCACCCAAGGAATCAGACAGCCTTTTGAAATGCGCACAAAGTCTGAAAATAACTGGATGACACATAAAAAAACATCCATCATGGCACATTATTTGATCTCTCAGCCTGTCTTCTAATGCTCAAATAATCATCATTCAGCCCATCTACAGAAATGATAGAAGACTAGAAAATACAGACATAATGAAACACTGGATTATTTTCTAAATTTCAGGAGACAAGAGTTTGTTTTCACACAGAGTGGATGATTGCTTCAGCTCATTAGGATGTTATCTGTTTGTTTTATTTATATACTTTACATTTCTCTGAGGTCTGTCTGCAGGAGGAGAGGAAAAAAAAAAACAAAGCCTCTACCCTCGTGGGTTGTTTTGTTCTGGGAAAACTTTGTGGTTAATGACACAAGAACAGTGTTACCAGGTGCTGGAAAACAAATAATCATATAAAGACTCCAGAATTATCATAGTTCTTGCTCCTTGCACACCCAAAACTGAGACTGCAGTTTTTTGCTGCGATTTACAATACAGCCATGGGTTAAACAAGTTGACTAACAGGACAGGAAACCAAAGGGCAATCCACAGATTTTACACATCAAATTTGGTTTACTCATCGTGGGGAGTACCACTCAGCCTGTAAAAACAGCTGTATAATGTCTTCTGTCGCTCTCTGGAGGAGCTTTGTGTAGTCTGAACATAATCCTGGTGATTTCATTGGGTTTATCTCAGTTTGGGCTTGGAGACAACACATTTTTAACAGAAAGCCTTTGTTAGAAAATGGGGTGTGGACTTCTGGATGTTTACCAGGCAGGGAGGGTCTAACAGAAAACCCTGATGAGATGCATTATGGAAAGTTTAGAATCCAGTGTTTTTGGGGATTGACCCATAATAGGGACCAAAAGTCAGGAAATCGCTCTCTGATCCTCTGGTGATTTGATTTAACCATTCTTTGTTTAATCTTTCATGCAATACTAAATTAGACCCCTTTTAGGAAAACCATTAGAAACTTAAATTATAACAAAAACAAAAGTTTTACATAGACTTAGGCTGCAAAAGGACCAGTATAAGTTAAATAAGTTTTTTGAACTGTAGATCACGCAAACATATTCCAGTAGAGCCCCAGAATATAAATATAAAGCTGGAAATGTGCATGATGTGTTCTCTTTAAAGTACAATGAGCAATCTGTCTGGTTAAAATCAACCCCATACTATTTTTACTGTTGTGGAACAAAAGGAAACAATTAGATTTTTAAATGACTGTTCATTAATATGTTTTTAGAATTACTGATCATACCATTGTACAAAGGGCTAAATTAGCACACAAGTAAAATAATTAACAAAACATCCAGCAAAACTACATGAGACCAGCTCTCATCCCACAGCAGGAAGGTCCTCGGTTCAAATCTAAACTCCACTTTAACTCCATGTGACCTTGACAATCAGACTGAATTTCAGTTTCATTTTCACAGTTATTAGTATTATGTTCATTATATGATTTGAACTGGGCTGTTGTCAGTGCTGTGCAGTGAGTAAACCTCACTCCCCGACAGAGGAGTGAGGTTAAGAGACGTGCTTAAGAGACGTGCTGGTGACAGATGCTAGCACGTGTGGATTTTAGCCTCCTTGCTAGCGCGCATGTCGGGGACCGTGAGTTCGAGTCCAGTGCGGGAGTGTGCTTGTCTACGCAAAGCAGGTTACATTTACATATTTCTAACTCGGTTTGTAAGAAAGAATGGGATGAGCTGTGGTTTATTAAATGGGACAGCAGTACAATGTATTTATCATACACACATGACTGTTAGCCATTTCTTACGCTAAAAAATGTCCACTATGTGGTTCATAAATTAAAGACAGACATGTCCACGTGTGGAGAGATGATGGCATTTACAATACGATCATAACAAATGGACCAAAACACTGTGTAATTACTCCCAATGTATAGAGTAAGACTGATGGAAGAGGTTAGAGAAGTGAAGTGACTAATATCCACACACAGCAGTAGCTCTCTTGATTAAAATAGGTGTTCATAAAAAAAAAAGATCAAGATTATTGGCTTGATGTAACGCAAAAGAGTGTTAATTAATGACACACTGGGTGTGTGGAGCAGGAAACATTTGCCACCCTGATGTATCACCAGAATCTGTCTCCATTATGACACATGATATATCACTTATCCAATGGTATAGCTTCGTGTTATGGATGCCAAGCAATGCGATTTCTATTTCAAGCAGGATGACGTCTTGAACAGGGAACCAGTTGTTACCCATCCAACTTTTATACTATTTAGCATTGATGGCTTTTCTGTTTGATTAAACACAGAACAGATGAGTTATATTATTATATTGATTTTGTTGTATTATAACTGTTGTTCCAGGATGGATTCAGGGGAATACTGAGGTCATGAGTCAATGTTCCTCCAATGTGCCCCTTACCTCACTTTGTTTTTCACTGCTTGGATTTTTCATGTTTTGTTTATTCAGTTAACTTATATTTTCTGTATTTTTTACATCCCAACATGAGGGTCTAAATGTGAAGGTCTAAAGGAATAAAATTCTGCTGGAGAGATATAGAGTCCTTCACAGTGCTGAGTACAAACCAAAATGTGTCCATAGCATAGAGTATCGAAAAATGTGTGTAAAGTATGATTTAAATCGGGAAACTTTTCTAGCTTTAAAATATATTTATTTTTATTATGCAGAGCTTTTTATTTAACATCAAACTGCACAATGAATTAGTGTTAAATAAAATATGATTCCCAAAAGTAAGTTATTGTATATGCACCAATAGTTCTTTTTTGTTTGGCCAAAAGTAGCCAAATTTAAAGCTGCATTAATTTAGTTTTTGGACACTTGGGGGCAAGAAGCTGTAAATCTATGTCAATACACATCATTGACATTTTTAAAATTGCTGTTGTTATTTAACCTCTTCCACTCCATTTTTGGGGGGAACAGGGGATGTTTAGGGAGAGATAGCAGGTCAGCAGTATATGCCACATAGAAGTGGTTTACATCATCTGAAAGCTGGGAGCCTGAAGATTAATTTGAGATGCAGTTCAGCACTGTGTGTCATGTTTTTCTAGCAATAAATCTGTAATGAACATTGTATTTTGGTCAGGCACCTATTCAAATTTTGACCCCAGTATGCAGACATATTCAAATACACCACTTTTAGAATAGGCAAAAATAACACATCTATACTGCATGCAAAAAGCTGCATGGGATTAGCATAAAGTGGTCTAGAAAGGGGAGACTCGTGAGTACCCATAGAACCCATTTTCATTCAGATATCTTGATTATCGTTATTTTGCCCCCTTCCCAACAAGCTAGCATGACATGGTTGGTAACAAATGGATTCCTTAGGTTGCCTTCTTCACTGCAGCTTTAAAACTGAGCCCGCTACAGCCTCTGAAAGACAGTAATGTCACCCATGGATGCCCGCGTCCTTGGGGAGTGGAAGAGGTTAACCTTTATTCTACCAGGAAATCAAAAATCTCTTTTGCAAGAGTGTCCTGGCCAAAACAGGCAGCAACATAAAGTTTCAGACAAACAGCATAAAAACAAGTAATACAGACAGATATATCACAACCTCTCCTCGGTCAATAATAAAATCATGAATGAAATTACAATAAAAGAAAATAAAATACAATCTTAAAACATACCAGAACTGGACTGAGAAACAGCAGCAATTTGAAGCATTCAAAACCTCCTAGTGAGCACCTGTTATCACCTCATAAAGATGGTGTGGATAATATGCTAGTAGTTGCTTACTTACAGAGTAACACTGTATTCATTTTGAGTCATGTTTCTATCCAGCTGGCTGATGTAAGTCCAACGTTTACTCTGTTTTTTTAGCGCTCAAGGTTTTGGAAATGAAACAGTAGACTGTAAACTACTGTTTAGTCTCGTAGCTGAGTTCTGCTTTTGTTATCTTCAAAAATATTTTTTTGGCATTTGTAAATGGATTGAGAATTGCAGAGGATAAAATGCCCCACTATGTTAATTGCTAAAGAGTAAGGGTGGGTGAAAACTTTGTTTGTCTGCTGTTTGGTGCTGGACAGGCAGGGCCGGCCCTAGCATGTTTGGTTAAATTTAAATAGATAAAAAAATGAATATATGTGCAGTAATGGTTTCAAAGTCTCAAACATGTCTTCTGTTAATTAAAGTATTTACTAAAACAAATCTAATTACAATTACAATATATGACAAATCAAATCAAAATCAACAAAAAACACAAGAAAGACATGCAAAATTCATGCTAGGGAATCATAAATACACAATATAGAACTTAAGTATAAATATAATTCATTTAAATTATTGTTTGGAAACATACAAAGTAGATGCAAAGAATTCAAGAATAATATCCAACATAAATACAAATACAGCCTCAAAATTTATAGATTCCTTTCAAACAAATACACGACTAATAGCTAAAACCTTTCACGACATAATTTAAAACCAAAACATATCAGTGGTCTGGGCAGGCGGCATGAAGGGCACCAGTGCATTCGATAGAGGTGCTGGGAGCATGTTAACCGCAGCTCATTCTGGCACATAGTGAAATTGGCTTGTTATATTGGCGCCCCCCATTAGATGGCGCCCTAGGTGGTTGCCTAGGCTGCCTATAGCTAGGACCAGGCCTGTGGACAGGTAGCTTACTGTGGGTTTTTATGGCTTTATAACACTCAAAACAATGTTTGTGAGAGCGGTGAGACTGAACCAAAACAGTTAAGTTGCGGGCCAGAAAACCAACTAATATAAAAATGTTGATTATAGCAGCTTTAAGTATATAATGTCTTAACATACAGAGGAATCAGCCTGTAAAAATACCCAAATTCCCAGAAAGAAAACAGAAGACATGACCCTGGTTGGATTTAAGCCAAAGATCTGTGCCACCAGGAAGCTGAACTAACTTAATTTATAACAAAGCCCTTCGATCTTTATTGCCACCATATTTTGCATGATGTTTACCTGTGAGTTTTACTGGTCTATAATTCTAATTTATTAGCATATACATCTATAAAACACCACCAACGCATCTTTTTAACTGCACTGTAAATTCCCACAGCACCCCCCCCCCCCCCCCCCCTCCACACACACACACACACACATGTGAATCGTGTTTGTAAAATCTGATGGATGACAAGATTTGCTCGCAGCTCTTCATCTTTGTTTGAGTGTGTAGGTTGTGTGGCAGGACCCCTGATGGTTTATAAGGATGACGAGTTGAGGTGTCGCTTCACCGACCCGTCTTACCTCCCAGCAGATTGCTATCACAGACTGCTGCAGTGAGATGTGTCACCTCGGATGTCTAATAGGATGTTTCTCGTTTCCACAGTCGTTGATTTTGTACATAAAACCACTGGAATATATCTAAAACGTCAGACTTAAATAGAGCTAATAGCAAATGCTGAGCATCTTGCCAAGGACAGTCAGCAACAGTGTTCAGTATGTGACAGGAACTTATATACAGGTAAGTTGCATTATTATAGAAAATTACAATGCATCGTGATAAGGGCCTCTATACGCAGCTTCATATCAAAATAACAAAACCACAAACAAAGGTTGACTGTAATGGGCATCCAAACTAATATGGCTGCCCCCACAGATGTGCATCCAAGTGGTTTTCCTTATCCATTTTCCATTTTCTCATTCACACCTTATTTACCATCCCACCGGTCTCATTTGCATTGTAATGATTAGACTGTATGCATGCAAAATAGCTTTTTAAAAATGGTTTAATAGTCCTAAATATATTCATGAGATTCCAGGGAGAGTCGTGCAGCCCTGTCAGAGCGGGAACCCACAACTTGCACGCATAAAAATGGCTGCAAAATCCTCAGTTCTTCTCTCGGTATGTAAACCCGCAGAACAGAATGTTCAACCGATGATGAGCCGATGATGATATAAAATCCGCTGCAAACAGTGATATATAAAGACAAAGCCGTCCATCTATGCTGTGTGTTGTGCCTGTGGAATTATTCATAAATTAAAACTAGAAAAACGACAACACGAACCAGTCTTCAAATCTCAAGATCTTACTTTTCATTGAAGAGCTAAAGCTTGTGATCTGAGCAGTGGTTACACAGAGAGAATATGGAGCTCTTTGAGAGTAAAGACAGTACGCTATATTTTATTTAAGCACTGCCTCATTTACTTGAAATGAAATGTTAAAAAAATCTGAAAATAAAGTTATTAACGTTAAAAAACTTTCCTAAGACAACACTGATCTACACTGTAACTTGCCCGAAATGCAACTGAAACCCTTCAGTAGTAATACATCTGTGAGCAGCTGCTTTACATTTTTTAATCCAGTCTTTATCAACCTGTCTCTTCAGTACCATTAAAGATGGGGAGATGAGCCGGAACTGGGGGCTGCTTATGGTGAAATAAAGCTTTGATAATGTCATTGTCTTTCATTATGAAGGCTATAAAGCTTTCAGAGGGGAGTAACAGGGTACTAACCACATGTCAAGGTCAGAGAATACGGAGTACTGACAAGGCTCGGGCACTCTTATCACACCTTCGTGATGTCTTTTACATAAAGCACAATGCTTTGTCCGGCCTAGCCACTTCCATGGGTTCCTATTTGTACAATATACTGCATGTGATTTTTTTTCCAAGATCATGGGTCATCATCATCAGAGCATAAGACATGATGTATGCTCTGATGAAGGTCTGATAGACCGAAAGCTCAAAATAAAGTGAAATACTGCATAGATCTACGTGTGCGGTAATCTCTTTTATCAAGTCAGGCACGTAACGGAAACATGGCCCATGGAAAGTCAATTAGGATCCTTTGTTGTGGTAGACATACAAATATGACCTGGAGAAGTGATGCAGTTCAGATGGCGTCTATATAAAGTGACAAATGTCCATATTTGGAGGTGGTGGGTTGGGTGGATGGCTGGCTAGAGAGATAGGTGGCAAAAAGTGGACTTAGCTGCAGGAGACCGCTGTTCACTTTACGTTTACAACTGCAAGTCTGGACAGTTTTTAAAAAAACCATAACTACAATTGTCGTGGAGTTTACTGTTGCCATGATGATGGTTGCCTAACTTCAAGGAAGCAGTGACTTTAACCCACACCACATTTCAAGTGATCATTTTAACCCAAACCATAATCTTTCCCTAACCCTAAACCCGAGTAGATCTTAACCACAGCGCCGTCACACCATAAAACATAATTATTTTTTAACAGTGATTTGTAATAGTTTTGGAAAGCACAGACTACTACTAAAGACCATGACCTCTTAACGCATGTAATTTTAACACATTACGTGCCACCACCATGTAATGCAGTGTTAAGAGGTTGTGGTCATTTCATGTGTTTCTTTGAGATCAGTATATTAGGCCCATATGAAGACAGAAGATAGAAGATAGGACATAGCTGGTAGTGGTGGATCCTGCAGGGGGTTGATGGAGACCATCAGACTAGTCTCTTTGGATATTATGGACGTCATGGTGGTGATGCGGAGGAGGTTGGTTGCACAATAGTAGGTCTGAAAGACAGAATTACAGCGATTTTAAAAGGTCGGCATCTAGGGACTGATTGTCTCGAGTAACGTGGGCAGAAAGATCATTACTTGCCATTTTTCCATCTTTGATGTCCAAAAAGCTTTTACATGTTACTTCTCACATGGTTTGGTGTTATGATTGTCTGTTAAGCGTGACTCGCTAGTTTTGTCAATAATGCGTTTGCCAATTGAAGAGCAATTGCCTAGTTTACTGAAAAGGCGAAAGGGCACACAGTGGGTCAGTACGTCTTAGGAGTGCATGTGTTGGGGGAACCTGGACTCATGACCTCAATATATATGTAAAATCCTGGCTGAGGCTCTGTTCTTGCTGGATATGCATGTGTCTTCTATGTCAATCAAACGATTTACTATTTCTGTGTTATTCTTGTAGTGCAGCTAGTTACAATTTCTGTCAACAGTTTCAAGTGTGTGTTGTTGTAATTCCAAAGTCAGACCCACAACAGAACAAATGGCAAAAGTTTAGGGTTGTGTGGAACTTAAGCTAAGCTGGAAGTTGAGTACAGCATAAGAGAGCAACTTCAAAAACAGGACTGAAGAGGTATGAATTAAGGCAGAGAGGCAGAAGAAGAAAGCGATGGTATTTAATTCATCCAACAGTTCTTAATTGGATTTAGCTTTGATGTCCAATACGAGTCACCATGGGATGGAAAAAATGAGGGGCTTTTCTTAGGGGAGATTTATTTTATAGGCGGTTAAATGGTCCATATTTCCTTATTAAATGGAGACTGGAATTGCAATTACTTTAAGACACAATAGTGGAAACATTTGTCCTAAGAATGTCTTTGGGTTTTTAACCTTGCACTATATATAAGTTATTTTTTATTTCCTACCAGGTGCTCTATGTGGCTATATACATTATTTTCAAGTGGGTTGGAACAGTAAGTGATGCTGCAGCAAGAAATAATAAAATCTGTCAACTGGAAGGATCCCACTGGTGATATAGTACACTGTGCAGCTTCTTGCAAAAACAATTTATTTGACGAAAAAATTCTCAAATCCCACACACCTCTAAGCTACTCTAGAAATGTTTGGCAGCATAGTTAAGTGTCTGAGAAATGTAGAAGGCATGTAAAAGGCATTTCTGAACCTAATTAAGTCACCAATCAGCTTGTTATCCGTTTATTCGGCATTATGATACTTATGGATAAGAGGATACTAACTAGGTTCATCAGATTTTTGATAAATTTAGTTTTATGACAGTTTGACAGTTGACATGAACCTTGCACAGGTTTGTTGCAATGTTGCATCATGCATTAGAGTGAAAAACATGATGGTGGGAATGGAGATGTTGTGGATGTGAACTTTGCACAATGTGGTGCTCACAGAGTTTTGACAAAGATGCTGCCATTGCTTTGTAACAATCCCTGATACACTCATGTATTAGAACAATAGATCCAAGAGTCTTACTTTGTCTTTCCTCTGCAGCTGGTAGAAATTAATTGGGCCTTGTGGATCTGTTTTTGTGAATTAAAGCACAAAGGGCACAAAGTGCAGTTAATGGAGCATGACGTAGGTACACATGTGTGGAATACCATGGTTGGTTTTCATTGCTGGGCATTCCCATAGGTGGGATTAGGAGAAACACACTGTCCATGTGTTGCAGACGGCCTTCTTGTTTTGAACTGACGTTTCATTGTTGAGTGCAAGTGAAATAACAGCAAGGGGAGCAATAGGTGGAGAAAAGGTTAGTCATGGCCAATCAAATCAGCTTTTCCTTCCCTTTAAAACTCATTACGCTCTGCAGTGGTGCTTTTTTTTGTGTGATGGAAAGAACAGTCTAGATCCCGCCTAAAAAATTCTCCAGAGTGAAATCTGATGTCCTTGTATGAGAAGTACTGAACTGCCAGGAGGGAATATACGGTGCGTCAAATTAAATCAGCTTTGCGAGAGATAACACGGTTTGGTTACCCTGTTGTTGCTCTGGTCCAAGGAGAATCACTGGCTAATGTAAAAGACATTTCAATGATATTAGGTGATGAGCCAGAAGCTGGAGACAAACTATGGGGGCAGTTTGGCCACTGAAAGTGGTCCTCCACAAGCCAGACCCTGATATCTTTAAAATGACACAACCACAATCTTCACTTACTGTCCAAGTTCAATGACAACCATTCAGCTGCTGCATATATACATAGTTAGAATGATTGGGTAAAAATATTTGGCCCTGCTTTAGGGATTTATGTCAAATTAAGATTTGCCAAAAATATCATCCCTAAAATAGGCTTTTATGCTTTTGAGTAGGATCAGTTCAAGCCTGCATCACTGATAGTCATGAAAATATCACAGAACATGACTGTGCTGTTTGTACCCTTTGACCTGGTGGAGACACAAGCGCAAACACTGGTAATCTTTAAGATCAAAACTGCTGCTTATTTCTGACACACCCGCTGCTGTGATTCTCCACTCACCTTTGATGCAGTGAAGGTCACGGTGCGTCAGCAGACGTGCACAGGTGCAGTTTGTCAGTTTTTCCAAAACAGGCAGGAAAGAAAATTTACAGCCTTTAGGCTGCCAGCAAAGCCAGACCTCAAGTTGTTATAGCAGGGGAGTCAGTGTTTTTTATCACTGACTTCAATTACTTGCAGTGTCTTTAATTTAAGAACATTTTTCACAATTCAGGCACAGATTTCTAAAAGTCATGCACGCTTATCAAATGCTGCCTTCACTGAGGAATAAATGAGTATGATTTGTTTAAAAAGACAATAAGCTGCAATGGGATTTTGAATGAGGATATTAAAAACACAGCTTACATTTCTGTCCATGTTCCCTTCACTTTTGAGGCATCTTGTACCAATGTTTGTTGTCAGTTCCATTTAAAAGCTGAATTGTGTTGACTAAGTTTTATTCTAGTTAATGATGGTATATGTTTTCATTGAATTTGAATTATTACATGTGATTAATCACAATCAATCATAGAACCTTTGTGATTAATCACAGTAACATTTATCCGTTTATCTTAAACTCTGCAGAACTGTAAAATTCTGCACGTGACATGATGCTAGGTTCATGTTGATGACAATAAATATAATAAAGAAATGTTCAGCTTTTGTCAGTTGTCTAATGATACAGGCGTTGTCAGATCTTTTAAATATTCAAAATATACTCATGGGTTTGCTCAAATAACATGCCATCCTTAAATTCAGTTGTTTTTAATTGGGAACTGGCTATACTGAGTGAAAAATGTAACAACTTGGAAAAAGCAAGCTATGTGAAGATAATAATAATAACACGTCCTCTGGGTGTGCAACATGACAAGGAACTGATTTCTGCTGGAAATCATTAAACACTTTGTGTAAGACTTAAAATTTTGCGTAGTTCCTAATGTGCCTTGGAAAAAAAAGCCCCTCTCTCTAAAGTACAGTAGCACTTTGCCGTTTCACAGGCTGAGCTGTGAAGTGATCAGCTACACTTTGGAGGAAAGTAAGCCTGACACTTTGTGAAGTAAGCCTCTTGATAGAGTGCTTACAAAGCTGACTGCCATGGGATTTAAGAAGTTTTAAACTAATACCCTGTCATATATTTACCGCATCCCACCAAGTTTTTGGATATCCTTATATAACAATCCACTCTAACACACTTCCTGAGAATTACTTTTGTTTCTTTAGTGTCCTAAACCTGCTTTTTGCCATGCTGACATTGTGGGTCATCTTGACCCACTCCTTGTTCCAAGTATTTTAGAAAAGCTCGAGAACTCCTATGTAGGTGGCAGAGGTACTGAGTGTTGCCAAGACACATTTATTCATCTGGTTGTGTGACTTGTCTAATAGTAGAGCTGGACTGGTTGCCTGCTCTGTGCATTATGCTGTAGAAATGTGGTTATGCTGTGTTTGTGGTTCAAGATCTTGTCTGCAACAATTTGCAGATAATGATGTGTGACAAATTAAAGTCAAAACCTGAATAAATTAGTGGAGAAGCATAATGAATGTAGATGCTTTCATATAATTAACATTATAAAATTAAAAAAAAATCTATATAAAATGCAGAACAAGCCCAGTTACCCTTGATTTTGGATCAACACACGTCAAACATGTCTATCCTGATGGGAGTTGACTCATCCAGGATGACAGTGCCTCCATTCACAGGACACGAGGGGTCACTGAATCTGTTTAATGAGTATGAAAATGCTATGGCTCAACCCAGCTGTACACCAATGGAAGATTTTGGACTGATGTATATGATAGCACTCTCCAACATCATTATAAAAACACAGAATGAAAGAATATTTTAGAAAGAATAATGTAGAGTTCAGGAGGCTTATGGTGGCTGAACTGCCCGGATAGTTTGACAATAAGCACCTGGACACAGATGTTTAAAAGGTCTCCCTCTTTTCTACCTAACAACTGCAATATGCAGAGAAACAAATTAGCAAAATAATATAATAAATAAATAGATATCTGTTCAGACTCTGTATAAGCAGATACCAAAGGCTCGGTTTAAGATAAAAAAACCTTCTGTGCAAAAATGTGTTTAAAAGTTTATTTGAAGGTTTTAGCCGTCCAAATTAGTCAAATCAATTCAATATCTTTCAGTGTTACTGTATATTTATATATTTTATATTTTTTTGTTATGACCCTTCCACTGCAGCTTAACAGGAAAACACTGTCCGTTGGAAATTTTTCACTAAAAAGATTGTAACTGTGGAAGATATCCACATTATTTGACTAACTCAGACATCTGAAGCCTCCTATTATCTTCAGATAAACTTTTTAATACATGTTTGCTCAAAACGAGGACCCCAGCACTTACATTGTAAGCACATTTGGAGGAGGAACGATTACAGCAAGCAAAGCCTGTTTCAGTGTTCATGTAGGCACCTGACTGTTGTTTTAAGAAAGACTCGAAACATTGTAAACATATCCTTTAATATTTGCTGAAATCAACATAGAACAAGAAAAGCCTCTGCCAGAAGAGAAAACTAACTGAACTGGCCACAGACATTAAGCACTGAACTAACTAAATAATTCTCTTAAATGAGGCAGAGCGGACTGGAGTGAAAGTAGCATGTCTCTAAGACTCAACAGCCACGATCTGGAACAACAAGGTTTGTATTGTATAGTGAGCTTAACAAGTGAGACAAATGATGAGGCTGAGCAGTCATGACAAACTGTTGGCCATCAGTTCCCACCAGCAGGATTCAACCTGCACACACGTCAGGACACACCGAGGATCCAGAGTCAGCGGCTGTAACAGATAATAATCATAATGTCAAACAGAGGTTTAGTTTTTTCCTTTCATTTGTAACTCATCTGGAGCTTGAAAATGTGTTCAACCTGTAGAAAAGGAGGAAAAGCAATAGCAAGTTGATTAAATGTTTTAAGTCCAAAACCACTCCAGGGCTATTTAGTTCATTTTTGCTCATTACAAAAAAAAAAGAAAAGAAATTTAATGTATTTTGCAACTGTGAGCCGCTTGTTCAAATCCATCTCTAAGATGAAATAGAGAGCTCACTGAAATAAACTCCTTTGAATAAAATGAATAATTGGACTTTAAAAATCTGCATCACTTTAGGAAATAAATGAATGCCATAAACACAGTGAAACAACCCTTTATCATAACTTGAATTATTCAGTATCTGTGAGTGACTTGGAATAATTTGCTATTATCTCCAGCAGCTTTTAAGATTTTGCTCGATGCAGCAAAAATCGAGGTGAATCACATTAACTGCTTCCAACACAACAATATTTAACGTTTTAACTTGTTACTGGAAGCAAAATTCCCCCTAATTCACCAAATATATTAGATTACATCGTTCTTTTGTTTCTTTACAAACATGAATTTCCTTCCACTGATTTGGTCAGCCTCCAACTTCCTATCAAAAGCTGTGAATAGCAGCTCTGTCATGATTCTTAACTCTGAAGTCTGGTGTTTGATTGCAGTAAGACCGCACTGCCTCCCACTCTCTTCTTTTAACAGAGAAAGTATGGCCTTCGCTATTTGTTTCAGCACTCTTCCCACCACTTTACACTGCCTGAAGCCAATTTTCAAGAATAAATAGTAATAAAAGTGAAATACTCTAGAGTAGTACCAGTAGAGACTGGAGTGGCTCAATGGGAGTTTCCACATGGCATGGGTGATTGAATTTTGTGCACTCACTTTCTTTAAGTGAGGACACACAGAGACATCATTTAAAAAATGTTGATGGGAGTTTTGCAGGTCACAGGAGCGGTGATAAATCCACTCATTAGCTGTGTGATGAGTGTGATAATCCTTTGCTCCTTATCATGACAGGAGTGCCTCAGTTTTCTGTGCGTTGAATTAAACATGTACACCTTAACTGTGAAAGATCAGCAGCTAGTATTTAGCTTGATTAAATTCGATGGATCACACTCACTCAAACATTCAATTGTCATATTGTGTTTATGTCTTTTTATTATATTGAATTAAGTAGCTGCTGTTATGATCCATATTCGTTTTGTTTTTTAAAATTTGTTTTATTATCATATTGTGTTCATTTTCAAATTTTCTTCAAAGAGCTTGCAAGAAGCAAGCTGCAACCCCTGCAGCCAGCTTTGCTCTCTTGACAAAGTTGACATCTGATGGATTGCTACAGTGAGGATGAATATATTGCTGTGATCATTCATCTTGCCAAATGTGACACATCAGCATAACAGGGCAGAACTCAAGGTACATCAACTGCTGTTGACAAAAGAACTGACATTACCCAAGGGCAAACAGACTAACATCAGCTCTTAGAGCCTAAACACCCACCAATTAAGACATGATAGCTCAAAGCGTCCCGGAGAGAGTTTGCTTGAATGAAAAGGAGTGTCTTCATTCTGACAGCAGGAGTGACATTTAAGGACGGACACAAATGATGTCTTCAAGCTTTTAGCTTATAATTAACTGGCTCAGAGACTAAAGCGTTGCTGTACTCTCAAAAAGGCCTCACACCTAAACAACAAAATAGGTTATTTGTCACTGCCTTCCCAAATTAGCCCTGTGACCACCTACCCAGTGGTTAAGGTAGCCTATAAGTTTATGCAACTAATATGCACTGGCCGAGCCTGTAGTCTATGGCCAAACCTGTCTCCTACAAATTAAATTTTTATACTGATAAATTGCAACAGCAAATTTGTTTTGTAGGAAATGTGATGCAGTTGACAAAATGTTGTTATTAATGTATTTTTTTTCCCGCCAAAATATCCAATCTTGCAGTACAATGTCGGCTGGTAATGATTGCAGCAATATTAAACTGGCACCTTCCAAAACATACTGATAATCAGATTACTAATGTATTTATAAAGATGAGAAAAAACAAGAAAGCAAGTAGAAAACGTGCTGTACAGCGGAGAGACACAGCCACTGTAAAAGTTTTGACCACAAACTGTCACGTTCAGCTTTTCCCGCCTCTTCTTCTAAACCAGGGCCGGCAACTCAAGGGAAGGGACGCTGCAGGAGATGAGTTGAACGAGCTGCAGGTTCGACTGCGCTTTCTTTGGCGTCAGCAACCTGACGCTATGTCTACACAGTCGTCTGTCTCACACTTGTCTGACAGAACAGGTACACTTCTATTTTTATTATATACAGCTGTATACACCAGCATATTTTATACTTTCTTGAGGTCTATTTTCCTCTTACGTGTGAAACTACAGTGATTGTGTGTCATGACCGATATGACAGATCTGAACCACTCTGTTCATACCTGTGAGAAAATATAACCCTAACCCTAAATATGAGAATATTGGTGAATGCTAGAAATTTGCTTACATTTCTGTATGTACCTCTTAAGAATTACAAGTGGTTCTTGCATGCAGCCAAATGTCTCTATTTTCCATATAAATTAATACTGTACGACAGTGCAAACTTATTTCCAAGAGACTTGGAAGGGAATTGTTGGGAAATTATTAGGAAATAACGGACTGCAAAATAAAGTGTTACTGTTGTTTTAAGTGACTGATTCTGTCACCATCTGTTGAGGACAGTCTCTTGTTTGACAGGCTGCAGACAAAGACAACATTGACATATTATCACTGTACAAAGTTGATATGGCTAATGCGTTAGCAAATTGTGGCTTATTTACACAGCAGACACACAGCAACATTTATTTGGAGTTGTGTTTCTGTCCTCTTGACAAATGTAAGCCCATTAATTATTCTCCTTTTATTTCTGTTTTTCTCTTCACCACCTCCTGGGGGAAATATAACTGACTATACTGAATATTTGCCCGGTTGAAAACTACACTGATGAGAGCAGTGAGAGTGAACCAAAATAGTAAAGTTGTGGGTCAGAAAATCAATACAATGAACTGAAAGATGCTAAAAAGCTCCAGAGAGACTGAGATGAACCATTTGAGTCATTTGATACATTGTTAAACTAAAAAATATTGATTAGAGCAGCTTTAATAAAAAGAAGCTGATTTCTTGCCAATTAGCAACAAGCAAATGGATTTAAAAATCTCAGAATAGTTCAGTAGCTGAAGCATTTATTATCTAAATGTGTCTGGACTGTAGCTCAGTGGCAGAATCACAGCCTGTCAGTCTGATCAGTGTCACCCTAGTAACATTTACCTCATCGTGCTGTGTGTGAATGCTACAGTTCTTGGACTCGGAAACACTTCTTTGAAACACGCTGGTAGCTGAATGTGATTCATATCGTGCTCTTTATTGCAGGAGATAGTCTCTTGTATCAGCCGCCAGCATGTAAACACAATTTTGTCGCAGTTCCCTCCTTATCAAGGATAACTTCTTTGGCAATCAGTGTAATTCAGGTTATATCCAGAGTTCTCTCAGAGCTCCGCGTGTCTATGTGTGTTTGTTTGTTGTGGTTTGATAACATTAGACTACTGGGAGTAAATCTGTGGTGGTGCACAGCTCACTACTTCTGTGTGCGCCTGCAGAGCTCAGATTAAACTTGAATTATCGGTGTAGGGACTGCCTGCTGCTTCCTCCTCCTCAATCATAGGGGTTCATCTCCCAGTTGTTATTGCTGTTATTCTGTAGAAAAGCAACCGGCGCAGTCCACCGTGTCTCTCAGGACACCTAAGAAAACATGTCACTCACTATACAAACTTTAGATGTTAAACTATTGTGCTGTCCTGCTTATTCATTCTATTATATTTTGACCCTCGTGACTGTGTTCATATCCGCCGTAATCTGAGCTATCACAGTGAGGACTGAATGAAAGAATGTGACACTATTTGTGATGTTAAAGGAAGAGATGAACACCGCTGCCGCACACTGCGTGCCAGACATTTGTACTCAGCAAATCCAAAATTGTTCAATGACAATAACACGTGACATCCAGTGGTTTAGTTGTCCAGAACTTTAAAATGATGTAGTTAACATATGATTATACTTGCTATTTCAATTCGATTCCTTACAAATAGGTGTTGCCATGTCATCAAGTGACGTTACTAAAAAGTGCTTTTTCTCAACTGTGCATAATTAGAAAATGATCATCCATTTTAGGCCATGACAGTGCTGTCAGTCTGGTGTATAATTATAACGACATGCTCTTCTGATTGAGTGATATATTTTCTCAGCCTGCCTTTGTTCTTGGTTTCATTTCTCGTGCATATGGATTTCGTTTTTGAGGTTGTAATTTCTGTAAGTCAACTTACAACAACTTGTACAGCTGCATCAATCTCATCCCTGCTTGTGACCTCTTTTGTGGCCATGTTTCTGCACCACCCACAGAAAATTTTGACCAGAAATCAAATGCTTAAACAATTATTTATTATTGTGTTAAAAGAAGTCAAATTTAAATATATGGAGTCTAACAGTGTTAATTTTTCCAACGAAAACTATGATGAAAAATGTTCGTCAACAAACTTGAGACGTTGACGAGCTAAAAATAGATCTTTGATAATAAAAACTATGATGAAATGTATGTTTTGTTTTCATTGACGAGACGAGACGAGACGGGAGTCTAAAAATATTTGAATTAGCTCATAAGACATCCAGCATGTCTATGGTTTCAATTGATAATTCCTTGGCTCCTCAAATACATGACATCACATGACCTCAGTGCCCTCAATGGTAGCTACGGCCCTGAAGATGGACTCCCCTTTCTCAATTCCACCTACAAAGCCCTCAATGACTGCAACACGATATGTATTTTGAATTTCTGGAAATAAATAACACATTAGTTAGGTTTTGCAGCATTATTGTGACAACTAGACACCCTAACTGAATTTGTCTCAGGATGTCTTGGTGTTAGTCTTGGAGAAATTGCCTGTCATGAAGCTATTAGTGTGCTCACCAGGGCTTAGACTCATCAGCGGCCATAATTTTACATCCTTGCCTGACTGATTGGCACCTCTTTTTTCTGTATTTCACAGCTGGCATGAACATCATATGAATCGTTACGAGATCTCGCATCAGAGATCAGTTTTCATAAGTTGTTCAAGTTTGTTAAGTTGGTTTGGCAAAACAAGAGTGTAGTTTTTCCATCTGCTGTGTTTTTCTTTTCTGTTTTTCTAATTCTAAGTCTGCTCTCAGTGGAGGCAGCATGTATATTAAATGAAATCTGACCTTGTCAGACAGTCATGTCTTCCACTTTCTAAGCCTAGTATGTGGCCACACACTGGAGTTAGATGTCTGTGATGAGTGACAGAAGGCAAGAAATCAATAGTGGGATATAAAACTGTTTGCAGTTCACCGGTCATACACTGACTGATACATGAATGATGCGTGTATTAGGAGCCAGGTTGTTTCTACACAGTTAAAATAAATGCTCAGCCATCAGTACGAATGAGGAGCATTTGTTTTGCATGTATTTGCCCTGCGGTTACTTGTGAGACATTCATAGAAATCACCACACGCTTTCATGAACCATTAAAGACGCTCTTCAAGCAACATCTCTATTGTTCCCACCAACAGAAGTTTTGATTAATAGTATGTTGGACGTGTTAGTTTCATTATGTATCCATCCTCTTGTGAATATTCAATGAGTATTGAGTCAGTGCAGAGGTGATCTACCCTTAGCTGTTGAGACTCTCCCAGAGGGCTGTGACCAGGATGCTAACAGCAGGCAGTCCGTTTCTGAGCTGATGAACTCAGACACTTGCTGAGGCTACATATTAACCAGAGCGGGTTAGACTGTGTTTCATCTTGAACTGAAATAGAAACAGGACATTGCTGATAGCAAAAAGATCCAACAATGCCGGCAGCATCTCCTTTGACAATTTCTCTGTGTGAATGCAATTTTCGTAAATATATTCTCTATTACCCTATCAATTTATTGTGACTTTGCATCTTAGAATAAAGTGTTGTCACTGCTTGCAAAACATAATATATGGTACATTATGATCCTTTGTTTCAAAGATACAGTGTCAAATCAAATTCCCTTCTAAACTATTTTGCTGTATGTAATCCTCTGCACAGTGTATATTTGAGGGTACATAGAAAATTGAGCACAGTTTTTTTTTTTTCAGTACATGCAGTTAGTTTCTCTTCATCTGAATTCAAGCACCTGTCTCAGAGGATATTTTACCAAAGACATGTTTGAATCAACAGTATATGACTGAGGCACAGTTACACTGAAAACCAGCCAAATAGAACAAAACTACTTAAAGTCGGTTTCCCAGTAGCAAATTACCCTACTCAGACTTAAAAACATTTGAAGTGTAATGAGTGTGGTGGCATGAAAGTGCTTCAATTTGCATGCAAATCTGTCCGTGTTGCGACATAATTTATGTTGGAGTTGTGATGCAATATCTCTTTTTAGCCACACTAGTGGCATGACTTTATGGATGGCAATGTTGGTCGACCACTTTGGTCCACAATGAAATAGCTCAAAAACTATTGGAAGGATTGCCATTAAATTCTTGACTTTTCCTCTTGCATTGCCAGCAGGTTGCCAATTATGGTAGAATGTCTCAACAACTATTTGATTACTTGCCAAAGAATTTGGTACTGACATTCATGTTCCCCTCAGGATGAAATGTGATAAGTTTGGTAAGAACATCCTCACATTGCTGCAGACTCCCAGGGCATTTTCAAACCTATGGTTAGTTTGCTCTTTTCCAAATCATTGGCTGAGTTGGTAAATTTGTTGTGCTTTCCCCCCGGAAAACACAACAACATAGGTCCTGAAGAAGCTTCTATCTGCCCACATATCAAGAAGGCAACATACTTCATTGCGCTAGTCCAGGTTGGATCTCGATTCACTCTCCGGCTAGCTGGTAGCAACTGTTGATTCTGTTTACCTGCATCCCAGGATGCAAAGCTGTTTAGCTCAAACCTGCAGAGTACGCCCCGTAGTTGGATCGGATCAAGGTTGGATCAAACTAAACTGCTCCAGAATTGGTTTGGGACTAGACTGAGAACACTTCCTCAAAGGGTCTCATGTGATTGTTTTGGTCCGCACCTGAGTATGATTGCTGTGTTCAGATCCTCCCAAATGAATCATACGAAGGGGGAAAATAAACCAGAGTCCTATTCAACCAGAATAAAGAACGCAGGTTTGAAAACACCCTTAGTCTTATTAAAGGAGGGTATTGACATGGAGAGAGCAGCTTAAAGATACAGAACACTGATAGCAGCAGCAGTACGCGCTTCTCTCTACGTTAATACTCTACAATTCACTCCTTCACACTTCCATTTGTAGCTCACTTGCTGGTTGAATGTTTGTGTTGAACTGCATCCATCATACAAAGGAAAGCTACTTAGTTTTGCTTAAAGCTTTAAGTTTTTAGAGACAAGTTGCAGAATAAACAAGCTTATCCTTTGGGATATGCTAAAAAGTTCTATCTAGTTGAGGTGGTTTTGGTATCTAGAGGCATCTGGGAGGTATCCAAGTTTCAGGAGACCCTGAGGCTGCCCCAGAACAAGCTGGAGGGATAATATATCCCAGCTACCATGGTGATGCCAGGATGTCCTTATACAGTTTTTTGTTTTATTTCCTTTGTCCCTTTAACATGATGCTATTTTAAATGTAATCTAACCCAAAGCTAATAGCATTGTCATGGTGGGTGTTTATATTGACATGTTGACACAATGCTATTCTCACAATTTGGCCACAACATTCATTCATAATTTGGTCTCTTGCTACTGCATCAACACACAACCTCTCCTTGTTTGATGCCTTTTACAGCTACAAATCACCGTTCATTACCGTGTAGTCAAGGTTACAGTTCTCTGATCCTATGGAGATTCAAGCTTTTAAATGTGTGACCTGAATCAAACCAGAGTCAAAGTGTACATTATAATTTATCTTATGTTAGAACACTGAGTAGACTTATATGGTCATATATTGGATTGTCATAACATGAAACCGCCAGCGGGTAAAATTTAACCTGTGCTCCTTGTTCCGCATTTTTAATACTAACAAATGTACTCTGTCATTGTATAAAGGCATTATCTTCACAAAGGAATCTCTAAAGTCACAAAATGAAATCATCACCTGTGTTTTGTTGCTGTTGTTTTGTAATCTAAATATTAACTTAAGCACTAAGCACTATTTGCTTTGCATGGCAGTCAGTATAAATCAGTCTAAAATGACACTGAAAATGGGTATTGGAAGGAAATATTTGCATATTTGGGTGGTGTGATATTATTATAAAATGACATTCATCACATAATGAGATAACGCATGTTATTAAAATAACAAAAGTAGCCTAAATACCCCAAATGGACAATAATGATCCATAATGTTAACAATAAACAAAAACCGCACTTATGGGTAATTTAATGTCACAACAACATCAACATGGCAGAGTCAAGTGCACAATTTCACCTAATCAATTATTAATTTAGGCATTTCAACAATGTGTGAATAAGAGAACATCACCAAGAAACATAAATAAACATATATTTCTCTTTTGATGTTCCACTCATGAAAACAGAGTAAGGCAATGGCCCAATTAGGCTAAATAGCCTATAAACAATAAAAGGTAACATGGCAAAACAAAAATGAATGAATAATCAATTAACTAAAAATAAGTTTTACACACAATGAACATTTGTGAGTAGACTAAATAATCCTCATTTGAAGACTATGCGTCCCTCAAACACACTTTGAGCAGACGTTCAGCACCTTGACTGAATTTTCCACAGACAGCTTCCCTGCACTTCAGGCGCTTGGTGAAGGTTTTTATGCAGGTCATTCTCCTCTGCTGTTTTTATAATTTAATTATGACTTGACGTAGTTTGACAGACAACACACTCCAACGCCATTGCCTAGCAACTTATAATGTTTAAACATAAACTGCATGGAAATGCATTTCATATACGGGTAAATGTTACCCAGTGGTGGTTATAGGTATGAATGCCCATGTTTTTAATCTGGATTCATCTTCAATATTTTTAACTATAGGCTGTGCTACACAACATTGTTTTGGGAAAAGTCAAAGACTGGTGGACATGAATATTTTATTAAAACACAGTAACGTACAATTGAAAAACGGGTTAAAATTTACTTGTGGGGGTTATAGTGTTAAAACATGAGACCGCTATATGTTTCCTGTTTCCAACCACTTCTTTTAACCATGACTGCAGTCATTCCCTGATAAGTACTTTTAAAAACCCAAACCAATGCTCTTTCCCTAAACCTGACCAAGTCCTTTTTGTGCATAAACCTCATCAAACCTTAATCATAGCATTGTCACATCATCAAACATATTTATTTTTCAACAGTGATCACTAATGGTCATTTAATTAATTGAAGGCTTCGATGAAGTCACCAGAGTTATCCTGGATTGGGCTTCAGACTTTTTTTTCTTAACAGAAAGCCTGTGTAACAAACTGAAGGTGTGGAGTATGAAAGAAGTGGGCTTTTAGGAGGCAGGGAGAGTCTAATAAAAGAGAAGAATTCCATTTTTTTGAGCTTTACACATATTAGGGACTAAAAGGAAGGATATCCTGGGCTTCGCTGCTTCAATTTTGACCATTTTTAAGAAGAATGTGTCTCTTATGAGTCACCCAACTATAACTGCAATACCACAGTTTTTATTATGTTATTTGAAGGTTTATTTTAAGTATTTTGTTCATAGTTTAGTTTTGAAAATAGTAAGTGATCATTAAACATTTATTATCATATTTGAAACTGAGTTAGCACATCCATCGATCAGTAAAACCTATATTTCTGTATATTGATTGCATTTGGTTTCCCATGTTACTGAAGTACAACACACATCTTGGATTTGTTAACACCTATAAATCAGAATAATGGAAGGTTTTCACGGTCTCCCTTTTCTGCTGATATGATGTGAGTGCAGCAAAAGCCTTATGGGAGCTGTAGGTGTAATTCAGGGAAGCTGAGAGTTTGGATGATTCCCAGCAAATACACATAGCTGGGTCAGCCTGACTGTGTGGAGAGCAGTGAGGTAACAGAGGAATGACTCACATTTATCACCAGCACTTGCAAGCCTCCGCTGAAGTAAAATATTACTCACTGTACCCTTATAATGTAAGAAAAACGCTGAACATACTATACAACTTTATTATCCGCTAGTTTGCAGCTATTTTCTATTGTATATGCATGTGCATATGACAGTGTTGCATTGACATTTAGTCTGATAAGGGTGACACATAGCCTATTTATGTGAAATGAATTCATGTATTATATTATATTTAATAGAATTATATTTTCATTTACTTGGCCATGCCTAATATAAAATCCTGTGAAACGATAACTGCCATAGAAAATCAGCAGATTGTCACTTGGGCCAGTATTTTATTGTTGAAGCCATGAATTATTCATACGGGCTCACGGCGTTTTAAATAGAGACATGAATTGTCTTTTTACTGACAGACAAACATGGACAGATCCTTTACACAAGCCACACAAATGCACTGTAAAATAACCCATTTATCTCTTCATTTGTGTGCAAGTTTCCTCCCAATTACATATTCATAGATTCACAGGGCAGAGTACGCACCTCTGAGAGAATTCTGTATTGATTTTTAAATACATTAATTTAGTTTCAAATGAGAGGAATGTGAATTCTCTGTTGAAGGACGGCTGGTTATGAATTCTAATTCTGCCCTCTTCATATTTGCATGGAGGCTCTATTCTCTCTTAACAGCCACACTGTGCAATAGTCATTTAAATGTAGAAGTCTGACTGGAGTAATTTATCTGTCCTGAAGGTTCCCCAGACAAGAATTTCACTTCAGACATC
Source organism: Scomberomorus guttatus (assembly GCA_038419695.1). Classification (NCBI taxonomy): domain Eukaryota; kingdom Metazoa; phylum Chordata; class Actinopteri; order Scombriformes; family Scombridae; genus Scomberomorus; species Scomberomorus guttatus. Next base: position 10,457,116 of record CM076447.1, on the reverse strand, counting down.
CAGAAAGACAGTCGGGACCAAATCCTGACAGGATATTCAACACATAGGTCTAATCCTCTGTTCTCTGATGCATTATGTATTTAAAGTTAAGATCAATTTCTAATTAAATGGATGGGAACTGTTAATAAATGTATGTGTAAGAAACCTTAAAGATTAAGGTTGTTAACAAATCTCACGAAAAGACCAAAACCAACGATGTGTCTCTTCTTTCAAACCTTCCCACCCTGTCTGTTTCCCACTGACAATATCCTAATATACTTATAATATTTAAAAAAACAGGTAATGGATATATTCTTTTATTTTTTCAAAAGGCTGAATGATTTCACAAACACCTGGGCGCTATCTTAGCTAACGTCTTGACAGTTTGTACGGGACTACTTTTAGCTGGGGATGAATACACATTTAGTGCGTTACAGAGTATTTAAGGCAGCAGGACAGTGAAGGTGGGATCGACTGAAAAAGAACCACAGTTAACTACAGTGTTCATTGTAATGACGCAGCATGTCACCCAGTGCAAAGGTGTGCATCACTGATGTGTTTTTAATAGTTTTCGAACAACAGTGAAGCTCTAAGACACAGAGGAAGATGCTATGAGGCTTTAGCTACACAGACAAAACTTCAATCAATTCATTGTTGGTTTCAGTAGATTTGTCATCAGATTTGTTGACAGAAACGAGTAACTAGGAATCCACACCAAGAGTGAGATGTGAGCGTAGGCGCCATTGAAGTTGCCGTCAAGATGGCTGTCCAAACTGTCTTCAGGATTCAGAAATTTACTGAATAAAAAAAGTTTTCATGTAGGCTTCATGGTAAGAAATCAACATTTCTTCAGTGAAACAGGCAAGCTCATAGTCACACTGGGAGCCTTGATCAACCAATATAGATACTGTTAATAAGTGCAGAACATGGGAGGCCTGTGGGAGATTTGGTGTGATTTAAACAGCTGTTTGTGGAGATTACACTTCACTAAATTTGCCAGAGGAGAAAAAAATAGATTAAACAACATGGGAGGTCACGTGGCGCCTCAGAGTCAGTGTGGATTCATACATTTAATAAAATGGAAACACGTCTGTTCCATGGGATTGACGAGTGACGGACGTCAAAAAACGTTTCTAAAAACGCTTCTGTGGATTGGCTGTAAGAGTCTACAGCCGCGCTAGTAGCTTTGTAAGGCTTTGAGCTAAATGTTAATGTCAGCATGCTAACATACTCACAATGGCAACGCTAACATGCTGATGTTTAGCAGGTATAATATTTACCACATTCATGATCTTAGTTTTAACATGCTAACAATTGCTAATTAAACACAAAGTTAGAAAGTGAAGAAATTACCAAAGTTATTACAAATCATCCAGAGGATGATGTGAATTTCATGGCAATCAACCAGATATTAAGTTAAGTGTATTTAAACTTGCTTTTCATTAAGCAAACCTAAAATGAAAGTGCATAAAACATGATGTGTATTACAGAGAAAACCTCTGACGAAACAGCGCTCGGCTCTCCGGCTGTGTGAAGCTATCACACAGGCCTACTGTATGTCGCAGCAGGGGAAGACCCCCCCCCCCCCCCCCGCTGGGTATCCGTGCCCACTCTGAGAGCTTTGTCCTCCTCCGCAGCTCTTCTCAGGGGAATGGCAGTGGCAGACATATGTGCAGCGGCATCATGGGCTTCACCGTGTCCTTTTATTCGGTTCTATCTGCGCGATATGTCTGACTTTTCTCTAACTCTGTCAGTGTTGAACGCGCTTGGCGACCAGTGACGCGCTGTCAGCTCTGGGCACGTTACACACACACACACACAGTCATCTCAGTGGGGAGCTGCTATGTGCGCTACAAGCTGTCATATACTCAAGCTCTCTTTTAACTTATTTGTATGAGTCTTTGGGACTGCCATAGTGCGTAATGACCGTCCCTGCCTGCTCTCCCAACATAAGTTCACTGTGTGTGAAGTGTGTATACATGTGCCCACTGTGCATCAGTGAGTTATTATGCCCTCTTGCTCCTGTTTTGCTCACATCTGGGACTTTTGCAGTGCATGGTAGTATATCGTTCTTTATTTTAAAATGTATTTTAAAAGTTTTAATCCTGCTAATAATCCCCATTTTTACTACATGTATCAGTAATTTTGTCCTAATTATGTAGCGGCTCTCCAAGCCTGCATGTCAACATCAATGCAGAGCAATGTAAGGGTGAAGCACATTCCTCAGCCCTATTTACGCAATAACATTCAAACAACAACGGGCTGTTACCTGCGCCAGTAAATCACGCAAATCTGTTGTCATTCAGGACACTGGAGGAAATTGTGTCTGAGACTTTGTTGCTGAAGTTGGAACATAAAAAGCAGCGGAGTCTGAAGTTCAGAGACTCAAATTGGGAACTGAGGCTTCACTTGTGGTTCAGTGTTTTCCCATCTGTGGAATGAGGTGCAACATCAGCACTAAGCTACCTTACTGCACACTCACAGATGATTTAACAGCCAGCTCTTAAGCGCAGCCATGGATTAATAGAGCTTGACACAAAGCCTTTTCCACTGGCTTTATCTGTTTCTCCTAAGCTTGGGGGAATTGAGCACTGGGGCTTTTCCCAGCGTGACACCAGTATCATTTGCACTGTTTCACAGTACTTTTTTTTTTTTTTTCTTTACAAGCTTGGGAGTTTATGCTGTGTTGGCAAGCATCATCACTGACTCTCTTAAGAGATTCAGAGAAAAGAAGTATTGGCTCATCTGCACAAAGATTAGCCAAAATCAAGACCCAATTCTATGCAAAGCCTCTGTGAGTCATCTAAATTGGTCTACACTAGAAGACCATCAGATGCAAGTGTTAGTGGTGGTTGCTGCATTGGATTATGGGAGGTTATCAAGGCTGGCCTCATAATCCACTTGTTTACAGAGACACTCCCTGATTTTGTTTTAGTAGCCCCAAACAATTACACCTCCACCCAGGTTACTGTTGAAGTTGTGAAATTTAACACAGTTCAAAAATATAAACAGTCAACTGGGAGGAATTTTGGGGATGTGGGGATTTGGGGAGCTTTTGGGGGGCTTTAATAAAATCAGGGAGTGTGCCTTTAAGCTATGCGCAGCTGATTCTCTTTGTCCTCCATCATCCTCAGTGGTCTGCTCCTACCTGAGGAAGGCGAAGAAAATGTATTTTCATTTCCTTTTGTGACTATACAATAACAAGTTAAAACATCTGCACTGCTATTTTTTGGTCTCGCAGTTGCGTTTGTGTTTCAACTGTCAATTTAAAAATGCCCCCGTGTTATAACTCCCACAGGGATTTTACTTGAGAATAAGGCGGCGCAATAATGGATGTAAGTTAAGTGGGGTTTTTCTTGTCTAAACACTCTCTGAACCTGCAGGTGACCTTCGAAAGTACAAAGTCAATCAAAAAATCCAGATCCATATTGAAGTTTTCACAAGAAAGCCAGCCAGCGCTCTGAATGTGAATTAAGCCACAGCTGAGGAACAGGGGAAAATACTGCCGAGATTAAGCGGGGATTCTTCTGAGATGAACCGGAGGATTGTGCTTCTGCTAATTGTCTCCCTCAGGAAAAGAGTCAGCTTTTTCTTTTTTAAATTGTAGAATTTTTGTGACTTCTTCTGTGTGTTTATGTTGGGAAAAGAGTGATTTCCCAATGATATCTTGCTAAATAACAAAGTAGACGTCGCTGCTCAAACTGTCAGTGTATTGACCTGCAGGGGTCACTCACTCTAGTGACAGCAGGAGCAAACAAAGTACACGTGGTGGTTATTGCTTATTGTATTTTGAACATGACATGCATTTCAGTATTAAGTCCATATTGGCTTTAATCATACCACTGCAAATATTTACAAACATTTGCCTTTAAGCTATGACCTCGTGTCCTGTTTAACCTCTTACAACCAGCTCTCTGCCATCTGGTGACCCCATGGTAATCTTTATTGTGTGAGACTGCTGGTGATTACATTTCTGGTATAATTGCTGAGATTGAGTTGGCCTTTTGCAGAGCTGCGAGAGACAATGCAACGCCCATATGTTTGTAGTTTTACATGGCAATGTGCTGAAAGTGACAACAAATCCTCCTCTTTAATAATCCCATGTTGACCCATGCTCTTTTTCTCAAGCTTGCTGTTTGCTAAAGTCAAGTCAACTTTATTTATATAGTGCCAAAACATAACAGAAGTTATCTCAGGGCACTTTTCATATAGAGCAGGTCTAGACCGTACTCTTTAATTTACAGAGACCCAACATTCCCCCATGAGCAAGCACTTGGCAACAGAGGCAAGGAAAAACTCACTTTTAACGAGAAGAAACCTTGAGCAGAAGCGGGCTCTAGGTGGCTCTAGATCCATCTGCCATGATCGGTTGGGTTGAGAGAGAAAGAGGGAGGGGGAGAGAGAGAGAGAGAACATAGCACAATGCAAGTTCCACATAGAGATGTACAGCAATAACAATAGTAACAATAATAATAATAATTATAAAAATAACTAATAATAATAATTGTAGCAGTGGGTGTTGAGCAGGATCACAGGGGCAGTAGGTGGCTTCCAATCACAGATCCAGATTTTACAGCTTTGGAGGCAGAAATACCTGCAGAAAGCAACAGGAGGAGACAGGAGAGAGATGAGAAAGCAGAAAACTATGGGAGAGAGAAGATGCTGAGTGAGTTAACATGCATTAATGGTGCATGAATGCATACAGCTGGAGAGGGAAAGGAAGAGAGGGGAGTTCAGTGATTCATGGGAAGTCCCCCGGCAGTCTAGGCCTATAGCAGCATAACTAGGGGCTGGTCCAAGGCAAACCTGGCTGGCCCTCTAACTATAAGCTTTATCAAAAAGGAAGGTTTTAAGCCTACTCTTAAACGTGGGAGGGTGTCTGCCTCCTGGACTGAAACTGGAAGATGGTTCCACAGGAGAAGAGCCTGATAGCTGAAGGCTCTGCCTCCTATTCTACTTTTGGAGACTCTGGGAGCCACAAGTAAGATATGTTGGTGCCTGACCAGTAAGGGCTTTGTAGGTGAGGAGAAGGATTTTATTATTTATTTTTTCTATTCTGGATTTTACAGGAAGCCAGTGCAGAGAAGCTAAAATGGGAGAAATGTGATTTCTTTTCCTAGTTCTTGACAGTACACATGCAGCTGCACTCTGGATCAGCTGGAGAGTCTGTAGAGACTCGTTGGGGCAGCCCGATAATAAGGAATCGCAATAATCCAGCCTAGAAGTAACAAATGCGTGGACTAGTATTTCTGCATCTTTTTGTGACAGGATGTGCCTAAATTTTGCAAAAAGGCTGTTTGTCCGTTCTGGGCTACTGTAGAAACATGGCAGTACAACACTGGTGGTTTAGATGAAGTTAGTTCAGGAAAGGTTGCTTGGAGAGAAAAAAACTAAATATATATCAGGTTTTAAAGCAGTTTCTAAGGTTCCTGTGTTTGAGGATAAATGAGTGTCGTTTGAGGGCAGGAGGTGATGAAATTTGTCTCTAATTGTTAGAAATGTATCATTAAAGAAGCTCAAGTCGTTACTACTGAGAGCTATAGGAATACATCAATAGAGCTAGGACTCTTTGTCAGCCTGGCCAAACTGTTTTTATTTTCCTCTATTAATGATGAGTAATAGGCAGCTCTGGATGATGTTACACTGTTCTATCTAAAACTCTTTGTGGACTGTTAAGTCTTATATTCAACCAATAAAATACTGCCAGTGCACAGCTGACAGCGGAAGATTTTTGACCTCAACAGAATTCTCTGCCAAACCTGCATTTGGAAGACTAGTGTGGATCATAAATGCCTGCAGCTACAGGAGGAAGCCTCGGGGACCATCGACAAGCTGTCACCAAAATACAATGGAACGAGAAGGATTTTACACCCATTACTTAGAGTACCTGCTTCAACAATGAATGGGATATATAATAATAATAATAATAATAATAATACTAATAAAACAGAGTTTACAAAGTGCTTTGACAGACAAAGCAAAAGCAGGATACTCAGAAGACAATATAACAACAGAAAGCCAAACATTAAGGCCAAACAAAGACAAGACAAAATGAAGGTAAAACAAGAAGACAAAAGACGCAAAAACACAGTAGAGAGAAGACAGAAGGATGATGAAAGATAAAGACGGTAAAAGACAATAAAAACATTAAAAACTGTGAATATAAATAAGCAACAAAAAGACAATATCACATAAAAGCACAAAAGTCTATAAAAATGGGATTTAAGAAGTGATTTAAAAGAAGTCACTGATTCTGTGAGCCTTATCTCCTCAGGCAGGTCATTTCAAAGCCGAAGGGCCCTGATGGCAAAAGCATGGTCATCTTTAGATTTAAGCCTCGACTTTGGAACAGCCAGAAGGGCCCCACCAGAGGATCTAAAGCTGTGAACCGGCTCATATGGGGTCAACATATCTTTTTAATGTAGCTTGGGGCCAGACCCAGACGTGCTTTAAAAGTGAATTGGTAAAATCTTAAAATCAATTCTAAATCGAACAGGGAGCCAACGGAGAGAAGCCAGGATTGGAGTGATGTGATGCCGTCTGTTAAAACCAGTAAGACGCCGAGCTGCTGCATTATGAACTAGTTGGAGGCGAGAGAGTGACTTTTGGTTTATGCCAGAAAGGAGGGAGTAGTCAAGTCAAGAGAAAATAGGCGTGTGAATGACTTTTTCCAGGTCAGAGTGTGAGAGCATTGGTTTAACAAGCAAGTCGCGTGTCTTTACCTTCAAGTCTCAAGCAAGTCCCAAGTTACTGTGGTGAGAATCGAGAAAGTCAAGTCGAGTCCCTGAAAGTCAAGCAAGTCACAAGTTCTACAAGATGTACCCAGTTTCCACATTTAAATCAGTCAAAAGACAGTGGTCATGAAAAGTTGCATTTATTTTCAACATTAATGAAAACTGTTGCAGCCTGCTTACACCTTCTAAATCTTACTAATATTTGACATTTTGTGGCAATCAATAACAAGCCTCCTAAATGAAGAACAATGGGGAGTGGGGCTCTGAGATTATAATATAGCCCTATAGCTCGAAAGGGCTCTAAAGTGAAAACAGAAGTATGCTCTGGCTCCCCTTCAGGAGGGTCACACCATTTCTCCTGGGCATCATCTACGTATATTATATCCTATTATCATTATACTATCAGCATCTGTCTAAGGTGCTTCTCATTGGACTTTTAGCTACTTAAAATAAAAAAGTCTTGACAGCTCTAATTGAGCCCAGGATTTACTACACGCTGTTTCACTGTACACTGTGTACTGTGTAGCAGAACTCTGAACATTAATTACCGTCCTGTTGGCATGTTGATGAAGTTATCGCTGCTGTGCCACTTGCCACGTACGTAAATGTGCACCCTCTCAATTTGAAGACGGACTTACCGTTTCAGCTGCTGTGTGATGCGCCACGTGTTTAATAGTCAAAGCAAAGAATCTGACACACAGCAAACAACAGTACTGATGTTTTCTTTTCAGACCTGCCTGAATCACATAAATAGCTGTGTTCTGACAGACATTTCAGTAGATTATGCTGTAGATGCGAAATACTAGAAGTTAAAGAAGCCACATAAATGAAAGTTGATTTGTGATGTTGGAGAGCTCTGTGTGTGCACGTCTCTGATGACTAAAGACACACAAACTGTGGCGTTTACGCTTTCTGCACTTTTCATAATGGACCGATCTCTGTGCTGAAATGTGGAGAAAACCCTGAAACACTGGAAACTGCTCCGCTCACTGTAGTAAGCACCATATTTCTCCCCCCTCCCTCCTCCCTGGCTTCTGCTGGTCTGCTGCATCCTAGTAAGGTGCCAGCACATTGCACTACAAATCACCCAAACATGTTTCAGAAACAATAAGTAACTTAACTCAATAAGTAACAATAAGAAAAATGCAAATATTTAAGTCCTTTCGAGTCTAAGTCAAGTCTCAAGTCATAAATGTCAAGTCAAGTCTTTTATCAGTGTTATTCGAGTCAAGTCACATGACTCGAGTCCCCCACCTCTGCTAATTGCAATTTCAATCAGGAGAGACAAGTGACTGAAGTAAAAATAATTGTTTATTATACAGATGATATTGGTGATTAAGTCTCGTCAAAAAGGCGCTTAGACTGTGGAGGGAGATTTTGGATCAGGGGACATCCGACATCCTATGCAGCAGCAAGATAAATCCCCCCCGTGGAGTCCAGACACTGGTGGTGGTGACTGATGACTTCTGCTGAGACCGATAAGGCTGATGAGGTTGACGAAGTGATGCACTGATGAATCTGTGAAGACCCGGCTGTGAGGCACTAAGGCAGAGAGGGGGGAGAAAACGTATTTAAAAAGACAGCCACAAGATGAAAGACTGACAATGAAGGTGTGCCACCCCTGTTATCGGTTAGATGTGACCAGCTGATGTGAACATCTGACGTCTCAACTGACCCTCAGGCAATGACAGCAAGGAAATTATAAATGAGCATGCATGATGGATGGTTTGAGAAATAAAACTACAGACCTTAGCATGCAAAAGGTAGTCTTCCTGACTGAAGCTCCTTATCAATGTACTGATATTTTTGTGTCAAGAACTAATTTGACTCATTTTTTCAAACCACACTGACCTGACCTATTTTCTTTCCACTCATTTAACAGTCCTTTAATACTGATAGTACAACAACAACAACAATGATGGCCATCACACAGTATCTTTTATTTTGTCAATAGTTGCCTTTTGTGACAGTGATTAGAGGTAGGCTGTGGACTGGAGTGGCTGAGTTGTCAGGATTGCCAATTTAGTGCGCCTGGTGACCACATGAGCACACCGACACACATACATGATCCAAGAGAGATGAGAGAGGGAATGTGTGTTTGTTTGTGAGAGTGAAAGAAAGCGAAAGAACATCAATCTTGCCCAACGTGATTTGCTGACTGGATGAAAGCACTCCATCTGTCTTATACTGTTTATTGAGGGAAAATTGGTTGAATTTAGCACAGTTGTTCCACAAACAGACAGGAAAAAAAGATTAGGAGATGTCCTTGAGCACATCTGATGTGGAGTGACATTACAACAATTGTGTGAATAACACTTTGTACATTATTATCACGTACCGTACAGTCTGTGAGTGTTTGGACAGTGGCACATTTTATATTGTTTTAGTTCACTGGATTTGAAATGAAACAGCAACAACAACATGAGGTTAAAGTGCTGACTTTGAGCTTTAAGGGGGATTTCACAAACATATATATTATTGGACTCGTGGCCCTTTTTACATACACAGAACATACACATCATTACTCATACAATATGAATGTAAGCACCTTCATATTAAAGCTGAAACACTGCATTTTAACATAGCTATTGTTTGGAGGATATATGGATTTCATATTTTTCATAATGCCAACATATCCCATTAAAAGACACAAACTAACAATGAACTGATCCTGCTAACAACTATTGTCTGTGTAGCCAAAGCCTCATTATTGTTCTGTGTGACTTACTTTTTTGCCCAAAAACTATTACAGACACATAAATTAGCCACATAGTTGCACTGGGTGACATGTTCCTCCATTACAATGAACTCAGGCACTGTAGACATACAGTACACCATCCTTCTGCTCTAAATATTCACTAGAGCACCAAATGTGTAATAATCTGCAGCTGAAAACAGTCCCCAACTCATGTTTGAGTAACATTTGTTTGTCTCATTTTAAATGATTAAATTAAGACATAAGAAATACCACAAACAACAAGAAAGTAGCTCAACAATCAACAAAGTGCTGAAAGGTTAAAGGGGCTCAAATGTTGAGGTGTTCACAGAAGAGCTGAGTTTTCAGGCATTTCTTGAATGCACCATGGGAGTCGGCAGACCATGTGGCAGTGATGGTATTACCAGATGCCGTTCATTTGCACACCGGAGCGGACAGGAGGGAACATATGGCCTGATGAGTGACTCAGCGTAGGAGGGTGCAATTCCATTGGTCGCTTTGTTTGAAGGCAAGCATCAAAGCTTTGAACTTGATGCGAGCCACTGCCGGGACCCGTGGAGGGACATAAACAGAGGTATCATATGAGCTCGTTTAGGTTGGTTGAACACCAGACTCTGCAGAGGTTTAACAGTGCATGCTGGCAGTCTAACCAGGAGCGAGGTGCAGTAGTCCAGTCATGAGATGACCGGCGCTTGAACTTGGAGTTGCTCTGCATGCTCTGGCAGGTATGGCCGAATCCTCCTGATGTTGTAAAAAGTGAATCTACATAACTGGGAGACTGCCACAATGTGTTCAATGAAGGACAGCTGGTCATTTAGTATACAGTATACTGTAACAAGGATGACCGAGAACCACTTAAAGATTTATGTTTTCAGTAGGAACAAATGGTCTTGGGGCTGAGTGACAGAGACAGCATAAGAAAGTCGGGAAGTATTTAGAGATAGATGGACGTTGTTAGATTTGGTCAAAAACTCACAAATTATTGACAGAAACTAGGAACACAAGATTAGAAATTGGAAAAATGTATGTCTTATTTCACTGTGTCTCTAAGGGTGTTTGGGATTCACATCCATATTGGGCGAACTGTCAGACTCATATCATGATAAAATGCCCTCTAAGGTGCCCATACAAAGGAGAAAATGTACCAAAGTAATCATCATCTTAGTTATGGGTAAATCAGGATAAAGTGCCCTATAGAGTGCCTCTATATGTGATAGTCTGGACTGAAGTGTCCTCATGGGTGCCCTTTCAGTGGAAGAAAATGTGATAGTGTCCTGTAAAATACCCCCACAAGATGTAATACAAAATGTAATACAGTGCCCTATGAGTTGCCATTGTAATGGGGTGAGCTGGAATTGGCCATATAGGGTGCTTCCAGGTGTGAGAAAACATGATGCCATGATGAGTGCCCTTTCAATGAACAAAATCGTGGTGAAGTGCCCCATAGGGTGCACTGTATAGCAGAAAAACATTGTGAAGTGCCATATAAGATGCCCTTATGATGGAGTAAACTGGCCATTATGGTAGAAATGAATGTATCCTTTATGTAGGCTGACCATTAGGAAAATAAAGCATCAATCAAGACCAGCTTAGAAACAGTCGTGGACAAGGAAGGCTCTTCTTCTGTTGTCCATCGAGAGGGACATCCCAGTTGACCATAATGAGATCATTAACATTTACAAACTCATGGCCAAAAGAATTCTCCTTTGATTTCACCCATCTTGCTTCTTGCTTCCCTGACGAGGCCGCTTAAAACAGCTAATTCTCAAAATGTTAATAGTTCCCAGTTTTTACTACAGATGTGTTTGAGAAATTAACATTTCAAAATGTTTACCCATTCCCTGTATTTTATGACAGAGATATTTGCAAAATAAATGTATAAAAAGTCAATCCTTTTTATTACAGAGGTGTTGTTTTCCTTATATTCTGAATCATCCTATAAAATGTTCGTCTTAAACGGGGATGTAGCTTTTTACTAAACATGCATCGTTGTTCTCTTCTGAAGGGGGCCCATTGAATGTATATATACAGTATTTCTTTTTTCACCCCTGCCCCTCAGACAGCCTGAGTCTGCCACTGTGCAGTCCTCAAAGTTTTGAACAGTGAAGCAGGCTACATATTCAATATTCAATATGGATATGAGCCACCCTTAAATTAAAGCTATTGTCAGCACTTTAAACTTATAGTCATATATTGTTTCTTACCATATATTTCATTTCAGATCCAGTGTACTGCAGTGTAGAAGCAACACAATAAAAAAGTGTCCCCGTCCAAATACTTACAGTTTGCACTGTACTGTATAATTGTTCAACAAATATATTGAACCTAATGTATTTGAGACACACAACAATAAAAGCCTAACAATCAGACCCAAATTAGTCTGTCTTAACTGAAGATGGGAGGTTAAAACAACATTGCACACCATATTATTACCTTCTCTTTGGGAAATCTGCAAAGTCAGTGTGGTAGTAAGGTCATAGTGTCCAAATCAGCCCCTCTGAACTCAGTGGAGTATGCTTTGTCAGCGCTCTTAGCCAAATTAACAAGACAAAGGTTGTGCCCTGCCAAGGCCCTAATCTGTGCCCACTCTTTGCCCTCAGCTATGTGTACCAGTCCATGACTACTAAACAGCTTGCTCAGAAGTATTTTCGCCCTTGGAGCATTAAGGGAGTTTTCTCAGACTTTCTTTTCACTTAAAGAGAAAAGAGATGAAGATGTTGCAGGGCGTCTTAGTAGTCCAGTGCACAAAGACATGTTGTGTACTGCACAATTGTGACATCCACGGTAGGGCTGCAATTTATTACCAAACACCCAAAGATGTTTGATAATAAAAAGATGTTTTCACTACTGATGATGATGATGACAAGAATGGTGCTGGTGACGACAGTGGTAATACATTTTGACAAAGCTTGAAAACTATCCCGTACACATCTACTGTGTGTCAGCGCATCTATAAACCTCTAAACTACCTGGCGTGCTCAGCCTGGCCAAGATTAGCAGCATAATTATGGGTTAATAATGCAGCATTTTGCATCATTATCCTTCAATCACTTTGGACTGTATAATGCACCACCCATGTTGAACTAAACTCTGGAATGATGGCAAAGTCCTGATTTTCTTTCCCAGATTTTTTCAGCAGCTGTTTTGAAAAAAAAAAGAAAAAAAAGGGAGGACTGCATTCTGTGAGGAGTTAGTCCAAGTGATCACAGACACAACAAATGTTTGGCAAGAGGATTTCTCTTTCTGCTGCACACTGTTGGGATTTTGCCCTGGCAAAGTTTCTCTGCTCATTTTAACCAGATTCTTTGTGTTTTCTGCTACTTAGGTATGTTTACACTGCGGCAGACATGGTGTGGACTGCCTGTGTTCATGATGAGCACAGACTTTGGATTATAATCCCTCCTGGCATAATTTAATGCACGGCTTCACACAGCAGGACCAAAACGACTAGCCACACTGTCAGTCACACTGGCGTAGATGTTGTATTTTTTTCCTGGCTTTATAGTTTTGCTGAAAATGTGACAGCAATCATCTTTGGTTGTTAGTTAAAATGAGGAAGGGATGTCATAAAGCTCACACCAGATGGCAGCCAGCCAGCCAAATCCCAGCAGAGTGAAATGTAGAGTAATGTGTGTGACACTTCTTTATGCCTCTCTTGGAGGAAAGGGTTAGACAAGCTACACAACTGAATCCTCTGTTTTAGAAAAGAATTGACACTTTAATTAATGGAAGAAATATAAAATACATTTTAAGAATATAAGATTAATATTAAACTAAACGTAAACTTATCTGCTGTTTGTTATCTAGGGCACAAGTTTACATCTTAAAGTTAAAAGATTACTCTGCCATTGCACTCCTAGAAAATTGTCAGACTCACGATGGACAAAAAAAAGTATCAAAATTGATGCAGCAGAACCAGAGATATCATCTTTTTTATTCTATACATTCTTCTTCCGTGTCAAAACCTGGCGCCTACATTACCCATAATGCAACTCAGCCACAGTTGACAGTTCAAGGGATGCCACTTGAGTTACTTTATCAGAGCCACAAAAGGCTTTATACAATGTTTCCTTGATACATGCATTTTGATGTGTAAAATCAGTGGAGTTCCCCTTTAAAATTACCCTGTCGAATATTTGACCACTAGTGGCGCTAGAGAGCAATGTTATGATGAGCGGGTCCTCTGCTGTTTGTATCCTGTGTTCTAACAACATCCTAGCATGTGCATGTGGATGCGATAAACTTTTTTGAAAACTGCATATGATGCAAATGCAGTATGATACAGTACAATATTGTAAATGGCTTTAAAATAAACCCCAAATTATTAGTCTTCATTCTTGTGAATTCTTGTCTTGCAGTTTTACTGGAAAATAACTTATGTTTGAGCATGCAGCTAGTCTCTACTCTGGTTTTGTTTTACCACAATTTCAATCCTAAAACATTCAGCAGTTGTGCTAATAAGGCTAATTTAGGCCACATAGTATTGCCAACCATTCCCTGAAGCTACAACCTGCCCTGCAAAGCTACATGATGACATTTAGGGTGGGTGGATAGCAGAAACGTGTGTGTGGTTCGGGTTGTTGATGGGATCATTAGCTATAGCTGGTAGCCACAGCAGCAGAGTTGCATCCTGCTGCCACCCATTAAAAACACAGGACTCTAACATGCTGTCTAAAAGCACTTTAAGGCTAAAGCAACGTTCAGACTCACTGTAGGTCCGCGTGAAAAGACGCAGCCTCCTTATTCATTTGAATGGGGGCAGTGCATTGCTGCAATGCAATGTGACATTGTCCAGCAAGGCGCTGTTACATACATGCAAGCTGGTGCATTACTTTGTAATGTAAACCACATATTTTTGCTGTTTACCTCGCGATTGTCACAACAAAAGATAAAATAGTTGCTGCATTGCTAACATTCCAGAGTTGTAAAATCCTGTGAACTTGTGTGTATTACAAAGCACTATGCAGTTTTTTGAGATAAGCCTTTAAATGCATAAATCTGTAGCTCCAACTCGACTTCCTGTGTCATATTTCATTATCTCACTGATACTTCAAAAAATAAAATAAAATCTGATATTTATGGTCCCCAATCCTGTCTGATACTATGATACAGTAAACTATAGTATCATGTTTTGGCATCTTCAAATTCACAGATCTGTTTCTCAAACTTCCTGGATTGTATTATGTCTCACCCCAACACCGCAGCCCCTTCCCTTCTTGGCTGATGTCGGTCTGAACACCTGCTAAGCCTTTTCTGCGTACATGCCAGCAGACATGTTATCTCCTGTGTGGCTGGAGCAGTCTTCCAGTGGTCCAAACCCCGACTTGGCATATCTCAGGGTTAAATATTAAGTTGTCATCAGAGGAGGAACTGCTGTGGACTAACATGGCTACATCTGAGCTTCTCTGCCTACAGGGAGAACTCGCGATCCACTAACATCAGTCTTTACTGGACACATGGCAGCACAAAGCAGCTGGAGCAGAGGTCTGTGCAACGCCAAAGTAACTTGAGGGTAAAGACATTATTCTTAGTCTCATTTCTTGCATTGCTTTCATTTACTTGCTGATTTTTTGACTTTCCCTTTTGACTAACTTTCCGAGAGAGATGATGTTTCCCATACGCTTACACATACTTTACATATTTACCAGTGGAGGCCAGTGCTAACCCACAAGCTACATGCATGTTGAAAAAATATCAAGGTCCATCTCTGATGACAAAAATCCATATACAACCATAAAAATATGAGCTCCATGATGCTGATTCAATGTCATCCCTTCAGCTTATGTTTCTGCTGAAGATGATGCCCTCCAGCTTCAGAGCTGTTTGCCTCATTTGTCTGATGCTGGACATTTGAAAATTATATCTGAAAAAGCAAATTGCAGGGTGATTGACAACAATTTCTCAGATTTTCACAGATGATCAACCAATTTTTCCTCAATTCCCGAAATAAGAAATATTGTACTCCCCACCACAGATTTTTTGTTTTTCATCTTAGAGGAGGTTAAGTGGGATGCACCTAAATCACCACCAATCATATGATGGAATGTAGTTGCTTCGATTTCTGTAATGTGGTTGATTTAGCGTGTAGACACGTTTGTGCATCATTGAGTGTGTGTGTTTATGCCGGTGTGGTTGCAGTAAACGGGTGTTTTGTTCTGGTTTCAGCAGCAGCTCAGAGACTCCAAACAGAGGCTGATGCTCACTGGGGAGAAACCATTTTGATGGATTCTCAGCACTCCCAGGAATAACAAAGCCCCTTTTCTCTTGTCATTATTGAGGCTACTTTATTTTTATTTGGAGATGAAAATAAAGGCATGCAGCAGATTTGTTTACTCAATATCTGTCTCTAATAACCTGTCCGCCTTGTGCCCATATCGAGCTGAAAAATAGATTGTTTGACCCACGATTTTTGCAATTTTGTGCTGCACTGGTGGGAAGATAAATAAACAAATAGGCCTTTATTTCAGTTATATTGGCCACTTATGTGAACAACAAAAATAACAAAAAGTGTGTGAATGGGTGTACTGATTCCTTGGGTCTTAATTACAGAGCTCCATTAGGAGCCACAATGATCCTCAACAAAAGTCTTCAAAGAGAAGAGTGCAGATTATTAGAAGCTTCGCTCGTCCAGGCCTCAAACTGTGTTTGTGAGAAAGGCTTCTCTGACTACAAGAATCTCGCTGTAACTCCATGTCCTTGCATTCATTTCCATAGCTATCTTTAATACTTCACAGAGAGGGGTACGAGCTCTCCTCGTAGACAAACACAGTAGCTTCATGCTCCTGCATAATTCACTGTCGTGTGCAGTAATCCACAGAGACGCTGGAGTGAAACTGCAGAGCTTTTAATAGTTAGAGGGCTGGCAGTTAAAGGGTCATTGTGGCACTAATACCTGAGAGAGGAAGAGAACCAGGAACCAACATGTCTCTTATTTGTTAAAATCAGCTCTGTAATTTACAGCAAATACAGATAATTCATAACCTAAATGAATGGAGCCCTGCTATTACAGAGAACAATGTATAGTACCTAGCTAATTTTAAATACTGCACCAATGTAATGATAAATACACATCTGAAATCACTCCCACTCACTTTACTATAGTATAGTGTACTATATTTACCCTACACCATTTTATTTGAGTGTGTGTAAATCTGTCCACTATAGAGTGCCCTAAAAAAAGTAGTATCCATAGCATGTACACTACTTTCTGCTAACAATGCACAATCCACAGAATTACCGTTGTGTGACTCTACAGCTGACAGTGATGACTCAGAATGATGATGATTCGTGAGTTTCTGAAATCTCAGTTTAAAGCTCACTCTTGAGTAAACTATTGAGTGTCTATTATAGTAGTAGTGAATGAGTGATGAGTGAGCGATGGAGTGATTTCAGACACAGCCTAAGAGTCTACAGCCATGCTAGCTGATGTGATGCTGCAGCTAAATGCAAATGCTAGCGTGCTAAATCAATTAATCAATTCATTTGTTAATTAGTTTATGTGGTGGTGCTTTATTTGTTTTTTTACATTTCCAATTATTATTATTACTATTATATCATTTTTACTAATTGTTTTTTAAGTATGCCACATTGAACAGACAGCTTTTGGGTTATGAACACAAACATTTCACACCTTCCCATTCCCTTAAATGGGAAACATTTGCTAATTAGCACCAAACAGAAAGTACAGAGACTGATGAAAATTTCTTTAGTATTGGACGAATTGAACTTTGGACCTGATGATGGCGCTCGATGAGGAATTAGAGGCTCTCCAAAGTTGTCACAATTCATCTCGATGGGAACACGAACGTCACGGCGGTCCATCCAGTAGTTGTCAAGACAGTGTTGCCCTGAACCAAAAATCTCAATGTGCCAGTTGCAATAGAGCAAAAGTCAACAGATCACCAAAGTCATTAAGAGTCATTCTCTGGGACCATAAATATCAGTTCAAAATTTCATGGCAATCCATCCAATAGTTTTTGAGATATTTCAGTCTGACATTTCAGTCTGGAATCTGACATGCTCATGTTGTTTTAAACCAAGAGCTAGTGGTAGCAGAGGTAGTAGCTAGTGGTAGAAGTAGTTTTAGTGACCTGACCTTTCAGTGTCTGATACTTTAGGTGCAGGGAAAATTAAAGCAGTTTGGTGTGAAAGGTTTGTTGTGACAGTGAGTCAAGCTGTCTGTTCTTACCTGTGCTTTTAGGCTCTGTTTACCTTTCCGTGGTTTTACCTGCGCAGAGGTCAGTTGCCATGATGAGCAGCTGAATCAGATGAATTGAGCCTTTCAATCTATTTATTTAGTGTCATATGTCAAGATTACATTCTGTGGTTCTCATCACAAACAAACTCTACCTCAGTCTGCTTGAAAAGCACTCTGACACATGTAATCAGGAAGTCTGTGAGTAGTCATCTGGTGAACACCTGAGCTGAATGGCATAACTGTCATCTGCTAAAAAAACAAACAAAATGCTCCAGAGTTCAGATGAATCAAGCCAAACATTCTATTTGTGAACACATGAATAACCCTTTATTGTATGTTCTGCACCAATATTGTGTTTGAACAAGAAATACATCAGATTAAGGAAGTAAAACGTCTTTAATTCTCATTTCATTTATATTATCATAATTATCAAATATTATTTATAATAAATTATATTGGGGAATATTGTCCTCTGTAGTTTTATGATTTAAACACAATTATGACACAAATCATTAACTGAAATAATTGATTATTGCTTAACTACTTATTCTGCCTGCCCCTGCTACTGTTATAATGGTTTAAATTATCAATTAAAATAAAAAATGTGCTTTACAATAAACAATCAAATTACAGTAAAAAAACACATTACATCAAAAAGAGGACAACTAACAATGCCTATAATAAAATGTAAAGTATAAAAGTATAATTCAATTAAATTTTATACTGTGCTTATTATACAAGAGAATTTTCTATTATTTGATTGCTTGATAGACTATGTTAAAAATAAAATAGATACAACACTGCACAGCAGGATGCATGTGGAAAAGAAATCTCTAAACACCAGCTCTGAGTTCCACCTCCACTTTTATCAGTTTTTCTCCTCTCTGCAAACAGAGGTATCAAGTTGGTGTCAAGTTTACACAAACGTGCAACTAGAGTGTCAGTGGAATTCTAAATTCAACATAATTTTCATCTTACAAAGTGTGTTTTCCCACCTTCAAACCACCTTAAAAGCGAAAACAGCTATGAGCTGGTGGGAGCGTTCCAGGAGGACCCGTCCACTGTCCGGGCCAGCACCCTTCAGTGTGTTCACTCTGCGTAGTGATCCTCTGACCTCAGCGATGGTCAGAGTGAGCACCAGGTCTCCTGGATGGGTGGGGGTTTTGGTGGCTAGGTCAATATTGTCTTTGTCAAAGTGCTGGCTGAGGTCTTCGCTACAACATTTAACCTCTCACTGTCCCAGTCCATAGTCCCCACATGCTTCAAGACCACGTCTATCATCGCCATCCCCAGGAAATCATCAACCACATGTCTGAATGACTCTTGACCCATAGCACTCACCCCCATTGACATGAAGTGCTTTGAGAGACCGGTCCTGGCTCACATCAAAGACGCCACCCCCCCACACTCGACTCACATTAGTTTGCCTACTGTCCCAAAAGGTATTTGGAGGACGCCATTGCCACTGCCCTGCACTCTGCCCTGACCCACCTGGAACATAAAAACATACATGCTGTTCATAGATTACAGCTCTGCTTTTAACACCATCATCCCCTCTAAGCTAACCACCAAACTCCTCTTCCTTGGCCTTAACCCCTCTCTTTGTAACTGGACCCTGCACTTCCTGACCAACAGACCTTAGTCTGTTAGGTTAGGTAATCACACCTCCTCCACCCTGACCCTCAGCACAGGCTCTATTCTGAGCCTCCTCCTCTACTCCCTCTTTACCCACGACTGCCTGCCAATTCACAACTCAAACTCAGTAATAAAGTTTGCGGGTGACACCACAGTTATAGGCCGAATCACTGAGAGATGACCTACAGGGATGAGATCCTGCTCCTCACA
The DNA here is from genome assembly GCA_038419695.1 of Scomberomorus guttatus. NCBI lineage: Eukaryota > Metazoa > Chordata > Actinopteri > Scombriformes > Scombridae > Scomberomorus > Scomberomorus guttatus. The sequence goes on along the minus strand of CM076447.1, from coordinate 10,437,645 downwards.
TCATGGTGCGCCTCTAACCTCTCGTCCTCAATGTGCAGAAGACGAAAGAGTTGATCGTAGCCACTTCCCCATATGTATCAATGGGGCCGAAGTGGAGCGTGTCTCCAGCTTTAAATTTCTTGGAGGTATTTGATGTCCCCTCATCAAATACCAGCTCCCTCATGAAGAAGGTCCAACACCCTGATCTCTCCACTCTGCCCCCTCCTCCCCCTGAATTCTGCACTTTTTTCTGCATGTTTTGCTTCACTGCCCTATGTTTACAATGTCATTTGCACAGCTCTACTATGTATACTTCAGATATATACTACCTCATACATAATGGTAGTACATATGTTGATATTTTTCACCATATTATATTACTATATATTTACCCCCCGGCACCGTCTTTGGTGAAGCCGCAGCCCCCTGTTCATTGCATATGTGCCTACATATTGTGTTATGAGAATACAATTGAATTGCGAATAAGCCAATTTTTAAAAATATATTTGTGCTTTCTTAAAAGACAGAAAGAGCTGCAGTCTCTCTGGCTGTCTGACAGCTGACATCTAAATTCTGCTCTATTTCCCAGATGTAAATTGTCCAAAACAATTTATATGGACTAATGTAATGATGGAGAATAACTCACAATACAGGTCCTTTCTTTAAACAAACCATTTAAAGCTTTTTAGCTGTCACACACTGTTAGTTCTTGAGAAAATTTGCGAGCGCAAATGTTTTCAATTCACAGGATCAAAACAAACCTAAGCCAATATTAGGATGACAGTTGTCTGCTGCGTATGCCGCGTTGCAATTACAGACTGAAGCTATGAAAGATACATCCAGGGGGCTTGCAATTTTGTAAAATATAGCAATTTTTGGACAAATCACAGTGGGTAATGCTGTGTCTTCTTTTATCAGCAGCATTTAGAAAATGTGATCTATTTCGTGTAGGAAAACACTCAGACACAGCAGTGCATTAACACATATTTGCACATACATACACATTTGTACTTCTTTGCTTTTGAGGACCCTCATTGGCATAACCCTCATTGCCTCTGAATTTGTATATATGTGTGGGTGTATGCATTGATTTTATTGTATATTCTCATACATATTTTCGTACAAATGTTCCAGTTCAGATTTAAAGATCCTTCGCAACTGTGCAAATTTGTCAAAAATTCCTTGTTGATGAAACAAGCCCAGAAATGATGCCCAGAAGTGGAGATAGCAGGTAGACAAGTAGCCTTAAATATAGCAGCTTGGGGGTGTTTTTATTCTGCAAATCTCACAAATGCGCACCTACTCATGAAGAGGTGGCACCTGTTTATGAGTAGTGTTTGTGAGGTTTTGATCATTAACAAATCTCATTCGTAAATCTAACAAAGTACTTGTTGTTTCCAACAAGTACTGAAATGTAGAAGCTGCTGCGCCAAAATATGCCAACAGAAATTATAAAATCTAAACAACCTCTACGCAAATTGGAAACCATGACGATGATAATATGGTGAACAGAATATTATGTTTGTTTTACTTATATATTAATTATTATTTCAGCTGATTTTGTCATCATATTTAAACTCCAAATTCATTCAGATTAAAACATTATAATTGTAAGTCAAACAAGTGTTTCTCCCCTTGTGAAGAAAGTCAGACTGTCTGTTCATGACTCATATGACGGCCGCTAGATGCTGGCGCTAAAAAATCTCCAACTGACTCCCATTCAAAAAGCGTCAACTTCTCTCTAGAAATACGAAGTAGTCATTATGGTCTCAATCACTGCATTTGGCCCCACTGCAAGTGTGCTGATGGTCATTTTGGAAATTATTGCTCCATTAATAAGATTTGAAGACTTATAGTAGGCTATTGTTGCAATATTTCTGTAAGTTTAATGTTACTTGACTATGATACTTGTCCTGTTTGCACAGGTTAGTTAAAGTAGCTAACGTTAGCCCAAATGTGCACCGCTCTGTGTTCCAAGTAAGCTACTGATCACTTTGTTTCCAGGGTGTAAAAGCACTGCTTATTTGGAAGGTCCTGGCTCCATACAGGAGAGATGGCCCCGACCATAAGCAGCAACTCCGGGCCTCAAACTGGCTCCATTGGGTGACGTCACACCTCGCTACGTTCATCTTTACATACCGTCTATGGTCTGGACCCCTTGTAAATTGATAAAGAGAAAGTACGAGAAAATTGATGAATGCCACAAATGTTCTTAAATCACTCTTACCTGCCTATTTCTGGTTAAAGTGTCTCAGCGTATGAATTGTGCTATATAAATAAACTTGCCTTGCATTAACCCCTTTAAGAAGTGACCCAAAAGGTCCTCAATTTTCAAAAATGTATTCATTGTTAAGGTCCAAGCTCAAATGGAAATACAAGCGCATAAACACACACATACACACACTTGCACGGATAGAGGAAGTAAAATATTGGGACTCCACTGTCTGAGAGGGAATCATTACTTTCTTTCAGTTTGAACTCTTTGTAAACTCTGATTCACACTCCCTTGTCTTCACTCCAATTTTTCCACTCTCAGTCTCTCACTCTCTCTCTCTCACACACACACACACACACACAAACACACACACACACAAGTTTGCGCAGCTATCCTTGTTAGGACATTGCATTGACTCCATTCATTTTGTACAGCCTAACTCTAACCATAACCAATTCACACCTTACCCCTCACCCCAGGACCTCAGAAATGACGTTTTGAATCATTAGGACCAGGCTTTGGTCCCCATAAGGACTATTGGTCCCAATAAGGTCAGTGTTTATACCAGAGACGTTTCCAATAAGGATAGAAAAACGCATACACACACACACACACACACACACGCGTACACATTTACCACATCTGCACTCATGACCATATGTGTGTGTGTACACAATGTAGACACCAGTGTTCACAGAGCGATACAAATAGGAGATTCCTCGTGTCTGGCTGTGTGGGTGATGAGAGTTCAGCTCAAACCAACTGTTCTCTCTCTCTCTTTTTTATGGTGTGTGTCCCTCTCTATTCTACTATGTGTTAGTCTGTCATTTCCTCTGCCTGGTTCCTGTAGGAGTCAGGCTGTCTACTCCTTAAATAGACTTGACCTCAGTACAGACTCTGGGGCTGCTTCAGTCTTTAACTCTGCACATGCTTCTCCATTTACATTAGTGTGTGGTTTTGTGGGGTTGGGTGATTTTCATACAGGCGCTCTGCCTGTAGCCACACATACAGTATAGCTATGGGCTGCACTGATGCCTCTTAAATTTTTAATTTCAAATCATTCTCTATACGCTACAGTCCACTTTCACTAAGTGCTCATGTTGTGCTCATGTTGCATTCAATCACGAGTTGAGAGACAACAGAGGTTCACGCTCAATGACAAATCCACTTCATAACGTAGCACTCATACACCGGGGAAAATTAAATAATGCATAATGGATACAGAGGAATAACAAAAACACATAAGTAATAATAAAAATGGTAATGCATGAAATCAGTGGTTTAGCATGAAAACAAACCCAACCTCTGTCAGGGACTAGCCCTTGACAGCAAGTGCTGATTTTTCATTACAACCGCAAATGGTATGCTACACGGGGCGAGTCCAGCATATAAAAACATACAAACCAGCCCATGAAATAGAAATCATAGTGGCTTGGGTGTAAGGAGAATGAAGGATTTACACTTGTAGCTCATTCTATACAGTACATAAGATTGCTTTTGCTCCCACTCTTAATGCCCCTTTTTATTGATGCCCTTTTTGAAGGATAGCAACCTTAACAATGTGCAGTTCATGTGTGATCCATGCTCCAACAACTCCTCCAAATTACACAACAAAATATGCCATTTGTCTGTGCACTCTAGACCGACACGTAGAGGCATTTTCTGATGTGACGCCTCTATCCGCAGGACGACAAACATGTATCCATGTTTTATGATGTGACAACACTATGGTTAGGCTTGGTTAGGTTTAGGCACAAACTTTAGCCCCTTTCACACAAGCAGTCTATCCCAGAAATATTCAGGAACCTACATGGGATCATGTGTGAATGGGAGCAGGGATCGATGTTCAGGGAAATCTGTACCACCCATTTCCCACCTCAAGACCTAGTAACATTTCAGGGAAAATGCCGGTGTGGCTGTGTTGTGAATGAAAGCAGTAACATTGCAGGGACAAGCACGGTAAAGGGTTATGTCCATCTGACGAAAGATGCTTTCACGTGGAGCAAGTAAACCAATCGCAAGACTCCGCTGATGATGTATTTGAATCTGCGATGTGTTTATGGTTGCCTTGCCAACGCTTTTGCGGGTGATTTTATAACTAACAAGCAATACAAGTTCTTCCGTTTGCAAACAAGCCTGTTTTTTCAAGAATGGCTGGAAATGGCATAAGTGACATCTTCTGCCATGTACAGACTGCCCCACTCACTTGCCCCATCTATTCTGGCATTTCCCTGGGATGTGTGAAAAGGCACAAGCCAGAAATGTTGTCATGGTTACAATAACAACCATGTGGCTAGGGTTAAGGCTTTGTCACTTGAATATAATATGTTGTTTTGACTAAAAGTCCACAGCGGCTCTGAGAAGCTGTACTTAGTCACAGTGATGCTTTCAGTTAAATGCTAACACCAGCAAGCTAACATGATCACATTAATAATGCTAACATGCGGGTGTTTAGCAGGTATAATGTCTACCATGTTCGCCATCTTACTGTAGTTTAGCGCTTGGACATAAAACAAAGTATTGGACAAATGAAAAGTTTGACCTGATGATGGCGCTAAATGAAAAGACATGGGATCACAAGTTATAACAATTCATCCTGACCGACTGACCAACCAACATTGCCATCCCCAGAGCCATGCCATTAGTGTAGAGATAATGGCATAACTATGCCATGAAGAATGCCATGACATGCATATTACACTTCTTCTCCTTACACTGACAATGAATGTGCTCTCTCTTTACAACAATCCGTTGTGTGATTGAACTCACACGGCTGCGGACATCAACATTCAGACAGAGTATGATGGAGAAATAAAACACATATGAAACAAATAGCCTGACCTCTAACTCAATAAAAAAATTATTTTAGATTTTGGCCCAAACACAAGTTGCTATCAGCTGGATTTATGTAATCACACACTGTGAAATTGTTCATAAGTGTTTCAGACTTACTTACTTTTGAAGGATGCCTTAGCCCTGAAATCAATACACTGTGTCAAGTGGAAAAAAAAAAAATCTTCCAATTTAAGTAGTTCCAGTAATAACATTTCTTTGAGTCATGAACTTCTTACATACAGTGGATAGTAATTTTTTAAGCACTTTATTTATGATGCAGGAAATTTGAGGAAATTGAGAAAGGCAATTCAGTTAAACTTAAATCAGGTTGCATTGCTGCACTCATACATACATGACATACTGCAACATATACAGTATGCACACTTTGCAATAAGGCAGTCTATGCAAACTGACACTGCTCACTCTTACACTCTGCCATAACACTTCACTGCTCATTTCGCAAGTGCTGCTGCTGCCAACACCTCTCTTGCTTTTGATCAGTGACTTTTGGCGGCCCAAAATTCCACTCATGAGCTTCAGGACAGCTTTGTAGAGGAAATAATCCTGGCTATGTCCTGGTACTATTGCTGGTAATCTGTGACTTGTGTTTGGCTTTTGCTGTGAGGTTTTTCGGAACTCTTGTTATACTGAAGTATGTATGATCCAACAAGTCTTCCAAATTAAAAGACAGACACATATGGGTGTTTTCTAATCTGGTGCCCCTATCGACAGTAATCGGCAGAACAACATCATTTGTCAGTGCTTTCCAAAACCGTTACAAATCTGGTCTGATTAGGTTTAGGCACAAAAACCACTTTGCTAGGTTTGGGGAAAGATCATGGTTTGGGTTAAATTTATTACTTTGTTAAGGTTACACAAACATGCAGTGTTGGTTAAAGCTTCTTCTTCCTTAAAGTTAGGCAACCTTCATCGTCATGGCCACATTAATAACCATGGGGTTATGGTTAGGGGACAATCATATTTCCGTTTTTAAAAAAAACTGTCCTGACCCACGGTCGGATGGGAAACAAACAGCGCTCTCCTGTGGCAAAGTTCACCTCCATCCACCCCATGATCCACCCCACCTCCTACGACGAAGGAAAATAGTCAACATATGTCATCTGAACTAAGTCACTGCTCCGGGTAATAATAATTATGACACTTAAATGTAACTATAGGTTGTTTTTGAGCGACTGACGTTACGACTTATTGTGTCGTTTTTCTTGGAAGGACAGTCTTGCATGATCATGAGAAGAGTATCTTCAGGCAATGTACGAGCTTCTTATTACTGCTATCGTGAATTTTGAAAGGTAAAACACTGTGATGGGCATCATGAAGTCATCATAGTTTAGTCAATTTCTATTGTCAGCTAAATGCTGCAGTCCATCCAAACATGGTTGCGTGAGATTGCAGAAAATGGACACCAAATGGTCTCCTTGAGGGGTAATGAATAAAAATTTGCAAAATCCAAATAAACAAAAATAAATGATTGTGCAATGCCTAATAGACTCTATCAATGTGGCAGAAATACTCCTAGAATGCCATTATGGTCTCGTCCTCTGATGTGAGTGCTCTCTGACAGCATGTTCTCTCAAGTGTGCATTGAGTGAAAGCATGGCTCATCATAATAGCTTATTTTCTGGTTTCATATATCACTTAAACTCAAACAAAGCCAGGACATAGCCTGCATCTAAAAGTCTCTTCATCTCCTCACACTTGCAGTGATGGTTTCACCAGAATGGAGCCATCAACTCATAATGAAACTCTTTCATTTAGCTTTACTCTCAGCCTGCTGTAGTTTTCATGGTACATTAGTGTTAAACTGTAGTAGCCAACAACACGGAGCTCTTCAGGTTCCACCTGTTCAGAAATGTGTCAGTACTACAGTTAAACTCTGATTATTTGCATTGCAAACTGGGGAGCTTGGATTAGGCTTATTCACATGTGATGGAGCATAAGTAAGTGTAGAAAAAAAAAGTGTTTACTTCATGAATTATAAATGCTTTTGAAATGACTGGACATAAGCTTTGCTAAGACATATCCTGTTAGGCATCCTCCAGTGAGGTGAATCAAAAAGTTAGCTCACGAGCTACATCTGCTCCCTAAGCTTATCACTGCTGGTGGGGATTGCTATAGAATTATATGCAAGAGGCAATGTTTACTTCAGCTGCGTCCCATTGATAAGGCAGAGAGTGGAAGCAGTGAAGAGAAAACTAAAAGCTCAGGAGAGAGCAATAGTTTGTGGAGCAGCAAAAGAAAAGGACTGCAGTCCAGGACCACTATTACAAATGATACCCTGCAAAGCACCGGCCTTAACCCAGAGGCATGGGAGAGGCTAAATGATCACAGTGTATAATAATGAGTCATAATGAAATATGTATGTGTCAGATAGTAAGGCCATTGCATAAAGCTAACCCAAGTTTGTGTGGATAACTGTGGTGGTTTAGACACAGTATGATGTGAATATAAGAATAAAATACACTCTAAAGGAAACTGCTCAAATCAAATTTATTTATAGAAGACATTTTTTACCATAAATTGAAAAATAAGGGGGCACAATTGCAAAAAGGTGGGACTTCAGCCAGGATTTTAAAGTGGCAATAGATGGGAAGATCCTGCAGTGAGGGGTAAACTGTTCCACAGTGTGTGCAATGGAGAGAGCTCAGTCACCTTTGACTGGGATTGTGGAATAGTGGCCACGCATGTCCCTCAGAAAGCTGTAGTGAAAGTTACTGTTCGAAGAAATAAAAAAACCTCATTTAAAATCAAATTGATATTTGTAATAAATTTAATAAATAATGATCTAATATTGTTGTTTATTTAACACCTCTGTGTTTAGCAGCCTTTAATGAACACTATTTCCCAAAAAACCCAAACCTTTGTGGATTAAATGTCATCTGTAAAGCCCCCTGAGGCAAATTTTTGATTTGTGATATCGGGCTATATAAATAAACATTGATTGACTCATGCAGTTTTGTGCTACAAAAACTATAAATTCTTTCTAGTAATTCTTGTATGCTGTATGTCTCAGCCATGGTATACACTCCATTCATTTTTCCAGAAAACACAGCATTACACACTGATTAACTCTACATGAGCTTGTTATGATGACGTGCAGTTTATGAGTTATTATGGGTTAAATAATTAATGTCTGTGCAGAGCCGTTTAGCCTCATATTCATAATTCAGCACTTGTATACAGTACAAACTCCATTCAAATTTTAAAATACTAACTAAAAATGGTCATTGATTGTCACATTGATTAAATGTACATATACTTATTATGATAATCTAAATCAGCTGATGAACTAGATACAGTAATTCATTGAGGCCTAATGCAGAAGTTTGCCAAAAGCCCCATTTACTCCCATTGCATCAGTGCACAGACATTTTCTTCAGGGAACTCTCTAGTTTAACTTCACCATCTTTACTCATATGGATGGGAAACTCCAGGATGATGTGCCAATTTTTCAGAAAGACTGATGGAAGAACTGCTCAATGAATTGCATTGAGTTACAGAAACTAACTGAACAGTGGCTCGACAAGAAGTGGCGTCAGGTCTTCGGCTCTCTGTATGTACCGATTTTTCTATAGAAGATATTGTAGCGTGGAACAAATTAGTACTACACATTCAGTATTTTCACTTATGTGGTGGAGCTGACAGCAGAGTTATCACAAGCAATTTCACATTCAGTCTTAATGGTTAATTACATTTCCAAGGTGTTGCTTACTACCTGGGGAGACGTTTGCTCAGCGAAACCTGGAAGAGGAGGTGACTTTGCCTCCCCTGAGCACAGACAACGCTCTGAAACGGAACATGGGTCCTGAAAGGTGGCATTAGCGACCTGCTGAAATGAAATGGTGTCAGCCTTTGTCTTACCACATGAATGAATTTAATTTGTGCGATCCCCACGTCCTCAAACCAGTGGAGCAATCAAAGGTACTGCTGATGAAACTCAAGGGCATCCAGCAGTGCTTTTATGAACTGCGAGCAGTTATATTGAGAATGAAAAAGCATTTTTGTTGCGTGAATAAACAATAATTTTGATGGTTCAAATGAGTAGTTTTCGCATATTTTAGACAACAATACAAACAATGAACTGAAACTGAAAAACCAAGACAGTAAAATTAGGCCGGCTGTAGTCCCAAATTATAATCATCTTGTTTCTTTCTTATATTATACCAAAATAGCACTAAAATACATGTTTGTTGTTTTTGATGCTTCTACGTATGGGATTGTAATTGGCAAGAATCATGAAAATCGACAAATACCCCAAATGAGCACCTGTTTTTCCTTAAATGCAATGTATTCTTGAACAGAATATATTCTGGCACATGCAGATGTTTGTGCATTTGCATACCAATACAGTGTGACAGAGCTCTCATTTCCTTCTCTACTCTCCAACACAATGTGCTTTTGTTGTTTAAAAAAAAAAAACCTCCGTCTATTATAACCTTATCTGTCAAGCATGTCTTATAAACTGAAGATCACACATAATTTTCCTATGACAAGTGGTAAATGTAAGTGCTGTCAAAGGCAAGATTACTGTAATTACAGTAGTATGCATTAAAAACCTCAGTCTTTTTCTGCCTAAATCCATTAGTAGGATTCATAAAGCTCAATTACGCAGAACATACATGGAAAATCAGGCGCACAGGTCTGCTTTTGTTGTGAGAAATGTGCTCAGGCAGAAACTGGCAGCGTCTTTTTTACTGTCACCAGGCAACTGCAAAATCAGCTGCTGTCAGTCATTTAGATAGCATAACTGATGACATTAGCTAATATCCTTAATAGCTTTAAATGCTAACTAAACAGGAAAGAAGTTGCCCTCCATCTCGGTCACACTTGATACTACAGTAAGTATCTCTTTGAAACAGGCTGGGCAGAAACCACCACAGTCACATCCTGCTTGTTTTCAACCAGGTGGACTGCAGTGAAAAGGACAGGTTGATGTAGATAATCTCTCCTCTCACAGTTAAACATTTTTCATTTTTTGGCACTGGAAAAAAAGAGGTACCTGGAGGGCAAATGCAGAGTACATAGAGCTTCAAAGTCATTAAAAACATTTAAAGGACCATTGTGTAAGATTTAGTGGCATCTAGAGGAATGAACTTAGCAGAAATGGCATATATTCATAAGTATGTTTTAATTAGTGTATAAAATGAGAATTGTTGTGTTTTCGTTACGTTAGAATGAGCCCTTTATATCCACAGAGGGAGCGGCTCCTCTTCCACGGAGCCCACCATGTTGCACTGCCATGTTTCTACAGTAGCCCAGAATGGACAAACCAAACACTGGCTCCAGAGAGGGCCTTTCGTCTTTTTCACGAGTTTTGCAGCCACCGTAGGGTCTCCTACATGCTTAGAAGGGGAGGGTGAGGGCTATTCAGGCCAATCTGCTGCAATTCTGCTTTCTGCTATGAAAAACATGTCCTATGTGATCAGTGATTGTAGCTTGTCAGACTGTCAAACATATAATTTGCGGTTTTCTTTGTAAAATAATCCCATTGGCTTACTTATGCACCCCAGTAGCTCAATGGCGCTATTGGGGACAATGCTGTTAAGCCATGTTTCTGTAAAAATGATCACATTGCAGTCGCAGTTCATCCATGTTGTTTGTATACAACTTTTTCAAGTATTTTGCTTAGAAATGGGAGATTAGAGATTGGTCTATAATTATTAATTACGAATGGATCTGGTTGTTTTTCTTCAGCAGAGGTGAGATTACAGCACGCTTGAGAGAAGCAGGGAAAGTGCCTGTCTGCAGGGAGCTATTAATAATATTTACTATGTCATTTATAAAGCAGGGAAAGACAGTTTTGAACAGTTTGGTAGGGATGGAATCAAGAGAACAGGTGCAAGACTTTAGGCACTGAATTAGTTCCTCCAGATGTCTGGAGTTAACAGGTGAAAATGTAGACATTGAGCTCATGGCAGTAAATTGGTGTGAGGGTGACAAGGGGCCAGATGTATTGCTACAAGAAATGAATATATTATCTCTAATATGAGAGACTTTTTCCTGGAAGAAAACAGCAAATTCATCACATTTGGTCGTAGAAACAAACACAAGGGGTAGATTTGGAGGGATTAATCAATTTGTCAATTGAAGAGAATAGGAATGAGGCATTATTCCGATCATTGTTAATCAACTGAGAAATGTAGGACTGTCTGGCAGATTTCATATATTTGTTATAACAGTAAAGTGCATTTTCATAGATCTCAAAATCAACTTGTAATTTGTTTTTCTCCATTTCCATTCAACTCTCCGGCAAATTCTTTTTGCCATCCTTACTTTTTCACTGTTTCTCCAAGGTGCTTTTGATGGTCCACATATCTTTATAGTTTTGGCAGGAGCAACATGATCAATGATCTGAGACATAACCTTAGCTGTCTTATCATTAGGGTAACGTTTGTTAAGTTATCCATAAATATTTATCTGTTCAAATGAGCATATTACATCGAAAAATATGCAATAATGGTTGGAAATTGCAACATCTAGAACAGCTGTTATTGCCACAGAACTGTTAAAGGCACAGATTACAGCTAAAAATATCATTATATACAACAGCAACCCAACCACCCTTCTTATTAGTCCAAGTGCAATACACAAAATTGTAGTTAGCTGGTGATGTTTCAATCGACTCCTTATTACCAGTTTGATCAAGCCAGGTTTCTGTTAGTAGGATATAGTTCAGTTTGTGAGCAGTAATGATGTAATTAACAATTAAAAGGCTTTTTCGCTAAAGATCTAACATTAAGCAGTGCAAGTTTCAAAGTGCAAGAGGAAGTATTAGCAGGGTCAGACAGAGAAGGTTTAATATGTACAAGACAGCTAGTAGATTTTCTTATTTGCTTGTTACTGGACTTTGGTGTATTGTTAATTACTACTTTAATAGGAAATGTCAGTGTACAATGAATGTCATCAGTTGAGTTACTTAAGAAATGGTAATGATTGGGACTCACAGTATGTCACAAGGTGGAGGCCTTGCAGAAATGGAAATTCTGGTTTATTTCAACCTGATGTATTTCCCAGAAATGTGGCCATTGTGGCTCTATGGGTCATGCTAACTTTGCACTCACCATCTGCTAAGTTACTACTACTCTAGCATGAACACACGCTAAACTATCCGTAGCCTCCCACACGTAAACAGACTGACTGCAAGTTTCCCTGGATGTATATCCATATGAAGTTAGTCATAATAACTGTTCCAAGCAGCTAATTTCTGTGTTTACTTTCGTTCAGACTCAGAGACAAACATTGGAAATGATACATGTAAGAATCATGTTTATTTAGAAAACTGTAGGGGGCTCACACAGCTTGTCCCAATATACGTTGTTTTGTGCGTTGTTTTCCCCAAATCTCTATAATGGAGCTGGTGAGTGCAAAGTTAGCATAACCCATAGAGCCACAATGGCCACATTTAAGGGAAAAACATCGGATTTAAGTCAACTGGAATTCCTCTTTAACAACAGTGTGAATATGAAACAACAAGAGAGTAGCATAGAAAAAAAGTTTACCTGTACTTTCCTTGAAAATTCAGTTTTGCAGCTTGGTTGCAGTTTTTATCAATACAATAGCATTCTCCTACTAATACATTGAACACCTGTTAAAAAACAACAATATATGTAAGTGAAGCCGGCACAGTGTGAGAGCAAGAACAATTGTTAACATCCTGACCCCTCAAAGAGGCTGAAGCAGGTGCCAGAGAGGGGCCACATAGGGGCACATGGTCTCAGGAGCTAATAATTAATGCTGCTCTGTCTGGTGCTCTTATCCTCACCCACACAATCAGATTGTACAGTTTACATAATGTCAGATCTTATTATTGCTAACGCAGAAAGACACCCGCAGGAAGAATTAACTCAATTATATTTTAATTTACACAGTAAAGATATATCCACTTACAACACTGTGGAATTACTGGTTTAAAAAGTAGACTCTCAGTATATTTATTAATTACCAACTACTGTTGCCTCTATGTTATCTATACAGAGCAGGAGTGAACTTAATAACATTTGACAATTATTATTTTCACCATTGTTGTTGTCAAAGCATGATTTAAAAGCTGCAGTCCAATAAGTAAACTACAGCTTTGACGAGCATGTTGGGTTTGCAAAGTTGAATAAAAATATCAACCAACCAGCGACCATGAATGTGAATATATCATTGACTAAAAGGATGAATAAGTCATTACCATTGCTAATAACTGTCGTAAACCAGACAGCTGCAGGACAAAACAAACCTGGTCAAACTTGCTATCTTGCTATCTTAGATACTGTAGATACAATTTTACAATAAACACAATACAATTTTAAATAACTGTCTGTATGTTTTTAAGTAATTTTGCTGAAGATCTGATGTCGGTCTTCAATTAACTTTCTTGTTTTTTTTGTTTCTAATTTATGCTGTGTAGTAGAGTGGTTCGAGAAGTGCTGTCACATCTCTTTTTTTCAGTGAAGTCATAAATATTGTGTATTTCTGCTGGTTTGAAAAGCAACCAGGCCAATCAGAGATTTGAGGACCTGATTAAGTACGGGAACTTCATCGTCTTGTGCCAGATCCAGAAGTGGCAACAAGCATGAATGACAACAACACAGCTACAGGTATACAAGTTATAAGTTGAGTTACAGCAACAACAACTTTTAAATCAGCATATTTTTTCAAACAATGTGAACAACAAAGAAGTAGTTTGACATTTTGGGAAATATCCATTTGCTTGGTCAGAGTTGATACCAGTTTTATCTGCGAGATAAAATATGAAGCTACTGCCAGAAGCTAATTAGATTAGCATAAAGACTGGAAACAGCTAGCCTGTTGTACGGCTTAAACAAACAAGATATAATGTGTGAATAAGTGAGCTTTAGAGGTGCTGGTAGGTGGATTTTTTTTGGACAGAGCTAGGCTAGCTGTTTCCCCTTGTTTCTAGTCTTTATGCTAAGCTAAGCTAACCAGCTGCTGGCTCTAGCTCCATACTTAACATACAGAAATGAGAGTGTTATTGATCTCCTTATCTAACTCTGACCGAGAAAGTGAATAAATGAATATTTCTCACAATATTACTTTATTGTAGAAATCACCTAGCAACAAAACTCTAAATCAAATCCTTTCTTGGCACCTGAGTCATCCTGTTTTTTCTTAAGGAGAGAAAACCTTTGCCATATAAAAGCTGTCACAACTACAATTCTTCTAAACCTACTCTAAAAGCCAATCCGACAAGTGTTTACTTTGTTTCTCATGGCTTCACAATATGAGCTGATACATTGCACAATATTTTTTCAAGGTATTTCATGAACTTGACAGCCGCAGTCACCATTTAAATGTGAGTCTTCAGAAGGATTACAAGGTTTTGAAGGAGTACCCAGTACACAACTTTCAGTACAGTTCAGTACAGTTTCAGTTAAACCTCCCACTGATGTGCGTGTTTTCAGTGTGGTGACAAAAATACAGAGTTGGATTGAAGCTACCAATGTCTTTGTTACAGTTTATGTTGACAGGATCCCCAGGCTACAGCAAAGCAGAGCCGAGGAAGAAGGTCATGTCTGTCTATTCTCCTCTCTCTCCTGAACCGAACCTCTCCTGGGAAGAGCAAGCCTCTCTATTTTTTTGAGATGTGTCAGTATGGGGTCTGTGTGAGAGAAAATGGATTTTCTTCATGTGCTCAGTGAATATTTGCATCAAAGGAAGCTTATAGTGCCATTGGGGGGAGGGCAGTGATGTCTGTTAATGCAGCCACTAAGGCAATCACCCATGACAAATTCTCTACAGACAGAGGAAGACACAGATGCTGTGAAACTTTTAGGCTGATTCCGGGAACTTGTCAACCCTAACTGTCGCAAGTGCTGACAAGGTCCGCACCACTGTGTTTACACCAGCTGGTACCAAATTGTCAATGCCAAGCCAAAGTCTGCCTACAATTTCTGCAACTATTTCCCTAGAATTACTTCCTGCAGTCCTATCATTGCATTGGAAGTTGATGTAGGAAAGAGAAATCCACACTGCATATTTTGTTTGGCGTCTGACATTGACTACATGTTACATAGTACACTGCAGTCAGAAAGTATTGGGACAGTGATATTTTTTTATTGTTTTGGGTCTACTCCAGCACATTGGTTTAAAATGAAACACTGGCAATGAGGGTTGCTGACTTTCAGCTTTAAGGGTTTGAGGTCATTCACGCTGTGTTCGAATTACGGTGGAGCCGGGGGGGGTTTAGCTCCCGTAAAAGAGACCTGAGCTTCCCAGTAAGCAACAAAATTACAAGAAGAACTGAATTGAACATTTCTAATGCTGCAATGAAAAGAAATACTTGAAATCTAGTTAAAATCTAATGTCCTGTCTGCCATTTTAAATGTGTGTGTGCAGCTCTACCCTGGTCAGTGTGGCTAATTTTATCTTTTATTTTATCTGTCAATGCATGAAACATTATTGATGGACATGTTCAGGGTGTTTATATGTATCCTGGCTCCTGGGCTGCCTCTGCTTTGTTCGCCTCTGTGTAATTATTGTGTGTGGATTTGGTGTCAGATCAACAGTTCTCAATGACCGATCCGTGCAGTGTTGGCTACTGGAGCGTACCTCCTGACAATGCATTTAATTCAGCAGCCTCTCTCATCATTTCTGCTGTGCATTAAAGCTGATCGTCTCTGTCTATCAGCATGAGGTAAAGATTTTACTGCCCTTCCTGATCACACACACCTTTGTGAAGCAGGTTTCTACTTTTTGTTAGACACAACAACAAGATTTCGGAGAAGAACGGATGGAGGAAACACCCTCCAATTAGTCATGTAGTAACAGGCCCACATTTCTCACTAAATGGTGATTTAACTATTAAAATAATTTCTCTATGTAACAAAAGCCTCTCTCTGTCCATGGTTTTGACAGATGCATCACCTTCAAAACAGTGATCTGACCACGGAATAAGCTTTCCTTACCTTTAATTAATTGTATTTCACATGGGTGGCTGTGGCTCAGGAGGTAGAGCGGGTCGTCCACTAATCAGAAGATTGGCGGTTCGATCCCCAGCTTCTCCAGTCCGCGTATTGAAGTGTCCTTGGGCAAAATACTGAACCCCAAATTGCTCCCGATGGCTGTGCCAGCGGTGTGTGTGTGTGTATGTGCATTAGATAAGATCCTGATGAGCAGGTTGGCATTTTGCATGGCAGCATATGAATGGATGCATATTGGCATGTATTGTAAAGCGCTTTGAGTGGTCAGAAGACTATAAAGGTGCTATCCAAGTGCAGTCCATTTACCATTTACATATGTGGGCTTTCAGCTATGTAACAGCATCTAAAATGAACAAGAAGTTAAGACAGAAGAGAAACTGCTCCTGCTTTTCCTGCAATAATGTCAGCATTAATAATGCAGTAACCTCCTTAAATGTCACCATATTTAATTATATTTGCATTTTGTAAAATCTGAATTTTTCAAGGAGGATATTTTGGTGTTCACAAGGGTTAATTCTGATCAGCCATCTACTGGATACGTTTTAATCATCAAGGTACACAGAAAGTACACAGACAAGTATGTAAACAGTGATACACGTCATGGCTGCTTGTCCTTGCATATGCATAAACCCAGTATATCACAATCCTATGTGAGTGCATGTGTTTGCAGCAGGGTACGATCAGCTTGTGACAGGAAGACTAGAAGATCATGTGATGCCATCAAAACCTCCACAGCAGCTTGTAATGGATCCTGTTGAGAGACAGTTTCGCCAACTGCTTTTTCCAACAACAAGAACGAACTTTCAATCTCAAAATTTAAATAGATTGCAAATGTTGGTGGGTCAATAAAATGAGTATTAAATATTTAGAAAGACATTTTCTTTCTAAAGCTTAATTGACAGTGGCGTTATAAAGTTTGATTAACATAACATTACTGTATAATTTCTTGTTGGTAAAACAGCAAAGTATGTCGACTTATTGTATCTAAATTCAAAATAGTAGATGTGCAGTATACTGTAAATATTAGTATATACTGTTGTACATACCGTACACTTTATATGGACTTGGGACATGGCATAAGTGTCTGCTGATGCCTGTGGGTCATAAACCTCAGAAAGTCGCTGACTGTAAGCGATTTGACACCAAATATTAAATATTATGCCTTTAAGTTCACATGAACTTGTTCAATGACTTTTCCCCCCCTAGAATTAAGCTGCTGTGTATAAAAAGCACCACCTTCCTACACTGTTCATCTTCTGTGGCTGTAAACATCCTGAAATTAAAAGGGAGAGTCAGCACTTTAACCTCATAGTCACTGTTTAATTTGAAAAAGTGCTGGAGCCAAACCACTGAAAAAAGTGTCACTGTCCTAATGCTTTCTGACTGCACTGTACACAGCATGACGATAAAAGGGAAAATACGATGAAACTCACAGCCAAACAGCAAAACCAAGCACTGCACACAAATGTGATCAGTGTTCTACAGTGGCTCCCTGCATATATTTCCTTTGGGAAATTTGCATTTAGAGTAGGGTGTGTAGTGCAACCCACGTTCACCTCGCAGCTATGGAGCAATGCAGCATGCCGAGTGTAAATGATGCCAGTAACAGATTAATGACAACCATCAGGATTAACTAATTAGCGACACCGCAGTAAAGCAACCTACAGATGCTATTGACTCTGTCTCCCCCTCTCTCTTCCTCTGTGGGTGAGGAGAGGGGGTAAGGCTGCCCGTTTAATGAAGAGGAGAAATATTGAAGCCTTATCTCTCCATTTTCTGAGAGTAGTCATCATGAAAAATGTTGATAACAGTATTCGTGTGGTGAATCCCCGAGCGGGACTGGCCTCAAGGGCTTTGTTCAGACTGCAGGCAAATCAGATTTGTTTCTCAAACCAAATCGTCAGACTTGAGACTTGAAGACAGACTGTCCGCACGTTATTTGCAAGTGATCAGATCGGATTTGTGCGTCATCACAGACATCACCAACCTATCTGCATGGGTTTCTGTGGTAACAACGTAGGTGTCAGTAACTACGTACGCTGGTTAGCAGCTTTCTGACGTGGATGCATCTGTAGAAATCTGATTGGAATCACATTTCAAACCACCTCCAAATGTGGCTTGGATCCGATTTACAAAAATCGCATTTCATGTGGGTTTTTGCTGTCCAGACTTTCTAAAATCAATCTGGATACACCAAAAAACAGATTTGGGCTGGCAGTCTGAACAATGCCTGCCATCCTTATTCCCTTTTATTCCTACAATAAACCCCTTTTTATATTACTTAATTCCACTGTCTGTGTGTACATTTGGGTCCGCCTTTTCTTATCATAATACAAAAAGCAACAGAAAATGAAGAGAAATATCTACTAACAATTTCAAGTTTGCACAAGGGCAGGAGTGCTGCGGAAAGCACTGCTGGAGAAAGGAAGCACATAATAAAATGTAGTTTATCGAAAAACGGATGCATGGACTTGAGTGGACATAGTAATTGCCTGTCCTTGAAAAGCATTGATGATTTATGAAAAAAACTGCAACAAGTACCCACAAACGGCCGTCCGTTCTGTGGCGTTTGTTGCTAAGGTTGGTTCACTGTCTTTGCCATGTAACAACCAAGTGTCCTCATTTTAGATGTGTAGTTTTATGCACAAATTAGAGGAAATATATCATACTTTGGTTAGGTTGGATTGTAACATGCAAAAATAGTTTGTTTCTGATGTAAATATATTTCTCACAGCTGATAACAATTCAAGTAAATAATAGAACATTTAGACACATTTACATTGTTTCCTGTTCATATCTCAATCTTTTCTAAATGCAAAGGACTGTACTGAGTTATTGAAGTCATGTGACAGTTAACAACAGCAAGACAACAGTATGAAGAACATCTAATGGTCACTGTTTTGTTTTTTGAGCTGAGTTTCTGGAGCTTGTTTCTCAATCTCAAAACTGCAAAAGCATGTGGACAGGTGTCGTGCAGTATGAACGGGTAAGAAACTCCATTTTCAGACACTCACATTTTTCAACACTGGTAATGCAAGCATGTGTCAGAGGTGCATATTCACAATTATAATG
Organism: Scomberomorus guttatus; assembly: GCA_038419695.1. Classification (NCBI taxonomy): domain Eukaryota; kingdom Metazoa; phylum Chordata; class Actinopteri; order Scombriformes; family Scombridae; genus Scomberomorus; species Scomberomorus guttatus. The sequence continues at coordinate 10,418,598 of CM076447.1, read as the reverse complement.
TTAGCAAACCAGGAACATATGGTGTTCACAGTCAGATTTCTAATTAAAATATACTGTAAAGTGTATTATGATATATGTATCTTCCCTCTTTGAACACAAACTTAGAATTCCCTCCTGTAATGAGACCATGTGTTTTGACTGATAACAGATGGAAATGCTCACAGAGACTGGTTGTGTTTTGTTGTACTGAATATCACATTGTCCTATAGCTGTGTTTAGTCAGGTTGAGTCTCTTGGTGGTACTAACACTTCAAGAATTTAAAGGAAAAACCTGCTGTTGGAAAACAGATATTAGTAATGCACAGGTCCATTGTGTTGTTTTTAGCCGTGCTTTATATAGCGCCAAATCACAACAGAAGTTATCTCAGGGCACTTTTCACATAGAGCAGGTCTAGACTGTACTCTTTAATTTACAGAGACGCAACATTCCCCCATGAGCAAGCACTTGGCGACGGCAGCAAGGAAAACCCCCCCTTTAACGGGAAGAAACAGGCCTACAGGCCTATAGCAGCATGACTAGGGGCTGGTCCGAGGTAATCCTGGGCCAGGGTGACATTTTACGTTCTCAGTGAAATGTCTCAACAACTGTTGGATTGATAGCTAAGATATTTGGTACAAATATCTGTGGTGCCCAGAGGATGAATCCTGATTTGAATGATTTTGGTGATCTCCTGAACATTTTTGTTTTTTTAATGACCAAATACTTGCAAAACTACTGACATTCCCACAAGCCTAAGGTGCACCTGTTGTACTGATTAGCAAATTTTAACATGCTAACATGTCACACAAAAATTGTGAACATGGTAAAAATGATATCTGCCAAAGATTAGCATGTTGCACGTTGTCACGTGAGCATGTTAGCATTCCAACGTTAGCATTTAGCTCAAAGCACTGCAGGGCCTGACCTCACAAACCTGCTAGCATGGCTGTAAAATCTTAGTTTTGTTTCATTATATTCCAATGTGGATAACCAGCCAAACATGGATGAGGAGACATTTCCAGCACAATGTGCTGTTTACAACACATTGTTGTAAACAGCTGCTCCAGATCAAACTAATATCCTGTAGACTCACTATTTTGAACTGATGTCCAGTGACCACACAGGAAGAAACTCATTTTTGAAGATGAGATACCAATTTCCCCCTTTTTCCACCTTCCCCACCCACAATGTTTGTGATTACTAAAAGGAGGGATGGAATATTTAGAAGTGCTTCCAGTTTTTGTAGAAAATGCATACAAAAAACTCTCCAGTAACACACAAACTTTATTCTGGTCACAAACAACTTACAGCAAGTTGACATACACCCACTCTCTGGGGCTTGTTGAAAGTCATTCCAGCGCTAAGCAGGAAATCACTCACTGAAGTAGAAGTAGATGAGGCAGGTTGAGTGAAAATGGGTACAACAAAAGGTAAATTACAGCACTTCATCACAAAAAAACCTCCTGGAATACACTGAACATTATAAATCAGTGTAGTAGGGGTATTTCAGCCCTTCTGAAGTTAAATACCATTCATCAACATCTTGCAGGGATATGTTTATGCTGTCAGTGTGGTCAAGATTCAGAAAGCAGCGAATGCATTTTGAATACAGGTAGAGGTAAGTTCACCAACAAACAGAGTGATTATTGAAAGCCATTTCCTTGAAAGATTACTGCTGCTGAGAATCTGTATCTGAATCTGAAAACTGTATCAAATGTATGGTCACACTTGTTTTGTTAAAATTGCTTTTTTAAGTGTTTTATGTGAAAAAAAAAACGGCCCAATTTCTGTGTACTTTTCTTATGGTTTGAAGCTTATTTCTTAAAGTGTAGTTCAGTTCCTTAGTTCCACCACCACATCAGATTTGATCAAACATACAATCATCAGTAGTAACCTAGTTAATATTGACTGTAAATTAAGAAACTGTAACTTATTATTATTATTAACTGTGACTTAATATTTGAACTCATTATGTGTCACAATGTAAATGTGTTAATTTGTAAGATCTGCTATATAAAAGATTATTTTGAACATGAAGAAAAGATGGTTCAAATGGTTCAAAGAGAAAAAAAAACATTTAACTACTTACCCTGTTAAACAGTCTGCTGGACAAACACAACTCATGTCTCCTGTCTGCTTTTTCATCTGTAACATGTGACACTACGTTCTCGACTGTATGTAAGACATGTGAGGAAGTAACTGGTTGGGTGTCTTGCAGGTGTAATATTGTGACCTTTTCCATGTTACTGCAGCTAGCTGATAATGGCTAAACCAGATGACATTGCTGCTGGTCACATAACAATATGGTTGTCAGGGGTGTCTGTGGGCGAAAGCAGACAGCACAGAGGATACCAGAGACGTCTCTGACACTATTGATTATCGCGTTGATGGAAACAGGTTGACTGGCTTGACCACACGCCAGCATCTCCAGGCCTGAGTAGAGGCTCACAGAAGCTACAGTCTATCACACGTCACTCTCTCGGCTCAACAGGGGGACAGATAACCTTTCGCTAACAGATGAGGCTGATGTGAGCTGAAAACATGTACAGTACGTGACTGCCACACTGGTGACTGGTACTGCAGGCAACTCTGCAGCACCTTTCAGGAAATATCCACTGGCACTGCTTGAAAAATGAGTGTTATATGTTCATCCTCTTCTAAGATATGACATCTATTGACCTCTTACAGTTAATAGATTGTTACTCCTTAACCTTTACTTGAACTCTTTTAGTTGTGTTTTGATGATGGTGGTGGGGAGCGCTGTCTAACACGTTGGTCCAAAAAGAGACATCTCCCACCAGGATAGAAATGTTTCATCATAGGATAAAGGTGATATCACTCAGAAAAACAAAACAAAACAAAACCAAAAACATATATATAGAATGTATATATCACTACTAGATATCACTACTTTTTAATCACTTTTGAACTCCCCACTCATTATATATCTGTATCCGCTCACCTGTTACTGTTCCATTTGCAAGCCTCAAAGAAAACCATCAGTTTGGTTAAGAAACAATGGAAGAGCACAACAGTGACAGTGACAGGAGTTACAACTCTATGAGCACAATAAATTGGAAGACTTGGGAAGATCTCTGCACCAAGACTTGAACTCTTAGCCTGACTCTGGATGTTGCGTCATCCTTCTAGTTTGACAGTGTCATCAGTTAATGTATTAAGAGTTGATTCCTTGGACTGGCTAGTCAGCCTTTGATTCAAGAGACTTCAAGGTCAGCATTAACATTCTTGACTTCATCTGTTTTTGCCTTCAGTGAAGCAAAGTCTGTTTTTTAATTCTCCCTGATACCATGTGTGCCTCCAGTAGATTATTCAGTGCAGCCATGCTGTCTTTGCAATCATTAAGAGTATTTGTATTAGAGCTTAAGTATTTATTATTACTATTATTATTATTATTATTGTTATTTAGCATGACTTGACTGCTGTCCAGTTTTGTGTGTTTTAGATCCAAGTTTGGGGTGGCTGTGTAATGCTGCGTAATTTGTATGTGACCACTTTTCTCTGTAGAGGTGACTTACCTGAGAAAAGTGGCCTCTTTTAGACAGCTGTACAATTGTATCTGCACCTAATAAGACACAGAATATGGATTGCGTCTGTGTTTATCTGGTGTGTTCTGAAAAAAAGAAAGAAACTAGCAAATGCGTTCCAGAGATTTCCTTTGAGAGATCTCTGGGTTGGGACTGGGTTGTGGCTAACACTGTCAAAGTGGACATAAATGCACCATTTGCAAGGCTTAGTAGAAGAGGGGCTGTGAAGAACATGGTTGCACCATCACTGGCTGAGCTGGAAACAGTTAATGAGGAAAAGGAAAAAGGAAAGTGTAAATAAAAACATAGTATGTGGTTCACTCTGTTTGTAACATGTTAGTAAAAAGCCCGTTCCGGCAATGTATTCCTCCACCTCAGCTTGGCAGGTAATGTTCCAGAGAAACAAAAAGAGGAAGTTTGTATTGAACAGACTGTAACTTTGGAAGATACCGACTCGATTTAGCTAACTGAGACTGCTAAAGCATTAGCTTCAGCTGAAATTTTGAATCCAGAACGAGGGTTGTGGATTTGGTCCCTCATTTCTTACAGTGTAGTATTGTTCTGGGAGAATAGCTTCAGTGTCATTATGGACAGTAGGAATTGTTACAGTGACCAAGAACCATTTCCACATACATATGAGCATGTCAGTATTGTATCAAGACTGACTTGAAAAAACCTGAACCTATCATTATCATTAAGCATTAGAAGGAATGCAGCCTTCCCTCCATGTTCCTGATAGCACAAAATCTGAGTTGTGGTGTAAAGATGGTACACACACACACACACACACTCACGGTACTTCCATGTCACTGGCCACAAGCAATCTCTCTCTCTATCCTTCCTGCCACCTCGCTGCTTCTCTCTTTCTCTCTCTCACGCACACAACACACCTTATTCCCAGCTCCATATCCCCTGCAGAACTCCAAGCGACCCGCTGTCACTCTCCCCCCACCACAGAGCAGCACTCTCTTTCCCTGCCTGGCCCTGCAGCACTGAGCACTGGAGCTTTCATTCCTGCCTGTCAGAGGGAGTGAGAATGGAGACGCCAGGGTGGTAATGGAACTGGAGTAACCAGCTCTCACTCCAAGGCTGACAAGAGCATACATGGCCAGTGTGCAAGACTCTCCCTGGAGTCAGCTCTGAAGTCTCATTTGTATGCAGTGCATGTACATATGTTGATTTTGTTTATTAATATCTATGTTGGAGGACGATGCTCTGAAAAAACAAAACATCACATCAAAGGTTTACACTGATAAGAGCAGAAGAAGAGGTGAATGTCTCATGTTCATCACATTAATAAAAGTATTGCATTACTTTCTGTTTTTGGTGAAGAGACAGTTCAATTTATTTTTCTTCGTTATGAAAATAATTTTTGAGAGACCATTACCATGAAGGACCATCATATCACATGTTGCTGCTATGTTGATGGTTGATGTTGTTACTGCAGGCATACAGTATGATTACTCTTGAAGTGCGAGAGCTTCACACATCATCCACAAACCCTCCCAAGAGAGGCCAGCTCTGAGCTTCCAGTGGTGGCTGAAGGACTTTTGAAGCATTGGCCACTCAATGTGGCTACTGCTCTGTAAACCTACTGATGTTCCCACCATATGTTGTAGAAGCCGTTTCATCAGAGAGCCTATGGATTGTACATGCCGTGACTACAAACAGTGGTTGTGCTTAAGATCCAAGAGGGACAAACATGTTGAACTGAGCCAGTTTCATTGTATCAGTGCGTATTGAATATTTTTTCTGCCAGTGTTTCGGAGCGCATTCAGTTTTGATTTGTGTTCATTTTTTTTTACAGACTTAGATTGCATCATGTTACATCAGGATGCACATAACATTCTAACAAAGCTGAACAGTTGACTGATACTGTATGTACAGACGGGTAACAAACTAAAGAAAAAAACAACATAAAGTATCTTAGTAATACAAACTCAGGACACCACAATACAGGCGGCAGCACCCAGAATGGCCGCAGGCAGAAAATAGAACCCATCCGAGGTGGTGCAGCAGGCGAAATCTGCTCTCAGGCATGGGGGTATCGTGGGCCAAGTGCAGCATGGGCTGGACACAAGTAGACCCACATGGCACAGAGCAGCACCTGCCCAGAAGAGAGGGATGGTGTTAAAAGAGGTATGGCAGCAGGAGAAAGCAGAATGATGTGCAAAGGCGGTCTCACAGGCAGAACAGGGCCAATGGACAAGACGGGAAAACCTTGAACACCAGAAGCTTGCCTGGAAGGATCTTTGGGAAATGGAAGGAGGCAGACTTAGCTTCATGATCAGACCCATCTACGATGTTCTTTCCAGTGCCAAGAACCTGAACCATCATGTCCCCTTTGCCAAACATCAGCAACCCTACGGCACATATTCACCGGCTGCAAGACCAGCCTGCCTGATCACCCCAGTGAAGCTTCTACCCCTACCCCCCACTGCTGGTTATGATTTACAGTCCGCATAAACAGGAGTGAATCATTCACAGAAGAAATCTGGACTCGACTGATCCTCTTGAAGTTCTGTTGCTGTGTGGGCTTATCAGTGAAACACCAAGGAAAGAGGGTGCCCAAATGATGACCCCAGTAAAGCATTTACCCCCTACCCCCACTCAAGGAATGACAATACAATACAATACAAAACTAAGTCCTATGAGCTCAACAGTAAGGTGTTGAGCCACTACATGCTGCCAGAAAACCCAGTCTCACATGATTTTTTTTCATGACACTCAGCACGACCTTAAAACTCTTTCAAGTGGAAGAATGTTTTTTTTCTGTCAGTCGGGACTTGGGAGCACAGAAGCTCAAGTCCTTCAACATCAACCGTGCCACCTGGGGAGATGCCACTCAGGACCATCTTCAATGGCAGCAGGCACTCCGCAGTGGGCTGCTGATATATGAAACCACCGTGGCTCAACACAGAGAAGCAAAGAGAACAAAGAGGAAGCAACAAAGACAGGACACCACCACATCACCAACATCAAGCGCGCTGGCCTACCCTTGAAACATCTGCCGCCGGGTCTGCCTCTCATGAAGTGGACTTCACAGCTGCAGTAGATGCTGCACCAAAACTCCCAGATAGAAGAAATCTATGGTCTCCTGAGCCTGCCATGCCAATGTAAACTCTCAAATGTGAATTCATCTTTGTAATGAGGGGTTTATGCACTGCAACCCTACTATAATATCCCACTCTATGTAATTGTCGACGGACTGTTCTAGCTGACAGTCTGATCACATCCTGCAATTAATTGCTTAATTGTACCATGCAGTGCCCCTGTGTGGAAGCGTCTGCATTTGTTATGTTTCTCCACTCATTTATGCAGGTTTTTTCTTTAATTTGTCTGTATATGTACTACTATTCAAATCAGACTATTGTCTTGAATATTTAAAGAAATTCACATCCATATCTAATATCTGTAGAAATTGTGTTTACTGGTTTATGCAAAATCGCAAAGCCAAGGGCAAACCTTATCTGTATCTCCATACTGATCTGCTTCCCTCTTTGTTTACTGAAACAGATGTAAATATAATAATTACACAATACCTGACAAAACCATGCAAACAAAATATACAAAGCTGGAGATAAAACATTTTGGAATTCTAATATATGACTGTACTAACAGAATCTTTTGTAATCCTCCTGAATTCAGGAGATAGATGCTGACAAGAATTATAAATATATTGTTTTTATTGTAGGTGTGATGCACACTAATGTACACTGTACACTAATACTGTATGCAGGAGAACAAGTGCAATCTGAGCTACAATACACTACTATACGACAATTTAATGACTTTGATGATGAGAAACATTAAATTTTTCATTAGATTAGCTTGATTATCATTAGTAATAATGAATGGTTTCACTTTATTTTACAGTACACTAATAACACATAATAAGCTGTACTTTGTATCACATTAGACAAAAACTAGAAATAATATGTTCTTCATTAGACAGTAAACAAACACAGTTATAACCTAATTAGACACCATACATCTAAATTATGCTGTAGTTAGAAACGGCATATAATGCCATATTAGGCCCAAAATATACTATACTTAGACACCATTACACCAAATTATGCTCTAATTATGCTCTCTAATATTAATAATTATACGTTTTTAACAGTTTCGCAATGATTTGATCTTTATCGGGGTTAATAAAAGTTACAAAGGGTTTATTACTGAGTCACATATCTTCATCATGGATGTATTATCTTCATACTTTTGATATAATTCATGTTTGATGAAGCAGAGACACAACCCGTCTATCGAGAATGCACATAGTTCACCACTAGAGTTGAGAGCTCAGACTCTACATACTGCTCCCAACAGGACCAAGAGGACAGAAATGGAGCAGAAATAACACTGTTGGGTAAATTTGCTTTTATGTTGGCATGTATGTTCTATAACGCTCATGCTGATTAAGAGTTCAGTGATTTAGAGCCTCTGTTTTCCTCAGTTTGGACGAGGACTGTTGGCAGGTGTTTACATCCTGGAGTTAGCGTTAGCATTAGCCTGCTTCAGTGCCTCCATGGAAACTGGAGAAAAGTGCATCAGATGGAAATAAAAGAGTTATAGTTGCATACAACACTCTATAATGTAGTGTATTGTTAATTTTATCTTCCCCTATGAAGCATTTGTTGTATGAACAGTTAAAGAATGATAACACAGCATAGCTGTAATAATATTTAATTTGATTTCATTTTCGTCATTTTCCCTTTATTTGAACACACAAAATATATATGATTACATGTACAAATTCTTAGTGTGTCATAAAACATTTACTAACTGTTCATACGCATGTACAAACATTTATATTTTATAAATCTGTTCGAAATTATACGAGGTTCTATTTACTGCATTTCTCCCAGAGCTTTTAGCTGCATCGTATGTCCTTCAACAGCAGATGGAATTTACTGTTATCAGGGAAAGATAAATAGTATTTATACATAAATACTTGATTGATATATATAATTAATAAATATTGTTATTAAATACTTAATATTTCATATTCATGTAAAATACATCTACAACTCTGTTATATTATGTTGTCAATCATTCAGTAACTGTTTATGCACCATTTAAAAGTACTTCAGTCATTTCTAGCTGTCAAAAATCCTCTTTCCAGCTCATGGCCATTACATTGAACTGAATGATATGCATAATTCATCAATTACATGTGAAACTGATCATTGTTATCTTGGATTTTACAACGCAGTAATATGCTTTTCATTGAGATTTGTCTGGAACAGACTACAAAGCATGCGATGCTGATGCTGCTGTAATCCACTTCATAGAGCTACAGCACACAGATGACCAGCAGAGTTTAAAAGCCTACGTCCATTATTTGGCTTTTAAACTAGTTTGGATTTGATAAAAAAAAGCACCCAGTGTGGTAAAAAGCTGTAGGACACAGTGTGTGAGGCCCATTGGTGGTAAATTTACCCACTCGACCTCTCTCTGGCCTTGTTTAGTGCTGCACTGCTGCAATACGTAGGCCAGCTCCACAACTTTACACCAAGAGATCCTGAGTAACACCTGACAAATTCATAAAATTAAACAATTAACCCTAACCCTACGGAGGGGAACAAACAGACGCGGTGATTAAAACCAGGAAAACACTGAAAAAAAAAGAAGTAATTTTAAACAAATTTTCTGCATTGCTACCCCACCTAACCTCTTGGATTAACTCAAGAAGGAGCCACCTGCACTAGTCGGGATTAATTAGATTGAGGGGTGCTATGAAAACCAAGAATGCATCAAGAACAGTATATAATTGGGTGGATCAGGACAGGAAATGATTATTAGAAGGATGGCTATTTGGTATTTGAAATTATATTTATAAAAACATTATGTAGCCTAAAATGGTAGTAGGTTACCTAAAAACCTATTAGCCTATTGGGAATCGCAAGAAAGTTTTAGAGCGACAGAAACACAGAGTGACCTAGTAACCATAGTAACTCACTCTCACTCCTATGGCATGAGAGGAGAGGAAGAGACGCTGTGCTGCTGCCAGAAGAGATGTGACTAAGCAGCATGCATGGTAATAAATTACAATATAATATATTTGTGTATATTTCTCCCTTTCCCCCTGATGGTCTGAATAACTCGCCGCTGCACGGTGCTGCTGTGCTGCTCTGTCTTATCTGTCCGTGTCCTCTGTCCTCTTCTCACACCGCAACACGGGTAGACTGGGCAGGGGCCGTCACAACACGTACACAATCATACAGTGCAGTTGCGAGGCTGTAGCTGCAGCCGTTTCGTACGGGTTTCTGAGTAAAGGAATCCAGCGGAAAGATGGAATAGCTCATCTGGATGGATTCTTCAGTGCTGCTGTCAGGTAGGGAAACCTCAGCGTTTAACTATGTGGGAATGAAACACCTCCTTCTGATGAAGACATCTTCTAAATGAGGTCATGTTTTAGGACACACTCTGAACAGAAGGAGCCACTCTGATGAAACAGAGAAACACAAACTATTTTCATCAAAATTACTCTCAATGGAGTCATCTTGTCACTTTCGACACCGCTGGACGATCCTGATAATCACATAAAATGCCATCCAGTTTCACTTTATTCATTGAACCTGACATTGTTTTTACAGGGTTATTTTGTTTTGTCTTGCCCTAATTAATCAGTAGCCAGTGAAATATCCGTCCTGTTGACATCATTTTCATTTGAAACAGAAGCTGCGGTAACGATTGCTAGGAGACGTTAACGTTTTTCTCGCTGATCAAAGAATAATGTAACAATGTAATGCTGTTGATTCTGGACTCACAACGTGTACAGCTGCAGTGATCGCATCCACACTTGTCACCATTTTTCTGTCACTGTTTTTCATGAATGTTTCCATGGAGGCAACATTTGAATTGAAGCTAATTGTAACTATTGTATAACAGTACAGCATATTAAAATCTGTAAAGTAATTAGTAAGAATAGCTGTGATATAGGAGTAAAAAGTACAACATTTCCCTCTGAAACATAGTGGAATTAACCTGCACCAGATGGTTTGTTACACAGAACCATCCTCAAGTCGTCCTTAGAAACTGTTTGGAAAAGGGCAGGCAGTCTTAAAAAATACTTGGCAGGTGATTGGATGAACCGTCTGATGAACACCTAAACCACGCCCGTAGCTGCCAGTAGTACTAGGATGCTGATTGGTCCGAACCACTTGTGGCCACAAGTACATAACTTGAAGCCTGCCAAGATGGATTCTTGCGTGATCTTGCAATCTTGCAAATCCAGCTGCCTCGCAGGGTAATAGTGGAGTAGAAATATAATGTATAAAATGGACTAGAAAGTAAGGTACCTCAAATTTGTGCTTAAGTAAATAGTGCTTATAGATAGATAAATGTACTTATAGTTAAATTCCACAACAACTCTAAAAGAGGTATGCAAAAATAAGTCTACTGATTTATATTAATGACAGTTCACTTTAATGTCGATGTTAATTTGTAAAAATGCTACTATGGGGATTATTTTTAGTATGGGATACCTAACGTAAAGAAAGAAAAGGTAATGTAACATCTGACTAAAGTCTAACTGTGTAAATGTAAGTGTAAAATTTCACAAATTTCACTTTGACTGTGATCACAGCATGAGAAAAGGACCATTGTTAAGAAATAAATGTGAAGAAGTTGTCACCGGGCTAACAAATGAAAATCTTCACCATATCCTGATTTAAAGCAGGGGTAAACCCCGCTGCTCAAGTAGCTCAGTGCTCCTATTGTTCAAATGAAAAGCTGTTATCTGTATAATTAACATCTGAATGACCGAGTTTGTTTAAAAATGTGTCAATTTTAAACCAGCTCTATGATGTACATATCCTTTATTTATCATCTGCATTTGCACAAACAGGTTCTGTCTGTTTCTTGTGCAAGAATGAATTTGTTATGTGACTGGAAACACCTTACACTGTCATGATGTGTCCAATCTCAAAAAGGACGTGTGACGTCACCTGCTGCAGAGCCATACATTGGAGATGGAGTGTAAACACTGACAATGATGCATGTAGTGGTAGTGTGGCCACAAGCCCAGAACCAGCAGTTGAGCAGATTAAATCCTCATTCAGATGGGATTTGTTTTAAGGACAATGTGCTAAAATAAGTGCTAACAAAAGACATCTGCTGCTTGGAAATTTACATGGGATAAGACATCACTGTAAACACTCAAAGTCACGGTGTTGTCTACTTCATTTACAGGTTGTCCTCACACCAAAAATCTAACGTGTGAAATGTTACAGTAGATGTTAGAAGAAGGGAGCAGCTCTCTGACCGAGGGAATAACAAGAGGTGGACACGCTAACATGCACAAATTAATTACAGCTGTGCTAATATTAAACTAATAACATATGACATGATGAGAAACCTACAATGTAAATCATGTCACTTATATGTGTTATATAGGAACGAATATTAACAAATAATTATATATAATTCTTTCCGTATATATTCTAAAGCAAACATCATTAGTTACTATAGAAACATTCTAACATATTATAGTGATGTTATAAATTAAAATATATTAACATCATACTACTACATCTTACTACCTTTTAAGCATCTAGAGAAGTAGTTTGCATTGGTTGAAGTGATGGGTGAGACTTTATTTCATGAGTCTGTAAATTCCTAATAATTTCCTTGGAGGTTTCCTGGAAAGGACTATGTAATTTGTATCTAATTATACAAGTTAATTGAAGGTTAAAAAGAGACGATGTTCAATCGGTACACTTCCAATTAATTAATTCCAATTAACTGCTGCTCGTGTAATTTAGAGTCTTTTAGTCAGTGCACAGCAGGTCAGCTGAACATGCAAAAATGTAAAATTTATCCACAGGCAAGCAAACAATTCGTGTAAAACATATAGTAAATGAAGCATAAATTAAAGCTATAATATGTTACTATTCTGCATTAAAATGTCCAAAAAACAACTAGACCTATGTTATATATTTTTTGTTCAGTTGTGTACTTACATTATCCCAAATGTAGAGAAATCCGTAATTTTAATCAAAGTAATGTTCCGTTTCATTTAGTCGCCTGTCAATGGCGTCATTGTAATACCTGTGTTTATTTGTTCTGGAGAGGAGGAGACCTCTGCAGATAATTTGGCTCTGGGTAAAAATCTCCTGAACGTCGGATCTTGTTGAAGTTGTCCGAGAAACAAGCTCAGCAAACCTTAGCAGTAGCTCGGCTCGCAGCCCCTCTGGACATCCTGTGTCAACTGAACAGTGTTGGAGAAACACTGATTTTTAACGTGAAACTGCTTTATTTAGTGTTTTAATTAACGGGTCCGTTTTTTTTAGAGAGGAGGAGAAGTCTGCGGATAATTTGGCTCCTGTTAAAAACCTCATGAACGATGAAGACTTAAGTAATTCTAACTGGGAGAAGCTGACTACAATGATGGTTGTTTAACAATGAAGACAACAACTCCCATGATCCCGCACTACTTCATGACGTCATCAAACTCCATCTTTTGTTATTGTTTTGATTGAGAGACCCCTAGCAGCAGAAATGACATATTGTGCGTTTAATGATGAATACACATTTACTTGGGTTTAAACAAGTAGCTCTTTGAAGGAAACAACACAATAGAATAAATAAATAGAATAACTATCTCAGAACTTTATTAAATCAATTTTGCCTGCAATTATTACCAAATTACAAAGTTCTTTCAAGGAAACTTTCAAGAAAATATGAGGAAACATAAAGCAATACCAATTAGTGATTAATTCTGTGTGGCAGAGTATTAGGGCCAGTTTTTGGGAAAAATAATTGAAGGTTTTGAGAATAAAGTTGAAATATTACAAGATTTTAAGACTCCATCATCGTAAAAAAATGAACACACAGCTTTTACAGGTCAAATGAGTGATGTTGATAACCTGAAGTTACAAGTTTCACCAATATGCACCTTATCAGATATTTTAGGATATTGAAATGAAATGATATGATGTATGAGTCAATAACATGTTTTTAAGCAGCAGCTGGACCATCTCATTCAGACCGACGCAGTGATATGACTGTCTGACAGACACCTATAGCCCAGTTTGGGACTGTCTGAGGAGAAAAAGTTTGGCTGTATGCTGCTGTTTAACAGAGGTGGAAAAGTTAACAAGGCGTACATTTGCCAAACCAACCACCAGTCCTGATCCTTGAAGCCTCTTTTCTTAACCAAAACAAAACATTTGTGGCTTATTGTCCACACAAATGTTAACTTCCCCACCTCTGTTAAAATGCAGCACTCTACTTTCCTACGTTTTTTAAAGGGAATCATCCTGGAGAGTGTGAGACAGTCCCCAATTGAGCTAGGTACCTCTCTTCAGACATAGCTAGTCATGGCGTCAGGCATCTTTAAAAAATATTACAGTTCATGCCATTAATGTTTCCCCTGAGCATAACATGTGTCACCTCCAAACTGAACCAGCAAGCTACAAAGCTAATTTATCAAGTGTTGTCCTTAGGGGTTAAGATGCTGAACCTCGACTACCCCAGTTTGAGTCCAGCCAGCGATATTTGTTGCATTTCTCTCTCCCTTGTTTCCTGTCAGCTCCCTACTGTCTATTATAAAGCCCCCCCCCAAAACTGTTTTCTCTGTATTTTGTCACTCTAAAACACCTGCTGGATAATGCAACCAAACAATGAAAAAGTTGGCTATTAAAGCTGCAGGTTATTGATGGTAAGTTAAGTTACATTTCTCATACAGGCCTGGTGTATCACCGCACTGATCTCATGCTGGTTTATGTTGGAGATAATCAGTCCTACATAATGATAATTTCATAATGATTTCTTGTGCACAAAATGTGATTGGAATTTGTACTTTTAGAGGTCACTGTTTGTGCTGAGGATGAACATTTAAGGCTGCTCTAATAACACACAGTTCCCCTCAGCTCTACTGAGTGTTTTAGCGGCTTTTAGCTCATTGTTTTGATTTTATAGCTTGCAACTGAACTGTTTCTGTTTCACTCTTACCTCTGTAATCAACCTCATTCCCAGCAGCACACAGCTGTTTTCAGCAAACAGGTTCTGATGTACCCACTGTGTGCTACCTGTCAGGAAACCAAATGGCAGACAGACAAAGATAGTCGGTGAACACAGTGGGGTATTTAGCAGCTAAAGAGACAGATATAAAGAAGTTGGTGAAACCCAAAACAGGGCTTAAAGGAGAGTGAATTTTAGACTCATTTGTTGGGTGGACAGACACATGGCTCCAAATGAATGCTAATGTTGCTCAGTGTCTGCTGGATATTAAATTAGGCAAGTTTGCTAACACGTTTACCTTAAAGTCCCCCTCTACTCAAAAATGTGTTTTTCTTGTTGTTACTTTTGGATGTTTGAGCTTCACTGTACTGAAGAGTTTGACACTAGAAAGCTCATCTTAAATTTAAGTTAAAGTGTTTGCCTACGAACATGATTTGTGACATCACAACTAGTTTGGATCCAAACATGGTCCAGTGTACAACTTACACATGTATGGTGAGGAAACCTGAAACCTCCAGTGCACATACACTGAGAATAGACTTTTCTGCGAAGTAGGAGACAACTTGTATCCAGCAGTTGAACTTTTGAACTTTTAGATTCTGGATTTTTCAATGAGGGAAATGGAGCAGATGTCATTTTTAAGAAGTTCTAATGAGGTAATTGACGTTTTTTGTGGAATAAAACATATATCGGACACAAAATATTATTCAAAGCAATATTTTTTAAATGTCTTAAAAGAGGTCTTTAAAAACTTTTTTCATAATAATATGTCAATATTGTGTTTGCAGTTTGTTTCACAGCCCTAAGTGGTCAAATTGTGCTTTATTCAAATTCAATAACAAAAGGCAGAGTAACTTTAACGTTTAGTATTCTCAAACTAGGGCCCTCTATCTTTCTATAAACCACAATCTTGATGGACACGCAGTGACATGCTTAACGAAGCCCGCAGTTTGTATGTGGCTCAGTGATGAATATTAGCCAGTGACATCCCATCCTCAACCTTTTTCATGCTAATTATCTTTCCAGAGCAGGGGAGACAGATTTGGTGTTTCTGCACAGACTGGCATGAGCTCATGGTCTTCCTGGTGAATAATGGCTTTCTAATGGCAATATTAACCTTCTGAACAGGCAGAAGTGCTTAATGTCTCCTATGATTAAGCCATGAGAGCTGTAATGTCAGAGGTCAGATGCTCTAGGCGATGAGTGGGATTATCAAGACACTGTGCGAGTGATGATTTAAGCACAGAAAAAGCGAGGCCAATTGAACAGTGTGCTGCTCTAAACCAGAGACTGATTTTTTTTAATTTTTTTCGGACTGTAGCTGACCACATTAGCTCACAGTTGCAGATGTACACAAGTGGAGGGTTAGCACACAGTTTCCTACTCTTTCATTTGGGGAACAAAATATCTGGTTAGGCTGATTTTCATGACCTAAATTGCCTGCACACGTTGTACAAGATAATTTGTTTTCAGGCTCTGGCTCTACATATTCTCTCTACACAATCAAATTTTAGATTAAGTTCATATAAGTAGGCAGACTTTCATCACAAATAATTAACAGCCAATCAAAAAAACCCAAAATGAAATAGCATATTGAAAGGACATAGCAATTTATCACAATGTGCTAATAAAGCTAGTGTTAGCGAGCAATATAAAGGGAAAAAAAACATCCAAGAAATTAGAGTTTAATTCATTTTCAAATTAATTTTTAAAAAAGTGCAATACTTGCTGGCCAAATACAGAGAATGTTGTTTGAATAGATGACAAAAAGAACATTAAAATACCTGACAGTGGGTAGTGACAGTGAAATAAAAAGGCATAAAGAAAAGGGTAGACTGGCAGCCACAGATGCGCACAATCACAGCAGACACATTCAGCCAACATGCACAATCGTACCGATAGCAGACACAGATTGAGCCGAGATGCAGCAAACAGGATGCAGAATTTCAGTGAGTCCCCAGCGACATGTTTCTGCATCACAGCTGTCAAGACTAGGATCAAATAGGAAGACTGTATTACTCTGATGTGTGGAGTTTTTCCCTCATGCCTGAAGAAAGAAGGCCATGAAAGCTACAACAAACACAACCAACAATCAATAACAACAAATGGTCAGCAGGTGGACACAGGGTCTCCTTGGGCAAGCCAAGAGGAGGAGGAGTCAAGATAAAAGTAGTAAAAAAGTGTAAAGTGTAAAAATAATAATACACACTGCATGCTATGAAGGTTAACTCTCTATGTGCAGAAGGTTTTTGACTTTCTAACTGAACTTTTCCACAGATCTCACTTCATCAGAGGTGAGAGAGATGGTTCTGGAAATGGGCTGCTTAGTAATTTGAAATACATATTATGCAAGGAGTATTTCCTTTGCTTGAAAAAAACAAACAAACAAACAAAAAAACATTGCCTTTGAACATATTTCAGACAGTTTTTCCAACATAATTAGGAAAACAAGTTAGTATTATACAAATACAATTTCTAGGAGATAAGGCTGATTTTAGAGTGTTGCCAAGATCCCTGTTAAAACAGACAAAGAATTACAGCAAGTTTTTATGAAATTGTGTGTTTCACAACACAATGACAATATATACACAATTATGGAAAGATAGAATAAAGGTTAGGGTATATCTGTCTCTATTTTAAACCTGGCAGTGTCTACTGGGGCCATAGCGTGCTATGAGCTAACAGAGGACTTCAGCCTGTGTTTCTAAGGATAACTTTCTTCACTAGGATTATTTTTGGTTGTGTCAGTCGGTGTTATGTTCACAGTGTAAACAAATGTGTTAGAATGTGATTTTGAGTGGCCACTTAGTGCTGCAGGACATCTCATCCAGTTTTAATACCACAGACATAATAGACAACAGAGGGATTTGAGACCCAAGAAATAAGCTTCACATTCTCTTGAGTCATGAATTAACTTGAATCTGAAGGGATACCAAGGCTCCCGCTGCCCATTCCTCTTCAAGGTTGAACTTTGTTGGCATCTCTGTGGGGAGTCAAACTGAGTGACAAATTGGGTTGTTTTGTTCTCACTGATACAAAATGTAATAACTTGATTCACATCAGTAATTCTGTATTTTTTCTCTCATCTTAAATATGTGAATTATTTGCAATTATTGATAAGATGCATAAGTCCTATACTATCCATATATTACTATGTTCTGTGGTGATTTACAGTCAATATATACACTTTTTCAAGATGTTTCAAGGCTTTTTAGTACCTAAAAGCTTGATAATAATTCTTGTTTACTTCAGACAATTAATGACCTGGAAGAGTGTGATTTCCTATTAACCTTTGAGTAATCATGCGAGAAGGATGTGATTTGGAGAGAGACAGAAAATCAAACCATATTGTATTATTGTTTTTATTGGACTGTGAACTGTTTGCTGGTTAACGCGCTCTGATGTGTGTGAGGGACTGATTACTGCCGAAGAAGAGCGTTTTTTTGACTGTGAAGCGAGCTAGCCAGGTTAGCTTAGCCAAACTGCGGCCATAGTGGGAGAGACGTCGTACGAGAACTGAGACTGCGCTGAGGATGGTCTGCTATCGGCGAGGGTGCGGTTCCTGCTGCTCATCGCTGCTGTGCTGCTGCAGGCCTGAGGTAGGCCGGGCGGGAATGATTTCTATGGACGCGGTAGGAGCTGTTCTCACTCTACTCAAGGAGGTAACCTACTGCTGTTCTGTTTTTCATGATCTCCAACATTAAGTGTGCCAAGGAACCTTAATGAAAGCTTGTTTAAACAAACTAAAACAAAGAGTGCACTCAAGTTAACACAGCCTAAAGACTAAATTACCTGCGTCTTTCTGTTTTGTTTTCTATTTTATATTTCTTATTGGGTTTTGTTGTATTTTGATATGTGGAATTTCTGCATTCAGTTAATACAAGGTCGAAACGGAGGTACTGTGTTTGTGCTGTTATTTCTCATCACATGCTGTATAACTGAATAGATTAAATCATATATTTAGAGACATTATATTGGATGATTAAAACCAGGATTTTTTCCCTTAGCCTCTCATTAGTTATTAGAGAAAGTGAGAGTCATAGTTATATACATACTACATACATAGTTATAGTTAACATAGACATGTTTATTATACAATGAGATGTCTCTTTCACTATTTTACCAAGCATTGGAGTTTAAAGGGGTTTGATGCTTAATTGAGTTCCTGCATAAAACAAGGTATGTTTAGCTAATTGGCTTTCTAGCCTACTACTAAGACAGCTTTGCTGCTTGCGCTGATGTCAGCTAAGAGAGTGAGCGAGTGAGTTTGAGTTTGCTCCTAAGAACATAAGGATCTCATTTAGGTCGAGAACTATTCAGATAGAGGCATTTTGTCCTCCACCCGATGGGGATACCAGGGAGGCAAAACTGCACCTCTTATGACCAGTACGTGCATTGGCATTTCATGTTAAATGCACGGCCCCTTTCAGTGCACTGAACAGCGGTTTGTATGCTATGGGAGAGGGATTGGCTGGTGCGACTCAGGACTTGGGAAGAGGGTGGTGTGAGTGTCAGGGTAGTGGCGACTAACCTATAGCTGGTCAGGCTCAGTGAGGCAGTCTGATGACATATCGCGGCAGGGCAAACATTCATTGGGCTCCACTTACTGTACCCATAGAGTCCAGTAGAGGGCAGAGCCTGTGTGAGATAGAACGAAGGTTACGATATTGTAACCCTAGTTCTATAAGCACAGGCAGAGCCCTCTACCTATGGACCCTGCCGCTCCAACGCTGTCTGCTGAAGTGGTTTCGAATAGTGAGCAGTAGTGAGACGCTGCCTATATAGTGTGTGAGACACACGTAATTGGTAGGCGATTCCTGATTGGCCGGCAACATACATGCAAATTTCAGCGGGCGATTGCGTGCGTGTGATTGAGTATTACCTGGTAGAGGGCTTCGCCTGTGCTTATAGAACTGGGGTTTTAATATCATAACCATTGCTATTGCCACTGTCAGCCTTCTGTTTAATTAATTAATTTAAAGGAGGTGGGGCAAGCCCACGCAAAACCTTACACATAAAACAAGTTCTCAAAGCTCAATGTATGAAATTTTCCCAGGATGTCACAATGATGGAATGAAAGTAGTTTTTTTCTTTAATCAAAAACTTTTATGGCTTTCCTGAAAAGCAATTCTATTGGTTTAAGTGTTGTTCCATCTATAAGTGACCAGTTAGTAAAACAGTACTCTATGTGTGGAAAAAAACATTTAGACTTCAAGATGCATTCAGATGAGTAAAATTAATCTGCAAAGGTAATTTCTCCTGTGCTCAGCCTTTTGAAATTCAGTTGTCAGGCCATGAATGTGCTGCATTTGATGAATTTAATTGGAAGGTCATGAAAGGAAGCACACTTTAGATTCATGAAATAAAAGTATAATCAGTCCTTCTCTGTTGTGAGGCTCTGAACAGATGTGTGAAGTGAAAGATGACATTTTACATAAACAAATAAATTGAATTTCTTTTGTGTTGGGTGCATCTTTCTGTTTTTCAGAAAGAGACGCACATTTCCTCTTATGCAGAAATGTCAATGGAAAAATAATATTCAATCTGAAAGACTTACAGTCAACAAAAGAATTTATTGTGTTCCAGCTCAGATGTATCCCAGGAAAAGGTCGGATATGAGAATCTGCTGCTTTAGTTGCAGAGGCGGCTTTGTTGTAGTGATTCACTGTTTCTCTCACAGTAGGCATACAATTCATTAAACATTGTAGCTGTTTAGAAGCTCAAACTAGACCAACCATGCAGCAATTTAAAATAGGTGTCTACAGTATTGTTTTTTAGATTTACAACACCTTAGTAATTGCTATTGCTATGACTAAGAAACATGCATTGATCTCTTCCTTTAAAGAAAGGGTTTGACACTTTGGGAAATACTCTTATTCACTTTCTTGCTGAGAGTTAGATGATACCTCTCTCATATCTGGCATTTAAGTCAGAGCCAAACTAGCTGTTTCCCCCTGTTTCCAGTCTTTATGCAAAGCAAAGCTAACTGTCTCCTGGCGGGGGGGTGGTATCTATCTTCTCATCTAACTCTTGGCAACAAAGGAAATGAGGATATTTGCCAAAATATCCAACTATTCCTTTAATACTGGCAGTTTTCACCTTATCTCTGTACTCATTCAGACATCAGGCTAACCAGTTTTTTAAGCAACTGGAATCTGAAACAAACATGACTTTTTAAAATAATACACAGGTCCTTTACTCCTATAAGACTGTCCTATGTTTTGGCACCTTAAAGCTGCACTAACAACTATTTTTTATAATAACAATGGATAAAATGACTAAGTGTAACGTAAAAGTTGTCACTCCTAGTAACAAACCCACAGAGAATTATCACCTGACCATGCAGTTCCCCATACCTTTACAAAGCATTTTACTGTCTTTTAGCTCATTGTTTTGGTTTTACAGCCCGCAACTTTACCTCTTTTCCAGCCACCACAGGCAGCTGTTTTCATTAAAAAAGCTCATATAAATCCACTGTAAGCAACCTGATCAGCACCAAACGGGGGACAGGCAAAGTTGGTGACTAGCTGTTGAACACAGGGGAGCATTTAAATGGTAAAGAGGCAGATATTTTTCTCAGGAACTGCTACAGACTAAAACAAAACCGAAGGCCAATACTTGCCATTAAAGTGCCATTAAAAATAAACAAATAAAAGGCTGACGTTGCTGTGTCTGCTGGATGTGAAAGTAGGCAACTGCTTACTTATTAATAATGTTTACCATATTAACTGCAGTTTTGTGTTTGCAGCTGAAAAAAGTATAGTATAGTATATCCACACTGTTGAGGATTTAAGTATGGAAGGATCTTAAAACAGGCTTCAACAAAATATTTCTTACCATTTTCTTTTGGAGTCTAACTTTAGCTTATTTTGGAAAGTAGGTTTTATTCATTAACAGTGAACATAATCTCCTTGAATCATTGGAACAAAAATAGCTGCAACACACGTGGGCTGTTCTGCAGCCAGCCTGGAGCACTGGGTCCAGGTACCAAGTCTGATCACATGGGAGTTTTTCTAAGTACAAAATCTAAATGACTCACATAAGCACAAACACACATATTCTCCTCTGACAGGTATTAATCTTGATAGAAGCCACAAGACAAAATTATTTTAATTTACTTGTGAGCAATTCCAGACATCCCTAAATATGGTACCATCTCTGACCAAAACAATAATAAAAATGAGTAAATGTGGTTTCTTCCTCTGTCTGTCTGTCTCTCTGACTCTGACACACACACAAATACTCACTCACCCATATAGAAGCTAATAATAAAAGCATTGGCCACCTACCATTTTGGTGAGTAGACCAAGCCTTTCTAATTGAGCAGAGTCTCGCACTGTTAGGGACAAGGGACATTTTTCTCAGAAACCACTCACTGATTGCACTCTGATTGCATCGATCACACAGCCTTAAATGACAGGAATTGATCCTTTGGGACCAGACATTCATCGACTGTTGTTTGGATTCTGAAATTTTGGCCAAATTTTTGGGTATTTTGAGACATTGATGGATGGACACTGCTCCACTTCAATACTCCAGGCACTGTTCTTTCAGTGGGGTGTGAAAACGCACACACCACGCATTGGCATCAAGGCGGTCTCTATGTGAGCAAAGTCGTGGTTGCTAATTATGTTTTTGGGCTCTTTATCTCAAGGTTACGATTTATCTGGTTCTATTATGTTGCCATACTAAATGGTGGTCATAACTAGTTTTTTAAGACTATTATCCAAATAATCAGCACAAAATCACTGCGATAAAAAAACAAGGTCATTTAAATACAGGAGACTGTAGCCTGTAAGGTTGCTACATTTTTATTGCCTTTAATTCAACTCCACCAGAGCAAAACAAAATGCACTCTGCACTGATGAATGGTGGTGTGTTCTGGCATCTGGTATTGACATGAAGTCAGCTCAGCCACAGAGCAGGAAAATGGAAAATAAGGGGGTGGGGGTCAATGAATTATTAATGCCTTGCTCTGCCCACTATATGGCCTATGTGTCATGCTGATGGCCTGCCTTAACTATTCCTGTTTCATGCTGCAACATGCTCCCTAAAACATCACCACACGCTGCCCTCTTCTTTCTTTCTTTCCTTCTTTCTTTCTTTCTTTCTTTCCACAAGGTTAGACTCTACCCTTTTTCAGAGACCATATACAATATCTTCATTTAACCGTAAGGTCACAGTAGTTTTTCAAATATTAACCTACACTGTGACAACAGAGCCAACAAGGCATCACGGTGATGACCTTTCCTGTGCTAAATGAGTTTTATTCAATTTTCAGTCAAAAGTCAGTCAATCATTAAAATAAAAAAGTGACTGAGCTCACCCACAAGTTGCCCATCATCACCGGCCACTTTGTTACAAAATGTGACTCAAGGCACCCTTGGTGTGGTGCAATAATACAGAACGAGGACAGACAGGAAGATAAACTGATGTAAGATTCATGTTTTGTAGCAGTACATTTTCTTGACCTAAGTTTAGGATGCACGGAGGCTGCCATCCATTAAAATACTAACTTTTAGGAAAAGGAAAGTGGACTGTGTTGGTCAAACTGCAGATTTCAAATCTTATGCCACCTATCTGAGTGCAACAGCACTAAGCACTAAGATAAGAGACAACACAGCACTAAGATAAGAGAAAGAGAGTCATAGACACACAGACTTTGAGTGGGTGAGGTATGAGCTGCAGATCAAAAAAAACACACAAGGATCACTATACTGGAGATACACAGACAGTCAGCAAACATAATATGCGGTGTAAGTAATAGGTATTTAGCCAGGTGAGGTGCCCACCAATAGCCGTGGTCAAAGCCTGTGAACTGTCAGCTGCAGTAAATGGTTGTAAATAGGAGTTTAGCGGTGTGTAATGAGAAGGTAACAGCAAGGAGAGGATAAATAATTCACATCGTCTCTCTCCCTCATCTTTTCACTCTTTACTGGCATTTCGCTGTGATGTACACACACACACACACATATACTAGAGCTAGAGCTGTGCTACCTGACCCGACAGGTTCTGACAAAGTGTGATGTTCTAGGTCGGGTTTGGGCTTGGTTATTTTCAAATGTTATTCCTATCTCTGGGTGGACCAATGGTCTGCTTCCATGTGTGTCATGGAAGTAGGAATAAAGAAGAAGTCAGAGAGCGTAGCCTATGTGTAATATTAGCCAGCGGACTACCAGTCAGTAATGCAAAAAACTAAAGGGACACTTCTAAAAATCCCCAATGATTCAGGGATGACTTCTTAATTTTGGGAACATCTGGCCAGTATTGAGAAAATGCCAAGTTAATCTGGATATGGTCCAACAGGTGAAGCAGATGGTTTATTAATTTGGGAAGCTATTGTGACACATGCTGGCTGCAATTTTTGTGGTGTTATTGCCAGTAAAAATGTAACCTAAGTGTAAAAGGTATGGTTAATGTGTTTTGTGCCATGGGGCAATAATACATTATACTGCATAGAACTATTATATTCATCCTGAACATTTTAGTTAATGAGATAATGTGCACTTAATGCAAGTACCATTATACTTCTTTGACAAAGCTGGGTCAGGGTCAGTTCTCAGATTCATGCCCACACAAACACACACACACACACACGCACACACACACGCACACACACACGCACACGCACACGCACACACACACACACACACACACACACACACACACACACACACACACACACACACACACAGAGTCATGTTTCCATCACTTCAGAGAGCATTACCATGTCTTACATTCATTTCCTGGAGAATTATCCAAACCTTAGCCATAATCACCACATGCCTAACCCTTACCCCAAAATGAAAATGAGTTGTTGGCTCCATGTTTGTGTATGGGAGACACGATCAATATAAATTTAGCCCTAATAAGTTTAGTCAACGTGAAAGCAGCGTTTATTCCTTGAGAGAGAGCAGGTAGGTGCATGGACATTGGTTGGCTCCTATGTGTTCATATTGCTGGGTTTGCTGTCAATAAATGGAAAAATAAATAAGAAGAAATAAATGGAAGCAACAAACTCTCTTCACTCATAAACTGACAATATAAAGTTTCACTGCAAAGATTAATAGCCACTTAACATTGCATATAGTGATAACAGAACATTAAATTCAACATGTTCCTGACAGTAAAGTGTTGTGTAATAACTACTCGACCATGAAATAATTCCTTGTGCCTTGGTTGTGGCATTTCTTTATTTAGAACATCCAAATGTTGCACAAAAGTCTGGTATTCTCTGCTGCAGAGAGCAGACAGAAGACTGGACCAATATGGCGGCGGCTGAGAGTCTCACAACCCGGAATGCAGCATCTATGTGTATATACTGTATCTATGGTGCATTTCAACATTGTGTGTTGGCTAGTTAATCTGTGGTGGCCAGTAGAATTTAAAGATGAGAAGAAGCATCAAAAACATCATTAGCAATATGATAAAATAGCAAAACAATACACATTTAGCATCTTAAGCTCTAAAATCACATTACATTCGCATTTCAGGTAATTAGCTGCCATCACAAACTGCAATTTAACATGGAAATGTTAATGGTGCTAGGAAAGGTGTAGATAAGAAGAGGAAATGGGACTTAATATAGAGCAATTTCAAATTTACACGGATGAGAATAATTCATTGGAGAGAAGGAGATGTGAGTTTCTGCTGGAAAAAAAAAATGTCAACAGGAAGGTCAGGGGGAAGGTCATTCATTCACCGTGGGGGTGCCAGGAGGGAGAAGAGTTGAAACAGTATGGTGAGATAACCAGGTAGGAAGGGAGCTAAGTGGCCTCTGAAGGCAGAATACTGAGCACTGTGAGGTTGTGGGGGTTTGATATGAGCAGAGAATGTAGGAGGGGAGTGACGAAGGACAATTAATGAAGGCCGAGTTGAGGTGCAGCATTCTGGATGAGTAGTGGGTGTTGAAGTGAATCTTTGGGGAGGATGTCAAAGAGAGAATTGCAGTCCAGGCAGAAGATGACTGGGCCTGAACAATGAGCTGATTGTAGGATGGTAGGGGAGTTTCTATTAGATGCATTTAAGCCAAGAAGAAAATGTAAGTAATTCAGCAAATCCCACAGAGTAGAGGAATAAACTACATAGACTGTATGTTTAAACTAAACCTAAAATACCAGGGAGCAGCCTCAACACATGAAGCCAAGCATTCAACCAAACAGAAAGCTGGTCTGTGCTGGATGCAGTGGTCCATATTTGGACCTTTTTTGTGTGTGACAAAAAAAACCCCTAATGTTTGAACCAGGTAATTATTGTACAAAAAAATTATGTAAAAACAAAACACACAAGAGCAACATTGTAGCAATTTCCAGTTATTGATAACATCTCTTGAAACTAAAGCCACCAATACAATTAACACAGTTTCCTGCCTCGCACACCCACACAGATGTTTTCACTTAGCGGGGCTGAGTAGACCTCATCTCAGGCTGATGTTGGACGGAGCTAGGCTGAGAATTACGTGACGTCATCTCAGTGTACCTGTGAAAGTGCAGCCACGACAGATTTTGCTCCCTGTAAATGTCTATGAGGAAAGGGCAGGTACAGGGATGCTGCTCAGCTGCAGTCAGAGAAATAACAGTGACAGATTAATGACAATTGTTGGATAAAATGCTGCAGAATTTACAACTTTGTGTGTGGAATGCCACTTTTAGCTCACTCTCAATTTATGTTTACAACTCTATCAGCACTATTTTCTGTCCAGACAGGCAAAATATGTAAATTGCCCTGCCTCAACAGGTGCAACAGAATAGTGAGTCAGTCAATTAATCAATAGTCAATTAATTTGCACAATTGATCTTCCAGTTTCTGTACTTATTGTCTTTCTCTTCTTGTCTATTATTCATCTCTTCTGGTTGAAGTGCCACTTTCCTGATAGCATATTTTCACACATCTTCTCTTTTCTTTTATTTATGATACATATGTTGTTTGCCACAGCAGGTCTAATACAGAAAGCAACTGCATCATTTTAGGTTTAATACAACTTTAAAAGTAAGGTGTCATTTACATGCTTTGTGGTTTATGTATTTTTAATATATCTTCTCTGGAGCTCGACAATATAAATGAACTAATCTACAAAGTACTTTTTCCTTAGCAAGGGGAAAACAAATCTCACAACAAGTAATCTTCCTTAAATCATTCCAAAAACAAAACAAACAAAAAAAGAAAATGAATTAAAAAAAAAAAAAGCACTGACAGTGTTTAGACACAGACTGACAGGAAGCAGAAACGAGATATAATACAGCAGGAGGACAAACAGGGCTGATGTGTGGGCGGCTAACAAGCTTGTCAACTGAGGAAAAATTGCAGAACTTTGGTTCAGCAGTCCACCAACCAATTTTATTTCTCTAATGAAGTGATTTCACTTCCTCATAGATTGCTTGACAAGTGCGAAATTAAAGAAGCTGATTAGAGCCATCCAAAGCTTGAGTAGGATTTTTGTTTTATTTGGATTTTCTACTGATGACGTTTGAGCTCATGTTCTATCACTCTTTGTCTTTTCAAACATAACAGCTAGTTGTGGTCATGGTTACTACTGAGTTCGTCTTCTGCTTTACTCTAAAGGAATCACTGCTTCTGCTACTGTAAATATGAAATGTGTTACTTCCTTTTTGAAAACTTACACAAAACTGGGTGATAAGGACAGAAACATGATCAAATCAAAAAAGAGAAGAAAAGGCGACTGCAATAAAACAAACCGTAAGAAATGTCACAAATTACAATGTAAATCTTCATCCCTTATGTTGATGTGGAAGATTTCATTATTTATTTTTTTTAAAAAAAAGAAGCTTTGATGGCATATGCAAATACTTATTGCGATTTTGCAGATATAATTATTATGATAAATACACAAAGGGGACTTTTAAAACTGAACATTTTAACTTTAATGTTTTTCAGCAATAAATCAAGCTTAAAAATCATAAACATATCTATGTAAAATAATCTTTAGCACAGTCTAAAAGCAATCTAAAAATATGTATCATAATGTGGATTAAATGCACAATATGTAATTTCTACCACTAGGGGTCTCTCAATAAAAACAATAACAAAAGATGGAGTTTGATGACGTTGTGAAGTAGCATAGGATCATGGGAGTTGTTGTCTTCATTGTTAAACAACCTCACACCCTGAGTTATTGGCTGGGGGCTACACACCCACTGCCCAAAGGTTGGCGCCCAGAAGTGTCCCAAACCCAACAAAATAAGAAGAAGAGAATACAGGCAGAGGTAGATACATACACCGCCACACATTTCTAAAGGGTCATAAGTGATGATTAAGAGGGATTACTTTTGTATGAATCTATACATTGTTTTTTTTAGGAAAATCCTGCATAATATACCTTTAATGAAACATTTTTTGTGAAGTTCTTGTGTAACTAAGAAAATTAAAAACAATAAAACTATAATAATTACTTTATTTATATAGCAAAGCAAAGAGTTTGTAAAGCAATTTTAAAAATGCTTTAACAATAAAACACTTGAAGACACATCAAGGGAAGAACCATATAGAGTTAAGCCCGGGTACACAGCGTGTAGAAATTTTATGCTGTGCATTACTTCCTTAATTCTATGTGATATAAATGGAAAAACCTGAACCAGGTGTCTCTCTGTAGGAGTTCATTAGCAGATCCCCTGGACAGAGACATCAGAGGAAACCAGTGCCCTCCTGTAGTTTTTGTAGGTCTACATCTAACAGCATGTGAAGACATCATGAGCACTTTCCAGAGAAATTCATCTTTTTAGATTGATTTGAAAATGACACAGAACAATTATCTATTCTTTCTAAGATACAGGTGTTATTTTTTCCTGACAGGCATTATGTTGATTAAGAACCACGGCATAGATAGCAATTCAAAATGACATAAGGATCTGAAGATATAAAAGTAAATTTAAGTCTTGTAAAAAGAAAGTACTTTAAAATAACAGCCTTCATATTAAACGAGACAGATAGTTACACTGTTAAAAATGGCTGTGAAATCCACAGTAATTTACTGTTTCTACCCATATAATTACTGTACTAAAGAAAACGATCCTCAGGCAACTGAGGAAATTCAACCTGCCAATGACAATGATGGTCCAGTTTTACACCGCTATCGAGTCCATCCTCTCCTCCTCAATAACTATCTGGTAAGGGTCTGCCAATATCCAGGACAAAACCAGACTCAACAGGTCATCAGAGCAGCAGAGAGGATCATTGGCTGTGACCTGTCCGCCCTTCAGGACCTCTATACTTCCAGGTCAGGAAGAAGGGTGAAAAAGATTACCGGTGACCCTTGTCAGGGAAAAATGATCCTCTCAATAACCTGGATTGATTCAGATGTCTGTGAATACAAGTCTTTATTACTTACACATCTACATGGAAAGAAGACTCTTACATGAGAATCATGCAGTGGTAGAAAAGTCTCGCTGGAAAGAGGATCTTAAAACTTTCTTTTATACGGTGCGACAAACAAGTCTAAGGGCACGTGTAGGTGTTACAAGATAATCTTTCTAGCATAGGATCTGTATAACAATGTATCTTCTTTTGACGTTACTGGCTTCCTCTTTCCATTGGGGAGTAAGCACACTATGTAAATCTGAGATAAGCACTTGTTGACCTGCACCCCAGATTGACAGACATACAATTCACCCAAAGGTCTTCCTTTCAGTAATTTTCCATTGCTCTAACACACAGATACATTTAAGTTTAGCAATCACACATCCCTAAACTATTCATCCACACTTACTTCTAAATGTTACAAACATGATAAAATGGAATATTTTTCCCACACTTCTGATCCAGCCCATCACATCTTCCAGGCGCTCCCCTCTGGAAGGAGGTTTCTGGACTGTAAAGACTCGAACCACCCGCCACGGGAATAGCTACTTTCCACATGCAATAAAGCTCCTAAATAGTTAATCACTACTACACTGCACCTTCCTCCTTCCCACTCTCATCATTACCACACATCACTACAACTCACCGTTATCTATTTATTCATTCATTTCATCAAACAAATGTAGTGCAATAACTATATACTGTATGTTTCTGATCTCATCTTTTCTTCTACCATTTCATATATACACTATTTTTCTTGTTTTTTATATACGGTTTTTATTGGTTTACATTGTGTCTTATTCTTTCTGTCTTTAAATGTACACATGCAACCACCGAGCCAAATTCCTTGTATGTGCAAATATATAGTACTTGGCCAATAAAAGTATAGTTAAAACTGTCTCCCTCTGGCCTCTGGCCATGGTGACCTCTGCTTGGTACCGGGTATGTCCTTGGGCTTCCAGGATTTTGATGGTAATCTGAAAAACAGTTGATCCAATCATTCCTTGTGCTGTCCTAGATAGTGCACTTTTTTCCAGAGGGGAAAAAGATTGACCACACTAACACCACTGACACTAATAACCTCCCACTTCTCCCCTTGAAAGTAACTTTTGCTTTCTTGCCAAGGTGATCTACTGACCCCAAATAACAAACTGTTGACCTTTAAATCTATGGTAAATGCAATAGGAAAGAGGAGTGCTACTCAATATATTACTTAACTTAACTCATTCAACATTCAAGTTTGATGTGAAAGTGTATCATTTTTTAGCAGATGTTTCTCATCAACTTACCTTGGAAATTTTTGATGTGGGCATCCAGGTGTCTCCATATTGTCTTCCCATGTGTGGTGTTTGGGACACAGAAGACAACCCAACTGTGAACTGTTATAAGTTGTGCTCTCTAACTGGCAGGCCCTACAGTACAGATGGTTAGTTGTGGTAATAGTCAGGCTAAAGCCAACTGCGTACTACACTGCAAGCTCTAACGTTAGGCGTTAGCCAGACTGACCCTCCGAGCAGCTATCCCCTGCTGCCCATTAGCAAGCTAATGTAACGTGATTCACACAGTTTGTACTCAACAGTACGGTATCCATTTTAAACTCATTTAAACTCAGGATTCATTTACACAAATATTTTAAAAAGTGCTTACATGACCTGCAAAAAACGAGACAAAAATTGCTAACGTTAAATGTTTGGAACTAGGGCTGTCTACAGTGCACAAACACCATTTTGAAGACACCTGCCTACCTGGGGACTTGACATCTCCCACAGTTGAATATCCATGTTTAGATTACCCGAGAGTGTTTTGTTTCAAGGAAATTACAGTGTCTAGTATATTGTCAAGTTCAGTGATTTGATTTTTTTTTTACTTGTAGCGGGCTTAAGAAATGACATCAGTATTTTTTTTTTCATTTAACTGGATTTGTTTAACTGCTACAGATTTAAACAAGCTTTTTACATATTTGATTTTTAAGGTTGTCTTTGTAACATTTGCTAATGTTTGTAATATATACTTTTGAAAACTTTGTTGACCTTGTGAGTTACAGAATGATTTTTAGAGGACAGAAAGTTGCACATAGTCCCTGCTTCTTTTATGGCTAGATGGGAGGTGGGAGAATATTTTCAGAAATTATAAGAACTGGAAACACTGAAAACATTCTTATTTACTGTGTTAAGTTGATGCCCATGCGGTCCAAACATTTCCTGCTGTTGCTACTTCACATTAAAAACTCCCCACTGGTGCACCACTGTGTGGCCTTTATCATGAAGCATGTACAGGAAACGCAAAACTGACTGCACTATTGATCAGTAAATATTGGTTTACACAGCAAAATGTTTTATGATGTTTGGTCAGCAGATCAGTTTTATATATTGCAAAGGGGGATCGGTAAAAGAGGAAAAAAAGGCTATTCGATTTCTGTAAACATGGTATGCACAGTCCCTGCGCACAAAGAAAATAAGTAAATATGTTTGTTTTAAGTGGTAATTGTGACTGTACACAGTGCAAATCACCATCATTTGAGGAATCTGCTATTGCTTTGATCAGTATAAATAGACACATCATGAAGAAGGATTTTTAAAATAAAGTTAGACTATCTGCATCTATTCCTAAGAGACATTGATTGTGCATCTCTACCATTCATACAAAAAATGATTTTACTGTCTGACACAAAATGACCACAATATATCTGTGGAGGTCGATTGGGTTGTTGATCAACACAAATGACCAGGTACTGAGATTTCTGGCTGTTAAAAAGTCACTTTTCAACTTGTGGTGAATTTTGGAGGCCAAAACAAGGAAACACTAATATTATTATTGTGCACTGTGTTCTGTGTAGCTTTTTTCGTTTTATTGTTCAAATGCAAATGTATTAACTGGGTGCGCTGTGCCAGAGACCTGGTTATGCTGAAAACAAACAGCTGGTCATTTGTTTGCGGTAAAAGAAAGCTGCAACACATAGAAAATGTCCCCACAAGCTAACTGGAAGGAAACACTAATATAATCTTCTCAGGAATCATTTCAGTAGCTCTGCAACAGCAGGTTTATTTTGGTTACATTAAATAAAAAAATAGATATAGTATAGTATATAGTAGACAGTAGATATATTCTACAACACAACCAGAGGCTTTGTCCTCACCAACACACACAGAGCTCAGATGGCTGAAACTTGTTGTTCCTTATAGAAAATCATAATGTAACAACTGTACATAATGTAATAAAAAAGCACTAAACATGATAATGTACGCAACACATAATAACCTGTTGTGCTTAATGTAAGTTATTATGTTTTGTGCAAGTTATTACATTATGAGTTTAGGGGCAACTTTTTGTTAAAAATGTTATAACTTGACATTTATTGTAATAACAAATTAAAATGTGATGCTTTCAGGTTCAATATGTACAGTATTTCATACAGAGCAGCTTTTCCATCCCAACCATCACATCATGGTCTGCATGGTCCAGATTTCAATTGTGCCCAAATAGCCCTATTTGATTACTGTTGTAATCCATATTATGCCAAGAACTGCTCAACTAAGTCCACCATTACCATTACTTTAAGACATGAAGGTCAGTCAATCTGGAAGATTTCAATAATTTTTAAGTGTCTTCAAGTGCTGTCGCAAAAACCATCAAACGCTATGATGAAACTGGCTCTTGTGAGGACCATCCCGGGAAAGGAAGACCAAGACTTACTTCAGCTGCAGAGGATAAATTCATTACAGTTACCAGCCTAAGAAATTAACGGCACCTCAGAGTAGATCACCACATCATTGCTTCCCAGAGTTCAAGTAGCAGACACATTTCAACATCAACTGTTCGGAGGAGACTGCATGAATCAGGCCTTCATGGTCAAATTGCTGCAAACAAAGCCACCACTGAGGGAGACCAAGAAGAAGAGGGCCAAGAAACACAAGGAATGAGCAAATATTCAGAAGTCATCCAGCCCCTGATTATTATGCTGTTTCTTGAACCACTGATGACCCCAGCCCCTCTAATCTTGCGGGAACTTTCATTATCAAACATGAATTAATATACATTAATGTTCACATTAACGCAGTGTGCATCACATTTGCAGATAGGAACAGGATCACTAAATGGATTAAGGATGTGCACTCTTCTATTGCCTGTATTCCAATATCTCTAGAGGTCATCAGAGAGCTGAGGACTTGGAGGAAGTTACAGATAATTATACAATAAGATCATCCTTTGTGTGACACCTTAAATGACCATGAGAATATTCTCAGTGGCTGGTTTTACTGATGCATAACCATGAAGTCCAGAGGGTCCAGGGCTTCACAGTGAAAGCATTTAGCATGATATATCAGGCAGGATAGCAAGATTTAGCAAAACAGAAATAACAACAAAGAAGCAAAATATAAGTTAAGAAGTATTTTAATGACTTAAAATGCCAATTGAAAGTAAACTAGGTAAGGTAAACTAAAAATTAAAATCCACACATTTTAAACTGAGAGATTATCCATAATTCTTAGAAGTATGGAGGTGATTTATTTATACAGTGAGGCTTGATACTGTGCACAAATGTCCTGTGTGATTTCTGTTCAGAAACCATTTGGAAAGTCAACAGTCCTGCATTACATTGATTGTGAAACATCAAACAGAGAGGACACAAAAGTGTTCCTAAGTCATGGCTGATGACCTTACAGAGCTGTTCTTCCTCCGGCTGAAATATAACCCCAAGAAATACTGTTTGCACTGGAATAAGGAACACAAATTTCAGACACTGGATGATAAAAAATGGCTGATTTCAGTTCCTGCTGTTTCAGGCTGATAAGAGGAAAGGGGGGCTAGAAAAACCAGATGACTACATGCATCCATCATAACAGCAAGCCGGTGGTTTTGATTTGACAGAGGAGTGTGTGTGTTATTTGGACTTATTGATAAAAGTGATTCAAAGACTGAGCATTATCCATTTGCGCAAATCAGGTCATCTTTGACATGGTCATGCTGAAATTATTAATTAATCAATTAACAGAGAGTTAATTGACAACAAATTTTAAACTGATCATTTAATTAATTTATAAAGTTTGTTTCAAGCTTTTTAAATAGAATGATTTATGTATTTCTCAGCTTTTTATCATTTTACACTTTTGACTGGACAAAATCAATTCAATATATTTCAATATGTGATAGTCTATAGACAAATTAATTGAAATAATAATAGTGAAAATAATCATAAGTTGCCCTACAACATGAACCATCCTTGATGATAAGCAAATGATTATTAAAATGATCACATGAAAATAATAACATGAAAAATCTCACAAATGTGTTGATTTAAAAAGAAGACTGTTCAGTTAGGTGATAAAATCCGATGGTCATTAGTGTGAATGCTGTACTGTAGACTACTAACAGTGGACCAGATTTTGACAGTAAAGTACACAGTGATGGCAAGCCCTCAGAGAAAACACGGAGGCACTGTGGAAGTCATGATTCTATTACATACTGACATTCATCAGTGCTGGCAGGTTGGGTGATTATTTTCCAGTGGCTGCAAAATTAAATAAATGCTACAATCTGTTCTTTGTGCTGCAAGTCCAAGTCAGCATTTCACCAAATTTTGTCCCAATCACGCATACCAAGTAAAATGATTGCAACAGTCCAGTAAAATGTGTGTGTGTGTAGCTGTATGAGCATTTTGTTGCTGAAAGAATTCAGCTCATTTGTTATCAGAGGACTTTCGGGTGATGCTCGACAGCGATGCAGCATTAATACAAGGCTGTCTCCCACAATACAATCCCTTAATGTGAATATTTTATTCTCTCCAACCTTGAAAACTTTTTTAAAGGAGCAATTACTGTACAGCAACAACAGAAAAGAATGGGACAAAAGAGGCGGTGAATGCTTGTTTCCCTTGAGGAAAAAAAGACTTGCTTCAAGGGTGCCATGAACAGCTGGGAAATTATATTTAAACTTTTGAACATAATATTATCAACAACCACAATACTGCTGACATTTAATCATTGTTTTTGTACTTTGTGTGAATTACAAGAGAATGCACAAATCCCAGATATTCTACTGTACATAACATTACAATTAAAGTCTTAAAGCTGCATTTGACTTTTTTTTGCCTCTAAAGAGCAGAAAGTACTCAAATACACCCATCCTCAATGAAGTATATGAATTTATCAAGTCTGGACAACCCTACATTGTAATATACAATGTAGTTCTATAGCAATTTGGGAAAGTGGTCTCAGACTTTTGGACCCTACTGTACATATCATATGTGATTTCAAGAAAAGGTCAAATCACATCTTCTTCAGCTGCTCTAGACTGAGCACTGCTGTTGGTTGGTGCATGTCACTGTCACTCTAAAGACAGAGTTTGAAATCTTTGGCAGAATGAAGCAAAAATATTACAGTAGCGTTAAATGCAGATATGAAAAGAAAGACCAGTGGAGACAAAAATTACAAAAGATATTGTCAGTGTCTCCACAGAACTAAAAATCAGCCGTCCTGCTAGCACTACCCAACCGCCTTCCATTACTAACCATAATGGTTGCAACTGCAGCCACCACAGTGGCAGCCTAGAATTACTCTAATTTGAACCAATTGTAGTTGTTAGAAGTTGTTTTACATGGTCATTGGACTGTTTAACTTTTTAGAAGAGCAACTTTGACAGTTGAATAGTAGCGACTGAATGGTAGTAGTGTCTTGTAAACTTATATGGGCACACTCAAATTAACAAATCAATCAAAAAAAGCACATGTGACTATATTAATTGCATCAACATTAAAAATAACCTTTTCTCATGTATCGTATTTCCTACATATTTCTCAATCCTGAGCAAAAGAGAGTTAAAACAATGGTATGAGTCCATGAAACAGCACCATACTGTCCATGCCCAGCACCATTTAATTGGTGTTAGTTGTCATCTGCTGAGTGTTGACAGAAAGGTCTCAAATAAACGCCGTGAGGATGGCCCCAGACTTAAAGTTAATTTGCACTCCTCAGGCGGGCAGTACAGGGGCCCTTTCAAGTTATGTGAAGTGTTCTTGTAAGTGTTAAAATAAAAAATATTGTTTAATAGAGCTTTAATCGTTATCAGTCCACTCTTGTCTCCTCTCTGAGAGTATTGACTGCCACCATATGATACACTGAAACTGTTTTCTTTCACTTGCCAGAAACTGTCAAGTGAGTCCCTCCTGAAATACCAATTATATGTACAATCTGACAATAGTACTGCCTACCTGGTTGCATCAGGTCACTCTGTCTCTCTCTTGGATGGTTGCACTGACAACCACTATGTGACACTCTTGACAACTTTTGTTGCACTTGAGTTACCCACGGACATGTACAGCATGTTGGAATGCTCAAATCACAGGGACGTATGACATAAAAATACTGTGCAGAGTCCAGATTCTTACCTGTCACTTTTCTTACTTCTCTCAGCAAATCCCTCTTTCCCTCTCTGATTTCCTTATTGACAACCACTAAGTGATATTTTTGGTTTCTACACTTATGCCGTGAGTTTTTGCAATTGGGAACACTGTCAAAGCCTCACAGAAGCTGTAGTTCAGTCAGGAACACTCTCGTCCTAGATTAAACCAATTATTGCAACAAATGGAAATACAGTTTAGCTTGGCGCTGACGGCTCCGCTCTAAGATGCTCCCTGGATTAGACAAGCAGCATGCTAAGCTAAACCAGGGAGGGCAATGCAGAAACCCCCCTGGGTATACAAGATTGGGCCCAAAGCAAGACATTTGAATTCCAGACTACCTCGAGCCATGTTAAGAACCTGTAACCAAAAAGGTGGAGGTTGGGGTAGTGGAGGCAAAGCTTTGCCAGCAGCAGCGTGGTGTGGCAGGGATCAGTGTAGGAAGGAGTCATATTTAAATGGACCGCCTAGTTGAGAGAATGGCTGTGATTGGTGTGTGACTGATTGGAAACACTGATTCAATCAGCAGGCTGTGAGCTGATTACAGCTGGGACGTATGACTTCTGTGTCCTGCATGATCTAAAGCAACGCTTCATTTGAATGCCAAGGAGACACTGTTAAAAGTTATCTTAGAATATGAACAGTAATCCCAGGAACATGTCTCAGCTTTTCAGAAACAACAATGTAAGAAAAACCTCTATAAACAAGTTTCCCAATTAGGATGCAGCATGCAGAAAATACATAACCACAATGTCCGGATAGCTTAAACAGTATATGGACATTTTCAGGATTCAGTAATAAGGCAACTCGTAGGAAACCATTAAAATGATGTTTATGGGTGAATTTGTATGCGACACTCATCCTTGTATTTCCAAAACTTTTGCAATGTTGCAATGCATGTGGCTAGTAAGTAAGTTGAGAGGGAGAGTACCTCTTTTCTGTGCTCCCCTTGGTTCTCCATCCTACAGCTACTATCTGCTGATTTGGAGGGGGAAGGGTAGCTGGCTAATATGCAGATTTATGGATTTTCATGGAGAAAGTTCTTACTGTATGTAGTTAGAGACTTCGCCAATTATACTCAGTGCCCTGTATGTACTGTAACCTGAATTTATAATAATGCAGAAAAGATAGGCCACTAAATGAAATTGGGGGAAGGTTATACATTACATGAGGATATGCTTCACCAATTTCCAAATGAGATTAACAGCTAAATGAAAAGAATATGCTCCACTCACTATCCATATGTTCTGGGTATTTTCTTTGATTAAACATTTACAGATCCCCAGTTATTTCTCTGCTGCCAAAACATTTAAAGTCTCATATAAAACATAAGATAAAAAGTGCAGCATGTGTATGTACAGCAGAAAACTCCTTATGATATAATGCAACCCCACACAAGAGTTTTAAATAGCTTTAAAACATTACCATGGAGTTAAATCAACACTTATCTGACACAGTCTGAAAAAAACAAAAAAAAACTTTTACGATTCACAAAGGTGGTATTTAATGTATTCATATTGCATTGATGTACAATGTTTTTGTTGAAAATAGAAGAAAAAATTGTGGATGTTTTCAACTTTATACCAGTTTGAATAACAATAAGATGACAAAATACCTTTTCTGTGTCTATACAACCCGAGAATTAATGTAATTTGGAAAATCAACACTGCAGATTTTGCCTTTTGTGGTCACTTTATAGCAACGATAGGAAGCAACTGTTCAAACAGAATGTCAACCTTGATGTCATGTCAAATGCTTACCATATTGCCTCTATCCGCACCTTTAGTCTTCTCACTAAGGGCTTCCTCACAGGATTAAACACACAACAACAAGGGAGCACATAAATACCACCATTCTAAGGTCACATCTTTCGTTAGCTTATCGGTATCAATCCACATCACAAACACCACAAACGTTTTAGCATAGATTGTTCCTTTTTGTTGTGTTGCTTTGGTCTGGGCTCTACACCTGTACTGAAATATTTGCTCTTGAGACTTGATAAAAAAAAAAACAAACACCACCTTTGGTCTCAAAAGTGCCTTTGATAGATTAAGGATGCAGGGAAATACATGGTTACCCTTGGTGTGACTCTGTATAATCAGCAACTATACATAGTTTGTTATCTGAAATGGCTCCGTCCGCTACATACTGTATACTGATAATGCTGTTGTGCTGTGGAGTCTTTTGAACATCAATTACACTTTTTTAAAGGAAAAATATCACTGAAATATCTGGAGTAACAGCTGCTGAGAGTATGCAACGCCATGAATCAGCATCACAGGGGGTTTTAGGCTTATTTACTACCCAGCAGTTGCACTGTACAGAGCTGCAGTATTTTGTTATTCATGCTGTTTTCTTTCACACACTGCTTTTGTTTGATTTTAACACTGTTAACACGAGCATTTGTTTTCAAATTTGCGTCACACAATTAATGTTTGGCACTTCTAATAAGAAGACTGTGGGACAGCTGCAGGGGTGGACACATACACACATGCGCAGTTCAGGTGAGGATAACATTAATGATTAACAGTCTTCTTTTACCAGGTTCTGTTGCCATTGTCTCTTCAGCCAACATGGATGACAAATTGTGGGAGGGTTAACAGGATCAGATGCTACTTTTGTCATAAGAGGCCACCTCTAATCTCTCTCTCCACTTTCCAAACAAAGCCTGACATCACTCCTGCTTGCAACACACATTTTTGTGACTCAAAAATGAAAAATGCAGCATTGCATTTTAGGAACGGGAATGCCATATAGAAAGCTAAAATAGTGCTAGGGTGGCACTGTGGCTCACTGGACAGCACTGACACATTTTTGTGTGGATTTTTGCATTTTTGTTCCCATGTAGGAAAGAAAATCAGGAATATCTCCACTTAAATTTACTGCCAAGGTTTTTTTGAGCTGAAACCATTAATTTATTGTCAGAAAAATAATTGTCAACTATTTTGATCAATTAACCGCTCCAAGACATTTTTCAAACAAAAATACCAAACATTCTCTGTTTCCTACTTCTCAGTTGAGAGGATTGTTGCTGCTTTTTTGTATTATTTGATAGTGATCTTTGGTCCACAGTGTAGTCCAATACTAAATTGGTGGCATACTCTAGATTCTTACTAAAGTAGTATAATATACTGTGGTACCAGAGCACATTGGTTTTACTTTTGGTTAGATTTGTAGAATATAAAATTGTTTCTTTTACTTCAGTGGCCCCTCCTGGGCACCTAAAGAACATTTCTTACATCATAATATTCCCCAGATCTGGGTCAAACCAGGTTGTGTAAAATCACAGAGAAAAGTAGATTTGGATCTCCTACAGCGATGAGATTATGTCTTTACTCTCTTCAGCTTAACCACCATTTTTAAACCTTCTTTTTTTTCTCCACATGAAGGCAAGAAAAATTCAAAGGATTTACAAAAAAAATGATAAAACCTCGCCCTGGAATTGCAATCTTATCACAGTGAAGGGCTTTCTGTGCCCCTTTGACCCTGAGAGGTGAAGTGTGAGGAGCATTAAGCTCTTGGTTCCCAGTGAGGGCCCAGACAGAGCGATTTATTTGTTCCTGTGTCAGAAGGGGCCAAACGTAAAGTGAGGAACCCATTCTGGGGAAAATGAGGGCCCATCCTGGAGCCAGGCTGGGACAAGAGAGCTGTCTGGTGGCTGGGATCCACAGAGCTTAGCCAGAGGCCAAGGACCAATTACCTTTAGGCTCACTACCTTCAAAGAGAAAAATGAATGTGTATTCTAATACTGCGTTCCATTTACCTCGGAAGTCAGAGCTGGGAATGACGTCACACCTGAGTTGACTGCGTTCCAGTACAACAAGTCAGAAACCCGGTTCTAGCCAGGTTCGCCATTGTTAGCCAGTGTTACCAATACCAGTTGATAACAACGCATTACACTGTATTTTGTGCATACAAACACCTTAGCAACATGTCCACAGACAGAAGTTGGACAACCAGACACAAATAAGACAGAAGTGCTAATAATAAGTATACTACTACAGCTTTCACACTGTTGATGTGTGGAGCAGCCATCTTGGATTTTGAGGGTTTGTAAGGGCCGACTTAGAAATCCGACTTCAGGGGGTGTTCCAGTTGAAATTTCTGACCGGGAACTTGGAAATTCCGACTTCCTAATTTCAATGGAATGCACCACATTTTACCTCCATTAATTTGACCACTAGAGTATTGTAGTCTGTGTTGATTATCTACAAACAACCAATGCAGAGACAGAAGATGTTAGCTGTAGCTGTAGCTGTAGCTGTAGCTGTAGGTTTTTCTTATTTTCTTCAAGCACGCTTCCTTTTTCTCCATCCATGAAATGAGTCTTATCAATACTGGAAAAGTGTGTATTTTTCACACAAGTTGAGACATTTT
Source organism: Scomberomorus guttatus (assembly GCA_038419695.1). Classification (NCBI taxonomy): domain Eukaryota; kingdom Metazoa; phylum Chordata; class Actinopteri; order Scombriformes; family Scombridae; genus Scomberomorus; species Scomberomorus guttatus. Next base: position 10,378,016 of record CM076447.1, on the reverse strand, counting down.
AACTGAGCTCATCCATGTGCAGAAGATATGGCTGAAAACTCAGAAAAATAGGCGTCAGTTTGTGTCAAGAGGTCATGAATGAACCTTCAAGCACAAAATTTATAACTTATGTGGATGCTACCGGTGTCTTTTAGTATCCGTCTGTGTCTTGTCATGTATTTTTTAGTCCATGCCACCTCTAAAATTTGCAAAAGGTCTTAAGGTTTTTCTCTTTCACACTGGAGTACACATAATAAATATGTATGAAAGACAATAAAACACATACAACAGTTGTTATTAAAATGTGCAATTATGAAGAGATATACACATCTTGAAATTTATAAGAACTTGACATGTTTATATAATGAGGCTTTTATTGCATCAGTGCTATTAATCGATATGGGCTTTAACACATCCATACTCACTGGTGCAATAATACCTCATATGAAAGACCATCATTCTTTTAAGCATCATCAAGGTTTAATGATGAGCTCCACAGATGCCATCAACTAAGGCCAAAACACTGTCTGACGTAAAGCCATGCAATAATGATGCAGAATGGAATTTCCTTTGATTTTAACAAGAACAAATTGCTGAGATCTGAGCTGAGGATAGGAGCTAGCTAGTCATGACTGGATGTGTTAAATCGCCATTGGATGTGCCGCAGAGTGTTACCTTCATTAATCACAGCTTCTCTTTCAATCAGCTGTTCCTCATCATGGGGGTTATTTTAAATGAGATGCACAAAGGTCATGCTTGGTAATTACAGTGTAGTTGAAGAGTTACTCTACCAGATACTTGTAATGTTGCTAATTTATCAAAAACAAGAAAACTGAAATGATGAAAAAAAGTAATATCATATATCTGATACACAATACGCGTGCATGCTAATGGTAATTAGCACAAACAGATAATAAACATGCACTGCATCATTTCTGCACTATGTACATTTGTGTGTCAAAGCATTCCTTTAGTTAATGACTGTCTTTTTTCCCCTTCTCGGGAGAAAGAGACAAATATAGCAGTAGCACATGTTTATTTCAAACAGCCTACAGCTAAATACACATTAGCAGCATTACAGTCTCCACCATGATGGGATAGGTTAATGGGACAGGGCCTGTGGGAATAGCTCACACAGTAGATGCCCATATCCTTGGCAGCACACACATAAGCTAGCTAAAAAAGATCCTTTTTTGAATCTGTAGGGTATTTTGGTAACACTTTAGTTGTCAGTGGTGTTATTAGAGCTGAATTACAGAAGGATAACAACAGCATGGCTCTTACTATTCTCTTGAGGACATCCATGCGCCTGCAGTGGTGGAGTGTAGTCAGAAGTGAGATCACCTTGTTACCACTGTAATTAAAGACAAAACACTTTTCTTATTCTATTCAAGTAATCTTTCAACAGCCTTGAGCTGTAATGTCAGACAGAAATCACAAGTGAGACTAATAACTCTTCTGTCTGTCTAAGTCTTGTTTAAAATAGTGACAGGTTGGTTGGTCTAGATAATTAGACATTCAGGCTAATTATCAGTGGGTATTGCAGAATCCCAGGTGCCACCAGGAATGTGTGTTCACACTCAAAATCACGCCTGAAGATGTAGTTAAACTTTATGAAAACTTCTCTAAACTTGTCTCTTTTTCTAATATTTTCATTCTCAAAATAAGAGGAAATAAATGAAGCATCAGTAAAATTATAAAGCTTGGAATGGCATACGTCCTGCTCTGTGGCCAGGCGCCAAACCAGTACCAGTGACTGTGGTAAACTCAGGAAAACAATTAACAAAATGGACAGAAATTAGGCAAATTTACCATGTGGAAAAAAATAGCAAAAACTGAGAGGTAACATTGTATGAAGTAAGATGACAAAATGATTGAGCTATTAAATCAATTTCTAATTATGAGTTATCTTGTTAAACTGAGCTTGCTCTATTTATTTATAGTTATACACTGTATGTATGTTTTTAAGAGCCCAGGAAAATAAATAAACAAACTATTTATTTTTAAATTTAATAAACAATTAAAGAGGGACATGCAAAACTGGACAGCACTGCATTTACTAACGTCAGAAAATCAAACCCTGAAAACTATCAACTAACAAACTAACAAATCACTTGAACTAGACTCACTAGAATTTGCTTTTGTTTTTCATTTAATCCATAAATGTTATCACGTCCCACACATTCTTTCAAATTTCCCCTTTAAAGGGACAGAGGAGTAGCACATCTGGACTTCTATATTTTGTCTGATGCCTGAAAATGACTGAATGGAAAGATGGATGGGCAGATTTTTAAAACACCTTATTCTCTCACAAATATGCATTCCCCTCATCCAACTATCACCAGTGGCACTTGTTCTTGCTGTTCAATTCCTTTTTTTTTTTTTTTAGCATTAATGTATTCCATCCTATTTTCCACCAAAAGTAATACTCCCTGCCTTTTCCTATGTCCATTTTTAGGGATTGTGCATAAAATCCATCATCATATTACAAAATGCTAGGAGACTGAATTTACCCAGGGCATTTCTTATCACACCTTTCAGGGAAAATATAGGCACTTATCCCAGAGACAAAAAAGATTCACTGCCATCCACGACTCAGCTATTCATTGAAAGGACAGTTAGGCCTTTCAAAAGACCAGAAAAGTAGAGTAGCCCACTACCTTCCAATAGAGGACCTCAAATAACTCCTTGTAGTCATTACAGCTCAGTGCATTCTTCACATTGTAGTCTTTAGTGAGAAAGGGCAAGATGAAAAGGAAGAGATGTCATTGAAGGGCAATCCAATTCAAACAACGGACCTTAAAAATCATTCAGCTCGAGTAAAATGAAAGAGTTTGAGCTACCTTTTATTGCACATTATTCAGTTTAAAGTTCACTATTACAACTTTTGTTTTATTACACTGATTCTTTCTCATTTGGGGTGTTGGAGTGGCTGTGGCTCAGGATGTAGAGCATCTGTCTCTGTTAAGGTAGAACAATGCTATATAAGTGCAGTCCATTTTTTAATAAAAGTAATACATTTATTACAGAAGACACCTACATAAACTCATTAGGTACACTTACGTATATGGGAAATGTGGTTTTCAGGCAGTTACAAGAGTCTATGGTACAAACACGTCTTTTGAATGAACGTAAATCAATGTAAACAACTAAATTGGAACATAGCTTTTCTCAACAGTATGTCTTGTTGTTCACTCTATATACTGTATGTTTAGACAAGGACGGTAATTTAAAAAAAAAAGACCTAGTATCGTTTTTTATTCAATATTTTGCACTGCCTTTGACAAACAGCATTTCTTATAGCCTTAGCAGGCTAATCGTTACAGCTCAACAGAATCCCAGATACCATAGGTGAGCTGAGGGGTTGTGATTAATTCAGACTGTAAGAACAGCAGGAGAGAGAGGACTGAACGGTGTATACGGTTTTAGCAGCAGAGATTTCAGCTAAAAAATTGAAAAAAGGACATCAGAAGATTGTGTGTGTGAATTTTATGAAAATATGGAGCAGGGCAATTTTCATGGGAGCCAGTGGTGTACTGGCCATCGGGCATACCGAGACAAATCCCGGCACAACGGTTGGCCAGTGGACCATCAAACAATCCATAAAGTTTTTACCCTGTCTGTCTCCTTATCGGCCCTCTCTGTGTGCCTGCTGCAGGTGTGTTCTGGGGACTGAACTCACTGGCCATTTCACAACCAAGTTATATACTTTACATATATAATCACCCCCCCCCCCCCGCGATGAGAAATTTGATTGAGGCCTTTTAATAAATCCTACATTCATGAAGATAATGCTTGTATTTTATAACTCTGGTGTTGATTTAACATTATGGTCATTTTATAGTCTAACCTCCTTAATAGAAAAACTGTTCCTTACTGTAGTTCCTCCCTTAAATGCCAGACCAAGAAGTTTCTGCTGTTTTCTGAAAGAAAAGATTATAATGCCTCATGGTCACACAGTCCGAGTCCACCAGCTGAGAGTAAGCTGAGGCAGAAATTGTGGACTGCACAGCACTCAAGCTGCCTTGGACTGCTTGCTGTGTTAGTCGATTCAGGACAAATCTATACATATATACTGTAGTCATCTCATTACAGATCTGGCTGTGTGACAGTGTTGCAGTAGCATTGCATTCAATTTGACCGAGCCTCCTGTTGGAAAAACGATACTGAAGCTGTTTTTTCCAATGAACAGCAAATGTTCATTGTGGTATATGTAAACTAGAGCCCTGCATTTTGGGCCGGGCCTGTTTAAACAACTATTTTAAGAAAATGAATACAAATTGATTATAAAACAAAGTAAAGACAGAAAAAAACATTTTAGCCTATCATATAGGCCAACACACACACACACATTATATATATATATATCTCATATAGGCCTGCATGACATAAAAACATTTTGTATTCCAGTCTTTGTGGTAGCTTACTTTGTGCTCGGCCAGTCAGCCTCTTACTCTGATAAACAACTGAACGTCATAAACGTTACTCTGATAAACGTTTGAACTGACACATTTAATACTGGCAAAGCTTTGGAAGTATTTTGTGTGGTGTTTTGTATTGTGTTGATTTGAGAAGCTATTCGAAATTGATCAAACACATTAGGTTTACATGTTATGAAGAAGAAAAAAAAAATTGGGCTCAGATCGGGCTCGGGCTGAGAATTCTCATAAGCTGTTGGGCTCGGGTCTTGGCTCAGGCCTGAGTGTCTAGGCCCTGGGCCCTCTAATGTTAGGGTTGACTTGACACTTTATTGGAGACACTTTTAACTGTCCACTTAGAGATCTTGCAGTGCAAAGACATTTATAAAGACATATTTTTCCTGTCCATCACTACATTCCTCTGGACTTCTCTTTGCAGCTAAGGTTACAGTATATAATTAATCCATAAGTCACCATAAGTGTGTTACATGTTGAAATGATTGAAAATTACAGGTTACTGGTAGTTTACATTTTTACCTTCCACCTTCGAAAGATTTTGAGAGGGTCCCATCTATGTGCTGTAGTTGACTAGTTCTATTCTTTAATCTCAGCCTTCAGTGTAACTGAGCAGTCCATAATGTGCAGCTGATATTAAAGCACTCAGGCAGGGCAAAATGAGACACCAGTAGAAGAGACACTTTGGCAAAACCAGACTTTATGTTTACTGTGAGACATTATATAAGCTTTGGCAATATTTACGTCTGGCAGCAAATAGCTTCCTACAAACCTAAGAGAACAGGCCTTTGATATCTCTGCTCATGCTGACAGTATGAACACCACAGGGAATAATGTGGAGGAGAGGAGCAACCTAGATGAGTAAGACAAGTTCCCAGTAAGTTTAAATTCAAATTTATTTGTCATTACAATGCTAAAAAAATACAGTTTAAATGAAATATCACTTCTTCAGGACAGAACTAACAAGCATTTTAAAAAACTATCCAACAAAACAAACAAAAGCGTTAAGACAAAAACATGAAGCAAGTAAAGTGTGTGGGTACATAAAAACCAATGGTCAAATCAATCAAAGTATATATACAGAGTAAGATAGATTAAACATGATATATACTGTATGTACATATAGTTAATAAAATGCTTATATATGTACTGCAGTGTATTTCCTTTTGCTTGCTGTTAAAATTATTGTTCTGTTATTCAAACATAATCTTACATAAATGTATTCCAAACCTCTTAAAGTGTGACAGATAATATGTTCTTGCTAATGCTCTAAAGACAAGGCAAGAGTTAGAAAGCAGGCAGCTCACTGGAACGAAGCCGTGTGTGTCAGCTCTGTCTGCACTCCAGTACACCCTGTATACACTGAATGTCACTGCTCACATCTTCAACACCATAAACATTGATGAGACTACGCTAAAAATCATTTCACAGTTTGCAGTTTCCATCACACCCTCTCTGCAATTTGCCCCCAGTCATGTACATCTCCATCCAGATAATGTGTTAATCTTCTCTACAGTGAAGACAGTCTCTGGAGATCCCTTGCCTATTTCAAGGGTAGTTTCCCACAGAAACTAAAAGGGAAGCGCAGTAAGTTAATTATTCTGAGCGCTTCAAGTTATCATATGACTCTGCACATATAGTAAAACACTGTCAAATCAAAGTGCAGTTTCTCAGGGTGTGCTATAAGATTCAAGGGGATTAGAAATAAGGACCTTTACTAAAAACAAGTCTCATAAGGGATAAAAGAAAACTACTTGTACTGGTAAGACAGCAGTGGTTAAAGTTGATTGTGATATATGTCACTCTCACCACTCATGTCCGGTTGTAGCTCAAAGTAAGAAATGGAATATGAGACATAAAGTATACCTGTTTTGTCTTGGCACTGACTGGCTGACTGTTTCAATTCTCTATAACTGTGTTGGAGATTTGTGAATGTTGACTTTTGCACTTGTGCAAAGAACTCTACTGTTCAGTGAGTTCATGACATTTTGCAATCCTGCAGCTGACTATCCCTGATGTCACCAATAAATCACTAAACAAAATGATTCTGTCCACCTGAAATTTTCCATCCACATATGGAGTTACAAGCTGGCACAAAAAAATGACCCCAACCACCACACTACATACGTAAACATCGCAGTGCTCCTACAGTAGTACTGAATGTTGCCATTGGATGTAAATTGTGTGCTTAAGTATCACCCAATATGAAGATAATTTAACAAATGGCTGCTGTTTTAGGTTCCTCAAAATCACAGTTTATCCGAAAGTGTGTTTAATGTTTACAACACTTTGACCCAAAACTATTTTCCTTGATGTAGTTGGTGATATGGATGATGGCTCTTAGAGAAAGCCTGTATAAATTAAAATGGTAGAGGACCAAGTCTTGAGCCTTGAGGTACACCACATGTAATGTTGGCTGGTCATGCAAAGAGACAAATAAGTCTCAGAAGATACAATATATTCTGATTTACTTTTGATTATACTTTTAGGTCAGCAGTGTTAAGTGAAGTGTTTCACTTTAGTAGAAATAGTTTCATCTTTAATTTTGGTTTTGGATTTGTTTGCACAAACAACAAAACACACAAAACCATAATGCATTGAAGGAATAAAGGGTTGTGCTGGTGAGATTTTTAAAAACCCAAAAGGGCTTATGAAGGCATGTCACAAAAAAGTTTAAAAAAACAACATCTAAAATAGATGTTTATCAAAGAAGAAAATATACAGTATATCTATATATATCATACAACAACAACAACAGCATGAATTCATTCTCTTGTAGAAATTCTAAATGTTGTGGGGTTCTTTTCAGCTGCATGCTGTGTATAATCCACAGTGCTTAAGAGATTTTGGAAATCAAATGCTTTTGAGTAAATTTTGTTATTGTCAACCTGAAGGCTTAACATGTGGAATGGCAAAACAATATAGACTGTTCTTAATTCATTCTGTTAATGTTCTTTGTTTTTTATTTAACTGTCAGACCCTATAACCAAGTTTGTGTTAACACACGTCCAATTTATTGTCACTGATGAGATCATTAATGTCTTATTGGTGATTCATGGTGACCCACTAATTCATATTCAGCCAAAATTTAAGAAAAAAAACAAGTCAAATTTCACAAAACCAATGCACACACATTTGTCCCATTATAGTAACCTTATAATTCTTGCTTCTTATGAAACTCACATTTTGGAGACTGCAAAAACTGAGAGAATGATGTGACCTCCCTGCAAAACTCAAAGTCACCATAATCCATTGGGTAAATTTGAACATGGCTTAACCAAACAGAAATTTCATCAGTACCTTTACTTTTCTGTCGTGTGGTGCAGCATACACCGGTTCATACACAAGATGTTCACAAACCAGCATCCTGCTCCTGTTAAGATTTACGTAAGAGGATTAACCCTTCATCTGATTTTAACCAATGGAACAACGGGAGAAAAGTACAAATATACACAGTTGCTGTCATTTGATAAAAAAAATCTTTTATATGATAAATGAAAAACACCAAATGTGGACCTTGGAGATATGGAATATAATTGTTGAGGTTGAACAAAGGATTAGGTGTAAATAAGGGTGTAAAGCATGTTAAAGGAGAGTGAGTCGGTTTTATAGCACCAAAGACTGCACGTCTCTAGGCTTATGTATTCTCCACTTGAGTCGATTTTTACTTTTTCTTTTATCTGTTGGTATGCGTCTCTCAATCTAAAACAGAAAAATGCATTAACAAAGGTGAACAGGGTCTCTAGCAGTATCACGGCTACTCAACAGAAAAGTCTGTCTGATTTGTATAACAAACAGACGTTAAAGAAAGCAGAATCCATCCTGTCTGACAGCACCCACCCTCTGCACCCAGAGTTTCAGACCTTGCCTTCAGGTTCCTGCTTCTAATACCAACTAGCCAAAACAAACAGATACAGATACACTCCTTCATACCCTCAGACATTTCACTGCTAAACTCCCATAGAAAAAGGTAATATAAACTTGACCACCCAACCATGCTTGGTATATATGACGTACTCTATGTTTTTACATGTACTCTATGTTTTTACTTTTTAGTATATGTTGTATTTAATTGCCTTGGGTGTTTTTGATCTTGTGTTATTACTGTTTTACTGCTGCACAACCAATTGCCCCTCTGGGGACAAATAAAGTTCAACTACTACTACTACTACTACTTTGGGGTTTTGGCTGACAAGTGGAGCGAAAAAAACAATAATGACGAAAAGCAGCAAGGAATGTAATGGTACCCTTCTGAAATTTAAACGTATTGATGATCCATCTGTCTACAGTTCAGAGAGAGAAACACTGTACATAGAAACCAGAGTTAGGTTATATTAAATCAGATCCATGTCACTGTAATGTGGTCTGTGAGTCAGTTTATTTCACTGTGTTTGCTCCCCATTAATGCCTACTTACAATTTCATTGCAGAGGAAACTGACATTATGCTAGAACCCCCAAAAGTACTTCTGTCTCTCTTAGTCTGTGGTTGTCTCCCCTGGGATTTTTTTTTTTGAGATCATATTGTCATACTGCTGTGTTCATCCCTGGGTGCTTTAGTTTCAGAGTGACAGCTCAATGCCTTGTTCTTCAAATCCCAAAACACTAAATTTGTAAACAGTGACTATGAAGGTTCACAAAAGCCTCCAGCTGAATGGTATGTGTTTTACAGAGAAACTTGCCTTTTTCCTATGGTGTGTTATAATAAAAGTGAATCAAATTTTTGAAACTCTTCACACTTAAACAACACAAAACTTTTTGTTACTGATTTTGAAAAAGAACTGGATACTGAAGAAGAGGGTCATGTTCCACATAGTAGAGTGGTAAGTAGGTAAAGTGACAACTTGGCCGTGCAATGAAGTTCAAGTCAGGCCGCAGCTTTTTCCCGACCAGTTTGGCAGGTAGCCTCCTATTGCCATTTTAATTAAGGGAGAAAAATGAATGAACAGATTAATTTAGTTGCCGCTATAATAATATTATTATGGTATTTATTTTCAGGGGGCATTGCTCTCCCATCCTCTCATATCTTCTCTCTCTCATCCTTTTCATGTGCAAGCCATAGTGCTTGTACTAGTTCAGGGTCTTTTTCTCTGTGTGTCTGCCTTTCTCTCACAATATACCTCCATGAATTTAGGTTCACAAACCACAGAAAGTATGAAATTAATGTAAATTAGGTAACTGAGTAGCAGGTGCTTCAAGATTCCAATATAAACTGAGTAAATATGGGAGTAATAAAATAGCAGGTGTGGAAGTGTAGTGATTTAAACAAGGCAAAGTCTTCTTTAATTTCTTTGTGTTCAGGAGCTTCACTATTTTCATTATGAAAAGGTCATTGATAATTAATCATTGATAGCTTCACATAAATCTCTTGATTTTTCCTTCTCTGATATGGCATTTGCATAAAACTTAGACAAACAGAAATGTATTCAAGTCATTAAAGTTGGATAAACATTGTGCTAAAAGTAAAGAGGTGATTGCAGTCTTAAATTTGGTGTTGGATTCATAATATATAATTCATTTAAGTATTTTCTGATGAAAAGTATAATATTAATGCAGTCATAATGAAACTGTAAACTTAAGTTATGGGTAAATAACTTATGAACTTATAATTCTTAATCTGTAAAATTTGCTCTTATTTGTGTCAAATTTAGAGAAATGTCATAGATTTGCAAAATAGTTATGCCTACATATATATGTATATATATATATATATATATATATATATATATATGTATATTGATGCTGGCTGCCTCTCCTGGTTTCCCTGAAATGAGCATTCACAAAGATAAAGGATGGAACATAATAATCCCTTGCACCATAATCAAAATGGAAATTCAAACTGAAAGCCAGTTCAGATGTCAAAAGGATGACGCACTAAACCCACAAATGGAGACCAGAGATCAGACTGTCATAAATCTACAGGACCATCAGACTGGCACCGACTGTAAATACTAGCTCTGAGTGTATGAGTATGTCATACATCGAACATCGATGTTCACGGCTGCCGTCTGTGAACATCAGTGTTCTGTATTTTGAAATGGTGGCAGCAGGGCACAATGCCACGGCAGCATTCTACCAGCCTCTACACCACAGGCTGCTGCCATCCGACTAGTACAATCTCATCATGCTACTAAATGGAGCAGATTGTGACTTAAAATAAAGGATATGGTGAACAATACACAGAAAGTTTGCTAACTAACATCATAAATGTTGTTTTTTGTCTCAAACCTGATGATCAGACTTTGAAGCAGATGTGCTCTGATACCATTTCTATTCTTTGATCTGTCTGTTCTCTGCTGGTGATGACGTGTATCATTCAGGAAACTCATCTACCAGTACAATCAGCTCCTGTATCACTTTCCAAATGCGTTTCCCTTGCTGTAGATTCTGTGGTTGCTACGGTCACACAGCGAGTCATGGCGGCATGTTTAAAAAAAGTTGGACCATCATGAACTCCAACAGCAGCGGCAAGAGCTCTGCGCGTTCACAAGAGCTGCAGCCAGTGTTGCCAACTGTTTTCAGTAGGAAGTAGCTAAAGCCTGCAGGAAAAGTCGCTAGATGTCGACATTATTACGTAGATACAATATTTTAAGAAATCTAAAGAAAATTATGTTAAATTAAACTAAATTGACTGTAACTAACTATATCATTAGTTGTTTTTCCAAGCAGCTCCTCAGTGTGCATCTAAATCTACCTCTAATATTAAAAAAAGTTTTATGCAGGTTGTTGTATCAACTATAACTGAAGTATCATGAATAGATCAATGATCAAAATCAAAGTTAGACAGTAAAGTTAAATCATTTAGAATAAAAACAAAGAGGATCAATGTTTGGTATTTAGGTACGCTCATTCACGACTCTGCCTGGCTGATGATTGGGCTCCTGAACGTGCTGCTGCTCTGTCCCACCCACTGAACAGTCAATCCACAGAGCCGCATTAACTCTCATTCACTGAGAAATAGTGGCGACTCCCTTCGAGGAGAGGAGTTAAGGTCGCTCGATATGTTGCTAGCTGCCAACACCGGCGGTAGCCGCCACCGCTCTCCTTGTCACTGCGGCAGCGGCAACTGTTCGCTGTCTGAAAGCACCTTAACAAATTGTTTTCACTTAGCTGTCACAAAGTCCTGACATGCCAATGTGAACAGATTTTCCCACTTGTAACTCCGGTCTAAAGCATATGACATGAACACAGCGATACCCATCTTCTCTACAGCAGTGGGGGCTGAATATTCTATCTTAAAACGGTCCAGTCAATATTTCAGAAAACAAAATTATACCTGCAAATATTTCACCAACACCTTTGTGTCTGCACTCTATACTGCCACATGGTGAATACTGTCTGTCTCAGTTGTCACAAAGATTCTGTTTTCATCCTCAGTTGTTATGACCTTTGTTCACCAAAAGCAATCATAGTGACAAACAATGTAACCGGCATGCTTCAAGTCAGCTGACAAACAACCATATTAACAGGTTAATAAATCAATAAAGCGAGCACACTGCTGGCAAACGATGCACCAGAAATCTTTCTGCAGCCACACAGCAATTCCTCCTTCATAACAACACTTCAGGGTACCAACCTGAATGACTTTGTGCCCCAGTCAGAAGACCTCCTCCTCTGTGAGTCAGGCTCACACTGCAGCTGCTTAATGCCCAATTCACCTGCTAGCGTTAAGGTGGATTACAGACCTATTGCAACCATCTCCCACAGGGTGCAGCTTGGCCTTCCAAACTAACCAACCTCACCAACATCTCAGCATACTAAAGCACTTTTCTTTCATATGCCTTGTCTACCACACTCTCTCATGGCACAGTAAACTCCACAAAATATAGCCTACAATGTGCAGAACCTCTGACCACAAACTTGTTTCATGAAATACAGTAAATAAATGGAGCTGAGCGAGATAAGTCCAGTTTGCTGACTAAGCTTACTCTGTGATATACCCCTTAGAGTGGCAAGTCAGTGGTGTGCTGTTTAGTTTATGAGAGCAACAAACATTTAGGCTGTTAAACACTAAAAATATGTTTTATGTTATGTTTTGTGTATTTACTGTCCTAAGCTAAGGATAATCATATGGGAGTATAATAGTAATGTAATACAGTAGTCATTAAACTAATGGTAGCCTCATTAGTGCTTCACTGATCAGGGAGTGTTTTACAAATGAGGATTAAAACATTAGCTTAACATTAGATACCTCTGATAATTGTGATTGTGTTGTGTGTAAGTAGTACAAAAATTAACGTGAAATTAAGTTAGAAATTTAATTAAGTATAATTATTGCTAGAAATTAATGAAAAATAATGTATTAACGGATACTTTTAAGCCGTGTAACCTCTTTATCTTACTGTGGGAAAGTGAATACAGATTTAATTAAAAACAAAAATCCAACACAACCTTCGCCACGTTTGTAAGATGAAAGACTATAAGGGGAAGCTTGCATCACTTTCCTCCTTGTACTTATAGTAGTTTGTCTGTGTCTTGTTAAGGAATGCCGCTTTATATTATTTAGTATGTGCCGCACTGATGAATAGCTTAATTTGTTAAGACTTCAAGACAAACTAAAAACAAAATTTATTACAGATTACACTTATGCAGAGCCTCATTTTCGGAGTCATTCATGAATTGAAAATTACTGATGGGCTGAACACACTTAGGGTCTATTGTTGCTCTTAATTGTCTTGACGCTCCACTTTCTATTTCGGGCTACTGTATTGCAGGTGGCTGCTTTTAATTTTACATGTGAATCAAGTTGTCAACAGCATTGTTCTGCTTAACGACTGCATGTTATTTATGTGATTGACAAACAGCTCTAAGTGCATAACAACCTCTAATAATTTACTCATGAACTCAAGAACTTACTGTTTAATGTGAATACAGTATGTTGAGCACAAATCCAACAGCACCCCTCCTAATCAAATGTGAAATTAGCTGATATCACTGCCAAGCCATAAGGGTACCCACTTAATAAAGAACACATTAAGCACTCATCTTGCGCATGCGTCCATACTGTCTGATTTTTTTTTTTTTTTGCAGTGTATCTCTGCAGAAGGGACAGCAAGAGTGTGGCCAGAAGATAAGGGTTGACCTCACAGGGCCAGGAGTGACGTAAAGGAGCTCTGTCGAAGAGCCAACCATGTGGAGAAGAAAGCTGCTAGTATTTCTAGGTCACAGGGACCATGTGAGTGTGCTGCAAGCTCCTTCAACTGGACTGAATGATTTATTACTCAGTCAAGAGTCAAGAACAGAGAGAAGGGAGGGTAGCAAAAAAAAAAATATGGGAGGAAAGAATGAAAATGGAAGGAGGGAAGATAAAAATGAGATAAATGTATTCATATACAGTGGCGGAAAATGTTTCAGAAATGTTAATAATGTGCTGTGGAGAAACTGGATAAAATGGAAAGAAAATTCGATTAACAATATGTGGGTGAGATGTCAGAAACAAAAGAGTAAAATCTGGCCAATGGGAGAAACGAAAGTAGCTAAAGAAATGTAAAAATTTGGACAAGGGACCAAAAAAATAAAACAGACGAAATACATAAAACAAGATGTGCTCATAAAATGCTTTCAAATACAAGTCTTGAGGAACACTCAATGCAAGAAATTCTATGACAGGCATAATCAAGTTGAAAGTGCTAACAGCAGATTTTAAACAGCCTCCCGCTGAGTCTTATGCAGGAGGTGAATAGCATTTTATTTTATCTCCAAGTGTAAAATGCAAAAGGAGTTTTAAAAAAGAAAACAGCATAAAAACAGAATATGTATTTGAAGCTACAAAAAAACAAAAACTCAAAGTGTCTGATCCCAGTGATTAAAGCCCACTGTGTGGGTGGTTTTGTAAAAATGCCCAGAGATAAATGCATAATACTCACCCTATAAACTAGTCAGGACCACAACATTCTGCTATAATCTTATGTAATATATTGAATTAAAAACTGTATAGTACATACACACAGTATTCTCCAATGGACGATAAAAGCTCGCGAATCTTGGCTCTGATCAATTAACAGTTGTTATCTTTGTCTTTGTGTACACCTTCAACTTAGTTACTCCTACTTACAAACACAACTACATATTTTAGCCTTTAAAATACACTGATAATTGCTTCCCTCTGGCTCACAGCAGCACAAATGTGATGATGAAGCCTTCACAGTGATTTGGATAAATTGGCTTTCAACGTGATTGTAACAATTTGCATTGAGGAAAAAAACAGCTCAAAAGAAAACTTTCACACGGTATGTGTTGAATAAAACACTTGAAAGTCTAGCAAGTTAAGTTTCTGTGTTAAATCATGGCATCATTTATTAATGATCTGTTGAGCAATTTTAATGCCATTAATGCACCTGTTGAGCAGCGGACTCCACAGAGGACGCTACGAAGGCAAAGAAAAGAAAATGTTTTGAGGCTGAATGTTGACAGTTTTAAACAAACTCTATAATAATTTTCGTATTCTTAGGACACAACTAAAACGTGGAATAAAATACAGGTCCCTTTTTCAAACATAATCGATAAAAACTTAGCAATTCTCTCTGCCTTCTTTTCTACAGTTGACAGCTTGATTAATCATCCAGCACAAATTACCCTCAGCAAATCTTCACCTCCAGGGGTTTAATTTCCCACCTTGCTGCAGTGATGTACTTCAGGACCCTGTGACATAACTATTAGGTGTAGTTGTGAGTGCAAAAAAACAAAACACACTTCCGACCACATCCAACAACACCCGTCACTGATGCTAGGTGAGGTCAGATGTGAAACTGAGCTGGAAACCTTCAGAGAGGGCAGTGAAACACTGCTCTCCTGCCTGGATTTATGACACTTTTAGAGGAGCAACACGATGAGAGGTTTGGAAATGTTTCAGTAGAGGTTAATAAGGCCCACTCAAAAACACCCCTAATTTGTGTATTTGTGAGAACAGACCCTCTCTTTGTAGAGATGGTGCATGTTCAGCCTGGCCTTCAGACCCACTCTCTTGAGCTGCGTCCTTCGGAGGGTCTGGCCTCTGAATTGGGATGAAGTTTTATCTGCAGGCCTTGGTGAACAGAATACAGACTGCAATAATGAACAAAAAAAAGCCTTTTTTTCCTGGCTTTGTCCGACTACCTAAAACGTTTGTGTGCTTATTTCAATATGTAGAAAACACTGCAGTCATGAATTTAACATCCGAGCAGCAGTCCATGCCCAGAGTCCTAAATGTACAACAACTGATTATTTCAGTAGCTGTCACAGTATCTGTTGCTAGGTAGCCATACTTTGTCCAACTACTTTTAATTCATGAGCAACCGCCATAACCACATTACAACAGTTAGTATTTAATTCATTTCTGTAATTATTTTCTCCTCTATAAACGCATCTTGTCAGGGGTTGGTAAGCAGCAGTAGAGTCATGTGACTCTAACCACATTTATATACTGGGAGCAATGAACCTAATGTTAATAACAATACACCTCTAAACTGAGTGGACCAGAGCTAAATTGGCACTGGAGTGGATGAATCACAGTGGCTTGGTAATCACACAGGGGACGACTGCTCCTTAATAAAAAAAAAACAAAACAATCAATAATCTACCAAACCATCTTTTTTGCACTGATAATACGACGCTCTGCACAACAAAAAGTATGATTTTAGGTGGATCAGGAGTTTTACTCAGTAGTTTTGTGTTATGTTTCTCAAGTTTTGTGGATCTCCTCATCAATGAAGATAAATTTAAAATTCTACAGGTAAAGATGTGAATCAAAGTCACCTTGAGGACAGCTGAGCATTTTTAGTTATAATATCCAATTCAGTTCAATTTATTTCAATACAACTTTATATACGCATATTCCTGCAAAGGCAATTGCACACAGCAGCTCATCACACAGCAGTAAATAGAGCAACCAAAGGCTATAAGCTGCTATAGCCTGTACATGCTTGTATATTTGCATTTTCTCTGTTTTTTTAGGTATTTGCTTGGCTTTTTTTTTGCCCTAATTACATTTTTCTAATATGATGATTCATTCTTGTAATGCTGTGCTGGTTCAGTTCAAGGCCTAAAAAACGTTCTATAAGGATTTTTAAAATCATACGTGCCACATTTACTCATGTTTTTATTAAGTTGTATTGGGGGTGGCAGACTGCCAAATGCTGAATATTATGGAGCTGTATTACTGGCAGGTGCTGATGGTGGGGATTATGGCCTATTGGTCTGTCTCTCTCTCTGCTATCAATCTTTAGTACATTCTACCTCGCATAGAATGAGTGGACAGACCAACTGATTATATATTGCAAATTAACAAGGTAAAGCAGAGGACAATACTTTTTAAAATCCAAATAATACTTTTCTTTGATGGTGCTATTTGTCTTCACTTCCAAACAAAGTGGGTTTGGCCCTCAGTTCAGTTATATATACTGTAGTTGTCACTACCATATGTACATAAAATAAATTCCATATCCTTCCTACTGCATATAAGGAAACCCATTCATCTACAGTAGATCATCTTAACCAATGAGAATGTCATACAAATCTAAATCCATCTCCCAAAGCACACATCTACCTACACAGCACGTACTGTGTAAGTGTGCTTGCGAACTTCCCACAGATTTCTACACCCCAGAACATTTTGTGACTTGCCATGCTACTGTATATCCCAGTAGTTTAATTCTTACAAGCTTGATGAAACTACCAGTACCCTAAAATACATTTAAATGAAAAGAAAATATATGATTAAAATAGTGCAGCTGCACAGTTTTTACATTGATCTGAAAAACAGAGAAAATAGTCAATTTTTCCACTGAATGAGGCCTGAATTCCCATTCACACTGAAAAATCTAACAAAACAATTATTTCCAAACGCTGGCCTGGCTTTTTCAAATCATCCTGCTCTTTGTACCACTGTCACTCAAAACCCTTCAAAGGCTGTCCTTACAATAGTGAGTAACCCGAAAAGCCCCATTGATACTGAATTGGTTTAACAGGGGGTGGTGAAGTAATGTCTGCCATTTCAGTAATTATTAAACACAGCGTGTTCTCACACTAGTAAAAATTTTGGCCTCTTTTATGTCCTGTAATATGTCCAGTGACACGATCTCAGATCAAAGTAGTCCTTTCTGAATTGACACCACTGAAGCTCCATTTGGACAGGATTTATTTACCTCGGCTAGGCAGGGTGATATTCAATGCATTAGGCAGAGATTGTAATGCGATCTGGAATAGACACCCATCTGACTTTTCTCCCAGTAAACAAGCACACCCCAAACACCTGCTGTTCTTGGACAAACCTGTTGAGCCTCAGATCATTTTTGGACGTCTTGTGTTTTAGTTTAAACTCTTAGTATTTACTGTGAAGACCTCTATTCCCTGTTATTGCATTTCATCGACACGTTCCAAAGGCCATGAAAACCAAACCTACTGCTGGCCAGTGTAACCAGCAGCTCTCTTGACAGAATTTTTGAAAGCATATAGCGAATGAATCCAGGACAGGTGTCCAGAAACACGCTTTTTCCCCCCTTTGAACATGGATTACAGCACACATTTAGAGACAGAATCCACAACCTTTGCTTTGCTCACTGCTGCCTTAAATGCATATGTATGAAGGACAGAGATGCACTTTAGTGACTAGATGCATGGTGTGCATCAGATGACAAGCAAACCCTCGGCCCTCCTGTTTGATGAATAACACAGGTCTCTAGACACAGAATTCATCCGAAAGGAGGCGCAGCAGGTTTAGCAAATCTAGACCTCTGTGTTCTCCCCTCTCCCTCTCTACTCACTTAATTTTCTCTTTCTTCCCCCCGCCCCCTCCCGCATAGCTCTTCGGGTTATGCGAAATCAGTAACGACCCTTGTGATCCTTTGATCACAGAGGAAATAAAAGCAACGTCTGTGTAAAGGTGATGACATACAACATAAATAAATGATGAGTTGATGAGTTGGGGCAAACTGACGAAGAACAAGAACAAATCTTCCCATGCTTGCAGGCGTTAAGGCACAAGAGCAACAGTGTTAATGCGGCAGGGCTTGAGGTACAGTATGAAGGTGAAGCACAGAACTTTGGTCTTGACCTTGGAAATAGTAGTTTAAAAAACAACCTCAACTAAAAGGTTAACTAACTGTATGAGCTTTTCTGGGGCTTTCAACCATATCACATAACAAACACGGGTGAGAGGTCTTAAAAGGTGTGGTGGAAAAGGCCAGTGGATGTTGGGATTGTTTTGTAAAAGGGATAAAATGAATGTGAAGGAAAGTTTGATTAATTTGAAGAAGCATTTAAGGCAAAGAATATTTTTAAAAACCCTCAAAACTGTGGTGACGAATGAGGCAAAAGCCCATTAACGGTAATAGGAGTGACTTAATAGTGAATTAATAAAAGAGAGCAGTGCTGCACTTTATGTAGTGGTGCAGGAGGCCGTCCTCTTGCTGCCAACACTCTGACATCATCACTGCTCTCTTTCTCCAACTTCCATTTCTATTGCCAGAGGAAAAATAGGCACAGAATATAGTGTAGAGGAAGTAAGGTAATAAAAACTGGAAAACACTGATAAGACACATCTGTGGGATTATAAAGGACTCTCTCTGGCTTCTAAATGAGCACCCTCACCCCCATTAGTGGGGTTCACCAAAACATTCCTGAGTTGGCTGGGACGTGCCCCTCCTGTAAGGATGTCAGATTGTAAAACACAGACACACAAACTCAGACATTTTCCCCCCCAATTCTACAGTGATGGCAGGAACAGGAGACTGCTGCAGAACAGGAACAGGAGATGGCTGCAGCACAGGCACTAAAGACTGCTGCAGCAAAGGCACAAGAGACTGCTGTGGCACAGGAACAGATGACTCCGTGGTGCTGGACTGCTGAGAGAGCCACTGGTGTTGGGAGCCATGGTGACCATGCCTCCTTTTGGAGACTTCACAGTACCCTGTGAAAATGGCAAGGCAAGTCCCTTCAAAGGGTGACAGCTGGACATCAGGGTGGCTCCTCAGTTGTTCCACATAAGGCTCCTGGGGTACAGGGTAAGCAGGATCAGGACAGGCGGATAGCGGGCTAGCCAGCTCAGGACAGGCAGGTTGTGGGCTAGCTGGCTCAGGACAAGCAGGCTGCAGGCTCACGAACCCAAGCCTAAATGACTGGAGTGCAGGCTGGTTGCAAGTAGTCTGGGGGGCAGGCGGAAGGCTAGCAGACTGGAGGGCAAGCTGAAGGCTAGCAGGCTGGAGTGCAGGCCGAGATGCAGGCTGAGGGGCAGGCTGAGGTGCAGAGGAGGCTGGAGTGACAGGCTCGGGAGAAACAGGATGGCTTGGCTGCTGGGGGCTAACAGGCTTGGAGGCAGACTGGGGGCTTGCAAAGCTAAAGCTAGCAGGCTGAGAAACAGGCTGGTGGTTAGCAAGCCGGATACCCCCTAGCTTGAGGCTAGCCACACGAGACACAGGATTGGAGCCAGCCAAAGAACTGCTTGGCTGCTCCAAGGTGGAGCTGGGAGGCTCCAGGGAAACACAGGAGGCTGGAATGGTGGGCCTGGGAAGAAATGGGTTAAGTGACTTTCCACCCGGAGGAAGCCACTCCCAGGGCCATCTCAGGATCTGTGTTTTAAATTCTGGCTCTACATCATGGAGAATGTCTCTTGGTACACCAAAAGCCTCCCAGGTACTCAGCAGGCTGAGCAGCTGAATGTCTGCTGGGTTCCTGTCTTTGGTCAGATTGTACTGTTACGTGGGGGCAGAGCAGGTGAACCCAAGTGCAGACACTCAGAGGCGATGAGACAGGGACACGGTTGGACAAGGTATTTATTGCAAGGAGGGGGGAAATGACATGCAGGTCTGGGGAACCTTGGACTGGTATCTGGGAAAATGGGGCTTGTGCTGGTAGCTGGGAAGCTGGGGCTGAGGCTTGGGCTGGAAGCTGAAAGGAGCGGAGGTCCAGGGCAGGGAAGCAGGGCCAATGAGATGAGGGACCGGAGACAGAGCAGATGGGACTGCGGGGGAACAAGAGACAGGGTTAGACCAGGAAAACAGGCAACAAACAACATAAAAGGACAAATGCAGGAGAAATGGCTTGAAGCATAGACTGACTGGTGCAGAAGCTACAACCTGGCAGTGTGGATCTAGCAGGGCTGAGTAGAGGTAGAGTAGAGGTCTTGATTATTGAGATGAGGTGCAGCTGATGTGGCTCTGCTCTGACTCTGGCACACTGCAGACAATCACACACACAGGGAGAGAGAGGGAGAGAGACACTCAGGGAGTGGCAGCAGGTTAGGGAGACACAGGATCATGACACAAACCCTAGTTTCAGAACTTTACTTCCTTGTGGTTTTTTATGTATTGTATATTAAATGCCTACTGTTGATTAGTTTTATATTGTATCATATGATTAATTTATTTTACTGACCACTAGTGGTCAGTGTGGGGTCTGTTGCCCCTGCTGGCAGGATGACATTATTTAAATGTTCTGATCTGGCCGCACTGTTGTTAAGGATTGAGTTGCATACAAACAACTTGGTTAATGGTAAGATCCTGGTTTGGGTTAAAATCACTACCTCATTAAAGGTTAGAGGACCTTCATCGTCATGGTTACAATAATAACCACTTGTTTAAGCTTAGGAAACGACCTGTGACGACCTTTTCACCCCATCGTGCTACTTTCTCCTTTTCTTAAGTCATAAAGAGCTTTGTCACTTTAACAAACCATATGTCCTTTTTGGGTTATTGCTCAGATCACTGATGTCTGTCTTTTTTCTCAGGAGGACTATTTCCAATTAACTTTCGAGAAATTGGTTTATGTTGCTGACAGATTATTGGAGTCATCCTCATTAAAATGATCAAGGTTTACTTGAAATGTATTATATTACTATTACTGAGAAAAGTGCACTATCAGTATACAACAAAACTTTATGTACTGCCTGACTGGCAGCCCGAAAGTTTAGCAGCTAAGCCAGCCAATAGGCACTGTAGTAAAGGGAAGGCTTGAGCTCTTTATGTGACAAACATTAACTGGAAGCAGATGACTATTTATAGTGGGCTGCAGTGGGCTTGAAGCACTGAGGACCTTAAGTTTGTCTTGTAGCAACATCTTGCTTTTTAAAACCCCTAAGTGCACAGCTGCAATGTATTGCATACCAGTGAGGGCCACTACCATAACATGTTGTTTGTGGCTGCTGGCCTTAAGTGCAAATGCTAAGACACTAACCTCGCCAGAAAAACCTTAAAACACTCATAGTGGCTCAAAAACATATTTTGAGCCAATATGGGTTATTGGCTAACTTATACTTAGATATTATGAGTCAAGCACACATTTTACAGCCTATTGGTGCATGTCTTGCAATGATGTCCTCTGAAACTATGTTCTGTACAGAAAGCAGTTACTCTACTTTGTTTAGATCACAAGCATCACCTCTATTTATAAAAATCACCCGACCTTTTCCCAAAGGCCTTGCTAAATGAAATTAATAACTGGAGTGTGACTTGTGCAAAGTGCTGAAGCTCACTGATGCAAACTATATTTTCTGGCACAGAAACACTGAAGATTTTCAAACTGTAATTTTGTGCATAATAAAATGAGCATTAGGGTAAATTGATCCACTACACTATAGGATAAGAAAGATCTATGCATCCTCACCAAGTCGCTCCCATCATCCGACACTTTAGTCTCTCAGGTCTATCCAAATAAAAATAATATCTGAATAAATTATCAGCTACTCTGTAATATACATCGTAATGATGTACATTGATGAAACTTGAAAACAAAATAATCTGCTGTTCCTTCGCCTAAAAATTACCAATTTTACATCAGAGGAAGCAAAAACAAAAAGTTAGCATGAGAAAAGGCATGTGTGGCATAGGGCTGGGCAATATATTGATTATAATATTGTGATATGAGACTAGATACTGTCTTAGATGTTGGATATCGTAATATCGTGATATGAAATGTTGTCTTTTCCTGGTTTTAAAGGCTGTATTACAGTAAAGTGATGAAATTTCCTGAATTTAGCAGACTGTTCCAGCTGTTCTTTTATTTGCCTTTTACCCACTTAATCTCATTGTGTAAATATTTTGTGAAAGCACCGATAGTCATCCCTACAATATTGTCACAATATCGATAGAGGTATTTGGTCAAAAATATCATGATCCTTGATTTTGTCCATATTGCCCAGCCCTAGTGCGGTGTGAGATTGTGAGATCTGTGTCAATTGCATGAGTCTCACGGTCAAAGCGTGAGACTTGGCAGCTCTGCAAAAGCAGTAGAACATGAATGAGTAAAATTACATTTACTTGAAACATATCAGTTTCTGTAGAGCCGGTCCAAATGAGAGTGGTTTAAATTCAAACCAATCTGACAAAACCTTACTATGAATTCTAATAGACTTGCATGCTAGGATGTAATTATAACTATGCATTAAGTATTTTTTTTTTCAATTTTCCTCTCTTATTCCTATTAAGATTAAAAACACATCCTCTTGGAAGTACTCTTGACACATAAATCACTTTGCCTCAAAACTTAAAATAACCTCTCCAACTCTACTCTAATTAAGTTTCTGCTCATTCACAGCGTCTTGTATAAGTGTTCACATACTAGACCTCATGACATAAAGTGATGGTGGCTACTTAAAGGACTCTACTGATTACAGTTCAGTATGACTGTAATAATTGCTCAGGTTCAGTAAGACTCCTACACAGTCTCTGGCTGATCATTGCCGCACTGATCTACACTCAACTCTCCCTTGATACTAAATATAACTGTCAGCAAAAAAAAAAAGGAATAAAAAATGCCTAGGACATCTGAAGTCACTCTGAAAGGACACTTGCTGTAGAGAGCCTCACTTCAAAGATCATTTCATCCTCCAAATCAAATATAAGAGGAAATACAACTGGATCAGTGATGAACCAGCACTTGGCAACTTCACTGCCCCCCTTTAAATGAAGCTCCTTCTTAATGGTGTTCTCCAAGGTCTGTGTCAAACTTGAATTTGATTGTAACTGGCTCAAGTGAAAGGATTTTCTTGACTGAACCACCATTTCATATTTGGTGACATTAAACTGGAAGACATGAAACTCTCCAGGGCCAGTGTGGACAGGAAGAAGTACTACAGCAACCAAAAATTGCTTCAGCATACATTTGTGCATGTGAGTGTTGTTTTAGGGAAAAAAAAAGTGAACCTATCCTTTAAGGCCTTTCACATCAGCAAAAGCATTTTACACACAAACTGTACACACACACACACACACACACACATACAGCCCCTGTGCAGCATGTCGCACGTGTAATTACCAGCTTTATGATGTTCACAGCCAATATGTCACTTTTACGTTCAATACTTGACATCTAACATCCGCAAAGATGCTTGTATTGTTTTTTCCCCCTTCACATAAACACAAAACCTCTTGCATCTTCCCACTTTCAAATAAATTGTTCTCACATTCAGCACTGAAACACTAAGAAAAACGCACACTAAGCTTTTGTAAGTCATTTACATCAACACACATTCCTCTTGCATAGATGGTGCTCACTCCATCAACCTTTCACTCTCAAGTTGAAATTAGTTGTTTGCTATTGTAGTCCAATAAAGTGTCTGAACTTCTTTTGCATTTTGTACGTTGTTTTTGGAATTAGGTTTATATTGGCAAACAGAGCTTCATGCCCATTCAACTTAAGGGGGCACATCCCCTCAAATAAAAAATTCTATTTTCACATTAATTGTTTTTTATTAGCGTTAATTTACATTCGGATTTACATTCACATTGGCTGATTCTCAGGTGCACTTACTTCGCAATTAATATTTTCTTTTTTAAAAGCTAAAACCACAATCTTTCCCTAACCTTAACCAAGTGTTTTAATTGCCGAACCCTAGATTTTTGCCACAGTCATGATCCTTTTCCTCTCAATCTTAATCATACTATAGTTGGCATGTACAGATACTGTAAAACTGTAAAAATAATTTTAAAAACAGTGGCACTGAACCTGAAAAAATGTTGCAATGCAGAATTATCCAATATTAATGTTCTTGTCTAGTAATTGGGGTTGTGACTGACTGGATGTGAAACAGGGATCTGTTCTGTAAAGTTGTAGATCTCTTATGTAAGTGTGATGATGCTGGTCACAACTAGGTGTCCTAATATACATCACAAAAACCTAAGATACGGTGGATGAAGAAGAATGTCGAGACCAAAGCAGAGTTTGGAGTTTCCTCTGCTGAGTCCATTATTCTCTATATCAATACAGAGTATATTATTGGTTTTATATCATAGACAATGTTAATACAAGCTTTTTTCCACTTTTTAAGGTTTATCTAATGTTTAGCTTCATTTCAATATAACACGCAGCAGAGAAATTGTTGCTATGGTTACCTGCAGTGCTTTCTTTGTGCACTGATTTAGGATAGTGGTGAAATTGTTGATTGATATTCATGCATGGAAGTTAATTCCTGACTTTTGGGAACACTAGAGTATGTATTAATTCTAAAATAATAATCAAAACTCAAGGTCCACTAACCAGATTTTCACGAGCTTTCAACTGCATCTCGCTGCCTTCGTCAGCGAATGGAGCTGGCTCAGGAGATCGTAACTCCTGCCACAGACTGTAAATATGATTGAGGCTTTCTGATATACAAATTTAACAGCCACCTCCCAACCAATCAGAAACAATTATCACTGTCAATTAAAGACAGCAGAAAGGATTATTCTGCCAGGAGATGAGCGTGCAGCGGAGGTGTATAATAAGTGCCACAGTGGCATTGTAACAGTCAAGGGGCCCCTGAAACAGTTTTAGAGTAATCAGACAGAACACGGACCACTCATTTCTCATAGCTTGTCAGCTCATCACCTGTGAAAAACCATACAAGCTTTGGTAGGACTCTTCCCCCTATCCCCATGGCTTTCCTTGACTGACACTTCCTGGAGGCCCGGCACTGATCACTGTTGGCTGAGTCAAGCTGTGTTTCGCTCTGTTTGGCAAGGCAAGTTAATTTATATAGCACCTTATCATACACAGAGGTTATTCAAAGTGTGTTACAGGCAAAAGATAAGAAAAATAAAAAGATTTAAAAGATAAAAGCATAAAATAAGATAAAGCTTTAGCTTAGTTTTAAAATGGTTACAGTTGGAGCATATCTTAGTTCCAAGGGGAGCTGATTCCAGCATGGGCAGCATAATTGGCATAGAAACCCACTACAAAACACTACTGGGAGGTTCGGGGGATCATTGTGGTTAATGAGTTAGACAGAAACAAGAAAGTCAAGGAATTCCACTTGATGTTGCGCCTGTAATTTCCTGGTACTCTTTACTGTGATGTTTAAGGGACATGAACATCTATGATCTATGTGCTCATTAAGTAAACAAATATAAACACGTTGATGTATCCAATTCCAGCACTCATAAAAAAAATAGTAAGCTTTTTAAATACAAAAGAAATGTTTAATAAAAAACAAATAATCTCTATATAAATATAGATAAAATTAATGTCATTTTTATTTTTTATTATTATTGTTGTACAACTGATGCTGTTCAATCTAAAATTTATAAATTCATGATATGAACATAATAAATTATAAAGTCTGACAAACATGAAACGCATGCGTCCCAGTAACTCATTATTTCAGATACATAGAATTTATAATAAAAATATGTGTATGTGTAAATGTTTGTAAACTCCTGTTTGTTACTTATTATTTAATTAATCACAATTTGAAAATGTGGTGCAAGGCAAACAAATTAACCTGCAGTTAATTAAGGGATGTGGGACGTGTGTTTCCATGATCACTATGTATTTTTCATACACATCATCATTTTTTTAATATAACTTGTAAAATTGAAAGATGTGAGAATTGTGAAGCCTTGGTGGAGGTATGCACTGTCTCTGGATGTTTATTTTATTTAAATGTCTCCGTTGCTTTGTACATGCACTACATGTAATGAAGATATGACACTTATAGGAGCCAAAATAATATTTGAGAGAACTGCTGTTTCGGAAAACACTCCCTATTTACTGCATAGTGCTTGATACTGTTTACTGTCATTGTATTTGTGTGTGTAAATGTATGCATTGATGAAATTCCATCTAAAATTCAACAACTGAATGAAAAAAGTAGTGTCTGTGGCATGTACAATACTTTCTGCTAACAATCTCACAATGCAATGTGCCACTTTTATAGATGCAAAAATTACCACTGTGCGACTTTACAGCTGTCAGTGATGATGCAAAATGATGATGATGATGATGATGATGTTTGAGATACCGAGAAAACTATTGAGCGTCAGTTATATAGAGAATAGTAAATGAGTGAATGAGGGAATGATTTTGGACACAGCTCATGTTTTGTTGTTAGGTACAGGCAGTCCCAAAGTGCGGCAGCATAATGTCAACCCCCTCCCCAACCGCCTGTCCCCCTGTGGGGAAGAGAAGCACCATGTTGGAGAGAATGACATTTCATGGTCCAGAGGCATTATTGGAGTACAAAAACAAAAAACCCTTGACTTTTTGTGAGTGAAGCAAAGGAACTATAGAGAGACTGAGGCAGCGAGAGCAAGCCGGATGCTGTCAAAAGTTCTAAACTCTCCATCCAAAGCAATAAAATGTGGCAGGAAGGAATGTGGTTGAACAAATAACAATACGGTTGTTTAGGAGATCCAGTATTTACCATACAATCAATAAAACAATCCATCGTGGGCCAAGAAAAAACAGTGTTAGTATTATGATTATGAAACTATAGCCAGGAAACAGTTGGCTTAGTTTAGCATAAGGTAAACTCACCCTGGAAGAAGAGGGGAACAGCTAGCAGGGCTTTGTCAGCCCACCAACACCTCTGAAGCTCACTCATGGCAGTTTGTTTAATCTGTACAAAAACAAGAGAGTGAAGATGATATGCTGTGATTTTGTAGGAGGGTTATGTGCAGGACTATTTCTTGGCTGGTAGCAGTGACTTTCTGGAGTCTTGTCCTTGCTGTGAGATAAGGTAACCAACAGAGAAAGCCAGTTAGTATGTTTCCAAAGATAACAAACTACTTTTTTTTAAGGAGGACCAGTGAGAAAAAAAATGGAAGCAAAATACTATAATGTCTTTTTTTTTATTACAAAGTAAACATGTAAAAAAATATGGGTAAGAAGAGAAAATCTCTATTACCCAAACCCCAGCCAGACCACATTCTTCCCAGGAATGAGACTCCCCGGCTTTCTGCTTCTGTGGTGGAAACGATTTATGACTGTGGCATTGAAGTGGGTGGCACAGTGCGGTGGCAGATGTAGAGCATTTAATTGAGACTAGCCAGATCAAAGTGCCAGCAGGAAGCACAGAAAGGTATGGAAAAGTACAGTAAAAGAATAGGCCGAGTGTATCATTACTTTACCAACTCCAATCTCTCATCAGTAGCTTTTTGTCTCACTCCCACTCTCTTTCCACTCTCCTGCTAGTGCTGAGAGTTAAAAGTACATCACTAGTGATATATTGCTAATTGCTGAGTTGTTTGTGCCTATTTGTAATTGTCGAGTCTTCATATATTAATCATGATTTGTGGCTAGGTGAGTTCCAAATTAAACAGAGACGCTGTTTGTTCCTGTGATTTTACTGAAAGCAGTGTTGGAAGCTGGAAATCTATCTTTCCAGCCAACTGGGCTAAGCCATTGGGAGACAGTCTGGGGTTGGCTGATCCCACTTCCTCTTGGTAATGGAAAAACCCGCATTGAGAGTCAAGATAAAGAATGGAGAGCAGAATTCACATACTGTATCTCAATTCCTTTTGGGTTTTGGCCCCATCGCGCATGAGGCGCTTTTTGGCACACGCATATCAGTTAATTTTCAGAGAATGTATGAATTTAATTTACAATACTAGTGAAAGAGTGTCAGCCATTTTAAAGCTCATTTGATCTTTCAGCAAATCCTCATTAGCAGCATGCTCTCATTGCTACTTGTCTTCAAAGCAAACTGATTGAAACATCTTAATGCCAGTGCAGTTTCCCTTGAATGAGAAAGAGGATGTTTTCAATCTTCCACACGCTGTCAAGAGAAAGAGGGAAGGAAAAGCATTCCTCTGGGAGTTCAATGCATTATTCCAGTCAATATATTGATGTATGTTTGAGACTGATCCAAGGGTAAAATCCCCTCAGAGACAAAAGTAAGAAGAGGTGGAGAATGGTGATGTTTATATTCATTTGTCCTCTGCTTGGTGAGACGTGTGCACTTCCGCTTCATCCACTCATGAATAATAAAAGCTCACACAGACTAAACTGACCCCTTTGCTATTACGTCAGATGATGGATTTGTTGGAAAACCACTTGACCTTGCTTTAAATATCATCACTGACACTCCACAAGGTTGCCAAGTCACAGCCTGGCACCAGCAACTGAACTGATATACAGAAATGGCTACTTGGAGATTTGCAGTCTGGTCCTGCAGGTCAAACATATTCAGTCATAACCTTTAATGTATGCCTCATTTGTTTACTTTCTGCCAAATGTCACACTTTGCAGTAATTTAAATGAAGATGTGTTAATTATATCTAAAATGCCTCTTCACTAATTTCTCTGTTTGGATCTAATTACCTAAAATTTGATGGCAGCTAATTCAAATAAAGTGAACGCAATTTTCTTAATTTATTTTCAACTGACTTTTCCCCACTGCTGCAGCTTGTAGCTAATTAAACCTGCTGTGTGTGCGTAGGTATAGCACGTGTGTAGAAAGCATCAATAGTTGCATGCTAAAAAAAACCATCTGCACAGTGGCTGATTTGTATTTAGGCCCTGTTTCTGGCACATGTGCAGTATCGCCCAGTCACATGATCAGACACATATACCGTTTAAGAAATATGTGCATCCTACCAGTCTTCAGCTTGAATGCCAAAACTCGCAATTACAAATTTTTCAAACAGTTTATCAAATACAGCAAACAGATAAACACTAATCCTCAGAAATACCTTTAACTAAAAATGAAGCTGAGACAGCTACCTGCAGTGATTCATATTAAGAGAAAATGCGATTAACTGTAAATAGATAGGCTTATGGAATGATAAGAGCAAATCATTTAAATCTAAATATTATGCTGGTGAGGTGGCACTATACTGCAGACTTCTTCATTCCAGCATGCAACAAAATCCCCTGGCTAAGGAAGGACAATTAATAGTGATACATCTGTAGGGAGGCCCTGTTGTCTTTTGGCTCACAAGAAAAGAAGATTTAAACAAAGAAAGCTCTTTGTCTGGCCAGTTTTTTGAAGACAAAACTGAGCTTTCACAATATAGTTTTTTCTGCTTTCTCATATGTCTTAAATCTAGCTCTTACTCTGCCTTCTGGATGGGAATGATAAAAGATGCATCACCAAGAAGGGAGAGGAGTTATGAAGTAATGATGACAAAGCTGGTGTGGCCTATCACATAGATCTGAAGGACAGCTGAGATGGAGGTTAGTCCTGAGGAGAAGTGCTAAGAATATGGCAAGCTAACATGTCATCCAAGGTAATAGTCTACAGACAACAGCAGGAGTTGGAGAAAACCTATATTAGGAGGAGCAAATAAGAGAGAGACACAGCCACACAGATAAAACAAGAGAGCGAGAAAGTGTCTGTTAGAGAGAAAGAGCCTGTCAGAGATAGAGTGATGAGCATGTACGTGACAGGGAAAGCTAAAGGTGATGTGTAGCTGTCTTTGGCAAGATCTTGATAACATTGTGTAGTGTTTCATGCACTGTTATTTTCTAATCTTAATAAAATAATAATAATACATTTAATTTGTACAATACTTTTCATTCATAGTGAAAATCAAAGGGCTACAGTATTAATAACATGGTATGAGTGTGTTTGTGATTAGACGGTAGATAATCTGTTAAATTGTGTGTGTTGCATCCTGATTCAAAATCAGTAAGGGGCCTTAGCCCTGTGCATATATGCAAAGTCCTACAGGGCATAATTAAGTGCCTGTAGTGGGATCGTGTCTGTGATGTTTGAATGACAAAACCACATTAATGAGGCGAGATTTTCTGTGTGATAGACAAAGTTGCAAACTTTCTTCTTTAGGAAACTGACAGGGATGGTAAATACTTGTGTCTCCTGTTCTGGGAAACACTATCTGATGAGCTTCATTGAATTCAGATAGTCAAAGTCCCCCACTACTCAAAAATGTGTCTTGCTTATTGTTACTTCACTTGGGTGTTTGATCTTCACTGTGCAGAATGATGTATGTGCAGAGTTTGACACTAGAAAGCTGTTTTCGCCTTCATCTGCAGAATGTGGAAGGTTTCTCTGTGCTCACCCAAAATCTGAGCCCGTCACTATTATGTGACATCACAACTAATTTGGAGCCAATCGTGGTCCAGTATGCAACTTACACAAGACGTGGAAGCTTGAAGCCTCACATGTACAAACACTGAGAATTAACTTTTTAGTGAAGCAGGAGAAATTTTGTATCCAATAGTTAAACTTTTGAAATGAAAAATATTTGCATATTCATAGATTCTGGATTTTTCAATGAGGGAGGAGTAGATGTTATTTTTAGGATTTTAATGAGGTAATTGAACTTTTTTTGTCAAGAAAAAAAAACATATTAGACACAAATTATTATTTAAAGCAGAGTATTTTTATATGTCTTAAAACATGTCTGGTGGGGATCTTTAAGTGGTTGCAACTGTCATCTCTGGTACGTCTTCTGGCAAAAGATGGAGTTCCACCAGAGTTTCTTTGTCTCTTTGATTTCCACATGAAAAACTGAAAACACAAAAGGAAAGATGGGTCTAGCGTATTCTTCTAAAAATCATCTGTAGGAATGTGTTTTGTGCTCAATATGATCTAATAAAAACTCATGATGCTGCAACTTGCAGTCATAAATCCATGTGCCACAAGAGTATATGACCCGCAAATACCAGACGTTTTAGTAATACTTGTGGGTGAGATGAAATGCACGAGATAACAGAATATGGTTGAACAATAAAAAGGTATTCAGAGAGAGCTAGGTCAGAACATTGTTATTATATTCTGCTGAGACACTTTCAGTCCCGCAGACAACATGGAATACAGATGATCTTGTTTTAAGTTAAGGTTTCAACAAAATACTACAGCAGAATGTCATTATTAGGGCAGTCTTCTGGGCTCTTTATATTTAAAGTTATACTCAAACAAACACTTTAGCTAAGAAAAAATAATTCAATTTCTCTGCTACCAGAAAACTAGATCTGTATTTGAGACAAAGGGTCACATCTTACTTTTTCTATTTTTGTGGGTCACAGTTCTCATATTCACAATCATTTTAAAATAAATACCAATGTGCAGTCTGCTATGTTTCATTGCGAGGATCAGACAGAATCAGAAAAGGGGAAAGATGGGTGTGTGGTATCTCAATTACCTCTACAAAGAAAGTTCTGTTTTCAGTCTTGTTTGTTTGTTAGCATGATATCTCAAATGCTAACATAATTATATGGGGAGACAAGGGGATATGACAAAGTTATTATTTCTCTCAGTTGGTTTTTGTCACTCCTGTGAATGCATCCACCTTGTATGTGTCAGATTTTGTTCGTCTTTGCTGTTTGTCTAAAGTGTACTTCACCACTGGATAATGCTATGAACACATACATGAGGGACAGAAAGAAAGTTGATGAATCTGTAGAAGAAGAAAAACTCTCAAAAAAGTAAAAATACATGCTACAGAAATTCTAACCAGGTTTTCAGTCTAAAGCATGGTCACATTGGTACCATGACAAAATGAAGTAGGATTAAAAATGGCAGCATGAGGAGTAACATAATATAGATAATGTAGAGAGATACATGATGATCCAGCTGGTGGTCTCACCTTTAATCTTTACGTAACATAAAGTGTTCTCTGTGTGAGAGCTGTTGGAGCTCAGAAAAGCCTGATGGATCAGCTGGTTAAGAGATGGTTTGGTAACAAACATGTTTTTGTTTCATACAGTCTTTACCAAATTTGATATATAACATATTTGGATAACCCAGATAAAGTTTTCTTTTTGATATTCCATATTGTTGTGAATGGTTTTTGAATTCTTGTAGGAATGGTGTATGTGATGTAAATTGCCATAATTCCTGCGTTTATGCACCACAATAGGCAGACAATGTCCATTGTGAGTAGACAGAAATATGAGGGATGTATAAAAGAAAAAAAGTGAAATAACAATAGAGAAAATTACATCTCTCAGATGAACAGGAGAAAAAAACAAACAACAAAGTTCTGTGTGGATAGTGACCATTTCAAGGACAATTTTTAGCTGCCAGTGGAGCAGTTCGACCAGCTTGTTCAGCTTGTTAAACTGTTCAATCAGCTAGAGGCTGATGTTGACATAATGTGCAGCGTAGCTAAACCTGAGACATGTTCAAGTTGAAGTTCCTTGGTGAGCAGATCAATATGTGCCATTTCCCCAGTGTGAACTCGTAGTTGGGAGGCTCGTGTTTTCAAAATCATTACAAAGTAATAGAAAGAAAGCATGGGGTGCTCAAAAAAAGGAACCCAGTGTCATTCCTACTACATGAATGTCCACCCAGCACAGGGAAGCCCAGAGCTCATTTAGTTCAGATGGCCAAATCAATATAAAATT
The DNA here is from genome assembly GCA_038419695.1 of Scomberomorus guttatus. Classification (NCBI taxonomy): domain Eukaryota; kingdom Metazoa; phylum Chordata; class Actinopteri; order Scombriformes; family Scombridae; genus Scomberomorus; species Scomberomorus guttatus. Next base: position 10,345,130 of record CM076447.1, on the reverse strand, counting down.
CATGTATTGTGTAACCATCATTATTTAGCATTATTGGCATCAACACCTTATGTAATGTATATGTCAGGTGGATGTGTGTTGATGTTTGTTGTTTCAGTGTGCCTGTATGTATGATAGATTGACAGGATCTTCCCTTTTAAATATTAAATCATTTTCCAGTTTTGTTAATACTCTTGCATCAGGGCACGGAAGAACTGAACTTATCAAAAGTACTGATTTCCATAATTCTGCTTTGTAGTCGAGTTTGTAATTGGCCTTTCATAAGCTTAAGGTTATAATACTTTGTCTAACGTGCACATTTATTCCTGACTACCCTATAATTAATTAATTCGTTTTACTTATTTATATCACCCCTGAAACAAGAAACAAGGCCGACTGCTGTGTGGGACAAGATAAATGTTATCCTGCCTCATTGAACATTTTGGAATGAACCCTTAGGTTAGTCATGCCATGTGTGTACAGTAAGACCCATGTGTCCTTTAGTTTTTGTTCCAACCAAACATTTCAGCAGGTGATTTCACTAAGGAGTTCTCCTCTGTGGTTGAAGGTATTTTAATTAGCTGCAGAAGTGTTTGGTTGGAATGACAACCTGCATGTGCGTCCCTCGATGCGTCACGGTTTGAGAAGTAGCGGTGTAGAACAGTGAGAGGCTATACCTCTCTGTCTTCCAACACATCCCCTGCTGCCAGATTAAATCAAAGAGTAACACTGTTCAAAGGAAGGGCACGCCTCAGTCAAACCAATCCATCATCTGATGCAACAATGGAAGTCAGGTTTATGGTGGCTATACATTTATTATTCATGCACCATTCATAAGGAAGGTAAGTGAAGGGGAAATGAACATAAATCTTTTCATGCCTTTCTCTTTATTTCTCTCTCTGAATCCAAACTCCCCCCTCCTCCATCCCCCATGAAGCAGTCTGAGGATTCATCAGTATATTGACCTGCAGAGCAAACCCCCCTCAGGAGTTGCTCCTGTTTCTTCTTCTTTCTGAGTGGCCTTAGGCCTAGGAAAACTGAATCCTGCCAACTCAAACAAGATGAGCTGTCATTATGCTGTGAATTTGTTTTGTGTTGTTTTGTGTTGCAATATAACAGTTGATTTATACTTGACTTAATTAATAATTAAGATATTATTATTTTTGTTGCTATTGAATATATTCAGTCAAGGCAAGTTGTTCCTGATACCATTAGGATGGGTCCTGTCTGAGTGGGAAAAGCCACTAAGCCTCTGTCCTTATTATGTACTAACAAAGCATCTGGTTTGGATCTTATTTCAGCCGCATTCTTTAGGTCATTTGTGGTTTCACAAACCATACTCTCATGTCATAAGTCAGGGTGAATTCCATGAAAATGACATGAAAATGGTTAGTCATCCAACAGTTTCAGAGGAATAGTAGATTATGTGTAGCTTTATGTTTGTTTGTTTGTTTGTTTATTTTGAATATGTAACAAATAAGAAAACAAAAACAAAATAAGAATAACAAATAAAGTGAACATAAACGTAAACATATACTGTACATCAAACTCTCAATAAACCAATTCTTATAAACATAAATAAACAACATAAACAAATATTACATGTTTGAAAAGGAGTAGGAAGAAGTACACACTTATATGGTCCTACCACTTCATATCAAAGGAAAGAAAATCAAATGGAACAATATATCATCATATCATGGTTAGTATTCAGGTCAGATTGAGGAACATTTACTTCAGGACAACTTTTGTAAGAATTTCAATTTTAGAGAAATGACCCCACTATACATACTATGTTATCACCTGACTTACACAAAGCATTCACCACACTGGACTATTCAATAAGCTGTCAAAGCTACAATGTACAGGTCTGGAAAACAGTTCAGATCTAATGTCACAGTCAAGACCTAAAGTTAGAACCTGTGGGGTGCCACAAGGCTCCTTTATAGGTCCTCATATTTTTTCTAAATTATATAAATGGTAGGCTGGCTGCTGCAATGGCTAAACCAAATTTTTTTCAGAATTTAGTTGTTTTCTTGAATGTTGATGAAAATGTCAATTATATTAGGAAAAGCTTTCCATTACAGGGGTCTGCCACATATTTGTTGGACCATATTGCAGTTTGGCATCCTGGTGGCCAAAGGATTCAAGGCGCACAACATATAACCGCACTGTCCCCGATTTCATTCCTGTTGAGACGCTTTCTTGCATGTCATCCTCTTTCTCCCCATGTTTCCTGTCTGTCGCTGTACTGTAAACTGTCAGACTTAATCAGGGGAGATACAAAAAAAAAAGACGGATAAAGAAGCCCCACTAAGAGCTGAACAAATTTCACTGATGCCCTTCCATCCAGGTAGGCTGCGTACCCAATGTGAAGCCGCTGCAATCACCTATTAACCGCATTCGTCATATGTTGCACTTCTATTTCATTCATTATTAAGAGTTGTCTGCACTTAAAGGAAATTTCAAGGACAGGTTGTTCATCTTTGGCAAATTTACTGGTGTAAGGCAGGTTCTCTGAGTCAATCAATCAATGTAGTACTTTGCATTTGATTACCTTGCCACTTGATGTTTCTGTTTCGTATGTTATAAGAATCTTATTAGACTGTCAACCAGAACACTATGTGGCTACTTGTTGAGGCTGAAGGAGCACTCCTTCACTGTTAAATTTATTCCTCACTCTGTATAAGAACATTGATTTAATGGCCAAGTTGGAAGTTGGATATGTGCTTTAATGAAATAGTTTACTTGTGTCTAATGTGACAGTATGAGTGTGTGTAAATTATAGGCCACCATAACTCAATGGGCATAGAGTGCTGGTAGTGAGTGGGCTGCAATTTTAAGAATCATGTAACACTTCCATATGCATTCATTACTTTCCACTCTCCATTGAATGCACAACAGAAATGAGAGACAAATGGGACAACAGAGGGACAGCCTACTATTAAATCAAAACATGAAAGGCTGTTTGCAAGACAATTGTCTTTATGAAACCCTTGGAACTGTATTTCTCTCTGTGATGATTTATTACATCCAAAATAATGATAAATGTTTTTTGTAACAAGTCCACAATAGCTGGTTATTATGGCTATAAAATAATGCTTTATCATATAGCAAAATGGTTGCTTTATCATATAGCATATCGTTGACAACATGTTCAAAAATTCCTACATTTTTATTGTTGCATAGTAAGTGCACTGAAATGTTTTCACATCTCAGAAGTGATCGGTCCAATAGAGTGCAATATATTCTCAACACTGCAGCCTTGGGTAATATGAGACTTTGTGGTTTTCATCTAGTCTTGTTATTGGAAGGCCTGTGTCACAAACAGGAAGTGTGGGGTTTAAAAGAAGTGGGCATTTAGGTGTCAGGAAGAGTCTAATGAAAGATGGTTTTGAGTTTCATTATTAAAACTGAAGGATCCAGTATTTTTGGAGCTTGAACCATACCAAAGACTAAAAGTTGAGACATCTCAGCTGCTTTATTTTTACCCATCCTTTTTTGATTTGTCTGTAGTGAGTGACTGAACCTCACAGGTGTACGCTAATGATATGCTACTAAGAAGTAAGGAAGTGCTGACTTGAGCAAGCAACAGAGTCCCATATTGCATAAAATAAACATCAGTAATGTCGGTTATTATATAGTGATTCCCCATCAGTGTTTATTGTTTTTAGGGAATTTTATTATCCTCTCTCTGTTAAGTAATCAGGGAAACAAGACCCATATTTTAAGCTGTTTATTCTCTGCCCAAACAACTGAATAAATCCACTGATACAGTATCTCACACAACAGCGGCACATATAACAGACAGCATTGATTTATCACTCTCATTATGCCACATTAGCCACATTAAAACACTGATGAAAGAGAGGCAAGAGAGTGAGAGAGACCTAGTAGAAAGTTACCAGAACAGAGATTTAACAAGTAATGTATGATTAATCTCAGCCTACTCTCGACATCTCACATCTTTGTTTCCTGTTGACATGTGTCGCTCTTTAATTTGGAGGGACCAAATTAGAAGTACAGTAATGCATATCCTACCAAAGTCTGTGCCACCCATACTCTTTACCACAGTCACCAGCTCTGCCACTACAGAAAGAGGTGGGAACTGTGCAACTTGGCAGCATGTGCACTGCAGACTTTGTTATTATTTGTAGGAGAAACAACCCAAACAGCAACTATCTTTAAGTGTTTAATCAAATACTTTCCTGTTCACCTGACAATTAACATTATGCCACACTCTTTAGTCTGTCTGTGCCCTCTTCAGAGAACTGAACGGACACAAAATCGATCCAGTGTTTCATAACAGATATGACTAGATATGATCCTGAATCTATATTAGATCATTGCACAAAATCCAGAATTAACAAGTTTCCAAGTTTCTAAAAAAATAATCACAAGCATCCATTCATCCATTGATTCTATAATTACCAGATGTGACAAATGACCAATACTGAGTTAAACAACTACACACTGAGCTACTTCATGTCCTCCAAAACAAATAATCAATTAATTCTGATTCAGTATCATAATAAAGCAAATGAGGTGTGTCGATAATAGCAATAGAATGAATGGTACTCAAGTAATGTGCCCACAGGTTCCACTTTTTGGGGAATTATCTTTCAATAATCATATTCAAGTAGATATCAGATTTTATTTTAAACTAATCACAAAATGAACATTACTGACCAGAGACATTGTAGTAGCATAATTGTACATAATTTTGTTCAACTGACTTCATCTTTACTCTTAAACCTTAAATAATGCATTTAATGACACACTCATTCCAGAAGCAACTGTGTGCTAAAGATCTTTCCACACCCTGTCTCATCAACATTGTATCAACGTCATCTAACTGCTTCCTTATCAGTGAACTTTATCCACATCTGCCAGCCTGAAGATAAGAATTGTAATTTTCAGCCCATTAGAGGTCTTGACACTAACTATCTGATGGTAGCTGCTTGCTACCCAGACATTATTTCATGGCTACAACGTGTTTGGGTGAGTGACCTTCATTACGATCTTACAGCATAACTGTAGTACTGCATAAGTACTGCAGATTAAAATTTCAAATGAAATGGAATATATGGTGAAAGTTGCTGAAAGATTTCCGCCGCTGTTAAAGGTTTGTAAGAAGGCAGCACTCACCTTAGAAGATGAAATATAATGTTACATTCTACAACTTAATAGATATCGAGTTGGAAATTACATGTTAGCTTTGATACATATGAGCGCTATTTGTTCTTCATTGATTATTAGCCGTATATTAAGAAAAGTCAGGGGATCACCGAAGTCATCAGAATTCACCCTCTGGAGACCATGAATGTCAGTACAAAATTACACTGGCAATCCATTCAATATGTTTTTAGATAGATCAATCTGGACCAAAGTGGTGGACTGACAGAATTACATTGCCATTTGTACAGTTATGGATGGAGAGATGTCAGCCTCTGATAGGTGTAGCTGTTTTCCAGTTTTAAAGCAGACATCAAATATGCGTCGAATACAGAATCTGTTCATTAACATTTGAAAGATAAACAGATGTTATATTGAAACTGAGGTAATGCCACCATGTCAAATTCTGCTATCATTGAAAAGCAGCTAAGACATCACCAGATCTTCTCTTGTACTTGAAGCCATTTGGTATCACTTTACAAGCAGAACCAGAGGGCTGAATCACAATGAACGAAGACGTCGGAGTCCACATTTACATTTGGGCACGCTTCCATATATCCTTGCCATGAGGCTCATGCCTACAGGAAATCATATCATATAAAGCACCTTTTAAATCCTCACTGAAACTGGAACAATGCACTGTTTAGGACGGTCTGTTTTTCCTCCATATGCCTATTTGATTTATTTTGACTGTGTTACTGATCACCACAGTCATTATTTCCAAAATGAGAGATTTTTTTGCGTTTCACCCCAAATTAGCTTATCACAAAGATACAGTACACCATTTAAAATCAAGTAGAAAACATGGAAAAAGTGATTGGAAAGCCTCGGGTATGAATTTTCTGGCATTTGGGTCCTTTGTCTAATTTAGAAATGGTCAGTGTTACAATAAAATAAACTTACTTTTCATGAGTTCAGAAGTTCACACTGAAGATTAGAGTGTCGGCTTGATAATGCTTTCAAACATTAATTACACAGCTGTAGCCTGCAGGAAAAAATGACACATTGTGAAAGTCTAAATGGCAATCTCTGAACATTTTTTCAATTGTCTTGTCTGACAAAAAAAAGAACCATGGGCACAATCCAATACTTTACTCAATAAACCTAACTAAACCCATCAATGATATTAAGAGACGGGAGTGAAATAGATATGAGGGGGAGAGTGGGTAAGACAGTAATTGCTTTTGGTCCGTTATTGAGGATCGAATTAAAACAAGTAAAGAGCAGCATAGATGTCACAGTTGAACATCATAAATGTTTCAAACTTAGCTGCATGCTCTGTTGCCTTAGACGTTTGATCTAATGTGCAGTCATTATGGGCACATTAATGAAAGGGAAGCAGGAACATTCAATGGTTAGGAGTGGCCTCCTTTTTTGGTAGTTAACTGAGCTGTGTCAGTGTGGTTAGTTACTATGTTAGGCTGCCTTATCTCGTCTTGTATGCCAACTTTGTCTTTGTCTGGTAGTGAAATTAGATTTTAGCCAGTCCTGCATGCGCATAATTTGGTGTTTAAGAAGGTGGCGGAGGGAGATCCCCTCCCCCAGTTAAAGTTAATAAATCCTGAAGAGACTACCATTATGCATTTTAATTAGGACACTTGGTCAAGTCATTTTATTGTGAGCTGGTAATTACCAGCTGGGTCATAAAATTTTTCGGCCCACAGCACAATCGACTACCTTATGCTCGGGCCTTTGACTAAGAAATATTATCTTTTGAAACACTAGTAATGCAAAACTCCTGCAAGACTGACTGAAGTTATATTTGTCAGCCATATATGATTCAAATCAATCTGTTTGATAAGCTACAGTATGGAAGTTAAACAATATCTATGAGTCAAATTAATCTATTTCCATAAAACCCCACAACACCTACACAATGTCTGCACACAAAGACCATCAAGTGGGCAGTAATAGCACACAGTTGTTCGACACCATGACTAGAAGGTGGTACCCTGAATAAAGACAGGACGGGGAGGTGGAATATCTTAAACTTATCAGAAAATATCATCCTACTTCACATTAATCAGAGGATTCTAGTCTCTACAAAAGCCAATAACCAACCACAGTCATGAATCTCAATCATCATATGAATCAAAGCCCCTCAAGCTTCTATTATTTGGGGCCCACGTTTCACCAGTTTCTGCTTAGAACACAGTGAAGCTATGTTACAACCCATTCTACAATCCATATGCTTTTTATACAAATATAATATGTACTTTCTGTGTTTTTCACTATACTCAGCAGGTTCAAACCCTTTAAAAAATGATCCACAAATTTTGATTAGCTCACTAGGTGTTACACTACATTTCACTCTACTGTATGATTTCACCGTTTATTGTTTTAGTTTTGTGTAGTTTTGTGTATATATTTAATCATTACAACGCCCAGCTCTTAAAGGTGTTAATACAACACTGACATATTATCACCTCATAATAGTTGACATGATGAATGTGTTAACAAACAGTCTATTCACATTAAATTACACGTGCAGCAGACACGACGCAAAATTATCATTCAATTAGAGTCGTGTTAATGTCCACCTGATGAATCTAAGTTCAATATTCACTGTTGTCTTGGCTCTGGTTTGATTACCACCAACTTCTGAGGGAAATATGTGACTCTTAAGCTGCTAAATGCTCCACTGTGTTCGGCAGTTAGTTGCTAACTGCCTTTTTGCTGTTTGGTGATGGGGAGGTAGTGCACATTGGGTTTTTAGAGCTTTTTCACTGAAAACAGCTGCATGCTGGTGCTGGAAATGAGGTTGACGTGAACGGCGAGAGTGAACCAAAATGGTAAAGTTGTAGGCTGTAAAATCAAAACAATAAAAGGACGCTAAAACACTCTGTAGACTACAGGGTCGGATGATAACTCTCTGTGGGTTCATCACTACCAGCAATCCCTCTCACATGACACACAGTGATTGGATCCAAAGCTGATATAAAAAAAATTAATTAGTGCAGTTTTAACGTCTACATTCAAAACAGATATGCCAGTGGAGATGTTTTGGGCACTTGGGAAGGACGTCACCCAAGTGTTTTCCTTTGGAGCAGTACCAGACGTGGCTGACTGGAAGGACACTCTGAGGTAGACGCAGAACAGATGGCAAGAAAAATAGTCAGATGGACGCATGGAGAAGAGGTTGCATATAGTTGCAGCTCATAACAAAGTACGAAGGAACAGATGTGATGTCAGGAAAGAAGGAAGCAGAGGTAGTGAGATTAAGACAAGTTCAAATGGGTCATGATATAAGCCTCTCAAGATAGGGGTGAGATGGAGGGATTATCCAACAAGACGAGAAAAGCTAATCAAAGGGAACAGCCTGAAGACTTCATAGTTGGAATTTAAACAGGGACCGACAATTTAGAGGTATGACAGACAGTAATCCTTGTAGCTGGATTAAAGAACCATATGTATTTTAAACATTATGACACTGCCCTTAACATAATTTATTTAACATAAACAGAGATGCTACCAGATTTGCTTAACTATCACATAAAAGAAAAAACAATGCACCTACTTTTCTTGGTCTTCAACCTAAAAATTTGTGGGCTGTTAATAAGTAATGGTTTAGGTATTTATTTGAATTGTTTGGTGAACTACTGAATGTAAAGAAAAAGATATGATAAACACAGGTAGATTAAACAGTATTTCCTGAAATTTAGTCAAAGCCGGACACGTGACCCTGAATAGTTAAAGGTAGGACAAACTTTTGAGTAGCATAAAAAAGATGAATATAGCAGGAGGTTGCTTTTGCATTATCTGCTGTGAATATGTACAGAATGACATTAGCATTACTATTTGAAATATTTCTTATAGCTCAGGTGGAATTGAGAAATGTTTGCAGCTGTGACACCAAAGATATAATTATCATTTCAACTTTGGGGGAGACGTTTACGGGGAACAGCTCAAGCCACTACAATTATAGACCTCACCTTAAGCACGGCGTTCTTAATAGGACACTATGAATGGGTTTAATGCACTGCATAAAGTACGTGCAACCATTAAGCATGCAACATGACATCCTGAACTGAACAGTGTATTTAGAAAAATGCATGATGGTATTCTGGCTTACACTGTAGCTGGGGTCATATGTGGTGAACATAGTGGTTAGAAATGCGTCGCCCATTGCTGCACATGGAAAATTAGTTGTTTTTCATTTGGAATCTAATGAAGAAAATGTACTTTTTTTATAAGTGACAAATCATATATTTATTAATCCAGTCAGTTTATTTATACATTTATGTTAACTGTGTTAACTTGTGGAAAAGGGGTATAATATGGCCCCTTTAAATTAAATTACATTACTATGGTTGACATATTTCACTGGTCTTGATGAAATTACAAACTTACATATGGCACTTTGCATGTTAATGTTCTCTAAAATAGAGATGCTTAAGTTAACAACTTTTCTTCTATCATCTTCTTCTTTTTATCATTTCTATTGCAGTAATATTTACACATGTTGTACTTGAATGTTATTTTTACCTCTGCTCTTACAGCATGATTTATTTTCAAAAGTCATTACATTTCATGATATTAGTCTCCCAACAATCACATTTTCTCACAAAGGACTAATTTTCTTTCTCTAACGTTTTTTCTTGTTGTAACATACAAATAGTCCATTAAAAAGTAATGTCTGACTCAAACAGATGCCATGATTGTAAAACACCAGCTGAGAGTACCATCTACACATGGTCACAGATGGCTTTTGGAATTTCCATGTAATCAGTTTCCATCCATGTTAACAACAGAGTTTCTTAAGCTCACACTGTGAGAAAAAACACAATATAATGTGACATAATTTAAGGTACATATGAAAGATGTTGCCACTTACCTTTCCATCAGCTTCATTTGGCCTGTTGACTATATAGACTTTAAGATGCACGCAATGCAACCAACAGAATGCTGCACAGCAATCACTGCCATCTTATACTAAAAGCTTTTGCCTTATGAAAAGAAATTTCTTGCCTTTCTTATGCCTGCACATTCACCTCATGCTTTTTCCAACAGGAGGATGAGGGATATGCAGGCACAGGAAAATATTCTCAAAATATAATTTCTAATGATGTTTGAACAATTAACCAACATCAGGGTGAAGACTCACACCAAATGGGAGTCCAAGCAAAAGGACAGTGAAGGGTGGAACATGTACACTTTAAAGCTTTAAACCACTGAGACACACATTTGAAGACATGATATTTGCTCTTGAGAGAATGGCTTGCCTCTATATGTATTCACTTTTTAAGTTATCTCAATTCTTGACTGAACAACTTTATTACCTGAAAAGCTATGTGTTGTACCGTTTTTTAGTTCAGAGTAACACAGGAGTTGTTTCTCATCTGGAGTGTTGTTATATTTCTACATTCCTACATTTCTTAGAGGCGACATTGTTCGCTCACATTCTTTGTTAACTAAAAGTTGTGGTTTCAAGCTCCTACACGCCCATTGTCCACCCACACAGGTGTTTTCACTTATGTTGCATGATTAGACCTCTGTTAATGTGTGGAGATATGTGACTGTGCTTACTCTCCTGTAAATATTTGTTGCATTTACACCATTGTCCTTGTTATGAATTACTTTGGTGACATATAATCCCCAGCACTCAGATTGCCTTGCATTTTTCGCTCTTGTTTGCAATTGTCATGGCCCCTGACTCCAAACAGCACCTTTGTTCTTAGAATTTTACTTTTTGTTTACAAAGCGAATACAAACTCCAGATTTTTCCTTGTTTTGAGAGCTCCAACCAACTTCAACTCGACTACAGGTCTAATTAGTCAGAGTAACAGAAAATTCTTGTGTGGGTGTGCAGTGCCTCCAAAACGCTGCAATAAGTGTTTTGCCATCGAAGCTAGTTACCAGGGTGGCAACATTGCCTACTAAAAGTTGACTAAGTTAAAAACAAAGGTTATGCGCATCAATTTAGCTTGTACAACAAAACAAAACAAATAGTTTGCAGTTGCAGTAGACAGTTGTGCGTCAACAGTAGATGGTACAAATATGTCTTTGAGTAAATTATGTGAACTTCTATTCCGTTGTTATCTTGTTTGCTCAGGTCAGTTGCTAATGAGTTTGCTAGCTGGTCAGCAAGCTTGTTAGCCCAAAGAGCTTTGTTTTCCCTCCTCAATAACTGAACAAAATGGTGTACATTGGTGAACAAAATGCCAGGAGGGAGTAAACAGAACAGTAGAGAGAAAAGAGAAAGAAGCTTGGGGAGCTATTGTGACTAGCAGTTAGAGGTTTGATGCTAATATTTTAGCAAAGATGGAGTAATTTTGTTGTAGCATTTTGTGGTGTGACCAGGCCTTAATGCAGCAGGAAATAAAGTAGTTATTTAAGTAATTCTAAAGCTTCAAAGGAAAAGGTAATCACAATGTATAACTAATTAGAAGTTAAAGTGATTTTAAGATGAACTGCACCAACTACTTGTAGGCTACTTCCAACGAGTGGTGACAACCGATATGTTTACACTCCAAAATCTATTAGATTGAAATTACTTTTTAAAACATTTTATTGCAAAATGTTTTATTAGTATGTGTCACAGCCCGGCTGTTAGACTGGGACAAGAACGGGAGACACATGGGTATACTAAAAAATAAAGTAATTTACAACAAAATAATCAAAAAACAACAAACAAATCTGGGACAAATCTGTGAAGTCAGTAGTGGAGAGAGTGGATGAATAAAAGTATGCTGCACTGCTCTTGTTAAAACAAAAGTCACAACAAAGGATGTTTGGGAAGAGGGGATCTTGCTTGGACTGGCTGCTGAGTTTATGCATGGTGCACACAAGGCCCAGGCGTGTCCTATACTCTTGATTACACTGCTACAGGTCTTGCCCTGCGTAGAACAGAGCAACAGCAGGGCAAATCAAGCAGAGGGGTCATCACAAATGTAAATATCAGCAGTTTTATTTCACCTGGGTTCCTAACAATTTCATATTGGTTCTTGCACAAAGCAATAAGAGGAAAATAAGAAAATCCTATGTGGGATTCAACAAACTCTCTTAACTGCCTGAACTTGTCGTAAATTGCTTGTTTCAGCCTGATGAATGTCAGCTGCAGCACAAGATGATACTGGACAGACCTGCAGTGTGCAGAGTGAGAGACGTTTCCGAGCAACTACTGAAATGTAGAAGCTGCTGCGCCAAAATATGGCCATAAACATCATAAACTCTAAAAAACCTTAAATAAACTGGCAGCCATGATGATGAAAATACGGTAAACAGAATATAAATTTTGCATTACATTTGTTTTACTTATATATTTCATTTGTTTGTTAATTTCAGTATCATATTTAAACTCAAATTTAATTCAGATTAGGGCATTATAACTGTAAGTTAAAGTTAAAGTGTTTCTCCCCAGTTAAGAAAGGCAGAGATGATCTATTCATGACACGTACAACAAGTCTAGACCACTCGTAAATTTCGTTTGTACCTAAGAGAAAATTCTAAGTATGAGAAAATTGAAGAATGCCACAAATGTTCTTAAATCACTCGTACGTGCATTTTAAGAACAAATTTGTTCATATGAGTGCTTCTTGCATGAGGCCCAATGACTGATTGTATCGTTTTTACAGAAGTACTGCAGTTACTGAACAAAATTGCAAGCTCTGGTAAATACTGCAGGGATTGTAAAAAGTGCAGATTCACTGAAGGACTGATCTATGGTTTGTTTTTTTATTCATGTATTCAATGCTTTTCTTCTTTTGAGATAATTTATCTTACATTCCAACCGTATACTAAAAAGTATTTTACATTACTGCCATTACTGTGCTCCAACCATCCATGTGTGAGCTCTTCTGTCCTCAGATTTGTTCCAGTATCTCACAGGGATACAGGCTATAAATGGGATGCAAGCCATTTATGAGCCATTTGACGTGATCTACATTCAAGCTTTCATGGTCTCTTATGTCAGACTGTCCCTGTGCTCAGTTTTGCATAAGAGACCACTAAAAGGGAATTACATCATTTTCGAAATATGCAAGGACCTCTGATGAAGGATTTCCAAGAGAAAGGGATTATCCTCTTATGCTCCATTTGAGTCCTTGGAGGAAGGAAATGTATTGACCCCAGTCCTAACACACACGTTTCTCTCTTTGATTCATACAAGACATGATGCCAAATTTATGATTAAAATGTATTTCAAAAGACACCTTGCAGACCAGCTGTATAAACTGAAAGTCAATATATCACCCGTGGTCATCCCAGCAGACCCAAGGAATGACTAATGTGGCTTATAATGTGCTAAAAAGTTTCCCTGCTTGTCATTGTTTGTGAAAGGCAGACGTACATGTAATGAAAATGTCATTTTGCTGTCGTTATCACACTGAATACTAAACAAAGACCTTTTTCAGCACGTAATAATGCTAAACAGATTTACAAATGCTAAAAACTGCACATATTTGGTGAAATTACTTAACCTTTTTAAAAAGATTTCTCAGCATATAAAACAGTTTGCAATTTTTTCAACTCTACTGTGATGCAGCATTTACAATTGACCGTTGAACACGCTGCTCTCCAAACCTTGGTACTGTGCACTGGTGTGGCTTGGGACACATGCCAAAATGTCTAACATGAAAAATACCTAAACCAGAGTCCTGGCACATCTAAATGGAATTCAGCTATAATTGATGTAATTAGTAAAATGTTTTTGTTAAAAAAAAGAAAAGACCTTTTTCACAGCAGACATTTTGATTTGTTATAGCAGGAAAAACACAGGTGTAAATAATAACATGACTTGATGATGACTCCAATCCATTAAAGTGTCCCAGTAAGCCATGCCAGTGAGTTCCTAGACCCTGGAACTGGAACATCTAAATATAACATGTAACATCAGTTTGTTGTAGCTCAAAAGAAAACACACACACACACACACACACACACACACACACACACACACACACACACACACACACACACACACACACACACACACAATCCCATTTGATATCTTCTTCCATGCAAGGACAATGTCCAAATAATCTTTTTGAAAATAAACAATTTCCGCTAACATTAGCCTCGTTACTAACTCAGTTCTGCACTGCAAGGCTGAAATCTTTCATGGGAAAAATGAAACATACATGCGCTCAGGCACGCACACACACACATACGCATTTCTACAGAGGCCCAAACCATCTGTTAGTGTTTCTAAACACCTGTGCTGGCAACCACCTGCATTGGAAACATCCTGGTTGGACAAGTTTCACAATAAGTCTGTAATTGACTGTGCCCTCTGTAAAAATGTGGATCAATTTGGAACTCTTCACTACACATCTGGGAGGTGGTTAATGAGTTTCTGACTTGGAACGACTGAAGCCTGCTCAGTTCATATGAGTTTTAGTGTAATCTCCTGTCAAAATCCACATTTTTAACCTTGCAACTGTACCACGTTTAGCCGAGGTTAGAGGTTTGTGCCAGCAAGATCTACAGAATTGATTAACCAAGTGAAACTGAAAAGATAACAAGGAGTTCACCCAGTGTCAGAATTCATCTTTGTTATTTCTACGACCTAGGGAACAGCTTCCTCCCAGGCAGTAAACTAAAAAAACAAAGCACTCTTTGATGTCATGCAGATTTGAACTCTGGAGAAGCTTATTTTACAGTGAATACACAGTCATTCAATTAATTTTATTCCATCTTAAATATACAGTCAAAAGTTTGGGCACACTTTCTCATTCAAGTGAATGGGAAGGTGTGTCGAAACCTTTGACTGGTACTATATATACTACAAAAAGATAGATAGATAGATAGATAGATCGATACTTTATTATTGCCACGCAACAGTGTTGGTGGTAATTGTTTGGTACAGCATGGTAGCTCAGCTCCAGTGCAAAAGAAAGAACAAAACAAGCAAACAGGCACAACAGAGTATGTATAGTTAATGTATATGATATGTACAGTTCAGTTCTCCAGCATATCAGTAGCCCAACAGACAGAAAGTACAATGACTGATATACCACTGCACCAAATCAGGAAGCTACACCTTCAATCTCATACTGCTGTGCAATGACAATAAAGGCATTATTCTATTCTTTTCTATTCTATTCTATTCTATTCTATTCTATTCTATTCTATTCTATTCTATTCTATTCTATTCTGTTCTATTCTATTCTATTCTATTCTATTTAAAGCTGCATTAAATTGTTTTTTAGGCACACAGTAAGAAGTGCGACAAGCTGTCACACTGCATTTAATCACCTTATAAAGATGTAGTGAAGGTGTGTCTGGCCATCTGAAGAACGTAAGTCCAATATTCTTTCACCTTTTAGCTCTATTTTTGGTCTCTACTAGCTCCTGAGGGAAGTACTGTATGTTCCCCACAGGAGTTCAACTCTACTATGTTTTACATCTAGTCGCTAACTTTATCTGTCTGTGATCTGGTGCAGGGCAGGTAGTCTAATCTGGGTTTTTAAAGCTTTTTTTTTTTTGTTGCTGAAAACAGCTGCTATCTGCAGGACGCTGATGAAACTGGTGATGAGAGATGAGGAAAAAAAAACAGTAAAGTTGAGGGTCATGAAACCAAACAATTAGCTAAAAGATTGTAAAACACCTCGTAGTGCTACAGAACTGCAGTGAGGGAGAATTTTATACATATTCATTTGATCTGTTGTTAATATAAAAATATTGATTGTAGAAGCTTTAAAGCTGCATGAAGAATTTTGGCAACTAATTGCTGCCTTTGGCGTTTAATACACTTATTAGATCTTAATTCCACATTACTGTAGAGAGTAGAGCACTCCTCCATGTTAAGATCAAAATATACAAGTTTTTTGCTTCTTTATTCTTGATTATGTGTCTTGTCATATTTTTGTTTCTGCTACAGTCAGTCACAAATTAGAGCACAACACAGTTGACCCAAAAACTGTATAAAAACAGCACAGAATGAATCGATTGCTTTGAGGTTTAAGTCTTGTTGATCTTGAATGGTTTGTTAAGATATTCTATAATTTGCTATATTGCTATAAGAGCAGTATCTGATCAGATTTTTTTCATTGTCTCTGTTTAATTAGAATTTTATCAGTGGAAAGCAGCAGTGAAAACTCACCTGTTGTATGGAAAATTGAAAAAAATGAATACATGAAAGTATATGCACACACTAATCTGTTGTACACTCAGGTATGGGATGTAATCCTGCTCTCTCCCTTGTTGTTCCCCGCTGGTGCACTTAACATACCACGTTGTCATGAACTGACCAAGCATCTACAGTAAATCCCCGCTGTAAATTCATCCATTCTAATTCATACTGGAAATGGAATACTTGAGAATCCCAGTGGGTGTTGCAGTTGACAATGCGGGGCTGTTGTCTGGCACACTCTTGTCCCGGTAATGTCGGTGGCTGTCATCCCGAAGGATTAGAGGATGAATAGAATGATGAAGGATACATGTGTTTCCCAGATTAGGATTGACCTGCTTTAAAACATAATGGTGATTTCCTCTCATCCGATTAAAGCCACCAACTGACCCAAATTATTTTGCTTTCTTTTTGCTATTTTGCTTTTTTTTTTTTTTTTTTTTAAATATCTGCTATAGTAACATGAGAAATAATCAGATTTTCATTCATCCTAATCTTGAAATATTACATATTTGTGAATGTGCCTTTATAGAATGAGCAATGTATACAATACATGTATGTTTGTATATGGTGCTCTATAGGCTTGCTGATTTACTCATACTAAGCCATACCCCCCATGCCAGTGTGGGCTGGTGTGCCACAGCTGCATGACTGACTATGATCATAAGCTTACATGCATCTTACTGTGGTGGACAATAATTTGCCAAAAAGTCGATTTTAAAGGCCCTGAAAACCTTTTTTTTTTTCTCTCATCTAGTTTTTAACTATGAGCTACAGGTTATACATGAACATACTGTTTCCTGCCAAAGTTTGGTTACAGTTTTGGTTATTTAATTTTTTAATTTCTCTGTGCTCCTCTTACTGGTGTGAACTGGGCAGGACTCAGCTGGAAAAATACGATGTCACATACTTCAGTGCACCAATCAGGAATTAGCAACATTTGAAGGAAAATGTGATGACAGGCGGATGTTTACTTCTGTTCCCAAGCCACTAATTTCAACTGTTACATGAATATTTAATATTTTATTGAGCCATACTAGGATTTGAAACCATGTTGTCAGGGGCTTCAAGTTACAGTTTTAAAGTACAATGGATATTACATTGTTCAATGAAACAGTATTATCTTTTGTTTAAATATTTTTCCAGTTATTTTTTCATTAATGCTGCTTTGAATGAGTCTAAAGTGGGGAATACAAAGAAGTACTTTGTTGTCTTGGTGAATGTAGAAGAGTAGGCATAATAAGCTTGGGCTTCAGCCTACACCTTTTCCATCTTATTTAAGAGGACTTGTTGACTGTTTTTATTAAAATGTGCTTTTTGGTATGTATTCTGGGTTTGATAACATTTACATTTTTCTTTATGTGCTGCAGACCAAAATATAACTTGATGAAAGTACCATTTTTTAAACCATAAAATGCA
Organism: Scomberomorus guttatus; assembly: GCA_038419695.1. NCBI lineage: Eukaryota > Metazoa > Chordata > Actinopteri > Scombriformes > Scombridae > Scomberomorus > Scomberomorus guttatus. Next base: position 10,327,489 of record CM076447.1, on the reverse strand, counting down.
ACGCATCGCCTATTCATTGCATCTATCTGACAAATATAACATATACTGCATATACTAACCCATAGGACTGTAGAGCACATCATACTGCATCATTGTTAACAGAAGACCATTCACTAACCATCTGAATTATTACAAAGTAGAATACAAATGTGGGTGTTGGGGTTATGAACTTGTTTTCATTTAATTTGAACCATAATACCTCACATTTTGTAATCCCAGAACCATCTAGATCACCTCTGGAGTTTTATATGTAAGAAAATCTAAATAGCTCTTATTCTGTCCTGTGTTCTTTGTTTTTGAATTTTAAAGAGATGTATGTCAGCCCAGGAGAAAGGGGTGGTTTTCTCTGCTCTGTTAATAGAATTTAACAAACAGGGCAGCTAAACACTGTTCATTGGCCTCTGAATAATTAGAATAGCAGTTAAAGCAATTTGATGATAGCATGCAACTTAGCTGGCAATTTGTATCCCTACATTTACGTTCTCACATTTGTAAAGGGTCATTAAAGTTGATGGCACAACCAGGGCACACAAAGGGTGCCAGGAGTTCATTTAAATTTGCTGAACAGACACTGTTTGAATCCTTATGGTTAGAGCCTAAAATACTGAGTCACCCCATCATTTTGGGTGTATCTCATTACATGGTATATAAAAGAAAGAAGAACAGGGAAAGTGAGTAAAGCCCTTGTTAGAAGGATTACTTTCTGTAGGGGAGGTCAGGTAATTTCATTTTCACTCAGTAATGTTAATCCTGTCTGAATCAGAGAGGTTGCCATCTTCTACCTACAGGTAGAAATATTTCAGGCTTAATACACACTGTGTTTTAATTAACTAAAGGGTGCTCTGATAAATACCTGGCTATATAATGAAGACAGCCATTATCTTGGCCTGAGCCGACTACTTAATAGTGATGTTACATCTGTATTTTGAAGTCAAGCTTCACCTGCAATCGGGGGTAAAGTTGGGGGGAAAAAAGTTAAGGGCCTTCAATAGAAAACTCAAACATCGGAGGCTTCTGCTGAACAGTATTGTACACTGTGCATGAGTGGGAAAACTACTGACATGTCCACTAAATGTACGACATTCTAAGGGCTTTTCTGGAGTTTCAGAGCTGCTACTGTTTGCAAGGTCAAAAAAGATCCTTCAGTCTCAACTTTTAAGCCAACGTAAAGGTCAAGTGCTCAGAAAAAATGGAAATTTGAACATCTACAATTAAAAAAAAACTCCATCTGTTGGAAAATTGTGTCAACTATTAATGTTCTGTATGTTTTTTTAAAAGAATGTTTATTAGAGTAATACAAGCATTGACAGAGGTCCTCCAGCTATTCTTTCAGGTGCACAAATTTAGCAATTTAGGAATAACAAAAGTTTTTAATGTGTATATATGTATATGTTGTGAAATCACAAAGGAGGAATGTCAATTTTATTGACATCTTGAAAAACTAAACCAGTCTGAAGAGGGTTTAAGAAGTCACTCTTATGGTTTGGCAGATCAACAGCCAGTTTCACATAGATTGTAGAAACAATCCCATTAGATGAATCACATTACATACAACCAGGATTAGACTACAGACTGTCCAACATAACAAACATCAACAGAAATTTACATTAGAATGCAGATTGCAGGGTTGATGTGCAATCTAATTAGCCAGTTTAAAGCATGCACAATTGTTGGTTATTTCCCCTGTGGAGATACTCATAAGCCCCCAGCTGAGAGCCGCTGTGTTGGAGTTTTCCCGGGAGAACAAGAAGGTCACCTTTATTCAGCTGATGTTGCTGAGAGGAAGGCTTCGACTGTTGTCTGTGTCTATATGTGCAGAACAGCCGTTCAGACTCTCTGGCCTCTACAGAACTCTATTCAGGTTCTGGGGACTCTGTAGTTCTGCTGGGGGCCTTCAGTGCTCATGTGGTTTAACACAGAGAAACCTGCCCTGAGGGGTGACTGAGAGAAACAGTCTGCCTGATCTGAACCCGACTGTTTTGTTTTGTTATTGTTCTTCTTCTGTCATTAATTGTCTGTAACAAACACTATGTTTGAACCTCCAGTAGTTCATAGGTGAGCCTCGTGCAAGAACACTAGGGGATCAATTATCACCTTTGCAGTTGTATAATCTGTGGCTGTATGTCTTGGACACCTAGGTGAAAACAGGAGCAGAGCTGTTACTTTGAAGTTTGCCACACACCAGTGGCGGCTGGCCAATCGAGGGCACACGTGCGGTGTCCAACCAGCCAAAAGCTTACTTCAGAGTCAGAAAGCTTGATGCATTACTTTTAAATATTTGAGCTATGAACTAGTTTTTACTTTTTAAGCATTTTGATATTACTGCAAATTAAGTTTTACAGTATGAAATTAACTGCACAAATGAATCTATTTTATATTGTCTTTCCTAATGGGTGGCGTCCCAGTCAGGCAATACATACTAATTCAACACTAGTTCCTCCTGATGCCGCCTCCACCTAATATAAGTAAATGGATGTAAAAAGGATGCAGAAGTCAACGCCCTTAAACCTGCAGTGCAGAACTTTTACATATAAATGAACGTCCGTTACGTTCAAGCCCTTACCAAACAAGTTCACACAATGCTGATTAAGCCAAATTTCTCTGTATTTCACAGTATACAGAGTTTTTAAATCTCACGTCGGGGGCGACATTCCCTGGCTGACCATTTGGCCGTTAAACGTGCGGCTCTTCTGCGACTTTCCAGAAGTTATCAGACCGAATGGATAAAATTCTGATAATAAATGATAAAGTCATTTCGCGGGGGTTGTGTGACGCTCAAAACTATTTATCTGCCATTTTACAGCCGCAACAGTAGGTTATGGCCAGTATGTCCTGGCCATCAGGCATACTGGGACAAACCCCAGTGGGCCGTCATAAAATACATTTTTGGGCCGGTGGACCGTCAAAACATATCCGTTTTTACCGGCCCTCTCTGTGTGCCTGTCATTCAGGGTGTACATGAGCACGTGTCAGGCCGTATTCAGACAAAATCAGACGTTGCAGCACACCGCTGCAGGACTGAGCGGAGGTGTGTAGGGGTGTGTGTTTGTGCTCTAGAATGTAATCGTTGTGAAACAATTTAGAAAATAACGTTTTATTGATCTGATTGACCAGCTTTCTCGTTAGCACCGCTCCCTCACTTCATTAACTCTCTAGCTCGCTCGATCACAGCTGCTCTCTCTCGCTCGCTGGTGCTCTCAGCTCTCTCTCTCTTTTTCTGTCGTCCTTTTTAAAATGAGTCGGGAAGCCGCCAGAAAAGTCTAACTTCACTTTTAACATTATCAAACGAAGAGAAATGTCCCCTCGTCCTAGTAACATCTTTGTACTCAGGCAGTCACAGCCGAGTGCTCCCCTTTACTCTCACTGCCAGAAGGGGGAGACAGAAGTCCTGCACTGCAGATTTAAACCAGTGAAACAATGGGATTCATGAGTTCATACATACCACTGACAAAACAGTGAAATAACATTTCAATATCAATCATTCAAACCAGATGTAAAGGATGCTCTAACAGCTTTTACCTTCTCAGAAAAATGTAAAATGTATTTACATGAATCAGTGTTTCTAAATGACTGAGTTCAGGTTCATGGGTTCAGTATACTTCGTTTATTTAACCGGGCCTTTAAAGTGTTTAATGAGCTGCTGGCTACTTGTATTTGCCAATGCTGATATTCAGCCATCAGTTATTTCTCGATTTAGACATTTTTATGTGCAGATGTCTGACATTTCTAAGGAGATAAGTAAATGCTGATACCTTAAAAAGCATGAACGTGTGAATGTATGTCAAGTGTAGACACTCCAGATAGAGGCTGAAGGTACTGTTTCTTGAGGGTATTTGTTGAAATCCAACTACACACACACGCACCTTAGGAATCCTTTAATCCTGTGATATGGAGGAGAGGATTTAAGCAATAAGAGTCCTAAAAATAACACCAAAGTGCTAATATAGGGCACTGATATGATACACCATTGCTGCATAGTCATCAAAGCTGACAGGTTTCATCATAAAGTAACTTCTACCAGTCTTATCTCAGCACCACAAGGGGGAACATCTACCTATTAACCCTTTGAACTCTATAGAAATGGTCCACCAGTGCCTACATTGGTATTTTTGCTTATTGTGATGTGACTTCCTAGATTATCTTAAAATGCTTCATATTTGCTTCATATCCCTAAAATCTGTACAACCCGAGCTAAAATGCTATGTAAGTCAATAAACCATAATGACTAATAAAACTGAAAATGAAACTGTGTCATTAATTTAAAAAAAAATCTGGCATGTTTTTCATCAAATTTGAAAATAAACACACAAAACAGATAGATCCAAAACAATGCTGAATGTAGAAACATGAACAAAATATTTCTCAACACAACTAATGTTATTTGAACTATGTACATTTTTTAGTTTTTCAGATATTCTCATTTTTTATGAGTGCAAAGGCATTGTTGATAGTAAATGCACTGTAGCTAATATTACTGTACACAGCAATAGTAACATTACTTTTAGCGTTTCAACAGTTAGCACAAAAACAACTCTTTAAATTGTGTAATTAATCAGGTTTTGGAATAATAATTCCTAAGATTGTATTTACACATCCTGACACGGATCGATGCCTTCAACAAAAGGGTCTTCATCCTCACTGAAGGAGTCTGGACCAGAGGAAAACACTTCTTCTTTGTCACCTCCCACAAACAAAAGCTCCAAAATCTCCTCGGATGAGTATCTTTTCCTCGCCATCAAGACAAAAAAAAAAAAAAACGCTTATGTGCTCTAAAATACACTGACAGAAACTATCCTCAAAACTACCGACTCAATCTTATTTCTCTCAATCTCTCTCTGACATGAGCTATTGACCTGCTTCCTCCTCTGGCGTTGCCACCATGCCACCATGCCACCGCACGTAACGCAACGTAATGACATCATCAAGTTGCGACACGAGCATACAATGTGATGATGTGAAAGACAGAAGCCTTTGCTTTCAGCTGCAAGAAGAATGAACTGCCTGGCTATTATGGTTTTTTTTTATTTTAGATCAATTTAAACAGGATTATGCAAACAACGACAGCGTTAAAAGCATTAATATCACATCAGCTACAGACAAATTACACAGTTAACAAATTCCGTGTGGCATATCCCTCAGACCTGTACGGTGAGCACTGGCTGAAGAATAACTGTTATCCATTACATGTGCGCTGGTTTTAGGGAGGAGGTTGGTTGGGTGGTTTTTCAGGATAACTGGAGTCTCCTCATGTGCTTTCAGAGTTCACTCAGAGTCACCTGCATGGGCGAACAACTGATAAGAGACTCAAATACCATCTCTCTAGCTGTGTGGTAATTGAGCTGCCAACAGACATCCCTGCCACTGATGGTTACTTGTGCGACAGTCCCAGCTCCGTATCTGCACTGCGTCTCCGATGGGGAGGTCATGTCATGCCACTCAAAAGGAGACAACTCAAATCCTTCAGGTCTATGTGTGAAATCGTCACTGCCATCACACTTCACCCGTTTTCTCACTGTGGTTGGTGACGCGAGAAATGGATGTACTATAATTGAGTTCTGCTGATAGCTGAGCTTGAGTAAAAATATCAAAGCTCTAATATTTGCCGACATGTGCTCTTCCACCACTTGGAAGCATTACTACACTAATCACTGTAAGAGCATCCATCCCGACCGTCACCTCATCAAATTTGCTAACAACACGGTCCTCCTCTCACTCCTCTTGGGGTCTGAACAGGAGCATGGCCCCTCCCTCCATGATTTCATAGAGTGGTGTGACAATGCACTGCTGGAGTTGAACGTTGCCAAGACCAAGGAGATGGTCATTGATTTCAGGACCCAAGGACAGACCCAGTGATCATACTCGGCGAGGAGGTGGATGTTGTGGACCAGTATAAATATCTAGGCACTGTCTTTGATAACACCTTGAAGTTTGAGCAAAACACAGAAGCCATAATCAAGAAAGCAACATTAATACTTCATCAGGAAATTGAATTCATTCAGTGTCCAAAAACTCGTCCTACAAACCTTCTACAGCTCTTTCATTGAGAGTATTCTGTGTTTCTCCTTCATTTGCTGGTTCCCATCCCTCACTGTCAAAAACAAAAAACGTCTCCAAAACATAGTGAACACCTGTTCTAAAATCACTGGAGTGCCCCTCCAAAGCCTAGCCTCATTCTGTGAGCAGCAGGTCAGGGCAAAGGCCCGTGGCATCATGGGGGATAGTACCCATGTCCTTCACCCCCAGTTCCAGATGCTCCCTCTCGGGCGCCGCCTATGCCTCCCAGGAGCGTCGTTTGTTCTGGAAGCCATCCACCTGGTGAACAAGGACAACTCTGTGCTCCATCTGGAGCTTGGCGCATGAACTACTTAAATGCCTATCTGCCATGTGGACTATTTCCTTATTTACTTATTTTTATCTTTATTTTATTATGACTTTTTTTTTTTTTTTTTAAACAGTTGCACTATCAGCCAAACAGCCCTTTTGCTTGTAATTATCTGTCTGTGCATATGTCTGTTTCCTGACTGTGTTTACTTATGCCCAAAATCAAATTGCCTTCATGGATTAATAAAGTTGTATTGAACTGAATTGAACTGAGTTACGCTAATGCCAGTTTTAGACTCTTGCCAGTACAATCACATTGCTGGCATGACTGACTGGCGTGCTTAAAGCAAATTGATGTACCACATTTCTGCAGGTGAAGAGGATTTTTCTCTAATGCCTCAACTTTGGTGTTGTAGAATACTGAGTTCATACCAAGGAAAAAAATTCTCTATCATTCACAACATGTTTACAAAATGTTGGTAATGATAAAAATAAAACTGTATCTTGTGGCAGTTGCTGGGGTGTACTATGTGTTATTGGTAGTCAAAGTGGTAGTAATATTAGTGCTAGTAGTATTAGAGCATGTCTCCACTGGATGTGTTTCAGACCTTTTTTTCCTGTTTTTCAATCCAACATCTGATAGAACAGATACACTTTTAACCGAAGCAGCTGTCTACACGTAACGGCTCACAATTCATTCACGCTTCACTTCACATGAGGGCATGCAACCCAATGTGTCATTTCAGGCTTTAAGCCTATTTTTTTTTTCTCACATACACGTGCAAGTATATGATTGTACATTGGGTTGTAAACTCCGTCAAACCACTTCTGAAATGATCCAGTGACACTGACTGAGGGCTGCAGCTGCTGCTGTTGTGCCCTTTTTGCTGCAAAGCCAGTGTAGACAAGGTGTTAGCAGCAGCAGTGACAGAGGTCACCTGGAAAAGATGGGGAGCTGTGTGTGCATCTGTGCAAATGTGCGTTAAAAATTGCTGACTCACAGCCAGTTTAAGCTATTTGGTTGTGAAGGAATGGTAGTTTTAACCTTTAAAGCCATGATAGTCATAGCTAAAAAGTTAGATTTGCACTGTGTGAGTGAGCAGGATCAACTGAACATGTCGATATGAAGTGTTCATATTATGAAACTGTAAATACCTGCAAATTACTCAGAAGTTTCCAGGAAATTAGTATAAAGTTAAAGGACCTGTAAAATAAAGTGTTACTTGTGAAACAGTAAATTAAAAAAGTTTTATGTATGAGTTTTTTTTAAAGGAGAAAAGGAGATGCACAAAATCACAAAGTATAAATCCTGTTGCTTAAGATTTTTACATTTAGAGTGAAAGGAGGAGTACACCGTAAGGCAAGGCAGGTTTATTTTTATAGCACATTTCAACAACAAGGCAATTCAAAGTGCTTTACATATAACATTAAAGGCATCAAGACAAAATGTAACAAGTAACATAAGGGAATATAAAAAGACATTTAAATACAATTAAAATAAAAATAAGTAATGGAGGGAGATGGGAGATGCCTCTGTGCAGCAGTGATGCCGTCTTGGCCAGCCAGTCACCTGCCAGAGCTGGGAACTCATCATCACCTCCTTGTCCCCGCACACCTATTTACATGAATGCACACAAAGACACACACCCACACCTGACACATACACATCTAGTCTGAGGAAATAAAACACATTTAACAAAACTTATGGCCACGGTCGAAATAGGCCTTTATTTCTAATTCCGTCTGTTTGATAAGTATATTTGCTCATATTTTAGTATGAAGCCTCCTTTTTTTCTGATCTGCTTCTGTTTGCTCTGTTAAAATTTTGTTACTGTATTACTGGTAATCCACTTACTCTGATGTGTGGAAAACAATAATTCTAGCGCTTGAGTTCCACCCAGAACTTTTTGGCAGTGCACCACTTTGCTATAGCCTGCAGGTAGCGTGCTCATGGATGTACGCTCACCGGTTTAGCCAAGTTACCCTGGTTACCCATGCTCCTGTAGTGTCCCTGCCGTCATTATTATTAAAATATGCGCTGTTGTCCCCGTATTTAAACGATATTGCTTCTCCTCCGCCCCCCTCCCCTCTCTGTGCACATTTCTGCACATTATATAACAGGCACCAGGAGTTTATCCACCCTTGTTTTTGCCCCGGCCTGTTTTTGGGGCCGGCCTTTATTTCTTTATGTCGACCACGCCCCCAGCCATTGTCAGAGACCTGGCTTTTAATTAACTACCACTTTTTATTTGAGGAAATACGGTAATCAAACACTAAATTGACAACAATTCTATTTCCTTAAAGTACTGTTTTCTTGATGAAAACTAAGAAACGTACACAACGGAGACAGCATGGTTTGTGTGCGTTAGCACATAAGAACAGATCTAAGCATGACTGCTGAGGTGCTTGTGTGTGGTTAAGCCAAAATAAATCTAAAATATAAATGTCTAAAAAATGTATAAAATGTCTAAAAACAGGCACATAGTGTAACAAGCGTAACTGCCACAACAGCTGACTAAGTTGGCTTTGTCTGTGGATTTTCAAAGAACTACTTATAAATATATAAACATCTTACATTGCACAGTGAGACCTAGAAAGATGGGGACAGCTGGGACTCTACTTTGGAGAATATTATTTTTACTGAGAGTGATTACTTTTTAACTAAACATCATGTCTATATATATATATATATATATATATATATATATATTTACAATGATAGCTTTAAATGTTGTATGTAATTTGAAAAGGGAAAAAAGTGTGATTGAGTGCAGTTTCAAAATATTTTTTCTTGGTCAGATAATTTCAAGTTTCTAGTTTAAAGCGTGACAAAGTTGTAGGGTTTAAAATTGGAGCGGATTTGAATTTATAATTCTCTGCCCAACTTTTCCCCATTGTTGTTCTTCACGTTCATGAAAATAGCACGTCTGATCGCTGACTAAAGTCATAGTACACTAATCTGTACTGTATCATGTGTGTATGTAACACCAAAAATGTGGAGCGTTGCATTCGTACAAGAAGAAGAAAAAGATTAAGCATACAAGGCAGTGAATAATCAGTGTGTGTTGCTTTTGATTTAGTTAATAAAATCCTGCCGTTTCTGTGAATACAAGTTGTGATACAAACTCTTTGGTGTTGCTGGTATATTGTTACATAAAAAGGGTATAAATATACTCATGGACAGGCAAATATTTGGCATATTCATCCTCACTGTTTATTAACTTCTTCTTCTGCTTCTTCTTTTGTAGAATAAGGATTTGAAAAAACTTTGGTCATTATAATGTGCATCCAACTCAGCAGTGCTTCTGAATACTTAGTGGTATTAAAAACTGCTTCAGAACTGTTTAAACTAGGACTCTACAAGCATACTGAAAAGCTCAAGAAGGATGTGTTTGGAAGATATATATTCAGTGGGTAAACACAGTTAAATCATAAAGCCGTGGTGGGCAATTTCTGTGAAGTAAATGAAGGTGTGATTAATTCAAGTATCCTGGTTTCTGCTCATGTGTGATTACCAGCAGGCCATGAATCATCCACAGTACCATCCTGCACCTCAGTCTCATGCAACTGAATTACAGGAGGGGAAATTTTCTAATTAACTGTGGGTTAATTGCTCTAGCAGTTAATGCTAGGAGAACAACCCAGTCACACATCAAAATGTGTAATAGCTATGTTGGTCCAGAGCGCAAAACGTATTAGTTTATTAGTTTCAGTTAGTTTTAAAATTGTGAGGTGCCAACGTTTTTTGGCCTACTCTTTTCTATTGGCCTGTGTCCATGTCAAGTTTCTGTCTGTGAAAACTAAAAAATAACAAATAAAAATAAAAGGCTCACATTCTTTTTATTCTTCATTATAAATGCAATATTTAACATTTCTAGCAAGAAATTTATTTTCATAATCTTTGTTCAGCGAATGTACATGATGTTTAGTTTGTCAGTTATTACGAAGATTTTTTCAGGCTTTCTATCGTTGCTACAGTGTTTGCTATGGATGCTGCTGAAAGATTACATTGTTCGAATCATTGTCTTTGTGTTGTGTTGTTATCTGAGCTGTTGTTATTTGTGTTATTTTATGTAACTGTTTGATGATGTGTCGTTATTGTGAAACTAATACGTTTTGTGCTGTGGACCAATGTAGCTATCACACATTTTGATGTGTGACTGGGTTGTGGAGAAGGATGTGCATCATGTGGTAGCACATTTTCTTTTAACTTTAAAGGGGCTCAAGAACTTTGCCAAAGTAACTTTCAGTTTACAGAGCATGCTTTTAAAGTTTAAGGAAAATCAAGGCGTCATTTTGTCTTTATCTTTTCATCAGCACTGATGTCAGACAAAAAGACAAACTAATTAGGTTTTGAGTACAAAAAAAAAGAGCTCTTGTCTTTTTTTCCACAGCAGAAGCTTTCCACTTATAAGCTAGCTTTATCTAGCATGAAATGTTACCAAGTAAGCACTTCAAGGTGTCCTGTAGAGTTTTCTTGTAAACAAACAAAAGTTATGTTTGCAGTCAGTGTTTCACACCAAAAAGCATTGTGTATCCATGAGGTCTTACAAAAGTATTAAATGCATTTCCTTCCTCATAATACATTTGCAAAGCAATTAAAAATAATAATAATATATTTTGCAATATTTACATCCACGTGTGTTAGCTTGCAGTCTTCCTACTGCACTGCCTTTGCTACATTGCTACACTTCTCTGTTGATCAGTGAAATAGCGTGAAATGTGTATCACGTTGCTCATATGCTCATGTATGCATTTGCCAGAATAATTACTAATTTGCTATGAATACTACAGTTCTTACACTAAACCAGTACTCAGAAGAAATATTTTACATTGCACTGTAAATTACATATCAAATACAAATGTGTAGAATTATGCATCAGAATCAGAATTGTACTGTATGACCTTCACAACATAGATGCAACATAGTTACGGGGGTACATCACACCTCATTTCTATTCCAGTGTAAAAGGCATCTGTTATTATCTGAATTCCATTTGTGACTTGAGGGAAAAAAATCACTGGCTGTTCCATATCACTTCTGATATGGAAATGTACCATTCTGTGAATGTTTTTGTTGATGAAAACAGAGATACCTCTGTGAGTGGAAGTGTGTGGGCATGCCCAGGCAGATATGTGAGTGCAGCTTGTAGGCAACATCACATTTTATGACCGACGAACCTGATAGATTGCCGTATATTGGAATTCCTTTGGTCTGGTAACATCCTGGTATAACAAGCACAGAACCCTTTGGAGACAGACGTCTTGTCTTTCTGGTGATTTCAATCTTGCGTCCCGCCCCTGCATGTCTCCTTTATAACACTGATTCAAACATCACTGTCTCGCAGTCAATTAAACAGTCAATTACAAAGAAAATTATGTGTAGAGTTCTTATTACATGCAAAAATGATGTCTCAAATAAGTATAGTGTATAATTTACCTTATCTTGGTTCTTGGGGTGTAGTGGAAATACGAACAAACACTTTAGTTCCTGATTTAGTTTCAGAGTTTAGCTGAGTGGCTCGAGTTAAGAGTTGGGTCAGTGTGAACAGGGGACATGTTCTGGCTTTAAAAACAACAAAACTATTGTGACCTCAAATTCTTTTATCTTGTAGTCTCCGGGATCTTCTTCTGGGAGATCATTATCAATAGAAGCAATAATTAAAATGGCTTATCAACAGATTTTTCTAGTGAGCCATTTTTATACATCTTTCTCCCAATTATTGTCAAAACTACTCAAGACATGTACATTGTTAGAGATGCTGCTATTGGGAAAGGTTTGCAAAAAAACAGGCTGGTGGTCTCCTTTTAGTGGGGAGTTTGTGTTTTTTCCTTGTGTCTGCGCAGGTTTCTTCTGGGTTTTCTCCCACAGTGCAAAGACATGGATGTCAGGTGTACTGGAACCTCTAAATTGTCTGTAGATGTGAACATGAATGGATGTCTATTTACGTGTTTTAGTCAGTGTGATACTGATGACCTGTCGGTGTATCCAGCCTCTTGTCACAGTGTGTGCTCCAATATGGCTTCAGCCCTCTGTGACCCTGAACAGGACATAAATACAGGATGGATGATTTAGCAGCAACTAAATAGCTCAAACGCAATAATGAGTCTTCTTTAGGTAATAATTTCACCTGCCTGTAGACTGCCACTGGAAGAGTAAATCAAAGTGAAATGACACATACAGTATAGCACAGCTGGTAAGTGTGTTTTTTGCTTGTCCTGTGTTCAGTTAATAAAAAAAGTGCTTGTTTCGCTTTATTGAGTGCTGAACTGGACACTATAAGTGCTAGTATAACAAACAGTGCGTTAAGCTAACCCTATGTTAAAGCCAATAGGTTATACTAATGCACTGACTGTGTTTACGTTCACACAATAATTTGCTCACTATCCCTTATTAATTTAAATGAAACTGGTTGCAAATGTAGTGAAAAACTGTAATTTGCTAATATTGAAGTTGCATTTATCCAAATTAACACAACAGCTGCAAATTGATAAACGTGTGTCCTTCCCTTACCATCATATTATCTCATCATTGCAAATATATTTGTTCAGTATTGCATGCAGACTACTGTTAATAGATTTTTCTTACATCTCAACACAAGACACACATTTTAAATATTCCTTTAGTTTATTGTCATTTTCTTGTGTATTTGCATACACACAAAAACACAAAATACTGTTCCTCCCAGCCCACAGCAGTGAACAACAGAAAAGATAAAAATATATTGTATATCTAAAAATTTCCTTAAAAAAATGATAAAAACATATAAATCCCAATAGAAAAAAAAGAATGAGCAGTTAGCAGCACAGTGCATTAAAGTGCATTTAGAGAGAAAAGTACATGTCTCAGTTTGATGTAGACAGCTCTTGCATATCAATGAGTGACCAGCACTGATGGGGGAGTTATATAATCCATTTTGCTGTCAAGAGAACATTAGGCAGCATAATTGCCGGTTTGGGTTAACAGTTAGCCTAGCTCCTCCACGCTTGCCCCGCTTCCATGCCCTGTCGCACTACTTTCGATATTTCCTCTCCGGCACAGATTCAAGCAAGGCCGTGGTCTCCTTTGGGTCCACTGGGTGTAGCAGACCAAGCACGCTCAGCTGATTTAACTCTCCCAGCCAGTATTTCTCGTAGCAAAAGGCTTTGTTACAGATGTCCAAAAGAAACTGATGATCATAAACATATTTCCCATGCACTCCACACGATGACACAGACATAGACGTGGCCATGGACAAAGACACTGCATAGGAGGAACTAGGAGAGAGAGTATACCACCAACTAGGACGCCTTAATTTCTCTTCTTGTCTTCACAAAACAACAGTTTCTCCTTTGGAACGTTGGTAACAGTAGCAGGTAGCAGTTAGCAGTTGACAGCTAGCCAGTTGTTTTGCTTTAAAAAATATAACCAAAGATGATATTTCCTCCTCTGTTCTTGCTGATTAATGCTGTTCCCTCTTCTTCAGAGTCTTTTTGTGAAGATTATTTGAAGGTGATTTTGCTAAATGTCCCACTTTTTAGATCCACGTTTGAGATGCATTCAGGAGCCCATCGCACTCTCTCTCAGAACAGTGTCATGCTACCCTAACCCTGCATTCAGCATCTTTTAATTTAATAATGACACCCCTGCAATCACAATCAAAATTTCTTATTAGAGTAGATTTTACTGAAAACTATCTCTTGCCTTTTTACATGTTGATGAAAGATAAATGTTGAAATACATCAATAAAGAAACACACTTGACTGTGTGGGATTCAGTGTTGAATTCACTTAGGGAACATTCTGAAATATTTCCATGCTGTACTGGACTATTGCTGTTATGATTACATTTATAGATAGTCAGAAACATCACTTATTCCACCTGGCTGTTGCACAAGGTACAGTACATCTTCATTTTGTACATCACTTCTACTACAAACACTGCTGACAAGAAAGAGGTGTGTCAAAGGCCATAACGAAACCCTCTAAAACTCATTAGAAGAGATTCTGTTGAGAACAGTCTTGATGAGGAACTGACAGGAATTTCATTAAAATCAGTTCTCTTTGACACCAACTTAGTGGAATATAAAATAGGTAGTGAGTCTTAAGGTGTATGTGCCATCATGAGGGCTGAGTGGAGAGGATGAAGTGGATGATATCCAATTAAATAGAAACAATGGTGGTGAATGTGGATGAACTGATGAAATTATGGTGAAATATTGTAGTGTTACTAATATATTCCAGCAAGCAGGAGATAGAATAACCAGAGGTATGGCAGTATCTGCCCGGTTTGTGAAACCGACATCCAGACAATTAAATCAGTTTCCGAACCAATTACAGATAGTGACACTGATGGAGGTTTGTGGATGTTCAGGCTCTAGCTGCTATTGTGACTGTCCACTTCTGTATTTCTCGTCTCCACCCTACAACACATTCTCACATCCTCAGTGCTGCTTCTGCAGCTAAATTCTACAATGCTTTGAATTCATCTTCCTTTAATTCCACTTTATTTCCTCTCAATCCAGATGCTCTGTTAAATTCATTTAATGATCACTGCCTATCCACCCTCGACCAAATTGCACCGTTTACAATAAGGAAACAAAAATCAAATAACCTCCCCTGCTTGAATAATCACACTCAAGCACTAAAAAGACTGTAGAAAATCTGAATGTCATTGGAAGGTAAACAAGTCCAAAACAGCACATTTAACACCATTAAAACCCATATGTTAACTTATCAGAAAGCAGTTAAGGATGCAAGATTGGCCTGTTTCTCTGAATTAATATCCACAAATCACCACAATCCTAAAGCTCTATTTAGGGTAATTGACCCAGTTATTAATGGTCCCTCCACTTCTCTTTCTGTACCTGACTGTGAGCTGTCCAAAAAATGTCTTGCTCATTTTGTTAATAAGGTGGAGAGTATAACGTCCCAAATCCAGTCTGACCCTTGCATTCTTTCTATTTCCCATGTTAGTTCTGCCTCTTTTTCCCAGTTTCAACCCATCACAATTTTATGAACTCCTCCTGCATCTCAGAGAAAATCCCCACTAAACTACTCAAGGAGGTATTTTCCACTGTTGGTCCTGTTGTTTTGCAAATTTTTAACAATTCTCATTTGCTATTAGAGCTACCTCACTATGAAACTCTCTGCCTACTGAACTCAGACACACTAATTCACTAGCTTCTTTTAAATCTCTTCTTAAAACTTTTCTCTTTGTAAAAGCTTTTGGAAATGTTTGGTATGTGCTTTTATTTATTTGATCCTATTCATTGTATTGTAAAGCATTTTGTAACATTGTTAAGAAAAGTGCAATATAAATAAATGTATTATTATTATTACATACATGTAGGTGCATGATAACTGGCTGCTGACAAATGTGTGGTGGGATTAAGTTGGAGTTTCTTAATAGAATAGAATAACTTAAAAGGGTAACACAGTCCAAATACACAAGAAAACAACAACTAAAAAAAACAAACATTTATAATTGAATGAAGTTAGAAAATCGAGTTATCATGTGAATTTTGCAGAACATATTTAGAGCAGTGATTGTGTCAAACGGTTTTACTCAACAGTTTTACTGGAATAGTCACAGATTATTTTAAGACAGCATAGTTATCAAAAACAGCGTAATTAGGGTGGGGGTGTGAGGCTTACACAAATATAGAAGTCTGTCAGTGTTGTGCTTCTTACAGCAGAGTAGTATGTGTAATTCAGGAAGCATTGGTGAATTATTTAGGCTCAGGAAATATCATTAGACTACACATGGTGGTGGTGAATTTGAAAATCATATTACATGTTATACAGTAAGTATATATTCAGGATAAAAAATAAATAAGGTCCACACATTGTTAGCAGGACGTTTTCCGGTTTACAGTCTGAGGAGCTCCACTGCAATAACTTCATAGAACATTCAACTTTTTACCATCACTATGAGCCACATGCAATATCAGTCGGTCAGTCCACCACTTTGGTCTAAACTGAAATATCTCAAAAACTATTGGATGGATGGCTATTAAAATTTGTACAGAAATTCGTGGTTCCCAGGGGTTTCATCTAAGTGTATAACAAAACAGTATTTATTGAGGTTAGCAACACAGAAAGATATTCGTCGATTAGACTCGATTGATGTGAAGCATCTTCATTAAGCGTATACCCATATGATAGGAGATAGGACAGGATCTCCCCAAAGTCTAGATAGTATGGTATCCCATGTGTGATGTTGAGTATAAATGTAGGTTTAAGATGGTCAACATGGTAAACATTATACCGTCAAACATCGTCATCTCAGCATTATCACTGTGAGCATATTAATATGATGACATAAGCATTTAGCTCAATGAACCACTGTGCCTAGGTACAGCCTCACAGAGCCACAAGCGTGGCTGCAGACAACTCGTCTTGTTACTAAATGTTTGCTGCACTTCAAAATGCCTGTGTTCGAGGCTTTGAAGGGATCGGTTCCCAGGCCATTAACCAGCCCTACACACCAGCCAGTGCTCTCTCTGCCACCAATGATCACTCGACTCCTTCCTGTACCTCAATCGCTGTTATGACCCTCCTCACTCCAATCAGAACAGCAGTCACTCCCTATCTCACATCCCAGAATGAGGAGCTTTCTCTTCAAGAAGTACCTCACATCAGCCTCTTTAAATCGAATAATTTCCCATCTCTACTTCCACTATTTTCTTTTTTCAAGAAATACCTTTTATCTCTCGTCATTTATTTCTCTATTTCCTGTCTTTTCTCCTTGTACATGATTGTTCTGTAGGTCAAAGATTATTGTAAGTGCACAAAGGTCCTGAAGTGGTCCTCATTGTCTAATGTTATGTTTATGTAATTTTTGATGATGAAGGAATCAAAGCTTATCTTGTTGCACTCTTGGCATCAATTTTCTGTAATAATGTGAAATTACTTTAAAGATATAACATGTGTGAACTGTGCATTGCGATGTAATTATATATCTCAATTCAACAATTGAGATATAATGTTTTAATTAGTCAGCTTTAGAATTGCTGGTAGGTGTATTTTTCAACTGTCTAGAGAGCCGGGTTTGCTGTGATTCCAATCTTTATGCTAAGTTTGGCTAATCACCTTCCAGCTCTGACTCTGTACTTCACGTGTGTGCAACCATGTGATTGGTAGATCGAAGATTTAACTTGCTTTGAAAGGAAAGAAAATAAGCATATTTCCCCAAATGTTGAACTATTCAGCAAAGAGAATATGTAAGGCGATGAAAATTAAAGTGCTAGTTCTTTGAGACCCCTAAGCCTAGTTGGGTTTAATGTATGAATGCCAATGACATTCTATTCCCATCCTTATCTGTCCAGTACTGAAGACACCAGTCTCTTATTATTCACTTCACAACTATGAAATGCCAGCAAAGAACTAACAGATGAGTCTGTCAATGCTGAATCAAATCAGCATGTTTTAACTCTAAAGCACTGACAATGTTCAACATTCAACATTTTGCAGCCAGTAAAGTATTTTAATAGATGTTCTTTTTGTGCACTAATTTGTTGGCCTTACACACAGAATAGTACTATTAGCAACAAGTATCTTAAAAAAGGATGTAGCCTGCAACAGCAGCTGCAGTCCAACTTTAAACAGTCAAGTATATAAAAACAAAGCAGTTTTAAATCTGATCATTATGGATAACAATGTTAGCTGTAGCCGGTGCAATCGGCATCATGTAAGTATATCTAAAAAGTGTGAAGCAGCCCTGTGCAGTGACAGAATGCCAAGCAAGCACATGCTAGATGTTTTGTCCATTAATCTCATTCGCAAATCTACCAGCAAACATATTTCATGGACGACTGCTTTGAGCCGCAGCTTCTGTCAGATTTCTGCAACTGTAGCATGGATATCTGCCTTTGTAGATAGTCATGGACTATAATCTACCAAGTCAACCAGAACCACAATCCATGTTTTGTCTGTATTCAACTGTAAAAACGTGTGAGCCAAACTTTTTTTAGAGACTTTCTAAAATACAATTGGCAAGGTTGTCTCCAGGGTTCACACATGGAAACACATATTTATGAATTATAGAAACTAATGGCAGCATATACAGTACAGACAGAAAAGTAAGGGGTCAAAGACTGAACCTTGGGGTTCACCACAAGAAATATTCATTCTTTTCTGAACAGAACTCCCCAAAGTAGATTTGGCCATTATCACCATTATTTTATGTGACTGTTATGTGATTTTTTTTTACAGTTTGTCAAAAAACAACAACTCCAATCGCCATGCCAAAACCATTGTGTAATTTTGGAGGGATTTTTTGCCTGCGTTGGCCTTTTTATCAATTACTCTGATGTCCCCCTCTTTCAGTCCATTAGCAAGAGGAAATTTCGATATGGGCTTTTTCAATCCGCAAGCAGGAAATACAAGCGGGTAAAGTGTGGGCGGGCAGCAATAATGGCCAAACAGCTCAGCTGTCATGCCCTTTAAAAGCAGAAAACGTGGGCTTGAAGAAAAATACACAAATATAAAGCATCCCAAATATGGACATAAAGCAGCAAATGATGTCCAAATTTACATGA
This sequence comes from Scomberomorus guttatus, assembly GCA_038419695.1. Lineage (NCBI taxonomy): Eukaryota > Metazoa > Chordata > Actinopteri > Scombriformes > Scombridae > Scomberomorus > Scomberomorus guttatus. The sequence continues at coordinate 10,308,647 of CM076447.1, read as the reverse complement.
TGTCCCCGTGATGTTGAAAGACACAGAAATTCCCTTAAATATGTTCACTGTGCATTAAGGTGCATAGACAAATATTAAAAGGTCTGTATGTGTGCTTCTACCAACTGAAACTACTATGATCTCTTGCACTGCGCCACCTCACCTCACGATACTGTACCACAACCTCAACTGCCCCAATCTACGAATCATCAGAGCAAAGTAGCTCCTTGTCGCCATGAAATTACAAAACCGGTGCAAGTGCAAAAAAATGATGAGTGCCAGACTTCATTTGTGCCTTTGCCAATGCATAGATGCTTAAAGTTACTCAATAAAAATATATACCTAGAAAAATCACATAACATAACAACAAAACAAGGTTTTGTAAGTAATACTGCTTTGATCTCTTTGTAACAGCTTTTTCAAGAGCTTTGCAGAAGAACACAAAAGTGCAGTGTTGACATCCTGTCAAAATAAACCCAAATAAACAAAAAACAAAGAAACATGGTTGTGTAGGCTTCTGGCTTTGTAACAGAGCTACTATAGTGGTGTGAGCACTTGCAGCGTTTCTCTTCAGGGAATCAGCTAATGAATCCCTCCACAACTCTATAATGTGGATTGTAGCAATTGTGTACAGCTTCATAAAAGCCTGCTGGAAACACAGAGCAGGTTAGAGCCAAATCAATCCACACACACACACGCACACACACACACACACACACACACACACACACACACGAAACCTTTAACAATGTTGTAACTAACAGTGGTTTTAGTGTAGATAGATTAAAGAAGAGATTTTCAGAGGAATAGACTTGAGCATATCTGTGGAACAAAGATGGCGTAACCAAATAAACGCAGGTGTGTCAAACACTGTATTTGATATCACTGACAACAGAAACTGTACATGATGTCTTGATTTGCCTCTCTGTAAAGTCACTGTGTGTGTTCTTATTCTTCCATCTTTTGTTCCAGGTGCTCAGGAGATGGGACTATTCATTGGGCTGCAGAATACATGGAGGGTTTTCCTAACAGATGTATAAGTCATTTTTGAATGAATGAGTGCTAGACAGTAAGTCACTACACCCACCCTATGTAGCCTCATCAGACCTCCTCTTAGGACTGTGTGTGTGTGTGTGTGTGCGCATACTTGATACTTGATTGACAGCTTTCTCACTCTCCTGTTAGTTTTGTTGCACCTGTTTTGGATCATTTTTACATTTATCATTGTTATTAGTTCATAGAGTTTGGTGACATCACATAATTCCCAGCATGCTCAACTTCAATCTGATGAGAGGTGTTATTAGCCTCAAATTAGCTTCTCATTAGTACCAAATCAAAAACATTCATGTGGGCATTCACACAGTTGGTTTTAGTATGTATCTACTAGGGCTGAACAATTAATCATTTTCATATCACATTTATCCCATAAGAGTTTAAATTAAATCACACGGCCACACTTTTAATTGCATTATTAACAATATCTTAGCTGTAAAAAAAAAAAAAGTGCTGAAAGTTTAGTATTAATTTTTAATGACAAATGTTAATGGCAAGTTTAGCCAGCTGTAACTAATTAACGTTAATTGGGGGCCTGGCAAACTACAAAATGAAGCGACTGTTGTCTGGCTCATATGCTTCTTGCATGGTGCAATTTAAGTTCATCCAAAAGTAGTTTCCCTGCTGAAGAAACACTACTCTCCACCATTTGGATGTTTGAAAAGATAAACTGTGTGTTTATGCCCTTCAAAAAGACCAGCACAGCGGGAGTCCTCAGCTAGGTGATCGCTTGGAGTCAGGTGTTGATTGAAGCTCAACACATTAAAAAGGTCTGAATGATGACCTCCGGTATTTAGGGCTGTGAAGCAGCTTGTCTCATCAGTCTGTGAAGCTAACTAGAGCTGAAGCAGCTGAAAGGCAGAGCTGTCAACTGTATCATTGTCATGTCAGTCACATATCAAAACATTGTCATATGTGACCAGGAGTTTGTCATTATAACCAGAAAAGAAGATATTCAAATTTAACGCCACTTTTTAATGACTATTTTAAAATGTCGGGCTGAACATGCACACATGCTAATAAATAAGCAAGTTATGTCTAGTTCCACTTATTTGACCCAAGCCTTAAAAGCAAATTCTAATTTCATACAGCCTGGGTTTTATTTTCATAGTTTATAGCATTATTGGTAATAATTATATTGTACCAAGTAAGTGCTGAGATCTTAAAACAAGGCATCATGGTTTCAAACAAACCCTCAGGTTAGCCAAACTTATTTGGAAGAGAACATGAAAGGGAAACATTATAATTATTTTACAGTCCAATTTCCTAATTCAACTTTGACCTGTACTGTACTCACCATAATTATGCACACACACAGTTTTCCTGTTCAATGAGAGATTATTACTGATATTTCGGGTGAACTCGTTTTCATCTTTAACTCCAAATAAAGAGGTTTAATTTGGCTAAACTGATCATCTGACATAGCTGAAACTACTACAAACAAAACAATTTAATTAAAAAACAATTGTGCAAAATGAGGATGAATGTCTCATGGTATGATTTTATAATTCTGCCCTCCATGTACTGACATGCTTAACATATATATTGTGTGAGGGGTGGCGGACTACTTTGATAATCTGGTATTGTTTTCAGTACTCTCTCTGTATCCATGTCTAAAAAGAGACCTGTGGGTGGGAGAGATCACTGTACAGTCTACTTCAGTCCTGGTGTACGTCTCATCTTAGCAGCTGTAGGTGTGGGAGTCTGCTGTGCAACAGTCCTCACTACTGGCATATGTTAACAGTGTGGCCCTCCACCCTTCTGTTTAACAGTCTGGGTAGATTATTTGTGCCCAAGGTCTCTCCTTTCGCCTTTGTCCACCTCTACTTGTAACCTGCGATGCCGGGCTTGGCTAGTATTTGCATGTATTGGTGGTGTTGCTCCTGCCCTCCCCGTAGCAGTTTGGTGGTGCTTTGCTTTCTTTCACCCGGCGGGTCTTTTGTCACAGAGTGTGTTATACTGCCCCCGCCCCTTCAGCCTTCTGCTTGTGCAGTCTTGTTAGGTGGAAAGTTGTGCTTTGTTCTGGTGTGACCTATTAGAACTCTTAAGGCTATGCTGTCTTGTCATGGTCTCACCAAGGGCACATCTACAGACCCCTGTTAGAGAGTGATGCCTGTATGAAGTAGAATAATGGTTATAAAATGTAAACCTAGATCTCCATCACAGGAGGGGCCATCTAAGGAGTTACCTTCCACTTGCCACTTAAGTTTTATAGAATGAGGAGAATGGATATCACTACTCTTTTATAGAGGCAAACCCCATATCAATAAGCTACTTCAAATTAGCTGAGCAGAACAATCCATCATCTCAACCCCTTAAGTGTTGTGTGGAGCTGAGACCTATCCCAGCACAGTGTAGGCATGAGCAAAGGTAAACCTGGAGGAAATCCACATTTTAAAGGGGACATATCATGCACATTTCCAAGTCTATATTTTTATTCTGGGGCTTTACTGCAATATCTTTGCATGATTTGCAGTTCAAAAAACTTCTTATTTATCTTGTGCTGGTTCTCTATGCAGCCCCTCAGTTCAGCCTCTGTCTGAAACAGGCCATTTTAGCTCCTGTCTCTTTAAGGTCCACTTCCTGATGAACCCACTCTGCTCTTATTGGTTAGCGCCCAGAAGTTGCCCCAACTCTGGAGGCTACGTAAACAAGCAATAGTAGTCGGATTTCACTTCTTTTTCTTGTTCTTTACTCGAAATATAAAATTCTCAAATACATCCGTACATGTTTGAGCCAAAATCTGATCTGAAATATAAGAGTGGACAACCTGAACAACCTATGCAACAACCTTAGCAATAAAGACTATGGAATGGATATATATATCCATTAGGTATCCATTATATCCATAGCCACACACTCACTGGCCACTTCATTAGGTACACCTGTGCAATCTAATGCAATCCAATATAACAGCTCTGCCATAAATTCTACATTTACGAAGCTTATACATTTACAGTTTTTGCTGACATTGTCAGAAAGATGATAATTCTACTTTATGTTTATTATTGAGGTTGTAGTGGGTGGTGGTGGTGTTCTGTAGTGCATTATATTAAAAAGTGTTCCTAATATTTTGTCCCCCTCATGTATGTTAATGGAGTGGACAAAATATTAATACCATTCAAAATAATGCACACCACCACCCACTATGACCTCAATAATAGACATAAAGTAGAATTATCACCTTGGATTGCATTAGATTGCACAGGTGTACCTAATGAAGTGAGTGAGTATGTATGTATATATATATATATATATATATATATATATATATATATATATATATATATATATACTCACCAGCCACTGAGGTGGAGCACCCCCAGCACCCCTACTTCCCACGGCTATAGTGAGTGGCAAAGTCTGTAGAGCCTCGTTAGAGTGCTCCTTGTGTGATCATAGAAGTAGGGTCACAATACATGACAATTCCTTCTATCCACATGAGTTCCACTTCTTGAAAAAGGCGAGACGATTTCATCTGGTGCCGACAGCTCTGAAGGTTGCAGGAGTCAGGCAGCGCCAACCCCTTCAGGCCATGAGGAGTCAGTGGTCAGGCTGCAGGCTGGCTCAGAAAATAATCTCTGACCCATTTCATACCCTCCACCCAGAATATCAGCCTCTCCCTCAGGCAAGCTACCAAATACAAGTTAGGCCACTAAAAATATATTTGTACAGGTATCCATTTGAAGGCCTTAAATAGAATAATTCTTAAGCTGTGGACCTGCCGTCTGTATATTGTACTGTACACTGATGTTTGTGTTGTATCAGTAATTTGAATATATATCTATTTAATCTTTTGTTTGATGTTTCTTTTACCAGCAGCTCTGACTCACAGATAAATTTCCCCTTGAGGGATAGGTTTATCTGATCTTAAAAATGTAAATTCAAACAAACACAAATCTAATCATATGCGTGATTAGGTGAGTATCTTCTATTTTTCCCTCTCGCTCACACAGATGCAGACACACACACAGGCATTGTAAACAGGCAGCGCATGTTGAACAGTGGAGATCATGGAGTGAGGACACTGAATTATTCATCCAGTCCTCTCTGTCAGTCTGTGGTTCCACAATACTGAGGTCCTGTTCACATGCATTAGTAGCAAAACAGAGTTCACCCACTTTGACCATGCACACATTTTGCTACATGTCTGTGTGATGCTCTGCCTCCGTATCTCCATTGATGGCAAGCTCGTCCCGGCTACTGTTTCATTGCCTGTGTTTATTTTGCTTGATTTTTCCAGCCATTCATCAGCACTTGTTACCCTCTTGGCCTTGTCTTTTCCCTGTGTGTTCTGTGTCACGGACTCTGTCTCCAAGCTTCCACCTCCCGCTGTTTGAAGGATACTCGTTATTGATGCAGTGTGCCATTGCTCTAGAAGTGACAGGCAGCCGTTGGATGAGAACATGGGGTTTGAAATTGGTGCGTGGGATATCTACATCTCATTACCTGGTTGCCTCTATGCATCTGACACATCAAAGTCTGGGAGAATTACAATCTACAACACATCAAGAATATAAGCCACAAAGCAGGGATGTGGCTTCAACCATGTTTCATGTGGAGTTACAGCAACTGAAACGATTAATTTAAAACAAACTGAATGAGAATCTGATAAAAACCTAGTGATTTGCAACCACAAATGAATAGAAAACTATTTCCTTTTTAAAACATATCAACCGATTAATAGCCACAGTCTGATGGCTGCTCTTAGCATTCAAGCATGATTTCTATTTGTAATTTAATTAATATTCAATTTTACATTTCCTGAGACACGCTCATTTCGTTCTGCTTTAACAAACTAATTACTGGCAGAGGAGGAAAAACAAATTCTCATTAAGTTGTGTCTCATGCCTCCTCATTTAACCTAAATCGTAACTGAGCTGTGTTGGCTGACAGAGAGGGAGAGAGAGAGAGAGAGATGTTGAGAAACAAAGACCTCAAATTTGATTTATTGATAGGATATCCAAGTGAAACCCGGAGAAATCAGGAGCCAAAGCAAGGTTTACTTTACTGTATCTTTGAGTTTGATGTGTTTTTGTATTAAGACTTTTTTAAAACAGGAGTATGGGGATATTATTGTAGCTAAAATATTTGCAAACGTGTATGGAGAGTTGTGTAACTGTATCTCAATCAAAGTGTGCAAGTGCAAAGTGCAAGATTTGTAAATGTGTAAAAGAATCTTTAAATGCGTACTGAGATTTGTGAATGTGTACAGGAATCTGCAAATGTGTACTCGGTATCTGTGTGTGTAATCAGATTTGTACAGAACAACATTCTTACCTGCTGGGTTAGATACTGGTGGCTCTCACTGTGGCAGATGAAGGAATCTGTTCAGCACAGATGATCAGATGTGATCAGATGACAGCACACAAACACACTGTGGCTCCTTGTAGCTCAACTAAATACAACACAGAAAAAGCTTTAGTGATCAGGTCACTGAAGGTTTCAGGTCCTAAATTTATACAATCACTATAGCACAAGTAACTGGTGTAAGTTTTACCTATCACCCTCAAAATATACATTTACTTTACTAACTGTCATATTACATGGTATCATTCACCTGATGTGTTGGCTGACTGTGACTGACACAGCATGCAGTCTGGTGCAGGTTGCTTACAGAAACTTGCTAGACGCTAACACTAGCAAACCCCAGCAATAAAACACAGATGAGATCGCGCACGTCCATTGTAATAATGTTAGCCACAAACAGAATATCTTATACATGACATTAGTGTTTACTTAAAGTTGAAGTTGTCTTGAGGGAAACACTGCGGCATACTGCTTCGTCTGTTAGCTAATGCTATCCTGTGCTAGCAGTTTCTAAAACATTACAGGCCATCAGGTTGCACCATTAGCGGTGCTGAAGAGGTGGAATGTCTTGGAAACGAAGGTGCGCCTGTTTCTGCTTCTTGTTAAAGCAGCGTGGAACAGTACAGTGACTTTTGCGGCTGTGTTGCATCCTGCCATGTTGTGTTGGCATATTGCCAATTCAGAGGTTCTGTAGTGAGGAGCATCAGCCTGTGAGACTTACAGACAAATCGCCACACACATTTGCAGATCTCATGGCAGAAGTGTAGCAAAAATCGCATGTAAAAAGACACACATGTAAACATGTAAAAAGACAGCCAATTGAGAGGCGTATCTGAGTTGTAACTGATACCTTGTCTGTATTTGGACAAAACAGACTTTTCAGCCATTAATATGTTATGCATATTTACAGATTTGTCTACACATTCACATATCTCTATACACTTGCAAATCTGAATACAGATTTGAAGATTTTTTTTTTGCACATTTACAAATCTGATTAGGCCCACAGATTCTGGGAACAGATTTGCAGATTCCTGCACACATTCACAAATCTCAGTACGCATTTAGAGATTCTTTTACACATTTACAAATTATGCACACTAGATTGAGATACAGTGACACAACTCTCCATACACATTTGCAAATAATTTAGCTACAATAATATACCCATAGAGGAGCTACAATAGCTGCAGCTAAAAGTAACATTGAATATCTGCCACCAAATTGTGATCTGTGAGTATTTCCAGTATAATGAATACCTTGCTGAGTGACAAGCGATGTGTTGTTTTGCTGCCGTCACATCAGTAAAAGTAATTGGATCAGTTCAATTATTTGGAATAGCTAAGAATATCTACAAGTGTAATTTTACAAATTACAATATTTTGCTGCCAACAAATTCTCATAATCAAGTGAGAAAATATTAATATAATATAAAACTGATCATAATAGTGAAGCATGCCAAAATGTCAGAAATCAGAAAAATACATTGTGAAAATATCTTCCTCTCCCTCTTTTTATTTACTGTATATAAGCGCCATCGGGAAGCTTACACAAAACTGATGCTAATTAACAGTTTCAAAGTTTCAAAAGAGCAGATAGACATTGTACAGTTACGGGGTAAATATACAACCAACGCAATAAGTCAATTCTTGTGTTATTTTGGGTAATATTTCTCCCATCTATTCTTGAAAAGAAGAAAAATACATTACATTAATACACATGCATGACAAAATCCATGGCTGTAAAACTATAATGACATTTCCTGAACATCACACACATTCAAAAATGACTCCTGCAATTATGACAATTTGAGCACTTTGGTCCAATATATATTTAAAGCCACCTACAGTTGTACTGGCCAGTCAGTCATCTCAGCTAGAGAGAGACACTAATGAACATGTATTATTGGCAGTTAGCAAATAAGGCGGGAGAAACATTTTTAGCATGTGTGCTCAATGAGCAGCTTCCCTGGAATGAATGGTCAGCATATCTGGATTTCTAATCCACTGTTTAACACATTCATGATTTATTCTTATTATTATCTGATGCATCTTTAGTTTGCACGTTAAGATTCAGAGTTTTCATCTACTCCCTGTCCTTGCATTCTTTTGTTTTGGAGTTGTCCTTCAAGCATTATAATGTCAGACATGCTGTCTTTGAGAAGCAAACTTTGAGATGAATGCTCAGTGCATTTTCATTTTACTCCTCTGTTTTGTATTCTGAGGAGACAACATTTTTCTAATAAGCTGTATATTTGCATCACAATACCAAAGCCAAGCAGATGGAAGTAAAATAGCCAGTTAATGTTGCAGTGGTCATTGAGACAATGCTATTCTCATTTTCCTGGAGTTAATGGTGTAATATACTCACCAAAGTTCTCCTGAGATACCGAGCTTGCTTAACAAAGTGTACTTTCATTCTATGTATATTGTTTTATTAAACAGAAGAACTATAGCATTTTACACACCCAAATCCCATCTCACAGACTGCTATATATTCTAAACATTTGTTACAACATCAATGCCTACATGTGCAACTATGTTTAACAGACAACCATTTCTCCCTCTTTTTTTATGTGTTGCAACTTTACATGTGGCCCACATAATATGTATTTATAGTTTAAAACCAATGTATTCATCAGTTAGCATTTAAATAAAACAATAAAAAGTCCTTTTAGTCACATGGGAATATAGAATTTTACTTACAATTATAATGTTGTTATGGCAAAGGGGTTATATCATATCTGGCTCTATAGCTGCATAAACATGCATTAACTGATTTTTTTTTGGCCCCTTTGGGAACACTGGAAGCAAGTTGTGAACAGAACATTGACATATCATCACCTGTAATGTTACTTGTTAGCAAACTGCTAATTTACTTGCTTATTTACACATCCTGCAGCTACGGAGCGACATTATCATTCATCTGGAGTTGTCTTTCTGTCCACCTGGTGAATGTAAATCCAATATTTCCTCTACTTTAGCTCAGTGTTTGATCTCTACCAGCTTTAAATATTCAAACAGGTGTGATAGTTGTATAATAATAAAATATGGTTATTATCTTGTTTACTAAACAAGGCTAGAGGCATCATCCCTATTTAATGCTGTCATACTGTAAGCCAATAGTCTTTTTTCTTACTTACCTTAGCAGGCCATCCTTCATCCAGAATTCTGCTGTAATGCTGCTGATGAGATCCAGATTTGATTTCATCTTATTGCCCCGCCCCAATCAAATTCAGAGTTGATTTTAAAAATTGTTATAACTTTTAAAGCTCTGCTCTTGCTAATTTACTACAGCCTTTTATAAACAGTTGACCACGTACTGTAGGCCCTTTAACCAGGGTTAGCTGGTTATACCTCTCCAATAGTTTGAGGTCGTGAAAGAAAGAAGAAAATGTACAACAGCAGGGAAATGTGTAAACAAAATAGAAAAACAACAGTAACTATGCTAGAAAATCCAAAAAAACAAGAACTTATTCTTTCTTTTATATACACGTCACTGTGTTGACACAAAAATATGTCCTTTTCTTTTTAAAATTTTACCTTATATCATAAACATGCCAGTTTTTGAGTCTGACACAAGCTTAGCAGTAACCTTTTTTTTTCTTTTTTTTTTTTCAGTTTTCACCTTTGTGCAAAGTTGGCATGTGTATCACCTAGACAAACACTCTGGAGGTTGTCAGGTGCAGTAGCACGGAAAAAAAAAATCTTTTATTTGTTTATGTTCTTTAAAATGTCATTCCGTTCCTCTCAAACCTATTAACTGGGGTTACAATGGAACCGAATTCTTATCTGTAAAGCCTCTCATGAATGCATCAAAGCCTGGGTGCATTCACTGAATAACAATGAGATTATTTTACTGAGAGAAATATTTCATCCAGATCTATGGGGAAAGATAAACAAGTGAATATTATACAGACAATAATGCCCCAAAGGATGATTAGTTGTAGCCTATAACACACAGGATAAGCCTTGTGTGCTGTGGGAAACCTCAAGACGTGTTTAAAATACAACTGTTTACATGTTGTGGTGAAGCAAATCAATCATGGTTGAAGCTATACTCACAAATGACGACAGAATTTGCGGCTGAATGTTTTGGGATTGTAGCTGTCAGAGAAAATGCGGCAAATTGAGGGTAAAACTGCTCCGTTCAAAGGTAAAAAAACACAAGGCTCGGTCATCTTGTCAAACTTGTATCTGTCTAATTTGACTTGCTACTAAAAGAATGATGTCAACACAGCACACATAAACAACTGCTTTAATTTCTTCACATCTTTAAACACACTGGTTTATCATTTATTTATGCCAATCTATTATACTCTAATGAACACAGACAAAACTGCCTCCTCGATTAAGCCTCTGGCCAAATTGGTCCAGATAAACACAGCTCAAGCACAATTATTTGATTTGAGGTTTATTTGTAATCTCTTATGGGCCTATAATTAAAGATTAAATATGCAAAACATGAGGCACACAACCGCACAGCATTACATTACACAAAAAGATTCCTTTACTGTTTATATTTTCATGCTACAATCAATAGAGGAATCTAAATCACACAAGCTATAATTATCTTTAAAATCGTTTTTCACATGCTTCTTAAAACTACCTCTAAATAAGCTCATCTGCTAACCCAAATGTTAGAATGCTACTTTGATGAGAGTCAGATTTATCCTCAGGGTGTTTGGTATGTTAACTAAAAGTCTATTCTTCACTTATTTACTGTATGGATCTATACCAAAATGTTGTTTTGTCTTTCTCATGAAAATAGTAAAACAAGACGAGCATGTTTGTATCCTTCACTGACAACCACCCAGACTTCTGTAGAGCCCCACAGTGTTTGTGTCAAATGGACCTCAGGTTGTTTTGTTTCTTACTATCTGCAGTCTCTGTGTCCTGCTGCCTCTACATGTTCATTTCCTAAGTATCACAAGTGTACGGTGGCCGACAAGGGCAAACGCGCTGCAACTTAAGAAAACATAAGCAAATTAAGAAAAGATCAATTTGACAACACATGCGCAGCATTTAAAAAACACGGTGAAAAACCACAACATAACAGAGGTGCTTCCAGAGGACACATTAGAGTGATGAACACATCAATAACTCATAAGCAAAACATGGTTAAAACACACACGAGGCCTCTTTCCTACCGTAGTAAGGTAGACAATGAGCTACAACCTTATTTTCACTAAAACAAGCTGGACAAATAATAATTCTCTATGTACAGCCGGCTGTGAGACGAGTTCACAGGGACCGTCTACAAAGTGCAACACTGAAAAGAGACACTTCAAACAATGTGTTGTTGAGAAATTTAACTTGAAGCCATATTCTTTCACATTTTTCGGGTGGTATCCTTGTTGGAAATGTGGGTGAATACAAACTGGCAGTGAAGTACAGAGTTAGAACTTTTTAAATTATAGTTCATTGGTTGGCTATTTGCTGGCTGGATTGAAACGCCAATAGCCAAATCACTATAACATGAGTCAGCTGTCTTTGTCAGTTTGCAATCCATTGTGCTTGTACACATGGCTGCTCCTAGAACACCTCATTAACATGTTGACATTAACAGAGGCCTTCAGCCAGAACGTGGCTGACAATAACTGAATGTTATTATCATTTTGCTGTGGTAACTGGTAACTTTATAAAGAAGCTTATATTACAGTACCACAAATTATATTTTACACAGTTTTGTTATTGCTGGGTTGTATGAATAAGGGCTTACACATCTTGAAATGATCGATCAAACTTTATGAGTAAAGACAGTTTTATGACTGGTCTGAATGTTCATATTTTGATTTGTCTAGGCACTGTAAAAAATTATTAGGGGTGGACAGGGGGTCAGTAAAGGGGGAGTTTCTTTTGGCTGAAAGTAGAGAAGACTGACTTTTGGTAGAGCAGGGGAAGGGTATTTTATTTTTTTCTCATTGTAAATTTTGATTTTATTTCAACCTTTCCTTGCAATGTATTAATAGTTAAATAGTTACATCAAAAAGCCAACTTCCCGTTGCTCCATGGTTTATAAGGATGCAGCAGTTCTGTCCCTGTATGAGATTTTATTAATGTGTATTTTAGTGTAGTTCTATTAAGACATTTGAGGTACATGATTAAATATGCTGTACCAATTTAGCACTATTTTGACATTATATTTGGAGATAGTTGTAGTTTTTCAGTCAAGAGGAGGCTTTAAAGAAAACATGAATAACAGAACAAGTTCATCCTCCTTCACCACCGCAGCAATTTTTGTACAGTCCCTTATTTCATTTGACTCTGTTCTGGTGAGATTTACTCAAGTGTATTAAGTAACCTTGATTGTTTAGGTTGATTGTTAGCAGGGAAGGTGGCAAAAGGTGCATTAATCGTGATAATAAAAGGCAGAAGAGACAAATTGAATTTAAAATAAAAACCATGGGCAACTCTTGTTGTAATTGTCGCCATTTATCTTGTACTCTGTATTCCCAACAGATTTTACATTCTGAAAATCATTAATTTTCACACAAAAGGTTTTCATGACACAGACATTCTTGGACTGGTTATTGATGAGCTTCAGAATGAACCCGTGTAGTAATGTTTGTTTTTGTTAATCAGTTATAACTTGTAAAGCAAACACATTGTATCATATTTCAGCATGTTTCTGGACAAATAATGAAAATCTTGTCTGTCTACTTCAGTTTATCGTGTGCTGTAATTAGGCTCAAATCCTGACCGAGGCTGTGGGGAATAACAGGAAACCAGACGGAGACTAGAGAGAGGAGGAGAATGATGAGAAAGAAAGGAGGGTGAAGAGTAAACATCACAAAGGATTTAGAGAAATCATAAGCACACCTGTTTTCCATATTCCATATATTTTTTTAATTACTTTTCCTTATATTTAGACAATATTTTGATGAATAGTTATTTGTTGTCATGTGTCTGCTAGCAGAATCACTCACATCATCAAGGGGCTTAAGCGCTGGTAGATATGAGGAAAATGTAAATAAAGACAGATTTTAATGATGCAGGCCTCTCTAAACTGAGAGTTGCAATAAAATTCAGATCTTCAAACAGTCACTTTTGGATCTTTTGATCTGAGAAGGCCTACTGGTAACAAGACAATGGCAACTTAACAAGAAAAAAAGTGATAAATGGCTGTATGATAGCAGTGTTGTGCAAGCTTATCTCCACTAGCCAGCAAAGCCTTTTTTATCACGCTTTTGTAATTGCCTTGGTCGTTGCACAAACCCAGTGAAAACATACATATGGTGAGCACAAACAAGTTTAAAGCAATGCTCCACCTAGAATGTATAAAACACTCACTCCCTCTAGACTTGAAACGCAGCTGTCATGATGGAAAAAAGTATTGAAACATCCACATAAACTTCTCAAACCATTCCTGCAGCTTTATCCACTCCTCTGCTGTCCATGTGCATTGGTGTGCATTTCCTGCTCCTCCATTCTAGTTTACTCACTGGCCTGAAACTGCACTTAATATAAACATTGCACATTAAAAGTTATCATTCCCTTTTTCTCTTAAAGGAATAATTTGACATTTTGGGAAATATGTTTATTCGCTTCTTGCCAAAAGTTAGATAAGAAGATGTGAACCTACTGTACAGAAGGGAGATGGTTAACTTAGCTTAGCATAAAGACTGGATGCAGGGAGAAACAGCTAGCCTGGCTCTATCCAACGGTGACAACTATAAAGTTAAAATGTAAAGCAATCTGTGATTATTGTAACAAATGTGTAACAATGGCTTTATTTTCTAGTTTCTCAATAAACATTTCAAAAACGTTTGCATATTGGGTGGAACATTGCGCTAATGTACTGTTAAAATATCCTTTAAGCATTATGAATGTATAATAAATTTAAGATTATTACCGGAGCAAGTGTTTTCTCGTTGGGTCGCATATCCCAAGTCAATAATAAGTGGAAGTGAAATACTGAGATGGTCAAGGTGGCCAGCTGTATCATGTTACACAGCTCTCCAAGAGCAAAAGATCATGATAAATGAAAGTGTTTGCAGAAATAAAATCGCCAGGCTAAAGGTCCTTCTAGTCCCCCAGTATCCCTCCATCTCTCAATTCTGTACGCTCCCACCATCTCTAATAAAAGTATAATATCCTTAAATTGAACACATTTTACGGGGCATTCCAGAAAATACCAGTTCAAATTGAACAAAATTAGAAAAGGTGGTGGCGCCAGTTTGCTTGATGGGATCCTGTACACCAATAGAGGTGTAACAGCCAGCTTGAAATGGATAAACGAGTTGACACGGAGGGGTTGAAGTAAGTGACCTTGAGTTAATACACCTGCAGCAGTGAGAAGCAGACTTGACTGAGTGTGGAGCTACTGCTGCAGTGAACAGGTCACTGATAATACTGTTGTTTTGTTTGATCATAAAACAATCCTTGTTTTCTTTGCCTTTACATTATTAACAACATATTGTTAAAGCTGTAATTAAACATCCAAAGTGAACTCGTGTCAAAACTACTATTTCTGATATTCTATATGGAGGCATCGTCAGTGACAGTGTTGACAACTCCTGCGCTCTGCTTCACTGCAGATTAAATCATCTATGCCTCCATGTTATCAAACTGACAAGGAGCTGATGGTAAAAGAGCAGGAGATGCTCATATGCAGGTGTTTACTATAGAAACTGTTAAACCTTAATAGGTTTAGTCACTGATGTATGGCATGTATAAATCTGGCTTGGAGAGCAGAAATATGGAAATTTATTTGCAGGAATACATTGTGGATTATTTCTTGGCATTTAATTCACTGGATATGTTTGATAAAACAGGACAGGTGCTCTTTGTATTATACATTTATCCAATGAAAAAGTCAAAATAAAAAGTGCCTGTCTAACCTGAAAACCAGTAAAATGAGTCAAATTCTATTCAAAGTGGAGACATTTATAACATTTAATGAGCATCCTGGCAGCTCAGTCTATGAATGAAATTACATTTTTATACTACTGATTTAGTTTTTCTCCAATTACGTTACGTTAGCAAACGTAATCGCTGCCTGGATCATGTTCACAGGCAACGATTTTTCAAATGAATGAAGCACTACATTTATACACCACACTGACGTTGGAGGGAGGTGGACAAGACGCAGGGGCTGTGGCACCACAGACTGGGGCTCACATTTTGAGTCCTGTGTGTGTGTGTCTAGGTTTAGACAACAAAACCACAATTGGATACGTTAATACGTTAATTAACAACATTCTCTCATTATCAAGATCAAGTTTATGTTTGTTTATTTGTCATTCATCCACATACAAAGTGCACAGGAAGGTCGTTCCTCAAGGCCCAAGGTGCTAACACAAAAACATCATACCACACAGGAAAAAGTACAATTACAAGACAAAAAACAGAACTACGAAGGCGGGTCTGTGGCATGGTGTGACTGCTCGCAGTTAAAGTGCGGTGTGCACACCCGTATGTAAATGTAGAGAACAGTGTAACCATGACTGACAGGATAAAAGAGATAATGAAGCAGAATAAAAACAGTGAGCAGAATAAAGCAGTGAGATATTCTCACAGTGTAAGGAGTTAACACTATGAGCAGTGTAACCGTTATTGTGAATATTATGAAAATATAAATTTAATAATGCACTACAACTGAATTATAAAACCACACCTGAATTATACAAATGATAAGAATATCAATAATATAAATAATGCCTAAGCAGTGACCTCAGTGGTAATTATATGTAGTATAAATAGGAGGCACAGCGGTGATGATGGTCCGGTATAAAGTGTCGGTGCAGGGTAGTCATGAAATATCCATGGCAGGAGCAGAGAGAGGTGTAGTCCAGGTGAGTTGTGTGTGTGTGTAATGTGGGGATGTTCCTGTGTGTGTGTGTGAGAGAGAGAGAGAGAGAGAGGGGGATCCAGCATGTGATGTGGGGAGGGAAGGGGGCAGTATGTGGAGTAGGGGTGAGGTGCTTATGTGGTGGATGGCAGCAGGGTGTTTAGAAGCCTGACAGCTTGGGGGAAGAAGCTGTTGCAGAACCTCACGGAGCTGGTTCTGGTGCTGCAAAACCTTCTCCTACCTTCCACAGACTGTGTGAGGGGTGGGAGGGGTCCTTCACAATGGACAATTCCTGGATGGGGGGGAGAGAGACCCCTGTGATCTTCTCGGCTGTCCTCGTTATGCATTACAGGGCCTTGCATTCCAATGCTTTGCAATTTCCAAACCGCACAGTGATGCAGCAGGCAAGGACGCTCTCCACAGTGCCTCTGTAGAGGGTGGTAAGGATGGGCGATGGTAGACTGGCTCTGTTCAGTCTCAGCAGGAAGTGGAGGCTTTGCTATGCCTTCTTGGCTGCAGAGTTGGTGTTGAAAGAAAGCATTATGTTTCCTGCAAAATGTATTTACTGTTGTAATTGAGTAGTTTATAAATCTAATTTCTAGGGGACAGGGTTTGAATATTACACTCTCAGGATATAATTGTGATTCCTTCAAATTCCTAATTTCTTCTCTCTGCAAGGCTCTCTTTGTTTTCGGATGTATTTTATATTTAAAAAATACAAATAAATGAACTAACTGAACTACAGGGGCCCATAGAGCTCCAGTATTTTGTGTGTTAAGATGTGTGTGCAAATTTCATTGAAAACAATTAAGATCTTAAAGGTATATTATGCAGGATTTTCCTAAAGAACAATGTATAGATTCATACAAATCATCATTTATGACCCACTAGAAGTGTGTGGCAGTGTATTTATCTGCAGAGGCCCTGCCCCCTGCCCCCTGTCTGTGTTTTCTTATTTTCTTATTATTTTGCTGTGTTCGGGACATTTCTGGGTGTCAACCTTTGGGCAGTGGGTGTGTAGCCCCCAGCCAATAACAGCATGCAGGGTGGGAGGTCTGGACTCTGGACTTTGACTGTTTACAAACAGCAATTTACAAATCCAACATAGTATGCCTTTAAACTGGGTCCCTGGTGTTTTACCTAATCTTGACAGGGCCTCACCTTGTCTAAATCTGGGTTTAAGAAAAGTATTATTTTAGTTTTGTACACATATGTTGCATATTCCTGGATGCATGTGTTAAATGAAATTACCACACAGCAAAATCCAGGCCCAGGTAATATTCCAGCATAGCAAAGCTGTACACACTGCACAGAGAGTGGGAGGAGTGGTGGGTTTATGGGCTCCGAGCATGCATAAAGACTCTGAAACCTTTTCTTGATATGCGTTTGTTTACATGTGTACTTGTGTGTTTTACTGTTTATACTTTTACAGTATACAACACTGTATATAGAAATTTGCGGTACAAAAATTTGCAAGGTTACATTATTACTAAAACCATTGCATTGTTGACACAGATGACTCCTGATTGCATTGCCTTCTAAATCTACAATAAGTAATATGTTTTGTCTTATTTATATGCTGAGAGCACTTCAGCCCACTTTACTTCAACATTACAGCGATGGCTAAATTATTATAATTACATGTATTCACATTCTGAAATCAGTTTTACAATCTACATTCTCTAAGTATTTCTCTTTTAAGTGTTAAGGTGACTTTTGTCAGAAAACTCCTCTGAGCCAAATATATAATTACCTAAAACTAAAGAGCAAAAATTTCTTAGAGAACCCATTACAACAAAGATGGGGATGAAATGAAGGTCAAAGTATTATGAGTTAAATGCTTTATGATGCCTTTAAGATTGACATATTAGAAGATAATATCTTAGGTTTTTGAAATGGAGGCATCATCTTAACGATTTTTAGATATTAATTAGGGCTGAAAATATATGTAAGTGTCTGATATACCTCAGTCTAATGGTATGTGAGCAGTCTCACACAGAGAATGAAAGCAAGGGGAATAGAGAGAGAGAGGAAAATTATTTCTCATATAGATGATAAAACCTGGACAAAAATCAATCCGCTCTGACTATATGTGATGATGGGGGGGGGGGATCGTGCTGGGCTACAAAGTTAGAAAAAAAGTGTCAGGGTTAAAGTGAATGATATGATTAATGAGTAAGAACTGGAAATCATGGACCAGTCTGAATGCAAATGGATGCTCTTCCAGCCAATCAATGTTTATTTCTTCACTAGATGGATGGAATTCCCAGCAGCACAAAATGATTTTATCTTATGGTAAAGCGGAGTGTACAGTGTACCTGAATCAGACGTGCTTTTATAGAGCTTTCGAGGCATCTTTTCGAAGATTGGAACTGTTGAGCTGATCTGAATTAATGAAAGTTCCAAGTCATGTCAAGAGTCAAACAACTTCAAATCCTCATGAAGCAGAGCATGTCAAATCAGGTCACATACCAACAGTGAGATACATTTAATTAATGTTTAATGTGTCTCCTGACTCTGCTAATAAGAAAAACTAATGTCAGCTCGCACGTATGCTGTTGACAATACCAACGCCATCTAATTTAATTTAGCACAGAATTTACTCTTGACCATTTAACCTTACTGATCAATGCATACCTACAACAAGGTGAGACGGCTTTACAAATGTGACACTGGGCTGTTTATAAATTCATTCTACAGTATGTTGAAATGTAAATGATCACATACACAAGCCTCAATAGAGCTGTCACCTTATTTTCACAGTCCCTTGATGAACATATGATCATGAAAGATCACGTTGTGTCATGATGTGTGAGAAAAAGTTGGAGAGATGTTCACACACAGGAAAAAAACTGTCTGTGGTTCAACACTTCAGCAAAGTGAGGTTATTAAAGCTGAAGTGATGGATGGGCACGTACAGTTTCTCTCATCTGTGATGCCCTGAGTGACCTGACATTTTCCACTGTGAGTGAAGTTTTATATTTAACCATGAGAAAAACCTTGCCCTAACCTTGCCAAAAGTTCTGGTTGCATAACATTAGGTGCAGTTTTTATTTTTGCCTGAAATTCTCTCTAAATGTGGCTTATATAGATAGCAGACTGTTAGGAGCCATTTTCGCTGCTGTCACCTGAGATGACAGTTCAGTTTTTCTAGGTTTTGGCCGGATGTAGACATGGCAACCACAGGAACCACAGATGGGAACATAATTGACCGTTCACTAAACCCCGCTGCAGTAACTGTTGCTAAGTGATAACGATAATAGTGCCAGATTTACCACTCTAAATACATCAACATTTTTCAAACAACAAATATCTGATCAGAGATCACATGAGAATCCTCATGGGATGCTGAAGCCTGACAAGATGGATTCTCGCGTGATGTCGTGATCTCGCAAGGTAACTTAAAATATGCACATGATGGCACGTGATATAATCCAAAAAAACTGAGGCTAAAGCTACATGTCCCATCAGCGTCCTAATTGCTATACCCTAGCATTACTATAAATATAATTATAATGTAAAATGTAATTAAAATGTTTGGATGTTTTAGAGGACAGAAATATGCTTGTTCGTATTTTTAAATAATGTGTTCCTCTTATGCCAGAGAACGATTAGGACTAAATGATTTTATTTTAGCCTATTTTGTGTAACAAGTTTGGCTAAGATTGCTGTAGAGTAAACTCCCTCAAACCAAATAGGACGGAGCTACACTAAACTTTGAAAATAGTCGTATAATTGTCCCCCACACAGTGAATGGGTCTTATCCGAACATGTAACCCTACAATATAATGTAGTGAGCTATCAATATACTCCTTGGCTTTGGAAGCTAGTTTACTGCTAGTAAGCTAGTTAGCTGAGCATGCTAACATAAACGACTTAGAGCAGATGAACACGTTGTTTTAATCATTTTCACACACTTTTGCTCTCGTGTCTGACTGACACTACAATGTTGCTTTTTTTACGAAAGCCCCATGTGGAGAAATCCAAAGCTTGAGAGGCCCGACATACCTAGTTATGGTTGCTAAGCTATGAAGGGACAATCACTGTTGGGGGGAAGGGTTTAGTGAACAATCAACTGTACTTCACCAGTGTACAAAGTAGCTATGTGGCAGCCATTGGCTTCAAATTTTGATTATCCATTAGAGCCAGAAAACAGTTTTTATAGCTATTAGTAAGCTAAACCTGCTAACTATCAGTGTAGGTCATTGCAGTATGTTGCCTCCACAGTCAAACTCTGAAACACTGTCTCTGCAGTGGAGAGTATCCACACACCACTGCACGAGGGCTGATGATGCATCTGTCTATGCCTTATATTTGTGTGTTTTGACTGACAGGAAATTTTAGAGAGGCTGAGGCTGTTTTGGAGCTGAAAGATATGTGAGTGAGAGAGAGGTCATCTAGCATAGTAATAAAAAGAAGAAGAATAAGAGGAGCTTTTTTTTTGTTTAGGTCCATGCTGTCTCTGCATTTGAGCAGAATTCAAACAGATTGACAGTTACACTCCAACCCCGAACTTCACATGAGCTCCACATGGAAAACATTATTAAAGCTATTTTAGTTATACTAGATTGTTTTGTTTTTCATTACAGAAAGAGAGCTAGGATTAAACACCCGAGTGGTAAACACAGGAAAATGTCAAACTGCTGATGAAATTCGCTTTGTTTGAGCTTAATTTTAAAACTCTTCCTGTCAAATTAACCTTTCCATTTTACGCACAACTATACTTAATCTTGTTCACGCATACTGTAAATAAAAATTTAATTTCAGGCTCACCTCAGTCAATTTTATGGACAATTCCTGCAGGAAACGCAGCACATATTCACATGGAGACCGAATAGCTGTGTGCTCTACTGCAGCACTACTTCTGGTGATTCTGATTGAATTAAGCTAATTTAATTAATCACTACAATACTCTTCTTCCCAATGGGGGAATTAATTCAAGAGGTGCATGTATTTTGACAGAATAAATAGAAAATCAGCACAGTAAATTCAAGAATAAGGCAGCTAATAACTCAAAGGCGATCTTTAGAGTTGCTGCTGCCTTGATATTGACCATTTGGCACCAGAAGGTCCCAGAGACAGTCTGTCTGTATGGTCTGCATCTCTCAAGCCAAACTCACCACTAGTAACTACTAGTTTGACAGGGTCTCTGAATCAGCCAAAAAACTTTTCTTTCCTCAGCATCTGTGCCTGCCCCCTTCTCTGCTGAGGAAGAATTTGTCACGGGTGATTACCTTAGTGACAGTGTTATCAGGCATTACTCCACCAAGAAGCCTCTTCTGATCCAAATATTCAAAATCCATTTCTCACCCACAGATCGCACACTGGCACATCTCTAGCACACTGAGTGATTTTTGCTTCCCCAGAGAGGCTCAGTGCAGGAGGGAGAAGCGAGAGTGAAAGGCTTTATGTGGGCTTAGCTCCTCGGGGATGGAGTCCTGCTAATCATCCGTGATCAGAGACAGAATGTCAACATGCAACAGCGGCAAAACTTCTTTTTTCCCCAAAATGCCTTCCTCAGTCATTTGTTTCTTCCTGTTGTCTACTGCTGCTTCTTGTTACATTTTCATTCACATACATTTCCATTCACTGCACAGTTAACATTTTTACACCCACACACATTGTCATTTGTGGTTTGTATTTTTTTGGACAGAAATGGAAATGGGAAAAAATTGATGACAGGGTGCCTAAAACAGCAGAAGATCCTTCCAGCGTTTTGTGAAAATCTCTTGAAGCTTTTCTGCAATTTGAATAGTCTATTTGCCATCCTTTCTGCTATGCGTGCATCTTTGATCAATTGAAATAATACAATTTATAGGAATAGTACATTATATACATTATATAGTACACACAATAATACATTTTTGGGAAATGAACGTATTTGCTCTCTTGGCGAGGGGTAAATGAGAAGATATGCTCATGGCTGTCTATTAAATATGAAACTACAGCCATCAGCTGATTAGCTTAGCTTAGCATACAGACTGGAAGCAGGTGGAAACAGCTAGCCTTGCTGTGTCCAAAGGTAATAAAATACATTTCATGAATACAAACTACATATTAATCAGTGCATATCCTTAAGTACAGGGTTTTATGCTCATTCCTTTGTTACTTTCTTACTTCACACACCTGCAGCAATTCCAGCCTGTTTTAATTGGTAACATGTGTAGAGTGAACATTTAAAAAGGTAATTGGGTTGATGTCTTTCAGTCTGAGAGAGCCTGTTTCCACAGCTTTGATCTGCCAAAGCTCTGTGAAGCTTTCAAAGTCTCATGGTCTGACGGTGTAAAGGATGGAGAATATACTGCACCAGGTGGAAGTGTGTTAATTATGAACTCCTGTAGCCACAGGAGGCTGATCTCTCTCTGTGACCTCTCTATCGTAGCAGCTGTTGTCCCTTTGCAGCCCTTTTTCAGGGGTCGGGATGCCAGGATTGTCCATGTGCTGTTTCCATGTGCTGGAAGTGTGTGACAGGTAATACAGATTTTTTTGCCAGTTTTGCTGGATGTAACAATTAGGCAGCTTCTCAAACCGCAAAGGTTAATATAACACACCAGCTAATGTGTTATATGACATTTCTGTGTGTCTGTTCAAATCCAGTATTATCAGCTTTTTCCAGTTTGTGACATTTTGACAGGCTTAAATGGCTGAATTGCAACAACTACACTTCTAAATTTGGCCCAGTGCAAAGTAGGTGTTTACACTTGGAAATGTATCTGAGGATAATTCTTCTTTGGCTCCTAACACAGTGTCTACACAGCCTGCTTAGCGAAAGCAGCATGTTAACAGAGCATCAGCAGCAGCTGAAGCCCTCGCACAGGATGAGGCACAGCATTGAGTGGAGGTTACCTGCATTTTGCCAGCAGTCAGAGTTCAATTCACAATCACTGTATTTATGCGCGTAAACAGGAGAAAATAGACTTGAGGTGTGAAAATATGCTTCAGGTTGTGGTTACGTGCAGCCTTTCTAAACATCTGTACTGATTAAAATGAGACGCTTGTTTGATGGACAACTGAAAGCACCTCTCTGCATTTCTATGTGACATTTTTTCCATGTCTGATCTCTATACATGTGTCTCCGTCTTCTAAAAGTCATGTAATACGAATCGAAAGACGGTGATCTATTGTCCGCCCTCTGCTGTTAAATGCTGCCACCTTCAAGGGCTGTTTTAAAGTCACCTCTCTTCTTTGTTTTGCTGAATAAGCACCTCTGGAGGTAGTGAGTGAATAACACCTCTGCATTAAACCTAATTAACCCTTTTCCCTGAACTCACATTGGCTGAGGGTGGTGTGCTGGCTTTCTTGTTTCATTTGTCCTACAAACTTACAGATTGGACTTTCCTTATGGCAAACAGTAAGGAGAGCGAGGACAGCCTGGGCAAATCGAGCTGCCTTCTATACTGTTAACAGTGAAGGCTGAAGTCCACCTTAGATGATTTGCAAATTTTCAAAAATATATTTCATATGGTCATGAGTCCCTGTGCATGAGCAAATTTTTGGGGACACAAATGTTAGTTTAAAGGGCAAATGAGCAAATCTGAAGCTATGAACTCAGAAAAGGTCAACCTATTTCATCCAAAAGTAATGTAATATTTACAAAACAAAGTTATCCTCCTGACAATCAGTCAGTCAAGAACTGTGCATGCACAGTAACCTTTTCAGCAAGCCTACAGTGATGTGTTCTTCGCTGTTGATACATAGCTGAACCTTCGTATGCCAGACCTGTGACTCTGATGAAAGCTCAGAGCATTTCAGTTCAAAGTAACTGTAAAGATGTTGACAGTAGCATTGAATTACGACTGCAAAGTGTGTGTAATAATGTGTATTAATGTGAAATTATCACATGACGTCTCTTTTGGCAGTAGTTCTAACATGTCATGTCAAATTTGCAGACTGCTTTATGTAGGTTCTTTAGCACATAATGCTTTTTGAGTGCATACAAGCTTTTATGAAAAAGATGTGCCCTCACTGAATGTTGTAGCTGTGTGTCTCCATCTGCTATTTTCTCTGGCATGAAAAGTGCAACGACTCACTCTTAAAGAGACAAAACTCTCCAGTACAATTGCAGGTTGTTCGTATTATCATGTCAGTAACACAGAATTATCCCTGTTTAGTTTTCCTCTGGTCCTCTGTTGTCAAATACATACTAAATATAATTTGTATGTGTCGTGTTAGTTTCAGTGGTTTGGATGCTTATCAACATTCACTTGATGTGATTATTATGTATGTCAGGATACACAATGGTATTGTGGCTAAGAAAACTACATTACACTTTGCTGCATCATTGGAAAACCTTGGCAGTAAAGAATAGTTTCCACAATTTAGGCGGTGAATTATGTCTGTATCTATATTTAACTAAACAGTTGTACAGAGTCATTTTTATCCTATTCTTTTTTAAATAAATTAAACAAAACAAATCATTCTCATGGACATTTGCGCTCACTTATATGCACACAAACACAGTCTCACAAATACACACACACACACACACACACACTCGTACGTCCTCCATATGCATCGCCTCCCAAGCAGCACCAAGTTTGCACTGAGGTCAACTCTATTTAGAGAGCAGACAGCCAGACTCCAGGAGCCGGCAAAGAAAAAGACCGACTGAAATACAGGAGAGACGAGAGAGGGAGGCCTGGAAACCTGAAACCAAGCAATAGTGGAAGTCACTACACACACACAGGCATGCATGCATTTAAGCCTACATGGACGTGTGTGTGTGTGTGCGTGTGCGTGTGTGTGTGTGTGTGTGTGTGTGTGTGTGTGCGCGTGTGTGTGTGTGTACACAACCCACTTTCTAAATTAGAATTTTCTAAATCCATCTGTGACAGGAATGTGGCAGAGATGTGTATTTCTGGCAGCTGAACAGACAGCAACACAGTGCCACTAGTATTAAGAGTATCTCAAACTGAACCTGTAATGCCTAAAAAGTGAGAAGGTTATAGCCTTTGTAGATAGATGTTGCTAATTGTTTTAGTTTTTAAAAAATGACATTAAGAAGAACCCAAATTTAAGAAATGCTCAAACTCAGCAGCCTAACATTGGGTTGTCTAAAGGACTGTAATAACACTAACTAGACCCATTAAATATTTCAGTACATTTCTTACTTTTTTTTAAATGTCATATGCTGCATGATTATGCATGATTAGTGCCACAACACAGTATGTCTTTGCTGTTGTTTAATTAATATGACCTGTTAAGTGGTTAAATTGTTAAAACATGACAGCTAGCAAACACCACAGAATGACATTTCCTATTATCACTTGTCCTTTTAGTGCAACATCATCACTGCAGAGAGTGCATAGCTGAATCACAACAGTCTTGATGCTCTAAAATAAAGACTATATAGGACTGTGGATTTTAGAAATAGGAAACCGACACAATTTCAATAGCAGATAAAGTCAGGAGGTTAGGATTTGACTGTAATGTGGTTACAGGCATTTGGGGTCTTTCTGTTGATTGTGCAGATGTCTGTTACTGATTTTATGAATAACTGGAAAATCGCTTTTAATCCTTTTCATATGTGATGAAATGTGGAAATTAACCGTGGAAAGACTGAAATAACTCATTACATTGACTGTTCCTATACATGTATATATAATATATTCAGTATATGTCTCTGGGAAACCAAGTACAATAACCTGAACCAATGCACAGTAATAAAACAGCAATCTAAATACACTGAGTAAGGAAGATAAAAAAAATAGCAATACAAATTCAATGAGAAGTAAGTATATATAAAAAGGTTGCATAGGAAAGTTAAAAGTGAAGTAGCATATGCACATTGTGTGTGTAAAGTGTCAGTGTGTGTAGGCAGAGGCAAAGTTCAGCAGATGGCAGAGTTCAGTTGCATGTCGCTCTGGGAAAAAAAAACTATTCTTGGTGCAGGCTCAAGGATACCTGTGTTGCTCACCGGATATTATTTTAATGCTTTCAATTAGTTTGTTGTTGTTGTATGAGCTGAAATGTACAGCACTGACTTAAAGAAAAAAAGTCTAGAGCCCTTCAATCAAAAGAACAACAGAAAGATTTAACTTTGTTTGTATGGACACAAACACGACTGCAAATCCAGGGTGAAGACAGTAAGTACTGGACATTAATATAATACAGTCTAATATAAATACGGTGTAAATAAAGTGCCTTTATCTTTAAGTTGAAAAGAAAAATATTCTTTACTTTCCCCACTATGCCATTACTCCTAAACCATGGTATTCACTGAACCTCCAGTACCCCATTGTAGCATCAACTATTACCATGACCATTGGACTGAGCCCCTCTATTCTTATTTTCTATCCCTCTATTTACAGAGGAACCAGCAATCACAGAGCTCCCTGACATAAGATCCTGATAGGGTGCTTGATTTTTCCAATAAAGACAAATTGTAGTGATGTTGGGAAGGTTAATCTTAATTTAGAAACATATACTTTTGTGGTAAATGACTTTGAGAATTTACATAAACATAAAATGAGGAAAAACCTTTTTACAATCAGATTTCGATTTTATCTTAGACCTCCTGTGAGGGACTAGAGGGTCCTGATGGTTCCCCACTGCCTAAACAATCAATTAGATTGCCAGCATACTCTATATTACCTTCTGCAGATATGTGAGGTGATGGGTGACCTGGCACGTACCATGTAACTGCAACATCCCTGGTTTGATTCCAGTTTGAGGAAAATATCAATGGTATGCCCATTGATATTTTCGCACATCCACATGTTTTTGCAGGTGCTGGGTTACAAAAAATATGCAAAAGGACAAAAAAGTACCCACATATTGCTAAATTGTTCCCAGATCTACTTTAGGTGTTACTCCTGAAGAAACATTGTAATGTTCATGAGGAGATTCAGAAAGTAGTGTGCGGGACTAGTAGGAACCTTTGTTGCATGTCATGCCCTTTTCTTCACCATCTGTATATTGTGGTAACATGCTCACAGTTGCTAGTCAGTTAGTGGTTTTGCAGGTATGCAGTCGAAAACCAAAGCTACATGAAAAGTTAAGGTATCACCAAAGTAATTACTATTAATCCTAAGAGGGACGTCTTAGGATGTCTGTACCAAATTTCATGGTGATCAGGGTTATCTAGTAGTTTTTGAGACATTTCACACGAAACGCCAAATGTCAACCTCATGGTGGCACTACGGTAAAAGTCAGGGGATAACCAAAATCATTAGGATATATCTGGGAACCATGACTGTCATTACAACATTTCGGGCTGATCCATCAAATAGATGTTGAGATATTTCACTTGGTTAATTGAAAATTGTGGCCTGCTGGTCCTCTGGGAACCATGAATGTCTCATGGCAATCCGTCCAACAGATGTTGAGATATTTCAGTCTGGAAAAAAAAAAAGTGGGCCGACCAACTGTCAGACAGACATTAGTATCCCTAGAGCTACACCACAAACAAATGAACATTGAGACATTGACAGACTTAATATTGATTCCTGGGGAAAAATAGTTTACCCGTTTTTACATCACCTCATCAGTATATATTCTTTTCTCTGCAGTCTGATGCAGTATGACTTTTAGAAATGTGTGCTGTGGTCTTTTGACAGTCCAGTGAAAGCACTGCTGTAAAATGTTATCATTTTAGGCATCATGTTAGAAGAATGAATTAAATTGTCAGTGAAAAAGAAAATTACCTATGGGGAAAGAAGTGGACAAAAAGGGACAAATCCAGCCATGTGGCAGACATGTCACTATGATGACAATCATATCAAACCTATACAGAAAGTTGACATATTTCAGCAGGACTTTTAAGTTTTGTCATTAGTTCCCTCAGTGCAGACTCTGTACTGTCGACACTGAGTGAGAAAGACAGAGAGAGACGCTGCAAAATAAGACATTTTTAAAAGAGATGCAGTAGGTGTGATTTGAGTTTGTGCTTCATGTGCTTTGAATTTCAATTTGTCTCTGATGAATACAAGGCCATAAAGGCTCCCAGTGGGGTGTAACATGCCATTTTAAATCTACGGGTGATGATTGATATAATTAGGAGTAATGGACCGGCCACCGATTATCATACTGAGTGGAATACGATCTGACTTAATGTACAGTATAATATCATATTCCTCTATGGTGTGAGCCTCAGTCCATACGAGCTTTTTGTAAAGCAGCATCAAAGCTACAAGCTGCATGAACAGTCCAAACATCATTAATCACAGATGTTTTTCACAGTGAAAAAACGTCTGAATATTTTTAAATACATTTATTGTCCACTCTCACGTCATTGTCCCAGACATTGTCAAAGTCTTTACAGAAGTGGTTTGGAATCATTATGCCTGTTAGTAAAATGTATGACTTTCTAAAGTGAGTGTGCTTTAAATAAAACACTGAAAATTACACCATTAAGTTTTTAGTATTTTAGTACATATTAGTACACAATTCATTCCATACATAGATCAAATAAAAGTGCAAAATGATATAACAAAACATGACATCATCATCATTGTATGAGCTCTTTTTCAAATCAGTTATACATTAAACAAACATTGCATTGTTTATTTTGTTACATGCATTATAGAAAAGGGGCTCATCAGGGTCTCAAAAAAGATCTCCCTCTGTATTTTGTACATATACTCTGTATGTACAAACTACAGATGAAGAATAATAATAAGAGAGACATGCAAAGAAAAAGTGAGACAGACAGAGAAAGAAAGTTTTTTTGGGGGGGGAGTAAATAGATAAATTTGACAGCTGTCACTTTAAAGGTTGTATTTTACGACAATCAAAACTCTGCTGGTAATCAGGACTGTTCCATTTTAATCAGGATGTTTTGCTGCCTGATCACTTGAGAAAAAAAAAGTGAAAAGATTTTTATCTGAGCAGTTTATGTGTTTATGTGTGTGTGTGTGCGCGCAATGAGAATCTGGGGATCTTAGTATCAGCGCTGACAGCCGCAAAGATTACAGTGTGTGGAACTCTAACCTTCTACTGTATTGCAAAAATATGTCAGCACCTTTTTGATAGACAATACAATGATTTATGAAATGTGATTATCTGCCTCTGCAACTGGGATTCGCATCCATGTGTAGTACTGTCAGTTACTCGGCTCTAAACTCTTCACCTCAAACAAGCGGCAGATGTTCTGAATAGTTTTGTTTTAACATCTTAACAACAGCTGCTGTTCAGCGTCTGCACAGAATCTGCAATTAGATTCAGCAGTAAGCAGTATTTTTTTTTCTTTTCTAGCATTGAAGACAACTTATTATATTATACTGTGGAAGATTATTAGTGCATAATATTTATATAGTGGTTGAAACACAACACAGCTGATCAGAAGAGTAAGTTGTGTCTTACAATCAGATTTCGATTGATAATTTTGGGGGCAGCTACTTAAAAAGCTTTGTCACCATAAGTGAAGCAGACCCACCAATGAGCCCATTCTGTTCTGATTGGTTAGCTTACGAAAGTTGCCCCTAAGCAGACGTCTGCCGGCTCCGGAGGCTACGTCAACAAACAACAGTAGTAAGGATTTAACTTCTTGTTGTTGTTCTTTACTAAAAATGCCAACTTCTCCAATACATCCGTACATGTTCAAGCAAACAATCAGATGTCAGTTCGAGGAGGAAGTAGAGGTAATTTTGCAAGCGTTCAGAGCAGGCTGAAGCCCTGGCTTACATACATTCACCTCATGTTTTGGAACTTTGGCCATATTTAACATAGACATCTGACATTATAGCAGTATTATAATGACAGAAAATCACAAAAAGCATGTTATGTCCCCTTTGATCAAACCTTACGCTTGGTTTTTTTGAATATCACTTCAAGATCATTCAAATAGTTTAAAATAAAACAATGACGTCCTACCTTTTATATCTTCCAGGCAGTCAGTGATTAACTTTCAAGTTGTTTAGCGTTGAAGGGGAATAAAGCAGTGTCATCAGCATAATACTGACACTGTATTTGATGGATGATACAATATCAATATCTCGAACAATATGTATTAGTGGGGTTCAGATAACTGATTTTGAAGCAATTTGTCAGTCAGCATATGAATGAAGAACAGGATTAGAACTAAAATTGAGCTTTGGAGGACCCTACATAAAAAAGGCTTCTAGATACAAATCATTTGCCGGGTCTGACTGTCTCAGTTATGTTGGATGAATATGTTGAAAACCAGCCCAAAGTGAAACAGAGATGCTTACAGAGTGATTCAGCCTGTATGTGAGTGGTGGAGTTTACTGTATCAGAAGCTGCACTGAGAACTAAAAGCAAGAGGGTGGTACAATTTCCTGCACTCCTTCCTAAAGTAGATGATTTGTCACTTCTAAGCTGATTCTGTGCTACAGACTCTAAATAAGACTGGGATTTTTCAAAGATGTTATTTTTAACCTGGAAAGATAGCAGAGGACCAAATTGTTGCTGGAGGCAAGGAGGAGTTTGGCAATGTTTTTTTTTTTTTTACAGATGGACAGAGAAACATCTAGAAATATAATATGTCAAGCAGTCTTAAGTTTAATCCTGCAATTGACATATATTGCTATTTAGATACATTTTGATGTATCAAGCTGATATCGGTGACTTCAACAACAAGTCCTCCAAATTAAACAATAAATTGTTTGTCCATGCCTTCTAGCACCACTCATCTAAGTGTTTTCTGACCTGATGCCACCATCGACAACATTGTTTATGCCTTCAAAACTGGTACAAAGCATTGTTGGAAAAATAAATGACTTTTATAATCTGACAACACTACGGCTAAGGTTTGGTTAAGTTTAGGGAAAGATAATGGTTTAGGTTAAAGTCATGGAAATCCCATCCTCAAAAGAAAAACAAAGGTCAAAAATTCAGCCAGCAATAACAACCTATAGTTAAGTTTAAGTGACAGATGTCAACTAGTGGCCATAGTAATTATGAGAAGTGACGCAGTTCAGATGATGTCAATATAAGATGACAAATTTCCATAATTGGAGGTAGCGGGTTGGGTGGATGGCTAGATAGATAGATGGTAAAAAGTGGACTTAGCTGCAGGAGACCACTGTTTGCTTCCCATTTCCAAAAACGAGTGTCATGTTTCCAACCATGAGTTGGGACAGTTTTTTAAAAAACGTAGCTACGACTGTCATGGTGTTTACCGTTTCCATGACGATGAAACTTGCCTAACTTTAAGGAAGTAGTAACTTAAACCCACACCACGTTTCAAATGATCATTTTAACCCAAACCATGATCTTTCCCTAACCATTAAGACCTTGACCACAGCGTTGTCACACCATAAAACATAATTATTTATAACGGTCTTGGAAAGCACTGATAGAGGGGGCATATTAGAAAACATTCTCATGGGGGTCATTTTGGAGTGCACGGTACAATCGACCTATGTAGTCGTTTAATTATGAGGATTTGTTGAATATATCTAATGTCGACTGTTTGTAGGAAATGGGAAACAAACAGCGGTCTCCTGTGTTAAAGTCCAACATGTAGTTGTCCCATCCATCCATCCCATTCTCCTCCCCACGTGGACTTTGTGACTCTATAACATCACACCACTTTCTCTTTGAAAACTTAATTATCACAGAAAACATTATAATTCTTTTGGTGGCTAGAGGGTGTTGTCACTTGAACGTAAATATGCCGTTTTCAGGGATTTGATGCTGTTTTTTTTTCATGACAGGACATTCTCGACTTCGTGATTTTATTGATAAATGCTGACAAAATGTAATGTCAACAGAGCCATGGATAAAAAATGACTTCAATTTAAAGTAAATGTTGCATCAAAGGTAATAAAATAATTACCAGTCATTTCATTTAATCACCAGTTGATTGACTAATTAATGCATTTATTCAGTCATTCACTGTAAACACACCCGAGTCTCATGTCTTTTCTAAATTAGCCACAACAGGTTAGACAGCAACACTCGTACATTGATGCAAATGCATGTGTCTGTGTGTTAACCAGTTTCAGCACAGCATAAATATTAATCTTGGAACTATGATCTTTCCCACTATAAAGAATTTTTTAGAGACAGCAGTATCCTTGTGGTGTATGAGAAGCATGTGATTGTAATTACTCCACTTGAATCGCACATGGCATAATGATGTGTTTAAAATGTCATCACACAGTTGGTGGGATTTTTTGCCATAAAGCACAGACCACTGCGAACCGATCGTACATTTATTTACGGTGATAAATCTGCAGATTCTAATTTTTGTGGCATCTAAAGCCACAACAGAGAGGTGGTGAGAGATTTGTGTTTATAAGACAGACAGTTTGTTAATAGATTTTGGCACCGCAATATGTACGTTTGATACAAGTTCTCCTCTTCTCAGACTTTGAACTCAGTTCTGTGTAGTTTGTCCATTACAGTTGATTCTTGTCCACTACAAACAGTCCTCACACAGGAACAGATTTTGCACAAGGTATTAAAATGGATTATGGATTGCTCATGGGTCTTATTATATATATTTTCAGCCCAATACAAACCATCCTGTATTTAAAACATCAAAAGACACAAACATCAGAACACATCTTCTTTGTTCTGCAGCTGATCCTGGTACTGTAAAACCTTCATATGGATGGTTAAAGAGTGCCATATGTTCCATGTGATCACCACTCAAAGTTCAACCTTATTTACACAACATAACAAGAAAGGGGGGGGGGGGGGGGGATTCCTTGCCGCTGACGCCAAGTGGTTGCTCATGGAGAAATGTTTGTTCTGTAAATTGAAGAGTACAGTCTCGACCTGCTCTATGTGAAAAGTGCCCTGAGATATTTTCTATTGTGATTTGGCGCTATATAAATAAAACTGACTTGATTTGATTTTTCACCTGAATTCCATCACTATTTCCTCTAATGACTGCACAACTGCTATCCTCACATGTAGTACCTGAAAACAGTGATCCATCACTCAAGTGTAGAAGGGAGATTCCACTATAACAAATTTCTGTGTGTCTATTTTTCCTCTTTTTGCTGCAACTGAGTTCTGATGTTGGTGTTTTTGCTTGATGAGAAAGTTATGTGATGCATGAGCTAAGCGAATTGAACTGTGTGTCTTCGATGAATAACACTTGTCAAGATGCATTTTGTATGTTTACATTATCCACAAAACTTTTAAATACAAAAACAGCACGCCACCTTTTCACTTTCTTGTCAAATTGTGCCTGAACAATGTGCTTATATTCATTCTGACAGTGTCTGAAACCCCCTCCCCACTCACCTTTCCAATGTTAGAATGGAGGGGCGCCGCACCCAACACTTATTATAACTTTTGTAAACTGACAATCTGACATTCGTGCCTACTTCATGCAGTAATTTAAGGTGCAGAAATGAGAAAGTACAAAAGTCACAAAAGAAAAAGTTGTCCACAAGTGTGCACAATCACTCCCATTTGAATGACGTCTCTCCTTTCTCCTGTGATGGCAGGCATTTCATCCCATCTTCAGGAGTATTTATACAAACTAGTCCATTTTTTAATACAAACTTGTTTATTTTAAGCATACCCCTGCCTCTAAAGTTACATAATAGACAATCGGGAAACCATTTAACTTAACCATCAGTTTCCCTCTATTGTGCTTGGAACTCTTGGAACACTGTAGTTGAATTGGAGTAGAAAACAACTGTGTTTCTGTTACCAAACTCAAAACAAGTGTGATTGGTTGTCTCCAGGACATTTGCAATAAGTGGAACTCTTTCACCTTCCCCAGATGTTATATGAGGTTGACTTCACAATCAATGGTATCGTGTCTCCAGTGTGAGACTATACTGTATGTGTGAATACATATGCAACTGTGTAGAGGTTAAAGAAACTTATGTGTCAGTTTGAGTGACATTGTAATAGATTTCTCACATTTCAATGTATGTATTTAATAATGTAACACAGTAAGCACATTAAGCATATAACTACAGTGTGTAAACCTTTGCATAGCTGGCACGTGTGGCAGTATGCAGCTATTTAGAGTCATAAAATATGCTTGTTCCACTTTTTGCGTTATCATGAATACAAAAGAATCCCAAATGTTCCCTGTGTCATCTTCAGACAGACATCACTGATGTGACATTTGACTATTGTAGCTCTTTCTGTCTTCTGTAATCACAGAATTTCCTCCCCCTCCACATCAATTTGCATTCTGTTATTCAAGGACTTTGTCTGGGATCGATGTGGTATTTACTTCCTAATGGAACTCAGTAATAGTCCAAATTAAGATGGAGGAATCAACCCTCCTATTAACACGTGTTACTGTTTAGTTTGCCTCCATTGTCTTGAGATGGAGACTTACAAGACTGATCCAAATTCTACTGTCTGTTTCACATGATTCTCTTATTACTCACAATATAAGGGTACATTGTGGTCTCAATTAGCATATTCAATTCATGGGACTGTCCTTTGTGCAATAATGGATTGCAGAAGAATCCTATCACAGTATTCCCAGGCTTGCACACAGTGCTCAGTGTTCAGCTGTGAACATTCAATCTTGAGCTTCATGAAGGGCTCTGAGGCTTTTATACAATAACAATCCTGAAGAAGTTGAGTTTGATATTCCTTTCTATCATGAGACATTCATATCTGCTTTTATGTATGTGTTGTACAGTAGACTTATTTTTTACATATCCATCATTGTGCCAAGGTGTCAGTGGTGCAAAAATAAGTTATTTCCTTTTTGTCAGCACAAAATTGTATAAGTAGAGCTTCAAGGAATTCTCTGGAGCCTCAAAGACAGAAAAAATGAACACTGTGTGCTGAACATACAGTATTTTCAGTGAATACATTTTCTATACAACAGATGTTACTACTGCAGTACAATTAAAGTTATTTAGATGTAAAATCTCAAAAATTTGCAGTCTAAAATGTCCAAAAGCATATGACTACGACTACTATGGTTGTCATTCCACCAGACTGGTCCAGAAACAGAGATAGGTGATTCCTTGACATTTAATTTAGCGCCACCAGCAGGTTAAACCTTTAGTTTGTCCAATATTTTATAAATACTTTGATTGGTTTGTGACCAAAAACTGATCTTCCAATCAGCCTGAGATGTACTTTGTGATAAGTGCTATTTACCAAATATTAGCATGCTAACATGCTAATTTATGGTGACCATGGTAAACACTACTTGCTAAATATCAGCGTGTTAATTGTGATTGTGAGCATGCTAGCTTGCTGAAATTAGCATTTAGCTCATAGCACTACTGTGCCTAAGAACAGTCTCTGTAGACTCTTAGTATTGTTGTATGATGGAGAGAAATAGCATTTGTTTGGACTTGTGTATGCTTGATTGCCTATTTATATTAAAGAGAGAGCAGAAAGAAAGGGGATCTTCGGGATCTTTGCACGGCCACACAGATCCTGGTTACTGATTGTTTTGAGCAGGAAACACAGCCTACATTGACTCAATACGTTGATTTTGTACACCCCATTTTGACTGACTTAACATTTTAGTCCTGGCTCCAGAAAGCACCCAAATATTCCTTGTGTTTCATATAAAAACCTTCTCTCAACACTGTGTCTTTATAGTGGACATGCAATTAAAGATTTGAGCAATACTTTGAGCAAAGAACTAAGTCAGATGTTCATGTTTAATCCTCAAACAGTTCTTAGTAATAATTTTAGCAGAGAGATTAGGCATGTTACTCCAGTCAGAGCTGAAGCAGAAGCTGGATCTCCGAACTCTGACAATGAGGACGGGGACTCCTGCAGGCAGCTCTCCCAAACATGTCTGGGTCCTACTTGTGCTAACCACTGACCCCAGAGCAAAGCACCCACAGTAGACTGTAAACACACCCACAATACACTCAAAAAAACAAAGGATGTGTGTGTTGGAGAGCCTTCTGGCAGCTCTTCACACTGACATGTCCACTAAGGAGTGATGGATGATCCACTGTGGAGTCTCTCTGCAGGCAGAGAAGCACAGATGCTCAAGTTGGTGCAATCCAAATAGATTTCTAAAAATCCGACCCCTGAAGCTTCACTGGGAGGAAGCTGTTGAGCTTGAAGGAGACAATTTTTATATCTACAAAACACAAACCATCAAAGCCTCTCACCTCCCTGACTCATGGCAAGAAATTTAATTAGTGTGGGGCAGATGAAAAAAAAGAATGACTCCCACTACAATGCAGATACAAAGAAGGTGTGTGTGTGTGTTAGCCAGAGGATAGTTATTGCATGCATGAGTGAGAGAGGACGTGAGAGGGAAAGGCGATTTGTAAGCTCCCTCTGGCAAGAGTATCTTTTATCTCTATAGTATTTTGTAATCCTGCAGGTTGAGGATTTTAGCTGTTTAAAGAGCAGATAATCTGTCAAACTGTGATGCAACCTGATTTCAAAATTAGTTATTTTGTAACTCCTGTAATATGACGATGTTTTAATTCAGTTGTGGAGGAAGTTGCACATTCAAAAGGGTGCACGAGCTACACAACTGTTTTAATCCCTGCAGAATGGATTATTTTGATAGATAAATAAACATGACATAACCAACAGCCATTTTTATCCTATTGGGG
Source organism: Scomberomorus guttatus (assembly GCA_038419695.1). Classification (NCBI taxonomy): domain Eukaryota; kingdom Metazoa; phylum Chordata; class Actinopteri; order Scombriformes; family Scombridae; genus Scomberomorus; species Scomberomorus guttatus. The sequence continues at coordinate 10,272,075 of CM076447.1, read as the reverse complement.
TCTGGAGTGTGAAAGTTAAAAGAGTAGAAACAGTCATGTTATTAATTGCTGTAATGTGCACTCAGCTGCTGCTGTGTTTAGTGATGCCAATAGCAGATATATGTTCACCTGATTTGGAAGTGGGTCATGTAGTCATGTGTTGCCTACCTTGGGGTTGAGCTCATTACTGTCATTACCAAATTTTTATTAAATGTCAACCACAACTCTCATATACGGTAGTCTAATGTGCTTGCACATATACTGTGTGATATATGGGAATACAATGGACACATAGGAGGCTTTGGGAGGCCTTTGAGTGGTGATCACATGGAACATATGGCACTCTTTAACCATCCTTTCATTGGAGAATCTGCGTTGCCTCGGCTTGCTCCAGGCACCAGGCCGCAAGACCTCAGCAATGCCCCATGAGAATGACCACCCAAGGGGATGCCGAAAGCGGTGCACAAGGAAGCAGAAGAGCGCAAGCAAGCCAGCATCCAAGCTAGGCTAAAGGCTAACCCCAGTCGACTAGCTCTCCTGTCAATCCTCCTTGCCAACGTCCGCTCCATCGACAATAAACTAGACTACCCAAGACTGCTTCTGACCTCCCGGAGAGAAATGACAAACTGCTTTGCCCTCATCTGCACCAAGACGTAGGTAGTATCCCCGATTCTGTTATCCAGCTAGCAGGACTAACCGCTCTCCGGTCGGACAGGATTGCTGAAAGGCAATTTTTAGTTCCCGCTGCTGAGGAGGGTTTAACCAACCATATCTCACCTTCAAAACATGTGCAGTCACCAGCCACTTCTTTCAACTGTCAGCTAGGAGATGTCAGAACATGTACATAGGTTCTGCAAAGGTGACTCAAAAACCAACAGGAGTCACTAGTGTAGTGACAAAAACATCAACTGCCCATAGACCTTTGTCATAGTAGACATGTGGTCTGAACCAAAAAAAATCACAATTGTACCTTATAACATAATGATGGTGGCTCTGTTCTATCTAGGTGAGTTATGGCACTAGCACACCTGAATGAAATGCAGGCATTAATAATCAAATTAGTTACATATTTGATTGACAAGTCAAAATATCTGCCGTGAGAAAGGTCAATTTTGTCCAATAAGCCTTTTTTACTGCAGAAATTTTGTCATAGTAGGTAAAGCACAGGTGTTACTAACAACATTAAGAATGGCTCAGTTCTATTCAAGCGTCCCATTAAATTATGACAGTGTGACAGTGGCCCAGTATGTGCAATACCAGGACCCTGAAACTGAAGCAGCTAAATGCAGTTCAGCCATCATTAACTCGATTTTTTACATCTGTGCTTTCCTTAATGTGAAATGCCACATGAGAAAAAGGCCAATGGAGCACCAATGGAAATGTGACCTGGATGGCTATATGTTACTGCCATACCAATTTTGATTAAAAAAAGAAAAACTATAGAAAAACTATACTAAACTTACAAAGAGGTGTACTAATTTTTACTTGTGTCGAGGCAATATTATAATTTCAGAGTGAATTTGGTAAAAGCTGTAAGGTGATGCAGATAACAGAAGAATGAAAGCAAGAAAAGCATATTTCAAGGAGATTTGAGAGATGCTTAAAAACCTCAATTTGTACTTGATTTACCATTGAGGAAATTCTGCCCTTAGCAGAGGACTAATTTTACAAGTGTTACATGATCAAAAAAGGCCAAAGCATGAGCTCAAAATCTTGAAATCTGTCTCAGTTTCTAATACTGTTGATTTTACAACCAAATTAAACATAAATCTAGCTGGGATTGATAGCTCAATAGTGGTCTTTTTTAACACATTAACTAACTAAAAGGCCACTGGCTGGAGGAATATGAAACATCAAGACCTCTTTTTTAAATAGCTGGAAATATCTCATGAATCATTGAATGCCGACTGCTAATTTTGACATACTATCACTTTTATTACCACACAAGTCACACATACATATGAGTGCCATTATAAAAAGTGAACATTTGATTGAAATTTGCAATTAACATTATTAGAAGTGTAATTGCCTTTTGCAAATTCCACATATGTGGAAGAATACTTTGGGAACATTATAAGAAGACTAACGCCTTAATCTAATTTTCTCAAAATGCAGTCTGTACCCAAAGGCACATGGTGCACATTTATGATTAATTAAACACTGGAGGTTTTGAGTTACAGCCGCCATATGGCTCGTGCCAGCGAACTGTAATTTCACTGTGGATTACCACAGCTACACTAGTGGCATCAGGCCTTTTAATGAATGAATGAAATCCTTAATCACGGCACTTCAGCCTCCATAATTAATAAGGTCCTGGCTATTTTTTTTGTGCCAGTGGATGTTTCATAAATTACAGGCGACGACGGTGACAAACTATAACCTTTAAATGGAATCAGCAGTGTGTCGTATCAGTCAACAGCTTTTCTATTTCATACTGAAAAAGTGGTGATGAATGAAGTGTGTTTACTCCATTTTTATGTTCAGTACTTTTAATCAAATTGACTTGACATACATATATTGTACACATACATACTGTTTTTTTTTTTACTGATATATTTAATGTTTGTGTTTTCAGGCATTCTCCTGGATCTGCGCCTTACTTATTTCAGACTAAAAAGGAAAGATATGTTGATTTTTTTTCTTTGTTTGAGTCACAATTGTGGTGTTTTGTAGGCAAAAACAATGTCCCCACATTTTTTTTTGTTTTTTTAATTTTACACAGTTTTAGTTCCTAGTTTCAGTTGCAGTGAGCCATAATAAGCTTGATATGCCATATGGTTTGAGTTAAAAATAATTAGAAAGAAGTTTAGTCCTCCAGCTTTCTTCATTATGGGGCTACTCTAACTCTTTTGTCTGTCACACACACACACAGTCGTGTTTCCATCACTTCAGAGGACATTACATTGACTTACATTCATTTCCTGGAGACTTATCCTAACCTTAACCCATAACCACCACCTGCCTAACCCTAACCTAACCTTAACATAACCCTAAACTTAACTTTAAACAAAGTCTTCACCCTAAAATTAATGATTTACGTTAAGGGGACTTTCTTTTTGTCCCCATAAGGAAGGCGAGTCCCCACAACATGACTGTGTAAACAGATTTACAAACCCACAATGTGAGGAATACCTGGACCACACACACACACACACACACAAACACACACACACACACACACACACAGTTTCTCATACCGTTATGATATTTATTAGACACACATTAGCCTTGGTACTTCTGACCAGTGACCAAGACCAAAAAGTCAGAAAACAACATCAAAAACAGACTTGTGTCCATGATAGCAGGAACCAATGTGAGGTCACTCGATATTTTAAAGAAATCCTGATGTTAAAGGATAAAAAGTATTGTATAAGGAAAGTAGGTTCAAAATACAATATGTTGTAGTTTTTTTATTTGGAGCTGACTTGATGCTCCAAAACAGAACAATACAGAAGTGTGTCATTGCCAAAAAAGACTGTACAAATCTATTGAGGCCATGAGGACTTTGATAACCACAAAAAATCACAGGCCAGATAAATGTTGAGAAAAGGGAAATAGTAAATGATTTGGGAGGAGAAGGAACTGCGCCGATTGGATAAGAAACTATTGCAATGAAAGTACTGGGTGCAGGAAATTGCCCATGTTAATTTAACACTGTCAGTATTTATATTAGTTTATATTAGTAAGTTTTTTAGAACTACAGTATATCAGCACTTAAAGTTAAGAAAGAACTTTCCGTCTAACATTTTTCAAACAAACCAAACAAATGTCACAGGAAAATATTCATTAGCTCTTATAGTGCAGCTCCTGAATTAAATAAACACCGGCATGGCAACAACAACATGGACTATTGTGCTTTACTCTAACACATTAGAGTATTCTCCCTGCAGTCTGTTAAATACAAAAATGTTAATTTTTTTTTTTTGTAGTCATAACATTTTTTTTTAACTTCCCTGAGTTAATGGAATGTCAATCTTTAATGTTGCTTGATAATTTGTAGTGACGGCTGATGTTTATCAGGGTTTTCATCACAGCATTCTGTCACTCTGCCAAATGTATTTCACAAATTAGATTAAAGCAACTGTATAACTTCTTCTTGGCAAGTACTTCCAAAGTCATTTAAGTTCTGAAGTGTGTGTAAATATGACACTTCAAGTTATTTCCTTACACTAATGGAACATAATAATTTGCAGCCAAAACAACCAAAGAAGCATTGCTGGTGCGCAGATTAACATGATTTAATACTAATCTTGCAGATTGTGACATTATTAGCCTGTGATTACGCTTCTAATCTATGGCCACGGTGAGCAGGCAAAGTGGTTTAGTAGTTTCCAAGGGTTATTTCTGTCTCTGTCCAGTATACTACTGATCCAGTGACATATGGCACACTAGAGAGCCAAGATCTTTGAGCACTGTCACACTGTCACTGTTTTTTTTTCCTCCTGAACATTGTTGTCATGATGGTGAAAACATCACGGTGAGGCACATTGAAATCACAGCACTTTCATGGAAAATTTAGTTTGACTTCAGTCTATATGCTCTCTTTTCTCTTGCATAAAGGTTTGAATAAAAAGAGTAGAATATCTTAGTAAATTCGACTCTCCCTTTAAAGCAGTCAATCATAAAGGTTAGCCTTCATCTTGTTCCCTTTTGTCAATTATTTCACTTTGTTAATTAGACCGAATAGAGGAAGAAGTACAAGATCAAGCTATGATATTAGCTTTCCCCAATCCATCACAGATAACCTTATCTGAACCTACAGTCTGTGTTCTGATGACTGTGTTTTTACTGTAAAGTGTTAATAAATCACAGTTGTCGATGTTTTTGCAGATTGCTGATGACCACTATCCTATTGGATGCAATCAATTACTCCCCAAGCCTGTCGATACATTAATCAGGCTTGAGAAGGCCTATTAGTACTGCTCAGAGAGCGCTGCCATGTTTGGAGCCCATCCAATCAGAGAGAGAAAATCTGAAACCAAGAGGGTTTCACTGAGCAGTTAATCTTTTTCTTCCAGCAGTTTTGTATTTGTACTCTTCTTATCACCAGAAAGATCAAAGAAAGTCCACAGAAAACTTTTGTTTTGTTTCCTTTTTTGTCATCTCTCTAAGCCCAGTCATCTTTATTCAATCTTTTGTTTTCTCTTATTCACTGAAACATTTTAAAAATGGAACAACAAAACACCACTGGACTAGTTATTAATCAATTCATGGTTTTAAGATATGTAGGCTTCAATAGGGTCTTTATTGTCCCTACTAATGGTTATTTATTAGTTTGATCCCCAATGCACTGTCATCTTAATCAAGTACATTTTACAGGTATTTTGTTATGTTTCCATGCCATACTTTCCTCTTCTCATTTAGATCAAATACTCTGTTTAGTAAGCCTCATCAAACCAAGTCAAAACGTGGACAGAATGGCAATAAATGGCTAATTGGAAACAATCACTTGAATATACATGCTAGGTAAAATATGAAGTCCTTTTATATGTTTTAATAGAGGTACAACTGTCATAACAGTGCTAGTGGTTCTAAAGCAATTCTGTAATTGTTTTGGACAGTATTGAATATGGTATTCCTCAAGGAAGCATTCTCGGCCCAATTTTGTTTTTATTATATATGCTCCCACTTGAAAACATTATTAACATCACCATGTCTATTACCATTTTTATGCTGATGATACACAATAGTACATCTCTGTCTTACCAAATGAGCCTAAAGCACTGCATGCTGTCATTGCCTGTTTCACAGACATTAATGTATGGATGGGTAAAAACTTTTTAAAGCAGAAGGCAGAAAGACTCATTCATGCTTTTATTACTACCCATTAGACTACTGTACTTCCTTTTTTACTGGATTACCTAATAGGAAAACTATAGTTCAGAATGCTGCGTCCATAATCTTAACTAAAACAAAGAAAATGGATCACATTACCCCACTGCTAAAGACACTGCGCTGGCTGCCTGTATCTTTTAGAACTGAATTTAAAGTTCTTTTACTTGTTTATAAAAGCTTTAAATGACCTTACTCCTCCCTACATCAGACATTTTCTTTCATTTTATGTTCCAGCCAGATCACTAAGGTCCTCCACCACTTTTCTTTTAAATGCTCCTTATGTCTCCTATAAAAGTACCGGTGAGGCTGCCTTCTGTTTATATGCCCCTAAACTGTGGAGCACACTGCCTCTGGATATTAGAATGGCTCTCTGTACTGTTAAAAGGAAATTAAATACCTACCTTTTTAATCTGGCTTTTAATTTTAATGTTTATTTTTAATTTGCAGTAATGTTATAGCCTTAATTTTTAAGTTTTAATCATTGGGTTTTATATCACTCTTATCCCTGCTGTTTATTTTATTTTATTGACTTTTCTTTTCTTTTTTTTAACATTTTATTGTTTTATTGTTGTAATTTTTAGTCTGGTAAAAATTGTTTTTATGATTGTTGTTTTTATTTTCCTGTGTTGTTTTAATCTTGCTATGTGAAGCACTTAAAGTTGAGTTGAGTTGAGTTAAGTAGACATGTCAGCTCAGCATGATAAAACAGTAACAGACTATTAAAGTCCTCTGAACTCACTTAAAGGAATTTGGAAAATGCTTTAATTGTCTGAGTCCACTAAATATTTTTTAGTGGACTCAGTTCCCCTCTATTTACCTACTATTTCTTCATGCAAGCATGTGGATGAATTCTAAATTCATTTAGCCCAATGGGTCAACAATAAATGTTGGGCAAAATGCCAGAGGTTCAGTTTCCCCCACAGTCAGAACTCAAGGTAGACAAAGTGATTTAAGCAGCCCTGCAGAGAGAAGACAATCACTGTCAACAAGCTAGCATCACTAGAAGTCGCAGCATGATAAAGTGGGTTTCCAAAGAAGCTAGAAAAATGAAATCAATAATGCTTTTATGAGCACCTAAATTACATTTTTCAGCTGTCTGGTGTGTTTTTTTCAAAGTAAAGTAAACATGGCAGTGAGTGTGCTTCAGTTTCTCAATTCTGGGTTTACAGGAGCTTTCTGTGACACCTGCCCCCTCCTCAGTGTTTTCTCTTGAAGTGAGATTAGATTATACATTTAACTGATCATCATTGCATCCTTTTATGTGAAATTTACCAAACAAAAATATGTTTTTGTCATGTTTCAGGATTTTGTCATCAGTTCCAATCACTTATCTAATTAGTCATGGTAAATGGACTGTGTTTATATAGTGCTTTTCTAGTCTACCGACCACTTGAAGTCCCTTGCAACACATGCCAACATTCACCCCTTCACACACACATCCATACACTGATGGCAGAGGATGCAAGGTGCCAACCTGTTCATCAGGAGCGATATAGCACTTTACAATGTTTCTAATGCTCACTCACATAATTTTTGAGGGGTGGTAAGTATCATTAGTTTCCTTCCAAAGAATGAGTAGCTGTAGATGATTGTTGCTCAGTTTGTCAGAAATGAGAGAGCGACAGGTGCAAATCTTGCTAAACAAATGGATTGGGAGCTCAGTGCCGGGCTCAGCCCTGATTACCTCCCATAAGTCCTATCAGCTGATGCCTCTGAGGCAAGAGTCTGCTGTTCTTCATGAGCAAATCCACACAATGGGGGATCCAAAGAGGATTCATTAGGCTCTGGTTTGGGTTAATCTATTCACAGGTATGCTAAAGATATTAGCTTATCATTAGGAAAGTCCTCTCAGTCACCTAGTTTCCTCATGTGCCACAGTCAAGTGGAGGTCTGTTAGGTCAAACTACAGAACATCAGGTCAGCTCAGCTGTGTGCTCTGTAGGCATTACCAGTGTAATAGTAGTATTACAGCATTAAATTATCTACAGGTTGCAGTTTTTGGGTTGTAATTTACAGTATTACAGTATACTGTTTATAAGATTTACTGAATAACTGGAGTCGGTAGTTTATGTCGATACAGTCAAAGTTCAAGGTCAGCCTGAGTAATAAATCACAGTAACTTCAGACACTGTCACAATGTGAGGGGAAATGTGCTGTCTGAGGGTGCATTCAATCATTGTCTGTCAGCTGATGGGGAAAGTGTTACATGATTCACCTGTAAGCAGAGATGACAGATACTACAACCACAGATGTATTTCTTCTCCACTCTCTGAGTACCAGTGGACACTGGACTGTGACGTTATTATGAAACAAATCAAGGTGTGCCTGGCTTTAACTAACTCTATCATTTAGTAACTGTCGGAAAAAATATTAATTTGGTGATTTCAGCCATAATTATTTAGGGTCTTTTCTGTTTATAACATCATCCTGATAGTATACATAATTCTGACAAATTAAAATCTATTACCAGGCCATTCACCAGCGGAATATGTCAAATGTCATATTTTGCTGGAGCTCCTCCTCAAAGAAGTGGTATAGAGTTCAGCCCTGCAGAGATCATAGTATCCACCACAGGCCTGTCAGCATGCAGGGTAAGCTTCAGGAGTTTGATCCTCAACATGGACATAGGGAGAAATATGAAATCCGATTAGAGCTAAAACAGTATGGGAGCAGCCCGGAGGATTCACGGCAGATGTTTGTTTTCTTGCATATTTTGAGAGCATTCAATATTATCAGCAGATCAAATTAGTGGACAAACGTGGGCTATTTTCTAATATATATGGGGCAATCCAAATTTTAAGATTTTTATTCTTATCTAATGTAGCAGATGGGTCAGTTGGATATCTGCCTCACAGTGTTTACTGCTCACGTGTGTCAGTGTACTGGAAGGAAAGCATAAAGGAGGTTACATAAAGGAAATATCTTTTGTTGTTGTTATTTTTATTTTTTTATTGTTGTGTTATTATTTGGCCTTTCTGTCCAGCTTACAATCTACAGTAGTAGCTCAACGTTACTTCCAAGGTCAAGCAGCATTTCATTAACTGACTACATTTTGTGAGGTTACAGGATACATTAAAATAAAGGCTTGTTCATATCCTTGATGATTCTATATCAGAGTTAACAATGTTAACTGTTCTGCTTGTTATTTGGAGATGTTTACACTCCAGCAAATCCAGCCAAACTAGTTATCTCAGTGTTACATTTGCTAAACCCATTGGTTAATCCTCATTTTAAAAGTCCTTTCTTTTCATTTTTTAAAAAGTTCGATTCAATTCGAAAATATGAACAATAAAGCATACATCTAACCTCTGTTTTTCTTGTAACTGAGCAGCTAAACAGGGTTATGTTAGAATTAAATAAGAGTCTAATCTTTGACTTTTCTGTATCACACTTAACACTCTACGTGGCCCATCAGCTGTCAGGATGCTGACCTTCTGCATGGGCCCTCTGAACTTTAGCCTCTGTCTTTTAGCATAATACCATGTATGTACCATCAAGTTTATACAGGGTTCTTGTTGTGAAACGAGTCATCTGGAAACATTCAAAGGTCAGCCAGAGAAGTGTTTTCAACCAACTCATTGGAGTAACGTTTAACGCTTAATTAGCTAGCTAAAGCTGATCAAATCTGCTAGACAATTAATTTCAGTCAACAAACTCAACAGTAACCGAGAAACCTGCTTTTGTCTACCACTGTCTGAAATCAAGAACCCATTGTTTAATACATAACTACAAATTCTGATTTTTAAGTCAGTCACTATTATCATGGACTGTAACTAAGGAGGGCAGGGTTTAGCCAATGGTCAGTTAAGTAAATGTCATGTCTGCACATCATAGAGTGAAATAGCTTTTGTTCAGATAAAACATTTAGGTTCTTTTAGCACAAGTTATTGTTTTGTTGCTTTGTATTTGGATTAAAGAAATGTAGAAACATGAATTTATAATCTCAAATATTTCTTTATGAAATTAAGTGTCAAAAGCATCAGTAGCTTACTTCGTCCAAAAAAAACAAAAAACATTCTTATGCCCCTTCCACCATTTGCTCACAGCTTTGGATGAACAAAGTAGCTAAAAAAAGAAAAAGTTCTTTTGAAGCTTGTTAACAGTTGCATGGTTACACTAAAGGTGCTCTATCTCCAGCGACAGCTGTTTGGAGATTCATTTGTCATCATCCATCTGATCCTTTCTGCCTTCTAATTAGGAGGAGAATACAGGGCTGCAGTGTTTGAAAGAGGCACAAAGAACAGAGGCTGAGCATCGTCTTTGGATGTGTTCGGGTCGAGAAAAGGCTGTGAGAGCTGTTTGTGTCGGTGGGGTCCTGAAATCACAGTCATTGTCTAAGGAGCCATCAAGGCTGATAAATGACTCTTGCTATTACAATATTCTCCCACTAAATGGCTGCTGAACAGGGTGGTCATGGACATGGCAGAATAACTGTCCATTATCAGAAGTACTCATGCACAAATAAAGAGTTACATTTTAAAATGTATTGGTTTCTATACACTAAAGAAAATACCCCATGCTTCATGCACTGAACCCCATAGTGATAAATCCGCATTCAAAATACACAGATGTAGAAGACATGCACAGTTCCTGCAGAAATTGAATACATTGAATATATGAATATATTACTGAAAACTATACTGGGTAAAAACGAAATTAATTGATGCAATAAATCATGAGGTCTTGTTGAGGTTGTTGGTCTTGTATGTACCAACAATGACGTGGTTATATAGATGAAGTGATATGATGAGTGTTCATTGCAGCTGCATTTAGCGCAATATGTAAACAATAATCCACAACAAGATGTCCTGGTGTATTAAAAACAAGGGCGAAGGCAAACACCAAAACATCAACTGGAGTTGCATTTCCTTAATCGACTGTACTGAACCAAACATGCAGTATGCACACTTATTATTCGTTCTCTTTCAATAAAAAAGTGAACATTTTCACCTGCTGCTGGTGCTGGATAAGTCAGTGGGAGTTATCTATGGGGACCATGAACATTTCATGGCAATCCATCTGATAATTGTTGAGATATTGGTCTGGACCAAAGTGGTGGACGAGATAAATGTGACCAAGTAAGTAGCACCGCCTCCATCAAGGTAACAAATAGACTACACAGACAAACATATAGCATTACCTCACAGGACCTCTCCACCACACTCCTTCCCGCAACGTTCGCCCCTCTGCCGCCAACCTCCTGTCCCCACCATCCAGGACCGAGCACCAAATCTGTGGTGACAGGACCTTCATTGCTGCCTCTCCCTTTGGAACTCTTCACCCAAACACATCCATGGCTGCACCAATCTCACTTTGTTCAAGAAGTTACTCAAATTTCACCTTTTTTAAAAGCGCTTTTAATGTTTGATTGTGTTTGATGTCTTGTGCTACCTCATGCCTTTAGTGTCTTTTTTGCAATCTAGGATCTTTTTCATCTTGTCGTGTAAAGCGTCTGAGTATCTTAAGGGCTCTATAAATAAAATGTATCAGCATCACCATTATACCTTGATGAGCAGAGATTCTTTTTTTACTTTTTACTTTTTCTTACTTCCTGGTGTTTGTTGCAGCTGTCTCCCCCTGTGTTTAGTGAAATAGTGGGCAGTGATATTGGTTCCCTGCAGTTTCAGCTGACCTCTCTGTCTGTCAGACACTTCACACCTGACTGCCAACTGAAATCCCCAGATTATGGCCAGCAGCTCCCTGCTGTGTCTTGAAATGCTCCATTGAGCATGAGGGGTGTTTAGAGCTGTATGGTCTCATTCTAACCAACCTTCGCTTCTTCACGCAACCTCACTTAATGGACTGATGGTTACAATAAAAGAATGACACACGTGGATATATAAAGAAGAGAAGACCAGGGCTGGTTACCTGTGGAGAACATTGTTGTTATGTTGTTAAAATCCAAAAAACCTTTGACCTATGACTGTCTAATGCTTAACCCACTCACACAGGTTTAAGAGGATGCGTCCTCCCTCCAGAAAGTCATTGAGATGTAGGGTGACATGTTTATGCAATGCCCTGTGTCTTAAACAGATGGTGTGACATAAAATGCGCCATCTATTGTGGAATGCAGTGCTGTAAATCTACAAATGTAGTAGACCTCGTGCAATTGTTCATTTCATGCCACACTGCATCAGGTATAAAGCCTGTTTCCAGACCTCTTAACTGCCTCTCTCTGATTCTTTTGAAATATATTATTCAAACCAAAAATGCACTCTTCAGTCCCCACTTTTCTTAAAGGTCCAGTGTGTAGAATTATAGTGAGATCTAGCAAGACAGACTTAGCAGAAATAGAATATAATATTGATAAGTATGTTTTAATTAGTGTATAATCACCTGAAAATAAGAAACCTTAGAATGAGCCCTTTATATCTACAGAGGGAGCGGGTCCCCTTCCACGGAGCCCACCATGTTGCACTACCATGTTTCTACAGTAGCCCAGAAGGGACAAACCAAACACTGGCTCTAGAGAGGGCCTCTTGCGTTTTTCACGGCCATCATACTCCTTCTCCTACATGCTTGGAAGAGTAGGGGGTATTCAGTTTGTTGTAATCTGCAACCTCTAGATAATCAACTGGAATAAATAAATAAAGTTTGCTATCGTTGAATTACCCAGTAAAATTGGTGCCACTACCCATCGACCCATCAAAAGGATGAAGATTTGTTTAGTAAACTTGAAAAAAACAAGCCAGCAGCACAGGTGCAGTTAATAACATTAATGATGATGATGACCCTGGTATAGTGCTTGTAGTATGGCTTCCTTGGACACTTGAGTGAAACTGAACCATTGTTAATGTTATCAGTTCCTGAGGTTTTCCTGCTATGACAAGTCAAAATGTCTGCTGTGAAAAAGGTCTATTCCTCACCTGTCCACCAGCTGCCTCTGCAATGTCCTGCTGCTGTTCAACACCTGATCAAATCCTCTGCCTGCCCAGCTGCTCCCCATTAGTCATTAGCCCCAGTATGCTGTATAAAGTGAACCGTTCACATTTTCTATCTGCCTGATAATCAATGTTCTTTTTGTACCATAGCAGTCCAGCCTGTTCTTCCTAGTTGTGTGTTCTTTGCCTGAAATCCCTTTTCTCAGTTTGTTTGTTTGATTTCAACCTGTCTGCCAGCTTCCCGACTGGAGGCCTGAACTTTAAACTAGTAGAACTGCTTTTAACAACACCTGCCTTGAGTCCTAAGTCTTCCTTTGGGTCCAATTACCTGTTGTCAGTTGACTTCAACCATGGCATTGTTCCAAAACAAGCTGTAATTGTGGTATTTATTTTGTATCCTTAGGCTCACAGGCTAATTAGCTAGATAGCAGGTCAGAGCCACAAGCAGATTCACTAACAAGGACCACGCCAATAAAAATATGGATTTGGAATAGCTCATTGGATAATAAAGATGGAGGGGAGCCAAGATGATGTCGAAGGGATGGATTGAGGGTCCAGAGGGAAGGATGAGGAATGAAGGGTTGAGGGATAGAGGAATGAAGGGTAAAGGGATGAAGGGATGAGGGAAAAAGTTAGGGTCAAGGATGGATGGATGGATGGATGGAGGAGTACGTCAATGGACTGGTGTCAGCTGGTGGCGGGAAGACAGGAGGGAACCAGGGGAGTCGAGACACTGAATGGGGGAGCCATCTCTTCATACAGTCTGATTAAATTGAGCCCCCAGTGATTCTCAGTGTGTGTTTCAGAGTGAGTCAGTCTTGGACACACAAATGCTGTTGCAAAATGCTTCTGCATTTACTGTGTTTCATACATTTAAAAGCAGTAATTCCCAATGGTTTTCTTCCTGGTCCGTCTTTAAAATCAAATCTGTTCATTTCAGGCAGTTACTCATGTTTTCCACCACAATTACTATTAAATAACTTTACTGTCTTGGCTTCGCACAGCATATTATAGCTGATGCCTCACCGGAATTAAAGACTACACCTGCTAACGTCAGAAAAATTACTGCTTTTTTAGAAAACATAAATATCTATAGAGAGTAGAGGGCTTACACAGCATTGGAATATTAATATGCATATTGATGAGCCCATTCTTAAGGCCGTCATCTTCTTTTGATCACAAGATGAGATGCATCACAATCTGTGTGACTCAGCCCATTAAGTGACAATGATTGTTCCCATGGTAAGTTTGCGTCACTGTAATTTAAGCAGCATGTTGCAGTGTTGGGGAAATAAACCATAGTTTTTAAAAGTTGAGAAAAGTAGACCCAAATGACTCAGTTTGTAACAATCAGGTAGGGATGTGTGAGGAAAAACTCAAGCAACAAGGCACAAGCAACGCTACTGGCCAGACACCCAGATGAAGTTAATTTGACAATCACCAACTAGACACACGTCCTACCTTTTTTAGCTGTGCTTTTCACTGTTTGCTCTATTACCTTTTCAAACTTGTCCATGTTTTTCTAGCAGTATTGTATCAAAACATCTTTTCAAAAATGGATTTGCCCTTGTGACTAGATTCAGACAAGTTGAATACATCTTTTATGTGGTCGATCTTTGCACCTCCATGAATCGACCCTTTAACGCACAACTTACAGCACCTGTGCGTACTTCCTGTTTGCTTAGGAGGAGTCTATGTCAGAACTTATAATTGAAAAACAGCTTATTATGACTGTTGTTCAGGGCCTTGTATGTATTACTCATACATTTCAGGTTCCTGTAATGGAGTTGCTGCTACAGTAATACAAAAGTTTGTATGGCAGTTAACATGCTATCCACATCCAAGGTGTTCTGAGAGACACCAAGTCCTGAAGTAGTTCCATCAGTAGGAGGAAAACAGCAATAACAAGACTCAGATGAAAGCTGAGATTAAGGAATGAGAGGCAGCAGCAGAGGCTCGTTCCTCAGATAATTCAGGTCTAATCTATGCTCTGCAGGTGTGCAGTTAGCACCAAGAAGGTGAGCCAAGCACCTCCACAAAGATTTACTCTCCACGCTTATCTCGTCCATAGAAACCACAGACACACACCAACATACACAAACACACGACATCACACTGAGTTCAGAAGTTTGCCATGATGAAATTCCACCGCAGAATTGAGGTTTTTAACAAGACTGATGCGCGGAGTTATGATTCAGACAAAAAGGTATGAATCATGTCAATGGACAGTCAGAAATATAACGTTTTAGAATTCTTCAAAATACACACAGTGTGCATGACATTGCAGAAAAGAAATGATAAAAGAAATGAAAATGTTTGAATGATAATGCCTTGTAATTGAACACGGCTAATGAATGTGCATTTAGATCATTTTGTAAAATTATACTCGCAAATTTTTTAGTGATTTATTTTGTTCAATTAAACATTTCATCTTAGATTTCTACAGATTAATTTTGTGTAACTTTGGATTGGATGTAGAGCATTTCACTCAGTTAAATAAAGCTGATTTATTTGACTCATTGTGAATGAAGAGTGGATTCACATCCTGCACTCTTCTGACATTGTCGTACTGATATCTGCTCATGTAAATAAAGGAGTGCCAATCAGGCAGCCTGGTGTGAGAGACAACAACAGTTTTCACACCACTCCAACAAGCGGAAACCAGTCCGCACCTCTTCCTGCAGGCTTCACAGGATTGTGCATGAGGATTGAGATGGAAGTAGTTTACTTGGCTGTATTATGAAGTAAATATGTCAATTTTGAATACTGACCATGGTGATAGAAAGTGGATTATGCTGCAGAAGGGGGTTGTGAAGCTTCTATAGATGTTTTAATCTTTTTTTTTTTTTTTTTTTATGCTGTGAAAACTCCGTCATAGTTGGAATCAATAACATCCAAACTGGCCACTGCCTCAGTTATCTGTGAAGAAGTAAGCTACATACTTTTTAACAGCAGGGCAAAGTTATTCACACTCAAGATTGATTTCTGGGGGTGGAAGATCTTTTTTTTTTTTTTTTTTTTTTTTTAAGGCCCTGCAGGCACCCACTCAGGTGTTTTCATTCACGCTGATTAGACCTTTTGCTCGGGTTGAAATGGGTGGAGCAATGTTGGAAATGACATGAAGTCACCAGAGCTGTGTCCCACATTTAATACAACATACATCTGTTTGTATGTTGATCAACAGAATAAAAAAGATATACTATACTATAGTATATATACTATAGGTGCAACAAAATTATCAGTCAGGAAGATGTCAAGCAGTCCACCCACACAGCCTTGAGGAAGCTGTAATTGGATGAATGAGTGAAAACACCTGTGTGGGTGGACTGTGTTATTAATATTAAAGCTATTAATTATAAAGTGCTGTTAGCAGGAGTTTTAACTGTCTGAGGCTATTTGATCAAACTAGATCTCATCAGTACTGTATTAAAATAGGTTTTGAGTGTTTAAACATATGATACTAATTCTGTGACCTTATGCTACTTGGGCAACATGTTTCAAACCCTTTCAACACCTTTAGTTTAAAGGAGCCCTGAGGGTCTGAGGCTGCACGCTGACTCAAAGAGAATTAAAAATATAGCTCGGGGCCATGAAATCGTGCTTTAAAAGCGGGCACTATAATCTTAAATCAATGCTGAACAGGTAACCAGTGAAGAGAAGCCAGTATTTCATCTTTGTAGCGTTTTACATTCTAGCCGGTGCATTTAGCAGCGTGATAGAGAAGTGTGGTCGGTGCCAGGAAAAAAAGAGGATTGCAGTATGTGAATGTGGCAAAAAACACTTTACATCATCCTGATTAGAAACAGCTTTATTTCTGTCAATGGCTTCACATATTCTATTGGAGAAAAAGACAAAGGGTGTTGTTGAGCAATATCTCTGTGAAAGAACTTATTTACCCTTTTTTCCATCACAAGATCACAGCCTTTGAAACACAAAAACCATCTCCATTTTGTTCAGCAAAGTTTGTTTGGTGTTTTTTTTCAGTTCCCACAAGTCAGCATTTCCCTCACCATTTTTCCTACCAATTGGTTCTCTAAAAACCTCCAGCACATTCTTATGTTCCGGCTCAGCAGGATAAGCTATAAAACCGCAGTTCATTTGTCTTCTCCGCAGATGGAGTATGTAGATGGCTACTGCCTCTTTCTGTGCTTTAGTGCTGCCGGCTGTGCTGTGGTATATGGTCGTGCTATTCAGCCTCCTCCTCTTCTACACAGTTAGCCAGCTCTCAGCTGGCAAAGTCTCATTCAACTTTATCTTCCCCACAGAGAAAAGAAGCATATGTCAAATGGACCGTGTGTGTGTGCGTGTGTATCTGTATGTGTGTGTGTGTGTGCGTGTGTGTGCTTGATACGTGAAAAAAGTCAAAAGCTCCAGTAACTGAAATGTTTTCCTGATGCCTAGTTATTTGCAGGTTTAATCTTTTTTAAAAATTTTTAAAAGGAGGAGGAAAAAAGATTTTAAAAAATCCATGTGCAGTTACAAATGCTAAATAGTGTGTGTGTGTGTGTGTTTTTTTTTTTTCTTATCACTTTGTGGAACTCAAAAAGCATTATCAGCAGCAGTAGTTTTCTTGTAATATTTTCTAGCATTCTTATCTATGTTCCTCGCAAGACTTTGTGTAGTATAAAGTAAACAGCTGTCAGTTTGACAGCAGGAAAGACAACAGAGTAGGTAAACATCTGTTTTAATAGATGTACACTTTAGAAAAAAATGCAATGTTCAGTCCTTCCTTCCTGTGTAGCAATGAGTTTTGCTCTCAATTTGTAATCAGCTTGTGCTGACATTTATGTCTGTACCAAATATAATTCATCCCACAGGATGAATTGTAATACATTTGGTGATCCCTGGACTTTTCATCTGGTACCATCATCAGATCAAGATTTTAGTTTTAACTAAATACCTGCAAACCTAATGACATAAACGTTCACATGCAAAGATACCGACCGTGGTAAACATTATACTGTTAAAGATCAGCAGGTTAACATTGTTGTTGTGTCAATGTGAGCATGTTGATGTTAGCATTTAGCTCAAAGCACCGCTCTGCATTAGGACTGTAAAACTTCACAGAGCATGCTAGCATGGCTGTACACTCTTAAAGGATACATATTATGCACATTTACAGGTCTATATTTTTAATCTGGTGCACTACTGGAACATCTTTTACAGTTAAAAAAAATCCTTTTATACTGACACTTTACACAGCCCCTCAGTTCAGCCTCTGTCTGAAAACATTTGTTTTAGCTCCTGTCTCTTTAAGGTCCCCCTCCCGACCAGCCCACAGTGTTGTGGAACTTTGACCATGTTTAGCATAGATATCCTACATCATAACAGTGTATAAATAACAGAAAAGAGCATATGTCCCCTTTATTGTAATTCCAACCCACTTGCCAAACAAATTTAGATATTGGACGAACTTTTTTTTTGTTATTTCTAAAATATTTGTGAATGGTATAGATAAGGTCTGGTTGACGTTAGGCCACTATGACACTTCGTTAAGGTTCAGGAAAGATCATGGTGGTGAGATATTAAGAACACTAAAGCCCCTTTTCACACTGGACAAAAAACCCACTAACACCCATTAACATCTGGCTTTTGTCTTCAGTGGGAAAGGGTAGAATCAGCATTCATTCCCGGGTCTCTGCAGTAGTCATGGGTATGTATCGGCTCCAGCTTTCCTGGCTGCTCCTTCATCAGTTTGTATCTGTGGATGTCTATAAACATATGGTCTCTTCCATATGTTTATGTAGTATTAGCATGCTAGGCTAATAGTCTGTCAGCGTGACTTTATATCCACACTGTGACTGTGTGGCTACACCTTATTTTTATACAGTCTACGGGCTACACACAGCACGGCACAGCTATGCTAATGATGCTAGCCATGCTAACTAGCTGCTAGCATGACGTCGAACATGACCCACCAGAAAAAAACAGAAAGGCTAATTCGTCTACTAGCAATGTGAAAGGAGTCAATCGCCCATTTTCAGTGGGTTTACCCATGTTTAAAAAAACCTGCATATACATGCTAATTTTGCTGTAAAAAGGGTTTAACTCTGACCACTGGCCTGAAACAAGATGTGCATCAGAGAGTCCAGTGAAGGAAGAAAAAAATTCAAGAAAAGAAAATAAGAAGGTACTTAAAATGAATTTCTGTCTGTCACCATTTTTCCAGTCTACTGTGCACTCCATTGTCCTCTGGACAGGTTGTTTTAGTAAACTATGATTTCTGTAGCTTGAGCCAAACACTGACCTTTATTAACACCATTCAATCTTCAGTGCAGCAGAACTCTCTTGTGAGTTATACCTACCTCTTTATACCCACGTGTCACATTTAGAGATGGATGTTTAGAGCAGTAGATTCATCCTCACTAATAAATCCTTCAGAAGTCAACACACTCAAGGACAGAGATTCCCTAAAGTTATAAGCTGTCCTTCTTCTGAGGTAATGTTTGCAGCTCTCCTGAGAATCACTGCCAACATTTTCCCTTTGCTCAATAGACTTTTAATTTAGACATAAAACACAATCTGTACATTCTGAGGAGGGAAGTTCATTATAGATGTGTTTGACTGAAAATATTTGCTTCCATTGGCAGGCGCTCATAGTGACACTTGAAGTGTGCTTGTTTGAGGAACAAAATCCTTCAAGATTAGTTTTGCTTGTAAATCTGGGGTACGGATAACTCGGGTAACCTGATGTATCTAGGTTGTCAACATCATGCACAATACCGCTCTCTTGTTCACTCATTCTCTATTTGCTATATAACAGGCACTACTGTGAATAGTATACAGTAAGCAGTAAAAACATCATAATTTTGTGTCATCACTGGCAGATTGAGAGCTGCCCACTGTCTACTCATTTTTTTAAAA
Source organism: Scomberomorus guttatus (assembly GCA_038419695.1). Taxonomy (NCBI): domain Eukaryota; kingdom Metazoa; phylum Chordata; class Actinopteri; order Scombriformes; family Scombridae; genus Scomberomorus; species Scomberomorus guttatus. Next base: position 10,252,516 of record CM076447.1, on the reverse strand, counting down.
TGCCAGTGAATTCCCTTATTTGATATGACTGTGAAAAACTTAGAAAATAGAAGACCTAAGTGTCCTCTTGGAAAACAGGGTAAATGTTGCCACATTTATGCACAAAAGCTATTTTCTCCTGAGTCCCTGATAACTTTTCAGACCTCTGACTGCTGATGTGCTCTGGTATGTGCCTGCAGACAGAATATAATCCAGGTCAAACACAAAAAAAAAGATGAAGACAAAATGAATCCCTCCTAATACAGCTGAGGATGGTGTAGAGGGATCTTTCGTGACATTTTTTTTTAAAAACTATGTAACTACCACCCATGAGGGTCCAGGTTGTCAGGATGTTGAAGACATGATGGGCTGCTGGTGAGAAGTGTTTTCATTGCTGAAGGCAAAGTTCCTATTACGTTACATATACTGTAGATCGTTCTGCAGACAGTTTGCAGGGAAATGGTTGGTCTGCACTGCTATGTAGGCAAAGTATTTGTTGTTGTGTCATTGTGTGACTCATCATTTTATAAAGTTGACAAACTATTAAAAGTAATTCATGTATGTTCAGAGTATATATATGTTTGAAGCTTGCAGCAGTAACAACATTTGCTGTATGATGGTCAATCCTTCAAGGAGAAAGCGCCTGTCCGACCTTAACATCACTGAGCACTCTTTTTCTTGAATCCCTTTGGGCTTTACAGCCTTCAGGATACAAGGCATTTTACCTTGATGTGGACAGGCGATGATAACATTCACAGGCTTTATTGCATCGTAAAACAACTTCCACTTCGAACACGTCTCCCTAAAGGATCTTAATCACAGAACAAAAAATGGCTCCAAATTTAGTCAACAAGACATCACAAACTTCAACTCCCAACTTCTTTGGGGGCAACTTAATAAAATGAGTTGACATTTAGGTGACGCATGAAAAAAATCATAAAAGCATGCCAACATATATTTTGAAATCAAAGACAAAGCCTTCTAACAACATTCATTTGACTAATTTAGTCATTAATAAGAATGTTGGATTCTGTTGAGGAAAACCAGTAGCAAGCCACCTTGACAATGCTGATCTTTCTAGCTGTCATAGCTGTGCTGGACACTTTATTTAACACTCCTCTGTCAGAGTATACTCTGCTCCAAAAAGAGGCATGGTGTGCATACAGTAATGAGACAGGAGTCGACGGAAGAAATATGCCTTTTTGAATAAACTGTATGACTGACTAGCGCTAGCATGTTCCTGGCTGGCTAGCATATCAGCGTTTAGTTTTCCGGGTACAGTTCTTTGCCAACAAGCTGTGCGAGTAAAGTCACTACATCATCGGGCTTCTACAAACACATATTTCACGAGGAGCCACGGATTAATCTTGCTGTGCCACTTTCTTGTGTGACCACGCCTTAAAAAGTTTTCATTCAGTATTAAAAAGAGAATGGAAAGCTGCACACTCATAACTCTGATGCCATCAAGGTGTGCAGTTTTTCATTTTCTCTGCCTGCAAGCCAGCACTTTACTATAATAGGTGTCCTTTTTTCCCCCTAGTGTTTAACATCACTCAAATGCAGTGTGTGTACTCTTGAGGCCTGAAAAATGTGTTGAATTCATTTCCCTCCTCAAAAAAACATTTACTAAGATGGTTTTTTTAATATATATATACATATAAAATCTTTTAGTGTTTACATCCATGGTTACTGACTTGTCTTCTTCTTTGTTGCATTTGATTTTGCTTTGCTACATTTCTTTGGATGTTACTGCCTCTAACATTCAATCAGCTAAGTAGCTTTAAACTGGCAGCAGGAATGTAAATTACGTTACCCTACGCCCTTATGTGCACGCCTAAATACCACCATACCACAACTAGTGGTCCAAAAGTCCACAAGGGACCTTCAACTCACCTGAAGTGCATCATGAATAACCAGCTAAAACACGACTGAAGACTGTATACACGGCTCCATGAAGTGTATTTCATCTTCAGCCTTTAGTTCTCTTGGCTGTATTCATTATTCTACACTGCTTTGTGAAATACACAGATGGATCGATGTCTGACCCTGGGATAACATGTAAGTTAATAACCCCTGCTTCAGCTTTTATAAGGTCATTTCAGCAGACAGGAATGGTAAAGGTGGTTGGTTCACCTCCCCACGGGCCAGTACACCGAGTCAGACGTGTGGTCTGTCATTTATTCTACATTTAAGTCTCAGCTGAACCGATCTCAGTGGAGGATGTCACAGGTGCAGCCATGTTTGTGGGTCACTAACCTTGCTGTTTCCTCCAACTGTCAAGTAGATCTTAGGGAATCTTGTTAAATGTGAAATTGTAAGTATTATTATCAGCTGGCTTGCAAAGTATTAGCACCCCTGAACAAAGGATGTTGTTTAAATAAACACTGTATTAAGGAATTTTTCTAATATCTTTTTTGCTTGATGATTCTTAAGTAATACTTGAATTAAAACATTGAGCTTGTGCTATTGTGAGTGGATGTTGTATTTATCCTGTATTATGTAGCCAATTTCACAAAGGCTTAAACCTTATTTTTGAAGTGAGCAGTTGTGCTTGGGTGGATTTGTTTATATGTGTGGGTGCGTAAAGAGAAAAGGTGGAGAATAGCCATCTACATTTGAAAGTGATAAAAATATCCTGCGACTTATCGTGATCAGTATTTTTACTCCATGCATTGTGTAGCAAACTGTTAAAACATTCTTAATATGTAATTTAATGGGATTTGATTCGACTGTATTTCTTTGTGGAGGGTCATTTGTATTTTTCATACTCTTTTCATTCACTTTCTCAATGGAAAATTGAATTCTGTCAGATATTTTTCTACCATTCACAGCTACACCCTACCTGGTTGGCCAAAGGCCCTCTACAAATAAGTAGAATGCTGAATAAATTCTTAAGTGGCTCTATATTTGTACCTTTATGTTGACTATAATACACTTCTTAGATGAGGGCTCTGTACTCAGGAATGGACGGATAGCCAGAGCAGAAGCCAAATGGACATAGAGCCAAATTGTGTCTGTTGCTTTAGGGAGAGAAAGGCAGCATTGTTGTTCACTGTTGCCTCCCCCAGCGTGAAGCTCTGGGTCTGTGCCACGAGTGGATGCTGTGCTTTTCTCTTCACATTCAGCAATGGTGCAGTGCTTAAATAAAGAAATACAAGCAGGAGGTTTTGTAGGATAAAAAAAAAATTAGTTTCTGTCTACATTTTCAACCATGTGCATTAAAATATATTAAAGCTTTCAAACTGATTTCCACAGCCATTCACCCGTTGAGTAATTTGACTAACATGAAAGAGTTTCATCTTTTTTTTTATGCAGCCAAGACACCCGTTTTTGAAAGGGTTGTGTTGAAGCTTGATTAAGACAACTGCAACGTTTCCATTGAGGTAAACTGTATTCAAAATCTATTCTATTGTATTATGCTACACTAAATTGCCACTAGTTGCCACAGTAACCAAATGCTGAAATTTGCAGTAACCTTTTGAGCAATCTGTGTCCATTCAATAACTGAAATGACATCACTTGCACCAAAATTGGCCAGGAGTGAACTGAGAAGTGCAATTTTGTCATTCAAAAAACACAGCGCCTCTGTGACAATTCAAAGTCCTTTACATAAGATGAAGAAATGCATTACAGCATTTAAAAAGCACAAAATGGAAAATAAAATGTATTCAAATATAATAAAATTTGATAAATAACTTTATTTAATAACGGTTACAGTTCAGTAATAAGTAAATAAAAGTGCAGTAGTATACCACGTCTCTTGCAGGGGCAAGACTGTAATTATTGCAGGAGGGCTATAATTAATTATAGTTCATCTAAATAATGGTGGTTAGTTGGTGTCAAGATTGTTTGCTAAGTAGCAACCCATCAGCATCAGATTAATCATTCCCTCGACGGCAGCAACCGTGCAGCTGCAACTGACTGGATTGTACAATGATGGAGACTGCTCCCATTAACCGCAGGGAAGATTAAAGGATAGGTTCACAGTTTTTCAAGTCTGTCTTAAAAAACAAGTCGAAACAGGTTTTGCTCGCTATAATCATTCGTCCTGGTCGTCCTGGCTATTAAAAGATCCCTTCATAATGCACTTCCAATGTAAGAGACGAGGGACAAAATCCACAGTCTTCATTCTGTGCAAAAACATATTATATCGAGCTAAAATGAGGCTTCAGCAGTCTGAGATAGTTAAATCAAGATTTATTCTTTAAATAAATCTATATAAATCCATCAAGGCTCATACAGTAATCAGTCATATCAATCTGATCTGTGGGCTCATTGCTCACTGACTACATGTGTCCAGTGGGTCAACAGCCGGGAAATGCTCTGACTCTTTACATGAAGAGAAAATTAAGTTGCACTTAATTTGTTCTTTAGAGAAGTTGCTCCCTACAATCACTGAAAGGAGCTTGAACAATGTTGTGCCCCAAAACTCCAGAGAGGGTCCTGTGTAGGGTGACAGTTCTTTAAGCAGTGATCCATGATAGTGATCTAATGGTCTGTGAGTTGGGAGGGAGGGGTGGGACCTTCTGGCTGCTTTGTGACCTGAACATGTCTTCCTGATAAACTGTCAAGGGGTTCTGCTGAACTATCTACATTCAGCGGAGGTGAGGGATGCTGGTGAGATGGCCTTGCTATTATCATTCATCACCAACAAACTGGACTGCAATCCATATTTGTTTCACACCGATGCGTGTAATCTCTGTGGATGAAATCATATTTTAATCTATTCTGTAGATGCTGTGTTCTTAATTTTGGATGATGAAAGTCACATATTGGCCACCACTAAAATATAGCCAACCTAGAAAATAGATATCAACACACAGGACTTACAGCAGTTTGTTATTAAATCAAGATGAGCTTGTTTTCTTTACTTTGGTGTGTTTTCTGTCCAGCAGACAGATGTATTCAATTGGAAAATTCAGTCTTAGCAGTTCATTTACCTGTTCTCCTCTAATTTTCTCCAACACCCTGTTATTTCTAGAATCACACTGACCTTTAGCTATGTATTGGACACAATTACAGGCCTTTACAGGACTGAAATACATCAAATAATGCAGAATTGAACATGTTCATACATAGAAAGCTGACATTTGTATGGATGGAAAGGAAAAAATTCACCCTAAATGTCATTTTAGATGACATTCATTTGGTCAGAGTCATTTTCTCACATCTTATCAGCCACCAATGTTATTTCGGTTACATTTTCAAAAACAATTGTAGAAATATTATCTGCCACTTGATGCTAATACAAAGACCCCATTTACACTTAGTCACTTAATGTATCTTTGGCTGAAAAAGCTTGTAAATGCATCCAAGAACCATTTAAGATACTAAAATCTTGTTGCAAGGCATGTTGAAAAGTTGTAAATGCATCCGTCTCTTCAAGACACCTACATGATCTTTACTTGTGCAATTATATGTCAGTAAGTGCTAGTTGTGGAAAGAGCCACTCACAGAGTCTGTCCCCTGTGATAATTACAGCTGAATTTAGACTGAAATCAGCCATCACTCTCACTGTCTCATTAAAGAGATAGGAAAAAGTGGCTTCTTTCAATTACAGATTTGTGATTTGGCCAATGGAGAGTCACACAGCATGTGTGGCTAAGTAAGACTTTGTAAACCCAACACGATCAGAATGAAATACATTTCAATAGGGAAAGTAGAGAAAAGAACCAAGCTTAAACCAAGTTTTGGTTCAAAACATATGATTAGATAAACCTGATGCACTCGCTTAGACAGTTCAAAAGTACAATACTGATACTCATCAACACGTATGTGATTTAACACTGCAATGGGAGTTTTCTTCATAATGATTACTTTATATTTTGTACCTGAGAACACTTTTTGTTGTGGTAATGCTAATTAACGTTCCTCCACACCCACTGGAGTGTTTTCATTTTTCAACTTTGCTCCCATTAAAGTTTGGATGTATATCTTGCTCTACTCTCCTGTTAGTGGCATCCAAAGAGTATGCACATAATAACCACACAAAAAGGGTAGGAAAAAGAGGGTGAAATCTAGATGTTTTGTGTTGATCCCTTGGGTGCTGATTACTGTATCTATATGGCTTCACACTGAAGTATACTTCAGTGTGTGATTCAGAAAAATAAGAATTTATGTGAATACGCAGAACTGGTTGAGTCCTGGGTCTTCAAAAACATATTTTGAAAGTTTTTTTTTTCAAAAATTTAAATGTCTGAAAATACACATGAATATGAATCTTTTCATTAACAAAGAAATTTAAAAAAAACAAACACTTAATTTACATAGCACTGATGATATGCTGATGCATACCCAGATCCCACTTTGAGGACCACTGAGGCACGGCTGCCAAGTCTCATGCATTGAGCGTGAGACTTACGCAATTGACCCTTTTCACATGCTTTTGCACATCCATTTTCTCACACAGTGAAAAACAAATTCATAACTGATAACGTCGTGGTGCGAAAAGAGGACATTGACAGCACACGGACAGACAAGACAGAGCAGCACATGCTGCAGCGATTGATTCAGACCATCAGGGGGAAAACGAGAAATATACACAAATCTACTATATTGTAATTTATTCCCATACATGCTGCTCGGAGCAATCTCAGTCAGCGGCTCTTCTCCCTCTCCAGTGACGCAATGCACACGCAGGCAGAAAAAACATTGAAGACCCCATGGCTTGGATGGCAGGAATCCTGCCAAAAGCTGCTGTAAAAGGCATAGGGTGAGTCAAAATAAATCTCACTTTTCAGTAACTTCCATTTATCATACACACATAGTTTCCTTTGATACTCTCTTTTAAATCAGCAAGAGCAAATCAATTATTTTATAGTTGAAATCACTGAGGGCAGTACCTCTTTATGGATTCTTCTAGGCCTAAATATGTCTGGACATGCCACTATTCCAATAATGATGTCCTTGTTTCATAATTTGTAGAATCTGTGTGCATGGACACAAATCCAACAATCTCAAAGGGCTGTTAGCCTGAGGAATATGATGAATATTGCATGGCTTGTTTGGAGAGGACTTTAAGGGGGTAATTGTTGCAGCAAAACAACTTATACATCTGCTTAAATATGAGACATCCAATGTCCATTTATGGTATTCAGGACATGCAAAAGCCCATTGCTAATGCATTAATAATTATCTCACTTCACACAGAGTTTACTGTCTTAATTTGCCGTGCAACCATGTAGAATTTCCAACCTCGCTATCTCTTAAACAAACCATACATTCATTTGTATTTTACTAATTGACGCGGTGCTGATGTACTGTATATGCTGCTGTTGATAAATAAGCATTAATAAGTAATAGTCCTTCTGTCGGGGCTAAATAGCACTCAAACATATAAAATGATGGTAAGCTTTTTTCAATGAAAACATGTCACCAAACACATTGTTCACTGCTTTATGAACTGACAGCCTATGAGTGTTCAATAGGCATACAGATTATAGCTCAACAAGAATGAAAAGTAACTCTTAACCAAGTTACATAGACAATTACACAGATTATAAAATAATACAGGTACTGTATGTACGTTGGTTTAAATTAAGACTGCACTCAACAATGCCACAGATAATACCAAACTTTGACTGCAACATATTCTGACCCAAAAGAAGCATTCGATTTTTTTTGATACTGTAACGAATTTGACGGTTCTGTTTTGTTGTTACAAAGATGTACAGTATCTCTATGAAGGGCCCTCTTGGTATCGAGCGTAAAAAACAAATTGGAGTGGATGTGAGTCATTTGTGTTAAGTACAGTAAAAATTTCTCAGAAAATGACCCACATTGGTGTAAATCAGTGGGGCTGTCTCTCTACATTGGCTGACTCTTGCCTCCCCTGCAGAGCTCCCACTCACCATCGCTGCACTGTGGGGGTCATAACAGACAGGTCTTGGTGGGAAATTAACAGATGGACTACAGTGCAGGGTACCTACCACAATAGCACTTACAGAGATGGTGAACAGCTTGTAATGTCCAGTATGTATCAAGGTTTTCTGATTATGTGAACACACTGGTTAATGCAAATATATTAAAAAAGCACGCCTATGCATTGACACTGCACAAACGCATTAGTAAGAGTAAGAAATAATATGATTTGTGGCATAAAAAATAAAATATGCAACCCAGTACTGTAAATGCACCTGGAATTAATATTATTTTAAAAACTACTATTTCCAGGTTCAAGAATTAACTTTCACTCTCAAAATTTGACACACTTTGTTCTTCCACACTTCAATGCCTTCAAGTGTAAAGTATAAGATGATTAATTCCCCATTTGGACTTACTCAACAGCTTCAGTTAGCTCTGTGTTCATTATCTTTTTAAATGCATAAAGGAATTAATGAGTTTTGTTAAAGATGCCAAAGTGTTAATGAATTTAGATGGTTACGTTGGCATCAATTGCAAACATGTCACTGGAAAAAGTTTTTAATTGGCACACAGAACTTTGGCTAAGACTATATTAAGACTTCTTGTTGACACTATTATCACATCTACTTTAATTAACATAACTCAATTAATTTTGTGATTTTGGCTTTTAGTGCATTTCTGTACAAATAAAACTAAAAATTGAAGTTATTTGTTGACAACCTTTTTTCACGACTAGAAAATACATAAAAAGTAGCCTTAGAAAACAAGAACTATGACAAAAAGTCATTAACAAATAAAACCTGAACAATAAAGACGGAAGAAGTTGATTTAGCCGCTTGACCTGTTGCACCACCAAGCAACATCTTGCATTCAGTAACATCAGTTATGTCTCTTCAGCAAAAAAGAAGCTGCAAAAAATCAGCCGGGACAAAGTATGAAAACATGTAGGCCAGAACTTATAAAAAGGTAAGGGTAACGTTATCAAGTGCTGTGGATATAACGTTAACGTTACTCTCAGTTGAGTCAGTCTGCTGTATTACTGCTGAGCTGAGTGACAGACACTGTGTGTGAACAAACCTTTTCCACTAACCATGCAATAGATAAGAAAGACCATGGCAACCGTACATAACAAAGATGACGGCAGCTATAGCGTCACATTGCTTAGATGACATAAACACTTCAAATGCATGACAAAAATTTAACAACAATTTCACTACCCAAAACTGGACGTAATGTCTAAATGACTAAAACTTGTACATTTTTGTCAAAAGACTAAATGTAAATCAAAATCAGGTGCCAAAATTAACACTGCTCAACAGACAAGCTAAGAAACTGCCTTTTCAAACATTTTTCTTTCATAAGTTGACATTTGAACACATTTATTTGGTAGAGCTGGATGGATTCTTGTAACCCCATCCACAGTAGAACGCGGCCAAAAATGCCCTCTTTGTACAGTCACCTCCAGGTTAATTAACACATGGAGAAGGAGCCATCTCCCCTTACTGCCACTCTCAGAATAGTCTCCTGCCAAAAGCAGCTGCAGGTGGGCCAACCAATGAGCACAAACAAATCCTGCCTTTGTAGGTGACATTAATTGCATCCCACTCTAACAGAACATACCAACAGCAGGTGCTGTAACCAGATGGGTGTGTGAATACCATCTTACAGCCGTGGCATCACACCAAAATTCAGAGGCGCCTTCAGTCATAATTATTTGTCACTCTTTGTATCAAGAGAAATTTTAGCTTGACAGGGTGCCGGGACAACTGCTGAGGTGAGACTGCTGCTCAAACAAAAGCAGTACAGCCTGATCTGTGTTGTAGCATGTAGCATTCACACTTATTTTGTGCAAAAAAAAGCAAAAAAAACAATGCAAAAGATTTGATTTGAAATGGTTTTTTTTCCTTTTCCTTACCTTATCCAACTATCTACTGAACCTTGTCTGTCTCCTGTGTGCTTGACCTCAAGGTCATGTCTTATTTTTTGATGTGGTGCTATGAACGATGACCCTCCCCACCACCACCATCACCACAACCACCACACCTTTCCCCGTACTCCCATGATGACCACTGATGCAGTAAATCTCTTGCTGGAGGAGTCCCCATAACAGAGCCGGCCAGTCTGCAGGCTGTGAGGGAGGAGGGTATGTCGAAGACTCGCCATGGAAGGTTTCTATCACTGCACAGTCAGTTCTTATCGTTGCTCCCTTTGATGAGAGGAGAGTGGGGGAAGATAATGTCTGAAGGTCAGCTCTCAGCACCGAGCAGGAACCTGATAAGGACTGAGAGTATACTGAGTAAAAGAAACCCTCCGGTCCTGACCGACAACCAACAACTATACCACTCAAAAAGAGATAAAATGTCTTTTTTTAACAGGCCTGTACACAGTATCTAATGTTACGATAAAGAGTGTACTGAATAACACATGCACTATTTGAGAAATGTGCAATCGTGTTGATCTTTTTTTCCTTTGAAGTCAAATTGAAATAAGAATTCGATTCACTTTTAGAATATAAACTAATGATACTACAGCTATTTTTCAGAAGGCAACAAAACCATTTTGGACATATTTGTGGAAACAACATTGTCATGTTTCCCATGATGGATGACTAACATCCGAGAGCAGATGTTGCCAAGAAACACACTCATTTTCGTGGTGCGCTACCGACTGCAGCACGTACATTGTAGCCTGATAAGTCTTGTATCAAAGTTGAGAGGTTATCACTTTTTCAACAAGCCAATATATAGTAGTATTCAAGACATCTATCCCTTTACAACAACATTAGGAGGATCTATTGCGCTGTTGTTTGCATTCCACTTGGAAAATGGAAGCTAACAAGCTACGCTAACTAGCTTCCACTTTCTAACGTTAGCATTAATTCCCACTAGATTTTACTCTTCGCTCATGCTCATTCAACACCTCGTGAGTTATCGGCAACTCCTGCACACAACTCATTTGCATTAGCTGCCTTTCTTTCATGGGTCCAGTTGTGGTGATGACAAATGATCAAATGGCCAAAATTCACAACAGCTAGTAGTCCTGCTCCCTCAACACTCCGTATGTTACCTGGTGATTCGAATCACAGCACAGACTAACTTACAGTCACTGAGGAATGTAGTGGAGTGATCAAATTAAAAATAGGACTAGCAATGGCTAACAGTGTTGGATGTTATGTGGCCGTTGGAATTATGATACTATGAACTATTTTTAGTGGCCACTCACACAGATGTTGCACCAATCAAATTACCAGTACCGACACTGTCAGTCAGACCCAAAAAATCACATCCCTTGGTGAACACTAATGTTGGGGGTGCTATCGTGCTATCAATGCAAAGGAAAAAAATAAAATAATTTTTTTGGTAATTACAATTTTGACCACAAAAGTAAACAAGTCGAAACAAATACCAAAGATATGTAACACTGATTACTGATTTCTTAGCAAACTGAACAAATTTTAATTGCAGTTCAACTTTAAAACACTGTACTATTCACTGTGGATTATTCACTGTGGATTATTATTGCTGTTATAAGCTAATATAAAGTTTAACTTATAAATCAGGGGGTAGCCTTTTATAAATATTTAAATGAATATCAGCTCACATTTTTCCCTAAAAACTGTTTACTGTTGGATTGAAATTCTTCACACGTATATAATTTTTTTTCCTGCATTCTCAAAAGAGGCATTTTGGCAAGTCATAATTTTCGGACACTTTCTACTCTATCACACAGCACACAGCCAAAATGCCTCTCAGGCTCTCTGCAGGCACTCATCACTGCCAAAGTGAGAGTAAATCTGTGAAAACAGTGGACGCCAATTCCCACCAACCAGGAGTAGTGACCACGCTCACAGTGCAATATTTAGGCAGCTGTTCAGAGTTCCCACAGTCAGAGTTGCTTGACCAAAACTTTGAAATGACACAGTCTATTTTCTTAAGCTTGTCCATATATTAATGTCTGAAGCTTTTCGTGTAAAAATATTTTATTGCCTTTTTGCCTTTGCCATTGTCAATAGTTATGACAGATGATACAGTTACAGGTGCAGTGTATTGTCAAATATGTAATTAAATTCCCCTTTTCTTTAAAACATGTAGAGCCTATACACAATGACAAATCCACCAGAACCAATCAGTTGTTAAAAAAGAAAATAAGCCAGTTATTCAGTTCTTATTGTATCCATATTCAAAGATGTGGGCTGTTCTCCAGTGATAACAGATAGTGGTGGAATAATATTATCTCTCCCCTTTTGTATTTGAATTTAAATTTATTTGAATCACAATGGAAAGTACGATATGCCATTCCTAAAAGACATAAAGAACATTTCAAAACATTTGGATTTGTGTTTGTCAGCCACATCTAAATTATGCGCTCATCTCAATGAATTACTCCACTATTTTCTAAATGGGTGAAGCTTCAATCTGTCTGTCACTCACTTTTGTATTTGCAATAACACATTTCTATCAGTCATGCTTTTTTCTTTTCTTTTTTTTTTTTACTATGCCTCAAATGCTTTCAAGCCAAACAATTGTGAATTTAATTAAGCTTGTGTTATCATATTTCTTTTAATGTTGTCTTTGAGTCTTCACTCTGTTTTCATTGCGGCAGAAGTCGTCCACAGTGGAGGCTAATGATCACAGAGAAAAACTTTGAGCTAATCAGAGGCAGCAACAATAACCCATATCAGGAGCCGGTTCCCGTGAAGGCTCCTAATGCTACAATTCAAGTCCCATATTATGGAGTCTTAATATTTATATAAACATATTAACATATTATATAAACATATTTGGTCAAACTCACCCAAAATATACTCAACACCATCATTCACTTTGGGTTCAAGACATAGGGGTCATTGCCCCTGCAGTGCATAGAGCAACCTAGTACAGTGTGTACTTTCTGGGAGGTAAAAAAAGAATATATAAAAAAAGAATATATAAATAATGTCATTGGTTAGAGACTACTGCACATCAGAGAGCAACTGCATAGCCCCTGCATTAAGATTGTACATTTGCTTACTTCTCAGTGATGATTCTCAGTCAAATTAAATGAAAGACAGGGCAAGTTGTTACTTGGAGGTCTTAAAGCTGGGTCCCCAGGGACCCCAGTCGGTAGTCCTTGTATGTTAAATATGTTGGTAGGATGGGGGATAAGAGGGATGCTGTTATGTCCAGGGACAACGAGGGAGCGGGGCACGGATATATGTGTATGGAAAGTATTTGAATTACTTGTATCTGGCGTTTTCTGCAGCATTTACAAATAAAGATTTGCTCACAAAAAAGGTTATGTATTTGCTTAATAATAACACTCACAAAAAACAGCCAGTGTAACAGAATTTAATTTAGTTTTTACTGAAATAAAAGGGAAATTCATAGGACCTGCATGTGACATTGATGTGTTGCAAATTTGAGTGTCTGGTCCTGTATCAGATCTCCATTTATTACATGATTACACATTTTTTTTCTACTAGTCATAAGAGTTTTTAAAAATGCTTGTTATAAAATGCAATGTCTTATGCAGAGCAAAGAGTGAGGAAGCATAGCTGTGTTTTCCTTGCTCTCAAAGCAAGATTTATGTCACGACTGAGCAACTGGTCCTCAATATTGATGTGCTTTAAGCTTGGCCTTTTAAGGATCATTATTCAACTAAATATGGTCACAGTGTAGCCACCTGTCATATTTGATCTACATTGTAATCAGCTCAATGTTTTTATAATGCCATAAAGACAGCAGGCCCCATTTTGTCATTCAGACATGAGTACATTACACAATCAGTGTGAAAGTGCAGCATCCGAAGCATAATACATGGGTATTGGAAAGGATGATGTCAGAGGGTGGACTTTAGTTGTGCGTTGTTTTGTAATTTAGTTTTGCAATCACAATGAAATAGACTTCTAGATTTTAAAAAGGTTGACAAAATGAAAATTGTAAATCATTTTATCATTTTTGTTAGTTTTTTTCATTGCATTGTGAGTAGTGTTAGCAGGACACAGACTCAGTATATAAAAATACACTTAAATATTCTGCATATTCATATATTACAGTGAATATTTGTAGCGTATTCTATGGTTTCACTAGTGAATGTTTGCTTTATTCTAAATCAAATCTTATATATGGTAATGTCCATCTCAAGTCTAACACACTAGTATACAGTATATGGCCAGATCTTAGTTGATTCAGATTCTGATAAATTGATCATATTACATGTGTTCCAGATGTGGACAACAGTGGTCATAAAATGTGAAACAAAATGCTTGTGAAACTGACTTACTGTATAGCCAACTGAGGAAAATAAAATTCTGGGCAGGAAACAACCAGATATCTGAAGCCAGGTTTTTTTTGTTGTTTTTTTTTTTTTTTCTTTTATGAGCTGGATGCTCCTGTGAAAAATAGAGTGGGAAGGGGGAGGTACAAAATACCAATCCTTGCACAGACTGAAGGAAATAAATGAGACAGGAGAGGAAAGAGGGGAGGTACAGTGAACAAGAGAGCCAGATAATGCCTTATCTTGCTGCGGTCAAGGGTACTTACACTACAAAGTCTGACACTGCAAATAATCCCAGCTGGTAACTCTTTAAAGTTTCAACTCTTCTCCATGAAACTTTATTATTCCTTTCAATCTGTTTTATTTACATAGACATTCTTAAAACTGACCTTGCAGTTTTTGCTGCACGCCATGTGATGAAATGGGAATTGATTTTATTGATCGGAGGTCCATATACATCTGAGTTTCACTCCGCTGCAGTTTCTATGGACTATGCTGCAATTTCTGATTTAAACTGCAGAACCTTTTGGCGGGTAATCATCATAATATAGATCTAACTCATGAGGATGAGGCTTCCAGCACCGCCGCTTCAACCAGCTTCATATTCAGTCCAATGGTCGCATCAGAAATTGGCAGAGCAAAATGTATGTGTTCAGCCATGCACAAAGTGATGCTGATAACTTGTAACATGACATGGGTTGTACACTGACTATGTTGGCTAGCCATTGTAGGTAACATTGGCTTATTTAGTGATGTTATTGCCTGGAATAAAATGGTCTATGTAGTATCGTAGGGAAAGGGAAAGATAGCAAGTACAGTGACTTGTAGTGCTACCTACATTGGAAAAATAACTAGTTCATACTAAACGTATCCTGCAAAACATTGACTGACATATACAGATATATGCTTGTCGTATATGTCCCTGTTTTAGCTACGATATCTGTTGCATCTAAGGCATGATCAAAGTCTTTGTGGTTACGTTTATGCTCTCTAAGCACTTGCTTAAGATATGGTTAAAGACTGTACTCTTCGTTAAATATTAAAAATGTCAACAATTACTCGAAGCATGACAGAGGATGTGTTTTTAATATTTAGTCAAAACCACAATCTGTCCTTAACCAGTGTTTTAGTAGCCTAATCCTAACCATATGTGGTACTCAGGACTCAAGTAGGGTAAGTAAGTTATAACCTTGGATGCAAAGAATGTAGAGTTGGAGAGTGGAACATCTGGGCATGCTCCAGTTTCAACATTGTGTTTGACACTGTGCAGATTTACTTCACTGCTATGAGAGCATCACTTGATTGTAATGATTCCATCAAAATTAGTTTGGACTTTTGTGCATAGATATCGACCTGCAATTATGTTATATGCAAAGCAAAGTTTAAAAAAAAAAAGACTTTACCAGCACTCCCAGAATTTATGAAAGAGGGGATGAAGATTTCAATGTTCGGGGCACAAGTGATTTATCCATGTGTAATGAGTCTTAAATGAATCACAAGTAATGACAATCAAACTTTACAGAAGAGTCAGTCTGCAGGCCTGTTCTGCCCAGCTGTTCTTCTACATTATTAAGGAAAACTGAGAAAAAAAACTCACTGAATGAAGAACAACTAAGTTTTATGTCTCTAATTAAAGTGTACTCTGTTAGGGAGCTGTATGTCACTGTTCATACAATGGAGGAACAATGTTTTCAGCTGAGCATCCTTGGACATAATCACCATTCAGTAAAACGTGTGTCTTCTTTCTATGTGGATACTGTAACCACAGAAATGACTAAAAGTGAGTTTCTACAATTAGAAGTTCATTTTTATTTATTAAAGTGAATATTTTAGATTTTACCACAGCCTTCATGCCTCAGTACATCTGCTGTCCTCAGGAATGTTTCACAAATCAATTCAATCTGCCTGTCTGCCCCTCCCCAAACCATTTGCATGTGCTCACACCCACACACTCACTTTTTATTTTTCCATCAGTGATGAGATACGAAGATCATAGAAGAGGCTCTCTGCGCCCCCTCATCCTTAATACCAGCCTGCTCTCTCTCCACTTGATTCGAGTAGTCGGTGGATGGCGGTGAGGAAATTTTCTCTGAGACTGGGCTGATGCCAGAGACGCTCCACGGTGGTTCAGTTTTCAAGTTTTACCACAGCAGCCCATTAGGTCGTACATTTATTACTCGTGGCAGGCCGGGGAGGAGAGGAGAGATGAGAAACCCAAAAGTTTAAATTTCTTCTGAGGATAAAACAGAACAGGACAGAATATAGCAAGAAAGGAAAACACTAGTATACTTTTCCTCTTGCCTGATACATTTTTACACTAAGGAACCAGACTGAACATCTGTGTTTCCTATGCAGCTGAGCGGTGTGGGATTATTTTACATTGAACCTGATATGCCTTGTATCCCCATGACAAACTGGGATTTTTATGTTCTAATCAGCTGCTCCTGTATACTGTAGTAAAGTTAAAGCCACTAGTTGGATAAGGTTAAGGAAAGATTGTGATCATCGCAAAGTAATTGTTGTGAAACCTGCATTGATAGATTTTTTTTTGGCCACTTGGGGGCAGTGCAACAAGCTGACGTGCACAACATTAGCATTAATTTGGCTTTTTTAATTTAGCTTTGTTCGCCAGCTAATCACTAAGTCAGTCTCTCTGTCGTTTGGTGCAGGGCAGGTTGTAAACAGTGGGTTTTTAGCGAATGGGTTTTAAGCTAATGAGAGCAGTGGAGGTTGCGGGCCGTAAAACCAAAGCAATGCTAAACAAATACAAAAAAAAAATGCTAAAATGCTCCGAGTGTTGGGTAACTGCATTTGTCACCAGCAACCCCTTTCACATTACATATAGTTATTTGATCTATTTTTATTGATGAATATTGATTAGAGCAGCTATAAGGTATTGTTAGGTGTATCTTTGATGCTTGACATCAGTTGCTTATAGGGCTGCAACAGAGGCAACCCACACAGCTCATTATTTTTAATTAGCCCTATCTTTTTTGTCGATTACAACTGGCCTTTACCAATGCGTGTCAACAACTGTTTGCGCTGCCAATAACCGGCCATTAACATTTTCACAATTAAACTACAGTACAAGCCTCTGTCTTCTGATGTAACGCACTCTGCTCTTTATCCTTCAGTGAAAGTTTTAATAGTTTATATTGATCTGACTGCAAAAGCCCATGAAAATAAGTCTTTTTACTACACAGTGATTTTGCATTTTGTGGAGCTGACATTAAGATAAGGCTTGCATTTGATACTTTTGACACAGTCACCTTTTATATGAATGATGAAGCTGAAAAATATCCTTTCTTATGCAACTGCATGATTTCAAACAATTTTCTGCAGTGCCTGAAACTGATCGTCCTTTAAACTGAAGAAAATAGACTTAAATGTTCAACAATACACAAACTGAAGCAGTAGCTGTGAGTGTATTTATTTTGTTTTTTTTTAAAATACATTTCTGTATGTTGCTAGTTGGACAATGCAACCCAACGATTGAGGAGAGGGCTTTAGTGTGGCTGGTGGGTAAAAATTTAATTTTCATGTGTCTGCTGTATTATAGCATCTTGTGCATATATGATTCATTTCTCATGAAAACATAAATGAAAGTCTCTACATAAACCACATTGAAAATGAGACATTAAAAAATGGTGCTTCTGCAACTTCAAACTGGCTCACATACAAAGATGATATGGAGTGATTCCCATAGGTTTTGTCCCCCTTTCTTGCAGCGATGTGCAGAGGCTCACAGGTCAACTGTGATAAATGTCCAATGCTAGAGATTATAGAGTAGTCAGTTAATAATAAGTATTTCACCCCAAATTACTTTAGTCTAGTTCCTAAGAGGCTCAACTTATTATGTATCAAATACACAGGCTGCATAAATCAGCCAGTTCATCACTGATTTCACATGGACCCCTTTTTTCATCGAATGACATGGCATGACACCCACTGGTGGGACGCTGATCTCAAGGTTGATCATCTGCACGGGTTGCTGCACACGGGGCAACACTTTTCCATTAATGGTTCGCTCCTGTCCGACAAGGTTCAAGGGCTCAGTTAAAAAGAAACTGTCACCATACACTATAGCCAAAGTATGCTAGAATTTAATGGAGGATATAATAGTTCATATGCGAAGGGCCGTGAAAAACTTTTTTTTAGGTTCACTTTTGTGCAGCTGACACCCAGATAAACCCAAATTTGCATTTGTATGGTTTTAAGCAGCACCTTTATAAAAATGATAAAGCTAAAGAATTTCCTTTGTTAGGTTTGCAGGTATACAATTTCAAACATCCTGCAGTACCTTTTGAGATTTGAAATGTATCAACAGAACACAACGCATGGTGAATATCGGCATTTTGATGAGTGTTTTGCATGAATTTGTCCTCTATCATGACATATGGAACTGTATTCTGGGGCCGATGGTTTCCTGTGAAGGTAGTTCTTAAGTTGCTCATTTGATAAGCCATTTAGGAGCTGCAACAGTCTGGGATGTTATTGGAGGCAGAGGGTAAATGTAAAAGACTCATTTGGTTTAAATCCAGGGCATGGAGCAAGGGAGGGAAGATGAGGAAACGAGAAGTAAAAATCTGAAGGGGGAACGGTAGGGTAGACTTTATACTTTGCCTATGATAGAAAAAAAAAATGATCCAAGAGGGAACCGGAATGGAGAAGCAGAAAGGCAAACTTCCGAAGGGGAAGGAGAGAGAGAGATTATTATGGTAAATGATAGACAGCTGCAGGGGTTGGATGAGCTGAGATGATAAACGATACATAATCTGAGGCACATGAAAATCATGGGGCCAATTGATTGACAGATGGGCCAATTGGTGGCCGACGAGTGGGGAAGGCAGGCTACAAGTCATGACTAAGTCAGAGTCCATCATTACAGTTCCTGATTTATTTGTCAGAGATAAATCTGTGTGCTCAGTATGACAGACGGAGAGGGCTGTGTGCAGACCCGATAGAGATGGAGTGCACTAACTCTGTGATTTCGACACAGGAGTCTAGTTCAGAAGTCTGACTGGGAATAATTATAAAGCTAGTGGCCTGCGGTTATTTTATCAGTGAAGTGGATAAATAACAATCCTCTCGCTCTACACAAAGTGCACTGCCTTCAAGATACACGTAATGCAATCATTAAAAGTAGTTCTGATAAAGCTTGGTTGTATTGAATTATAACAACAGACCTCTTTTAGTGATGGAACACCTTTTTATGCTTTGTAATACAATAAGTGAATGTTATTACAGCAACTGAATAACACTAAATATTTCACAGTTAAGAGATTAATGAAAGCACTTCAGGGCTGATGTGCCGGATACAGCCTTTATTAACAGAGCGCTCTAAATGTTTTTCATATTGAACTGACCTGCCTGACACAAAGTGTGTGAATAGTGTGCACTTCACATTCCAGTTTCTCAGATGTCAGTTTATCAAGCACTTCTTTCGAATTTATTCGCTGAACATTTGTCCTTAAAAATGTCATCTAATTTGTAAAGTAGTCAGTAAAGTAATCAAGCAGTGCTGTAATATGAAGTTCACACTTGCTACACATGGTACGTATTTATTCAGTGTGTGGCTGCTTTTACTATTCTGCCACATTGTAAAGCAAACATTGTACTACACTGAAATACTGTTTTAATCAGTGTATTTTTAGAATGTTGTATCCTAGTAACAGCGCTTCAAATTGTAGCTTGTCGCTGTCGATATTGACCCTGTGAAATGGATTACATGTCGATGTGGAGATATGACAACAGATCTAACATTGTTGAGTCCAGCTTTCCTCGCACTGCCGCTTACAATATAGGATGTGTTTAATTTGTACGTTTTTAGTCACGCTAGCAGCACGGCTCGAGATACGACACACATTGGTCCTTTGGTCCAGAAATATCTCAACAACTATTTGATGTATTGCAATTGATTTTTTTTACAGACATACAAGATGTACAGGATGAACTACTTTGGTGAACACCTGACTTTTCCTATAACCACGACATTGACATTTGTGGTTGAGTGTGAAATATCTCAACAACTATTTGATGGATTACAATAAAATTTACAACAGATGTTGAAGCCCCCAAGAGGATACATTCTGGTGATTCTGGTGATACTTTTTCTCTAGTGCCCCCAGCAAGTCAATGTTTTCAGTTATTCTGTGATATATCTCCACATCTACTTAAGAATTGGCACAAAATTTGGTACAGGCTGTCATGGTTCCTGCATGATGTATTATAATGACTATGGGAGTCATCTCACTCTTTCTCTAACACCACCATGAGGTTGACTTTTTCATTTAGTGTGAAATTTGGTACACACATTCATGGTCCCCAGAGGATGAATTGTAATAACTTTGATCTCCTCACTTTTCCTCTAGAACAATCATCTGATGAAATTTTGCTTTATAACCAAATATGTACAAAACATGCATGACATTCCTATCAGCCTCAGTTGTACTGTGTGTTAAATGCTAATTAGCAAATGTTTGCATACTAACATGCTAAACCAGCATAATGAACATGGTAAACATTGTACCTGCTAAACATCAAGCCACCAGCAGCTGACTGATAAGGTTTGTGTTTGTGAGACATTGCACTGACATTGTACCGGCATTACACCATCAAAACAACAACTCCAACTTTCATATGAATAAGCCTGAAAAACAGCAAATTCTTTAAAGTTCCCCTCCAGACATGTATTAAGACATATAAAAATACTCTTCTTTGAACAATGACGTGTGTCTGATGTGGTTTTTCCACAAAAAAGTGTAAATACCAAGTGAAAATCCTTAAAATGGCATCTACTCCCTCATTAAAAATCCCAGAATCTATG
This sequence comes from Scomberomorus guttatus, assembly GCA_038419695.1. Lineage (NCBI taxonomy): Eukaryota > Metazoa > Chordata > Actinopteri > Scombriformes > Scombridae > Scomberomorus > Scomberomorus guttatus. Next base: position 10,231,593 of record CM076447.1, on the reverse strand, counting down.
AATATGCAAATATTGTTCATTTCAAAAGCTGAATATCTGGACACAAGATGTCTTTTTCTTCACTGTAAAGTAAATTCTCAGTGTATGTGCACTGGTGGCTTCAAGTTTTCATGTTACACTTGTATAAGTTGCATACTGGACCAGGATTGGCTTCCAAACTATTTGTGATGTCACAAATCATTATATATATATATATATAGGCCCACCCCTTAAAATTGGATTTTCAATGAGCACAGAGAAACTTGCATGGAACACATTTTTGAATGGACAGGGATTAAGTGCACTACTACTAAAGGTCATATAAACTGTGAGCACAAAACTCCCAACAAACCATCTGGTAAATTAATGTAAATCTAAATAGATTTTTTTAGTAGGCAAGGGACAGTCTTTGCTATTTTCTGCTCCACTTTGTACTTTAGCCTCATAAGATTTGTGTATTTCTACAAATTCACCTAGTAAAGCTTCAACCCCTCCCTTGGTGTAGAAACAGCTGTGGTGACTGCTGTGTAAACAAAACATGCAGTTCATTCAGGGTCATCAATCAAATAAAGCCCATAGTAGCAGAATCATATATCATTCACCATAAACACACTTACTGGTTATGTTTAACATAGACGTGGACTTTACAGCAGTATGGATGTGCAGCTAGTAACATATCAAACAGCAAAAAATACCATTGTATGGCTGATAAAAGATTATTGCCTCTGTGAGTAATTGCCTCACCTTCTCCAAACATTCCTGCCCAAAAGGTGAGCCCCTCTTCTTATCAGACAAGAGAGGAAACTCTGGAGCTTTTCTTTCGGGTGACTTGTACTGTTATTTGATTCCTGTGGAAGGAGTAAATGAGCTGTGAAGGTGAGGCAAGAAAAGAGTGGGATTGACACCTTTCTGACCATGGAAATGTGTTTACACTAAACCCCCCTTACATAAGTCAGCAGCTGGGTAGTCCACACAATACACACACACGGGCGCACACACCTTCCCGGCAGATGGAGACTTCATTATTCCAGAGGAGAAACAAGCCTTTGTTTAGAGCACAAGCACAGCCAATTCAGACTATAGTGGAGGACTGGCAGTCTATTTCCAACAGTAAATGAACTCAGTGTGCGCATGTGATCCACTCCTTGTGACACTCTATTGTAGCTTACAGATGTGATCAGAGGGATACTGAATTATTATTTTATAGTGTTTTCTTTTTCTTTTGGAAGAAAATGAAAATGTGGGCACTCGATAGAGACATTTCACAACATTCTCTGCTCGCAGTGGTATTGTTGTTATTAAAAATCCCTATGAGTTTACGTATGTGTGTGTGTGTGTTTTTTTCATTCCCTGTCTGTCTGCAGTTCTGTAGTGTATGGTTGACACTCCCTTGGCAGGTGGAACAACATGCTGCTCTGGGATTCTGCTCAGATGTTGTTAACCGCAAATCTGTCTCTACAAGCAGGAAACAGCAAGGAAATAGATTCTTCCCGCATTCTGCACACTGGGATATACTGGTGGCTGCAAGCCGGAGACCATAGAGACCATACTTTATTACAGCTATACAGATTTTATTGCAGTGCCTCAGTGTAGCCAGACATAAATACAAATATATGGTGTAGTCTTTATGCACAGAAGACATGCAGTACCTTATAATAAAAGAGTATGGTTGGAAAATACAATGTTGTAAGGGTAAAACAAATGCAATTCATTCTCAGGAATATACTATAAAATACTATATATCTAATACTAATATCTGAAAGGCAGATTACAATTCTAATATATATATATATCTGCTGGAAAGTGTGTGTACGATTTTATTCTCAATGCGTTTTGAGCACGATGACAATTTCTTTTTGAATAAATCATATTAACATTATAGCCAAATTAAGGTAAAATATAAACAACTTCCTCTAACATTAAAAAGAGAGAATTTTCCAAAAATCGTATTATTATTCTTTGCATGTTCTCCTCATGTATGTAATATGCTCCAGCCTTCTTCATGACCCTGCACGGGAATGAGCAGGTGAAGTGAATAAACAAATGAATAATGTTATGCCCAGCATGAATACTGTCACTCAAATACAGCCAGGCATGGCGAGGCAAGGTGAGGCAGGTTTATTCATTTCAAGGAGACTCAGAATGTTGAATACAAAAATTAGGCATAAAAGGACACTTTAAAAGACATTAAAAAGATAGAATAGACAAATAAATCAATGGAAGTTCGGGAAATAACAACTGCTCTCTGAGTGAAACATATGTACACTATGTGTCCATGAACAACCCATGTGAATGTATTTGAGGATGACTGGATTTGCATGTGGTGTTTGGTGGGTCATGTCTATGTGCATGTGAAGGGTCTGAGAAGGGCCCCCAGATCTTTGGGTAATAACATACTCTTGACCAAAAGTGAGCAAATGAATCATAGGAAAGGGAAATGTCTCTTTAACACAAATTGGAATACACACGCAACATTTACAGATAACATCTGTGTGTATTAGAGTGAAGGTGTGAAGGAGTCATTATGTGGTTCCACCGTGACTTAAGTCCTAAGCTGTTGTTTTTGCGCTGAAAGTGGCTCTAATCCATTTACCCCTGATATGTTTTAATAGGCCAGCACCTTGCATGGTAGCTTGCTAGCATCAGTGTGTGAGTGTGTGTGTGTGAATGGGTGAATGAGAGGCAAATATTGTAAAGCACTTTGTCTGTTCAGATAGAAAAGTGCTATATATGGATGGATGGATGGGTGGTTGGAAGGAAGGATGGATAGATGGATAAATGGCGGGATGGATGGATGGATGGACATACTGATGATTTGATGGCTGGCTGGATGAGAGACAGACAGAGGGATGATTGTCCATCTTTACGTCCATTCAGAAAACTGTCTAGACGGTTGCATGAGTAGACTAATCACTGGACGAACAAACAGAGGGATGGATGGATGAAGGGATGGATGGACAGAAAGATGGGTAGACAATCACTGGGTGGATGGATGACTGATTGGATGTACAGATGGACAGACACGTGCATGATTGATGGATGAACGACTGGATGGATGATTTATTGATGGATGGACTGACAGACAGATGGATAATCCTCATTGTTTCAGTGAGAGATGGACATCAATTACTGTGACTTATTGAAAATGAGTCATGTTGAAAACAATGGGGAGGCAGTGCCACTTGTGTGTGTGTGTGTGTGTGTGTGTGTGTGTGTGTGTGTGTGTGTGTGTGTCTGACTGTTGCCCCATGAGAACCATTGTATCTTAACAAACCTCCTTTCTCTTCTTCAGAGGCAAACAAGTGATTATGCAGCTAACTAAGCTTACAGGCAGGATGAAGAAGAGTCTCTGAGGATGTGTGTCTCACCACACAGAGCAACACAACTCTTTTGTGGCTCCAACACAAACACACACCACGAATGTGCGAGGGCTTTCTGTATAACAAAACAAGCTACCGGCTTTGAGGAGACAACCACACACATTTTCTCTGATCTCATTATTTTTAAAGGATATACTGGTGCTTTTCTCTGTAATATTCAGAGGTTTCATTCCAAACATGTCTAAATTTGATACCCACTGGAGAAAAATTTTGCTTTCAACAGTATTCATGTTTGAGTTAAGCACATCGTGGGCAGTTTAACAAACACTGGATATATGCAGCGCTTTCTAGGAGTGTATGTTTGTGTGTTTTTGTCTGATGCTTCACGCTAACTAGTGCAGTGTGGATACAGTGTGTTTAATGGTCCAATAGAAGTGCAGATGCAGAGAGGTCACTAATAATGCCCTCCAATTGTTTTCTGCACTCTTTCGCTGCATATACAACAAGCCAACAAACATCTGCCAAAACTGCTCCTGGGAGTTTTTCTTAGTGTATGTCTGTAATGCATGCGCTTTGAGGTTCTAATGGTAAGCAACTCCATAGATCTCAACTCATTAAATAACAAATAATATAAAATGTTTCTATTTCTATAAGAGTAGCTGTTTTAACAGTGTGGTCTAAATGTTATGGCAAGGAGTATGTGTGTAGGTGTGTGTGTGTGTGTGTGTGTGTGTGTGTGTGTGTGTGTGTGTGTGTGTGTGTGTGTGTGTTTGTGTGTGTGTGTGTGTACATGCTGTAGAGGAACAACACAAATCTCCTTATCCTAATTGGCGTCTTTACAAAAGGAAATTGGATAGTTTTGAAAATTGTTGGAAAAAGTAGCAATTTAAACAACTTCAACAAATTCACAGCTTACTTGATGTCATCCAGCAACATTTACTTTTGCCTAATAGGATTTTCTGGCTAAATCATTTATTTCCAATGTTTTCGTCTGCAAATATGCAATATGCTAATAAGAAAATATGAATATTGTTAACTAATAACAAAAACGAATACTTGTGAATGTTCTAAGGCAGTCTGGCCAGTTCTGGGGTTGAATTATGCATGAAGCTGCACTTGAATATCTCCAAACTGTCAAAGTCATCTTACATGTTTGGACTGTCCTTTGATTCTGATTCCTCGTGGCTGTGCAACGTGATTCTCAAGATATTTATTACTGAACACAGTGTTTTGATACCTTGATTCTTATTTCTTCTGAACTTTGGATGCATTAAAAATAATTTGCACTTAGGGTGAAAAGTTTAAGTATTTAGTATTTCTATCTCTGTTCAAGTTTGAGTACAAGAATTCTGGACTCCATGAATGAATATGTTTCTGGGGTCCTCTTTCTTTAATAAAATAGTCCCTACTAGAATTTTAATAAGCCCTCTCAGCTCTTAGAGAAATGCTAAGAATCATCTCACCAGCTTTAAATCAGATTCAGGTTAAAGGATAAAGTTGCCGATGTTTATATTTTTCTTATTGCCAAATAATCCCAAGACCAGAACCAACAATATACTAAAAAGTATGGTCATTGCAGCCAAAGCTGATATACATTCTTATTCTTCTGTGCCACAGACCTCTTTTGTTGTGCAAAAACGATTCAAAAGACATCAAATAAACACGTGACATGTTCCTCATGTGTATTAGACCCGCAGCTGTTTTCTCCTTTCTTAGTATTGTTTGTTAAAAACTGCAGTGTCCAGCTTTTTAAGAAATTACTGAGACATCTGTGTTTGTGAGCTGTTTTTTAAGGTACAACTTTAGTGGCAACAGTGCTTGGGGCTGATTGGGTATTGGAAAAGAAATTATTGAGATCTTGGATGAAAAACATTAAATATCTCCAGCCTTAGCCTTTAAGGTATTGTTCCCTTTTTTCTGTCACCAGGGTATCTCAAATGTAAACAGATTTTTAATGAAATTGTGATTCTGAAGTGATTCGCTTTCGCTGTGGATTCTTTAACAGGATTTTTCAACATTATGAGCATTTTATATTCATGTTTATTTTGTATGCAAATCTGGATCCAAGAAAATTAATATCATGCTGTGTTTTCTGCTTTTACTTTTTGTTCATGGTCACAGTCGTTCAAGTATTAAACAGTGTTTGAGTACAAAAGTCTAAACAATGAAAAACTGGCAAAGCCGGATTGATTGTGACTATGAATTCCCATAACATCCGCAAGTCATGCTGGTGACACAGTCGTGATCGATACCTCAACCTTGCTGTGCACTTGCAGTTGAATGTGAGCCTGACTGCTCAGATGTGGAATCAGGTCTTATATTGGCCATCATCCTCTGCCACCACCATCAAAAACTTTTACTCTGCAATACTGGTGCCTTCAGGCATAAAGCAGCAAGGTTAATTTTCTGTGTCTGCACGCTACTTTTGAAATTGAACCTATCAGACTACATTGTAAAATAATGGGCCAAAGCAAAGTCCAAGCCTGGAATCAGACAAGGAGTTAGACTGCCCATGTTGATAATGGTATAACTGTGGGATATACAAGATTACAGTGATCACATACACATGTAGGCAGCCATGAGCAGCGCTGCTACAGCTGTAATCAAGTGCAATGGGGTGTAACATCACTGCCCTTACCATACCATAGAGTAATACTGTTTTTATGTGGGAGTTACCAATGACCAATGCTTCATTTTCTCTCATATAGCTTCCAGCGTCTGTGTCATATCGCTGACCAGCCTGTGACTGGTCCACACACAAATACAGACATCGCACATATATACTGAACAGCTGTCTTATGGTTTCACACTCCCTTCAGGCCTGTAGATGATGGATGTGAGCAGAATGTAACCTTATTTAGAAAGCAAATAACATTCTCTAGAATGGGAAAAGCTGACATTTTCACTATCTTAACTCAAATCTGTTTTCGAATGTGATGTCAGCTTGGCTTTGAAGACACATTACGAACACTGTCCAAACAAAATGTAGTGGTTTTACATAGCTTTTAAGAAGCTCAACACTATCTTTAGTTCATCTGTCTATTTGAGGAGTAATTTACTACCAACTCTCCTCTATCATTTCATCTCTTAAACACAATTTCATTATGAGTTCTCATTTCTATAATGGAGGAGGGTAGATTTAAAAACTAATACTATATAGATACATAGAAGAAAACACTCTGTTTAGGGTAAATGTGTTAATAAGACATTTTCTGTCCTAGGCTCAAGGAGGCTGACAGAAATGTTTCCAAACATTTCTCCAGAAGATGAGTGATGTTGGATTTTCTATCTTTACTTTGGCTTCACTAGTGGCTATCAAAAAGGAAACTCGGGTCTGTCAGATTTAAATTAAACACTTTCCTTGTTTCAACGTGACATGTGTGGAGTAAAATTACATCAGGCTTTTCAGCACATAAAAGAAATATATTTTTCTACAGATCATTAATTGGCCCTTCACTAAGCCCCACATCCCCGCTTTGTTACTGTTGTTAGGCCTGTCATGCTTCTCATATTAGCACATCACATTCGCAGTTACAATGATGACAGATTCACCGCATGACATTTTTTTTTCCAATTTTGAAACAATAGGTCTTTGATTTCAGACAGAGATAGACAATAGAAGCAGGCTGCTCATTTCTAGCTGGTGACCTTCTAGTTTCATTTTAAAACAGAACTCTGTACCAGGGTCTAATATGCACTCAATGGCTACATACATGATATCATGCTAAAGCAAGAAGACGCAGAAATAAAGGAGCAGCATTGTTCTTGTATCGCAGGGTAGCTAACTCCACAGTGCAGGATGGTGGATTTGCCTGTCCTGAATGCTGAATGAGGCTTTTTCTAGTGTTACACCCAAAAATGTAACATTTATCAAAAGATATGCTAATAATGGCCTTGGAAGTAACATTAGATACTGTATGTAGTAAGCTAGTTAGCTGGACTTGCTAACATTTGCAGCTAAAGGAGACAAACACACTGTTAAACCGTTCTTTACAACGTCCCTTTTGTGTTTTTGACTTTGGAAAGATTTTTAGCCGCTTTTAGATACCGAGTATAATTCCTAGTAGTAGCTTCACACATGGCTGTGGAGAAATCCAAAAATGACAAACCTGGTTACAGCCTACTTGTTGCTATGATTGGACAATCGCAGGGGAGGGGTTTAGCAAACAGCGGACTGATGACAGAACGTAAAACCTAATGAAACACTGCAGGAGTGACATTTGATGCATCTTTTATACTTAATGTATGTTAAATAATGTAGACATATTAGAATGTTTACTTTAGTTTGCTAATGGTTCAGTTGTTAGTGTTAACTAACAAGCCAAGTGAGTTGATGCTCTTTTCTCTAGAGGGAAGATTAAGGCAGCTGATCAAGGGATCCAGAGAGCAGAGATCACATTAGAATGAATTGTTAATTAATTAGGTCTATTTGTCATTGCCACGAATGTGCCGTGGGACTGCACAGAATCTGTACTTGTTGATTCTGGTAGCTGCAGCTGTGAGAGTATCAGATTTCCCTGGAGGGTCCGTGAGGCGCAGGCGGGCTGAGAAAAGAGCGAGCGTCTGGTGGCTGAGGCGCAGACAGACACGGCCTGGTGACCTTTGAGCCAGTTGCTGATTCTGCGGGTGGTGGCATGAGGGTAAATAATGGTGACGTGCCTGTCACCTCAGGGTACAACTGCTTGGAAGTTTGAGGGGAGGAAGCTGTCATAAATTCACCAGGGGCCAGATTGGGTGGTCCACTGCCTCAACTGAAGGGCATTTCCATTTAGCTGTTTAAGTGGAAGCTTAATGAATTAAATGCAATGGCAGGAAAAGGGGCAGTTTCAACATATCTTTTCTCATTTATAGCTGTTGGGACATTAGCAAATAGAGTGGTCTGGCCGTCAGGGACCCCCAAATGAACAAATTACACGTTCTGTTCATTTCTTGCCTTAATTTAAAGCTCACAGAATCTGTATAGTTCATATTAACTCACTATGTGCAATGTGAAGGGGATCACTCATAGTAATGAACCCATAGAATTATCACTCAGCCTTGCAGCTTTATGGATTTTTCAGCCTCTTCTAGCTCATTGTTTTGCTTTTACTGTGTGGTTGGTTCAAATTGTTCTCATCAACCCCATATCCAGCAGCAATAGGCTGCTGTTTCCAGGAAAAACAAAACCATATAAAATGGCTCTACTTAACTTGGAAAGCACCAAACCGCAGACAAATCTTGCAGCTAGTTGGTGAAGAGAAATCAGTGCACACAGTAAGTTCATACAATATAATTTAATCAATCTGCATTCTGTCAAACTGGAAGAAAAACATAAATTGGTCAGTTGTAGACCACCAAGGTGATGTCACAGGAAGACACTGAAAATGCCAGATATTGCAGCATGGCCCCCAAAGATAAATGCCTGATGGTAATTCACAAAATCAATTCCCTTCATTCGTCTCCTTCCACTGCTAGAATGGTGCCAGCACCAAAATGCTACTTAGAAATTTAAGGGATCAATAGAAAATAAAAGCCTGACAAAGATTTATGGTAGAAGCACCATCTTAAGAATAAATGGCTTGAAGAAAAAAAGGAAATGTGTACCTTTTGTTCACAGATACGGTCAATAGATGGGAAATATATAAGTTCTTGGAGACAATATAATTGTATTGTGGCGATTTTCTACTGCAAGGAAACAGCACCAATTTATCTTGTCTCAGTGGAAATAGAAAGTGGTAATTTCAGATAGTTATCATTGATATGGTTGAATGGGAGACTCTAATTGTTTGGTTTTTTTACTCTAGGACACCATTTGGGTGATGTAATCTTGATAAACCTGACAAGGCAATCCAGTTTTAGAGGTAAACAGTTTGTGTAAAAGGCCTTATACGGGTGTAAAGTACATCAAGACAGCATTGCTTCTCGTTTGGTGGCCACTGGGCTATTATAATACTGATGTAACAGCTGATGACCTCACCTTTTATAGGTTACTATTATTTCTCATAATAGGGGCCAGTTGGCAGATAAATGGATAGATGCCTTTATCGAAAAATGATTTCAGGACATTTTCACATTTGTTGCACATAAATACTGATAAAAAAGTGTTTTCCAAGAGGTATCTGTGATATAATGTTGAATAGGGAGGTTGCCTCTAAAATTATTTTATTAAAGCCACTACAATCAATATTTTTACAATAGCCATGTATCAAATGAAAATGTGTACTGAAATGATGAACCTACAGATAAGTTTCAGCTCATTGTGTGGCCTGCATCTGTTTTGATTCACTCAGACCTCTCTCATAGTGTTTTTTTCAGCTGTACCAGCAGCAGCTTTTTTAATCGAAAAAAACTCTAATAACCCACTGTACACTACCTGCTCTGCAGCAAACAGACACAGTTTTCAACAAACTGATCAATGTAGTCTAGTCGTTTAGCAGCTAAAGAGCCAGATTCCCTCAGGAGTTTGTTGAGACCCAAAACAGAACTAAAATAGAGAGAATACTGACCTTACATTCACCAGGTCGCCAGAAACACGACGCCATATGAATGCAAATGTTGCTCCGTAACTGCTGGATGTGTAAATAAGCAACTGTTTGCTAACAGGTTCACCATATTAACTTAAAAGGTGATTGTCAGTGTTGTGTTCGCAACTTGTTTTCATTGCATGAAAATCATAACCCATTTTTGACACAGTTTATGGTTAGCATTTTTTCAGCATTAGCCATTCAGTGTATTTACAGTCTTACCTCTCTATATAGTAGTTTTTATTCTTATTGCATAGTCTGCCATTCCTGCACTGGATTCAATATGTCTACCTACACATAAGGGATTCCCAGGAAACAATGCATGCATGTAATCCAGCGTTACTATTTGTAATTTGATCTCAATGGCTATATTCTGCATTTTTTGACAGTGGATCTGTTTTAGTCATTGCTGAGAGGAACGGGACAGGAAGGAGCAGCTCAGCAGCAGTGAGCCGCTAGATAAAGAGCTGCAGGCGATAGGCTGCACAAAATTACAAGGTACCCAACGTCACTGTGCCCTGCTTTTGTGTGGAAAACTACTCACAATGTGTGTAAAATTACTCCGGTTGCTCAAGGCATGATGGAAAAAAGCTAATTATTGACTGACTTCTTTAGTAAAACTTAAGTTTGTTTGGCCTCACTATAAATACACACCAGTTGCTTCTCTGTTGTATTTCTGACAAGGCTGCTGCTCAAAGAGTGTTTACTGCTAATAGATTTCTGCAACCTGTAGTATTAAACCACACCTGCAACCAGAGGTATTACTGAATCAACCAGGGCAGAAATCAGTAAGGGCCATAATTTTAAGCATTTTTATAACAACATGATAAATACATTTTTTTATCAAGTTACCATCAAAATAGTCCCAAAAGCACGCTATGCTTAGCATTTAAATGTGTTATTTTTAGAAGGAATGTGAATAGAAGAGCATAATAACATATGGCCCAGCATAATGCCCAGATGTCACTGCAGAAGCTTTGCCCTCCCCTTGACTTGTGGGTCACAATATCAGCATCTGTGAAATTAATATGCAATGTATATGCATTTTTTTTGTGTGTCTTACCATAAACCTGCAAGCCTCGGTCAGGTGCTCATGATCCTTTAATGGCATGCCTTGATGAGTAAGCCATGGCCATTCATTCATTGAGAAAAGACTCAGGGCATAAACATGCCAGAAATTTTAAAAGATTGAAGATTGGACTGCATGTCTCACTAGCCAAGGGCAATTTCAAGGTGGAACTAAATGAATGATGATGATAATAACATCGTAGGTCACCCCTGAAGTTATGTGAAATATTTCTGCCCTATCTAATGTATTTTTGATTCTCCAGTATCAGCCATGAGTAAAGGCTCTCCAATAACTGGTGCCCAGTTTGCTGTATATTCTCAGCCTGTAATGAAATGAAAGAATGAAATATTCACTTCAATTTCGCTAACTTTGCAGGCGCACTGCAATTTCCAGCGATTTCTTTACTGCTACTGTCATATTATTTTTTATTAATATTTTATCTTCCATGCTGATGATTTTTCATGCCTCTCACAAAAAGACACAGATTTACATGCTGCACACATTATTTTAAGAATATTACTCTTCTAAAAACTGAGAAAAGCAGACAGTATTGTATTGTGTACTAATGGCCCTGAGGGTGAAATAAAACCCATTTTTTAATTCTGACAATTTCATAACATAACGGCAATGATTCAGTGCTGCGCTACATTACATTCACACCACATTATCCCAGTATAAAGACGACTTCTTGTCTCCCTCCTTAAGGTCCGGATCTCCTCAGTTTGTCTTCAGTCCCAGAGGAGTTCTGAGATAACTCGGTCTGATCAAAGAATTTGAATGAATCATTCTGTAGTCTGTGGGCCTTTAGCTCCAGGGAGAGTCACAGCCTGATTGGATTTTCCACTTTCAGGAGCAATCCTCTGTAATGTCACTGACACCTCACTAAAGCAACACTGTCATAGTCTGTTATCTGGTTCAATATTCTCCTATTGGCATTTTCCTGTCTGTGAAGAGCAGGGGACATACCAAGAAAATGAGACAAGTGAGGGAGTATTCTCCTTGTTATTTCCAACCAGCAAGAAAGGGAGATGGTGTTTTGTTACGTTGACAGAAATATGAAGTGGCCTTTCTCTGCAGGGAGTCGACTGTAGCAGCATTTTGATACAGAGCATTACGGAGCACCATATCAAACTGTTAGCTCCACAAACACAACAGCCCTTCATCAATTATGCTCAGAGACTAAACATGCAGGCTTATTGACTGTCATGGGAGCACTCAGTTGGTTCAGTTAGCCCGTGTGTTTGTGTGTCTATATCATATACAGTAAGAGCATATTTGTTTGTTTGCGAGGACATACATCATTCAATCTCTAAAGGAACATTTGACAAACCCACTCTGCAAGGAAACTCTTTTAGGTGGAAAATGGACAGACTATACTATATTTTGTGATTCCAAAATATGGATGGCATAAAAATAGTGCAACTTTTCCTCTTGCATTTATTCACCTGAAATATGCTGCAAGATTAAAATAGTAGATGAAAGCTTTCCGAGAGATTTGTCACAGCAGTCTGTCAATTATACTTATGTTACCTTATCTTTTTCCCTCTCAGTTGGAATTCTCCCTGATCATAATATATGAATATCTGATCCATTATAAAAATATTGGATTTAGCTCTCAGAGGCACATTTTTCATTTATGTAGCTCCAAGACAAAACCTTATGCTCTTATTCTCTTTACTCATTTTTCCTCTCTCAGGTGTACTTACGCTGATGTGATTTTTTTTTTATGAAGAAGTGAAAATAATTTGTTTCCAGTGAACAATACCAAAGTTTGATTACAGGGACACCAAAACTAAGAGTTTTTAAATTTATATACATGAAAACCACTGTCACTGTACTGCCTATGTCAAAGAAATAACGTAAAACTACTGCTAATGAAACTTTAAGTCTCTGATTAACACGTCCAAAAGAAAGTTTAAGATATCAATAACTTACACTTGAGTACATTTTACAACTAATATTCATATTGTGGAATTGTAAAATTTCGCCTTTGCATATTACCACAGTATTGGCAGCAGGAGAGAATGGTCAAGGGTGTTAGCAAGATACGATGTTAAATGATGTGATGTGTGATCAACAAGCTGAAACAAAGGAAAAGTCTGACTTCAGTAATGCAAAGCAGATCATATTATTGTCCATCTAACTCTTGAGGCTAAATCGAGCAGGATTCAGGCAGCCAGAACAAAAAATGTGTTCATTCTAAAGTGTTGAGGTAACTCAGTTGGTACAGAACAAAATGTTGAGGAATCAAGTTACACCTGCATGCCGATTATCAGAAACCTGGATCATCATGTATGCAGTGATATGAATCTTATGAATTCCCATGTTGCATGTAAACATTACCTGAATATAATCAAAACCATGATAAGACTCAAAACCAGGATTCTAACTTACCCACTGTATCATGGCTTGTTGTGGCATGTTGTAGGAACATGACAAAATGTTTTTCAATAACAAGTATTGTAAAGGATTGCAATTTAGAATTCAGTAATTGTATTACAGTCACTAATCCCACTAATGCTCCACTTTGACAACTGACAATTTGGGGGTCGGCTTGTTCACTGTCTTACCAGGAGTTTTATGGAGGGTTGCAGGACGCGTTAGCTTGGCGCTGGAACTGTAGGGAGGCTGTTAGTCTACACCAAAGGAGGAGAAATGTGCTTCTCAGTACCTCAAAAGTTGTCTTAATAACATGTTGTGTCTTCATAGCTTCAAGCTAGCCACCGGTAGCCTTGCCTACATTTGGCTGGTTAGCCTTTAGTTGAGTCCAGGATTTCTCTGAAGTGCTGCATGGCGTCAGACACTGGGGCTAAGCTAACGTTAGCTGTTAGTTGGCTGGATGCTGGTTAAAGCACAGTGTCTTGTTTTTCTTTTCTACTACACACATGAAACACAGAAGATATGATGAGTGGGAATGTGGGCTTCGGAGTTGTTAAAAGGCACCTTTAGCTTGGCCAACACTGATCAAAGCAGACGTTATCACATTCTTCTCAACCAATAAATCTGCCCTCTGTTGCACATTTATGTTAAACAGTTCCTATAATAATGTGTAACAAACCCATGTCTTTGTACATCAGCCTCTTGACTTCACAAAGACCAGCCCTGTCTCCTGCAATTAAAATGAAATGAGCACAATTTCTTAAAGGTACAGTGTGTAGAGTTTAGTGTCATCTAGTGGAACGGCAGAAATGAAATATAAAATTCACAAGTATGTTTTAATTAGTGAATAATCCCATGAAAATAAGAATTGTTGTGTTTTCGTTACCTTAGAATCAGCCCCTCTGTAGAAACATGGCGGCCTCCGTGGAAAGGGACTCCCTCTCTATGTATGTATCTACAGTAGCCCAGAACAGACAAACCAAACACTGGCTCTAGAGAGGGCCTTTCGCAAGTTTCGTGGCCACCATAGGTCCTCCTACACGCTTGGAAGGGGAGGATGAGGGGATGCCACTAAATTCTACACACTGGACATTTAAAATGCTAACAAACAAACAAAACAAAAAAAAACGGGAGAATTACATTTGCCAGTCCCAAAAGGATTACACAGCAGCAATGCACCTACAAACATATAGACTGACACTGGAGTAGTATGCTAGAAAGTAAGGCTGCAGAGGTCATGGTGACAAATGCTTGCTTTCTTACTACACATAAAGAAGTCTTCTGTAACTGAAGTGTTTATTTTTCAGAAATTTTTACTTTAAACTATTAACTTTAACCAAGAAGGTATACTGTATATACGTTCTATACAAGTAAAATATTGCTTTCAAACCATGACATTGGTACAGAAACCATTATGTGGTAAAGGAATGTCATCTTTACACCCCTTTTGTCCACAAGATGTAGTGTACACTTCATGGTTTGTGCTCATTTCCTCAACTCTTATGAGACTGTTTTGTTGTCCTAACAGTACTGCTCCTAGTCTCTGGGAAACTGCCACTGTACAGAACAGCCTGTTCCCAGGTGCAGTCATATCAAGGCTTGCACAGGACAGTGATGTTTGAACACCCTAATCCTCAGCCTTCATTTTTCCCAAACTTCAATAGCCACCGCTGTTGCCACTTCCCCCACAACAACTACCTCTGTAATGTTTTGCACACAAACCCAGAGAGGGCCCGGGCTCCAAGAAACATTCGTTAGACCTTCAAAGGGGAGCCGAACTTGCTTGATGATAAAACACTGTTTTGACCCATCTCTTTGAAGAGTGTTACCATACATGAACTGTACCAAAAGCCTGAGCACACATATAGTATGTTGCACAAACTCTCTCTCTTTCTCATCCACACACACGCACACAGGGATATAGTACATACAAAATGACACAGGGATAAGATGGATAGCAAGAGCGAGTACAGTCTATTTTGCAGCAACCTTCAGATCAATCCAAAAAGGAAAGGGCAGGGTTTTCGCCCTATCAGTATAACAGAGTCTGTTGACCTTTTTAAATGAGTGAAAGATACGCTAAGGTAAAGTAAACAGTGGTTTGTTTGCAGCATCAAGGCAAGCTGTATTGATCCCTGTTCTCAGAAAAGGTCATGCACTTGAGAGGTGATTGTTATTAGATAAGCAAAAAACAGACAGTGAACTTTTCAGTTTGGCGAGCGCAAAAAGGCAGAAAATGACTTTTATTTGTATTAGCTCAGTATTAATTCAGCGTCTGGAATTTATTTTCATTTCATGCACATTTTTGTGTTTTGCATGGTAGCTTAGTTTGGCTTTGGTGGGACATCTGTGCTGAGTCAGCAGTAGAGTTGTGTGTGGCAGGTCATTAGCTAACGAGGGACCTTTTAACGTCGGCTAAATAGCTAATAAGTGCAGTCTGAAGGAATGAAGCAAAATGGGATGAATGGACTTTCAGCAGGTTTAACGTTGTTTATTTTTTTGTCTTTAATGCTTTATTGTCTTTTTCATGATCAGGTCGTCAATGTAGCATTGGGAGACCCATCAGGTCCTGTTAACTAAATGTTGTACTAAATGTGTCTGAATGAATAGCTGTATATACACTCAGTGTACATTAAATAACCAAATACAAGTGAGAGAAAACATGGACAGCACGTTTGGACTTTAATCCAATTTGGATCCAATTAATTTAGGCTTCCGATAGCTAATTAAACTCCTAACATGGTAACTGACAATTATTGTTTCATTAGGAGGATATTATTGGCTATTTGCTGGTGTGTGTGTTCGCTTTGATTGGCAGGTTTCTTAGACTATCACAGTCAGCTGTACTGCTTGTTGCCTGCTTGTCCTCATTTCCAAATTTGAATATTCAGGTTTTAACAACTGCCACGATGACAGCAAGCAAATCAAACTCAGCTCCAGACTTCAAAACATCTGTTCAGAAAGTTGCATTAACATCACAGATGCAACCTCCGTATTTTCCCAATGCATATCATATCAAACATATTCCGATGCCAGATGTGGACTGCTGTCCTTCTCAACTGATTTAATATCAACAAACTGTAAATGCAACATATGATGTGGGTCTCAATAACCTTCAGGATCTCTTCAGGATCTGATCTGCATCAAACCATGTTTAAAAAGCTGTAAACAGTATGTAGAACATGATTATCAATTAAGCTACTACTCTTTGTCATGCTGACATTATGAATTCCAAGTTTTAAGACATTTTTATACCAACAATTGATATACGATTATTATAACGATTGATTACTGAGTAAACCTGCTCCAAAGGCGACAAGTTTACTCTGCAACAAGTAACAAAAAAATCAGCAAGTTTTGTATGTGATGTCATTCTCTGAGGGGCAGAGGGCGGCAACTGATGTATTAAAAATAACTCTGAGCACTGCAAGCAGGCACATTTTACCCCATTGTATTTAATTAAATGAGACAGTGAAGAAAAGGCTTTCTCTCATAGAGCAACTGACAAACTCCCACAGAGACGAGGAAGGCTGATGAAAATGGAATGATTTATTTCTTCAGGGTCCTTTTATTCTTTTAAAATGTTTATGTATGGGCTATTGATTTAGACGAAACATGCCATGATTATGACCCTCTCAGTTGCAGTTTGGCTGTGTGTTTGCCTCTTGCTCATTTCTCCGCGCTGTCGTGAGTTTGCCAGACTGCCACTAAGGAAGAAAGAAGCCCATCAAACATTGATGAATGCCACTCTCCGCCTGCTGCTCCACTGATTTGCATCTTCATCCTGGCACTGATTTCCAGCTCTGGGTCTTGCAACGGGGACTTAAACATGAAAATACACGTCAATTAAAGTCAGTATCCTAGAGCCAGGTCATTTATATAAAGTGTTACACCTTTTATAGCAGCACACAAGCATTACACACAGGCACACACACACACACACACAGAGAGGAACATATTGCTTTATTACAATGACAGTGCTGTTAGGGCCACCAGCACAGCCCTCTATGATCATGTTCTGTGGGCAGATTATTAGCCACCGAAGCACTTTTCCTCCTGCGAGTCAGTGAGGAAAGGGGCAGAACTGATGTCCATCTCACAATGTCAGTTTCAAGCACATAATGCACCATGAGAAGAGCTTGTAAGTCTGGGGATCAGATTTTTATGATTGACACTCAGAAATCAACAACCAATTACATTCAGATCTAAAAAGTAACTGAATATCCACTGAATTGACATTTGCTAAGCCCAGCACCCCTTAGTTACTGTTGCTACGCCTGTCAAGCTTTCTGTCTGTGTGTGGCACATATTCAGTTTGTCATGATAATGGGGGCAGATTTACCACTTTGTTTCACTTTATTCACCAAAAAATTCTTTAGTAAATTTTGAAACAATGGGTCCTTGATTTCGCACAGAGGCAGACAAAAGCAGGCTTCTCAGTTCTAAGTGGCGATTGTCAATTTGCTGGTTGAAATGGCAGCTGCTGATTTGCTGCAGATTTTATATTTTTTATATTATCATAAGCTCCACGAGTTGGTTGAAAACTGTGTCCTTTTGTAATGAGGAAGCTGTAAAAGATATAGAAGTGTAAATTAAGAATCACTTTGCTGATGCAAAACATTTTGTTCAGTTCAAAGGTCTGTAGTCACTGACAATGTAGTTCATTCACTTTTTTTCTATGCAAAGGGATCACCATTCAAATTCATTTCAATGTGTACAGTAAGAAAAAAGTAAAGTAAATTTGCTGGTTCAAGCTGTTATGTTTAGTTCAGTACAAAACTAGGCCTATATAGCACTGTTTATAGGGATAATAATTCAACAGCCACGTTTGCAACACAAAACATGATTGTTTCTGTTGCTTTTGCAGCCTTTTAATAAGTGTTTAATGAGGAAGTCATGCACTGTATATCACAGCTGAGCCCACAATGGTGCTCTAAGTCACCAGTGAGAGGAGCTCCACTGCTAAAACCTACTGATTTGGTCAGTGACAATGGTTCAGTATAGTCAGCTCAGTTTGAACTTGATTTTGTGTTAAAGATTCTTAGCATGTAGCCTCCTGAACACCTCTAGCAAAAAGGATCATAAGATGCACTTGATGCATCATGCTAAAAGACTGACAAAAAAGTTAGTATCCGCACAGCTGACAATCCACCTAAAAGACATGGAAATAAAGGAACAGCGTTGTTTTTGTACTTCATTGTATAGAGCTAATTAGCAGTAGCATTGCAGCACAGTATGATAAGGAAAAATCAGACAGTTGTTTCTGACATAACTCCATTTGGATGCTTAGTTTACAGGCAAACATACTATCTAAGGTAAGATTTGGGATTGGGGTTGCTGAAGTGTCAGCTTCCCCAAATCCAGACACCGCGAAATGTGACTGAACAGCTCCCACCCAGTGGATCTCTCAATGCTGAGGGGGGCTTTTTTTAAACCTTTAACTACAAAATAATGTAGTTTGCTGATGATATGCTCCTTGGCCTTGTAAGTAATACTGGGTTGGGTGTAGTCAGTAAGCTATCCATCCATTCCATCCATTAGCCGTTTATCTGGGACTGTGTCATGGTGGCATCAGACTGAGTAAGGAAACAGATATCCTTCACCCCAGCAACGCCCTCCAGCTCCTCCTGGGGGATCCCAAGGCGTTCCTAGGCAGTGACAATGGTTCTGGTCGGTAAGCTAGTTAGCCGGAAATGCTAACATTTGCAGCTGAGCATAGCTCTTACTAAAGCCCCATGCACACCGCCTCTTTTGCATTGCTGTCAGTGCAAAAACTGATAGGCCTACTGTGCTTAGTTACAGTTGCTAAGCTATGTTTAGACAATTGCTGTTCAGGGAAGGGGTTTAGTGAGCAGACATTGTAATGTAAAAGTGATCCATAGTTTTGGGTTACAGTACCTGTGACAATGAACTAGTGATTCACAGATTTCAGCAACAAGACACCAACAATTACACACGTTTAATTTGTACCTGCTGTGAAAAAGGAAACGTTGTGAACATGATGGCTGTCTGTGTGCCACAGATGTGATTACACAAAATATTGTCTGCAGGCATGGACCGAGCACCCATCTTCTGCCGTGATTGTGCCAAGGACATACACACATTATTCCAGCACTTAGTCACGCAAATGTTCTCTGTTTTGTACACAAGACGGAAAGAAAGAGAGAGCAAGGGAAACTTTAGTCTTTCTAGGCCCTTTTATTCACTCCCAGGAGTGATTTGACATCCCCCAGATCTGAGGATTAAGAAGCAGCGTGGAGGCCTCAGGACATTCCCTAAGCTGTCTAAATCTGAGAAGCGATATGGCTCCTATTAGATAAGCAAATGTGTCTGTAAATACATAATACATGACTGCGAGAAGACTGTGATTGGCTTATTTTTATACAAAGAATGCGATTGAAGAGTAAGGCAGTGTCTTGTGGAGCCTGAATGAATACACTGTGAAGTACTTAATGGTTTCTGTTATTTGCAATGTAGTGTTTTCTGAGTACTAGTTTGTTGATGGAAACTGTGGGCTGGGTGACAGCGAAAGGCAACATCATCCTCAAGGGTTCAAAGCACTCCCAATCCTCTGTATCACTGTCTTAAAGCCCTGAGCTGTAAGTGAAGTTATAGTTGTTGTTTTGAGTGTCTTGTTGACATGTGAAACTGTCCTTGTAAAGCAGAATAACTCTGACTCGGGCATCTGTTTCTTGCTGATATATACAAATTCACAACTTTTATGGCAACAAGAAATTATCTGGGCTCCCAGGGTGGGAGATGAGTAATGTGTGTTAACATGAAGTGGAGTGCCGCATCATTTTAATGTGCAACAACAAGAAGATGAGGTTTCTCTACAAACACGAGCCTCCATTACAAGGCTTTACTAATCCATCCATGCAAATCCATGTCCAAAATGCTCCTTTTGTGTATAATCCCGACACAATTTCTGTGGGATTAGGATTTAGCAAAGGGAAAAAATGACTGGTGGAATACAGTACATCAAAAATATCAGTCGGTGTGGTGTTCAATTTGTTGTTTATCCTCCACTGCCTTTATATATTACATTACATCAAAGAGCTGGCCTTGCAAAAAAGCTGAAGGTGCCTCAGAAAAAAATGTAACCAAATTCTGTATGTTGACATGCTAGTTATGTGTAACGATAGCATATACAGAATTAGTCTGCATGTAAAAGCAGATTAAATGACTTAATCCTATATCATAACAATTTATTCTACTTCAATCTAGCTTTGTGCTTGCCATGGCACAGCACACACAGACTGCACTGCATATGGTAAGCAGCCATGATATGTTTAGCACACACTCTTCAAAGATATTATCTCCCCAAGCCGCCAGTCAATCAGCGCTCCAGAGCCCAGACTCTCTGGAGGAGAGGAGGTGAGGTGATTTGGAGCGAAAAAAAAAAAAAAAGATGTGCCAACGTGTCTGAGTGGTATGATTAGACAAGACTTATGACAAAACTTCCTCTGATAAGCGTAAAGGAAGTTTGGCTGTTTATGCTAAGCTAAGCTAACAGGCTTCTGGCTGTAGGTTCATATTTAATGGAGAAATGCGAGAGTGGTATTGATCTTCTCATCTAACCCCCAGCAAGAAAGTAAATAAGTGTTCCTCACAAAATCAGACCATTATTTTTAATGTTGTTTGCAAGTGACTAGCAAGTATCAGCAGTTTTGCATTTAGGTTTATCATGCGTTTCTGTTTTTTCACAATACAAAAAATACAATAAAATAAAACATCAAAAACTCATCATCCTCAGTGCTTTTTCTCTTCTGTGGGAGACTAGATGGACTTTGTTCTCGGGGCTAATAAGGCAAACAGCCTGTTTAGAATATATTATGGATGTACTACTGTGATCCACCTGGGGACGTCTCCAGGGACGGCCATTTTATTTGGATTATGAACCAGTGAATTACAAAACAACAAAGAGCTTCGAAATGTAACCCAGCCTGAGTCCAATGTAGAGTTTATAAACAGGAAAAAAGGGTTATTGATTTCCAAATGGACATGGTACAGGTTCTCATTATAGCCTTGCATGCAGGGAGACTGCAGAGAGCACTAATCTGTTTCACACATTTTATTTTCCACTTGCATGCTCTCTTAAAGCAACAACACCAATAAATAATGCATTAGTGTTAACTCTCCAAACAGGTTGCTCCAGATATAGCACTGTGTCATTTTTTAGGTAATTATGGAAGCTTCTACAACCAAGGGGCTTTGCTCAGATAATCTCCTGCTTTGCTTGAGGCAGCAGAAGACTTTATTTTCAGAGCGCAGCGGTTTGTCTCCAGCTACGGGGGAAATGTCAATTGTTTATTATCTCCCATAAATTTCTTGTCTTATTTTCTGAAAACCACTCCCCTGCCCCCACAGTGAAAAAGGTGTCAGGTACACTGTGTGACAAAATAAAACTTAATTTTGAAACCCAAAATCTCAGCTCATTTTGTGATAATTTACCCTCACAGGTACGCTATCTTTTTGCACTGAG
Source organism: Scomberomorus guttatus (assembly GCA_038419695.1). NCBI lineage: Eukaryota > Metazoa > Chordata > Actinopteri > Scombriformes > Scombridae > Scomberomorus > Scomberomorus guttatus. The sequence continues at coordinate 10,209,858 of CM076447.1, read as the reverse complement.
GTTCGTCCTAAGAACAGCGCATGGCACCAGCTCTGGGAGGGTCAATGTCTTTACTTGAGGACACTTCAGCGGGGTGGATATTGAATTATTCTAATCTCTTTTACAGTTAAGCTCTGCCTGAGGATTCTACACCGATTGGGTGGTGGGAGAAACAGATACCTGGTGCTCTATTGCTGCAGGCGCACTACAAATCACTGTATCTTTTCCTGATCTCTATCCAGTTTCAAGTTGCAGGGGAACCTACAGCTTAAGACATTAGTCACAGGGAAAGGAGAAGTAACTCCCTCAGCACGCCAGTCCATGCCTGTTCTTAACATCCAAGAGGAAATTGATCCTTCTGTGTGTTACATGTGAGAGAATATGCGACACACTGTATGGTTTTGGCATAATGAGGCATTTAGACTTCACACCAGTGAGGCACGGGATGTGGAGACAACTGATGAGTCAGTCATCAAGCTATCACACTACTTGCCATCAGACAATTACCCTCTAACAAATAGCCTCCTGGGTACAAAATGTTATTCCTTAGTGTCTCCTGATCATATAGAATGCTGCCTGTGTATTTGCTTTACCTTGTTATTGAGAGACTGGAGGAGTTCCCTAATGCAAACAGTACACATCCATATGGTCTATAAGACTCTAGGACCTGACCCCCAGCAGCCAGGACTGCAAACACTTCATGAGATCAAAGCAGTGGAACCAGCCCTGGGCATCACCTGACCTGAATTCAATTAAAACTTTACAGGCAGATCAGAGGGGAAGCTCAGAGAGAGGGAGAGAGAGAAAGCAGTTTTAGATACCTAACATTGTCTCGGACAAAACTGAGGGATAGATCGAGGAGAGGCCAGGAGAGAGAGATGAAACATTACACACTTGCTTTCTGACACGCACGCTCAATCTTTCTCTCCCTCCCTCTCTTGCACACACACACACACACACACATACACCGAGCCCATAGGTCTCGTTCGTTTACTCAGCCTGTGGGCAAATGTGACTTTAATGAGCCGGTGCTGAATGGACATTAGGCAGAGATTCTCACGCTGGACCGTCGGCTTGAACAGCCCTCCTCTGGCATTTTTTGGCAGCCACTTCACAGCACGGTGTCGAGTTTATGTTTGAGGAGCTGAATGAAGACATTTGCTTCTCTGATGCCCAAGTGCATTCACTGATCACTATGAAAAACTACACGGTGGTTTCTCAAAGGTCACACAAATACAATACATAACCGGTAAAGAGAGCAATGAAAACATTAAAAAAAAACAAAAATGCTGTAAGGTGGTTGCTTATATTTTGGACAGAATAAACACCTCTACACTGCAGGCAACACGCTGAGCTGCGCATGCATGGAATGAGAGAGGAATCCATGATGTCAGAGCTGTTTCTCAGACTGAAGGTGTCAGATCCTGGGTGCCTTCAGGGGACTCCGATATGCTCCTACTTTTAAACTTTGTGTTTTTGAAAATGACTCTCAATTGCTTTTGGTATAGGAAATAATAAAAATGGATGATGTAACAAAATATGTTTTTAAAGGACCAGTGTGTAGGATTTAGTGACATCTAGCAGTGAGGTTGCATATTGCAACCAAATGAATACACCTCCCCTCACCCTCCCCTTCCAAGCGTGTAGGATAACCTACGGTGGCCACGAAACTTGCAAAAAAGCGAAAGGCCCTCTCTAGAGCCAGTGTTTGGTTTGTCCGTTCTAGGCTACTGTAGAAACATGGAGGTGCAACATGCCGGCCTCTGTCAAAGAGGACCTGCTCCCTATGTAGATATAAAGAGCTCATTCTAAGGTAACAAAAGCACAACAATTCTTATTTTCAGGTGATTATACACTGATTAAAACATACTTATGAATATTATATCCAAGTCTGTTCCACTAGATGCCACTAAATTCTACACAATGCACCTTTAAATTGTGGCGTTTATTTCAGAAATGCACCATTCTTGCCTATGTTAAAGGAGAAAATATGCATCAGACATACAATTAACGTTTTAATTGAATTATTAGACTAAGTGGGTTTATCTGCATGACAAGTAATTGGATAAGCAGACTGCAAAAACAAAAACAGGCAGGTTAATAGGCTAATCAAATACACCACTTTCCCCACCAGTTGTAGATGTGACTTCCTTTCACTCCGCCCCCTCCACTGCACTGCACGAATGGGAATACTGTGAGCAAGAAAATCACGACTTTGCCAATTTTTTTACTCTTTTGTCATCTTGTGCGCTCCTGTCAGGATTGTGATATTTCCGATATCACCTAAAGGCGGCAACAGCGTGCAACTCCACCTGAACCGTTGTGGAGGAGAGGAGCGAGGCAAACCATAGCCTACAGCTTTATCAAGCAAGCATGTGTGATGACTCTGAGACTTTGAGCGGATCGGAACAGAAGGCTCTGAAACTGTGAGGGACTGAGGGGGAATAAAGTGACGGATTCACTCGAACAGAAGCCTCCCTCATCTGCGAGATGCTCGCCAAAACTATTTACCAGAAACTGGTAGCATTTATGTGAAGGGAAGTTTGGAGCGGCAGCCGGCAGTCATCCAGCTGGTCTGGTAAGTAGCCTTGAATGAAATTATATGGACTCGTGGTTTTGTTAGTAAAGGAGGTTAAAAAAATACTCTTGAAACTTTGTGCTCAACTCGAAGCATCTTTTAGAGGACGTTAAAGTAAAGTGAGTGTTTCTGTCTGACTTGTGCCAAACAACCAAATGCGCAAATACGCACGCTTTGCGCACTCTCGCGCACTCACCTGCACACACACAGGAACAGTCAGGGGCAGTACAAGTTGACAAGTTGTCAAGCTGCATGCAGCACAAGCTTTCTGCAGGCGCACCAGCTGGATGACTGCAGTCCGGGCAAGAGCAGTGAGACAGCGCCATCAATCGCATAGCAGCCACACTCCTGTGTGCATGTAGAGGGGAGGTAGTGCAGCTTAGGTCTGAAGAAGCAGCCAGGATGACTGTGTGAGGAGGGGGGCTGGTGGGATCAGCGCCTTCATGGCGAATGTGCCTCCACCATCAGTCACCCTGCTCTAATGCCAAAGTACAGAGACTGGGACGCACAGCTGGGCACTGTGTTTTAAGCCAGCCTATTAAAAACAATAACATTAGTAAGAATAACGAGAAGAAGATTATCTCAAGAACTGATGTAAAAACACATAAAATGCAACAACACGCGCGAGGAAGTTTGCATTTGCAAGTATTATTAGCCTATTTATCATCATCAGGGGTGCCCTGAACTGCTATTTCGTTTGCAAAATAGAGTTTGTCCACCTTTTCATGATGACAGCAAAATTATGATGTGAATTCACAGGTCATTTTTCAGCACAGCGAGCATAAATTACTGTCTAATTGAAGATATTTTTATATTGTTTGTTTGCCTCCCAGCAGCTGGAGGTCACACTAAACGCACCTTTTTTTTTTCCTTCACAAAATACCTCGTTACAGCGCGTAAGTGGTTTAGGCTGCAGCTGAGGAGGTGAATGTTGGATTAAGGTTAGTCCCATTTGGGAAGGTTTTGCCCTTTGTAAGGACGTCTCATGTGCAATGCCACAACCTCAAAGGGAACTATAATGAATGTTATTTTGAACTATTTTAGGCTATAAAAATGACAAGCAGAATGTAAGAAAGAAAAATGCATGAAATTGTTTAGGAAGTCTCATGCGCACAATAGCACCATAATGAGCAATTTATGCAAAATATTATTAATAGCTGCTGGTCACTATCCGCAGTTAACTTGCTTTAAGAGATGGATACAGAGGTTGTGAAGTTTTAGTAACGAATTATCTCACAAAAACGAAACCCTTAAGCCCCTATAGGGTACCTTGGGGCTATAGGTGAAGCGGTGGCTACTAGATTAAGAATCATCCGATTTAGTTAAAAACAATGTTTGGCCTTTTCCACAATATTTCAGATGAGTATACAATGTAGCCGCCATGAATCAAAGTGTCCAGGTCTTATGGGCTCAGAGCAGAAAGGTTTTATCCTACAGCCTGGTCGGTAAGTAGATCCGGACGTGCGCAGCGCGGAGAGATACCGGGCAGCTCCAGTGTGGGAGAGAAAGGGAAGCAGTGAGGGAGAGAGAGAGGCTGCCTGGTGGTGGTAGATGGAGTAACGGAGAGGAGAGAAGTCCACGTATTACCATGCCGAGATTTGGACTACACAAACTACATGCAAAACCTCCCAATCTACGAGATTAATAATAGAAGAGGTAGGTGAAGCTGTGTATTTGTACTCGGTGGTGTTTTTTTTTAAGTCAGCGGCGGTTAAGCTTCGGCATCTCTGTAACGTAAAAAAGTTAGGTTAGGTCGGGTATTGTGGGCTGCGGGGCTGTGAAAGAAACCAACCGCCGCTGCTCTCTCTCTCTCTGCCTCTTTGGAGAAGTTTAGCCTCAACGAAACTAAACGCTGAATGCCGTTTTTCTTTAATACGGAGGTGTGAAATGTGTCTGGTTGGTTTCTGACATTAGTTTGTACGCTGTTTTGTGTTATGTTGGAAAGATATGTGGTGTTTTTTTTTTTTTCTCAAGCAAATTTCTGCCCCCAGCGCGCGGCTGCCATCGTTTCATGAGGTGAATGGCTTTAGTTGGGGGATGGGGTTAGAAATGAAATAGTCTGGAGGCACATAACTTATTTTCTTGATATATTTAACTTTTTTGCATTGTGAAAACTAGTCGCCGGTAACAGGGTGCATACACGCAGAAACGCTCAATCTTTTTTCTTATGTATGCAAATAAGCTACAGGTTTTAGTTTTAGTTCATGAATTTTTACAATGGTCGCACACAAGCAGATGGTTCTTTTGTACCTGCAGGCGATAGTTTCACATCTAAGGTGATTTGAGCTAGACTCTGTCACTCATTAACCCCACATAAAACATTAATAACTAACCTCTGTCCGGCTCATTTTGACACACCAAAAGTAAATAATGTGGGTTTGATACCCAGGACTCCTTCGCAGACATAGCAACGACTTGCCTTTATTTGTCTTTGTGCGGACACCCACACGGAGCCTCAGACGTTGTAAAGCGGCTGTAAACGAATGAATCTGCAATTTTAAAACAGTTTCTCAGTCATTTCCTCTGTGGGTTTAACCGTGATTGTAGCTCGATCATGAGACACTTGTGCTTGGTTTTCAAAGGCAGATTTTTAAAAAAAAAAATCTATTAGTGTAACTACAGTTGGTAGAAAAATCCAGTGTTTTAAGTTATTGTATTAGTTGTTGATACCTGTGCAATAATGTATTAATTAATAGGATTAGATTTTTAAATTCTTATAGGTGACCAGAAATTAAAAATAGTTTCATTTCCTTGCAAAGAGAAAAAAAAAGGAAGCAGTGCTCAATATGCAATCTTGCATTTAAAATATTTTTTTGCACACAGGAACATTTTAAATTCACATTTTCTCTTCCTGTCAGTTCTGTGTCTGAGCTCATTAAGCTGATGTTTGGATAAATGAGGCTCCACTGTGAGGAAGTGCACATAGCTGGCTGGCATATGGCATTGTGCAGACAGGGGAGCAGTGCAGGCTTAGATCTTGTCACCTGACTGACTGCTCTGCTTCATCTTATTTCCACATGGAACCCATTTGGACATTTATCAGCCTAACCATCACTTGTCATGACATTTAAAGGAGTCTGGGAAAGTGCACAGCGAAGAAAGGAATAAGGGCTTCAGCATTTAGACTATCTCCCCAAGATGATAATGATAATGATAGTCATCTAATTTGCCTGTTTGCTCAGTTTAAATGTAATTACAGTTAATTGCCTCCGCAAATCCAGTCTATTAAATTATTTTGTCCAGGATTAAGTGTTATGCAACTAATAATCATAATTTTGTTCTGCTTCCAGGTAAAGATCACGGTACGATAATGGGGAAGCGCTTGGTTTCACTGTTTGTGCTGCTCCTGCCGCTCATCTGTGGCTGCACAGGGAACCAAAGGGTGGCGAGGGCCGCCTCCATGCAATTCACCCACTCTGTTTACAATGCCACCATATATGAGAACTCTGCTGCTAAGACATACTTAGAGAGTCACACCAAGATGGGGATCTATATCACAGACCCAACCTGGGAGATACGGTACAAAATCATCTCTGGAGACAATGAGAACTTATTCAAAGCAGAGGACTACCTGCTGGGAGATTTCAGTTTTTTGCGAATAAGGACCAAAGGAGGCAGCACTGCCATTCTGAACCGGGAGGTTAAAGACCACTACATGCTGACTGTTAAAGCTTCAGAGAGGGGCACCAATTTGGAGTGTCGCACCAGAGTGAAGGTGCAGGTACTTGACACCAATGATCTGAGGCCCCTCTTCTCACCAACGTCCTATAGCATCTCTCTGCCGGAGAACACGGCCATACGCACAAGCGTGGCCAAGGTCACAGCAACGGATGCAGATATTGGTACGAATGGAGAATACTACTATAGTTTTCGAGAGTGGACGGACATGTTTGCAGTTCATCCGACAAGCGGTGTGGTGACGCTGACCGGCAAACTCGACTACTCTGAGACAAAGCTGTACGAGTTGGAGATCCTTGCAGTGGACAGAGGGATGAAGCTGTACGGCAGCAGTGGCTTCAGTAGCATGGCCAAGCTTACAGTGAGGGTGGAGCAGGCCAATGAGCACGCGCCTGTAATCACAGCAGTAACCTTGGCGCCCTCAGATGCAGACCATGACCCCACCTATGCTATTGTGACAGTAGAGGACAATGACCAGGGACCAAATGGAGAGATAGCATCACTGAGTATTGTGGCTGGTGACCCCCTTCAGCAGTTCAAGGCTGTAAGAACCAGCCCTGGGAGCAAGGAGTATAAAATAAAAGCAGTCAAAGATGTAGACTGGGACAGCCAGCCGTTTGGATACAACCTCACTTTACAGGCGAAGGACAAAGGAAGCCCCCCTCAATTTTCATCTGCTAAATTGGTACATGTCACTTCTGCACAGTTTAAAGTGGGCCCTCCTATATTTGAAAATGCCATTTACAGAGTCAATCTGAGTGAATTTGCCCCTCTTCATACACCTGTCACTATGGTAACAGCTGTGCCAAAGTATCCACATCTAAAATATGCTTTTAGACACAAATCTGACAAGAACAGATTTACTATCAATCCAGATACTGGCTTAATCAGCACTACAGCACCAATCAATGCTGATTCTGTGTCCCGATTCGAGCTAGACGTTATCACCAGTGACAAAAAAGCGGCGACAAAAGTGATCGTCGATGTGATTGATGTGAATAACAATGCGCCTGAGTTCCAGCAGACATCTTACAGGACCAGCGTTGATGAGAATTCACCCATAGGGACCAGTGTGGTAACGGTTAAAGCCACTGATCTAGATAGAGGTGAGAATGGCTATGTGACCTACAGCATTACCAATATGAGCCCACAGCCATTTGTCATCGACTACTTCTCTGGTGTCATCAGTACCTCAGAGGTCCTAGATTATGAGCTCATGCCAAGGATTTACAATCTCAGAGTCAGGGCATCAGACTGGGGATCCCCTTTCCGGAGAGAGGTGGAAGCATCAGTCAGCATAACATTAAATAACCTGAATGACAATAAGCCCTTGTTTGAAAATGTAGACTGTGAAGTCACTGTGCCGAGAGATCACGGTGTGGGAGAGCAGATAACAACAGTGTCTGCCATAGATGCTGATGAACTGCAGCTAGTACGGTACAATATTAAAGCTGGGAATGATCTTGATCTGTTTGATCTGAACCCAAACTCTGGGGTACTTTCACTGAAGCACACGCTGAGTGAGGGAGAGGCAGCTAAAGTGTCCTTTCATAGTTTACAAATCATCGCGACCGATGGCGAACACGAGACTCAGCCAATGATCATGAACATAACTGTCATCACAGCACGCAAGCCAGTGCAGTTAAAATGCGTCGAAACCGGTGTTGCCACTATGTTGGCTGAAAAGCTACTACAGGGCAGCAAAATCCACACGCAGACTGAGCCCGAGGACAACTTTATGGACATTCCCTCCGTCAACCGGTACGCTCCTCAGTTTGCAGAGTCTTTCCCAAGTGTTATTGAAGTTAAAGAGGACCTCCCGGTTGGGGCCCGGGTTGTCCATCTGAGTGCCACAGACGCAGACAGTGGCTTCAATGGGAAACTAGTGTACGTTATTTCAGGAGGAGACACAGAAAGCCGCTTCATAGTAGAAATGGAAACTGGCTGGCTTTTGGTTTATTCTCCTCTTGACAGGGAAACAACAGACCATTACACGCTCAACATTACCGTTTATGATCTTGGCATACCACAGAAATCCTCATCACGCCTCTTGGATGTTAAGATCTTAGACGCCAACGATAATAGCCCTCAGTTTTTGCAAGATTCGTATTCTGTTGAAATAAGCGAGAGTACACCTGTCGGTACAGAAATTATCCAGGTGGACTCGACAGACAAGGATCAAGGAGATAATGGCATTGTGAAGTATTCGATTTTGGGTGGCACAGATCATTTTGCGATCAATGAGGAGACTGGTGTGGTGACTGTGACAAAGCCGCTGGATCGTGAGCTCCATCCAGTTTATATCTTGAAGATTGCGGCACGTGACCAGGCCGTAAATGAGCCCCAGCTAGTGTCCACAGTGCCACTTAAGATCACCTTGGAAGATGTGAACGATAATCCGCCTAAATTTGTCCCCCCTAATTACCGCGTGAAGGTGAGGGAAGACCTTCCTATTGGTACTGTAATTATGTGGCTGGAGGCTCATGACCCTGATATCGGACCCTCCAGTCAGGTACGATACAGCCTCATTGACAACGGCGATGGGAATTTTGAAGTAGACAAACTGAGCGGTGCTGTGCGGATTGTGCAGAACCTAGATTACGAGACAAGACAGGTGTACAATCTGACTGCAAAAGCTAAAGACAAAGGGAAGCCCATGTCCTTGTCATCAACCTGTTTCATTGAGGTGGACGTAGTGGATGTGAACGAGAATCTCTACCGGCCTTTGTTCCGATCATTTGTGGAAAAGGGATTTATAAAAGAAGATGCACTTGTTGGGACTTCGGTGATGACAGTAACCGCCGAAGATGAGGACAAAGGACAAGATGGAGAGATTCGATACTCCATTCGAGATGGATCCGGCCTGGGGATATTTACCATTGATGAGGAGACTGGTGAGTTTTTTTCTCTTTTCGCGATGTCACTATAAAGTAAAGCTTGTGTTTATTTCTGAAATAGGTATGCATCAGCTTGAAACCATTAACATAAGGAAAGTTTTATGCAGAGTTTATTCAGTCATGTCATTGTGTGGAACAATGAGGTAAAGGAGTCTTCCAGGAGACGGGTAAGGTTCCTGATTCCATTCATTTTTCTTCTTTGGGAGAATTGACGGCATGAACAGATGGAACAGCTGTCTCTCAGACCTGTGTGGACATTCCTAGTAGTTGCTGTGGAACTAAGAAGATTCTCAGTGATTTCACCTCCTCTTTCACGTCCTATTTCTCCAGTCATGCTATGACTGCATATACTCTAGTTATGCATATACTCTACTCTATAGTTTCAATATGGAAAGTAGTCAAATTTGTTTGACCTCAGGTTAAGATATTCTAATAGCATTTTAAAAAAAAAGGTTTTTAGAACAGCATATTTGACATATTGTACTGGCGGGCAGGATTTGCTCGCGGGTTTCTTATTATGTTGCTGAAAATATGTTAATACTTGCTCAGCTGCCCAGAATGATTTTAACAGCTGACTCAAATTAGCTCAAAATAAGCAGTCTGGAATTCCAGGAGTTCCTACCCAAAACCCAGCAATCACCTGATTTGGATGTTTTAGACTTGGTTTGCTGTCCTCCTTTTCAAACTTGATAACCGCATTCTTGGGTGGCTTAATGTGATTTTTTTTTTCCTATTTGAAATTAAACATCTCTCTGCAGTATACATATTTAATGTCTAAATGAGGCAGTGAAACTTAATGCATAATACATTGATTTCTCTTGGCATATGTAACCTCAAAGGTTCATATCTACATGAGAAACCTGGAAATGCAGTTTATTAGTCTACTGCTGACTTTTCCTGTTGTAAAAGAGGTTTATATCATTAGTTTAATGTTTATTAGGAATCAGATACATGTGAATTATTCAGTACGTTGGCAGGCAAGTCTCGTCTGTGAATCTGTTGGGAAATACTTTCTTTTGCATGGTAAATTTAGCATGAGGAGATGCGCCTTTATGACCGATCCATCCTCCAGGGCTGTGTGTCATCTGCGGTGTGTGATTGTTTCTGTGGTAATGGTAGGATATCTGATTTGTAATAAGGTTTTGTTTTATGAACAGAAATGCTGGGATATTTAAAGCTCGAACCAGTGGCTGCTTGTGCTTTCATGCAAGGGTTACAAGTGCTGTTCTATGTTATTTTATTTCATAAGTTTCCTCCTACTTACGTACTAAATTGACAGAATTTTGCAAGCAACGGCGTAGAATTAAGATGGACTGTCGTACTACATTATTGGTCTTGATGGAACCACATGCAAGCCAGCGACTGGCATCCATGTCTAACTCATAATCCTGTGTAGGGTACAGATTCATGGAGCCTGGTCTGATCTTCTACTTAATCCCAGAGGCCTATATTAAGTGATTATCAGGAGGTGCAATGATAGGATTGTCCTGGGTTGGGTCCTGTTATTATGGATTACATCTGAGGTCAGTAGACAACTAAATACAGCCAAGGTGGTAATGCCCCTCCTAAGATTTCACTAGATGGAGGGTGCGGTTTGTTAGGATACCATATGCATTTGGAATATTATGCCTCTAAAAAGGAAAATATAAGCACGGGTGCACACCCCGCTATATACTCAGTGCTGCAGCTGCATGTTGTGAATCCTAACCAGAATGTTTTAAAATGGTTTAAAATTGGAAAACAAATGAAAAAGTGGTGTAAGGAAAAACGCCAAGAACCATACACCTTCAGAATTTGTTTTTCAGAATGAGTGAGGGAAAACTGCTGTTTTACTTAACGCTTGTAATCCTAAACCCCTGCTGTTGTGTTTGTAAAGAGTGCATCAGTCTACTGTAAGGTCTTTATCTGTGTATAATGTTGTATAGTGTTGTGTTTGTTTGATCACCACAATATAAATCACTATTCTTTCAGCTATTCCTCTTATAGTGGCATCCACATAGTGGTATTGTAAGAACAATACTACTTTGTTGGTAACAATGTGTTGCTGTGGAAAGCACTGCATTTTTGGTGGTTGATTCAAGTAGACTGAGTGAATCTCGTAGAGTAGGTGTATCTAACAAATCTGAACAAAGTATGTATTTTAGAACAGGCGCACAGGCCATGCTTGCCACCCACTTGACTGACGTTTCCAAACCATGCATGGAACAAACAAGTTATTTGTTTGTTTGCTAGACACAGTGGTTAAATTTAAAAGTGGTGTCCATGATTGTTGTTTATTGAATGCCATCCTGTTCTCATTTGCATCAATTCCAAGTCTTTTTTTCCAGATATGGTTCCCCTTCTGTTAGACTGCTGAGGGAGTCCATGGCAACTGTTTGCCCAGACATTCTCAGTGTTATTAAAAGCTCTGTGGTCACTGGCTCGGTGCCATCTTAATTTAAACTTACTCTTATCAAGACTCTTTTGTGGGCCTCTTTCAATGCTGTGGACTATATTTACCATTCCTCGCTGTATTCTAAAAAATGCACTATTCATCAAGTGATTTTTGACCTATGGGGACCAAAATGAGTATGTGCATCTCATAGTTTGCTAGATGTTCCTTAACTAACAACTAGTTTACTTTTTCTCCACCAACCTGTGCTGGGACGGTAGCTTGTGGCTTGTATGCTTTAAGTGGCGGCCTACAGCTTTACTGGTGCCCTAAAGGTCAACTAATATTGGTTTTCAAGGGCTGATGCCTATTTTTGAAGTGGCCAGGGTGGCAAATTGCTGATGTAATAGCATTTTTTCCACCCATTTCCTCTTTTAGCTGCAAAGCTATTGCTCTAAAACAATTGAAAACAAATTTAAAAGATGCTAGCACTCCTGGGCTGGACATGCACCAAAGAAATGTTACTTACTTCACAGTATGACTGAATTATTTCACACTGTGTGTGGGTCTGTAGTAAAGAAAGTTATGAGGCTTATGATTCCTGGAGCAAAGCCCTCAAATTGAATATAGTCAAAGAAATACAGTATGTGCCATTACAGAGTTAACTATGATGGCTATCTTGCACATACAAAGGGTAAGATCAGAAAGATAATGTAAAGAAAAAAAGATACACACACACTGCTAACAATTGCTTGCAGTAGTATTCAGGTAAATAAACACATGAACCTCTCTTAGGTCAGCTTCTATTGCCAGTTGAAATAAATTAGCAATGAAACAATGCTTATCACTATGACCCAAAGGAAGTTTCCACTCCTCAAAGTATAATTGACTCACATTCAACCTGACACACCTTACATCAGGAAACAATAAATAGATAAAACAGGCAGGGCTTTTTTTATTGCCAATGAGTAACAGCAGTGTTAATCATAATTGTACAGGCCTGATGGACCGCCAGGCCAACAAGAGGAAAAGAGTCTAGTTTACAGTGATGTTGATTAAATAAAAAGGTTGATGATTGATCATCTAATCATTTGTATGATGTTTGATTTATGTTGAAGGTGACTTTGAATGATTTGAACTAATGATATTGTAGAAAAACAGATTTTAAATTTGGGACGGTCCACATTCAGTTCGGGATGGCTTAGATTGTATTTTGGGACAGTTCCGGGAGGATGGTGAAGAAAGTTAGTTAAGAGCCCTGGAAACCACTCAATTGACAACATATGGGTCCCTGGGACTCACTACATTGAAAACCTATCAACATCACTGAGTTTAGATTTTCTTTTGGAGAGCGATGTTATTTAATAATCTGCAGTTAAGAATGTCTGTAGCCAAACACTCCTATTAAATTAGCCCCAGAGCAGTGACAGCAAATTTATTGCATAATTCAAGTGGTAGGGAGGGAGGATTTTGTGTTGTTGTTGTGAGTAAAAATTCTGGAGCTGAAATGATAAGTAGATTAATTGATTAGTCGATGGAATAGATTGTCAGCAGATTAATCAATAATTAAAATAATTGTTAGAGATGTGGATGATGATCTAGCTGATCACATGTTAGTTTCAGGGGTCACATTCTCCCAGAGAAACTGTCATTCATATCACTTCTATAATTTAAGCTTAATCGTTTTGAACCAGGACCTTCAGTATTTGGACAAAGTAGCTTGTGAGAAATATGTGTCAAATATATACAGTATTTAATCAACCTTTAGGTAAATATAAGTATTGTATTGGACTGGATAGTGTGTCCCTGCTTAGAAGGAATGAGTAACTGACGGCTAGATTGCTATGGTGGTGATAGTATTGAGCTAGACACAACTTACTTTGAAGATGTGTTCAAAGCGAGTTGTGTCTCGGCTTGAAGTGAAATTATCCAGTATACAAGGTGACCAGAGTAAAGAGTGTTCTTTCTAGATGAGACGCAGATGCTGATTGTATAATGTATGCATTGCCCTTTCTTGTTGGATAATATATGCATTGCCCTTTCACTTGAAGCTGTTTGCAGCCTGTGCTGTGAAAGCATTCTTTGTGAAAGCAAATGAAACACTTTGATGCATAATGAGAAAGTCCTATTAGTGTGTTTTCCATCTTCACAAAATATTTGCCAGTCCTTCACTTCTTTTTCCACTGTCTCGCTATTAAAGTAAACTGATTCTTAACTATCATGAAAAGATGGAGACTAGTTGTTTATGGGTGTCTTTTGGCATCAAATATAGTTTGCTAAAACTGAGAACTGTTGCCCTCTGTCCCTGATTTTCTGTTCGGCGCCTATAAGTTTAAGATAAAAATGGAACTGCAAAGTGGCACATGATTCCAAATAGTCTTTGCTTGAGTGCTGTTACTGTGGAGACGGAACCAGGAATGTGCAGCGGGACAAAGTTGATTGTAGGTTGCTAAATGAAAAACACACTGTCCCTAGTTAAAAGTATGTTGTCCTGTCAGTCCATTAAATCTTTTAAAGAAACTTAGAGCTGCCTTGTGTGGAGGACGTGCCTCATTGTGTGTTAATTCTTGTCATGATTTAGATCTATGCTCCTGTGAATGTACTGCAAATAATATTGTGAATATTACATTTTTAGTGGGGGGAGGTTCTTGATGATGTTAGAGTACCTTATTTAGTTTAATACTTGCACCAGTTTGGACTCTGGACGCAATTGGATAGACCTACAACCAATCAGAACGAAACATGTGGCATAGCACTGAGACATGCAAGTTGGGCGATGCTTAGTTTTGGCTTGTCTTTTTTCAACATGGCACCCGGGTCACAAACTTTCTCAAATTACAGCTAAACAGTACACCGAAATATGTTTCTGAAACATTTAAGGCAGAAAATAGGCAATGCAGTAACAGAATCTTGATTCATATTTGGTCAGCACTGCCTAGTTTGACAGTTTGATTGGAGTTTCGTGAGCTCTGCAGACTTTTTTTTTAAGTCAAACTCAAACAACGGACAACCCCCGGAATTGCAGACTCTCAGTCATCTTATCAAACCCACCCCATATTAGATAAATGGTTTGTGATTGGCCTGTCCAGTTCCCGGCCGGGTGGAAATCTGTCTGAATGGGAGGGGGGCCAGACACATCTGCCAGAGCAAATAAATACATGAGCTCGGCCGATTTGTCTGGTTCCCAGGCTAGCATTAAGTGGTACAAACAGCAGTGATTTTTTGAAAATATTAGCTTCTTCCCCAAAGACACATCTGAGCATCTTCACCAAGGGTCCTCTTTGCTAAATTATGGCAGAGATATGAGAGATACTGACATGCTTTTATCCTTTTATTCAAATTTCAGTGACTATTTCAGGCATTTACAGCCAATTTCCTGCTGTGTGATGCCTGACAAGTGACAGTGCCGGGCTATGGAAGCCTATAGCAGACTATAATAAAATCACAAATATCACAATGGCATACATTTTATAATGTATGTGTTATTTGAGTAAAAAATTAATTGAAAATGCAATAACCTAATTTGCAGTGTCATTTTCACATACTCATATGGGCGTTCTATGACCATATTAAAATAAAAATGGATAGGCTTTTTGACATTTAATTTTCAAAGTCATACCCTGCTGTACAGTGGACAATATTCAAATGATAATTCAAATTTGAAAATTAAAACGCAGTATAACCAATGCAAGGAAGTCAAGCACAATAAATATCCAACAGACAGAGAGCCACACACCAACAACACACAGCTCCTACAGCCTCAACCTTTGAAACATCCACAAACAGACAGTCAGTCAGACCAGCAACAGCCTGGCTACACAACAAGATCCAGCTGTACCATCAGGCCGAGACACGTCCTTGACTTGTAAACATTAAAAAGGGTGTAGGCGGATTGCTTCCCTATCAGGCATTAAAAAAAACACACAAAACAAACAAACAAAACAAACGTGAATGTACCTGTTATGTTCTGTTAACTGTCATTATGGGCCACTGTGATCACCTGTTGCCTCCGAGAGATATTGCATTTTGATTACTTGGTAAAATATCCATTTGACGTATCAAATATATGGATTGTTCATACACAGCCAGTATTTTGTTGAAGTCATCCTTAACATAGGCAAAGACACTGTTTACATCCTTGGCTCAGGTTTAAAACACACAGAGGTAATGTTGACTACTTCATAAAGTGTACATAATAGGAATTGGTTCTCATACGAATGAGCATTTTTATTATTATTTCCTCTTTGAACCTTTTATAAGAAGGGAGAGGTAACATCCTCATGTGCAAAGCTAAAACAGTATGTGCATTACAGGACACCATTGTGTAGTGACGCAGTCAAGTCCTGTGTGAACCGGGGTGTGTGTGTGTGAGATTCAAGATGGTGGAATAAATATTGCACAGTAAACAGTAACGCCAGTGTCAATATCCTTTATTAAATGTAAGTATCAGTGTGCCAAAGGGCAAATACAACACATATGTGCTACCAGTGCTCCATCTGAACATGTGTTCAGCACAGCGGGTAGTGTTGACACCCCACTCCACAGTCTACATGTTAATATTTCTGGCCAGAAACCTTGAGCTTTAAACTTCTTTTGATTTCCTGACCCTGTTGCTTTACATTTCTTTTGCACAGCAAAATCTTGACTGTTTAATCTCATTTATCCAGGCTCATTTAAATAATTTTGAATTTTGTTGCTGTTTTTGTATAATTTGTTTTGCATTTCTTTTACACAGCAAAATTTTGACTGTTACATTGTGTTAATTAATCAAACTCTTTGAATGTCTTTGAAGTGTGCTCTTGTTCTGTTTTTTTCTAGAGTTTCCTCTAGTCTTTACAACATTAATAATTCATTGATTATATTTTTCCTAAATATGATTTTAATCTAGTCCCCTGTGGGCTTCCATACTGGCAATAATTGTTATGGTTGTGTTGGCTGATACCAATATTTTTTCCTTTATATGGTAATTTAGGTTTTTTTAAATTCATTAATTCAAACACAATACCAACTATAATACTGCAAGTAATTTGGGGGGATATTTCCTTTTTTTGAAGGTGTACAGTAGAGAGGTAATAGGAAATGAGGGGAGAGAGATTAGGGCTCATCTAGACTACTATGATACTCCCATGAAACCAGTTTTAGTAGGCCTACATTTATTTTTGCCAAACCACATAAAGTCAATGTAAAGGTATTTAGGAGTGTAGGAGGTGGACACAGCAACACTGCCTGTTCAATATTACTAAAACTGTGCAACAGCCTCTGTAGTCTTATAGTCGCCATCAGGTTGCCATGCAACCAACACAGACTAGTGGAATTAGTAGTCAAGTAGTAGTAAACAAACAAGTTACAATTGTTTGCTTATGAGGTTTGTTAAATCGTTGGACAGAGCCAGGCTAGATGTTTCTCCCTTTTTCCAGTCTTTATGCTAAGCTAAGCTAAGCTAACCGGCTGCTCTCTGTATTTCCATATTTACTGTACAGACATGAGAGTGGGTATTGATTTTCTCATCTAACTCTCAGCAAGAAAGCGAATGAGAATATTTCCAAAACTGTGGAATTAATCCTTTAAATACTTCCATCTTGAAGCTCATTATGTTTCGTTGCGTTGTCTTGTTAAAACATTTGTTGGGACTGTAAAAGGTTCGCGGTCAGCTGAGAGTACATCCTCAGCAGAGGTTATCGTATACAATAAAGCCGATAGATAACCACATAGATGTGGAGCTAGAGAGAGCTTTATTGTAAGTAGATCTAAAAATATTCATTGGGTTGGGGGTATAGAAATGAATGAAGATGGACCCCATGTTCCTCTCACTGTTATCAGAGGAACAGGCTCTTTTGTCAGCTCTTCTGGGCTAGGAGGTATAGTAACTGCTCCTAAATAATGCTGTGATATTGATTCAAGGAGTATTGCTCTGAGGCCTGTTCAAAGGCCTTTGAAATAACACAGTTCCCAGTAACAATGGAAGCTTTGTATTGTCAGCTAAATCCCCAAAGCTATCTCAACTGGAATTAATAGGCATTTTTTTTTTAAAAAAACGAGGAAAGAAAAACCCATTCAGTCATGCATCACAGACATGTAACAACTGCATCAGATGATTTTGTCTCTTTCCACCGCTCACTTGGAGTCAGTGCACAATTTTCATGTTTTCTTGAGACAGTTTTTTATTATTGTTAAAGAAATTCAGGTTTTTGTGTGATACTGTATCTTCATTATGATGATCTCAGAGACCCCTGCCCTGTGTGCCCTTCAAACAAAACAGAAGAATGAATACAGTATGTGTCAGAGAGCAATGGGACTTACTGTAAAACCAGTTCAGAGCAATAGATGATGCATGCAAGTGTAACATGAAAAGATCAAGTTAACTTGGAGCACTGACCACTTCTGATTGTTTAAAATCTAATCCCAATATAAAAGACCAGAAATGCAAATTTGATAAAATAATCTAAAGGGAGCCGGTTTCATCACCTTTTCGTAGTTTCAAACTTAGCGTAGTTATAACAAAAGTGGAGATTTACACATCACACATAACATTAGTTGTTACTGAATGTGGTGTAACTGCCATAGCTAACAGAATTGACACTTGATAACACTGTAACCTGGGAAGATTTTAAATTACATTTGACAAATATGATGCAACATACCTCAAATAACAAACCTTTATGCCAATAACGTTTCACTAAATGACCAAATAATGTCAGCCAGGTAAGCATAAACGGACATCTCGCGCTTGTGCTAACTTGTGTTATATAATAGCATATAAATAAAACAAAGTAATACCTGCATTACAAATGAATCACAAGTTTAATAGATTTACTCCCTTTAAACTGTTATTATTGGGACTAATGCTACTGGTTGGAATGCTATATTGCCTTCTACATAATTGATTGCTTTTGACTGGACAGCACCTCAGATGTTACTTTGCAAACGATTTACAGATTACCAAGCTGAGACATTTCTTAAGTTGTAATGATGCAATGTGAAAGTAAATCACTAGTTTGAAATAGCAAGTAGCTACTAAGAATTTAGGAGGGACTTATTGCACAAACTTAGTAATGGGTTTGTAAACAGCTGGTGACTCCCAGTCCAGATGCTTTTTTCTCTAATGGCATGAAAAAAAAGGTCTTTGAATTCAAAAACAAAAGAATATTTTAAGTTTTAAAGGCTTTTTTTTGCCTGTGACTAATAATCTTCAGGCAATGCTTTTAATAAGAACAACAAAAGGTATTTTTATCTCGGACCATACTTTGAATTTTTCAAGAGTTTCAGGCTAACAGGCTACCACCAGGCTTAATATCTTTGAAGCACGGATCTCAGCTACAGATGTCTGGGAACGTTGGGATGATGTGAAATTAAGTTGCTGGGTAACAGGAAGCTTAGTTCAGGACTCTTTCTATTGCAGCGGGCCCTACAACGTGGTAGTGGAATTTGAAGCATTTTGCCAGGGCTGTGGAAAGAGAAGGGGGGAGAAAGCACTGAGAAAGTTTATGTAAGCACGTGAGCTAGAGGCCTGAGAAGGCTGAGGAATGTGGGGTAGGGGTGAGTGGAATTAGCAGAGGTAGTTCAAAGCAAGCCCCAACTTTTCAACTGCAGAACGAACAAGGACGTACTACTGTATGTTAAATTGGCTTCACGTAATCACTCTGGGTGCATTGTTGACGATCAAAATACAGACACGAGCATGAATGAGAGGCAAACTGGATTTTGTGTATGTTTTGAGTGTCAATGTTGTATTGACAGTAAATTATGTTTAGTATTCTACGTTGTTTCACTGGCCGACTTGTGACATACATGCAGTAGACAGTTTTCAGCAGCTTTTCAAAAGCAAATTTCACCCTCTTCAAAGTGTGGTGAATTCTTCCTCTACTGTGCCTGTAAGTTGTTGTTGAATAAATTCATTGTGTATCTGTGCAGGGAGTTGATTTAGGAGAGCACACATATAATACCTGCTGGTCTTCATAGTTCAAAATCCCTCAGCTGTCTGAAGACTCTATTGCACTGCCACTGTGCTCAGGTAACTTTGAAGAACAAAGCCAGAGGGAAAAGAAAAGAGCAAAGGGAAAAAAAGCGGAAAGCAAATCTGGCAGAGGCTGTTGCACGGTCTGTTTTTTTTTTTTTTTCCTGTGGCCTAAGGGCAGGTTTTGCTACTGCCTTACTGGGTAGGCTAGGTATATGGGATGGGTGTGGCAACTAAATTCTTCAGATTCATCTTTCATGTGCTTTGTTAGTAACTATTCAGCCAAAGGCCATGGCAGATAGCTTTTCATATATACACACTTAAGGTCAAGGTTTTCTTTTTAGTTTCTTCCGAGATAAATATAAACATTAGTTAGAAATTAGTTGACACTGACCTTTAGTTTGAGAAGGCACAAAATGTGGACAGTAACATTCCTCTTGCAGCTGCAGTTGTTTTCCTGTTGCAAGTTTTTAACTGCAAAATACAAAGTCTCCTCTATGGCGATAGATAGAAGGTGAAGAACTGCAAGCACAAAGCTTGATCCTGGTGAGGGTGGAATTGTTCTGCTACGCTGGTGTCTGCCACTCAAACAGATGAGCACTCAAGCATGGGCATTTCCTTGGCAGAAGCACAAAAGATGTCTCATACTTTCCCGTTTGTCTCCTCTTCTCTTTTGTACTTTCTCTTATTAGCACGTGTGCGTGTGCACTCGACTCTGCTCGCTACCCGGACCCTTCTCACCCATTTTCACCTTCTCATTCATTCTCAATCCTAAATTCTGCCTATTTATGTCTAACATTTTTAATTTCCCTGCGCATTTTTTCTTCTAGTAGCAATCTTTATTATTCACTGTGAGTTGTCAGCTTCAGTAAGATCATAAATTAGTCATTACGGTGCTATTTTGTTTCTAAATCATTTCAATTAAAATTACCATGTTATATGTGTTAATCGCATTCTAAGACTTCCCCAAATGTTTGGTCATGTTTCTATCTCTATGTGTTATCAGCTTTGAGGTATTGGTTTGATATTACAAAGGGGGGGGTCCCATTTGGGAGCTACCTATTTTCCCTTGCCTGGCTACCCTTTTATTACATGCCTTAAGCAAAGTTGAGTTGTACTAATGACTAATGACAAGAGAGGATCCCAGGGAAATACAGTAGCAAAGCAGGGCGAGAGAATAAATGAGCTGTACCCCCAAACTCCCCTCCCATGTTAAATTTGAGGATTTTGTGACAAGCCATTTGGAGTGTTATCTCTTTTCTGAGAAATCTTTCATTACCCAAGGCAAGAGGTTTGGCTGCTCTCTGTTACAGCGCCTCCCTGCAGTTCATCGAGTTACAGCGAGTGAACAAAGGCAGCATCCGCAAAGAGGAAGTCTGTGTAAACTGTTTGAACCTTTAGAACATGTTCTTATGGTTTTGTGGAGGCTCCTTATCTGGGCAGCAGTGACTGTGAGTGTGTTATAGATTCAGACTCAACACCCACACCCGGTAATGATACGGGCGCGCCGTTACAATGATTCACTTTTAGTAGTTTCAGACAATAAAATCAAATATGCCTATAAATTTCAATTGCAGTATAAAGGTTATACAGGTATCACAAATAACACAGACATGGAAATGGCTGTCATTATAAAGGCTGTCCAGGTGTCCACAGTCTGGAGATATTTTTGTGTTTATGTTGCCCTTCACTGCCTTATATTTTGTGCCTGTTGAAATAATGTGACCTCTCGTGAGCAAGTTATCCGCATAATATACTGTTGCTGCCTTTATTGGCAGCTCCTTCATCATTTTTTGGAAGCACTTTTGTCCTCTGTGAACCTTGCCTTTTGTTTTATCCCCGCTCCTCAGTACATTCATCTCTGCTAAAGAAACAAAAGGAACGTAGCCTCAATCAGTATGTTTATATTCACACTGTAACCTGATTGCAGTGAATAACCAATCAAGGTATCTTCTATATTATGGCATTCGCGTGCCTCACAGTAAATTGATTTCCCTGCTTTATGCTTTTGTTTGCTAATCAGAAGTGAGTCATCTTGAATGATGTAACAAGAAATATAATGAGAAAAGACAAGAAAAACAGGGGAACTTTGGTTTCATGTTGATGAAAACTGATGTAAACGTCACTGATAACCAAATTGCGTATGGACATGTTGCATCAGGTTTATTTTGTGACCCTTGCATAGAATAAAAAACAGGAAGAAATGGATCTTAGGTGTCAGACGTTGGACGATACTTTGACAGATTTAGGTCCATTTAGATAGATCTGAATCAGGTTATGTTACTCTGATTTAAGTCAAATAGTTTATATGAGAAGGAGCAGTCATTAGACTGTTAAAGTTGAATCATTAGTTTGCATGTAAACACATGAATAACACTTTTCTCAAGCAAGCGCACATCCCTCAAACTCAAACACCCCTACACCTATTTAAACACACAAATGGAAATATAGGCACACACTCACACACACACACTTATCCCTTTCCTAAAGTGCAAATGCACCTACCAAACACCTGGTGAGTGCTTGTAAGTGGGGTTGGGTGTAAATGAAAAGCACTAAAGCAAATTCACTCCTGTGAACTTTGCTGTTAGCTTCTGCTCAGAAAGACCTGCAGTAGCATTCACACAGACATTTAAACATCTAAACTAGTGTCAACAGATGGTATATTTACAGGTCAAGCAGGAATATCTGTCTCCAATAGACCTGCATTGTTTTTAAAAACAGTGTTTTTATGTCATTAAAATGTACTTAATTGATACAAACCGTTTTTGCCTTAGTACATTGAGGAATACTTACACAAAACATGTTTGTGCTATTGTTGCATACTGTGTTTCCATCTATATTCTATTAGTCACATATTTTCATATATTACCTTTTAGTTCGTTCACTTTGCTGAATCTACCCATCCTCCACTCTTCCACTTTATTCTTTGTCAACCTCTACAACTCACATGTCTCTGAGAGCTCTTTTGTTTGCTCAGCTGAAGGCTAGAGTCCCCACATGGCAGTCAAAAAAAAAAAAAAAGTCCCTACCAGTAAATGTAAACAGGAGGCACTGTCTGGTTGTTGTTGAATATACCACCTTGGCATGTTTCAGTCAAGGTCTCTTCAACCAACCTCTACATCTGCCTGGTCAGGGTCAGCTGTTGTACAAGCTTCTGTTCTCTTCATCTCCAGAAACTGATTACAGAGATTACTGATAGCGCAGGAAGTGATGTGAGACTCAGGTCATGTGTTGTACATAAAAATGTTCCCTGACTCGATGCAGGCTAAAGAGTTTGTTTATGTCTTTCTCGTCTCTTAGGTATTATTCGAACACAAGAACTGCTGGATCATGAGACCACACCTCACTACTGGCTAACAGTCTACGCCATGGATCGTGGCGTGGTGCCGCTCTCGGCTTTTGTTGAGGTCTACATTGAAGTGCAGGACGTCAATGACAACGCACCGCAAACCTCAGAACCTGTCTACTACCCTTCTGTCATGGAGAACTCCCCTAAAGATATGTCTATCATCCAGATAGAAGCAATTGATCCAGATGCCAAGGCCAGTGATAAACTCACCTACAGGATCACCAGCGGCAATCCCCAGGGTTTCTTTGCCATTAACGCCAAGACAGGTAAGATTGCTGTTACTGCGATAGCAACGCATGCCTCTATAAATTGCATCCTCAGGAGCAGGAAGTTGTGAGCTTGTATTGTATTCCAGGGCAAATGCTAATCTTGAATATGGCTGCTAGCTTGAGAAAGAAAATGACAACTACTACAAAGAAATCAGTTCATGGAGTGTAGCTTTGAAAGGTAGCCTTTTTGCTGGTGCACAGTGTATCTCACAACATGTCCAAACAATTAAATATTAATTACAATAGCTTGTTTTACAGTTCTATGGTCACACCAGATGGCATTTCCGGCTAGATTTCTAAGGGCATCAACTACTTTAAACATCACAAATGTGTCAAACACAGTCAAAGAATGGTTCTTATTCTTACTGAATTATCCTCTGAGACTTGGGGGCAGGTTTTGAGATATACTGTGGTGCATTACTGACTAGCTGATGAGCTTCTGTGAGGTTCCTGTTTCCTTTCTCGTGAAAAAAGCAGTGAGAACACAATATTTTAACCTAGGACGGGAGTGGGTTGAGCCTACAGGGGTTTTTCCACTCTAACACTCTAAAGTGTGTTCTCATTTGGTACTCTGGAAATGGTGTGATGATTAATATTTTATCGGGTTCTTATAAAGTTGCTGGAGCAGGCTATGTTTAGTTGAATGGCAGAGAAGATACTCGTAATAGGTGTATAGTAAAGCTTCATGTAAAGCCAGAGCTCTTCTGTAAATTTACAGATTCTTTTCACTGTTTTGTGGGATGCAGAAACCCACTCAGAGCTATTAAGTTTACCTCACTGATGACTGATTATCAAAATATAAAACAAATCAAGAACATCCATTTTGACCAACATAAGTAGCCCATAGAAGCAAATAGAGACGGTTAAACTCTGTATCTGTCTGTAAAAGTGCCAATTACTGAATTTGTTTTTCTTTTCTTACCTAGCTTAGAGACTAGTCTCTTATTGCTTTGAATGCAAGTGCTCATTAAACTGAAATGAGGAATGGGTAGTGAAGCAGTTGCTCCAATTTGTCCTTACTGATGTGTGTGGTCCTGTTTCCCAAGGTAGTCACATCAACAAGCTGGAGTTATTTTTGTTAGAAGTAGCAATGTGAATTTTCTGACCAAATAAGGATTCATCATGTAGCATGCCTCCCAAACAAGCCTCGCAGTAGTGCTGGGCACTCCCGAATGGACAGGAAAAGAAAGAAAAAATAAATTATAAACAGAAGGAAAACCTTAGGTATGCAGGCACATAAGGTTGGTGTTTTGTCTGCATGCATGACAAGATCAGCTTACATATGCTGATATGAAGTGTGGGATGCCGAAAAAAGGGAAATTGAATATTTATCTTCCAGAAAAGCAGTCATACATAACGCTTTTTTAACAATGTAGGCAGGCCTTGAGGTGTGAGGAAAATATCTTTGCAATCATTTGTGTCTCCAAGATATATTCTGCTTTTTTTTTTTTTTTTGCCTTTCTAAGGATAGTTATCCTGTGATAATATAGGGCCATAGCTGGAAAAGAATGTTTACACTAAAGCAGCAGATCTTTAACTAAATGGGATTTCTTCATCCAGATCTAGATGTAACTGCATTGTTCAGGATTTTCATCAATGTCCATGATAAACTTAGTAAACCACATATTCACCATTTGAATACATTATTATTAGCCCACATATCTGAAGTTTCCTACTTCCTAGGATTACAAAGTATTTGTGAAGCTTATGGTCAAGTCCACTGTGGGCAGAACCTCTTTACAGTAGAATGGGCAGAATCTTTACGTGGTTTCCTTTTATAAGCGTCCGAAGAGCTCTGAAAGAAAAAAAAAGAAAACTGGTCATACAGAGGACACTGAACATAAGGATAAGACCCATTCATGCATCTCAAAGCATGTTAAAACATTCATCAGTGGGACACCAGAGCCCCTTGCGTCAACAAAGAGTGGTTTGGAAAAAGAACTTCATTAAATCACTGCTCTGTTGCTTAGATTTTCTTTTTGTGTTTTTCGTCTTTGTTTTTGAAGATTCCAACAGAGAGTGGAGGTAGAGCGGTAGGTGGGAAGAGGAAAGAAGAGAAAACTGAGAGGGCCAGTTTAAAAAGACGGCAACATTTAACCAGCCATTTTCTTTTTTAGCTCAGAATGTGACTAAATGTTTTCTCTAAAGGTTACAAATGATGTTTTATTTTTTATATCTATGGTATTAAATGAGATCAAAATAGGCTTTATCTCTCCACATTATCAACTCAATATGACATTCTCACCGCATATTACAGGTTTTTGAAAATGTTTAAATTTACTACATGCAAGTCTCTGTAATTACATGTTCTAAAACTGCATTGGAAGCATAGGCCCTGTCTTGGCATATCTACAAAGCTTTACAAAGGGGTGGGAAAAAGGAAAAGACGTTAAGGCCTATGTTTTGTGTGTGGGTTTTGTAGGCATGTGTTCCAAGCTAACTAGCTAGCCTTCCATCATGGGCTATGGCCTTGTGCTGCTTTCCAAGCAGCCTGTCAAGCTTCAAACACATATGAAGTCTTCGCTTGACGCCTTGGGTGGCGATGGTTGCCCTTTTCCCGCACAGACCCACATTGGCTCAGTAAAGCCCAGGATGAAAGGCTTAGGCCTGCTTTATTTCTGCCAAGTAAACAAGTCCTGCTGTTTTGGCTGTTCTCTGACTTTAGTTTGTCATTAGTGTGCAAGGCCAGCTCTTCTCTAGCCGACACTATGGCAATCTCAACATTGGAAAGCTCAGAACTTAACGGCTTGATATAGCCTTGCTTTTGAAAGGATTGGAGAAGAGAGAGAGAGGAAAAAAAAACGAGGCAGAGCTGTATGGGATAAAAATTGTGCCGGTCAGCTGGATATGAATTGTGTGTTCTAAATCAGTATTAGATCAGCGAATTTGAATAATGCTGTTGGGGTCTGAAATTTTAAAATGATGATGAACCAGTGCTCAGCTGTGTGGTGGCACAGACCTGATCCCACCCACAGACCTGACCGCAGTTGTTCCCAGCTCCTCAGCGTTTACTCGGCGGCTGGGGAGAATTGTTTCCTGGATAAAGCCTCATAGGCTTGTAGTTAAAAGATCTCAACAGGATATGTGAGACAGTGTGAGACAGGCAGATACATAATTGTATGTGCTCTGTAAAATGCCACTTAGTTGTATTGTAGAGTAATCAAAGGTTGTTTATTACTTGGGTGTACGTTTAGAAAAAAGGATGTTTTTTTTTCTACACTTTCTGCACTTGAGACAGTCAGCCCACTAGCTGTCTAGTTTTATTTTCTCTTCATAAAGGAGTTGTCAGAGCTCTGTGCTAGTTCGTTTGAGGTTGTTGACATGAGTTGCCCATTTCTTCTGTGGAAGAGTGAGCAGTGTTCATTACCTGGTGAATCACTCTCTCTCTCTCTCTCTCTCTCTCTCTCTCTCTTTCTTCTCTGAAATGTTACTGTGCTATGACTTACTGGACTTTGCACAGAGCTCTTATGCCGGAACGCACTCGTGTTAGGAAAGGACAACCAGGCAGAACGTGTAGTCAGATAACCGCCAACACACACCCACCCACGCACACACACACACACACACACACACACATCCACCCACACACACACGCGCACAGAGGAAGTTCTTCATGTCTAAGTCAGGGTGAGAGATTTGGAGCAAAGATCGCTACGATAGCGATCTTATCTCGCTGAATGCTCATTACTCTACTTCCTATTGCACCTATTCTACCTTTCTCTGTCAAGTATCAGTACTTTCTAAAGCTTCTCTAATTGTCCCAATGTTGTCCATTGACTTTATAGAATGAATTATCGTTAGTCTGCGTTGACCTGACACATGAGATTAGTGCTTGGGACACCTAAACGCCTGTTGAAATCCCTACCTTATAATAACAGTGCCTATCTGTATTCGTCACCAGACAACGGTGTAGTTATAACTGCCTTTAATAGGACATAGTTGTCTATACTTGATCGTTTTTGCCCTTTAATGGCAGCATACATTCCAGTGGTTGAACCAAATTGAAGAAAGATACACCCAGGTGAATTCTTACAGCCGTATTGAACAATTTTAGCCCATCCCTTTTCTCCACCTGGAACCAGCAGCTCATTGTCATCAATTGAAAAGGAATGCCGTGGGTAATGCTTTGGCAAGCTTGGATACCTCCGACAGGTTTTATGTGCACTTATCATCCTGGGGGTTGAATGAAAAGGTAAGGGAAAACAACAGCTCATAGCCACCGGGATTTGCAGCTGCGAATCATCTACTTTCGTGGCATTCATATCAACTTTCAGTAACGCCTTCACACACACACACACACACGCACAAAGACACACACACACACACACACCGGACACACACACGCACACACTGGTGTTATCAAAGCTCCAGCCATTATCAGGGGAAGTGAGATAGGAAATGGATACTTCCAACAACTTCCTGAGGTTTACAGCGATTTGGGGGCCAAACAATTTTCACAGCTCTCAAAAGAGATTGTGAGAAGAAAATGTGGAAATGAAAAATAACTGATTTTCCTCTTAAGACTTCAATTCAGCCACAATATTTTTTGGTTAAGCAAACCTGACCTGGGGCTATTGTGGCAGGCTGTGGATTTCTTTTTTTTATCAAAGAGAATGGCTGCCATGTGTTGGCGGCGTTGTTTTCATCGAATCTTATGGTTATTCTTACCCTACTTTGAAGACATTAAAATATAAAATTTATATGATCTTCCACTTGAAAATAAAAATGAAAATTACTCACTCAAAAATTCAGTTTGAAGATGGCATTCTTTCAAAAGGGAGGCATGAATAAACATTGACTGACCTCTCGACCTTATAAAAGCACCACTGCATAAGTAGGATTTAAGGAATGCAAATTGAAGGTTGATATATTAATGTGCAAATGTAAAACTATTATGGGCCATGAGGTGACCCACCTCCTGGCCTAAAAGCAGTAAACATGCAAGAACTGGCCCAGTAGACCTGTTTGTTTGGTGTAAAAAAAAAAGAAAGAAAGAAAAGAAAAGCATAGTAACCATGACAACCTTCTGTTCTATCAACACATTTTAACGATGAAGTGACACCTTTTAATAATACTATTAAATACTGTGTAATGTTTTTACATTTGAAATCTTTCCTGCTTAAAGGTTAATGTGAAAGTGCTCTGAGACACTTCTGTTAAATGGAACAGATCGTTCTTGTTGGTGCGCATCAAAATGCGATTAGGGTGTTCTCACCTGCTCAAGCGAACCGTACATGCATGCACTTAAGATGTGGTAGGCATAAAAGTGCCTTTAAAAATTAACAGTAGAGATTTACAATGAGTAGACCACTGTATAACAATATTTATAAGTAACAGTAACATTTTTTTGTGGATGTTCAACTTCTTTATATATCGTGTTGCCTTTTTTCCCCTTTCATACGAGCATATGTGATACCTTGTGAAACAATATCCTAGTGTGAAGAGAGCTGTGCATTGATGAATGAATATTAATATCAACTGAGTGCGTCAAAATCAGTTCATTCAATTAAAACTGTGCATGTATGGTCTCCGTGCATGTGAGTTCTACAATTATATACTAAGGATTACATTTCATATCAATTATCTGCCTTTCCAGAACTTAATAATTCTGCTTCATTCTTACAACACGCCAACAATGCAACTTGAATGGATTTACAGGTTCATGGATTTGACAGATGCCAAATGACCAGCAAAGTCTATGAGAGAAACCTAAAAAAAATCTTTTAATCAGACTCCTCTTTACATCAGACAAAGCAAGCAATCAGTGTGTTTACATTCACTTAAGTAACGGGGTTACAGTTTGCTTTCTCCTGTAAGCAGATTTCTTAAATGTCACGTAAACAAGAAACCTGGTTTCCGTAACCGTGGTCAGGGATTAGACAAGCCCGATTTCCCCAGCTGATACCGGTAATCGGGTTTCTAATCGGCTTTTTACAAGTATGCATGTGCAGGAGAAAAGACTTAAAACAAGGTAACAGCAAGTGGATTGAAGGAGAGAAATATTACTACTATATACTCATATTACTCAAATTTAAAATGATTCAATCCAAAACCCGACTTAAACTGAAACTAACACATAGTAACCACTAGAACTCTAAATAAATAATAATATAAAGTTGTTTCCACCGCTTGATTGATTAATTGATTTATTGATTTTATTTATGGGTTATAAGACACAAAAAGACAAAGACAAAGAAACATAAAGAAGCACAAGACATTCAACATAAAAACTACAGAATACAATCCTGAAATCCAAAAACACATCACCAAAAATGTAAGAAATAAAAATAATAACTCCCACATCACAAAACAAGAACAGCTAAAGTAACATTGTCATTTTCATTAAAATATCTGTGAGCCTGTCCCATAAAAAAAGTCCTAACCTGGCTTCTATAAGCCTTCTCTCATATTTTAATAGTGGATGTGTAGCAGACAGCTGTTCCACAACATGGCACCAGCGTAAAAAAGGAACTTCTGGCTACATTATTCACTCGAGGCAATTTACCGAACGCACACTGGCCCTGCTATTACTGGCCTATTGTTATCTGAAAACACCAGTATTGAGGAGCGTACCCATTGATAATATCGTACATATGACGCAGCTTCTGTTGTTCTACTCTGAGCTGTACTGGCAGCAGTCCTACTCTTCTGAATTCTGCTCCTAAGTTTAGCTGTCAAATCCCTGTACCAAGCAGAACATGCATATTCGAAATGACACCGTATCAGTGTTAACATTGCTTAACAACAACAAAAATCAGGAAGCAGCTTCTTCGTTAATTAATACAGTTAAAATGAGCAACTAATACTTCCAAAATGAGGTCGGTTTAGGGAAGAAATGACCAGGTTTCTCCAGTGAATGTAAAAGCATTCTCACATTACCTGCATAACCTGATTTCTCGGAGTAACCTGGCGTCTTAAGTGCACGTAAATGTACTGAATAAGTATCAGAACCGAATAATCCACCATAATCCACACATACGAAAGACACACAATCTCTAAATGTTACTCCCTGTAATGCCTTGTCTTTATTACTCCCCAGATCTCATGTGTACATATACAGATAGAGATCAAAACCCAGCTGCTCCACGGCTTCCAAATGTCCCGTCCGTTTAGACAACTTCACATAACATTCACTTTCACAAGCTTTCAGGAACCTGAATCCCCTATAGCCCCAACTCTTCCATGACGTGGTTATCTTTTCAGATTACTAATAAGCCTTGCAGCTGTGAGGTGCTGAGATATCTCAGTCCTAATGTAAACAGTTCTTCCCTGCTAAATGCCCTTTACTCGTTTTCACAAAGACTTTATGTATGTCTACATTCGCATTAGCTTAGATGGCACCTCTTTGTTGCATTTGTCAAATTCTGTGTGTAGGACGGTAGTTGATACACCAATCCCCTCCTAAACTCCAACATTCACGTGGATTTTGGTGTTCCACAGTTTGAATTTTAGAGTATTGATGGCGTCATGAGCGGTGAAAACAGATACTTTTAACAGTGTTGTTTTAGGCTCGAGTATCAACCATTCAACTCATAATGAAGCTGAGAATATTGATATAGTTGACTGGGGTCTAACATTGGTCAGAATAAGAAATGGTTGCAGTCTGTGTTCATTGTTTTCTGCTCACAAGAGAGAAATAGCAAGTGTTCAAATAATAAATGTTCATTTCTTTTCATCAACAACAATTCTAAATATCTCTTAAGACTTTAAAATTGGATGTCTAGCCACGCAACACATTGTCTGGAGTTACAGCTAAATGTGTGTCACATAAATATGTGTGTCACTCTCAAGAGTGCTAATCACAGCAGCAATGCCGGGCATGAACCAGCCCAACAATGTCCCGGACTCCTTAACTCTCTCCAGGCCTCCATTTTGGAGCAGTGGATCTAGTGCTTAAGGACATGGTTGAGAGTGCCACCGCTGCTTTGCTGTTGTTTTTCTCCCCCTCTCAAAACAGCATGGCTATAATTACTGTCGGCCCAGCTCAGCCCACGCCTGAGGATGGCTTTTGTGTGTGTACGTGTGTGTGTTTATACGTGTGTGTTGGGACAAAGGACTGCGGGTTAGAAGTGCAGACTTCTTTGGCGAGCTCTGGCTTACCAACCAATCATTTTACAGTTCCTTAACGTTTAGGTATAGATAGAGAGGTATGCACCTTTATTGGCTGGAACACTAGTGCCTACATAAAACAACTATTGCTGGTAAGTGTGTGGCCTTTTTTAAGAGTAGCTTGCAGGTTAAGATTAAATAGATTCTAATTTTTTAGTTTTTGACACAAGATTTTCTGAAAGTGGTATCAGTGCTTGGATATTTGTGTGGGCTGCAAGTTTGAGCTGGCAGCATGTCAGACAAAAATGGAACACCAGCAAACAAAAAGTATTTTAATCCACAACGCATCATGCATCAAAATAGCTTTAGTCATTCACAGTAGATGCAACATATTCTCTGCATTATAGATGTTTGATTCTCCTCTCAGATCTCTCAACATCTCATAGCAGATGTTGGTTTGCATTCGCCATCAAAGTTCCAGAAAAAAAACTACTTCAACCAGGGATCATATTAAAAAATGTAAGAAAATCCCCCTAGCTGATACTTTACCCATTGACAGGAGGAATCTGCAAAAGACGGATGCTCTCTGTATGACGGGATTGTCTGTTGCATTCAATATGCGCTAAGAAAGTGTCACCGCCCTGCTGTGAGAAGGTCGGCACCCTGCTGTTGCCCAAGCTGCAACTGTATTTAGAAAGCGTCCCGCCCTTATGAAACATGCTAATATTTCCAACACCCTTCCAAGTGTGACACTATGTACAATGAAATTTCAGCAGGGTATAGTACATGACATCTGAGCGTGCTCACCACCTGAGGGCTGCTGAGAGTAACCACAATGAAATACGAGCCAAATAACTTTTTTAGTTCCTGTTGAGTTTTGCTTTCTTGATTGCTTCCTCTCTCTTGTGCACCGTTTGCAGCTCTTTAAAAGCAGAGCTAGAGAGATTACAGCCGAACCAGACAGAGGCGCGTTTTGAACATGCATGAGTACCCATAAACAAACTGCAGCCAGTAATATGTGTGTTTGTGAAATTGGACTTCTTTGCAGTCTTTGCAAGGCATAACTAAAACCAAATTTCTACTTTCCAAAGTAGACCATGGATAAAGGCCAGTTGGTTTGTGATGTGGTTTTGCTAATATTACGTTTTGTTGCTGGGATGTCCTTCTCTACTGACTCTCTACATCCTGTTCACTTTACACGCTGTGTGTCTGTTATGATACCTTGCCAAGTTTTGATCAGGCAGCTAATTTGTAGAGAAATTACAAATCAAAGACTCGGTATGGTTAATGTTGTCATCTGTATTCTGTTCTATAATACACGTACAGAGAGAAGAGTGACCTAGCACAGCACACAGGGGAGCTTAAAAACATTATCATCCATCAGCTCCAGCCTTGCTAAAGCACATGAATAATTAGTGCAGTCTGTTTTGATGTGGCACAGCAGTACTATTAGCATTGACGGTAATAATCCACAGCTCACAAGTCCCTGTTACCTATGCTGATCCTCCGCTAACTTTCTTGCAGACGTCATGCAACATTGCGAGGAGGAATTCCTGCAGGTCATGTTGTAAATATACTAATCTTGTGTTGTCAGTGTTGAAACACCTGAGGGGAGGGTGTATGTAATACTGTCGGGAACTCGGGGGAGCAGCAGATTCTGTCTTTATGTTGATTTAGCTTTGGCTATTTGCTCCTGCAGTGGGTGCTATTTTATATAAAAGGTAAAATTGAATTTTCTTTCCCATCAAGTCAGTGGAGAAAAAAACATGATGTGCGCCTAAAGGAAATTCTGATTGTTCTTTGGTGTTCTTTTTTTTTTTCTTACCGAATATGAGTAGACCTGTATCTTCCTATCTCAATGTGAAGATTAAATAAAGCCTAAGAAAGAGAGGTTGGGGGGGGGGTGCAAAACTGCCTCGCTCATATGCCTCAATTGCAGTGCTGAGGGAGGGCTATTTCAGGACCTGTAAGTTGTGGCCTGCTATTCTCGTTGCAGGCATATGTGCCATTGATGGGTTTGGGTTTCGGAAATCCTTTGCTTTATGCTAATCAGGCGCAGTGTGGCAAGCAGACAGCTCTGGTGCGGTTGTAGTTGGCATGTGTACTCTACACTCAGTGTCTCTGCAAAGTTGCAATTACACTGGGAGTGTGGACAGAAAGCTGCTTATAACATAGCCATGCAGCAATATCCACCCCCCTCCACCCCCCCCCCCCCTCTTCTCTTTTCTTCCCCATGTTTGTGAATTTGATTCAAAATTGGATTAGCAAGAGACTCAAGACGCTTGTTTTATTTTTACTTTTGTCAAAAGCCTAGCTTAACAAAGTCCTCTTTGTGTGATTGATGTCACAAGACATCAGTCCTCCTGCTTAAACTGAATGATAGAGCTCAAAAAGACCCTTGAAACACTTCGACAAGCAGCAGGATTTTTTTCTGAAGTTTGTTTTTCTCTGTTTCAAAAAGTGCTCAGGACTGCGGGCTGTGTCTGACTGGCTGTCTATTTATTCAGCTTGTGGAAGAACTAAAAGCAGGGTGTCAAGGCTTTGCTGCTGTTTGGGCGCTATTTGCAGAGCTTTGTGATATTTCACATATGTAAGGCAGTGCGGTGGGCTGTCTGGCAACTGTGTTGACCAAAAACAGGGAAGACTTACAGGGAGAACACTCCTCCAGATGCAAACTCTTAACTCATAGGCGACTAATTAGTTCAGATTATGTCACCCAACTGTGATTGGAAGGATTGGTTTTTGAAGGGTTTTATTAATCAAATATTATTAGTTTCTTTCGTATAGTCCCAGTGTTTGCTTCAATGTTTCTTTTGTGTTTTTTAATTAAGGAGGAGAAGACAACATGATCGAGTAATGTAGTTAGTCCAGCATATAGCCGATCGATACTGGATTTTTGTGGCCAATGACAATATCAACATTTGACAGTTTAAAAAATGTAGTAATAGTTTAATGGCTGTTTCACATAAAACACATAACATAAACAAACATTTTGGACAAAAATCATTCTAACTTAAATATAAAAGTTATTTTAAAAAATCAGTGCTTTCTGGTGAACCAACTATGTAATGGAGAGACTGTTTCTAAAGTACCTTAATCATATCTTTTACATTTCTGTACTGCAATTTCTTTTTACTTATCATCCGACATGTGCACCAATACTGATATATCTGCAATAAGCGAATATCTGCCAAAACTATTTATCTGTCGGGCACTCGTCCTGCATTTTCAGTGATATTTTCAATATTTTATGATTGCTTTATTATGATAAGATCTAATAAAAAGAGCAATACACACTTGTTCACTTGGTTGTTTTTTTATACAATTAATTCTGTATGTGTATTATTCATTTTCTTCTTATTGGTTGCTTCCAACAGGTCTGGTTACAACTACTTCAAGGAGGCTGGACAGAGAGCAACAAGATGAGCACATTCTTGAGGTAAGCACTTTATTTTGGCAGATTTTCAACTTTTATGGAAACAAACACTGGAGCCGGGTCAGTGTGAGCCTGTCGTGTTTATGTGTGAAAATGAATTAGTAACCAGATAAATGGAAACCCTCAAGGTCAACAAATGTAGTTCCCAAATTCAAAAGAAAAAAATCTGTTCCTGAACGTTTTCCAGCCAACGTTGGCTGAGTGCCACATGTTACCAACGAAAATAAGTCTCACAGTATGTGCAAGAAGGGTCCTTTTGGAATAATTCCTCCTTGTGCTGATTTCCGGATGGGGTAGGAGGGAGTGTTGGGAGGCGTGTGGGAGATCATGGTGACTGTTCCTTTGTTCTTTCCCACTGTTCCGTCTCATGGATGGAGCAAGCTGGGACAGGAAACTGCTGTCAAACCAACAGGCCAATGTCTAAACTTGTGGGTTTTAATTGAGCTCGGCTCTGTTCTCTCCTGATACCCCCCTCCTTGTTTCTTGCCACAGAACCGAGGTTGATAATAGTTGTTTTAATTGTGTTTCCAGTGCAGACAGGGAGCGGATTGGATGG
The DNA here is from genome assembly GCA_038419695.1 of Scomberomorus guttatus. Classification (NCBI taxonomy): domain Eukaryota; kingdom Metazoa; phylum Chordata; class Actinopteri; order Scombriformes; family Scombridae; genus Scomberomorus; species Scomberomorus guttatus. The sequence goes on along the minus strand of CM076447.1, from coordinate 10,174,739 downwards.
CTTTTAATTATTGTTAGAAGTTGCACCATTCAGTGATTATTGGGTGACGGTTAATGTTGGTGCATCTGGTGCCATAGCGGTGTTGTATTTCATACTCTGACTGTACATTACGCTGCACTAATTGCATTGCAGGAGTGAGGATAAATGATAGGGATGTAAGTGGGGAATAAAGGAAGGCTGTGTTTTCCGTTAGTGGAATGTTTAGCTGATGAATGAAATAGTTTCTTTTTTTTGAAAATGAAATAACAAAGTTGTAAGGAAAAAACAATAAAATGTAATCTTTTGTACAACACCTGTTGAATTTGTAAAAGCTTCTGGATATCAGAGTCTGGAGGGGTTCCTATGCAAACTCAAAGCTTCTCCATCTAGCGGTTTGCTGTAGACGTAGAATTACTACCTCCAACATGTGGCTGAAAGCTGTTGGAAGCACTAGGTTGTAATTGGTGTCTGATTTAAAGTCTTTGTGTCTGCAACAAAAAAAAAAATGCTAATTCCCGCCTTAGCTGAGCTCATGAACGTTGTTCATTTGTCTCATTTGACAAAAGGCCTCCAGACATACATTTAATAACCACATTAAACACTGAGCTCAAAGTCTGGGAGACTTTTATGTTAAGCCAAATTCAACACTCCTATTCTCTACATGCTAATATTCCTGTTTCTTGTAATGTTTATTACTAAAGTTTATAATGATTCATCAGAGACTGTAATCCCAACGCACAAAGAAGCAACATTTCTTAGAAAAGTAACTAATGAAAAGTTTCTCTTGCACATTCCTATTTAATTTGCATATGAGTTTTAGGGATAATTTAAAGCAAGCAACTTTTGACCTAAATAGGTAGAAAGCGGCTGAGTGAACACAGCCTTGGAAGAGGTGTAACCATGGCAACTTATGAAGTTTGTGTGTGTTGGTTACTGGTTATTGGGAATCCAGCAGGAAGCTCTTTATTGGGCTGCACATTCGTGAAGCGGCACAGACCCTCTAAAGCCTACAATCTTCTGTCCCGCACAAAAACACCTCACAGTGTATCCTCAGGGCAACTAATCGAGGGCTAATCATGACTCAGAAGAATACATGTGTGTGTACATGCCTTTTTGTGCTGACTGGGTACTAGCAGAGCAAAGCAAATTCAAGTCCTCCCTAGTGCTGTTTTTGTACTAGCTTGTTGTAGGAGAAGAAACGGAACATGTAGGGCTATTTGGAACATGTGGAGCAATTAGGGTGGGGGCTGTGTCAGCATTGTTTGCACCAAATGCCAAGAGGAGGTAGAGGGAGCACAGGGGGCCTTCAGCTTTTATGATGAGACGGATGGGGGTTGGTAGTCGTGTGCCTGTGTGTGAAAGAGAGAGAGAGCTAAAAGGCAGAAAGGCAGTGGGGGAATTTGAGAAAAGGCAAAGCTGCTCTTGATGGTCTGAGTGTGGGCTCTAGCGGCAGGATGAGAGGCCTCCATCGGAGGAAAGAGGGGGTTGGTAAATAGCAAAAGTGGGACATGCCAGGACATGCTGAGGATTCAGGCCTGGGACTGCAGAGAGAACATTATAATGGAAAAGCAGGAGTGAATGGGCTGTTCACATCTGTTGTTTGGAGCCTATCCCAGCATGCATTTGGCAAGATGCAGGGTACATTCTGGACAGGTTGCTAGTCTAGATTATTTCACTAGGATAATAGATCCTACTCAGTCCATTTTCTGATAAATCATTTAATCTATAAAATGCCAAAAAAGGGGGAAAAAATGGTTGTCCAAAACCAAATGATATTACATTTACAATGCTATAAAACAGAGGAAAACAGCAAACCTTTACATGAGAGAAGCTGAAATGATTTGCATTTTCCTTGATAAATGACTGAGCAAATGACTGAGCAAGTAATCCTGCAACAAAGGGACTCAGTCTATTTCTCTTTGTAACTTTAATAAAGAGCAAGTTGCAAACAGAGCACAATTTAAACAACTGCTGTGGAACTTGAGCGTCAGTATATTATAGCCATTTGCAATATACATGTATTATATTCAGTAACTAACTGACACACAAACTCCTACACAGTTTATGTTGATTCCCAGGTTGTTTTAATCACCAACAATTGCATTAAAACATTACTTAAATGTGGTCAGTCAGATTAAGCCAAAAAGTTTTGCAACGGATAATGAGAGCATAATGGATTGTCTCAGTCTGTGGCTTCACAGCAGTGCTATGCTGATGCAAAGAGACACACTCCCTCTGGTGTAACTTCTCTGTCTTTTGTGCAGTTTGCCTAATTATCAAACAAAGGCTTTTGATAAAAATGTTCCAAAGAGGGGCATGTGGTCTTGGATAGCTGTGTGTACACGCGCATAGTAGTTGTGATTAGTTACGGTGCTGCGTCATGTGCTCACTGTGTCATGTGCTTTCTATTTATTATCATCTAATTTCATTTCATTTTAATGCTTGTTCAATAAACATAGTGCCTTTTCAATATATTTAAATATTTAGGGATATCAGGCACTATAGCTACACACAGTATATGAAGCCAAATTGCTCATGCGATCATAATGGAAATCTTCATTACAGAACACAGGATGGGCACCAACACATCTTCCCTGAGAGAGATATTCACACGCAGGTTTCTTGTCATCCCATTTAATTAATTCTGCTCATGTGAATAACACAGACAGCTGCAGACACTGCGAGAAAACCAAAAACACATTACTTTAGTAATTGAAACTATGGTACCAAATGGTGTTTGCCTGGCCCTGGACTCCTGACTGTTTTTAGTAAAGCGCTTAGCAGATGGTTTTAAATGACTGTGACATTTGTTCTGCCCTTCTACAGTATTTTGCGGCTTGAAGCTAGAAATGCTCACATCTCTGCCAGCGCTGAGCCGCACAACCCTTGAAACCATTTTTTCTGGAACAAGATGAAAATTGTGTTTGTTTAGGTCAGCCTGCGGCTCTTTGCTTTTGATTAAACCCCTCAAACTGCGCCCTCGAATGTCCGAAGACACAACAGGCTGTTAAATCTTCACGCAAATTACAAAGCTTTGTGAGCCACCAGCAATACTTGATGTCATGACTTAAATTAAGGCCTCATTAAAGATGCAGTTGTGTGACACGATCTTTTTATATTGGGTACTTCTGGGATTTTAAAAAGGAAAGGGCAGTAAGTCTCAGTGTTTATTAGCAGCGCAAAATCTTTGTTCGGAAGTCTGACACACTGTAGCAGAGTCAGTGCAGCTGGTGCTAGCAGAATGAAGAGGTCCAGCTAATTTAAAATAATTAGCCGTGGTGGGTTGTCAGTGTTCCAGCCTTGCAAGCTACAGTTATCATGATCACAGGCAAACATATTAAACCTTTTTTTTTTTTTTTAGATTAGAAAAGTTTTCAATTCACCACAGCAGCCTCCAGATAAAACAAATCACATTTACATGAATACACCAACCCTCAACAGTAACTCCCCAGGGCAAAAATGGGTTCATTGATATCTAAAAAGTAAGAAACATCTCTTTTGTTAATTCAAATAAGCCCTTTTACATAACCTCATTTCAAAAGTTATTTGTTAATTTCATTACAAAGTGTAAGAGCTGATACTTAAAAGTAAGCTTTTGTTATGGTGTCCAAAAATGCCTGCAAATCACCAGATTTGGGTGCTTTATTGAAATCAGGAAGTGTACCTTTTTGCATGATTAGATTATGAAACTGTTATTATTAGGCCACAATAGGGGCCCAAGAGTCGGAAAACCCCAGTACTGTTGTACTGCTCTTACATCTAACCAGACAAAAGTGGCTTGAACTGAACAATCTAACATCCAAGGGACCAAAATTGCTGGTTATTAAAGTCCTGCACTCTCTGCAGCAGGGCTGAAAAACATAAAATCCAATTTAGTCTCGTACTTTTCTGCTGGAGAGTTTTGCTTTTAAGACTGTGAGATTTTTTGACTGGGAAGAAACATAATAGTTCTGTACTTTATGATTTAGTGTTTGACAGGATTCATTCATTATACTATGTAGATTAGATTATTGGATTTAAAAAATAAAGCAAAGACATAGTCTCCACAATAGAAAAGAAGATAACTATTGGTTTCTTCAAGAAAAGAATGTGTATTTAAAAAAAACCCTTGACAGCAAATCTCAAAGGGAATTGCCTTTAATTTTGGCAGCATGTTAACTCACTGAGAAAGAAGTGGAATGAAAGGATGATGAAGGGAAAAAGCAAGTTTCCCATTTTCATCTCTTCTTTGAATATTTTAAGGCTTTGCAATGATGAATTTCTAACACAGCTGTACTGAGCTTTACAAATTCCCATGATAGTTGTATGTAATGTTGAGTGCTGGTTTTCTAAACTTTTTGTACATTATTCACTGCTTCTGTTCCAAAACTCCAACACTGTATCTATTATTAAAAGTATTTGGGTCTTTACTGTGTCGGTGTATGATAGGAAAAGAAAACAACAAGGTATTGTGACTTGAGGTGTTAACAGATATCAAATGTAATTTAAAGTTCACTGCGTCAGATGATATTTGCCTCCTTGTTGTCAACCCAAAGCCTTTGAGTCTATATACTTCTTGGTCTGAAGTCTTTCTCCTTTCTCCTCAGATCACTGTCACTGACCACGGCGTTCCTGCTAAATCCACCACCGTCCGCGTCATCGTCCGAGTCCTCGACGAGAATGACAACAGGCCGTTGTTCCTGGAGAAAATCTACAAGATCAAGCTCCCCGAGCGGGAGAGGCCGGAGAAAGAGAGAGCGATGAAGAGAGACCCGGTGTATCGGGTCATCGCATCAGACCGTGATGAGGGACCTAATGCCGAGATCTCTTACAGCATTGAGGAGGGGGACGAACATGGCAAGTTCTTTATTGAACCCAAGACTGGCCTGGTGTCATCCAAGAAGTTCTCTTCAGCTGGAGAATATGACATTCTTACAGTAAGTATATAATCCCTGAGACTCTCCCAGTGAGCAATGCATCCCCACAACAAATGCTTGTTTATTGTTTTACTGTTTTATTCCCCTCTTCCTCCCATGTTTTCTAACCCTCTTTGTTTTTCTGCCCTCCCTTTTTCTGCTTTTGTGTAAAAAATGCAGTAAAAAAGACTGTAAGAGAGACCAAAAACGAATTGGTCCACACACATCATGTCGGTCATCAAGTGCAGAAGAAAGTTTGTGGCAAAAACTACTTAAAATGTTAGGGAGCATGTTCCAAACAGCAGTCTGTGGTATCTAATCAGGATCTCATTGTTATACTGTCATTATTTAAGTGGTAGGATGTATGCGTGTTTTCTTTTTCACCATGGTGCTAGTGCTCTGCTGCCTTTGTCATGAAGAGCCAATTTGTCAATAATGGATGTGGCTTTTCATAATGGCTGTCAACAAACTTGTCACAGTGTTCAGCACTTGACAAAATTATTTTTCTACTCATCACGACAGATGTTCTTGAAGAGTATTTTAAGATTACTGGATAGTAAATGTTTTATAAATGTCAAAGCGAATGTCAGTCGTCAAGCTTTGAGGCAAAAAAGCAAGATTACACTACTTTAGTCATCACAACTGGTTGTCAAAACTGCTGTGATACAATTAGTAATGATAATTAACACTCTTTTTTTGGTTTAAATGTATTTTTTTCACATTGACTTTGTCTCCACGCATTCAAAAGATGTGTTTGCTGCAAGAAGATGCAGCTCACCACAGTTTACAGTAATTGAGCTCCTGACAAAGGGTTGAATTACAAAAGAATATCACACAAAAGGTGTTTTGTTATTCAGAATACAAGGTCCTCTTGCCATGAGGACAGCTCAGAGTATGGGGATGCTTTTATGCTTTACTATATAAAATGTAATGTTGTATACTGGCTCTTTACATCGGTGAGCATGAACTAGCAAGCCACATTCCTGTATATTTACTTGTGAAGAGGCATAGGATCCGATAGAGAGCTGTGCAGAAACTTGTTTGCAACAGAAATGTTGTATAACACAGTTGTCCACTCTCTGTCTCTCTCAGATTAAAGCCGTCGACAATGGGCGTCCTCAGAAATCCTCCACTTGTCGCCTGCATATCGAGTGGATTCCCAAACCAGAAGTGCCAGCAGATGCAGCTCCCCTGCTTTTTGAGGAGTCCCCCTTCACCTTCTCTGTAATGGAAAGTGACCCTGTGGCGCACATGGTGGGCGTCGTAGCCACCGAATCCTCTGATGTTCCTGTGTGGTTTGAAATCACAGGTAATGCTTCCTACATATGCATCTGTGTCATTGTGTGTGTGCATGTAAAAATGTTCTGTGTCAAAGAAATGCTCCATAGGTAGAGAAGCTCTTCAAAAAAAAAATGTTATGACTGACAGTGTTTATGTGTGATATGGCGGAAAAATATGGAGAAATACTTAATTTAGAAGACTTTATTCCACTAATGTTATCCAGTATGTCAAGATTCATTATGATTTAAAAAATATATATTTTGGCATTTTGGGAAATACGCTTATTCACTTTCTTGCCAAGGTAAGATGGGAAGATTGCGTTTTTTTGTAGAAAAAATACCATCCTTATATAAACATATAGGATGAACAACACATACTGTTGAGAAAGGTTATGTTCCCAGGCTGGATCTTTAGTTATTTGCCTTATTACAAATGTCAAGTGATAAGCTTAGTCTAAAGACTGGAAGCAGGGGAAACAGCTAGCCTGGCTATGTCCAAAGTCAAAAAATTCTCTTACCAGCACTTTTACAAATGAACACACTCTATCTTGTTTGTTTAATCCTACAAACAACAAACAGTAATATAAAAACAATATGTTGCAGTTTTACTTGGCAAATGTTTAACTTTGGAGACAGCCAAGGTAGCTTTGCCCCCAACTTCCTTTCTTTATGCTAAGCTAAGCTAATTGCCTGCTGGTTTTAGCTTCATATTTAGTGTACAGACATGAGAGTGGAATTTTTTAACTTCTGTCAGTCAGGCTAGCTCCAGCTCCTTCCAGTCTTTATGCCAAGCTAAGCTAACAAGCTACTGGCGGAAGCTTCATAATTAGCATACAGCCATCAATCTTCTCGTCTAACTCTGGGCAAGAAAGCAAAAAAGCGACATTTTCCAAAATGTCAAACTACTTCTGTAAAATATGGAAAAGTTACATTTTCAGACAGAATTCTCAGGTTTTCTGGGATAAATGTGACTTGCGTAGCCATGGTTAGATAATAGGATTGTATCATGAATCAATACATGACAAACAGGAAATATCTATATTTTCTAACCTCTTGTGTGTTAGCTAGTGTGTTTTGAATTGTTAGAACTTAATTCGTCCTTTCTCGAATGTTTGTGTGTTTTCTTTTACCTATGACAGGCACTGTATGCATGAGTAGACTTAAACTGACTCCTTTCAAAAATGCTTGCCTCTTTTCCCTTCCTCCCGCCCTGTCCTCCGTCTAATCAATGTCTGACTGACATGTCTCTTTTCTTCTTTCTCTGTGTGCTCTGCAACTGCTTTCCTTTTTCTCTGGAATGTTCTGTTTGGTTGGATTTTTGCAAGACGGCATAGAGGATACTGAGATGTTTTACATCCTTCAGATGGCTTGTGACCACAACTGTACAGCAGAAGGTAGCTGCTGGGATCTCCTAATAGGCATTGCTGTATTAAGAGATCATCCTGCATTGTCTGTTGGTGCTGCCTGTTGGCTGTCGTTGAACTGTGTTGTGCCACATTTTACCTTAAACCTGTGACCTGATTAAGAGTCTCAAAAGGGCCAGAAAAACCTCCTCTTCATACCCTTCAGCTCTGTTTTATCCACTATTGTATGGTTTATCCTTGAGAGTTTAGTATCCTTTTATAGTGTATATTGTGTTGTTATACATTCATCACTTTGTTTGTTGTGAAATTGCTGTTATGTGGATTATGTCTAAAAGAACAACAAATTTATACTGATAGTTAATGACATCAACATTAGTGTATATATTCATAAATTGATGTTTGTGTGTCCCTCTCAGTGCCCCCATTTAGTGTTTGTGTAACCCTGCTACATGCACACAACTAAGCGATGATTTGTCGCTAATCTTTTGTCCTTCCTTGTTGTTTGCACTAAAAAAAAAAAATCCACAGGTGGTAATTATGACAGCCGCTTTGACGTGGGCAAGGCCAGTGGAACCTTGATTGTAGCACGGCCCCTGGACGCTGAGCAGAAATCAAATTACAACTTGACGGTGGAAGCCACAGATGGGACACGAACTGTCAGCACCCAGGTAATTGAAACACTAATGAAACGGTTGGAAGCTGATGAGGCAGTTGTCATGGTTCTGTTTTTCTCATGTGAGGAATAGCAGGGGGAAAGGGATGAGTAATGAGTGAGACAGTGGCCAAACTGTCTCTTTTGTTAGGGTATGTTTACGTTGGGATGCTGTCATTGCTCTCATGGCCGTTCTAAATGGCAGTTCATAGATCTGAGTCCTCATTACATCCCTACATGAGTTGATTAACTGTATAATGTTGCCTTGAGGAACATAGACAGATAATAGTTTTAGTCACATTACATAATATGTTATAATGTTGTGGAGTGTGGTTGAATTGGTCTGCTGGATAGTTAACAGGATTAAGGCTGCAACTAAAGATTGTTTTCATTGTCAATTAATCTGACGATCGTTATCTCGAATAACTGATAAATATTTTGGTCAGAAAATTGTGAAAAATTATAAGAGCACAAGTTGACACATTTAAACTGCGTCTTTTAACTGACCAATAGTTCAAAACCCAAAAATATTTAGTTCAATATTATTGACATTGTTGGAGATTGATATACTGTCAGTAAATCAATTAATCAACTAATCATTTCAGCTCTAAACAAGATAGTTACTGTTGCATTTCCATTGTTTTGATGTGCTCTGCAGCTCTCCTGACCTTTTCATCAGCTTATTAGATAGGGAAACATATATAGTAATTAAATTTAAGGTTTATTTGTGCCTTTAACAAGCAATAAAACATACAGTAGCAGGTGTGATTGAAACCATTTTTCAACAAGTTTTAAACCATGGTATGGGTAGTCAGCATTCCTCCTCCTCCTCCTCCTCCTCCTCCTCCTCCTCCCCCTCCCCCTCTGTTTTCTACCATCTCAGTTGAGCGTTGAGCTCCAGGAATCTTCCATTGTCTCATTCCTGACGCGGGGCTGCTGTGATGATGGTACTGTCTAGCCAAAGTTTTTTTTTTAATGCGTGCATTCTTGAGCCCCTCCTCTGCCGTGTCTTCCTCTGAACCTGTGAGCATTCTTACTTCTCTTACTTGGAGAGGAGCAGATTGCCTCGATCTTTTCTGAATGAACTCCCGAATAAGTAAATATATTTACTCTCACATATACAGATACAAGCATGCTCGTGCCACAGTCTGAAAACTGCTAAATCAAGGAGGAAATAATATACAAAACTGTATGCTCCTATGTGCCATTTTGATGAAGGAATATTATATGTGACAAAAAAATCTTTAAAAATACATCCAAAGCAGTTAAATACTTGTATTGTAATATATATTAAAATGCTAATTTAATCCTACTTGCATATATCTTGCTCCCCAGCTGATACCAAAGCTGAACTGCCATGATAAAAGCTTTTAAGCATGCAAGTTGTCTTTGGTTATTGTTCACATGGTCATGCCCTGTCCATGAGATTTTGAACATTTTTACATGGTAGTTTGGGTCATATGGGATGGCGGCATTCAAAATGTTTTGTCCTTTGTCCTCAAAGGGGAGCTTCAGAGAACTGTAGCTGGAAAAGAATCTATTTGTTGTCACTCCGTATGAATAAAGCCTTTCATCATCTGGCTGCTGTGCTCCACTGAGCCTTGGATGAAGCGCCGCCTTCACTGGCATTTTTCAGCTCATCCACAGAAGCAGCATGTCCTTTAGCTTAGTACAGAACCTTAAAAACAGCCACAGAGTACCTATTTTCTCAGCCATGATTTTGTCTCCCCGTAATGCACTTTCTTAAAAGACCTGGCAACAGACACTTATTTAGAAGCCTCTCAGCAATACTGCACGCAGTGACATTTGAAATCAAATTAATCACATTCAAAGTTTAACCTATTCAAAAGGTCTAATTCTTACTGGGACCGGCTGTACTAGTAACCCTTTCACATTACAGAGGATGATTTAATTCTCAATTCATATAGAACTACAGTATCACTACCAGCACTTCAATTTTTACTTTAACTTCCTCTCTGGTAACCTGAATGTTGATTTGATGGAGTGTATCTCCTGAAAATAATCTCTCTTCAAGATGTAAATTATACTTTGCATTCTACCTGAAAATTGTCTGTACAGATCCTGGAGGATAGTATGCTGGCAACTTAATTTCCATAAGGCATCACCCATTAGTTTCTTGTAGGGCTGTGTGATATGACCAAAATCTCATATCTTGACATAGGTCATTTCATATCCAGATAACAATACATATCACAATATAGCACATTTTCTGTAAATTCAATGAATAAATAGTTTATATGAAAGAGGGTTAGGGTTAGAGGCTTCTCTCTGTACCTTTTGATATGATTCTTGAGTTGGTGGTTAAAGAGGTTAGTGGTGTTAGACTGTGTTGCGGGGGCCGATCTAATTTGCAAAGTTTGTTTTTCTGGTCCGTGTCAGACTTTTCATACCCAAACCACGTCGATGCGACAGAAGTAGCCCCTCTTTTAGCTAGTGTTGCCTTCATGCAAATTTTCCTGCCGGCATCCGCGCCGTGCGGAACAATGCAAAGCGTCGTCCAAATAACGAAAAATATTGCCGTGAAGAGTGTGATTTGCGACACAACGAAATAAACGAGCATAATATGAAACGATAGACGTTTTTCTATCGTCACACGATATATATCGTCATATCGCACAGCTCTAGTTTCTTACGTCGAAAACTTAAGAAATGAGTCAAAGAATCATCAGGTGTAAAACACATTAAGCACATTGCCTGCAGCAGTGCACTCTGTCTCACTATCTGCATGTTTTGAATGTGCATATTTTTGTATATATTATTAGTGCTGTGACTGATAGGCTGTCTTGCAGATGAGTGCTAGTTACCCAGCTGACCACTGTAGGTCAGCTGTTTTCTGTAGAGGGAACGGATTTACTGAATTTGTATGCTCCATAAACCACACTTTGTGATGTAGGCCAGCTGCCTGGGATATGCTGAGAGCCACATAGGTGACTGCATGAGGCATACGGTATTAAGAGAGACTGTACTAATTACCCCAATTTGGCTGTCTAGTAATAAATATATCACTATTTATATCTTGAAAATCAGCATCAGCATATTACCTGCAAAGGAATATTTCACATTGTACCAGTTGGTTGACCTGCATATATTTTGGGAAAACCTTAAGTGTCCTGAGGATACAGTATATAGAGCGCTTTCACATGTTTCAAGAAAGCCATCTTTGAGTGTTTAGGCTACTAACTTGTTTACCTGACAACATTGTTCACCATTTATAGTATTTGCTCTGTTAGCAGGGGTTTGAATAGAAACTGTAAACTTCTTGCTGGAAGTACAGTACACGGGCTTTTAAATGGTGTGTAACCTATAGGGTTAAAGTTTTGAGATGAGTAATGTCAAGTCACACTGAAAAGAGCTTTTATGGGCAAGTAATAAGCAAGTAATATTAACCCCTTAGTTAGTCCACCGGGTGCAGTATTAGGATTAACCATCAAACACTGATGTATATAATATAATTTTTAGATTATGTGAGAGACAGGATTATGTTGAGTAATCAGTTTTCTCCATAAAAAAGTATTCTAATGTGCTTGCAAGATTACCTGAAAACCAAGAAGAGAGAATTTCAGTAGAAAAGCATATGCAAATGAGGCATTTATTGTTTGTTATTGAGTATGAATTTGTTTTCTTTGGGGACACTATATTGTTTACCTTTCGAAACAAGTCATACAGAGCTTCACTGCAAATTACATCTAGCCGATCACACACATGCAGTGCACCTCGTGAAAGCTCAAAGTTGGACTTATCTATTCCTCAAATCAAAGTCATGTGGAAGCTGTGCTGCCAGACGGGCTGGCCTATTTTCTCTCTCCTTGGAATGTTTTTTTTTGTGTGTTTTTTTTCCTTCTTGTCTCCGTCTCCCTGTAGCCCTCTTTGTCTTTCTTTCTGATTTTCTCCCTCGCCGTTTTTCAAAAATCTCCACATTTATTGGCCAGGCACGCAGGGATGATGATTATTCTGTTTGGGAAGAATAAAAAGCAAACAAGAACACTGGACCTCTGTAGGTAGTGGGCTGTGTTAATCCTGTTTTGGGAACATGTATGAGTGCTCAGTGCCAGTGCCCTGCCTTTGCCCAAAACCTGGCACCTGGCAGGGGGGGCTTCCTCTCCTACGCATGGCACAGCAGGACAATGAGCACAATGAAAGCTCCCACGTGTCCTGTTCTGGACACCACACAAAAGGTGTTTGGTTATGCAGAAGCCACTGTTCTCTTTGTGGTGTCCTAAGCACACCTTTGTTCTTAAACATCTCCTTTATTTTCAGATTACAGTGACGAACTGTAAGCTGAAAATTAAAAATGACGTTGCACATGCAACCTTCCTGTGAAACCAGTGGCAGTATCAGTATGAGGGATCGTGGTCTGTGGGAGGTCTGTGGAACACAGTTGGCTATTCTGCTGCGTGCTTTCCGTTTGACCATTGTAGTTCTATGAAGGCGTCTCTGAAGGATCAGCTGATGTAGACAAGGGGCGCTGCATTCCAGCCCGGGCACCTCATAGCCAGGAGCTGCGCCAACGAGGCAGCCTCGGCATACGGCCCAGCGTCCCTTCCCCCATCTCCTGCTATATGACATCCTCCCTTGGCTGTGCAGAAGTACCTCAAGCTGTTCTGCTCACAATCTGTTCCTGGTCTCCTGTTTCTCATGTTATCTCAGTCCACATTACAAAGACTCTCTTTATGTCTCACTTTAAGGTTCGCCTTATTCACTCATACTCTATATGTTTCTTCCCTTCAGTATCAAAGCTGACTTTGTATCTAGGACTCTTTTCCTTCTGGACTTTTTTTTACTTTTACATCTTATTCCCAGCTTATTGTTTGTTTATTTCTTTTACCCACAACTTGTGTTTTCTAAATGACAATTTCCCTTAGCTTTCTTTGTTTTTTTTTTCTCTGTCACGTCTCTTTCTTACTCTCATCTCGCCCTCACAACACTTTTTTTCTTTAGTATCTCCATCTGTCATGTCTGTGTCTTAGTCCCAATCGTGTTCCTCTCCAGCATTCCCAGGGGAAGCCATATACAAAGACTACAGAGTTTCCTTCTACACCAACATTTCTGCTGCAGTCAGGCTATATCATGCTGCTTTGTAATGTTTGGTGGCAAAGTTCCTTTGAAGTGCTGTAGAGCTTCCTTGCAAAGGGAAAGGCAAGTTTGTGTGCACATGGGGGGATGGAGGGGTGCTGAATAATCTTTTTTTTGTGCTTTCTAAACCATGTGAAATAGTACATTCTGGATGGATGTGGATACCACTGACCAGGTTCTATTCCTTTTCTGCTTCTTGACAGCACTATCAGCTCTCGCCACCTTACTCACTATTCACAAGACGTGTTATCTGACGCTGGCCAGATTGAGACACATTGCACAGCCGCTTTGTGTAGATGTATGTGTGACAGTGCACATTTGTGTGCATGTGTGTGGGGGTGGGGGTATGCATGTGTGCAAAAGGTAGATTGTGAGACATCAGGGATCTGGTACTATATGATGTCTGGCATGACATGAGAAGATATGCCTGGAATGAGATAGATTGGCAGTCTTCTAAGGGTGAAACATGCACCAGATGCCCAATTTCATACGTCTTTTCAGGGTTAATGTGTCATTAGAAAATAATATTAGTTTTATATTAGGCATCCTGATTAGCAGTGTGACATCGGTCGCTCGTGACACATGACTTGTGGCAAACAGCCAGCTTACAGCACCGACAGACAGCATGCAGCCCAGTGCTCCCCCAGCAAGATGACATCTGTGAGCCTCAGCAGCACTGCCAACATCACAGTACACAGCAGATTGTAAATGTTATCGCTCCTGTCAGGTTGAGTCTATATTTGTCTCTGATATAGGCTCACAGTGCTCAACAAACAGTATTATGACAAAAAAACAAAAGTGGGCAGTTGTGTTGACCAGAGATCTGACAAATTCTGGTCAGCTAGTAAGCTGTCAACTGATCATTGTTTTTGTGACTACAGTCCCCTCCACTGTTCCTGAACCAAACAGCTCGGCTTCGTCCGTTTCCTTGCGGGACATCACCCCCTGGTGTCTGGTATGCAGGTGTCTAATCTGAGCTGATCCCTTTGTTCCCCATGTTTGGCAACGGTAGAAGCCCCTCGCTGGTCTGGGAAGCAGAGATGGCATTCCAGCAGCTCTCCATAATCCTCTGTCGGAAGTCCAGTAGACGAGTGGCTGGTGTTGATAAAACATGCTCCCAGTGGAATTTTACAGTTTGGGGACGTTAGATTCTTTGTTGTGGGAAGAGGGGAAAAAAACACAGTGACTGCACTTTTTGCTGTCCAAAAAGAGAGGCACATATGTGTAGAAAAGTGTGTCATAGGTTTGAGTCTGAATACTTGTTTGCAAATGCATTATCAGAATACTTCAAAACAGTCACAGTAAAACACGTGTAACCATCCTAAAGGTTATTTTAGTTTTAGACACATTATTATATTATTAATATCGCTGGACAGTTGACAGCTTGCTGTCATGTGGTTTATCACACGTACTCTCAATTTAATCACCTGCTCTTATATGTAGCTCAGAATTCATTTGGATGCATTGTGGTTATTCAGCATTGATTTCTTGTTTTCACTGTTAGCAGCATCAAGTGGCCATTCAGTTAAAATATTGCTTTTGTCATCATATGTATTGATCTCGTCTATATCTACACAACACTACTTATTACTGAAGAGTGCTTAGGAGAAGGGTTTAGAAAGTTTATAATGTGTGTCTGTGTGTGTGTGTCTGTGTCTGTGTGTGTGCAGACAAGAGACGTAGAGACTGAAAGTAAAGATAAAAGTATCATTAATATGTTTTTTGACTTTTTGTGTGCTTTCTTAAGTACTAAACTCGATGATTTTGCAACTTATACTGTGGTTATTGTGGTTGTTTTTAGTAATTTAGTCTTTGTAAATTCCTACTCTGTTTAAAACACTGCGTATGTTTACATGCATACTAGTAGTATGGTTACTATCAGGTGTTTGGTGTATCTTGTTTATGTATATGCACATGTAACTCTAACCCTTACAGAAAACTAACCTAGGTTGGGGACCACTGTTTTATAATTATTCAGCTTCTAACATTGGATTTTATTTGACTGATTCAACCATCCAATTATATTCAGAAATATGACAGTCCTTTCTACACGGGCACAAAATGAGAAAAGGTTCAGATAATAACCTTAAAATTCTTTTCATGATTTGGAAGATAACACAAGACGTGTGGTGTTGAATAATACATACTCTACCATTTACTTTTGTGATCCCTATAGGTCCTTATCCGTGTCATTGACACTAACAACCACCGGCCACAGTTCTCTCAGTCTAAGTATGAAGTGAATGTCCCTGAAGACACTCCAGCTGGGGCCGAGGTCCTGCAGATCAGAGCTGTGGACGAAGATGAGAAGAACAAACTGACCTTTACACTCCTGAGCAGCACTGATCCCTTCAGCCTGAAAAAGTTCAGACTAGACCCAGGAACAGGCACTCTTTACACCGCGGAACAACTGGACCATGAGACTATGCATAGCCACATCCTCACTGTCATGGTATGGATCACTGATCACTGACAATTTCACAATAGTCTGGTAAATTACGAGTTCCTACAGTTTAATGGCTTAGAGTTTATTTTTGAGTTGTTCACTTCATTGAAAAATTAAACACCGTGAAATTAAGATAAGCTTTGTTTCTATGCTTTTCAAAATATGAATAGCTTACTTTATTGTGATTCTATTCAAGAAGGAATTATCCCTTCAGGGCTCTCATGCTCTTGTCTGTCTGTATGTTTTTCCCTCTCCTCTGTATTTCTTTAACTTTCCAAATTTCTCCTCTCTAGGTACGAGACCAAGACATCCCAGTAAAGAGGAACCTTGTGCGTGTTATTGTCAACGTGGAGGACACCAATGACAATGCACCCTGGTTTATAGGCACACCTTACTCTGGCCGTGTGTTCGAATCCGCTGCCATAGGCTCAGCTGTGCTCCAGGTCACAGCTCTTGACAAAGACAAGGGTCAGAATGCAGAGATCATCTACAGCATTGAGTCAGGTAAAACACTCAAAGCACCCAAAGTTGCTATGCCACTCTAACGAGCCACAGTTTCCAAGTTTTGTTTTCTCTGATAGAAGAAAGCTTTCATTGTAAAATAATGCTAATGAAGTCAGCTCATAAAAATGTACGAGTCATGTTGAGTGCTGCTGCCCACTGGATCTTGATCATGAATGGAATACTTTACAAAGAGTAGGAGAATATTAAGGACTTTGTCTAGAGGATCTCCAAATACGTAGGAGATGGGCAGATCCCCCCCTCAGAATTTCCCATGATGGTTTTCTCCTACAATAAGCTGTGTTATGAGTGCAAGACACAGCGCGAGACACATGCGGCTGTTAGCTTTTGTTTAAATACATACATTTTTGAAATAATTCAGATGACTTAATGTAATTGAATTGTAGCTTGCTTTGTATGGATTTATATGGAGGGCTTTGGATGACTGGCCTGAAATGGATCTGATATGAAGTGGTGAAAAAGTTACAAAGTTTTTCACCATATATGTTATGTCGTTCATTGCAAAAGTAAGAATGAAGAATATTTTTTGAGTACTCACAAAATATATTTTTCTTCTGTCTTCTGTTTCTTGCAGGAAATGTTGCAAACTCATTTGCCATCGACCCTGTCCTTGGGACAATTACAGTAGCCAAAGAGCTTGATCGCGGCAGCAAGACCCTGTTCGAACTCACTGTTAAGGCATCTGATAAAGGAATATCTTCACTGTCAACTACAGCCACTGTACACATTGTGGTAACAGTTTCTGACAATGCAGCCCCCAGATTCACTGAAAAGGAGTTCTCTGCAGAAGTCAGTGAATCAGTCCATCCAGGAAGTTTTGTGAGCTTGGTCACAGCTGTCAGCCAGTCATCTGTTTTCTATCAGATAAAAGGTGGCAACATCAACAACGCATTTGATATAAACCCAAACTCTGGAGTGGTTGTGACCCAGAGAGCTTTAGATTACGAGACCATCTCTCAATACAAGTTGATCATACAAGGCACCAATATGGCTGGACTCGCCAGCAACACAACACTTCTGATTCATCTGAAAGATGAAAATGACAATGCCCCAATCTTTCTCCAGGGGGAATTCAAAGGAGTAATCAGCGAGTCCGCCTCCATCAACAGTGTTGTTCTGACCCACGAAAACACTCCTTTTGTCATCCGTGCCTCTGATGCTGATTGTGACCGGAACGCCATGCTCATCTATCAGATTGTCGAACCTTTTGCTCATAACTATTTTGCCATTGACTCTAGCACCGGAGCTATCAGAATCACAACAGCTTTGGATTATGAACAGAGGAGTATTTTCCGCTTCACAGTCCAGGTCCATGATCTAGGAATGCCACGGCTGTTTGCAGAGACAGCAGCCAACGTGACCATTGAAGTAATTGATGTTAATGACTGTTCACCAGTTTTCAGCCAAGAACTGTACGAGACAACCATCGTAGTGCCAACATACAAAGGGGTGGAAGTCATAAAAGTGAATGCTACAGACTTAGACTCTGGGCCTAACTCCAAACTTATCTTTTCCATCTCTGAGGGGAATATTGGTGATAAATTTAAAATGGATCCAATCACAGGCATAATCTCTATTCAGAATGTCACACAACTGAGGAGCAGATATGAATTGAAAGTTAGGGTTTCGGATGGTAGATTCGCCACTGTTGCCACAGTAAAGATAAATGTAAAGGAAAACAAGGAGAGCAAGCTGAAGTTCACCAGAGAGTCTTACAAAGCCTACGTCCAAGAAAACTCTTCTGAGAAGAAAACACTAGCAGTCATTGCTGCTGTTGGGAACCAGGTGAACGAGCCTTTGTTTTACAAAATTTTGAACCCTGACAGCCGGTTTGAAATCAGCCGCACATCTGGGGTAATCTCAACCACTGGAATTCCATTTGATCGTGAAGCACAGGACACATTTGACATTGTTGTTGAGGTCACCAGGGAGGACAAATCTGAAGACGGGGCTCATGTTCTTGTGACTGTGACAGTGGAAGACGTGAATGACAACAAACCTATGTTTGTGAACCTTCCCTATCATGCCCTCGTCCAGATGGACGCAGAGGAAGGCCAGGTCATCCGACAGGTCACAGCAGTGGACAAAGACCTGGGCCCGAATGCAGATATCCATTATCGCCTAAAGGAACATCAAGGGCACTTTCAAATCAGTCCCTCTGGTGAAATCTCCCTCAAAAAGAAGTTTGAGAAAAATTCTCTTGACACTGACCTTGTCATCGTTGTTATGGCTCAGGATAGTGGAGAACCAGCACTCTCAGCAGAAGTAGAAGTGCCAATAACAGTGGTGAATAAAGCGATGCCTGTGTTTGAGAAGCCTTTTTACAGCATTGAAATCCCTGAAAATATTCAGTTGCACACACCTGTGCTTCATGTACAGGCCAATGATTCTGAAGGCCCTCGAATCGTTTACACCATCTCTGAGGGAGATCCCTTTAAACAGTTCTCAATTGATTTCAACACAGGCGTTATTCATGTGATTCAGCCTCTGGACTTTGAGACACATCCTGCATATAAATTAAATGTAAGAGCCACAGATTCTCTTACTGGAGCACACTCTGAAGTATTTGTAGATATCATACTGGAAGATGTAAATGATAATGCCCCTGTGTTCCTGTCAAAGGCCTTCTATGCCAATATTTCTGAGGCCTCTGTCATTGGTACATCGGTTTTGCAGGTTGATGCCAAAGATGCTGATACTGGTAATAACCAAGAAGTATTCTTTCAGTTGGTCGAGGAGAAGGGGAAGAGTTCAGATTATTTCACCATTGACCGTGACACAGGAATAATCTCTACAGCTCAAGTACTTGATCATGAGGAGGTTCAACAGCACAAGTTGAGGGTTCGCGTTGTAGACGGAGGAGTTCCAGCCCTCTCTAGTGATGTCATTGTGACAATAGATGTCACTGACCTGAATGACAATGCTCCAACATTTACAGAGCACATTTACAAAACTACCATCAGTGAATTAGCCCCACGTGGACACTTCATCACCCAAGTCCAGGCATCTGATGCTGATAGCTCAGACTCAAATAAGTTGAAGTTCTCCATCATATCGGGAAATGAGGATCAGAACTTTGCCATTGACAAACACACAGGCGCCATTGTGATTTCCAACCACCGTAGGCCACATATGCAGCCTCTGTACAACCTCAACGTGTCAGTATCAGATAGTGTATTCAGAAGCTCGGCCCTTGTCATGGTAACAGTTATCGGTGCCAACTTCCACAACCCCACCTTCTCTCAGGTGGACAATGTGGTAGAGCTTGTCGAAAACTCACCTGTTGGTACCTTGGTAGCTGAGGCAAAAGCAACAGATGACGATGAAGGCATTTATGGGCAAATAACATACCGGATTGTCAATGACTTTGCAAAAGACAAGTTCTCTGTCAATGAAAATGGAGAGATTTTCACTCTCGAGAGCCTCGACCGTGAGAATGCCATTGAGAAGGTTATTCCTATTTCTCTCATAGCTAAAGACGGAGGTGGAAAAGTAGGCTTTTGTATTGTCAATGTCATTCTAACAGATGTCAACGACAATGCCCCACAATTCAGGGCAGTTGAATATAAAGCCACTATTGCATCAGACGTCCCAAGGGGGACCTCTGTGGTTAAAATTGCTGCTTCAGACATGGACGAGGGAAGCAATGCTGACATAGAATATTCAATTGAAGCAGATGTTGAAAATGTGGCAGAGAACTTTGAAATCCACCCTACCTCTGGGGTCATTGTAACCAAAGAGAGTCTCATTGGACTTGAAAGTGAGCTCTATGCATTCTTTGTTAGGGCAAAGGATACTGGGAATCCACCCAAATATTCTGTTGTGCAGGTTTACATTCGGATTGTCGCACCAGAGACGCCAATTCCCAAATTCGCTGAACCACATTACCGTTATACAATTGCTGAAGACCTTCCCATTGGCACAGAGATCGATGTGATTCAGGCAGAGAGTGAACAGCCAGTCTTATACAGCCTTGTGAAGGGCAACACTCCTGAGAGCAATGAAGATGAGGTGTTTGTTGTAGACAGAGACACCGGAGCATTGAAGCTTCAGAAAAGCCTTGACCACGAGACTACCAAATGGTACCAACTCACACTGCTTGCACAAACCAAGTATGAGAACTATGAGGTAGTTTCATCTGTGAATATAAACATCCAAGTGAAAGATCTTAATGACAACAACCCTGTCTTTGATTCGGACCCTTATGAGGCCGTTATTGTGGAAAACCTCCCAAGTGGGGCTCAAGTAATCCAAGTCAAAGCCACCGACCAAGACTCTGGAACCAATGGCCATGTCGTTTACAGCCTCGACCCCAAGCAGAACTCACAGGAGATCTCGGAGCTCTTTGCTGTTAATAGTGAAACTGGATGGGTGACCACCTTAAAAGAGCTAGACCGTGAAAAGATTAACAAATATATAATCACAGTCATAGCCACAGACCAAGGGGATAAAGTCCAACATGTGACTGGCACCAGAGTGGAGGTTACAGTCGCTGATGTGAATGACAACCCACCCCGCTTCACTGCAGAGATCTACAAAGGCACAGTCAGTGAAGATGACCCTCCTCCCAGCGGGGTGATCGCTATCCTCAGCACCACGGACGATGATTCGGAGGACATCAATAAACAAGTGAACTACTTCATCACAGGTGGGCGTTTATTATTTTGCAAAACAGATAATTAGTAAGCCCAGAGAGTTTACCCAGTACTCCTTTGTGTAACAGTTTTTCATAAACAGAGCTTAGGGGGGATTATCCGTTTATGGCACTTAATATGATGATAATATCTCATCTTTGAAACATTACACAGTCCTATTATCTGTTAGGAGTCTGAGTTATCGCCTAATCTGCTGAAGCTCAAGGCAAATATTTAGGTCATCATAATACAGAAATGTATAATTATCTGAATAATGCTTTGAAATAGACTGGGGAAAAATACTTCCTCTGGTGCTAATTAGCAAGTGTGAATTAACTATGCCAAGTCTGGAAATATCAAGAGAAATTAGAAGCTAGCACTATCATGAACATTTTCTGTTGTTTCTTGGTGCACAGAATTGCTTGTGTACCAAACATATTTGCTTTAGAAATAAGGATTTGATTTGTAAAGTAGTGACGAATACTTGAATGGTGATTTGAGTAATTATTTATTAATATTTAGTGGAATCAAGTTTAAAATGGGAGGACATATTTTTATCCTTGTGTCCATTTTAATCACTCGTGGTGCTTCCTGCTTAAAAGCAAGAGTTCTGAGCTGTTGATCATTCTAAAGTGATATATTTCTTTTTAACGCCAAACAGGAGGGGACCCACTCGGCCAATTTGCCATCGAACACATTCAGAATGAATGGAAGGTCTCTGTCAGGAAGCCCTTGGACCGTGAGGAGAAAGACAATTATCTCCTTAACATCACTGCCAGTGATGGCATCTTCACTGCCAAAGCTGTTGTGGAGGTCAAGGTGCTTGATGCCAATGACAACAGCCCTGTATGCGAAAAGGTCAGTTTTGCCACTGTGTTGTAATTTCAGCACTTGGTTTCAGTTTTGCATGCCAGCTATTCCACATTATTCGTATGCTTCCTGTTATTCACTTTTCTCTACCTTTTCCTCTTTTTACTCCATCCATCTCCCAGTCCCTATACAGCGAGAGCGTCCCAGAGGACTCCCCTGCCGGCAGGCTCATCTTGCAGGTCTCAGCCACAGATGCTGACATCCGCTCAAACGCTCAAATCTCTTATGAGCTCCAGGGAGTTGGATCAGAATTGTTCATCATTGACTCTGATACAGGTGTGTATCTGTGTGCTAACAGGCATGTGTGCAAATGCTTGTGTGTATGAGGAAGAGTACTGATTGTGTGATGTATTGTGGTCAGTGTCAAATCACGATCTGAAATAGATAGCAATATATTTTATATGGTTAATACAGTAGCTTTTTCTTTCTTTTTTAAGTCTTTAGTATCCACAGTCATTGAGTTAGATTGCATTCCAGCTGTGTTGCAGGTCATTCAGAATATTAGGAAGCAGTATGTGGGACGCTCGTGTCAAAGTCTCTAATGAAACACTGTTGGCCTTCTGCTTTGAGCCATAAAATCAAAAAGGCTTGATCTTCAGCTCAGCTTGACAATAGTCTTGCATTCCGCACTCTTCAGATTTGAGAATTGCGATCCCTCTGCAAACTGTTAGTGTTTCTTTATTTGTGTTTCTGTACATGTGCAAATCATTATCAGCTATGAAGGGGGCAAGCAAGTTTTCTCGTGCCTAGTTGTTATTTACTTATATGTTTTTAAAAGAGCCAAGAACATTTCCCTGCAGGGCAACTAAAAGACCCACAGTGGCACTGAAATACAGAGTTTCACACTTAAATTGAATTTATGACAGCTATACTTCTTGCCTGTGAACAGTATCTTCTGGGAGACCCTCTAAATCAGACACTCCATCTGGCTGCAAGGATGAAAAAAAAAAAGAAAAGAAATAACAACAACCTGTTTTTAAAAATAAACACAAAGTGAAAGCATGAAAGGACAAAACAAACAGTAGATTTTAACTGACACCGACTGACTGACACCGGGGCAAACAATGAGACAACAATGCCATCCAGCTTTCTTTTGGCAATCCTCAAAATTGAGTCTCTAGCAGCAGTGCTACTGTTATGGAGAGGGGATGTTATTTTTTTCAGTGCAGACAAGTAGGATTATTGCATATGAGGACCGCCAAGAGGCTCTGGAGTTTTCCAGAGAGGTTGTGGTAATGTTGGCTGCCTCACATCCCAGGACACTTCCAAGCTGCTCTTAGCTGCCAACTCTGATGTTTTCCTTCAGCTCCACACTCTCTTTGCCGTTCTGTCTCTCTGCTCATGCTTCAATTACTTATTTAGTCCCCTCTTTTCTCTCTTGAAAGCCATTAGCGGTTTGGATGCTTTTTACTGGTTAGTAGACAAGGGGGTTACAGTGCTTTAGAGTATAAATAGTTTGTCCTTTTATACATAAATTCAATCTCTTGATTTGTTACTTACATGGATTTTGAGTCTGTTAAAGGCTTTTTTGTTGTTCTTTGGATGGCAAGTGACATTCCTCTTGTCCCTGAAGAGTGTAAATTCTTGTGTTTTATGTGTGTTTTCTAAAAATATTCTGTCTCACTCTCAGGGGAGTTGAAGACCTTACAGCCCCTTGACCGAGAGGAGCAAGAAGAGCACAGGTTCAAAGTGCGGGCAGTGGACGGAGGAGGGCGGTACTGTGAGGCTGACATCCACATCACTGTGGAAGACGCCAATGACAACGCGCCTCAGTTCTCAGCCGATTCGTACTCCTTTACAGTCTTCGAGAACACGGAGATGGGCACATTTGTGGCAAAACTGCTGGCAAATGATATCGACACTGGTGAGGAAATTTTTCTTCTCAGGCACAATTTTTCCATGAACTTGTTCTCGCTGCAAGAAATTGTATCACTCTCTATCAATTATAATGATGGATTTACTTTCTAAGAGGGAAATCTGAGTTTCTCATTTAGAATCGTTTAAAAAGAAACTTTTGTTTTGACTTCTGAATCATATTATTATAGTGACCATCAGCACAGTTGGATCAGCTCTTCTGCATTTGTTTTACTTTCTGTTTCAGCTGAGTTTGCTTATGGTCTGCCTAAAACAACAGCTTTCTGTTCTCTGATTATTAATCAGTACGATACGGCTCCTAAAATCCTAATATTAACTGCATTTTTCCTGTTGAGAGATTTCTTGTGTAAATATCTTGGTGTTGTATATTAGGTGCTGTAGCATCACTGCCACAGTGCACTGAATGAATAATGAAGTTTTGAGAAGAATTTTGTTTTAGATAAACTTTGGAGACACTGAAAGCTCTCAGGTAAAAGTGTTTCAGTTCAGTTCTAGTTCCTGCTGAGGCAATAGGTGCATTATGCTTAAAATACAATTATTGGCAACCCATGACATTACTCAAGGTCACATTAAAATAGTATGCACATGTGACTCAGGCGTATATCTTTAAAGGTGTTTTTAGCATCACGGTATATGCATATGTATCTTGGCTCAATGCTGACTCACAATGTAAAGGCTATTATCTTTTCATTATGCAACTGCATTACACTAAATGGGAAGAGGGAGGGATAATAAATGTGGAATTTCATGAATGATCAACCCCTCAAATTAAAAGCTCCATTACACTCTAATGAAATTCTTCTCTCTTCAAGCTGAATCCTCAAAAGGGCTGATTGCAATTTTCCATTTGCCCTGGTGCAAAGCCACAGGGCCACATATTTATCTCAAACGTCTTCACTTTTTCAGCAAGCATTGTCAACCACCAAGAAGCTCACACGTAAATAAGACCGAGAACTTAAACCGTGCAGTTTAACAGTCATTTAAGCTTGTTGAGACTTTATCTAGGAAGCTGTTGGACCTGCCATTCCAGATTACACCTTTGGTTTAGTGGAGCAGTACATTCTATCTCGAAGAACCATTTCAGCCTGTTCACTGCCAGACAATCAACGCCCTCTCTTTCGATTTCCCTTTTTCCAGTCCCTCGTTTTGGGTGGACTGACAGCTTGACAGAATGAAAGGGATGCTAGAATTGGGTCCCTTGGACAGAAATGTTAAATGGTGAAAGGAAAGAGAAGACATTTCTTCCCTGAGGCTTTGCTGGTACAAAATTTGCTTTTTTTTTATCAAGAATGAGGGTACTTGAAGGAGGGGTGGATAAAAAAGGTGCCCCTGCAGTTTAGCCAGGGGCAATAATTATTTAGAGTTACACTGAGTGAAAGCAGAGAGGGAATTGATTAGTATTTCTCTCACATGCATGGATATCGCACACATCGATGTGTAGAACTCTAGAGTTCTTTTTTTGTGCGTCTGTCTAGTGTTGTTTGATTTAGGTGCGAGCTTGAGCACAACTGGCAAGTCCAATGCAACATGCAGTGTGTTCAAGAGAAATAGGCGTTGTAGCTTTGACCCAGTTCACTCAGGCTTCAGTCAACTGTCTTTGCAGCCAACCATCAAAATGTGAGGCTTAATGTAGCCCTCCTCCTAAGAGAAAAGGGTTGCTTTATCTTCCATCGATATTTGACTCTGTCTATCTCTGCGTGGACTCATTCTTGGCACTGGCTGCTGTGTGCCACAGTCTCTATGATCTGCCTGCCCATTTGGCTGGAAGATGTTTGATACTTACCCACATGGCTGCTCCTCAGTTCATCCTGCTGTTACAATCTCTGAGAGGCAGCACTTATCAGTGTGGAATGGTTATGAAGCAGACAGACAGACAGACCCAGGCTGGTGCCCTTGATCTGTGATAAACTAAAGTTATGCGAGTACACATTCCTTCTCTAATTCTTCTTTGTCCTTTATCACTCTGTGCGTATCCGAGTGTCTCTCTTTGCCCTCTGCACTGCCTTAATGTTATTTTCCGCAATCAATTTCTCATGTTGCTCCTTTGTTCAATTTAATTTGTGCTAGATTCATACATGTTCTTGACTATTTTGCCAACACTGTGAAGAAAAATATGTCTTAAAGTACCAGCTGTCCACAGAACAAAATCTGTGTGTGTTGCTCTAAAGATCAGTTTGCAGTTAGCATGTTTTAATTTAGCCAAATCATATTACATGAATACAGGTGCTGTACATTTAACAATATTGAAAATTTCATGCGTGGGATTGAGATGAGCATAAAAATCATAAACATATGTGTATGAGGCAATATAGCCAATTGGGATTCAGCATAATTCACTTAACCATCATTAAGCAATGGTTTCAAGGATGATCGGACCAAATGAAAGTGATGGGAAACCATATAAGCAGGGCTCTCCACGGTAGTCTCTCCAGCGCGATAATGCGATCCACAGAGGATGGGGGCACTTACCTGATAAATGGGAATATAATAGCATATTCCAAATGGGGGCCACCTGCAGAAAGGCATTATGATTATTATTGTGATCCGTCTCTGTCTCGTTGCTGGGAGCGTCTTGCTAGTGGGAGGACATGAGTTATGAGGATGGCACGGATTAGACGTTTACAGCACCTGTTTACCAGAGGCTGTGTGAAAGATGGATGCTTCGGAATGAGAATAGAGGGTGATGATTTGAATCATTCAAGAATCAATGCATCAATATAAGAATCAATATGCTTGTTGACGCCCTGTACTTAAAGGAGTCTTTCTGTTGGTGTGGCCATCAATCTTATTAGTGTTGAGAACATCTTCAGTCAGACAATCAGATAGGTCGTAAATTGAGATGTCACTTCATTGCGAACAGGTTGCAAAAACCACTGAATTGTCCTTTTTCTGTAATTCCAGGTCTCAACAGCGACCTCCTCTACTCACTGGTCGATTCTGCAGACGGATTTTTCTCCATCGATGAGCATACTGGTGTAATAAGCCTGGAACGTCCACTGGACCGCGAGGTGCAAGCGGTATATGAGCTGAAGGCCCGCGTCAGTGACCAGGGCTCGCCTCGCCTCTCCTCACTGTGCCAGGTGGTGGTCTCTGTCCTGGACATCAACGACAACCCGCCAGTGTTTGAGCACCGTGAATATACCGCCACCGTGTCTGAGGACGTGGCCGTTGGCACTCAAGTGCTCAGAGTGCAGGCAGCCAGCCGGGACACAGAGGCTAGCGGAGAGATCTCTTACAGCATCATCAGTGGGAATGAGCATGGCATGTTCAGTGTTGACCCGCGCACTGGTATGTGGTAGCATGGGATGGAATACTTTTCTTTTTCTGTGCCCTTAGTTTTTTCATTATTGGTGGTTTAACAAATACAATTTTAGTACTTCCAAGTCAATTAAATTTGATATTGAGTCTTGATGACAATTTACCAATTAAATCCCATTTTCCTGTCACCACCACAGGGCTTAAAGGTACCCAGTGGGACACAGTTTTGTTTATATCATGTACGCACATGAGGAAGCACATTCCTGCTCCAGATGTCACACTATACCACTGATTGCTAACAAGTAAACATGGATGTAAACGATGCACAACTTAAAATATTTTTAAAAAATAGCTTGGTAAATGTTTTATTAGGAAAGAAATACATTCATCGGGTTTGTTAGGCACACAGTACATTTTGGCAAGAAGATTTGTTGACAAGAAAACTCCAAAGGACACCTTTAAATGTGGTGTTAAACAGCATGAGGCCCATCACCTGTGTCATAATATTGTCGCCTACACAGTCTGCATTCCTGTTTTAACAGTGATCATGGCATGATGGTAAATTAGCATGTGGACTCACTACCAAAACAATTACAGTCTCAGCAAGTAAGCCACCTTATCCAATGTGAGGAAATTTGCAAATGAAAACATTTGCAAATTCAAACGTACCACAAACTGTGTTCAACCGTCGCTGAATGTCACTTGAATTTCAAAAAACAACACCCTGCTTTCTGTCAGACTGCGCTGTGCAACTCCAAAGAAAAAGAAAACAGCACACTGTTCTGTTGTCCAGCCGCAAGCAATAACTCAAGTCAAAGCGGCTGAGCCAAGCATGAATTTCAAATGAGAGTCAATGACAGTCTGACTTGCAGTTTGCGGTGCATTTCAGCCGTAAATGTCTACATTTAGTGTTATAAACCAGTTGACAAAATGTATTATTTAGGCAAAAAAGGAATTACTTACAGTAGATTACCCCTCTGAAAAAATGCTGCAAGCACAATGCATAAAAATAAAAAACACAGATTCTGGTGTGCTGGGATATTATAATGGTATTTAGATATTTAGATACTATTCCAAGTATTGGTACTGAAGTGAGAATTTTCTGCCTCCCTGACTTTCTGCTGTCTCTGTGTCTTCAGGTGACATCTTTGTGATTGAGCCATTGGACTACGAGGTCTCCCATGAATACTACATCACCATAGAGGCTACAGACGGCGGTTCGCCGCCGCTCAGCGACATGGCCACTGTTAACATCAACCTGACTGATGTCAATGACAACAGACCTGTCTTCAGCCAGGACGTCTACACGGCCGTCGTCAGCGAGGACGCTGAGCTGGGGAGGACTGTGTTGATGGTGAGAGACTGGAAACACACATAGCATCTTTAAGGACTGGTTTACATACAGTAGGTGTTCTTGTGGGGCAATAAAACATAATTACTATAAAGCTGCATGAAGGGTGAAAGCTGAACTTTCCTCCAGCAGTTCGTTCACCCCTTCACTCAGCTGTTAATTTACTCCCTCACAGCCTTTCTCCTCTCTGCCCATTACTCACTACATGCACTATCACATATCTGCACCTGTGGCAAACCACCATCTGGTGGCACAGCTAATTTAGGACCAATGCTCTTCATGCTCACTGCACCTCTGTACTCGTGCATTATCTGACACACATGCTCAAACAGTTTAATTAAAGGCATTTGACTCATTAAGCCCCTATCAAAGATGAGGCATTTTCTACCTTTTTTCATGTTAACTTTTCGCTCCATCTATTCCTGTCTACCTCTGCTGCCCACCACCCCCCACCCCCAATAAAAGACCTCTGCTTGTGGCCATTTATCGGTGTGTCTAATGTACCTGAATATAAATTATCCATCAGAAAATTAGATTTTAATACCTGCCATTGTCTCATGCTTGTAAATCTTCACTGTCTGCTGATTTCCCCGGGGATCCCTTTCAATATGTGCCGGTTGGTGGGTTTTAAGACTGTGTGTGTGTGTGTGTGTGTGTGTGTGTGTGTGTGTGTGTGTGTGTTATAGGAGGCTGCACAGGAGAAGGTGTATGCATCTGTATGCTACTGAATAGGGCTTTAAAACTTTTAAAGCCCCTGAAATCTTGGTTTCAAATCCAAAGTATTTCTCTTTAATGATAAATATTCAAAACAAGAGTCAAAGATAAAATTAAAAAAAAAAAAACATTATTATTTATTAAGAGTTAAACACTCCAAACATTCACCAGGACTGTGTAGGTGTGGGTTTGTCCAATTTGATTGACAGTGGCCGAACAACAACTGTCATCAGATTTAGATTCAAATATTGCTAAATCCTGATTGGTGCATGGAAATACATGACATCACAATTTTCCAACTGAGTCCCACCCACTGTATAAATCTTTTGTGTTGGGAAAAAAAATTCCCATTGAATAAGAAAGAGTGTCCAAACTTTTACTGGTACTGCATTTTTCTAAAATTGGCAGAAAAATTGTGTCATGTAGCTCTTAATGAAAAGCTGGTTGATAAGACTGGTTTTCAGGGCCTTTACTGTAACATGTACATTAACATTACACATGTTAATGCGAATGTGTCAAATAATTGTCATTTAAAGCCCTCTTCATGGATTGTCGTTTAAAGTGTTATTTGATTGATTTAAAGGTCATGGCGGAGGATGCTGACGGGCCATCTTACGACCACGTGCGTTACTCCATCGTGGATGGAAACCAAGGCAGCCCCTTCACCATCGATCCGGTCAGAGGAGAGCTCAAAGTTGCTCGCCAGCTGGACAGAGAGAGAGTAAGAGAAACAGCAGATACAATGCTGACTGTACACATAGAGTTTAATCCACTGAGTAACTAATTGCACTCTATGCAGAATCCAATCAGAGTCATGTCAGGCCTAATAGGAAGCTTGTTTACCGATCTCCACTGCATTATTGCTTACAAAAGCAGCTTTGACCATGTATGGTAATTCTCCCTCTCTCTCTCTTTCTCAGACATCTGGGTACACTCTGATGGTGCTCGCCTCAGACAACGGGGTGCCCCCTTTTTCCAGCAGCGCCATGATCAACATCGATATCTCAGATGTTAATGACAACCCACCCCTTTTCTCACAGGCCAACTACAGCCTCATCATCCAGGTGAGAGGGGAAAAGGGGTCGGTGTAGAGAGCTGATTAGAGGCGGACAATAGTGGAAAGGAAGAAAGGGGGGGGGGCATGGGGGATTGCAGTGGACAGAGAGAGAGGGATTAACAGGGAGAAATAATGGGAGACTGTGCGACCAGAATGTCAAGAAGCAAGTGGGAGGATGAAGCGAGAGCAGAGGTATGGAGAGGGAAGAAAGAGGGGGGGGGGCGTGTGTGGGAATTGAAAGACAGAGGTTGCATCTTAAGTATAAGAATGCAGATAAGGGATGGAAGGGGAAGACTGTAGGGCAGGAGTGATGGAAAGTGGGTGAAAAGCAAGATACTAAGCTGGTAATAGATGGTTGAATGGAGTGAGGGGAAATGTGTAAAAACAAGACGAATAAGAGTTTGGGAGATGCAATAAAAAAGAAATTCCAAAGAGGAGGAGGGAAGATGATTCGTTTCCAGTTTCCCTGTCTGTGTTTATAAAAGACACACTGTGAGGCACAGTAACACATTGTGCACAGATAAAGTGCTTCAGAATTTAACATTGTTTTGCCTTTGAAAAAGTCCTGACTGGCTTTATTTTACTTACCAAGGAGCCTTGATCAAAGTGAAACACAGAATCACACTTACACAGAACAATCAAGGGCAATGCTAGAAAAAAAACATGGGGCATGCGCTCTGCATACCACCAGGAACATAGTTTTTTTGTTTTTTACACTAGAGAATTAAAGCAAGTTTAAAGTGTTGCCTTAAAAGAGTCAACAGAAGGGAAAGACAAAAGACGAACTCTCTACTGTGAAACTGACATGGTCCTTTTCACTGGAACGCATCAGAGGCCGAGCCGTGACATTGTGGACAAGCTGTTAGACAACTAACATACACAGCAACCAGATTAACAAAAGTAGGAGAGG
Organism: Scomberomorus guttatus; assembly: GCA_038419695.1. Classification (NCBI taxonomy): domain Eukaryota; kingdom Metazoa; phylum Chordata; class Actinopteri; order Scombriformes; family Scombridae; genus Scomberomorus; species Scomberomorus guttatus. The sequence goes on along the minus strand of CM076447.1, from coordinate 10,143,838 downwards.
ATGTACTCATATGTAGCTTTGCCCAAATCTTTGACGGACTCAGCTATGGAAGTCAGACATCAGATATTTGATGTCGGCAAGACATCCCCCACATCAACAACGTTCTGTGGGTGCACATCTTAACATTCATAGTTAAACATCACCGAACTGAAGAGCATCAGGAGAACCACCTCCTCCGCCGCAAATACGAAATCTGCCTCTCTTGTATCCCACAGGAAAACCGACCAAAAGGAACAAGTGTTCTCCAACTCACTGTAACTGATCGGGATGCCTCCCACAACGGCCCACCTTTCACCTTTGCCATCGTGGATGGGAACGAGGACGATGCTTTCCACATCAATCAGCAGGGAGCTCTAGTGGCCGTGGGGGCGCTGAATAGGAAAAGTAAAGAACACTACCTACTACAAGCACAGGTGAGTCACAGCGCCGAGGAGAAACCAGAGTTGAGAGGTTGTATTGATTTAACCGTCAAGCCACAGCAACCTGATCTATTTGTCTTCCCTCTTTTCCCTTTCTGTATCTTTTCTCTGTCATGCTCACTCAATTGCTTTCGCTTACTCGTTTTTTTTTTTTTTTTTTACCACAGTTAGTCACTGTTTGACTCTTTGTCTCCATCCTTTAAACTTTCTAAATATATTCTAAATATATCTTTTGTCTTTGCAAACAACAGTCTTTAAGATGTTGAATTGAAAGAGACATAAAATAGAGCTGCTGAGAAGCATAACGCTTTAAAGCACGATCATGTGTGTTGCTGGGTGTTAATGTGTCACCTTAGAGGAAAGAACAGAGGAAAAAAATGAGTTGGCAGATGGGATATGAAATGTAAGTGCGATGTCTTGTTACACACGAGACGCACACTCAGATTTGAGTCATAGGTTTTTTGTTTTTTCTTTCTTACAGAACTAATGACCATCTGTGTGCATGTGTGAATGTTAAAAAGCATGATCTGTAGATGTTTTGATGGCTTTAATATCTAGTGCATCTACAGTGTGTAGATGCTGCCAGCTTAGGGATATTAACAGTGAAAGTGCTTGATTGCCCTCTGCTGTTGAAAAATAATTCTTGCATATCCAGAATTTAACCAGCCCACATTGTCTCCTCACAAGTGTGTTTTTGTCAATCTTCCCTTTTCTCACGTTTAGGTGTCAGACAGCGGCAAACCTCAGCTCTTTTCCACCGCCTTCATCAGCGTACGCATAATCGAGGAGAGCGTCTACCCTCCCGCGATTCTTCCACTGGACATTTTCATCTCCACTGCTGGCGATGAATACCCCGGAGGCGTCTTGGGCAAGATCCACGCCACTGACCAAGACATCTACGACACTCTAACCTACAGCGTTGCCCCTTCATCCTCCTCCTCCACAGACGGGAGCAGCGACTTGTTTTCAGTGTCAGCCTCTGATGGTAAAGTGATCGCCCTGCGGCCACTCGATGTGGGCCACTACCCTCTCAACGTGACGGTGACTGACGGACGCTTCACCACAGCTGCTGATGTCACAGTGCACGTGCGTCAAGTAGCTCGTCAGGCCCTGGACAACTCCATTGCAGTGCGCTTTGCAAATATTGCTCCAGAAGAGTTTATCGGGGATTATTGGCGCAACTTCCAGCGGGCACTGAGGAACATTGCTGGAGTGAGGAGGAGTGAGGTCCAGTTAGTGAGCCTGCAGCCTTCGGAGCAAGGAGATCTGGATGTCCTGTTGACTCTAGAGAGGTCTGGCAGCCCCTACCAATCTCAGGAAGTAAGATCATCCAAAACTACACTTTCACAAACAAGACCGTGCCACTTGCATATGTATTTTAGGCAATGTAGCTTAATTTTCCTCTCGTGGTTTGACAGAAAGTTTATCTGCAGCTACTGTGATAATCAAAATCGTTTTAGTCTTAATGCTTAGTTATAATGCCAAATATTTGCTGGTTCCAATGTCTCAAATGTGAGGATTTGATGTTTTTTTGTCATACATGGTAACAAACTGAATATCTTTGGGTGAAAATATAACAAGCATTTTTAGATTGATCGAGAAAATAATCGTCAGATTAATCGTAAGCTGCAGCCCTAATAGAAAAGCTGTTTTACTTATTTTTATTAATCCCCTTTAGGGCTGCAACTGACAAATATTTCCATTATCAATTAATGTGCTTTTTAGTTAATCATAAAACAACAACAAATGCCTAATACAATTTTAATATAGAGCCCAAGTAACTTGTTTTGTCTGAACAAATAATTATTTTCATATTTCTGCCAATCTTCCTATTAATTAATTGACTTTCAGCACTAATCCCTTTTATTAAGTCTTTTGACATTCACGTTTCAATCTTCAGGTTGTCTTCCGTAAGCTGAATTCGTCCGCCGCCGTGATCGAGGAGATGACAGGGGTCCGCATCGTGCGGGTGGTGCAGAAGCTGTGTGCGGGGCTGGACTGCCCGCTACACTTCTGTGACGAGGTTATCTCCCTGGATAAGACATCTATGTCCACCTACAGCACAGCTCGCCTCAGCTTCGTCACCCCACGGCACCAGAGAACTGCCACCTGCCAGTGTGAAGGTAGACTGACTGCACCTCATACACACATTTACACATTTGTTGTCTGTTAGAAACTCCCCTCCTGAGTGGAAGTATGTTCACGCCTAGGTGGCAGATGTCCCGTGTTGAACAACCTGTGTGAGAACAACCCCTGTCCGGAGGGTATGGAGTGCGTGGCTGATCCTCGAGATACTGTGTACAGTTGTATGTGTCCAGAGGGCAAAAAGGGCAAATGCTCCGGTAAGACCACCACCTACTTCTTTATCTGTGTTCCCAGATATCTTTCCACCCGTTCCTCAGATAATGTAAAGATGAAACTGAATATTTGATTCCCCCGAATGTAAGACAATGTTTTGTCTTTGCTTTTCTTGATACATGTCTGTTACTTCATGTCAGATGGCCACTCGCTGACGTTCAGCGGCAGCGGCTATGTGAAATACCATCTGATGGAGAATGAGAACAAGGAGCTGATGAAGTTGTCTCTGAGACTCAGGACCTTCTCCAGCCACGCTACCGTCATGTATGCTAAAGGAACAGACTACAGCATCCTCGAGGTGTGTTTGTGTGTATGTGTGTATTTGTCCAGCCGTATTACTGAGCCATAACAGTACATTGCTTCCTTCATCTTCTTTAAAACAGAGATGATAACCTCACTTATCATAATTAAGTCTAGATTGAGTGTCCCTCTGCATTTCTTAGCCCGTCTTTGTATTACCACCCAACATTTCCATATCAGAAGGGCTTAATAAACACACAACTGACCCGCCCACCCATGAGACCATCTAACCAACTACGCTGAAGGGTTCAAAAAGCCATTGTGAACATGAGGGACTATGGGAATGTGGTGGTGGGTTGAAAAAAATCACATACAAGAGCTATTTTAGTACTGGGAGGGAAACAGAAAGCAGTTTTCCACACATTCCTTTTAGAGTCTGTCTGGAATAGCTGTCTGCATGCCATGACTTCAGACTAAAACCTGGCTGGCTAAAAGGCAGTTATTGTTTGTCAGACTGCAATGTATGGCTTTTAATATCTCCCTGTGGTTGTGTGTTTAATTTAGGGAAATAAAGAGAAGTTATAGTATTGTGATTTTCTTGTAAAGCCAGTATTTGTATTTAGAAAATGTGTATTCTCTTTATCAAGATTTATCAAGATTTCATGGTACACCAGTAAATGGATGCACACATTTTTTTCTGATTATTTATGACAGCGTCACTGATTTATAACAGTGACTTGAAAATGTGATAAAGAGTTTTAATCTTGTGGAGTGTTAATCTAGAAGGGAAACAAAGAGCAGAACTGATGCGGGGAATTGCCTCCTGATGTCTAATATACACTTGTGTAACAGAAAACTCACTTATGAATGCTTATCATGTTCTGATGTTTCCGTCTCCGTAATAGATTGTGAACGGCCGTCTGCAGTACAAGTTCGACTGTGGCAGCGGCCCCGGCCTCGTGTCAGTCCACAGCGCTCAGGTTAACGACGGGGAGTGGCACACTGTCTCGCTGGAGGTGGACGGCAACTACGCTAAGCTGGTGCTGGACCGAGTGCACGCCGCCTCAGGCACAGCACCGGGCACTCTGCGTAACCTCAACCTTGACAACAGTATTTACTTTGGTGGTCACGTACGCCAGCACGCCTCCACTCGCCACGGACGTAGCCTGCCTGTCACCAACGGGCTCCGCGGCTGCATGGAGGCCATCACCCTGAATGGCCAAGAGCTGCCTCTCAACACCAAAGCTCACCGGGCCCACGCTGTGCTGGAGGACATCGTGGACGTGGCTCCAGGCTGTGCACTCGCACCTGCTGAGAGTTGTTCCAGCAACCCCTGCATCAACGGAGGGGTCTGCACCTCCCTGCCTAATGGAGGTACATAATGTCCTGCTCAGCTCATTGCACTAACTCATTCCTACTAAAGCTGCGTAATTTGAAATTCCAGTTGGATTTGATATCTTTTGCATACTGTACTTTTTTTAGGCCTGGGGGAGATTGAGAGGGTTTTTAGCTTCCTCTCTGTTACTTGCAACCAGAAGTAGCATAAAATGTAAGCTTTTATTCAAGACTATAGAAGAACAAGAAGAAGACTGTATTTTTCAATTGCCCCTGCTTCATGAGTATAATTTATCATAGTTTTGTAAGAACTCTCCCTGTTTCCTGATCTGTTCCCGTGATGTGTTAATTTGCTGCTAATGCAAACTCGACACTTCTGCATCTGTTTCACATTGCACATTGCACATCAGCTTAGTAACAGTGTTCTGAGCATATAATGACTATGTTGTTGTTTACCACAATTTAGGAAGTGAACCATTAAAGTTGTCCGTGTGCAACTAGCCTATTTGAATTTACAGTAGTTCATACATGACCACTTGCTCATTAGACATTGCCTTCATATGCCTTTTCTCTGAATTTCACAGGCTACTTCTGTAAGTGTCCCGCCTCTTTCATGGGCACCCACTGCGAGATTGGTATAAGCCCTTGTGCCTCCAACCCCTGCCTGTACGGGGGCACCTGCGTACCTCGCGCAGATGACTTCTACTGCCAGTGCAGAGGGCAGTACTCAGGACAAAGGTATTTAGCGTCATCATGGATATGCAGCGAGACAAGAACAAAATTATGAATATGCTTTATGACATCACTGTAATTTTAATACTGAAATTAATATTTAGTAGTAATATTTAATGTTGAATAGTAAAAAGTCTTCATGAAAGATTTCTCACCCGTTCTTTTACACAGTAATATATCCTGTAATTGTCACTAATTCACCACAAAATAGAAAAACAGTTAAGCGATGGAGTCAGCAGTGGTATTTGTATTTTGATTCGGGTTGCTCACGTAAACCTGTTTTGAATTCAGATGCCAGTTGGGACCATACTGCAGAGACAACCCCTGTAAAAACAGTGGGAAGTGTATTGACAGTCTGGATGGTCCAGTATGTGAGTGTGAAGCAGGCTTCCAGGGAGACAGGTATGTCAGCTTTGAGTTCAAATCCACGTACCAAACTCACTGAATTATTCAACATCACCGACTTGACAAGTCTGAAGTCTTGCAACAGTAGTTTGTAATATACATTTCACCCTCCAACACACCTCACTAAATTCCCGTGTACTGTCCAGGTGCCTGAGTGATGTCGATGAGTGCATCAAGAACCCCTGTGCCAACGGAGGCCAGTGCCAGAACACATACGGATCTTACAAGTGTAACTGCTCGCTGGGCTTCAGTGGACAGATGTGTGAGCTCCGTGCTGAGGTCCGCAATGAATTCATCTCCACTTCCTGGAACATCGGCCTGGAGGAGGTGATTGGCATCGTGGTCTTTATATCCAGCATCTTCATCCTGGTGCTCCTCTTCATCATCATCCGCAAGAAGGCATGTCGCAGAAGGTCAAAGACCGACGACGACAAACACCCCGGGAGCTCAAACGTGCCTCACTCCTTCCTCCAGAGACCTTACTTTGATGCCAAACTCAACAAGAACATCTACTCAGACATCCCGCCGCAGGTCCCCGTGCGGCCCATCTCCTACACTCCCAGCATTCCAAGCGACTCACGAAACAACCTGGACCGGAATTCATTTGAGGGCTCAGCCATCCCGGAGCATCCGGAGTTCAGCACCTTCAACCCAGACTCTGTGCACGGCCACCGCAAGACCGTGGCTGTGTGCAGCGTAGCGCCTAATCTCCCCCCTCCCCCTCCTTCCAACTCAGTCTCAGACAGTGACTCCATCCAGAAGCCAAACTGGGACTATGATTATGACGGTAAGTTGCACTGACCTCCAAATGACTACTACATTTGTTGCATTATGGCATTTAACACTATCCACAGCAAGTCCCATTACTGTAGCTGCACACATGTTTAGTTTGAATGGCCCCAGTGACAAACAGTGTCTGGGTTTCTGAGATTATGTAGTCATGAAAACACACTGGACAAGGACTGAATCATTCAGTGGAATCTTATCATGATGACATTATATGAAATTCTGTGTAACAGTTTATTTTACGGTTCCATGATTTTCTAAACATCTCCATGGAGGTTTCCTGAAAAAATAAAAAACATTCATACTGTTTAAAGGGAAGAAAAGATTATTTATCAGTACGCTTCCTTACAGACTAACTTACAGACTGTTTTAGTCAGTACAGCAGCTCAGCTGAACATGCAAAATGTGAAATATTTCTATAGGCAAGCATACAATTCAACATCTAGACAATTAAATTAATATTTACTAGGGTTTAAATGGTTCTTTCAGGGAGCTCAACAGCTGCTCATAAACTCTATATATACACTAACTGAAATAACAGGACTTTGTCTCTATTTTCTCTGTAATTAGTACCAAATTACTCCGTTCTTTCCAGGAAACTTGCTACGAAATTATAAGGAAATTACGGACTCTGTAAAGTGTTTCAAAATGCCATTAAAATTGTTTTTGTTTTACACGCATCAGATTTCTTTGGTGCATAACTGTGAAGCACCATTCAGTGAACATACATACAATGTGATTTTGGGGATAAATATTCAAATATTCAAGGGAAAAAGCAGCAGCTCCTTAGAAACAATTGACATATGATTTTTCTTCACTATATATACATTTTAATCTGGAGTTCTGGCACATCATCATATCGCTGAGCCCTACACAGGACCTTTTATATGTCATCCATGTGTTTATATGCTAAAAATAAATCTGTGCTTTCTCTTCAGCTAAAGTGGTGGATTTGGAACCTTGTCTGACCAAGAAGCCTGTTGAGGACAGCGCCTGTCCCTACAACACCAGGGGCAGCATGTCTGAGGTCCAGTCCCTCAGCTCCTTCCAGTCAGAGTCCTGTGATGATAACGGTATGCTGCTTATGGAGCATGTTAAATTATGTCATTAGAGAAAAACTAATAATACAGTACAGTTTAAGAAATGCAGCATTGTCTAACACATATCAGATGTAATCTGCACTCGTGATGAATTATTGCTGCTTCTTTTGTGTGATCAGCCTGCAGGGTTTTGTTACCTGTCTTGTAGAGCCTTGTTGATTTTTATGCTAACACACTCTCTTTGCATGCTCAGAATGGATGGCCCGATGTTGGCTCTGGGTCACGTCTTATTTTCTCTTTCTTTTTGCTGCGGGGCTTCAGCTCCCATATGGATCAAATCAGTCCACAGATCCAGAACAAGGTTTTAAATAGGGGGTCCAGCCTGTAAGTCTTCAGTCACTACCGGTGCAGACGGAAGCAATCACAACAACTTGTACTGTGTAATTCTCCCGGGATTATATATATATATATTTTTTAAAAAGCATTCTGACCCTGTTTTCCATTCTGTCGGGTCTCAGTTTAGAAGGAGATGATGACTTACTCAGACAGCAATTAGCTTCTGTTTGAAAATCACTCACAAGTTCATTGACTTCAGCAGATGTCTGCATTTTTATTTTTAATTTACAAGCATGCCTTTTTCTTTTATGTTTGTCTGTCTTCTTTTTCTTCAAAATGTAGCAACAAACGGATGTTTAAAGCAAACATCAAGGAACATATCACAAGGGTATACAGCATTATTTATGTTCTCTCATCCCTTCTTCACATCAGAGTCATTACTGGGATATCATTTTGGGGATTGTGCTGCTCATAAGTCATCAAAACCTTCATTTCTACCCTTGAAAGTGAGAATGGATCCTAAATTAAATTAGAAATTGAACATTTTGTAAACAGGTGTTTTATTTCCTCAGTTTGTCTTCTTGCCACACACACAGGCCTCTCTCTGCGTTAGGGTCGGAAATGCATTTATATCTCCGGGGAATTTCACTGATTCTTCCATCTGTACTGTCAGTGGCACCCCGTAGCATCTCAGTATGTTGTTGTTGTTGTTGTTATCTTGCACAAACAAAACCAGACCCTCCCTCCCACTGTGTCGCCTCCCACCATTGTCTTGTGCCCAGTCATGAAAAACCCAGACATTCAGTGTCGACATGGAAAAAAAAAAAAAAAAAAAAAAGTGTGTCCAGCAACAATGAGCGTTTGTGGGAAGTGTCGCTTGTGTTGGCATCACTCCCACCATCATACACTCCATATATGTGTTTTTTTTTCTTCTTTTTTTCTTATAAAAGCATTTGTACTAATGCTAGATCTCTTCCACCCACCCCCCTCCCCCCTACCTCTCACAAGCCTCCATAGTGACTGTAATCCACCTTGTCAACTCTGTTGTTGACACGGTGGAAGGAGAAGGTACTCTTTTATTGCTTCCATCTGCCAGTAGTTTTGTCCTTGGTGTTGGGATGTGAAGTGTAGGTTGCAGAGCTGCCATTATCTTACACTGACAAACCTCATCACACCCTGACGGGTTTTTCGATTCAGCTGCTAATTAAAAAGATACGCGAATACAAAATTAAAACAGGCACACAAGTGTTGCCTTCAAGTCTCAGTATTGATCTTTGCCAACTCACCTATACCTCAAGGAGTCTGTTTAAGAAAATGGCAAACCTGTTGTGCATTTATTAATCTGTCTTCATCATTATTTTGTCTTTCAGTGTTTCATTGTCCACATTTCATTCATGTTCTCAGCCGATTGTTCCTTTCCTCTCAGGTTTTAACGTGACTTGTTCTTTCTCTCTTTCTCCTCCTTTTTTGCCTCATGTAAAGAGTCTTTTTTGGCTCATGATCTCAAGAACCCAAGAGGTGACTTTTCATCTTTGTTTGCCTGCAGCCTGACGTTCACTGGTGTCCCCCCCCCCTCCCAACCTCCCCTCCCCCCAGATCCCAACCCCTAACTCGTCTTAACCACTAACCCAAAGCTAATGAGGAGAGTGTTAAACCCCTGTGTAAGGCAAAGCTGGCGTGACACTGAACACTTTATGCATCAGTGGCCTTATAAGGTGTTATGTCTGCCTGTGTAAGATTATTTATCACCCCAAAAACATTCCCATGCATGGCTTTGATGTTGTGACGACATTAGAGAAAATGTTCATCTGAGCATTATATGATCAAAGGTTTCGCTCAGCAACTAACTGGAAATATTCTCAGTCATTGTGTGTGTGTGTGTGTGTGTGTAACTACTGCTAAGAGTTTGTCACGTGGTCAACAGTAACTATTTTTTAAAAATACTTAAATGTGGCATATTTATTAATGAAATTCCATGATATTTTTAAGTTTGGTGAAGTGGTGTTAGGAACATTAAGTTTATGAATGTGTGTGCAGTGTGTTAAGTCTCTCACAAAGTGGTGTGAGGTTAAGTGTTTATTAATGAACAACTCATGGTGTTGGTGTGACGTTGTACTGTGTTATTGTTGCATGGTGTGGGTTCTTAACATTAACACGATGGCGTTTTGTGAATGTTTGCACCGAGCTGTGGTGCAGAACACTAATGTGTGCGTTTGTGCCTTCTCTGACAGGATATCACTGGGACACATCTGATTGGATGCCAAGTGTTCAACTTCCTGGAATCCAGGAGTTTCCACAGTATGAGGTTGTGGAGTCACCCGCCCCTTTGTACAGTGATCCGAGTGCCATCGACACCGACTACTATCCCGGCGGCTTTGACATTGAGAGCGACTTCCCTCCGCCGCCGGAGGACTTCCCCGCCAACGACGACCTGCCACCACCACCTTTGCCAGAGTACGGCGACCGCTGCGACACGCTGCGGCCCCCGGGCAGAGACTTGGACCCGGCTGTGGCCAGTCCAGGCAGCCCGGGCGGGGTCCGCCAGCGCCCGGCCCTGCCCCAGCTCTACAGCCTTAACCAGTACCTGCCGCAACACTCCTACCCAAGCGACGGGGGCGACACCGAGGGCCAAGGTGCCACTTCCACCTCAGCCAACACCACCCCGGCTTCCACCATGGGCACCAGTGGCTACAGAGGGGGCTACCCTTTAGGTTGTAGTCGGGACTTTGACTCCTCAGCTTTGGACAACATGTCCTTGTCTCTGTACACGTCCACAGCCTCTTGCTCGGACATGTCGGCGTGCTGCGAGGAGTCCGAGGTGATGATAAGCGACTACGAGAGCGGCGATGAAGGCCACTTTGAGCGACTGGCCATCCCGGCGCTGGACTCCCAACAGCACACTGAAGTCTGACACTGGATCCAAACAAAAGTGCCTGAACCCACAGCTACACCTTATGTTAGCCCTTCACACACCACCCACATGAAATACGCACAGTATGTGTACACACAAAACACCACACACACACACACACACACACATACATGCACATTCACACATACAAACACAATGATTTGAGTCAAAACACAGGCGTTGTTGAGACTGGTTGCGAAGGCCATTCGGCTGAGAGGATCTCAAGAAGCTACAGAGGAAACTCTGCAGCATCTTAACGCTCTGCTCAGTCCAACTCCTGCCCCTTTGAGTTGGCGGTGCCATTGCTTTATGTAATTGTCATCATACACAGGAAGTGGATCGTCTGAAGGATCAACATTTCAATGTACAACAAGAAAAACATCATGAAAAAAAAAAAAGAGTATTTCACGATAACATCTTTGTTTCTATAAATAAAATCAAGCAAAATGTTTTTATACAAGTCCTCATTTTCAATGTAAATTTAAATGTACAGTTTTGATTTCAAAGTTTACTAGGTTTTGTAGATATTCTATGCTTTTATTTTCAACAAAAAGAGTTAAATGGTGTGACATTATCAGCCTTACTGTGCTTACATTCACCAAAAAAAAGAAACGTTAAAAATAGAGAAGAGCGTGGCTTTTCTGAACACAGTGTACTCGTAAAGTTTATTGTCTCCTGCTCATTTCAAAAAGGGTCTTCAATGAACGACTGCATATTCTTGTGTTGTTGTTTTTTTTTTTTTTTTATTTGTTTGTTTGTAAATTTTGACTTTGGAACCTCTTTATTTTTCCACCAAGAAAATGGGACCCAATATATTTATAGTGCAGAGTTATCCATGGACACGTGACTTTTTCAGGTGTCTGTGTGTGTGTGAGCAATGCTATGGTCTTGTTAAGGTTTTTATTGAATACTGCCACAAGCTCACGCTTTCCTACTGGCAATAAATTATTCCTAAAAAATATTTCTGCTGTCTGTGTGTTTATTTCAAACCATTTATATATATATAAATATATTTCACCGTAAATATAATCAAGTTGTAGCAGCTGTATTTTTAAAGATGTCTATAGCTAGTATTGTTTGTGCAAAAAACATTAAGTTAGTGATTTACATTTGGAGTAATATTGAAAGGCTGTGATGGGCATTTTGCTCTGTTTGGTAGACCAGCAATTTATAAAATATGTGACATTTCATAATTATTAGCTGCAGCTCTATAATCAAGTATTAAATATTTGATGAAAGACAAATTGTAATGTCATTTTTCAGTGTTAACTACGATGCATAACGGTTTCAAAACACAATGTATAGAGTGTTTAAATTCTAACAGTAACATTTTAATCACCTTAAAGCAACAAACCTCACTAACCTTTAATAATGAGCGGCCTGCTGGTGCTCAGTCATTACAAATTCATACTGTGCAACCAAACATTGTTCAGATCCTCGAAACATTATTTGAAATTCTTGTGGACATCCCAAAGTTTCCACAGATACCAAACATGTCAGGCTGAACTTTTGGGAAATGTGTATAAAACGATGCACAAAACACCTGGAATATTTCCATTACTCAAGACAAAACAAAAGGGGGAAAACAGTATTTTAAGCAGTTAAAGTCATGAACTTCTGAACTCATCCACAACTCTCCAATTACATCTGGTTCGAAGCCTCCTTAAAGTCTGACGGCTTCATGTCACCTCCCTCCTCTGACTCCCTGCGGCTGCTTGTATCAATAAACCCCGGTTGTCTCACACGAGGCTGATAAACTAACAGGACCCTGATACTGTACCTCCAGGCCTGGTCCACCACTACGGTCTGTTTGTGTGTTTTCTCACTGTTTGGCTCCCCTCATTGTGCTGACCTGGTCATGGCTCCACACAGGATTGACTGTTCTCTCTCCTGGGCTCTGCAGTGGAAGAATGACCTTTTGACCTTCAGTCAGGACAGTAGAGTCACTCCCCAACTGATGTTATAGGCTGAGCCCTGTCAGGATGTATCTGATTCATATCATGCCAACAATATGACTGATTGTCTGTATATATGTACCACATACAATCACAGAAACACTTTCTACAAAGGCTTCATTTACAAAGTGTTTAGAGTTAGTTAGTGATCATTTCTGTCAAATATGTTGAATATTCGGCCCATCACACAAAACATCACACAACATGCGTCTTCTGGTAACACATAAAACCAAATGAACATTTATAAATAGTGTATTGTGCAACTAACGGCTTAAATAATTTATAAATACATTTATGAATGAACTCATTTTGCTGGTGTATTTCCTTCTGCAGCACAACTCGCTTGGTCTTCTCATCACAAACCGTTCAGCCGTTTATCTTCAGGAAGAGAACCACAGACTATAAAATCTGTGTAATAAAGCCACAATATAATATAGACTATAAACACCAAAATCCATTTATTAAGGTCATTTTTATGTGAGTATACTCTGCTCAGGGCCACCAAAGTTCAAAGAAATCTTCGACTTCTACACATCCAGGCTTTAACAAACTTACATAAGAATCACAGATCAGATGGATTATTGTAGTGGAATAACCCATTGTAACATTTCTAACTTCAGATCTGATGGCTAATTATAAAGCTAGGAACTAACTTTTCTTTTATTAATGACTTACTCACTTTATACATATATTATTATATAATCAGTCCACAGTTATAACCGTCAGTAATTCATTTAAAAAGTGATGGATTTCTCAGTTTCTAATTATCTGTTGAGTCTGCAGTTATAAATGGAAGTAACTTCTCATTCATACATTTGGGTCTTCATAATGAATTAAAGAGCTGGTTATAAAATACAAAGTAAGTTATGCTGGAGGAGGATATACACCAGCCAAATAGATTTTTCACAGCCTGGTTACCCTTCAGTTGTCTTTATTAATCCTTTATTAGTGATCCATGAAGCATTAATGAATTATTTATTAAGCATAAAGCCATAACTTGCAGTTTATAGAATACCTTTACCTGTTAGGTTTTAAAAGCAGAACACTGCTGCCGTGCTTTGCTCCATCTCCAAGTATCAGAATGATGACAATCCTCGTTTTTCCGTCAATTAGACGCCTTTCTACTTTATGCATTTTTCTCCCTGAGAGGAGTCTGTTGCTACAGTAAGACCCATTAGTTTCAGTGTGGGAGTGGACAATTTGTTCTCAGCGGGAATGCAGGAGAAAATAATATATTTTCAGAATCAGCCCTCAGGTTTCAAGTGTTGAGTGAAACGGCTCCACAGTCTTTGAGGTATATGTGGAGAGAAACATATATATTCCAAACTCAAGCAGCGGTTGTTAATCGAACCACTTTGCAACCACTCATGTGCTCCTTAATCTCATGCTTGATGGATCAAATTAGCTCTGGAAATGGCACCAGGTGTTTTTTTTCCATTAAATAAATTAAGATTTTCAGACCTATTAATGCATTATTCATAGTATGGAATCAAGAGTGCAGTTCTGTGGGAACCGGGGGGGTTCTGCTTCAAGGGTTGCGGTTATTAGCTTTTACTTGGGAGGCTGTCTGGGTGCAGTACTGCATGGCAACCACAAGATGTCTGTATATGACAACTCATAAAAGCCGAAAAGAGGACGGCATGATTCTGAGAGATGAAAACAAGCGGAACAACCCAGTGAGAGACATGTGCAGTCTCATCAAATGATTTCACTCAGTAGTTCCTTCTGGCTGGATGAAGGAACACAAATCAGCCGATGCACAGTTGGTTGATCAGTTGGTATGAAAAGTCATGCAATGATTACATGATGTAAACTGAAACTCTGCATGATTTCACCCACACAGCTCTTGTCTGCCAGTTATAACACTCTCTCTTCTACCCTTAAAGCCAAATAACCACATTTGTGAAATAAAAAAAAACTGTTACATGTACCTTATATTTATGCTATTCATGTACTGGGGAAAAAAAATGTTTGAAACAGTGAGAGTAAGTCAGAGATTTTGATGGCAAGATTAGCTTTTCATCAACCGCACTTCAAGCTCAGACTCGCTGTTTGCACAGAGAGTGTGCACAAGGACGTTTATAAATGCAAGCTATGGTTCCCTGTACAATATGCAAATATCAAACACCTCATATATCAAGTCAAATCAAAAAGAGATGTCAGAACCAAAGAGAGAAGAAGAAAGTGATTTAACAAGAGGCCAGCGTGTTGTTTAAACACAGTCTACACATTACTACATGTGTGGAGAAAGGATCAACCTCCTGAGCCTGAAAATCTGCTCAGTCATTCATGTGAAATTATGTCGAGAGCCCCAGAAATGACTTACCTATACAAAGAGACGCACAGCTGCTATTAACCATCGATCCAACTCAGCTGCAGTATTTGCACCAAACAGTATTCTCCACAGACACTGCAGACAGGGAGGAACCCTGAGCTGAGCTGTACGGGAAAACAAAGACACTTGTTGAGGTGGTCACAGCAAGAGCAGCGGGTGTAAAAACTGGGAGTGGGGCAGAGATGGCTGCCATGTCAATTTCAGCTGCATGAGAAGTATTATCAGCTCAATTCACCTAAAGTACTAAAGTTAAAGAAAATTGGGCTTTGAGTGATATATTAACATGCTGCGTATGCATTGACTCATCAGTATTATTGATGTACTTTGTTAAATGTATTTAATATATCAGATACTTTTACATAAGTAAAGGATCTGAGTACTTCCAACACTGCAGGTCACAGAATCTGATGGGTCACGGTGTAACACCAGCTCTGCTCATCCTGCACACCTGTCTGCAGTCTGCTCACCTGCCTCACATCACTTCATCAGCTTGCTCTTCACCCCGCTCTTCGCCAGATTGTTGTTTGCGAGGTGTTTTTGTTTGTGGTAGCTACAATTCAAGGCCAACTTATTTTATATTCCTAGTGATTCAGTTTCCTCGTGTCTCGCATGTTAACTTGTTTCTGTTGTGTCCCAGGATCATTACTTCCCTGCCTGTCCTCCTGCCTGTCAGCAACTTACAAGCCTCCAAGATATCCTGCCTGCAACGCTGCCCCTCATTCCCTCCCACTCACGCCAGCCATACTCCTTCATTACCTTCATTCAACCCTGCTGTCACCGGATCCCCATTCCCTGCCATCAGCCTCTCATCCAGAGCCTCCCCTAAAATAAAAACTCTTTTCTTACCACACATCCCTCTCCCTGTCCTGCGTTTGGGTCCCTCCTGTGCGTTCAGAACACAGCCAGCTGATACAAATCACCAAAACATCATCATCAAAAGACAAATAATAGTAAGAAAAATAGTAGTGTGAAAAATGAAGTCATAAAAAGAAATATATCACATTCTGTTGTTGCAACAACCAGATAAATGATCAATTGACACACTAACAATAAGAAAATGCATGTGTGTACGTATGTAAACTCATCTTGTGCAAAACCTCCATAGAAAATACATATACATCAATAACGCCCATTTGTATTCATAAAAAAACAAGCCAAAACAATTCATCATTGTTTTTAAGCCCCTATGACACTCAGTCTGTTAAGTAAATGTTGGATTCAGCCTTTTTGGAGCTTCACCCAGACACTCAAAATCTAGTGGCTGATTAAAAATAAGGGGACTGATATATAGTCTCTTGATACTGACAACATCAGGATCCTGATTTGAAGCTGCTTCTGTTTTGACCGTTCTATATTTAATCTGTCTCAACTTTATGAAAATACAATACTAAATCACTGAAGCACCATTATAAAGGAACTGAGAAGCTGTTCAACTATGTAAAAGAGAAGAATGTAAAAAACAAAAGCACACATTAAAAAAAAGAAATCCAAAACACGGCATAAATGTGCGGCCATAATACATCAGCAGGCCATAGTGAATTAATAATTAATTCTTTAGTTGAACTCTCCAGGGGGCCAGTGGACTAAATAAACAATAACAACAAAAAACTAATTGTCTGGCCCCATTCACAGTTACTGTATTGTTATGTCTTTGTGCATAATCATACGCTGTGAGAAAACATGTGTGTGCATGTGCGTGCGAGAGAGAGAGAGACACACGCAGAGACCACTGACCCCAATAATCCTCTTTCTCCCAGCATACACATCTCTTTCCTGGGTGGAGCTCCGCTGTTGTCATGGCAACCGGCCGAGTGGAAGAGGAGGAGGGACCGACCGGCGTATAAAAGCAAACACTCTTGTTTCTCTGTGGGATGTAGTGATGACCAGTGAAGCGGCAGAGACATGCCGAGGCTGTGTTGAGACCGCACTCATTACATTACTTCTGTCTCCTCTCCTTCATTTTGCTGTCAGCCCTCTCAAAATGAGAGACGCAGGAGTGTGTGTGTGTGTGTGTGTGTGTGTGATGGCGGGGGTCCTCTTGGCACCCTCCTGTCCTCATCATGGGTGCATCTGCCCTTTCCCTCCCCCACACGCACTGCACTTCTCTCCCACTCTTCCTTTTCCCCTCTCACCCTTCCCCTTTCCATCGCCCTCCTTCCCCCACAAAACTCAACGTCTCTCGTGAACCTGTTTCTCTGTTTGGCATCCGGCACTCATGAAACCGCACTGTACATCTTTCCTCCATCTCTCTCTCTGTCCTTTTAATGGTCTTTTTTATTTAGCAAATAAAAGTGAAGAAGTTCCTTTGAAGGTATTTTTATAGATAACATTCTTCTGCTTCTCTTTTGCTGTTTTCTCCGTGAATTCAATTCTCTTTAAATTTAAAGATGCTTTATTGACATAAAATACATGAAGTGCTTCTGTCTCATCTCTCTACCTTTGATGTTTTTCTGATGACTTAAAATGACACAATGTGGCACAAATCTAGAGCTCATAGGTGCACCATGTGCCAGAGCATTATCCCGTTTACCTTTGAAGACCATTTTAATAAAAGTAAACCCTTGTAGCTGCAGTATGCTTTCCTAAAAGCATGAGAGTCAAAACAAAACACAGTATTCCCTGCAGATATGTCTCTCCAGCTCTCAGATGCCTGTTCATTTCTTGTCTTGGGTTGAGTTACATGTTATATGCTTGCTCTTCTACTGCTGAAATTACTGATTTATAAACCGCTTCAATTATCCATTAGATAAAAGTCTCATTGCTCTGGATGATTATAAAGGCGTAGTGGGGAAATAGTGAATCACTGCTTTCAACAAGGAATAGGAGGTAGATACAGAGACTTTCAGCTGCTGATTTACAAGAAGAAATACTTTGGGATGTTTCATTAAAGGTATACTTTCCTAAAAAAAAACGATGTATAGATTCATCACTTCAATTCCAACAGACACACAGGCAGTTAACCAGCTGGGGACTAATGTTACCAGTTAGACAGTCCATGACTATCAATCCACGATTGATAGTATTATGTACAGAGTGTTGAGATTACAGAACTACCCAATGCAGTAAGTGTTGACAGTCTATTAGCTGTTACCATATCTGGACCCATGAAAGATGGACAGCTAACGCTAGCTACATCCCCTCCTTCCGATAATGTGGGACCAACATTACAATGCAAGAGATGCCTCAGATTACTCAGCAGGTGTTGAAATAACATTTGTGAAAAATAATTGTCCAGTGGGATTCAGTGCTAACATTAGTAAAACGGGTTAACTAATCCTAACCCGAGTGGAATACACATGTAGCAGCACAATGGCTCCTCTCAAATGTTGCAAAAGGATAGACATTAACGGTATGTGGGCTTGTTGAAAAAGGAGGAAAAAAAAAAATCTTGAATTTACATTTGTAGGCTGGAGGGCTACAACATACTCCAGTCAGCAGCGCACACATCACGGCAATGCAGGCTCTCAAATGTCAGTCGACCGCTGCCATGGGAAACGCTCTGCAAGAGGCTTAAAATGTTTCCACAAATATGTCCAAAAACTACTTTATCTGATAAACGTGCACAATAGCTGCAGTATCATTATAGTTTAAATTTCCTTTAAAAAGTGAGTATTCACATTTCAGTTCGCCTTTAAATAATTGTGTAAACCACAAATTGTGTTAACACTGATGTGAACACAAAAAACATTCGACTCTTAATGCAAGCCTTAAACACTCCTACTCTGTTACACTCCAGTAAAAAATAGCACCAACTATAGATGTTGACTCAGAGGCATTTTGAAGTATTTGCCGCTCTGATAAAGTAGCTCAAAATGTTCCACCTGTTCTGCTGATGCTGCTGAAGCTTCTTATCATCTGTAAAAATGGAAATGATTGAACATCGAAACGAATGACACACAAATATTCACTCTTTCCTTTTCTCTCATCTTCTCCCTGCTAGTCTCCTTTTATCGTTTCTTACATTATGTTTGCTGCACTGTCTCACTAACTGCTATGATGATTCAAAACTCGTCCCTGCTGCTTCTCTTTCCTCCCCCCCCCCACTTTATTTGGAAATACAGTAGAGCTTTCTGTAATGTGTTTATTTGAATGGAATACAGACCGCTGCGTGTGCTGATCAGTGTCTGTTAGAAGAGCAGATCAGTGTTAAGACAAAGCTGAAGTGAAATGTAATAGACGAAAGGGGAGAGTTAATGATATTTTGCATGAATGCAATTCACAAATATTTTATAATAATGAGCTGTTTGTATTTTAAAAGGACACCATCGAAGGCAATGAGACGGCAGATAAAGGAAGAATTAGAACTAGGACCATTATAGATAATCATTATGGCATACTGGTGTTGTCGGAGAACAGAAAGAAAAGATAAGAGCCTCATCTGAATAAAAGCAAAGCGAAGGCTTGATCACTGTGTTATACTGAACTTACAAATCAATTAAAACATGCACAGCTGCACAGCTGCACTGAGCGACTCCAAGAAAAAGAAAGAAAAGCATTTTTGAATCATCTTTTGATTCCAACTGACAACGACATAAGCAAAATATCCTCAAAGTGTCAGAAAAAAAAAATTGAGCTGCCAATTTTGTGATGGCTGCAGGATTCATTGTTACCAATAGTTTGTTTTTGGCCATTTATTTATTTATTTATGGTTTGGTTTCATAAAGCCAAAGCTTTGCATTAGCAGCTGTAGGCGTCAGTGACAGTCGACAACAACATATTAACAACCTTTATTGAAATGAGGGTTTTGAACAATAAGACTTACAACAGTGGTTTAATCAATATGGCATTGACAAAAGCAACACATATTGACAATCCTATTTGTTATAGTGCAGGTGAAATATATTGATTATTGTAAATTGGCTTAAAGGATTAAATAATCTATGAGGTAGTCAGTGTCTGATTATGGGTCTCCTAGTCCAGGTCAATGACAGGAGGGTAACTTAAACAAACTGGAACATGCTTTGCATTAAATGTTCACAAAATGTACACAAACAAATATAAATAAAAACACAAAGCAGAAAAAAAAGCTACACAAAGTTAGATTTATTTTTTCAGACGTTTCTTTATCTTGTCTTTGTTTTTATTAATTTTTGGGGGGATTTCTGGTTGTTTCCTCTTTAGGCTTCTACAAATTACAAATTACAGATAATCACTTTTTAGCTGACACAGTCATAACCCATAGTCATATGCAAATCTGTTGATGTTTTGCGAGTAGACATCGCTTCATTTTAAAGGATTACAGGCCCAAAAGGTCAGGAACTATTGCTGTATATCATCATAACAAAAATCCTATAATAAGAGGGGAGGTGGGCTGGATCTTTTTCAAATCAATCTGTTCTCAGATGTGTGATATTCTTGCAGAATGCTGAGATTTGCAGAACAAAACAAACCCTTAAATTAGAGATTTCACTCTTTATTATGACAAACTGTCATTCTCCAAGACAGCCCGCGAAACCACAGGCTGCAAAACTGTGTGTGTGTGTGTGTGTACCAGGTATTCCTCATGTTGTGGGGACTCGCCTCCCTTATGGGGACAAAAAGAAGTCACCATAACGTAAATCACTAATTTTAGGGTGAAGACTTGGTTTAAAGTAAAGGTTAGTTTAGGGTTATATTAAGGTTAGTCATGTGGTGGTTATGGTTAAGGTTAGGATAAGTCTTCAGGATATGAATGTAAGTCAATGTAATGTCCTCTGAAGTGATGGAAACACGACAGTGTGTGTGTGTGTGAGGAGGGGGTGTGACCCATTTATTGTGAACATCGTTAACTATAGCATACGGTCCATTGCTTGTATAGAAACTTCATCCATTTCTCAAGCTATGTATCTGACCCTCGGTGACAGAGGTGCTCAAACCATTTCATTATTATTCAATATTCCACGTGTAAGTCTGCATAATGAGAGGGTCAGGGGTTTCACTGAAGCCTTATATGTTAAACAAAATAAATTCCGTCTTAAATCATATCTATAAAGAATACTTAGTGGCCTATTTGGACAGAAGTTTGCAATTTAGACCTCTCGACCACTCACACAAAATTGAATCAGGACTCGGAAATGTACTATATCCCCCTTCATCACCAGCATACTTCATCATTCATTTCGGCCACAGTGATACAGTTTCCCTTTGTCTCATAGCCCCGGTGTGGCTTTTTTTCCTGAAAGTGATGAAACATGAATGATTCTTCAAAATAATAATGAATGGACTTCTGAAATAAAGCAAAGCGAGCTACCGCAAAGCCATGAATGAACACGCATCCGGTAAATGGTGGGGGTGGGAGGGGTTGGGGGGGGGGGGTGTAGTAGGGCGCTTCCTCCTCTCGGCCACCAAGCGACAGTATTTCTCCCTCATAATAAAACCGCTCCTCTCCGGAATGTTTGGTCACATGCTGGGAAGGTTTGAAGTTGCAGCTTCATGTCACACATGCGTACAGACAAAGTGAATGGCACACCGGGTGCACAAGTGACACCGGGGCGACCAGAAAGAGGGGGAGAGACTACCTGAGCGGATCCGCTGCATCCGGGAAGAAGAAGAAGAAGGAGCGCGTGAGGAGAGGATGAAGATGAAAGCCGCGGGAGGCTGTAGTATCCCACCACCGGCGTCTCCGATATCCATGCACTAGGACGCACGGGGAGTCACGGCACGTTGAATTTGGCTCAGTTGAGAAAGTTCCGCGACTGTAGCCTATACAATGGTTATAAATGGGTCTCACCTGAACAGCACCTCGCCAGACCCCAGTGACGCCGTCCTGAACCGCCCGCCGTGGGTTACCACAACTTTGGGGTGCTTCCTCATCTTCACAATCGTAGTTGACATCCTGGGCAACCTCTTGGTTATCTTCTCTGTGTATCGGAACAAGAAGCTCAGGAACGCAGGTGAGTGAAACTCGCGGGGGGGGGGGTGCGAAGGAGAGGGGGGGGGGGGGGGGGTAGTGGAAGTGCGCGTGGCGACGGAGCGGCGCGCGCGTGGTTAAACTCCGCCGCGTTAAAAATCAAAACAAAACCTCAGTCACATAGTAGAAGTGACATCATCCTTTATATGCCGCTCAAATACACTTTAATGGATTACAACGCGTTTGCAGGCTGACATATTCTGTCCTTGGTGTTGCATCATTATGTATTAGTGATAAAAACATTTTATTGATGTATTTTTTTTATGTTTGTCCGTATTTGCCGGTGAGCTGGTTATTTCAAATCCGAGCCAGCGTGAAGATACAACCAATACACAATATCTCCCATTAGACAATATTACTGAAAATATTTCCCCTCATGTATCACTTCATATATTTGTCCGGACATTTATTCTGAGGTTACAGAATAATAATTATCCTTCATAGGGGCTGATTGTAACGGACAGTTCAAACCCACCTCGGCTTGCTGTAGCCTACTTTCGGAGCGGACATAATTTCACTGACCTACACCAAGTAAGCGGGCAGCTAAGCAGGCTCAGAGGAGAGAAAAGCGAAGAGAAACACTATAGCAATTATTGACACAGTCTGAGGCCATGGGGAAAGCACCGCGCTCATCCCGGCACTGCTTAGACTAATGCTTCCCAGGCTTTTCCACTATCGATGTAACTCCAGCTAGGAGATTTAATTTAATAATCATAATGACAACAGAATTTTAAAATTATTACCAGGTCGATGATGGAACTTGTGCCCATGTATGTATGTGTGTGTGTGTGTGTGTGTGTGTGTGGTGGTGGTGGTGGGGGGGGGGCGTAGTGTTTTCATACACACCACTTGACCGTGAATTTAATTAAGATATGGGCTGTGCGGATTAAATTGTGCGCCCCCGAGTTTGGACAAGATTGACACAGCAGTGTTTGTGTTGCTCAGAGAAGGTGGTAAAACGCTCATAATTTAATAGTCAGAGCGGACAGATCGCTGCTGAGAAACCCCCCCACCCCCCAAGAGGCTCCCGTCGTGCTCAGGTCCGCACACAGTAACTGGCAGCTACACATATCATGGCTGTCATCATTTGGAGGCTGTAGTAGGGTGATTTGCTAAATACACTCTTGACATTACCACTTCACTCACCGCAGAAATGTTAGGGTCAGAACAGATTTCCATCATGTGGATAGAGAGCACGGAGCCCCTGCGAGGAATATTAAGTGTTACCTAAGATGTACAAGGAGATGATTGCCTCTAACTGAGATTCCTGCAAGCTGCCATTGCTTTATGATAATCAGCATTTGATAAAATTAAAAAAAAAAAAAAAAAAACACACACACATGCAGCTCAGTTAGAGCTGCACGTTCAAGCTGCCTTGAAACAGAATTCGTCACTGAAAACAGGAGACATTGCTGTGCAATTTTGTAAGTCGTGGCATCATGTTCAATTGGGGAACAAAGTGTGAGACAAGAGGATAAATTTAGGAAGCTGCATCTTTGAAGTTGTTCCATTAATTATGGCTAATTACATGTAAGGAGGTCATAATGCAGCAGCAGCAGGAATTTAATCAAGCATGCAGTTAACTTTTATTATCTCCATATTCAACACTTTAATGTTGTATACGGTTGAGTATTATCAGCTGGAATTACCATTTATTTATTCAGCTCATTGGACAATTCAATTTTCTTTTTGCCACGCTGCATTCCGACCAAGCACCCTAAAGAAGAAGTCCAGCGTCTGAGGATCAAAAGGAATTGATGGGAAGAAAAAAAAACCCCTCTGCTGAATTGTGTCTTGCAAAGCTCTCCTGAATACTAACGAGGTCTACGTAGGCCGGTGACGTGGTTCCTCAAGTTCATGCCTTTGAAGCGCTTTTGCTACTTTCCATTCAAGTTTCTGAGGATGTGCATGCCTAACTTCAGGCTGTTAGAATTTTCTGTTCACAAAGCCATTGACAAAATGTAATCAAATTGGCAGACATATTGATTGACACCAAAACTTTTCTATTCATACTTTCATCACTCTGGAATGTCGTGATGACGGGCGTGCTGGTACTGTTTGTTTTACTGAGCCTTATCTGTGGGAATTTGATGCCACAAATCTGACTTGGACTGAGCACCAGTCTAAACTTTCAGGAGCGGTTTTTAACTGCCACATTTTCCATCCACAAAGAATTCAATTTCCTGTTGTTAAATACATCGAATCTACTCTAAAGAAAAACAAGTGGACTTAAATTTTCTTGGCGTGAGCTAAACGTTGTTCGAGATTGCACAGCAGTCCAACAACTAAATACTGAGTAATGAAATATACTCAGTGGAGAACCTGGCAAGCGTTGTGGTCACATATTGCAGGCGGCAGCACTGCTGTCTCTGCATGGCCAAACCCTCCGTCAGTACACGAAATGGCAAGTGAGCGAGTGAGCGTGAAGCCAGCAACACACGGTGAGTGGTTTGAGCTGCATGGCTGGATACAGAACCAGTGCTGTGAGCTCTGCTCCATGCCAGTAAATCATCTTAAATGTACCTGTTCCGTTGTAGATAAAGGCATTTTTCCAATCCACGCTGAAGGAAATACAAAAGATACCAACAAGGAATTGTCACACCCAACTGTTTAGGCTAGCCGCGTGGCTACAGCGTGACGTTAGGTCATGAAACAGTAAATCAGATGGTGTTTTGTAGGTGTTTTTTGACAAGAGAAGAGAATACCAAACCTGTTAGCTCTGTGTGAAGTACAACTCCCAGCTTCTCCTTCACGTTTTAACAAGAGCTGTTCATTTCTTCAGTGTCAAAGAAGATCATAAACTGATTTGACATGTTGTGAAAAGAGTGTAGAGGCAAAGTGGGAAATATGAGCATTCCTTGTCGTCCAACATAGTGATGCTGCAACGCTGGGTGTCATCAGCCTTTACTGGAAAACAACGGCACTTTTCTGTCAGCTCAAGTTAGTAAATGAAAATAAAAGACAGCACTTTCTGCGAGATGCCTGTAAAAAAAAAAAAAAAATCCGAAAATCTAGTTTGTGGCGCACCGTTTTAGTTTTTGCTGTACTGAACATTCATAAGACAGAAAACTGGTGACAGAAAAGAAAAGATCAACAGCACAGGAAAGTTTAGACACTGATTTATGTGCTGAACCAGTACTGATACCTTAGTGCACTGAGTTCTGCTGCAAAACACACTAAAAAAGCTCCACATTGGAGCGGGGCTGTCTGTTTTTGAGTGTGACACAGAGTTGATGATCCTTTTTCAGCATTGCGTGACTTGGCCGCGTGCCGGCAGAATGTTATTTCCGACCGTTCACGTTCATTACACTTCTAATATCTGTTACAGTATTATTGCTCTCAGTGTAATGAATATTCCGAAGCATTAATACAGAATTAAGTGGTATTTGCGTGTGCCTCCAATTAAAATGAACGTTTTAGGTTTCTAAATATCCATTGGCTTTGTTGGGAGATTCTTAACAGAAATAGGATCAGCACTGCGCAGCTTAATAAAGAGATGACTGTGAAAAGAAAACAAATCCCCTTCTGTAGATGTTATACAGTAGACAGTGATTTTGCAGCATCCTGTTTTATTTTCATCATGAGAAAAGCCCTTTGAAAGACTTGTTTTGTGAGAAACTGTAATCCTTTAGACCAGACTTTACCAGGGCCACACGTATCTGAATCAAGACTGCACAAGTATGGTTAGAGCAGGGAACAAGGATGGAGGAGAGCTAGAAGAAGGCATGTACTCATCCCTCCTACATGCAAATACTTTTTTTTATTTAATTAAAAAAAGCTCTTTGCTGAGTTGAAACTATGTGATAAGCTGTTTTTTAATAAGTTTTAACTCTGCTTCAATGTTTCACTTGCATCTAAAATACCTGCCAATACCTTTTCTTCTTAAAAACTTCTGCAGGGAAGTTTTCATTCTCCGTGCATGCCCGAGCTCCAAGAAAACTTTAAATGTAAAGTCACATGTGTGAGAAGGTGCCAGGCATTGTTAAGCTCCACTGTATAATATATCCTCTGCCAGCAGTAGCAATATCAGGTGGCTGTATCATGTGTTCCCACCTCTGATGACAAAGCCGCCTCTTTGTGAAACCCTGCCGTGCCCCCCTTTGGCTCACACTGCTACAGTTTCACCAACAGTCTCCAAGGGACAGGAGCTTTGAGTGCATACCAACTGTGGTCATAAAGTTGAGCTGTTCTAATGTTGTTAGGCCTCAAATTAATATTGGTGTTTCAGTTCATTTGCCACATCGTGATCAAAGCCCTTGTAGCTTTAAGTCAGTAAAAAAAAAAAGTCCCCCTGCACTAAAAAAAAAGCGTTTTAGTTGTTGTTACCTCACCTGAGCTTGAATGTTTGCTAACACTAGTTTTCATATTCATCTGCTGAAGGAGGAAAGTTTATCTGTGTAGATCTGAGTTTAAGATGTGTATGAACTGCACAAACTAGTTTGGAAGTTAATCTACGTCAAATATGCAACTTACACAAGGGTGACGCTTACTGTACATACTGCGGATGCACTTTTCAGTGAAGTGTCCAGTATTTAAACTTGAAATGAACAATATTTGTATATTGATAGATTCTGGATTTTTCAGTGAGGGTCAAAGAATAAATCTGAAAAAGTTTTAAGAACTTTTATTTGAGGAAAACCATATCAAGCACAACTCATTTAAAGCAGACTACTTTTTTATATGTCATAAAACATGTATGCAGGAGGTATTTAATGTTTAACTGCTGTTTATGAGGCAGTTTCAGCTCCTTTGTAAAATATAACAGTATTAGGTTGGAGTTCAAGTGGGCCTCAAAGCTTTAGTTATTGAAGGGGCCCTCCATAACTGCAAAGGCCACAGGTTAGGGAGTACGCCTGTTTGCTAAAGTTGACATAAGAGGTACCGCACTGTATCTGCTGCATGTTTTTCCCAAGACATTATCAGATTATACTCCTAATAAAATAAACACAATCTCGGAGCAGACGCATATTTCGTGCAGCTCATCATGATTGAAATATTGGTTTTTGAATTTGATACCACCACGAGTATTTACCCCTCAGTTCATTATAATTTGAAGAAAAAACAGACTATAATGTCTGTGATGAACAACATTAAGTAATTAAAGCCCGTACTTGGCTGGTGGTGTCCCATCATTCCTACTGTTTCTCTCTAAGGTGCAGAAGTCATAGCTGCTCACTGGGTTTGTCAGTTTCTGTGGTGATTGCTGTGATAAGCATCAGAGCGGCACAGTATGGTGGAGCAGCTTAACAGTATAAGAACAGAAAGGAAAAAGGCTCAGTGGGTGAAAAACATGGACTAATTGGGGACCCACAACAGCCAGCAGGTCATGACTCTGCAATTAATTTATAGTTTGCCCAAGCTGAACATTGAGTAGGAGAGGATAAAGATCTCCTTCTTTTACTCATGAGGCACTTAACTCCCAGCTATGGATTAGTTAATGCCCCTGCTGTCAACCGGGACACGAAAAAGAGGAGCGCCTGTTAGCGTACCCCAGGGCTGCTTTGCACCTGATAACTTTGCATTAACTGTTTCCTCCAGTGCTCCTGTGCATCCTGAAACATGTGAAAGACATTATACATTTTCAAGAATTCCGCCTGGCTTGCAGATCCGTTTTGTACAGATTTCCTGTCAGAGGGCTTTTTGGCTCTCGTAAGGATTAAAACTCAAAAACATTAGATCACACACAGATCTAATTAGGTAGCAGATATGCACGGCTGTGCTTCCACTGCTGGGATTATGTGCATGATGTTATCGTTGTTTGTGTTGCCAACCTTGTCCGGCTTGTTTGCTGGTACCTTTCGCTCTTATACACAGCAAGGGAGAGAGGGAGAGAGAGAGAGAGAGAGAGAAAGGTCCGCCACAGTACATGACAGTGGAGATAAAGACATGAAGAGGGAGGCAGCAGATTGGTGCGAGCCTGTCATACAAAGCAGACACACAGTGAGAGAGACAGCTTATTTTTTTATTTTGAGATAGACACCGAATCGCCATTTCAGTCATGTAAGTTTGTTGATTCCACTATGGCTGACTGGGTTTATGTTTTTGTAACATTAATAGCAACAACTATGGGAAAATTCCTCCGCTGTTTTTCTCTATTTGACCTCATTAGTGACCACACTATTTCAGCGTTGGCAGGTGCCACATTGTCCTGCTGGGTTTAGGCCTCTGTCCAGGTTCATTTGTGAAAGAAAAATTGACCCGGCAAGTGTTCATCTCAGCTGCTAGACGATTTAATGATTTTCTAATATTTGCAGGATTATCTGTACACACAAAGGCTGCCTGCAGTAATCCGTTCTGTATATATGATTTGCATCTGCTGTATGATCAGAATGTAGGATGTGCTTTTTTCAGATTTACCCTCTGAGAAAACACCTTTCCTCAACTCACCTCTGTCTCTCTGCTTTTCTGGTTTACATTCTGCGTGGCGCTCTGCATCCCCCTCGCCAAGTTCTGTGCTTCATCTCAGTCCTCCACCTTCTTTGTACACCTCCTCCCCAAGCTTACTCACCCTCACACACGCACACTCGATTTTTTTTCTTTTCTTCTCTTTTCACTTAAATTTGACCTTCCAGGCTTCATATTCCATGACACCCTGTCTGTTTGCATCACTGTGATCCAACACCCCCACCGTTCTCTAAGGACGTTATGTTGTCAGACCGCATACCTGTGGAGGAATTCTGCCAATAGCGTTTTGCATCAAGCCAGTCAGGCAATAAGACGGTTATCACACAAACCCCGTGGATTCCAGATTATATTATGGCCAAGTGGGCAAAATGAATTAAGCCTGTTATTTTGGTAAGTGTGAAACAATGGTCGGCTTGACATGGTCGAATTTAACAAGAATAGGCGTCTGGCATCTGGTCTTCTCCGTCACGACCCCCTGTGCCCGCTTCCTTTCTCTTGCTCTCATTCTGTCTGTGTCCGTCTCTCAGGCTCACACACTCGCTGGCTGAGGAAAGCGTGTTTTAACTTCAAAAGGAAGACATAATGAGTCTATAAATACTCATACATACAAGAAAGCATATTTGCAGCCATTTAAGATTCCAAACTCCCCCTTCCACCCCCCCACCCCCCCTCCACCCTCCATCCCCCCACTCCAGCTACCCTCTCTTCCTCTTTCCATGCTTCCCTGTGCTATTTTTAATCATTTACAATATTATACAGTGCAAACTTCTTTCTGCTTGATCGGAGCTCGGGATGACGCACATGGGAAGCTTAGGGCAGTGAGATCAAGTAAAACCGAATGCTCATCCAAGGGGAACTATGCATAACACATGCGTACTGTAGAGTGCGTACTGTAGAGCGGTAACTACTTGATTACACACACACACACACACACACACACACACACACACGAGACAGTAGGCGCTCAGAGTTTAGAGATGCTGGCTGGTGATGAGAAGGGTGCCAGTATGAATCCCAGTTGAGAGAGTCAGAAAAGGGAAGCGAGAAACGTTCTCCTCTGCGTTCAAGGTGCCCTTGAAGGAAGCACTTAGTCCACCATTGCTACTCAGTGGCCAACAGAAGAAGACTGTGGGAGGACTCAGCAGCTTCCAGCTGGGAATGCGTCAGATTGTATGACTGTTAGAGCAGGGCACTGTTGAAAAAAAGAAAAATATGCAGGCTCAGTCAATCCACCTCCAACAGAACTTTTACAAAAACAGGACAAACACACAAACTGACTGCCTTATCTTCCAAATGTCTCCTTCCTTATCGCAGCCTTTTTTTTGTTGTTTTATCATTAATGGATCTAAAAACAGCGGACCCACCTCACCCAGCGGACTAACAAGCAAACAGCTCAATCAGAAAGCCTCACCACTCTCCGTCAGCCAACAGAGCGATTCAGTTGAACGGCGTGTAATGATGATTATTATAGCAGACACATGAATGCCATTTGATGTAGCCCCGTGAACACTGCTCCATTCAGCCTTATCAGACCACTGTCTCTGGGTCCAACGTGGCGGTTTATCACTCAGACACAGATCAGTGGTTCTCAAAGTAGGGTCGAGGGACCCCCGGGGGTCCTTGAGGGGATTCCAGGGTGTCCCCAGCAAAAAAGGGAATCTATTATTTTCACTATAATTACACTATAATTCCATCCATAAGTAACACAGCAGAATATTTTGGTCGTGGGTTTCATACTCTTTCTGTAATAAAACATCTAAAAGCAAAAATCTTATCGGATGGGGGTCCCTGGTCTAATTTGTGTTAGTTTAGGGGTCCTTGACGTGAAAAGGTTTGAGAACCACTGCTCCAGATGATTGTGACATCACAAAGGTAGAACATTTAATAACTACAAAGCAAAGAAGTGAGAACACAAATTCTAAAAATAAGCCTGAGGTTAGAGAAGTACATGTTGTCTTAGTAACAAGGTTAAAGTTAAGTCTAAAATAGGAAATCAAGTTTTTATTTGATAATATCACCTGATTTTGGAGTAGTGGTGTCAGTATTTAGGGAACGTGTGAAGGCTCTGTCAGAAAATGAAAGCAGGAGGTATGTTACTCAGGAGACGACAAACAGTAAGAGAAAGTTTTGTTTTTAAGAGACAGTTAAAAAAAGAGTCTGACCTTTTATAAGACATCTTGTGGAGAGATGCATCAGTCTGCACAAGACAAGATTGATCCTGAATTTCCTCAGAAACCTCTTCTGAACTAGTTATGTAATAATCAGTAGCTAGAAATGTGAACAGATTGAAGAAAAATATCATTGTAATATTTTTTTATTTTCAAAATCAGTAGAATTATCAGTAATTTACAGTAAAAGTGGTTTTTTTTCTAGAGGCTATTTAAACACTGAGGAATGTCTTTGTTGACATTTTCTTTATTGTATTTCCAAATTCACTGTACCAAACAACAGACAGATTAAGTTACCAACTAGCTGGTGCACATATGGATCAGTTAGCTGCTAAAGAGCCAGATATTTCCCTTTGGAGTGGATGGAGACCAGACCAGAGCTACAAGAAGAGTCAATACTGCACTTACATGTGCCAGGTTGGCCAGAAACATGACTCTAAATGAATGCTGATGTTTCTTTGTATTCTCTGGATGTGTAAATAGGCAACTGTTTGCGATATCAGTTTTATGAGGTATTAATATATCAATGTGTTTGCAACTTTTTTCACTGCCAAGTGGCCAAAAAAAGTTGGTTAAAAAATTGTGGCTAAGATATATACGATTCAAGACAGTTGCGGTCAAATAAACTTGGCAGTGCTTCCATATGGATTTGGACAGCACACACACACGTGCTACTACAACAAGGGTTTGCGTACGCAGATGCATTCTCACATGTGTACTGCAAAACAACCTCATGACAGCAAGGAGAAGAGCTTTGTTATATTTCACTGAACCAGTAAAAGTCTTCATGAGAATAGGGCCAAGGACGGGGAATAACAAGTGTGTGAGTGCGCGGTTGTACTGTGCACAGTCACAGTCACAAAATTTACAGTACGTCACTCAGATCTTCGCAGCCACATGGAATGTAGCGATCGTGAATTGGCCTTAACGGCGACAAATTATCTCAAACATCTCTTTGGCATTTTTATACTCTCTGGTTACTTATCGTCCATCACATAAATAAATACTGATCTGTGATAAACAAAAATCGCCTGATAATAATCTGATAAAGCTCTAGAACAGAGCCTAGAAGCACTTGTCTCTGTGCTCAACACTCGACTAATTCAATCCTCATGTTTGTGTAATGATTTGTTGTTGTCCAACAGCCAGTCCTATCATTAACTGCTTGTTTGAGAAAACAGTCACTCATCCATCCAATTCAGTCTAATCACCAAGGAATATTTCCATTATTAGATCCCTAATTTCTTTATATAACTGACTCCACTGTAAAGACTTGTGTTGTTAAGGGCTCTTATTGAGGACACATGAGTGTCAGTGACTCCTGCACTTTGTTTTACCTGCAGAGTTATGAGAGATTTTGAAATGGCTTCTCACCGACCTCCTCTGATAGTGTAAGTCACAGCTAGCAGTGCAGAGGTGTACACTAATTCTCAAGGGGCAGATTATGACACATTCTTCGTGGCCTGTCACGTTTATAAAGTAATTAGTTGAGTCCTACGCGTCCCTCTTAATGAGCAGGAGCTTAGTGTGTGAGATTTCCTCATCACAGTATGCTTTCCTGTAATGACCCATTAACATCCTCCCCGTGATTATTGTCTAAATGAGTGTATTTTGTCACACTTTCAGACGCATTCACACATCACTTGGGTTCATTCCAGCGTTCTTTGGGTGCCGTCCAAAAGCAATTGGGAATTATTCAGTAGGAAGTTAGATGTTCATGCTGTTCAGTGCTCAGTGACCTAGCCTAAGCCTCAGTTTCTCCGAGAATATGATAATTAACTCATGTGGCATGTGGTATTATAGAGAAATAATCTGATATATTTTATGGAAAATATTGCACTCTGTTAAAAGGTGTAGATGTGAGTAGATACTGTATATATGATATTACCACTGCGTTGGGACGTTCATTAAAACACTCTTTGCTGACTCTGCTGCCACAGACAAATATCTTATAAATTCTAATTTTAAACCAGAAGCGCTGTGTGTGACTCAACGCCAGATCAGACGGTGGCTTTGCTGTGGTTGCTGTTCGCTGGCTGAAGTAGAGGTAGATACGGCAAGTTGAGGGAAACTTAAGTGGTCACATGAAAATAGTCACTAACAACAGGTAACAGGAAAGATGATGTGAAACAGTATAACACAGAAGTTTTGTTTCTTTTCTTACGTAGATATGTGAATGAGGCATGACATTTAGTGGCCTGAATGGTTACTTCACTCAAACTGTGAAGATGCACCTATTCACCTCCCATAATACAATTTAGACTACATGTTTTGAATTCCCCGGATCACCCTCTATATGCACACAGAGCACTAATGAGAGGATTGTGTCTTTTGTTGAGAGTAGTTCACAGTGAGAGTGTGTTAAGGATGAATGGATGGGATTCGAGATATTGGTTTCCATTTAGAGTCGCTCCCAAATTGTCTGGTTCCTGAGAATTGTTTAGCTCTGACGCTAACGGCGCCTCTCTTAAGGCCTGTGTGTTGCACAAAATGTATTGTATTAAGAGATTTTCATTATTAGGGCAGAAAGACTCCCAAACAACATTGAAGCACAGTGTTTGAGATTTAACATGTTAGCAAACAACTTACTTATATATCCAGCAGACACAAAGCAAAATGATCATTTTATCTAATTGGAGTCTTGTTTCTGGGCCCCTGATGCATCTTAAGTCTTTTAGCTCTCGCTTTGTCCACTAACTCCTGTGAAAAATATCAGGGTCCTTCTCTTGCTGGATTCTTTTATTTATTTATCAGACAGTTGTTTACTTCAGCTCTCTACCATTTCCTGCAGGGCAGGCTGCATATTGTTGGACTGTCTGAGCTTTTTTGCTTAATGGTTGTTATAAACTGTATGAGCGGGGTTGTGAGAACCATTGGGAGGCAACCATACAGACTAAATATGGACTTGATAATCAAAACAATTTAAATTAAGTTGAATGGGGCTAAAAGCTGCTCAGAGCCGTTGTAGTTGATGGAAATGCTAAATAGAGCCCATCCACTACTACATTTTTGAGGCTGATACTGATATTTGAGAGTAAAAAACATCTGATAGCCATACTGTACGTAGGCATATATGTACTTTTTTTTACATAAGCATATAAAATCAGTAAATAGTTTTTACAAGGATCCCATACATTTTAGAATAATTATGACTTAGATATTAGAGTGAGACATTTTACAGTTAAAATAAACTTGTCTGTCTCTCTGGTGGGCAAACTGTGTAATGGAGACACTGGGCCTCATGCAAGAAAATATGTGGCATTCATCAATTTTCTCGTACTTAGAATTTTCTCTTAGGTATGAACGAAATTTACGGGTGGTCCGAACCAGTCATACGTGTCCTGAACAGATAGTCAAACAAGTGTTTCTCCCATAATGTCTTAATATGAATGAATTTGGAGTTCAAATATGACACCACAATCAACTAAAATAAAATATATATGACTAAAACAAAATTAATGCAAAATGAATATTCTGCTCACAGTGTTATCATTATCATCATCATGGCTGCCAGTTTACTAAGAGGGTTATTGGACTTCGTGATTTTTATTGGCATATATTGGCGCAGCAACTTGCTGGGAATAGTCTCTCTGCAGGTCCCAGCTGACAGTGTAACATCACCTACTGTAGGCTATAATATTCTCTCCCTTAATCTCTGACTGTGACTGTCACGTCCGCTGGCCGCCTCCCATTATGGACCGCTTTGCTTTAGAAAGATGTTTTTTTTATTACCTAACTTCACGTCAAAGCATTCCCTCTTCATTTCTGTCATTCCTGACATTCTCGACATTCCCCAAACTAATCATGTTGTTGTCTGCTGTTATCTGAAAACAGGACTTGACAGGAGATGGACTCAGCGGAACAAGTAGCCTTACAAGTACCGTTTGTGAGATCTGCTCATTAGCATAATCAGCGCCCCTAAAATGTTCACATTAGAGCATGCATATGATTTCATCAAATATAGGATCAATAAGGACAATAAATAATGGATCAGAGTTGATGAAGTCCTTTCAATGTCCACACCGAGTTGGCACGTTGCTCAGAAGTGTGCGACTAAGTATAGTGGGAGAGATTATTTGTGCAGTAAAGTTGGTGTTAACATAACAACATACAATTATCCCCAGTTTTGGGGTCAAGGTTATGTTCAAAAAATCCCCTGGACTGGATTGGATGTAACCAAAATAGAGACTTTGGTTACATCAAATGGTTACAGAATAGATTTTGGCCCACAGTGTTCTCTTGGGATGGGAAAATTACATGAACTGGTGTGGAGAGATGAATAATTGGCTATATCCCCATAGGAGGAGGGAGATGATGTTGCCAGAGGATTTCAACAGCTTTCCTGCTGGGGGTGAAAAATGTTTGGAGAGCTGTGCATCAAATTGTAGCGAAAGCAGAATATGAGAATCTGTCCTCCCCTTCTTTTGTAATTCAATTAGGTTTCAGAAAGGCTGCAGCAGATGCTGTTAGTTATTCTGCACAGAGCTTTTAATACAGTTATCATCAGATCCAAAATGAGTAATTGATCATTCATTCATCATCTGTGTCCATTAATTCCTTATATGCTAAATCATCCTGTCAAGAGTCAAAATTACTGCCTGGCGCTATAATTTCAGGCTGGTGTGTGTGTTTGTGTGTATGTGTGTGTGTGTGTTCCTGTTCAGACCAATTTGAGATTTAGGCTGAGGAAATTGTTGCAAAGTGAGGTCATTTGGACTAATCCTCACTTCTTCATAGTTGAGGTTAGACTAAAACAATAAGAATAAGAATTGGATTTCGGTTAGTTTTGGGTGAAGGGTTGAGGTTAGACGTGCAGCGCTGAGGGTTGAAGGCAGGATTAGGGGCTAAGGAATGAACGTTGTCAGTGTGTGTGTGTGTGCGTGTCTATGCATACACACAGATTTGTGAACACGGTCAGTCGTGACAGGTATGTGTTCATATCTGAAAGGCTGTAAATTATGTTGTGAAGTAGCGCTGAAAGAATTAGCCAATCAACAGAAAAGTGATTGCATCAATTAACTGATTTGGAGATGTCAATCTGGGCATATTTTAATGGATTGGTATTGGCTAAAATAAGAGATCTAATGCCAAACCTTCTTTTACTGTGCTCTAATGTGCTCACGTCAGCCTCCTAGTGTTGCAAGGCTGCTCTCCTTTACAATAGCTGGGCTCTACAGTGCAGCATTTTGCTTGAATATGTGAGTGAAAACTAGTGTTGTGAGTTTAAAAAATGATTTGGACACACCGGTGTGAGTGACTGACATGTTGGCAACATGGAAGTTCTAAGTTCTGATGATAAAGAATCAGTTATTAAGTCTTTCATCTCTCCTCTACCTTTCTTATTAGCAAAGAGTAGCAGTGTACAAAACATTCAGTTAGCAGCTTCTCATTTTTATCCGGCGCCGACTGTCGCTTTCGTCAGTTAAAATGACAAACGTCACCGGTGGCAGATTGTATCAGCTGTCACTAATTAAGTCCATATTTACACTTCGCTGTTGTCGGGTTTGTGTGCTATCTGCAGCTGGTGTCTGTATCATTTGTGAGGAAAGAAACTCCACTCTGTGACACCGCTGTACAACTGTGAGTAGTTTTGTAGTTCCAACAACAAGTCTAATAAAATGATCTAGCTGATCATATCACGTCAATTTCCGGAGTTCTCCCAGTTAAACTTTCATTTATATCATATAATTAATTTAAGCTTATCAGAGTTTCGAACCAGGAACTTTAGTATTTGGATCAAGTAACTTGTGAAAAATAAGGTGTGCCAAATTTAGTAGGCAACACCTTTTATTTCAGTGCACAATATCTTATGCTGCTATGTAGCTTGAGTGTGCATTGTGTAGCCGTGCCATATAGGTAAATCTAAGTATCGGATTGGACTCGGTATTGGCAGATACCTAATATTAATATAAAGGACTCAGATCAGGATTGTGTCGGCAAAACTCGATCAGGATGTCCCCAGTTTGATTTATCATTTAACCTGCATTCATTTTCTTTTTGGCCACTTGGGGGCAGCGCAACAAGCCGTAAAAACGTTCTTAACACAACTTTGACATGTTATTACCATAGAAAGTTGATATGGCGAACATGTTTGCAAACCGTTTCCTATTTACACAATGAAGAGACGCTGTTTCTATTCACTATACTGTTAGCTATGTTTGGGACTTCACTATTTTTCCGGGCGAAATATCTGGCTGCTAAAACTCCTTTATGTTCACCAGCTAGACTTTGTCTGGCAGCTGTTTGGTTCTGGCAGAAAGCGTACAGTTTGTATATCAGAGGGTTTTTTTTTTAGCTGAAAACAGCTGACTGCTGTGGAAACAAGGTTGATGTGAGAGGTGAGAGTGAACCAAAACAGTAAAGCTGTGGGCCATAAAACAAAACCAATGAGATGAAAGACACTATAAAGTAGCTGTCGTGCTCAGGGAAACTGCAGCGTTGGAAGTCAGAGTGATAATTATGTGGGTTTGTCATTATGAGCAACACATTAAGCATAGTTATACAGTTGATTCATTGTTAATATAAAAATATTGATTAGTGCAGCTTTGAAGTCATGTATCAATCAAACATGCCTCTGAACTGTTAGGATTTGCTGCTTTTCTGTGCTTTATAATATAATTGTAAATTAAATAACTGTTGCACTGTTGCAACAAGTCATTTCAAGACGTAACCTTGGGCTCTGGGAACTTGTTAGGGCCATTTTTCATTTTTCATTATTTTCTCACATTGTATAGATTAAAAAAGTAATTGATTAATTGAAAAAATAAGTGAGAGATTGTTTAATGACAAAAATATTGATCAATTTCAGTGCTACATTTGCTTGCATATTGCTGAATTTCATTTATTTTTTTCCTATATAATCCCTCAAGTCTACCTTCCACTACCAACACCAACAAAAAAAGCAAAACATGCATCAGGATCCATTTATTCTTGTGTAAAAAACAAGAATCTGATAAATATTGCATGAGGAGTGATCTTTTCTGATTACATATGTTATTTTTGGGTCCTTTTGACCACCAGGGTGTTGATGTCATTCTTGCAGAATATTATGTCTAATGTGAGTAAAACTAAAAGAGAGGATTTGTATGACAAGCGTGGGTGGGTGACTGATGTCTGTCTCCCAGATGCTGTGTATGTTTACACATGATGCTTATTTTTTTTTTGTATTTACGCTGGGCCCATGTGGTGTCTTTCCACACACACATACAGTTTCTGTGTGCATAATGCTTGTGTGACTGTGCACACACACACTGTATGTTTAAGTGAACTTTTGATCTTGTCATCATAATTATGATGGGAATGGCTGCCCAGGATGTGGTGCGAGGTTGAGAGACACATGAATGCAGAAAATACTTGTGATGCAAAAGAAGATAGGGGGTTTTTAATATAGGGATTAGTGAGAATATGACATTCTGGTTGCTCTTTATGTGACTTTGAAGCAGAACTGTTACATGCAGTAAATCGGAAATTAGTGACTATGTCCAAAGCTTATGCTTTGAGTGACAGTCAGAAAAAATGGTAAGATAAGCCGTTAACCACCGCAATAAAATACGGCTCATCTTTTCA
Organism: Scomberomorus guttatus; assembly: GCA_038419695.1. NCBI lineage: Eukaryota > Metazoa > Chordata > Actinopteri > Scombriformes > Scombridae > Scomberomorus > Scomberomorus guttatus. Next base: position 10,105,958 of record CM076447.1, on the reverse strand, counting down.
AAGCCCTCAAATTTATGGTATGTAAGTCTGAAAACACAGCAAAAAGATGACATTCAAAACATGCAGAAAGAATCCCAACTATGGTATAAGGAGATTACATTGAGCTCTTTCAGGTCAATTGGGGTCACATAGGATGATGGAAAAAAACTGCTGCACAAACTAATCATATATAATAAAGCTCAACAGATGGTAAAGCTCTCGTCTGACCTCATTTTTCCATGGGAACAGCAACAATATATAAAAATATACAAAGGATTGTTGGCTTTAGTACAGTTACATTACAGATTCATCACTTAAAACTGTCATCCAATCCTGTCTCTTGCATATTATTCTGATAACCAGCACAACTTAAAGATGTGCACAGAGCTGCACAGCTGTTAATGCCGGTAGGTAATTAGAAACTTGTCAGCACATTCCTCCATCTATGCTAAATCAAATGCACGTTTGTATGCTTAGATTGTCTGGGAGAAGAAATGGAGACTGACGGAGGTACAGGCAGGACCAAAAGATGGAGCGGTATAAAAAAAATAATAAGTCCAAAAGTCTACTGCCATGCTAACGGCTTTGTGAGGCTGTACAGCATCCTAACAGTGACAATGCTAACATGCTGATGTTTAGTGGGTCATATTTATCAGGTTTTACCATTTAGTTTAACCTGTTAACATGCTAACATTGGCTAATTAGCACTAAGTATAGCTATATGGTTAATGGGAATCTAGCACCGTCTTATGATGGTTTTATGATGAAAGTTTATGGGGAAAAGTCTGCAGGAGACCATGAATGTCTGTACGGAATTTCAAGGCAATCCATTGAATAGTTGTAGATATATTTTAGTCCTGATCAAAGTGGTGGACTGACCCACAGACCAACAGACCGATGCTGTCCCTCAGGCCTCACCACTACTGTGGCTAAAACACACAGTGCAGACATTCTTGCATGAGTGACTGTATAGTTGCTGTCATTATGATGAGAAAAGTCAAAGTGGAAGGTCATCACACACATTATCTACTGTAAGTAAAGACATGGTGGCTAACCAAGCTGTGCAGACAGATGGCTTTGAAGTACTGGTGGAAACACTGGATTTATGGTTTTTAATACCAGGCTGCAAATATTTCACCCAAAACAAGATCCTGAAGTTGTACAGCAGCTGTCTTGAGAAATTGGAGCAAAACACACACACACACACACACACAGATACACACTTGGCATCAGCTGTGCAGTGTGATAAGCTGCACTGAACCTCCGCCATGTATGAATCTCTGCCTCCGCAACCACTGTTAAGTATATTAGTCAACTGAAAATAACTCCAGGCATACATATTTGCTATTGTAGTTTCACATCACATTTAAATCACATTTTGTTGAAATTATGAGGGAAAAATGTGCATGGTAATATTATTATATCTAATATTCAAATACTTCCCAGCCCAATATGCAGCCTTAAGCCTTTTTTCATTATGTGACAAAGTCAGTGTTAGTTCAGGAAGTAATGTGAGGTTCATACAGCACAGCGAACAGCAGGGTGTGAAGGTCAGGGAGGTGGATGGATCATCAGCTGTACAAACGTTTAACTTTTAAACTCGGTGCAGGTTCACTTCCACTCTCTTAATTTAATTGTGACCACCATGTTTCCCAACTCAGGAAGCAATTCAGGGAGACCCCTCTGCTCTTTTTATTTTCAAGGTGTGGTATTGTATTAATTTGGCAGCTACCACAATTTTGTTTGTGATTTCTGCACTAATACAAATAATTTCTATTAATATTCTCCAATTTTCATAAAAATTTTTTAATGTTGCTTAGCTTTGGTTTTACTGTACAATAACCTCAATAACCTTGAGGCATGATGAGTGTGTTCATTTCATAACGAGTGGCAGTGGCTCCTCATTAAATACTTGCTTTCCAGGGACCTAAATGACATAAATGGGATCAATCCAATCTTCTGACAGGATCAAGCTGCTTGGTAATTGCAAATGGGAATCCAAGCCACCCTGTAATTGGTTGCTCTGTGTGTGTGTGTATGTGTGTGTGTATGTGTGTGTGTGTGCATGACTAGTTGAAATGTAAGTGCTTGGAGGCGGCTGTGTGCCAATGCTAACTGTGGCACTTAATTTTTTTCTACACTTAATCTTTTGACAAAACCTTTTTTTTTTTTTTTTTTTTTTTTTTAATTGTAGGCACAATTTGGTAATTTGATTGTAAGCTTTAGTCTACTTTTACCTGAAGAAAACCTGTAGAATTGTGTCTAATGTTGTGTTGTGCTGTGCCCTAACGCAGTCACTGCTGGTTTATCACATTGTGATGGACACATCTACTTATATGGTTGTTTAAAACTGCTGTAAAGGCCCACTCACACCAGCATTTAACGGCAAAATTATTTCGGTCCAGTTCAACTTTGGTGAACTTTGACAGACTAATTTGTGCCGCTGACCATGAGCAAGCTGTCTTGACAGTGCTGACCTTTGAGGGAACAAACTCGGGAGTCCAAACTGGAGGAGGCTTTCATAGCTTGTTGGCTGTGTTGTGGAGACTATGGTACAAATTTGACTAAACTGTGTGAACTTTTTGTCTCGATCGTGACCGAGCTTAGTCCTGGCTTCCAAACTTCTTGGAAGATGTTTTCGCCTCCTTCAGTAACTTTATTGAATTAAATGACGCACAATACTGAGAACAAAATGTCAGGGGTAGCAAACAACACAGTACAGAAGACTAGGAGGGCTATTTTGACTTAGCAATAGCATGTCTCCAGCTTTCTAGCATATTGGCCATTAGCTCACCATTAAAATCAGAATGTGCCTCCTCTATACATTTTATTGCTGTTTCCTTTCTGATATCTACGCTTTAAGCAGCGCTCGTAGTTTTTATGATGTCATAGTGTCAAGTCACATGGCCACAAACCCCATACTGTACCATAAGTAAGTGTGTCAGACTTCAAGTTCATCATTTTATCAAACGGTACCACATGTAAGACCCTGAGGCTCTTTGTCATCATCCACTAACCTGCTGGAGTTTCATCTACTGTAGGAGCAAAACTGGATGTTTCAACACTGTCCATGTGACCATCTGCAGACAGTACCTCTGTTCATTTATACAGTAGCCCTTTGTCTGCAAAGCTGGATTTGTATGCTTTTATATAACTGACATGAATGTTGTTTTCTCTCTTGACAATTTTCACCTTGTCTTTGGGAAATGGAGCAATAAGAAGCCACAGACGCGTTTTGTTTCTGTTCCCGCTAGAGTTGAAGATTAAATCTCAGGGTTTCTGCCAGTGTATTGCAAGCCCTGTGGCCCGCCAGGCCTCGGTTGACCCCCAGTATTCTAAGATGTTTTCTAGACTAAAATCTGTTATACAAGTAGCGTAGCTCCTTTACAAAATCAGTGCATAGCGAGTTGAGAGAGCGAGAGCGGTGTATGTGACAGTGAGGCTGCAGCGACGGAAGCACAGAGTATGAGTAAGAGTTTAGGCTATTTGTCGTTGAATAAATGCTGCAACTCATCAAGACCAAAACCCAAGTTCCCGTGTCTTGCTTGCCACCCAGCTGAAGAGGGTTAGTCCCGAAGCTAGCGACAACTTGGGCCCAGGTTCACTTAATGTGTACTCCTTTAAGGTGGACCAGCTATTCTAATTTTAGTGACAATCTCAGCCTCTGAGTTTTGCTCAGTGCCGGGCCTAACAGCATTTCTGACGAAAACCCTGAATCTGTTGAAGCATACATTAACCAGAAATATATGCAAAAATAACTGGAAACCAGGCAAATAATCAGCACTGCACATTTTAGGTGTGCTGCTGTTTTTGAACTGTAGATTAAATTTTCACAGCGCTGGAACTGTGAGAGTTGGGAGCACAATTAATGGTTTTGGGTGTGTGCGCAGGTGTATGTGTGTGTTTGAGAGGGAGAGAGAAGCAACGGTCATCATGACACTTCACTCAAACCAATCTTGTGTGTCCCGGCTAAACATTTAAATCTGTCTCCCTAGGAGTGGGAATCGAGAACCGCTTCCAGTTGAGAACCAGTTCCAAATCGTCCAATTTATCTTGTAATTCATCTTCAAAAAAGGCAGTGGTTGCAAGCATTTTTTGATTTAAAAAAACTCAGAGACTAACGTTAGCGGAGCGGAGCAGCGATCAGCAGTAACAAACAAGACCGGCTGACTAACACACACTGCAACATTAAACAACTTAAACCAACTCTGAGGTGAGAAAAAGAAAAGATAATAGAAAATAAGAAGAAAATAGCTCGATGATCAGTCTGTTTCACCTCAAAAACCCTTCTCCTGTTCATGTCTTTCCCCAGAGCTAACAGTGCAGCAGAGAGGCTGCTCTCCACTGCTGGAGACATGATGTTAATAACACAACGGAGCACCCCTCCTCCCGCTCATTTTGTTATTCTCATACAGACAGGAGACTGTACGATGCTTTCAAATTAATGAATGCATTAATTAATGCAGTTAACTTTTGGTTGCCAACCATTCATCTTATCTATCAGTTATGTTTCATATATTCATCAGCATGCAAGGTCATTGATGAACAGTGGAGATAATAAAACAGTTGCGTTGACACTGAAACCCTGTATAGGCCTACTTTTTTCCACACAGAAAATTGATCAGGAATTGATAAAGAATCGAACTAATGAGCAGAATTGATAATGGCATTGGTATCAATAAAATCTAAAATCTAAAAAATCTAAAATAAAATTCCCATCTCAATGTCTTTCTCAATCTGGGTCAACCCTCCAGCCCCCTGCCAGGCTCTGCACTGGTCTGCCTTTCAGACAGCTACTCCACTGCACACACTGGAATCACCTGTGGAATACTAAGGCAGGATGAGGGTTAAAATGGTCCTTTCATGTGAGCAGGACAGGTGGTGTAAGAACAGCCTTGAAAATCTGTTTTCAGCAGGTAATTTGTCAGTATTGTGGTCAAACGTGTGGCGCTTCCATTTTCCTCTTAGACACAAACTAAGTCATACAGAACTGCTATTCTTTATTTTGTGGATGTTGTGTGCATGTTTGTGTAAAGGTCCAATGTGCAACAATGATACTTTTCAGTTTGATTGTTCGAATTTAGTTTGAGAAATGGGATTCGTGAAGAAAACGTGCTCTTTGAAAGTAAAATGCTTCACAAAACACAGTTATGACGCTGTAAAATGTGACCATTGTGAAAAAAAATAATGCCATGAAAAAGTGAATGAAGTCTGTCTGACATAACAAAGCACTTACTGCAGCATCGTGTATGAATGTAGTGTTCTTGATGTTCCCAGTCGTAGTCCCAATACCACATAGCCTGTATTGTATACTGTGTACTGTAGAATGTATTGGTAATAACATGTAACTTGTTCGAATGAATTAAAACCCATGTACCTCACTTCAGTCACAAGCTAACATTAGCCTACTTTGAGAAATTTAGGGGGAGCTCTAAAACATTGTCCATTTTTGTGTCAAAGGTTATAGATTTAGATTTTCTGTACATTAAGGTTCCTGAAAATAATAGTAAAAATATGGGGTTAGGGTCAATGTTGTGTTTATTCGCTCATTACATTCCAATTTTCCAAACATTTGTCTCCACTATAATAAACACGGTGCTGTGTCTGTTCCTGCTGTGGCCATCCACGCGTGGTGGTGCACTCAAATCACCATGTTTCCGATGCCACATTCAAGTAGTAAATAATGATGTTGCCTCCAGGATGTTTTACTATGCAGCAGACATTTGCATGTTGTGTTTAGAGTGTGGCTGTTGTCTTGCTAGGCTATGTTTTGTGTAAGACCAACAGTTGAAGCTGTGGGCATGTTCCGATGTTGTCATGTGATGTAACCGAGGTCTGGTCTGTTTAGAAATGAGCACAAACTATTGCCTGATTCACTGTGTGGTGTTTTTTTTTTTTGTTGTTGTTGCTCGAGTGATATAAAACATTCACAACAGTGAATTGTTTTTCTGTCTCTTTGTGGTACCTGCATGGCCAGATTTTCTCTGTATGAAGTGAAATGTTATTAACAGTATTAACTGACTAAACATGTCCATGTGACATGTTTAGTAGCGCACTGGAAAATAGGACTCCCCCGAAAGCTACTGTCTCATTCGAACCCAGTGTAAGGCAGTTGCGTTTTAAGTCAGAAAACGACTGTACCATTATCCATTTTCCTCTTTGTACATCATGTACACTGAACCTGTTAAAGGACGGGTTCACAATTTTTCAAGTCTGTCTTAAAACAACAGTCAGGGGCCATATGAACACTGAAAGAGGTTTTGCTCGCTGTAATTATTCCTCCTGTTCATACTGGCTATTAAAAGATCCTCTTCAAATGCACTTTCAGTGTAAGTGATCCACAGTCATTTTGTGCAAAAATGCTTTCAAAAGTTTATCTAAAGCTTATATGAGGCTTCAGCAGTCTGAGTTAGTCATATCAAGTGGATATCTGCCACATTTACAGTCTTTTTAGCATCAAATTCCCTGTGCTTCCTCAGACAGCGTTTCCCTGTTGAGCTGCAGTGGAAGTATAGTAACAAAAAGAGGGACTTTGGCACTAAAAAGACTGTAACGTTGAAATATATCTACATGATTTGACTCATTTGGACAGATGAAGCTTCAGATAAACTTTTACATACATTTTTGCAAGGAGGCTTGTGGATTTTGGCCCCCATCACTTATATTGCAAGTACATTATGAAGGGATTTTCTGAACAGGAGGAATGATAATGGACACGAAAAAAAAACTATTTCAATGTTCATTTGGGCACCTGACTTGTATTGCTTTTTTATTACTTTAACTTCAAGACTTAAATATATAATATATCACACTCTTTGTGAGCAGTGACGACCAGAGATGAATCTGCAACAGCAGCCTCTTATCATCGGGGAAAATGTTGGTTCAGTAAACCTACGTCATTCACATGTATGAAAGGGGTTAAAGCCACTCTGGATACTAGCGTCAGCAAAATAACCAGCGCCTGCAATATTAATGACAGTTTGATGGGACTGAAACTCAGCAGGAATGCCTTTATTCATACAGCTTCAGAGGGGGGATTCTTCTGGCTTTGTCGTCCTACTTGATGTCCTCCATTTGTAATCTTGTATGATAAAAGAAAGATAAAGAATATGCTGTGGTGCATAGAACTAATACAAATAGTGTCTAGAGTTTTTCTCTACTTTACAGCAGATGCTGTAGCTGAACTACAGAATGTGGCTCACTGGGGAGCAGCTGGAATACTGTAAATGTTAGCAACACCAGCAGCTACAAGAGCTGTGGCCACATGGTTCACACAACCCACAGCTCCTCAGGGGATGTAAAGTACAGTATCCCCCACACAATGACCTGATGCTCATCAAGATCATTGTGATGGAAAGATAAGTGCTAGCACATATTATGCCTACACATGACAATACCTAGTGTTGTAAGATATATTAATTCAAAATTGTGGATTTTCACGCCTGGTCTGACAAACAACTTAATTTTTTATAACCTGTTTTGCCACTGGTTCATGACACACGAAGACTGTGTAATCAGATTGACAACATGACATTGGACAACTTGTCTAGGGGCCTTTATCTGGAAGACGTGACTGGACCTGTCAGGCTGTGTCAGGCCACCAGCTGTGGGGGCCTGGTTGACATCCAGTGTGACACCACCCGTGGTGTTTTGTCATCTCTGCTCCCTGACCAGAGAAAGTAAGTGTGGCGGACAGGTATTTTCACAACACATGATCCTCAAAATTGCAATGGTAGCTCTAAGAAAGAGGCCCAGCAATTTGAGGTTGAGACCGCTTAGTATGGGTTTTGAGGTTTGACTTGGTTGGTTTGTTGGGAAGTAAACCTCACTGGGTCCTTGATTTAAGTTGCATCCTAGTGCTAAACCCCCCCCTCCCCTACATCATGAAAGTGCCAAGTACAACAGGAACTCATTAATCTTTCCTTAAATAAAGAAGCAAAGACAAAGAGTACTTGCTGGAGGTCTGAAATGTGTAGTTGTTGGCAAAATTCCTTCCTTATTGGAGAAAGAAAATGCACCACTGTTTCAAAAGTTGTGCTAGACAGAGGACATTGTGTGCTAACCTGAAGAATCTCCTACCCAATGGGAAAACCTCCTCTGCCTGATAAAAGAATTACACAGGAGCGCGTAGCGATAAACATTCTTGGATGTCCTGAGTCAGGAAATAACCTTGAATTAAAACACACAAAAAACACAGTGTTGTTGTGGTCACTCTGACGCATTTTCTTAAATTGCACTGTTTGCGTTAACTGATGTGATTAACATTTGATACTGACATTAAAATCATCTTCAGGCTTCTTGTGCCAGGCTGCTGTATGAAAACAGCAATGATGCCTGATGGTCATGCGAACTAGCATCAGGCTGGCAGTGTAATGTTGCTTTCCCCCGTGCTGTTGTCTGGTTGGTATTTCCCTAGCATGAGGGCACTTAAGGTCAATTTGTAAATCCCTTCTTTCCTTTTCCACACCAGGGTCGGAATAAACCACTTTTACCTAATTCCATGTCAAAAAGGCTTCGTTTTATTTCCTCTCTTCTCACAGCAGCTGAAAACAAACTATATAGTAATGGAGAAGGTTATTGCCAGATTTTGTCTTCTAGCATCCGTCTTTTTATTATTAATGTACTGTATGTTCAGTGTGTGACTCTTGAAATAGCTTCTATAAGAGAAAATGCAGAGATTAAACCTGCCGAGAGGCTCATCATCCACGCCTGTCACTGGCTTCATTCATAAAGACAATATCCGTAAATCCAATAGTGACCCAGGAACATAATCACTCTGCTTCTTTATAGGGCTCCCTCTCTGTTTTCTCCCTCCTTCTCAACCTCGCTCTCTGATTCTCTTTCTCTTTGGATTATTATTACTGCAGTTCAAGTGGAGTTCCAGCACCGCAGTTGTTATTTTGTGTGCATTCTGTCACGTTTCTCTGTGCACACCCGGGAGCTGCCATCCTAGTTCTGCTGGATGAAGTGCCATGATAATAGTTTTTTTTTTTTGTTTTTTTTTCTGTCATAGTGCTAGCTGGGAGATATTTTGAGTGAATTCCACAAGACCTCACTATATGCCCCCAACACACAGTCACAGACACACACACACATTATATCCCCTCATTCATCAAGGACTCATCTTTATTCAAGACTTTTGAAATTGTTGGCACAGTTACTGATCGCTGAATCATGTATGAGCAGTCACCAGGGCAGTAATGATGAAAGGAAATTCACGAGGAGAATGTTTTGTATTAGAAGAACAGAAATGGTGCAGAAAGTGCCATGTGATGGTGACAAGGTATGTATCCAGTTGGTAATGATATTATGGTTCACAGAGGTGGGGCGTGCTTTATGCGAAATGCTCCAGTGAAGTGGAACATAAATCGGAGGGGTGTGATAATTCATCCTTAGTCTCTCAGTCTGTCACATTACTTGCATTGTACCATTTCAACTGCTGTGTCAATCACAAATGACAAAAATAGCCCACCAGATGTCCCAGTAAGAACATTTTTTTGAATTTACATTTGTGGATATATTACTTTTTTTATTTTGGATTTTAAATTTTTTTTAGATTTTTTAGATTAACAGATTTTTTTTGCCAGTTAAATGTGGCACCTTTTAGTTTTGCTGTATCCACATTATAAACTGACAGTATAAACTGCAATTAAGCCCTCTGTGAGGGAGGATGGGTACCAGGATGAGAGAGATTTTTTAATCGTTGAACTGTCCTGTGTGTCTCAGGATGTCGTGCCGTGTGTTAATCAGATGATTTCCAGGTTATAACTGACCAGTTGGACGTACACTGAAGCGTCGTTTGGCAGCAGCCTGGCATCTGCTGCTGTTGATTTAATAAGGAAACCTGCACATTACTATGCATAATGGAACTGCACTTTAGTGTGGCATTTTCAAAATTAGGGGAAGGCCTCAGGCAGAACACACATAACTGCCCTGCTGCCTTCTGATGGCTGTAGAGATTTGATCATCTTTAGGAGAAGCTCATATTGTCTAAAACGCTTGTGGCATTTACTTGCAATATTGCTATAGTTGCATTAAACTTGCAGTTTTTTTTTGTTGCTGTTGATTTAAATGCGTCTTTCACTCAGAGAGTATGCAAATAAATGTGTTTAGATTGGGCTTACTGGTGGAATCAAATTAATAGCTAACTGAGGTTGCACGACAAAAAAAAAAAAAATCTGGATTTCAAACTTTTATTTTCAACACATCATGGAAAGACCCACTTTTCAGCCAAATACCAGCACCCTGCCTCGTGCTGCTTTATGTATTTGGAACTCTCATATCTTTACGCTAATTCTTCCACTCTGGCGTCTTTGCGCAATGGGTTTAAAAATACCAAAGCAAAGCAACAGGCAAAGAACATTTCAAGGTCAGGAAAATACCCACACGTCTTATAGTGCAGCTTTTACTAGTCTTTCCACTGCCATGAAAATACAGCCCAACATTTAGAATTGAAATTCATAACATGAGATGTGCATTTGTCTATACTGTACATGTAGTGTCATTATTATCAACATTTACATATATATTCTTGACATACTTAAATGTATTCACATTCCTGGGGTGGTTTTTCACACATTAACATACATTAAAATAAACCTTCTGCAGAATGTTCTGCTGAGGGCGGTGGACTGAAGGCCTTTACGTACTTTTTCTGCACCTTCACGCTCTGACCTCTAACCTAACGCCCCCTGACAACGTGTGCGGTTAGACTTGAGTTTTAAATGTGGGTACTGAAAAGCCTACTGTGGTTCATTAGTGCAGTCAGGACATAAGGCCACAGTGCATCGAGGCAGACGTATTCAGGCTTGATGCACCTGCTGCTAGCCTTCAGCACGTGCACATCTTATCTTACACGGAGCCCCAGATTCTTACAGTGATGAGTGGATGATGAAGGAACAAATGCTACTTATCTACCACTCACAATCTGAAATGTATTTGATCTCTACTGTTCAAATAATATCTCAACTTGTGTCTTTCACTTTAAAGGGAGAGGTACAGATTCACAGTAAACATTCCATCAGTGTGACAGCATGTAACAGTTGGTAGACAAGAGTGTCTGCAGAGACCGCCAGGAAGTTCATGTGACGGATATTTGCCAGAAAAGACATTAGCCAGAAATAATCATGTACTCATAAATGGTCAGTTGGGCCAATATGTTGTGGATGGATAGATTATACATTATACATTTTTAAGTGATTTTCTAAGATTTTGAATTGATGAAGATTGTTTAGGCTGTGCACAGCCTGGGAATAAGCTATTTTACTTTACTTTTATGTATGAAAGTGGGATTTGTAAGAATTACAAGCATTTTTTTCAAATTTAACAATTTTTTCCATACATTTTGTGGGAGTTACACCAAATTGCAATTTCTAGCAAAAATGTGGGCGTATCTACTGTATATAGTAGGACTAAACTGAACAACTGGGCAATAAGGGCTGTGGTCAGGAAGGTGGCATAGAAAGCCACTGACAGAACTACGTAGAGTTTGCTGAGACAGCAAATTTTGAATGACAACAGTCAGAACAGCACTTGCTGGGCTACACGTCAGTGTAGTGAAAGACGTCACTGCTGGAAAAACCAGCACGACTCTGAGAGCATAACATTGGTCTAAGACAAGTGTCTTCAGCTGTAATGCAAAGCAGTCCAGAGGAAGGAGACAGCTCCCCACCAGTCCAACAACATCTCTGCTGCAAAGCGTGAAGGTGACAGCCTCGTGCTGTGGGTGCTGTTTTCGGCAGACTTCTGAGGTTGGAGGAAGAATAAGCCATATGTAAAGCCTTATGTTGACACTTTATGTTCCCACAGGACTGATCTACAGCTAGTTCAGTCAGGAGTGACTCTTTATGACTGAAAGTCCCACTGAATAAACATAGATCAGTTCTTTGCTTAGACTTAGGCTAATGCCCAATTATGGGGAACAAACAGTATAATTGGTCATTCGTCTGGCTTGGCCAGTGTTTATGTTGGTGTTTTTGGGGGAGGTAAGCATTGTGAGATGGAAGTGCAGCAGAGGAGCAGCTGACTGGGGTAAATAAAATTCACACTGATTAGTGTGAGTGTCTCATGCATGAAGATAATGAGTGGAATGCTTTAAGCTTATTTGATTGGATGAGGTGTAACCACTTAAATAGTTAACCTGATTTGATTTTGAAGGAAGAGGCAACATTTGTGAATGGAGAAGAACCAAAAGACCGAGCTTTAAATAATCCGATGAAAGCAGTCAATGAACAAGTAGAAGCAAAAGTTTTAAGAATAAAATAGTCTCCCTGACTGCAGTTACACTAAGCTCCATATCAAATCACAGGCCTTCCGTATCACTGGAACAGCTTCAGGACAATAAAGTGAAAGTCCTTGTATGACCCAGTGAAAGCCAGGTCTTAAATCCCTTGGAAAATCTTTGGAAAGACCTCAGTATAGCTGCTCAGAGACACTTCACATTCAGCTTGACTGAGTTTAAGACACTGTGCTCCTAATGCAGATGTTCCAGTCCGATAAAGATTCAAATGTATCATTACTGCAAAAATCCTTTTTTTAAAGTTTAAGGCTCAGATAGGCTTCACTTGTACCTAAGTCCTGACAGAAAGTGGTTGAAAAGTGTGGGATTGCAGAAATGGAAAAGGGACACAGCACCAAGCCACATCTCTCCTCAAGCCAAATGAAATCTCTGAGCGATGCGTCAATCATAGGACTAGTCACAGTGACAGAGACAGTGAGTGAGAGAGTCCAACAGCCAAAAGAGCCAGCTGCCTGTGGGCCTCGCACCACATGACCTTGTCAAGGTTAAGGCTGTTAATAGTGAGTGACTTGAGTTTAAAATCCTGTAACAGAGTTGTTACAGTTTAGCCAAGGGAGATACAGCCCCTCTCTAAACTTCAGTGTTTGCACCTTGTCTCAACACCTATTTGAACACGCAAAGCACTTTCTCTATGCACGGGGGCTTCACTAAGTGCTGCCAGCCCTCATCCCTGCACACACGCATACATTCACTTGTTTTTGTCACTTAGGAGGACATAAAATTGACATTAATTTCCTGGAAATCTACCCCAACTCTAGCCATAACCACTACGCCCTTAACCCAACTGTAACCAAAAACCAACCGTTTACCAGAATTGATATTGTCCCCACAAATGTACCCTTACTCACACTCTGCACTAACCAATATTTTTTTATATTAATGGATTAAAAGACTGTGAGTTATGTTAAAGGTCAGTTGTAGTGATGAATCCACAGAGAATCCTTACCCGGCTGCAGACCCTCTCAACTCTACAGACCATTTTAGCATTTTTTCAGCTCACTGTTTGGTTTTACATCCCACACCTTTATTGTTTTGGTTGACTGTCACTGCTCTCGTAACCTTGTTTCCAGTCACAACACAACTATACATTTCCTGCTCAGCACCAGACATACAAAGTTAGTTTAGTGTAGCATTTAGCATCTAAAGAGTCAGATATTTCCCCTCAGATGTTAGTGGAGACCAAAACAGAGCTGAAAGGAGAGTAAATATTGGATTTATATTAGGGCTGGGCGATCAATCGCATTTATTTTCAATTACGACTTTGGCAACTTTTCAAAAAATAAAAAATACTTCTGGTTCCAGCGTCTTAAATGCAAATATTTAATATCTTTGGGTTGTAGACTGCTGGTCAGGACAAAAGAAGACATCTTCCAACATTTTCTGACATTTTGTCAACCAAACGACTAATTGATTAATTGACAGATTAATCGATAATGAAAATAAGCATTAGTTGCAGCCCTATTCCTTATTTTTCAAAAAATCTCCTTAATGTCCTCACAAAGATAGACCTACAAGAAAACACACACACACACACACACACAGTAAAGCTCTCCAGTCGCCGTGGGATCTTGTGACAGCAGCAGGTGCACCTAATTCCCTATAGAGGGCAGCTGAATGACAGATATAAAAGGACAAAACTTAATAAATAGCCACACACGATCCCTAGCAGTAGAATGGTTGGTATGTTCTGCAGGAGATAACAGGCCACCGGGCAGATCAGTAGTGTGCTTCTAATGCCCAGGTGAGACTGACAGGTCTGCCTGCAGGTTAGGGGGAGTGTGTCTGATACTGACAGACCGCAGAAATGAAATTGCCTCTTTCACTGTAGTGATTGTAGAGATATACGATGTGCTCAGTTCCCATCTGACATGCAGTTTATGCATCTTATCATCTGTGACAGGGTGTTGTCACATCGGCAAAACTGAATCTGGGCTTGTCATTAGGCCTCGTAAAATGTTCTGCATACTACTATACATTCAACACGTTCCCCTGATATGAGTGACAGCTATGAAAATGGCGCGTGGCTACATGTTGAGATCATCCAACATCCTCATGACACCCAGCAGTAAATAATGCAAAAAATGTGGAGGTCTGGATAATTGAGGAAAATGGAGACACAAAGCAGTGTGAGTCTGCACACACTTTGAAGTGCACGTGGGCACGAGGTTCAGGATCGCAATCGCTGTCCGTCGCCGTTCCGTGTGTTAACAGTGTGTTCTCCAACAAGCCATGTCTAATTTTCCCATCGGTTTGGGACAAAGACTGCATTTGTGTGCCCTTGATTACCTCCCCAGCCTTTAGATCATGTTTGCCTGGCACGCACAATTTAGTGTCCTTGCTGGCAATTAGAAAATATGCATTATTTAGTGACAAAGACCCCTTCCCTTTTATTATTCACCAACATCAAAAGGTGACAACTGATTGCATGCTGAAGTCCACACAAGGCAAATCATCAGGGGAAACAACCAAACGCATTTACTGTACATATTCACACAAGCTCACACACACAGTCGTACACACAACACAAAACATCTAGCCTTGAGGCGCTTTCCCTGTGGCTTATGTAACAAAGTAGCAACAAAAACAAAAGGATGTCTCGATAGGATTGCGCCGTCGTTTTTACATGTTTTAGCACATTTCCAAATCGTGTTACTGCCATTTTCCTGACAATACCGAAAATGTTTTGATTTTCAAAAGGATTGTCCTTCCTGCCCGGCAGCTGTTTCTTTTCCTTTAAATGTCAGCGCAGGATGAAAATGAAGAGCTTTTTTTTTTAGAAGCCTGATTTAGATTATCACACAGAACAGCTTCAGTGTGATAGTTACATTTGTCAAAGTTATATCATTAGACTTAGATAATGCAGTTACCACCACTTAATTGTCCAAATTTGTAGTTGTAGTGGGTCAAATAAGGGACAAAAATGGCAGTGAGCAGTAAAATTGAACCCAATCTTGAAATAGTCCCTTCAGCAACCACTAGGATGACATTACATTTCTTCTGTATGATGATTTTTATAATGTACTTTTTCTACTGTGCCCGTACTGAAATGAATCCAATCAAATGGCTGCTTTGAATGTTTTTAATTATACATACATGGTTTGTAGTAAAATTGCACAACATGTAAAAATAGTTGGACAGTCCTTCATTTGGCTGATAATTCCAACATGTTTTAATAATTTGGCTCTCTCTGCACAACTGGTCACGCACTCTTTGTTCATTTGGAAGACCAATCTGTTCTGCTGCTTTTATCGATGACTCATGTGTCCTTCCTTGTCTCTCTTGTGGGTGTGTGTTTGTGTGTGTGTGTGTGGCGTCTGTAGGGAACATCTTTGTGGTGAGCCTGGCAGTGGCGGACCTCGTGGTGGCCATCTACCCGTACCCTCTGGTCCTCACCTCCATCTTCCACAATGGGTGGAACCTGGGTTACGTCCACTGCCAGATCAGCGGCTTCCTCATGGGCGTCAGCGTCATCGGCTCCATCTTTAACATCACCGGCATCGCCATCAACCGATACTGCTATATCTGCCACAGCCTCAAGTATGATAAGCTGTACAGTGACAAAAACTCTGTTTGCTATGTGATGTTAATCTGGGCGCTGACAGTAGTGGCCATTGTGCCCAATCTGTTTGTGGGTTCGCTGCAGTACGACCCACGAGTTTACTCCTGTACCTTTGAGCAGTCAGCTAGCTCAGCGTACACAATCGCCGTGGTTTTCTTTCACTTTATTTTGCCTATAATGATTGTCACCTACTGCTACCTGCGCATCTGGATACTGGTCATACAGGTGAGGAGACGGGTCAAGCCAGACAATCGTCCCAAGCTGACGCCACATGACGTGAGGAACTTTGTCACCATGTTTGTGGTGTTTGTGCTCTTTGCTGTGTGCTGGGCGCCACTCAACTTCATCGGTTTGGCGGTTGCGATCAAGCCAGAGGTCGTGGTTCCCCTCATCCCCGAGTGGTTATTCGTGGCCAGCTACTTCATGGCCTATTTCAACAGCTGCCTTAATGCCATTGTATATGGTGTGCTGAACCAGAACTTCCGGCGTGAGTACAAGCGCATTGTAGTATCAGTGTGCACGGCGCGCATCTTCTTCCAGGACAGCTCCAACGACGCGGGGGAGAGGCTCAAGAGTAAACCGTCACCACTTATGACCAACAATAACCAAGTCAAGGTGGACTCTGTCTGAGAAATACTGAGCGGACATGAACGGATATGCTGTGAGTGATAGTAAAAAAAAAAAAAAAAAAATTTAAAAAAAAATTAAAAAATGCTGAGTGAGAAAAATACCAAATATAAATATAAAACAGCTTGTATCCCCTGAGCTGTCCACAGACTGTCATAAGGTGCTATCTGACCTCTGAACAATCACAGTAAAACAGGGGTGCATATTATCTTTGTCTTTTATCAAGCACTTTTGTTTGATTCTGCAGTACCTGTAGTACAGTAAATATATGATGTCCGTTTTGTTTTTATGTTTACAGTGATGATATAAATGTATCATGCATTATACTAAGTATTTATTTTGTATGAAACGTCATGTAGATATATTAGTAAGATATATCAGGTTCCAATTAAATGAAGACAAAATTTTACGAGGCCAATAAAAAGATTTCTACAAAACTTGGTTGAAAATATACGCAGACGTTTATAAATGAAGTTAAGCGATTTTAATAACCTCATTTGTGACACTGTAACACTAATTGAGTGCAAGCAATGTGAGTTACTGATGTCTTAGTATACCCCGCAATACTATCCCTTTCATTAGGTGGAATATATATTTTAGTAAGAAGGATCTCTCTCTCTTTCTCACTCTCTCTCACTCTTTCTATCTCTCTCTCTCTATGCCACTCTGTGAGCTCATTATACTTTATGCATGGATATCAGGAATTGTTCATATGCAAAATAAAATCTGATATTGATGGAGGATGTGGTTTTGGTCCTGTGTCCAATTTATTCACAAATGCAAGTTTAATTTCTGTAATTCTGTTTTTTTTTTACAATTTGGGTTTTTAATAGTTTGCGCCATCTTTTCTATTGGTGATAATAACATTGTACTCAACAATTACTGAGATCTGGCAATGCAGCCACATCACTGAATTCCAAGGGGACAAAAAACACGAGCAGTCAGGCAATCAGACAGGTAGTAAACAAGCCAACTGTTTAGCCAGATTATCTAAATCAGTGTATTTGGAGGAAAAAATAAAACTGAGCGCCACCAAAATGTCACAAATAAACCCTCACTGCAGAGGTGTGAGCACACAAATACGACAAGTACATTAGGTCAAAGTTGAACAAGGATGTTGGCGTCACAATGTCAGCTGAGTCTTAGGTTACGGTCGAATAGTCTTTTTCACTTAGGAAGGTTTCTAACTGAGTGAAATGACCCAGAAGTATCTAAGTGGCAGCTGTGATAAGAGCTGGTCGAATTCTCTTAATCCAGGGAAAGGTGCTTCAATGCTTCCTTTCCAATCTCCTTTAGAGTAGGGTACACTTGACCATCCTTTACGAAAGGAAGGGAGATAATTCCGTCCCACAATTCCTTGTGGCAGCAATATTTAAAGCAATGAAGTGACGCACCATTCACAAACAAACGACTAAACCCACATTACACATTTACAGCCTGTATTAACCATAACAACTTTAAAGCACAGTGATGGTTCTTAAGCTATTATATTTATTGGCTAATAACAGATCATAATCGGCATATTAATCATAACACAGAAGTCTGTCTTTCAAGAAAAAAGGATATGAGACGTTTTTAGTCAGATGATGTTTTTAATTCATCATGTTTGAAACTTAAGAATGATGATATGTACAGCAGTAGATTTGTAGGCCTAACATGTTACATTTAACATTATTATTATAAAATAATTGGGATTCAGGAAGGTGGGCGTGAGCGAGCATTCTCAATGTGACAATTTTGTTTCAGTTATGTGATGGTAGTCTATATTCCTTTTTTAAAATTCAGTTTGGATCTTGGTAATGAAGTAATATTTTTCACCGTGTTGTCCACGTTTATATAGCCTGCATGAAACAACACAATAAGAATTCACAGGGAAAAGTATCTAAGATGCGCTTTTTGTAGCCCATCTTCAGAACACTGTAGTTTCACCACGGCAACCACATCATCTTTTGAGTCACCAGCCATTTGTGGTTCTGCTTTTTTTCTGCCTGCCTGTTTTTGCTTACCTGTTATGACCCCTTGCCTGCCTTTTTGGATTTTTTTCCCCACTCTGCCTTATCCCTTTGGTCTTGTTCACGAATAAAGCTGAACCTTTTATCTTAACCTGTTCAGTCTGGTAGTCAGGCTTTTGTGTCCTATTCTGTTTTTACTGAGCCATTACAGGTGGTCTGTGATAGATGTAGGTAATTAGGTAATAACTTTGCTCTTCGCCTTTATTTTTTCGTCAAAATAAGTTAGACTAGCTTGGGGGTTTCTTTCAAACCTGTGTGGTCATATCACAACCTCTTGACTTTGTACTACATTATAAATTGCGAAGCTCTGTAAATGGAACTGTGTTCCTGCTCATGTGAGTGACGCCTGCTGTACAAGCAACTTCTCACCTGAGAGTGACAATCTTATTGCTGTTACTAGTCTTTGGAGCCGTTTCTAAACAAACTGTGGTACTCATTGCCTTCGGGATGAAGGAACATGTCACCAAGTGCAACTGTATGGCTCACTGACATGTTTTTAATAGTTTTTGGACAACAACGGAGGTCTACAGCACAGAGGAATATGATATATCAGGCTTTGGATGCACACACAGCACTAAGTAGGATGAGTTCATTGTTGGTTTTGGCTCTGCACATGAGATTTGTTTACAATAAGAAAAATATATAAGATCACCATCAGCCTTATCCTTTAAACTGGTGGGTACAATGTTATTATTACTGATAAGAATTAATAATAAAATGTCATCAGTATGTTGTACAAATACCACAAAATGTACACTCAGTTAGCAGCTTATTATACACACATTGCTAAATTTTATACAACAACCCTGCAAAGGGCATTTATAATATTTTGACTACTCTAACTGATAGAAAAGTATGTACAACAATAAGAAACACCTTTCAGTATCATGCAATACAAATCAACAGCACCACAAACTACAGCCTCAAAAATGAAAACAGTTTCAACAAAAACTGCACATTATAACCTTCATGAAGGTAACATTTATCACAGGACAGTGGTATTAGACTGTTTCAGTTTTAGCCAGACATATTTCAATAGCTATTATGACTGAACCAGTTTATTTCAGGAGAGTACATGAACACCTTTAATGGATGTTGTTTAGCTGGTCCGCTATTTTTGAGGATCAACTGCGACAGCTGAGCTACAAATCTGACTCGGTAATGTGATTTCACCCAAAGTGGAATACAGTCATCATTAGCTGTAAAACCTCTGGAAAAAAAGCTCTAACACACAGATGAATATGAGTGGCTATATGCTGTATTTTTTTTGTGTATCTGCGTACTCATGTACAAACCTATCAGGTTCTGTCTGCAAACAAATTTCAAGGTGAGCATATATATAGTGTCGGTGGCCACTGGCGTTCTTCATAATATGAAGGACTCTGCAGTGCAAATGGACTGTATAGCCTAATGCACATCTTTGTTTGCATGTGTGTTGCATAGCGTGCGTGGGCAACCCGGTTAGTGGAGCACAGACAAAGGCATCATGTATTACAGAGGAGAATGGCTCAACTATGCATTTGAAATCCACTTGGCTTATGTAACGGCCACTGACCATCATCCTCAAAGCAAGAGCTGAAAGAGCCAGCTCCCAGCGGACTCCCTGCCCCCTTCTCTATCCGTTTAATCCCAAGAGCTGTGTGTGGTAGGAGTGACTGAATGGGTTGGGGATGAGCAAATGTAAAAATCCCAGGGATTTACACTGCCCTCAAACAGAGTTATACAGTAATCTGGGCCCGAAGATTTTTATAGCCCAGGATATACAACAAATTGGAGGAGAAAAGTCAGGTGTTACAAGACCAATGTCACTGATTTAGGTCTATCCTATCCTTGTTACTGATTCAAGAGAAGAAAATAGAATATGTACAAGGCCATCGATCAGCAGAGCAAAACACACCCACGTCGGCCTCAGTACGGTTCTGTGATCTGTGTCAACTTTGACATGAAAGATCTCAATTTCTTGAAAATTGTTAATGTTGGCAAAGGAATATTCATACAGTGAATACTCATCTATGTACAATATCTATTCTGTTTCTCCCCTGGAGCGGTACTCCATCAAACTATATAAAATAAATGAACTGCCCATTAAAGGGTCAGTTCACCCAAAACACCAAAACCCAAAACATATGTTCTATTACGTCTATATACACTTGTGGCAGTCATACTATGAAAAAATATAACTTCTTAAAGAAAACAGTCCACAGCAAGGTCTGAGACACTGGGACAGAGTTTCTGGAGATGCATGCATTTGCAAAGAAAAAAAAAAAAAAAAAAAAAAGTTTCACTGCTTGGAGCACCACAGACACACTGCAACTCAGCTCTATTGCCGTGGGATGATAAGTCTCAGTTTTCATGACTACATACCACTGGAGGTAAGTGACCTTGGAAACACATGACAGTAAAAAAAATCTTGACAAAATCAGATCTGGATGTAACTCCCTAGTCTAAAGTTAGTACCTGAATCTTGAGTTTAAAATTGATCAGTTTTTCTTCCCTTCTTCATTCTTTCTTTTTCTATTTTCTGCCTCCTTTTTCAAATTTTTGTCATTTTTTTTTTACTTAAAAAATTACTTTCAGGAAACTGACTACTGTTCTTAAAATAACTTGTGAGATACTTGATGTAAAGACTCCTTGAAGTAGAAACGGTTCCTCCCTTTTATATCACTTAAGTTCAAATTTGATCTTTCATCTCATTTGGACTATTTTTTACCTTTCGGGATTTTAACTGTCCTTAATTGTTGCAGTTTTAACTTTAAAGGCAAAAAGAAAGAAATCAAAATTAGTTTCTTAGCAGTACATGTAGACAATCTCTTGCATATATCGTAGATATTGGGTTTTTTTTTTTTTTTTGCTGGTAAAGATGACTTTGCTGCTCTGTAACTGTGACACTGTGATAGATATTCTATTAAGAAACCAGCTATGATCTCACCTGGAAGGTGCCACTCCCTGTTTGATTTTTTTTTTCGGTCTCACTGAAAAATGCTAAGATGCTGGATAATGCAATTTAGCCCTCCCATTTTTCTCTCACAGAGACATAATCCACAGGTGGATCAGTGCTGCCACCTGGGCCCCTGAAAACTCCCCAGAGCTGTAGAGGCCTGGTACAGGAAAACACTGCACTCCATGGTCTGAGAAAGACACGGCAGAGAAGTGTTCATAATGATCTCACCAGCAGCCAAGTTACATAGAATCAGATGACAAGGGCATGTGTTGAAAACGGGTTAGGGTTAGGGGACAAAAGCGACCTAGTTGTGTTCCAACTAGAGTGACACCATAAAAAAGTGTAACAACAGTTCTATAAAATATCACTGAGCATAATTTTCATACTGCACTTCCACAAAGCCATCAATCCTCTACTTTCATGCTAAATTACACGAGCTCTTTTCAAAATGTTCAGCAGCATGACAATGAGCCACTTGTCAGAAGCGCATCTTTATTGTAAAATTACAAGAAACCGTTTTCACTTTTTTTTCCCCGCGACTGCTCATTTATTTCATTCTATCCACCAAGAGCAACAGCCTCGCCTCCCGCCCCAGTCAGTCATTTTCTCTCGCAGGTTTTTGTCTGGCTTTCTCCAGCTTTCATCCAATAATGGAAGTTGTTTTCACATGCCTTTTACCACATTTCCCAGTAGAGCAAGTCAGCTCTGGTTTCTGCCCGACCACACAAGAATGATACAGACCTCTTCAGAGTGGAGAGAGAAAAGGAGGTGAATAGAGAGAAATATACAGACAGAAAAGAAAGGATGCTCTTATTATTCATCATTAAAAAGAACTTTTAACAGTTCAAACGTTTCTTTTAACCATTCAAACAAAAACCAAGCATTGCACCAGTTTCACGTATGTTTGCCATAATGGATATATCTGTGACCACTCTGTGGCACTAAAGAGAAAAGAGAAGACAAATACATTTCTGATAACATTGCAAAGTTATCGTTCACATTTAGTTTTTCTTCCCCCAAATATCTAGTTGACAGGTATGTTATGACAGTTTTAGGAAAAATATTCAAAATTCGGTCTAACCAAGCACTTGAAATGTGGCTGTTAAAAGTAATCTTGTAACAAAATAATCTACCTCCATTTAGACGACTCTGGTCTGTGTGTGATCTCAGGTACAATACAGATCTCCTGGTTTGAATCCAACCTCACAGGGTGTTCGTTCAAAGTGGTATGGCAAGGAGAGTCCTCTGGGATTGGTTCTTGGACCCCTTCTCTTCTCAGTTAACACATGGGTTCTAACATTGCTATGCTGATGATACGCAGCTCTATTTGTTCTTTCTGCTAGATGACCCCGTTATCTTGGTGCAGATCTTGACCAAGCCTCACTGATCTAATATCTCATGTCATGTCACTTCCTGCTATAAAACATCAAAAAGATGAAGAAAGATTAAGTCTTACCTGATGGAGTACGCTACTAAACTCCTTGTACAAGCACTGGTCATCTTATGCCTCGACTACCGTAACGTGTCAGCATGCATGATAAAATCTCTGCAAATGGTCCAAATATATCACATCTCTTCTGCAGTTTAGGCAGAAGAGATGTGCCTTGTTCTAGAAATTGAAATGTATTTACTTCTGGTTAACTCCTGCTCTTATCCTTTACTACTGTATCCCTGTCTCTTATTTGTAAATCTAAATTTAAATGGTTGTCTTAATCTTGGGCCTATTAACTAAACATCAAAAACCATGACACCATCTTCCAAGAGACAGACCCATTTCCCAAAACTATAAACACTATTCCCCTGTTTTCGCTCATTTAGAAAGTACTGGCATTCAATATCATTAACTCAAGTCATCACTGCTGAAATCCAATTAACACGCAATTCTCCAGGTGGAAACACTAAGAGCCAAAATAGTTCACACACACAATCAGAACCTCAGAATAGATAGATAACAGGGCCATGGGTCAGATCCACAAAGACCTGAGGCAGAATAAATGTGATTTCTCTCTTTATGTGCAAACTGTTTTTTTCATTGGTTTATATTGGAAATTATTTTACTGTATTCTTCGTTCTTTATCAGTTGCGTATTTTTACAGTATATTTACTTTCTCACTCAATTTCAGTTTAACTTACCACAGTACATTAGAGGAGGAATTAAACATTTTGAAAATGTATACATGTGTTGTGTCTTTATATTGTGTTCATCAGGTAAAGAGGTTGTTCTGGGGTAAAATCGCAAGCGCCATTATTGATTGCAGTAACAGGTTTTGACGGTAGTGTTGTAGTGTGTGTATTTGATGGTTTTTGTGTGATGTCTGAAGGAAACGTTTGGTTATGTAAGACTACATGGTTTTGAGTGGAGAGTTTAGTTTTGAAACGGAAGTTTGAAGTTTGTAAAGATGAGTGTGCCCACCCACCTTCAAGTCAAGTCCCTCATTCATGTTAATTCTTTTCATTCATTACAATCAGCCAATCAATGATTACTTTTCCTACCAGGCAGATACCTGTTTCTGATTCTGTCTTCTAAAAAATGTCTTGAAGGAAGCCGCAGGAAGTGAGTATACAAGTATACTGTGAAGATAACTTGTGGCCAAAGAGTGTATTTTACATTTGGTAATGCACAAATTCTACTTAAAACTTTTGAGGGCAGGTGATTTTACAGGATCTGAAGAATTCTTGATGATTGATATTGTTGATGGAAAAATTAAAAAAGAATTAATTAAAGCACTCATATTTGTTTCAATGGTTTCCACTGTTTTGGGGCTATTTTACAGGCACAAAGAACAACAATATCCTCAGGTGTGGGAGGGCGCTCCTCCATGCCGCTCCAAAGCATGCTGGGCCATTTGGGGCGTCAAAATAAACAACAGAACGTGACATTAATAGTTTTGGTGTTTGTGTGTGTCTGCGTGAGTGTGTTTGTGAATCTATATGTGTGAATGTGTGTTTGTTGGTGCATGTAGACAAAACTTTGACAACCTGCTGAAGTTGGGGAGTGAGTGGGTGAAACAGCTACAGAAAGGATAAATAGCTATGCATAACACGTACACACACACGCAGTATACCCTGTAAGCACTTTTCATCATGACATTTCCAATTTGTGTCTCTGCTGCTGACTTTATCACTGCCATAGGGTCTATAATAAATGACACAAATGACGATTCCTTTCATATACAGTGATTGGACGATTGTTTGAAATGATTTTGTTTTTTTTCTAATTAGAGTAAGTGTCTAGACCGTACTCTTTGTTTCACAGAGACGACATTCCAACATTCCCCCATGAGCAACTTGGAGACAGCAGCAAGGAAAACCTCAAGCAGGACCAGGAGAGAAAGAGGGAGGGAGGGGGAGAGAGGAGAGAAAGACACAGAGAAGTACAATAACAACAATAAAAACAAAAACGATAATAATAATAGAAATATGACTAATAATAGTGCTGTCTCTGTGCTATGATGTCCTCTAAATCCTGAGTGGAAATCCCTCCGGATTTTAGAGAGAAGGTTAGATATACTGTAGGTCTACGCTTGGCTAAAACAACTGAATCAAGAGTAGGCTTCTTAAGAAGAGGTCTAATTACAGCTATGTTAAAGAACTGTGGTACATAGTCTGTTAATAAAGACAGGAAGTGCTAACTAAGGGTAAGACTTCCTTAAGCAGCCTAGTTGGGATGGGGTCTAAGAGACAGGTTGATGGTTCAGATGAAGAAATCATTGATGTTAGTTCAGGAAAATCGATGAGAGAAAAACAGTCTAAATATATATCAGGTTTCACAGTTGTTTCTAAGGTTCCTGTGTTTGAGGATAAATCAGTGCAGGAGGGCAGGAGGTGATGAATTTTGTCTCTAATAGTTAGAATTTTATCATTAAAGAAGCTCATAAAGTCATTACTACTGAGAGCTATAGGAATACATGGATCAATAGAGTTATGACTCTTTGTCAGCCTGGTCAAAGTGCTGAAAAGGAACCTAGAGCTGTTTTTATTCTCCTCTATTAATGATGAGTAATAGGCAGCTCTGGCATTACAGAGGACCTTCCTATATGTTTTGAGACTATCTTGCCAGACTTAGTGAGATTCTTCCAGTTTGGTGGGACACCATATCCTTTCAAATTTTTGCAATGTTTGCTTTAATTTGTGGGTTTGGGAGTTATACCATGGAGCTAACCTCTTTTGTTTTTTTTATTATCTTGTTTAAAGGAGCGATGGAGTAAAGTGTCATTCGCTGCACTATCAATGAGATGATCGATTTGAGAGGGACTAAAATTGTCATAAGAGTCCTCTGTTGTATTGAGACATGGCATTGAATCCAATGCTGATGGAATCGCTTCCTTAAATTTAGCTACAGCACTATTAGAAAGACTAGTGAAGACATTTTTGTCTGATGGCGTGTAGTCCAGTAATAAGGATTCAAAAGTTATTAAGTACTGATCTGATAAAATAGGATTTTGTGGAAAAACTTTTAAACGTTCAATTTCGATGCCATGTGTCAGAACAAGGTCGAGGGTGTGGTTAAAACAGTGAGTGGGTTTATTTACACTCTGAGAGAAGCCAGTTGAGTCTAATGAGATAAATGCAGTGCCGAGGCTATCATTATCAACATCCACATGAATATTAAAGTCACCTCATGTGGTGTGGGAGGGCACTGCTCCAAAGCATGCTGGGCCATTTGGGGCGTCAAAATAACGACAGAAACGTGACATTAATAGTTTTGGTGTTTGTGTGTGTCTGCGTGATTGTGAGTCTTCATGTGTGAATGCATGTAGACAAAACTTTGACCTGCTGAAATTGGGAAGTCAGTAAAAGTTTGAAACAGCTATATGGATAAACAGCAATGCCGCACACACACACACACACAATCGTAGGGATGGGAATGAGACATGGTTTGAATGTCTCACAGCAGCTGACTGCTCTTTCTGTGCAGGATGATGTTCCTTGTTCTGTGATTCATGGACCTGAAGTCATGGACATGGGTTTCATTTCACACTTTTGGAGCAGTCCACACACACACACACACACACACGCCCCTGCCACTACCAGCAGAACAGATTGAACACATACAAATAGGCTATTTTTACCTTCATGCTGTCTGAATACTGTAATAGCTGTAAGACGTTCCATGGGCCGAGCAAACACACATCAAGGGGAGTACACTGACACAGGTACAATGAGGAGTATACCCTGTAAGCACTTTTCATCATGACATTTGTCACTGTCATAGGGTCTACAATAAATGACACAAATGACGGTGGTTAAATTAAAGACTAATTTTAGATTAGATATTAATGCCTTAGAGTTACACAAACAAGCAGAAAAAGAAGTAACTGTTAATGGAGTAATATCACAATGTTTTCCAGCACAATAGCAAACAAATGTTGTTTTTCTCCACATGCTGCCTTTGGCACATTTTTATTTTGTCACTGATGAAATTAAGAGTTTATGGATTCTCATTTCAGACAAAAACTTATGATCGAATATTTATGTAAATACATTGATGCCACCACATCCAAAAAACTACTCTTTTCTCATTTTAATGACTTTTTTCTTCACGTGGACAGAGAAGAGATACTTTCATGTCAACAGAACCTTTCACATGTTGTTATTAGGCTACAGTGTCTTACGGACATCATAGAAACTGACAATGGCTTAATGGTCTAGTTTAGTTATGTGTTGGAAGAAGTTCTATTAAAGCCATATAATGACGGCTTTGTGAATGTAAACAAAGATATTAAATATGCTGATAAAGTGGGCGTGTGTATACTCTTGAGTATACAATATAGGTTTTGTGGCTTTGTACAGAAAAATAGGCACAGCTTTTCAACAAACACTGCAAGGGTTAAACATGTATGCATTCACGGCACAGTGAAGTGTTTTAGATGGATGCCCACTATAAATAGCACGAGTCACAGTGTTTTTCATTGTTCGATTCTCTGACCCGTTTAGAAGAGCTCTTTAGTTGGGTTGTTAACATTTGTGGCACAAATGTAACTGTTCATTGTAAACTAACCTTGCGCATCATCCAATAAATGGATGATGTGCATTTTGTGCACAAGACTGCACTTTGACATTTACATTTTTTTAATGCAGCACCTCAACCTTCAAGCTGTATCATGTGATTTAAATTTAAAGACTCCAAAACTCACAGGTATGCACCTTTAGTCATCTTTAATCATGTAGTTATGGCTAACATTTGAACGGGCAAATTGTCAATTTTATTCATTTTATTTAATCGTGAAAAATCTGAGTTAAAGGCAGCTTGAGGCAGATAACACAAAAGGCATCATGACATCAGGAAGATCAGAATTAAATTCTGGACTAAAATTTGAAATTGTGAGTGAAGTTACCAGTAATTATCATATAAAAGATCACATGCTAAAATGAACTTAAGATCACGCCTTAATTACCTGTAACTTTAAATTTTAAACAATTACACCACATACAATTTAGACTACCTAACAATTTGGACAACAATGTGAAATGTGTCACTCGTAATGACAAACCCACAGAGAATTATCACCCAACTCTGCATTTTCCTTAGCTCCAAGGAGCATTTTAGCATCTTTCAGCTCACTGTTTTGGTTTAATGGCCCACAACTTCAATGTTTTGGGTCACTCTCACTACTCTCATCAACTTGGTTTCCAACAACAGCAGGTAGCTGTATTCAAAGAAAAAGCTCTGATAAAACCACTACACACTACCTGCCCAGCACCAAATAGCAGGTGAACACTGTGAAGCATTTGGCTGCTAAAGAGCCAGATTTCCCCTCGTGGGTTGGTGAAGACCAAAAAAGAGTTAAAAGTAAGATCAATATTTGACTTAAATTGTCCCAAAACACAGCTCCAAATGAATGCTAATACTGGATATGTAATAATTGTTTGTTTGTTTGCTAATTGTTTGCTAACACGTTCACCAACATGACTTTATACAGTGACAGTTTTTCAGTGTTATGTTAACAGATTGTCCTGCTGCCCCCAATTAATAAAAGAAAATAATACTAATAATTAATACTACTCAGCGCTTATGTGCTTAATTCAGCTTTACATTTACATTAATGTCAGGATTTGAAAAAAAAAACAACAACAAACAAACAAAAACCATCAATAGAAACTTCACCACAAACTTCCAATGAATAAAAAAAACATACCTGAAAATTTTATTGCCCTCTATCAGGTCATCATGTGCATTTGTGCATTTGGGGAATGGTCGCAGTGTTGAAATGCGATGGGTCTGGTTATGGGACAGTCAAAACTGATTCATGTTCCTATTAGCTCAGAGGCAGAGTTGGCCTAAAAAATCCTACCTAAGGCCTGTTTCATAAAGACATAATAATAAGTTGCTTGGTCAGTTTAAAACCTGAGGTGTCTCAAAACTGGAACATTGTCTGAAGAAAACAACAACAACAACAACAACAACAACAACAAACTATTCCTGGTAAGCTTTTATTCAGAAAAGTTTTCTGACTAACTGGCTAAGAGTCCCATCTCTCATTGTCCACTTTATTCCCTGTGCACTGAACAATCTGACTGAGGCACATATTTCATGTCATTTAATTAATCAGACTGATTAATTACAGCCATATTTTACATTATAAAATGTCATCAAAGGACAATTACACGTGATGCTTGCTGATGACTTTTATGGGCAGTTCCCTCAAGCAGGATTACTCAAAATGCGCATGAAGCCTGCCAGGCAGCTCTCAGACACTTGTCGGTTTCACAGAAGAACATTTTGATGCCAGTCTCTTATCAGGAATCCAAGTCTGACTCTATGAGGGTGGATTATGTGACAGACCATTGTCTGTGTTATCTCAGACAGCAGGGCATCCTTGTTATCTCAAAAAGATTATGACGTCAATGTGACAGACTTTATGACAAAACAGCATAAAATGCACACAATTAAGGATCAATGGTAGCCAGATGACACCATTTAACTCTCATTTGATTTCATTATGACACACACTGAGCTACAGTGACTTTTAAAAGTTCAGACTGAGAAACATTGTATGCAGAAAAATAGAAGTAGATCAGATAGGAGGGGAAATACTTTGAGAGGTAAGACAGGTTTAAAATAGGTGCGTAGGAGGAGTTGACAGTAAGTTAACATAATCTCCTATATTAGTATGAGTGTGTGCAATACTGTGTGTGAGCACTGAATTATTTCATCAGATGATACTGCCAGGAAAAGGCACTATGATGACTCATATTTGAGCTGGGTTTCAGTTAACTCTCAGACAATCCTGTCATTTTCTCTCTCCTCCTTTTTATTACTTTGAGATTTTGTCCGTGTCGGTACATATGGACACTGTTTCATTGGACATCCAGTCTACATGTGTGCACATGTTTGTAATGAAGAACAGTGCAGCCCCCCGTTAATGTTCTTGAGGAACACGTCTTGCCAGGAGAGTGTGAAGCTCATATCCTACTTGAACGAGGTGAGATGTCTGCGCCCTAATTAGCATGATGCTACTTTTACTTTCTGACATAATTAAATTTTATTTAAATATCAATTTGGAGGTGATGTCGGTATCTGCCATGAAACACTGACCCAGGTGTCCAGTTCACACCCACACGCACACGCACACATGCGCACACACTGCTGTAGGTGAGACCTTTAATTAGTTGTACTGTCCTCATTTAGGACACATGGGAATCATTTTATAGATTTCTCCAATAGGTAACATGATTTTCTGAAGACTGGCTTCACTTTTTTTATAACTCTTCATACAGTTAGCACAAGAGCAGTCTAATGCATGTGGGCTAAACTGTGAATAATTTTTATTTTCTTTGGCGTGTGTGTCATAAACAGCGATTTTCTCTCATGGCCACTAGATACGTACAGTATTTGTCGCCAAAATATCTATGACTGCACTGATTCAGTCAAGAAAAGGCCAGCAAATATTGGACCAAACCAGAGCTAAAACAAGTTATTAGTGGGCCCATGAAGGTTGTAAACAACACCAAATATTGGACCAGAACACGGATA
The DNA here is from genome assembly GCA_038419695.1 of Scomberomorus guttatus. Taxonomy (NCBI): domain Eukaryota; kingdom Metazoa; phylum Chordata; class Actinopteri; order Scombriformes; family Scombridae; genus Scomberomorus; species Scomberomorus guttatus. The sequence goes on along the minus strand of CM076447.1, from coordinate 10,075,565 downwards.
AAACACCAGGATATATCAGTTCAAAGTAGGGCCACAGCACCAGGGAATAATGGACCAAAACAGGGCTAAAACAATAGTGATAATTGGAGTTAACTAGAGCTAAAACAGCAGTGAATTTTAAACCAAGCCTGGGCTATTATGCCCTGGAATTAGACATGTTATCAGATTTTGGAACACAACAGGAGCACATAAGACAATAGATCTGCCACATTGTGTCTCTTTTAGTTGGATTAATCCTGTGTACATGCTGTTCAATGGGTCTGTGGCCCACTGCATCAATGTGGTTTATACAAAACTGACTCTTGATAAAGACATTTTTTTTTAAAAGTTGTCCTCAATCAACCACATGACAGACAAAGCTGATAGACATCAGCAGGGGGCAGCTATGTGACATTACCCTCTACCCTATTAGAAGTGAAACCAGACACTGTTTTGTAGTTGTCTACCTGTTTTTGGGAATTTTCACCACTAAACTCTGAGCAGACTGAGATTCACCTTAATGAATCCATGTACATCTAAGCATTCACCACACTTCCTTTCATTATATCCTGGATTACAAGCAGTGGTGGTCATTTTAGAACTACTACTATAACTACAGTATTGTACGCCTTAAAGAAAGGATATTTTGCTTCAAATACTGCACTGTGTATTCTGTACCTTGTAATATCCAAATAAAAATAACATTTTCTTGAGTGTTCTTGATTTGATTAAATTTAAATTGAACGAGTGCAACAGTACATGATTTGGGTACATATTCACAGGTCAACTTGGACATTTTAAGTTATTTGTGAATATACACCCATCAAGAACATGCAAACCAAAAGTTATGTCTCACTTGTACATTCTGTTTTATGATTGAACTATGACGGGTGTTAAAGAGCTTCATGTCTGCAGCCCCCTCTATCATGTGTATAATTCTAAAAAAATGTTTGTATTCTAACATCTTTTTTGTGGTACTTAAAAAAAATCCTATAAATCCTATACTGTCTGTATGAAAATCTAAACATCATTCAAAATAAAAAGCATCCATATCATGGTAAAGTTTTGTTTTCTATAGTATAACACAGTTTTTAGAACACATTTGAAACCACACACAGCATCAGTGACGCAAATGTTGCCCAGGGCTCTGAACGTACGAACAGCAGTAGTCTAGATGTCTATGGCTTTAACCGCTCATTGCATTATTTACATTGAAGTGCAGTCATATTTCATTTAATGTTGGCAGCTATTTTTAGAACTCTGAAAGAAGTGTAGGCACGAAAGGTTATCTGGGTCACATATAATTCCAAGTGTGTGTGTGTGTGTGTGTGTGTGTGTGTGTGCCACTGTTTGTGTGAAGCATAGAAAACAACTTACAATTTACAGGTCTTAATTCAGGACAATTAGAAGAACAGAAACTCAGTCTCACCTCAAATTTGCTTCCATTTCTACCTTCCATATGTGCTTAGGCTGTGTCCCAATTCAGAGGCTAGATCTTCATGAGTCCCCAATTCTAGACAAAATACGTCATAGCAGGTGGACAAGGACTGTCCCATTTCAAAGGTTCCTCCAAATGCAGCCTTTACACAACTGGTGTATCTTTTGCAGTCATCAATGTCCCATTACCCATTGCAAACATGTCCACATTATATATATATATATATATATATATATATATATATATATATATATATGTATAAACACTGAAAGTCAGAAGTCATGTTTATTTCAGTGTCTTTGTATTCTGCGTTCTTCTATCGAATGTGTCTGAAGTGTACATTCAGCTGAGTGCGGGCAGGCCTTGCTGCCTGGATAGGTTTTGTTGGCTGGGTGCACCCAGGAGTATGTTTATGTAGCGGTTGATTGGAGCTGACACTGTCTTACCACAGTGCAAGTCAATGAATGAGGTGGTATAGCTCTGATTAAACAGGTCAGTGGTCATCAACGGAGAGGTTCACAGACTCAAATATGGGCCATGGAGGTTATAAATAACACTCATCAAATAGAAGTGAATATTACTTTAGTTACCAACCCTACCAATGCCCAACTTTTCACAAAATGTCAGTCACAGTTGGTTTTAGGGGACTTTTTCCTACTTTTCAGAATCAGAAAAATCATGGATGCCTTTTCAGTCTCATTTGAAGATACAGTATGTTGAATGGTGCACATAGCTTTGATTAGCTCAATTGCAAGATATCTATAGAATCTAGCAGCTGTTCTGAAAAATGTGCCTCTATACTTGAATGGCTGGCTGATCTAAATGAACCCCATAATTCATCACTTATTTGCTTGTTTCACTATGTTAAGAGAAACTAGATTATACACACTATCAATGCAATCCCAAGTAACATTCAAACACTACATTTCTGTCAAAGTAAAGGTTCTGAAAAAAAAAATCAAGCAGAGGTTGGCAACAGACAGGCAAATTCAAAGGGGCGTAAGCAACCAGGCAAAATTTTTAAAAAAAAGCAGACAGGGTACAAAAAACACAGCAGGCAGGAAACAGGCAAAAGGGGCTTGTGAAGGTTCAATAAACGCTTTGACAAAGAGTACGGGGGCCTTCTAGGAGACCAATATGGGAACAGGAAGCATGTGTGCAGATGAATGTGGGAATCAGGTGATTGAAATACTGTAGGGTTACGCCTGGTCAGATGGAAACATGGACATGGAATGACAGGTGAGTTTGTGACTGGCAGACGAATAGACAGGGAAAAAAGGTGCAAAAATTAGGAATTTGATGATGCTGTGACTGTCTAGGAGAACATTTTACCACTTACCCTATAGAGGTTTGACCACTAGTAGTGCTATGAATTCATGTTTTTATGAGTCAGTTACAAGGAAACTCCACAGGCCACCTTAAATAACTAATCATATAGCGAAAAAAGGCTTGTACTGGCATCACTAATGACCGACTAATTCTCTATTGATGTGCACTTCTGTCTGTAGTAACCACTCTGCTAATATTTGTTAAAGGGGATGAATCATCCACACTTGCAGGTCTATATTTATATTCTGGGGCTCTACTGGAATATCTTTGCCTGATTCACAGTTCAAAAAACACCTTAATTATCTTATATAATGCAGCCTAACACTTCAGCCTGTGTCTGAAACAGGCCGTTTTAGCTCCTGTCTCTCTAAGGCGCTGCATGCACGGTGAACTGCTGGGAGGAGACACGCAAATAGGCAGCGCAAAGCGAGTGGTTGGTGTTTTTGTGGAGAATGGGTCTTAGATGTTTCAGAACCACGTCTGTTTCTGGAGCAAAGTCACTGTGCTGCCATTTGGTGATTTTATCAACAAGAGCAAACTAAATACTTGCTGTAAATGTGCTGCAATAAGGGATTAATGCATGAAATATAAATAAGTTATTTCAATGAAGCACTCTCCAACCAAAATCAGCACAGAAATAACGTTTAATGTGATTCAAGCATCCGTATTGATTTGTAAATTAATGGGGGTGATTCTTACAGTATCTGCTGTCCACAGCTGCTTTATGCTGTATGAAAAGCTTCTCCTTCAGTTCATTAAATACCTGCAGCATCTGAAGGCAGCAGGATTGATATGTTGATAAATCCCCCGAGAAGTGCAGCACCAGAGCAAAGTGCCATTATGCACGGCCGTTCACTGTGTTTACCATCATTAAATCGACTGAAAACGACTCCAGGCTGCTACAGAATAACCACACACACACCTCTATGCATATCTGACTGGTCGGTTATAACTCTATATTCTTTCTTTCTCCTTTTTATGAATGACACGCCGGGTTAGCAGGGCTCATCATAGCCTCTTTTCCAACGTTCTTTTCAGCAAAAGTAGCGTCTCTTTTTTTTTTCTTGAGGCACATTGCAGTTCAAGTATGCATCAAGCATACCCAGGAAATACTGTATAATACACTGAAGCTAAGTTTCAGTTAGAAAACGGCAGACCCGGAGGCTGTATGAAAAAATATACATGCTACATCACTTTAACTAGATACTGTTGGATGAGTTATCATTAGCCGGCTCTGTTGTTGACAAGTAACAATAACAAATGGACATGTGAACAGCATGTTTTGCTTTGTAGGCTTCAACAAAAGAGGCAGCAGCCTTTGTGGGATCAGGCCCCTACTCTGCCTGCTCTATTTATGCCTGTTCAGTAAGTGAAATAGGGCATTTTTTTCAAGGATATGTAACAGTGACGATTGCATAATATTAAAATTAAACAGACATAGAGCCAGTATGGTTTTGAACAGTTAAGGTTATCATCACGCCAAAACCAAGAAACAATTAATGCAACTGGCAAAATAAGAGGGTAATCCAGCCATGATTCAATTAGCTATTTAGATACAATAGCTCTTTACTGTAAAAAAAAATTCTCCTTATGTTCATCCCCTGTTTTGTATGTGTGTAGCAAGCAGATACAAATACGAATAAAATCCAAAATACAGAAAAGCGACTTTTGTTCATATACTATACTATTAATGCTAATTAAAAGCACTTATTGTAAATTTTACAATTTATTTCACTCAGTACAATGTATTTCACAATTTCTAAAGCCATCCAATCTCAAATATTTGAGGGAGCTAGATGCCTCTGCAGCCAGGTGTAGTGACTACCTGGAGTATTATCACAGTGCAGGTTGCAGGTAATCAGCACTATAGCCAGAGACATTCTGCATAAAAGTGCTGGTAAGATGGATAAACTGTGATTTGTCAAAAAACACAAATTGTTGTTTTTACATTACTGTTTGTGTACAGTTTCATCAAACTAAATATTAAGTGTTAATTAGTGAGCTTAAGAAGTATTTTTGAACTTTGAGAGAGCCCAGCTAGCGGTTTCCCCTTGATCCCAGTCTTTATGCTCAGCTAGGCTAATTGCCTCGTGGCTCTAAATCTGTACTTAAAGCATAGATATGAGAGTGGCATCGACGCTCTCACTTCTCTCATCTAACTCTGAGAAAGAAAGCAAATAAGTGTATTTCCTGAAATGCTCAACTATTCCTTTAAAAGTAAAGTAAAGCCAAAGCAAACATTTTTGATTCCACTGTTCAGTCAGCCCATGCACCCAGATAAGGATTCATTATGCAACATACATCTTTAATTATCATGTGGAGTTACGTAACATAGATGGACTGCTTCATATTCCAGTTTTAAATGATCATATTGCAGAACCCTGATCTGCTGATTAAAACGTTGCGTTTATAGGTTTTAGTCAATTGAAACTAAAGGAAGTGCACGTGAAAGTTTATTTTATAATAATAATAATTACAACACAATTTCACCGCCAATTCATCTCTGTGTCTGCAGACCTCACATTAAATAGACAGATACTGTACAAGTGCATTGACATCTCAAAGAGAATTAAGGAAGTCTTGATGGTTTTTCAAATGGATAAATCACTGTATTAAAAATGAGCAGATAGTTATTTTTAGCTCTTTTCATTACAAAGTGGCATATTCAGACCAACCAATCTATCCCTTCGACGGAGGGATGATGGCGTCTGAATGTGGAATTAGTGCATGCCTCCACAACGTCTTTGGGAGATTTTTTACTTTTAATGACTGCACTAATTAAGAAGTCCTCCTCGGGTCCTGGATAAAACGGGAAAAGCAATGATGGATGGGTTTAGAGAGAAAGAGAGAAAAAGATTCGAGAGAGAAAGAGAGAGAGAGAGAGAGAGAGACGCTCAAGGGCGGCCCCAGTAGGAGATAGTGGTCTGCTCTCTGTTTCAGTTCACAGCAGGGGTCCCTTTTAGCAAAGGTCCAGGCAGTGACACTTTCTCCTAATGAGGGAGCAAGGCAGCTTTTGGACATGCTGGGGAGCCATTAATAGTGTTAACTGGGTTTGCTGGAGGAAAATATATCCTTCATGACTTAGCATGTCTCTCTCTCTCTCTCTCTCTCTCTGTGGAAGTCTTGCACACAACAACCACATCATTTTATTTCTCTTTTAGTTCTGCTTTGTTTTGAAAAATCAGACATCTAAAGTGAAGATTAACAGATATGGTCATACCGTCAAAAACGGTCATGGAAAATGATCAGTGTGCAGAAACTGGCATATGACTGGAATTACAATCTGTTAAATACAGCCGCTGAGTATAATTAGATACTTAAGGTCATTATGTCTTCATTTTCAGTCATTATGTTGTCCTCGGCAATAATGTAGCTGGTAATGTAAGTAAGAGTGAGAACCACTAAGACTAAATGTGATTTAGATTCAAATATCATGTTTAACATTAGTCTGTAGATATTAAAATAGTATCAAACTAAGCTTATTTTAAGTCTTTTTCATTCAATATTTACAAATTTATATGGTTAATGATTTTTAAAGGATAAGGCTGGTGATTTTCTACATTTTTCTTATTGTCGACTAATCTCATGGGCAGAGCCAAACCAACAATAAACTCATCCTACTTACAAGTAGGGCGTGTTTATCCAAAGCCTGATATATCATATTCCTCTGTGCCGTAGACCTCCGTTGTTGTCCAAAAACTATTTAAAACACACCACATTGTTGCACTGGTTGACATGTTCCTTTGCCCTGAAGGCAATGGTTACGGTAGTTTGTTTAGAAATGGCTCCAAAGACTTTACCTTGTGAGGCAGCTGGATTCGCACGATCACAACATCACAACATCACAACATCACAAGGTCGCGTGAGAATCCATCTTGTCACCCTTCAAGTTATGTGCTTGTGTCTGAACCACCACTGGTTTGGACCAATCAGCGTCCTATGAGGATTCTCGTGTGATCTCACAAAACTGCCTCGCAAGGTAAGATGGTGATAGACAGATGGTTCATCCAATCACCTGCCAAGTATTTTTTTTCCAAACAGTCTCCAAGGATGACTTCTCACATGGTTCTGTGTAACAAACCATTTCAAAACAAACTACTGTAACCATTGCCTTCAGGGTGAAGTCATCCAGTGCAGCGAATAAGAGTGTATTTCCCAAAATGTCAAAGTATTCCATCAGTATATACCACATGACACATCAACACCTTCTGTGATCAATTACAGGACAATTAAGAAAACTGACAGCCAAGGCAGGCAAAGACACATCTATTCAAAAATAAGTCAAGGAAACAAAAGTGTTGTACAGTCGCCAGGCTGACATACTGCACACGCTCACATACAAGTGCATTTCTCAAGGGGGGTAGAATGCCGTATGTTGCTGCCAAATCCAAAGTCACCTTGTCTCAACTTGGCTCAATCTGATGTGTTACAATGTATTGTGACAGGACTTATTCTAATACACTGAGCCCCACGTTGCTGCTGCCATAACCGCTGCTCAAACTGCTACCCAGTTATCTGTCATGCTCAAGGAGAAAATTACTCATTGCCATTTGCTTTCTCTCTGCCGGGCTCATATCCACTTTTCGTCGGTCACTTTAAAACCTGACACTGATCTTAATGGAAATAATATACCTTAAAAGTCTCATCTGTGAGTGTGTAAGCTGGTGCCAAAGCTGGCTGAATAGCTACAGATAAGTTGTACATCTGTCACTTTTGAATTTCTTTTCAGCTTCTTCTGTTCATCCCCTGCAAATCATGACATTTGACCTAGCTTCAGTTGCCAGAATATAACAACTTTGTCTTCTAAAACTTGTAAATATTTATATACCAAACCCCATTTTAATAAACAGTCAGCTACAGAATCCCCCGATATAATAGGGGCTCAGTACTGCCAAATTTGTGACTTAATCCAAAGCTTAAGTTAGGTTTTATTTCGTCTAGTATTTGACTGTTAGCTCACCAGGCTGATGCATCATACTCTGATGATGATACTCTGTCTTTAGCTCGTATCAGTCGGCATCACACATGACACACATGGACGCAGATGATTGCCACAGTCAGAGATAGAAAAAGAAATGTGTGAATTCTCGCCAAAAGGGTGGCAAAACATTTTTTGGGACTGAAGTGGATCTTGAAATCTGGAAATAAAAGCTATGCAAGCAATTAAATACAGTAAATGGCTTAATCAGACAGACATCCATCCCCATATCAGAGTGCAGAACAGCACTGAAAAGGTGGAGCGTCGAGTGCATATAAAGCTCTTACTGTACATTACAACTAAACATCTAAGAACAATGCTCCCGTGCCTAAAAAAAACCCCAACAACAACAACATGCTGAAACAGCTGGGACAGATTTTCCTTTACTGTCTACTCATGCAGTAATAACCTCTGTTCACCACTATAGAGAAATGACAGATATAACTCCCATAGAAGCGTGTGGACATATTAAAATGGGTAACTGCTAAAAAAATACAGGTTCAAACAATTCTGTGTGGTCAACGTTGTGTTTTTATACCACAAAGACAATAAAAAAGAGGAATTGTTCTATATTCTATTCTATATATATATGTTCTATATTACCACATAATGTAACAAAAATGTGAGGACAATATAAAAAGAACAAACCCTCCCCACCAATCAGTTTGTGATTGGCCATACAAAGAAGGGACAGTAGTGAATCACACTGAACCAGCTTGTTTATTTGGCGCCGACATGATTTTACTCATCCACTGTACTATACACTGCTGGTTTGTGGTGAGTTGCATGGAGGGTAACATATGGGGTAAATGAACTGTGCTGTACTCGACATATGTCCTCTCCTGCTTGCTAGAGAAAAGCACCTTCCTTTTCTCATGGTGGTTAGAGGTACCATGATTCTAGGCTATAATACCCCACTGTGAATGGTGACACTCTCGGTGAAAGTCAGCGTGTTTTGCTTTTGTGTGTACATGGCTTTGTTTTTGTTTGAAATTCCAGCCTGAATCTTGTGATAATTTGGAAAGAATTCAGCTTCGGAAAACTGGAGAAACACAAAGTAACATAAGTTCTGTGCGGTAATTTTAATGACTCTAACAGTGCTAAATGGTTTTTAAAAAAGGTCATAGTTGAGGACAGCAACTAAAGCACAAAAAAATACACTTTGTTTGAAAAGGACCAGACAGAACCCACATTTCCAGCCATAATATGTGGAAGCAGCACTCTTGATTTAGTAATTTGGCCCGTCTGGTGTGATGGAAATGGCCATGGCTCCTTCCATATTTAATGGCAGTAGATCACCATTGCTGTCAAGGGAGCAAGTATACTTTCAGTCAAGAGAGCTAGTCGGAAGATTGAAGTAGTCTTTTAGACAAAGAGGTGCAGTGACTTCAACAACTATTTTAGTGTGTTAGACACAGAGCAAACTAACTTGATATTATAGCTCAACATCTAGCTATTGAGCTAATAGAGGTTTATGTCTGAAATTCCACTGTGATGGTGCAATGAGGTAAAAATAGCCCGAATGACCATAAGAACAGATAAATGTACAGTAAGAGGACATTAACAATACATGCTAATTTCCCTCAAAGAGATAATTGTTCCCTTTTTGCTGTGAAGCAACTCAGCAATGCTGCCTTAATGCTGATTGAGTGATTATGAGCAGAACGCAATTTTCGCCCACAGGAACATCGGCATTCCAGTGCCCATTACTTCATGGATTTATGTCTATTAAGTGTACATTTTTCATTGTACCCTGGACTTGTACTTGAATTTTCCACACTCTATACGTCTCTCTAGAAGTGTGATATGGCACGGAACATGAACACACACAACTTTTGAACAGACTGTCAGAAGATAAACAGGTTATTAAAGAGAGACAAAGTCCGTGTCGGGGTGGGTGGATGCGTCAACAAAATATCAGACTCTAACACAGGAGAACGATGTTCGTTTCCCATTGTTGCTTTTTAAACCATGACCACAATCATCTCCTAACCTTAACCACATGGTTATTACTGTAACCATGAAAATGAAGGTCGTCTAGCCTTAATGGACTAGTAATTTTAACCTAAACCATGTTTTCCTAACTTTAAGAAAGGAAACCCTAACCCTTATTTTAACCCAAACGTATTTTAACCCTAACCCTCACCATATACGATCTTTTCCTAAACTTAACCAAGTCGTTTTTGTGCCTAAACCTAACCAGACCTTAACCGTAGCATTTTCACAAAATAAAACTTAAATATTTTCCAACAGTGATTTGCAACAGCTTTTGAAAGGAACAGAGAATTGCTGGTTAACGGTTAGGGTCACCCTGCTGATAGGGGTTGTTGTTCTGGGGTGCATGGATCAACGACGTAGACCCAAATCCTGTCAATACTGTCAGTACATACTACTCTGCAGAAATGGAAAGGACACAATACACATGTACTTTTATGCAGTAGGTGAAAAGCCTCATTTGTTCCTCTCTGTCTCTTTGCAGTCTTGTAACAACTGTACCTCAGGCTAAGACAAACAGACCAGACATAGCAGCCAGCTCTCTTAATACATCCATGTTCAGTGATCTGAGTAAGCAAGGTTGTGGATTCAGGTCTTGGTTGTATCCATTAACATATGCATTTAAGTACAAAGAAATTGGGAAGGAATTTTACAGACTTTCGTCCATATGATCCCCACTTTTACATTCTTGCATTACTCATCAAATCATGAGCTCAAATTCCTCTATAGTACATAAGTTAATGTTTTCTACTTGAGCCTGTCAAACAAAGTTTATACTATTAACTATTCAAGATCAGCAATGCAAAGTTGTCTCATCTATTTTTACATCTTGCTTTATCTTGGAGTAATTTTTAAATAGCAGAACTTTCTCAGTCATTTAATAAAAATAACAACTACTTCACATAGGTAAAAGATATAACATATCTAAATGCAGGTTTCATACAAAGTTCTCATACTAGAGTGCTAGAAAAGCCAAAATTTCTGAACAGAAGATCTGGAAAACTCACTTCTTTATTTGGGAGTATAACAGGCAGACATATTAATATAGTGTGCTGTCACATTAATTTGTCAAGAAGAAAACTTGGTTATTTACAGATGGAGATAAAGAGCGAGATGAGATTACAGTGTATTGAAAAAAACAAAGATCAACTCAGTTGGGAGGTAAGGACAGGGTCATAGAAAGAGTGTGCGTGTGTGCAGTTGGCTTGCTTGCTGCATGCTTGGCATATTCTCAGTTGGATGAGAGGACATTTATGTGATGTCAGCACGCATTAACCTCTCTGAAAATACATTGGAAACAAACAGGGACACATGTGCCCAGATCCCACCAGCTCTAAGTAACAAGCCTCTGGAAGGAAAGGCTATGCTGGACAACACAGAGCGGTTCCAAAAATAGAAATGAGAAGATGAAAGGGGAAGGCTTCTTGGTTCAAGAGACAACACAGGATTTCTGAGATACTTGATGAACAGTATATCAAATGTTGAGTTCATGATTAAGCTCATTTGTTAAGGCCATTAAAAAAAGTCTAAACTAAAAAATGTGGGCAGACAGTATTGGCCCTTGATCACTGTGCATGTCCAAATGCTGGCCCGGGTTCAATTTTTGACAACTCTGGCATATCAGAGCTGGGACTTAGGCTTTGATGGTTCTTGTAGCGCCTTGTAGGGGCACATCTGCACCACTCTTTGTGTCCTAGAAGTAATCTGCCAAGAAAGTGTAACAATAACATATACTGTATATGTATGTGTTAATTGGTTTAAAGGGCTAATTGTAAGGATCTGAATGTGAGCTCTCTATAATGCCCCCGAGGACACACATGTTCCACTATGTATAATGACAAGCCTACAGTAGCATGTTAATGTGGTACATAACAGGTTTCTCATGCTTCCATATGTAAGCCTTATTAAAAGGTTCTTTGACAATGAAATTCTGGTGTATTTCAACCATATCGCACAGCCCTCTTCAACAAATGGTTTGGTCAAAAATCTGTAAAAATCAAATAAGTTAATAAAAACTTAACTACAGTACTTTACCACAGGGGAGACATTTCAGTGACTGCTCATAAACACTGACTTAACTTACTACAACCATAATATGATCGTAGATGAATGTATGTGAGTTGTTACATTAAGCAGCATTTGTTTTTCTTGTTGATTACATTACTAATTAATAGTGTCAACAGCTTGGAATATATAACATTAGAGATCCAGTAGATGCAATTCCCCAATTCCGCCCAATTCTTGCCATTTCTTCAGTGACACTCTAATAATGTGAATAATTAATGTGCATAATTGATGATGCTTACGTGAATATGCATAATTACAAAGCTACGCTTGTTGAATAATTGACATGACCTCTTGCATGTTCAATGGACGTGATTGGCTTTTGTACTAATTTTGCTTTTTCTCATGCAGTCTCAAATCTATTCTGCTCAGCCACACATACCTGGGAGCGAATGTGTGGGTTTGAATGGCTGTAAGGCTACTTAGGTGTGCTTTTTCTCACATTAAGTAATCAACTCAACTCAACTTCTTTAATTGGTACTGCCACAACTATTCGGGAGAACACCCTGCTTTCCTTCTTTCTTCACAGTGATGAAACTGTCCACCTACTCTCTCTCTATCTCTCCCACTCGCTCTCAAAACCTCAAACCAAAGGCAGTGAGGGCTGCTCTGGCCCTCTGGGCTTTGTCAGCCAGCTCCTGGCTCCCACGTTACAGACAGTCCACTGTTTTCCCAGTATTGCCCTGTGGGCAGAGATGCTAATTTGAAGTGTTCCTGGATGAGACAGCTCTGCGAGAATATAAGCTGGAGTCCAGAGAGATGGACTTACAATGCCTCCGTGCTTTAAATGCTCTTCTTTCACAAGTGCAAACGTGAGAGCTGGTTTTAGAAACCTAAATTACCCTGGCAGTCTGTGCTACCCAGGGAAAGGTAGCTTTTGCAGGATGTAGCTCCCAAAAATAGTTTCACAAGGCTCTGAGTCTGTAAATTTTTAATGTCTGTGCAGTCTGTTATGGGAAGCCAAATAAACAACTATCCCGATATAAATGAAGCAGAATTTTACAGGCCAAAACTAGACAGACTGTGTAACCTGAGGAATTCACAAAACCGATGAACTGAAAAGAACTGTGTCTTCATGCCTGTTGATCTACTCTTGGTAAGAGTTTCTAGATTACCTATAGATGTGTAGGAATGTCTTTATCAGCACAACCTTTAAGGGAAGATTGCAGTTATTAAATCTCTTATCTCTCAACATTTTGACTATAATGGGGAAATATTTTAGATGGATACTGTTATAACTGTGAGGTATGAGAACAGTTGGGTGCTGATGACCCCTCTCCTTTAAAAGATTAGTGAGACACAGACAGGAAACAGGGGGAGAGACAGAACATGAAATAAAGGTCAGAACCCAGCCAGAACCAAACCAGGAACATTGCCAGACCAGAATGGCCTATCAGCACCATTTTCAAATCAAGCAGCTGTCAAATTCACACTATTATTTTCACAGTTGCAGAGTGAGGAATATCAGAAGGACTTTGTCATTCAACACTTTTATTTTATTGGTTTTAATGAACATTACAGCGTGTAAGGGCTGCTAGCAGGGCTTCAGTTTCCTAATCACCACCAATGAAAATAAAAAATGATACAGTGAGCAGGTTTTCATAGGTCCATTTAACTTTCTCACAAATGAAACCTCATTTATAATGTAATAAATAACTTACCCACCCACCTTTAAACAGGTCGTGCAGCACTGTCCAACTGAACTGATAAAAGACTTTTTTTGTGTTGTGTTTGCATTTTAGTGTTTTTTTATTAGCTGTGCTGGTGTGAAAGTCCACATCACGTCATAGGATTACCCCATTCCCTTTTTCAATTATTAGGTCGCAAAAGTAGACAACTCTTTCTTCTACTTAGAGGGACACTATACGGTGAGGTCATTACTCCATTTTTGTCCTTTTGACAAGCGCTGAGTCAGCCAAATAGAAAAGGGTCTGCAACATCTGCAGCCACTGTCTCCTGCTGAGTCTTTAGGAGTAATGAGGACAGGACAACAAAATGTATGTTCTGTATCCGCTGTATAAAGATTAGTTTGGTAACGGGCCAAAACACAATCACTGACCATTAAATATTATTGCATAGTGTAAAAAACAAAAAAAATGTAATGAAGCCCACAAAGTAGAAAAAATGAATCAGTGATGTTGACTCATGGTTTTTGGAGTCTGTGTTTTCGTTCTTTTGGGTTCCTGTGTTCACTCTGTATCTGTTTAATTCCAGCTCTTCTTCATGGTTATTGAGCCTGTTAAGTTTTCTGTCACAGTATGGCTCTGTGTCCCTTGGTTGCTATTCTCCTCCGTTCCACCAGAGACCTCAGCCTTTTCTCCCTGATATGTTAAGACCGGACTGTGCTGGAGAAGGCTGATTTGAGTTGTTTCTCTAAACAGACTATTTGGCATGATATTAAGTTGCCTTTATTAGTTAGTGTGTCTTTGTTTTCATTCAGACTCAGTTATTAAGAGGGTTTTTTAGTCTTCTGTTTATTACAGATAAGAGAGGCTGTAGTGTTGCTTGTGTATTTGAGTTGTATTCATGTGTATTCTGTGGTGGTTCTACGCATGTTGATTTATAAGAGTTTTGTGTTTTCTGGGTTTTGGGGTTTTTGCTGTGTTTCCCTTTGCTCCTGTGCTTGCTCTGCCGATCTACACACCTGCCCTGAATCTAGCCTTGTTAGCTCTGCCCTGCTCTGTCTTTTCCCCACACCTGCCCTGTATCAGCCTCATCAGCCCTGACCTGCTCCCTGTGTTCCTCCACAGCCTATCAGCTCCCTGTTTGTTCTCCTGTTTCCCCACCTCACTCCCCTCTCCTGAGCTTCTCCGCCCATCTCCCCACCTGCACCTCATCTCCTCGTTAGTTCAGTTAGTTTTCAGGTCCTTGTTTTCTGTTTAGTTTATGTTTGATCATTTGTTCGGTTTCGTTCTGTTTAGCCTGGCCTGCCTGCACCTCTGTCCTGTTCCTGTGTTGTTTAATAAATATATCCTACAGTCGCTTGTGCCTGCTGTGTCCTGCATTTGGGTCCATCTGCTCCGCACTTCATGATAAATGTAGTTATACTCTTTTTAGTCTTTTTTTTTTTTTTTTACGTTATTGATTTGGATTATACTGTTCTACACCTGTGCTACTCTACGGAGAGAAAAAAAGTTTGTGCAGTAAACCATTTAATATTTTGTGATACATAGTTATGTGTAATATGTATCATCACATTAATTGTGTTTGAACTGTTCCGGTCATGCTGAGATAAATCAAATGATCACATGTGCCAGTTTTCATAGAGAAACGGCTGATTCATAATCTGAATTCAGTGCTCAGACTGCAGCAGATTGTTCAACCTGGGTCTTTGTGGGGAGGGGGGGTACAGTGTCTTTGATGTGGTGTAGAATGTGTCACCTGTGGTGAAGTCCTGTTTCCCTGAACATAATATTTAAAGAACATATCTTCATATCTGGTCAGTGTCCAAACAGAAAACATCTCTGCTCTCAGTACTGACTGTGAATGCAGTGCAGGAGCAGACTGGGAATAAAATTTGGTTCTGGACTTGTGAGTCAGACTGGCTCACTAAAACCCCTCTGGAGGTACACCACCACCCATATGGGCTATGTCACACTTAACATTGATTACATCATCTTAAATCAATACATGATACAGAAATTATAGAATTAATATATGAATTTTGTCTACAGTATTATATAATGATAATGATAACCTATGTATATAATTTTGTAATGTTATAATTGTTATCTATTCTGTGTCAGAATATATATGGTATCTATGGTGATGTTACAACCGTAATTTGTGATGTTTTGTGGATGAAAAATCAGAAACACCTTTTCGTATAATACAGTCCATTGCAACACTATAGTACCACAACAAAGTACATTCTGAAAACTACCATTTAACTGAGCAAAACACACAAACAACTAAAGTAGTATCAACAAACACTGACCATTTTTAAGTACATGAATTGGTATTTATTGCAGTTAGGTTTGCATTTTTCATGTCCAGTCTCTCTACAGCCTGTTAGTGTAGATTAGAATTCAAACTGGAGAGTACAGCAGCGAATTTGGCACCAACATAATTTAGAAAAAGTGACTTTTCGTCCTCCATTGAATCTTCAACTGGGCAACTGCATCACCGCACCACACCCCCCCAGCAAAGATCTGCCATTTAATCAATTTAAGCTGTATCTGTTGTCACAGTTTAACATCTGAGGTAAACTGGCTTACCTTGCTAAAACACTGCAAGCCCTGCATTTATTCTTATCATTTTAAAGATTAGCACTCAGAGTAGTAGTTGATAACAACCAAAGAGCAAATAAACGAGCAGGGATTTGGAATAATGAGAAGACTTCCAATTAAGCCATATCTGTAAAGGCAGCACATATCGTAGCTCTCAGTGGGACTAACCACTGTGGATAAAAGTCTACAACCATAAGCCTAAATTACACATACAGTAGCTGTCCAGTACAATGCCATGAGATCAGAAATGACTTGGTCAATCAGCAACATCGTTCCTTCCCTGTGGATTCGCTTTAAAAGCACTTTGTCGGGCCTTTTTCCGCCTTTGCATCTGGTTGTGCTGCTATGCTCGCTTGTAAGATACAGTAGCTCTATTATTAGCGCTATCTTCAGCCAATAGAGCGATGAGACCACCAGGCATTGTTGGTCCACAGCTCCTGTACTAAGTTAGCTCGTGAGAGATCCAAGGTCAGCTCAAGCCCACTGTGTGGTGTTCACCTTGTGTCTCTAGCTCTCATCTGAAGCATTTGGTGAGGACTTGGATGCGTTTTTCGCTTCTGTCCTCCAGAACAGCAGAGGAGGCAGGATGCCTTGTGTGCTCTTTACGCGCATATCTGGCACAGACATAGGTTTGTTTTTTTTTTTCCCACTCGTGTAATCATTTGTTTGTAAGCTATGCCAGCCCAGCTCAGGGCAAGCTGTTGTCATGGCAACACCTGTCCCTTCGGATTATAGAGGCTGTCACTAGAGCCAATTCAGCAAAGGGATTTTAGCTGCTTGGTAACATCTGCGCCTATTTTACCACAGATATGGCATCTTCTTGTAAACCATAACGAGACATTTGAAGTCTGCTACGGAAAGTTGGTCTTTGTGAAAGCATCTACTGTGGCACATGCTGCCCAGCGTGTGGGGGTCACAAGTGATGACCCACAAGTGATGTGTCTTCTCTATCAACTAAATCATCTGATTGGGTAATTTTAGTAACCATGGTATTGCCAAGAAAACACAACTAATGTGTTGTTGTTCTATTGTTTTTATCAAAACAATAGAACAAAAGAGAGAATTTAGAGTGGGTATGTTTAATATTTTCAACTTGCAGTAATACTATACTGTGCATGCTTTATATCACATCTGTTTGGTACTGTACATAATGTCATTCAGTCAAGCATTATTCATCTATATTGAACTGGAAAAACAACAGATTCAGGGAGCTGGGTGCAGGGTGTTGATGAATTTCAAAACAATGTTGTCACTCAATAAACAGTGGAGTCTAGAGTACTTAATCTCATGCATATTTAATTAGGAGATATTAAAAACGTGCTCACTCATATTGGGCACACTGAGCTGTGTGCTGCTGCTATTTTTAGATCCTCCTTTGACTGTTTCTGGCTTCGCACGTGAGGCTTTGGGAATGTCAACAGAAGGCTGCAGATAACAAGATGGAAAATGGGAAATGTCAGAGATGACAGAGCTGCTGTGAGTATCTGTGTGCATTTTTTCTAAATATTGTCACCACAATTACCGCCAGGCTTAGAGGTAAAACACTGGCCTTTTGCCCGTCAGGCAAAGGCATGGTTATTTAGGTTTAATGCTCCTTTTCCCCCCAGTGAGAAGATGATTTGGGGGAATGGTGCTGCTATTTATAGTATAGTGTAGTCATATGTGGACAGAGAGGGAGAGATAAAAAGAGAGCAACAGAGAGAGAGAGAGAGAGAGAGAGAGAGTTAGGGACAGAGGACAGGAGCGCCTGAGTGCATTAGCCAGATGTAAAACTTTGTTAGGTATATAGGGGTCAAATAGCAGTCTTCATACTAAAGATCTCTCCTTCACTTTGTGATTAATAATCCATTTTTACAGTGGAGGAGTGGGACTCATTTTCAGCCTATGATTTAAATGCTGCTGTACATCTTGAGTCTTAAATTAATAATTAAAAAAATCTTAAAAGTCTTAAAAAAAAATTTTCTCAAGATACATGAAAGGAATCTCCAAAAAAGATGAGATAAATCCCTTCTCCAAAGGATTTATCACCGTAGACTGACCACTGCGGCAGAGGAAACTGCATCTTAAATGTAACCTAACCTGAGATAAGCAGGTGTAAAATCTGCTGCACTGTTTCAGTGGACACATTAACAGAGTTACTTTAGCTGAGCTTTCTGCTCAGCAACACAACACAAGACAAAAGAGTAGGAAAATAACAGTCGGTAATTTTACCTTTCTGTTTCCCTCAGGTCCCTTCTCCCTATTTTCCTGACTTTTAATGGCTCCCAGCAGGTCCAGTCCAGTGCGATATGATTGAGGCAGCAGTTAGTTACTAAGCAGACCATTACAGTCCCCTCCAAAAGTATTGGAACAGCAAGGCAAATCCCCTTGTTTTTGTTGTTTGCTGAAGACATTTGGGTTTAAGATCAAAAGTATGAAACAAGAGCTTAGATGTGTTAAACAACTTAGGATATATCACCATTTGTATTACACCACAGAATTTTTAGGTGAGCAAAAGTATTGGAACATGTGACTGACAGGTGTTGTGAGAGGATAAACCAACATGAAGACCAGAGAGCTGTCTATGGGGGGGAAAACAAGCCATTTTGAAGCTGAGAAAAGAAGGAAAATCAATCAGAGCCATTGGACAAACATTGGGCATAGCAAGCACAACAATTTGGAATGTCCTGGAAAAGAAAGAAACGACTGGTGTACTGAGCAACAGACGTCAAACAGGTCGGCCAAGGAAACCAACAGTAGTTGAAAAACCCCAAAACATCAGTAAGTCACATCACCAACGACCTCCACAGTGCAGGGGTGAAGGTATCACAATCCACTGTTCGAAGAAGACTCCGAGAGCAGAAATATAGAGGCCATACCACAAGATGCAAACCACTCATCAGCAGTCAGAATCGGAAGGCCAGGTTGGAATTTGCAAAGAAGTTCCGAGATGAGCCGCAAAAGTTCTGGAACACAATCTTATGGACTGATGAGACCAAGATCAATCTCTACCAAAGTGATGGAAAGGCCAAAGTGTGGAGAAAGGAAGGAACTGCTTATGATCCGAAGCATACAAGTTCATCTGTGAAGCATGGTGGAGGTAATGTCATGGCTTGGGCGTGTATGGCTGCTTCTGGAACAGGCTCATTAATATTTATTGATGATGTGAAATATTTTGTCTGCCAATTTACGGAGAAATGCATCCAAACTAATCGGGAGGAATTTTATCATGCAGCAGGACAATGACCCAAAGCACACTGCCAACAAAGCAAAGGACTTCATCAGAGGAAAAAAGTGGAAGGTTTTAGATTGGCCAAGTCAATCACCTGACCTTAACCCAATAGAGCATGCATTTCACCTCCTGAAGAGGAGACTGAAGGGAGAAACAAACAAGAACTGAAAAAAGCTGCAGTAAAAGCCTGGAATAGCATCACAAATGAAGAATGCAACAGTTTGGTGATGTCGATGGGTCGCAGGCTTGAGGTTAAGTATTTACTTTAAGATTATTTGTTCCAATACTTTTGTTCACCTAAAAAATCTGTGGTGTAATACAAACCGTGATATATCCTAAGTTGTTTAACACATCTAAACACATCTTGTTTCATACTCATCTTTTGATCTTAAACCCAAATGTCTTCAGTAAACAACAAAAACAAGGGAATATGCCTTGCTGTTCCAATACTTTTGGAGGGGACTGTATATAACCAGTCAGCATCAGCTCTAATAAATACCCCACTAAATAAAATTCAATCCATCCAATGGCTGTCAAGGGAATCCACTAAAACACAAAACCTCATGGTGGTAATGGAGGAAAAGTCATTGGGTCACTAAAGTCAGCGTTCATCCTCTGCTGACCATGAATGTCTGCACAAAAATCCATCCAACACTCGTGGAGAACTTTCGGTCTGGGCCAAAGTTGTGGACTGATTGACAGACCAACACTGACAGATTCAATGATTGAATTGGTGGTGTAGAAGCAAAAGTCTTTGTTTTTGGAAAGACCCATTGTTGAGTGTTTCAAATGCATTTTGAATTCAATTACAATTAAATTAAAACAAATTAAATTGTATTGTTGTGGTGGCAGAGATTTCAAAGTCAGTTCTCTTAAAACCTGGACAAATCAAACAAAACCTATCTGCATAGCTACATATACCACAGGTAAGTAATAGATATATGTTCTCTTGGGTTTTAGACTTGACTACTTGGCTGCATTGTGGTCCGTGTGTTTTTATTTTTTAAACACATACAGCATCTTCTCAGAACCTCAATTTACTCGCTCACCATTTCCAACTTGACCACCTGTGTTGTGTGTGGATAAACTTTGAGCACACTACTCTATCAGCTCAGACTCCAGCAAGGCAGAATATAATTAGTTTGTCCACAGTAATCAGCCTGCAATTTTAGCGGCCCGCTGAGGTTTCTCCTGATCCTCACAATTACCACCCTGCATCTGGAGCTGGGACTTCTGACACTTGGCCTCCATCTGAATATTGGTTTCTAATGCATCTGAGGATTTTGCTGGCCCAAAAATAGGCCCATTGAAGCAATAATGGGGAGAATGTAATCCAAACTATTGCTGTGCAATTGAAGTTTTTGTCACAGCTCTGGGAAGTCGAGCTACATTTTGCAGTGTATTGCAGTGATGGTCGTTTGCCGTCATTAAAATCCTGGAATCCTATGTACCAATAAACTTTTGTTTAGTTTGAAAGCAACTGTATCTGAAGGTCAACAATGTGATTTCATGTTATTGTCTGATTCTGCATTTTGGTTTATCCAAAGGACCTTTGCTTAAGTAGCTGCTATTCTCACGTATGGAACATAGAAGTCAAGCTCTTTTAGATAATAGAATAATGGTCAAACTTTTGTCTAGTAATCAAGTTTAACTTGTCATAGATTGTCATTGGACTCCATACCTTTTAAAATGACCATATGCAGCCAGGTCATAAATGACAGGACCGGACACAGCAAAGTTCTTGTTGTGGGTCTTTTAATTCCCCGACTGCACTCATTAAGAACAGCATTAATTTTGTAATTTTGAGGGTCTAGGATAACCAAAATGATAAAAAAAACAATATTACTTTTCCCTCGTTTTGTTTTCAATTAACAGTCTACTATAGTGCTAATAACAATGGTGCAGATAGGTCACCCAGAGTATCATAGTACATCAACGCTTACAGTAGTCAGACTGCAACTCGAGATTTTCTACAGGAAACTAAATGTCATGAACTGTAGACATCAAGTATCTATAGACAACAGTAGTGGCTTACTTTCTAAATAAATAAAAAAAAGATTACACTAATATGTATGTATGTATATATATATATATATATATATATATATATATTCATGAAGAGAACATATTTTTACAAATACTCTTACCTTAACTTCAAAATACTCACTCACACTCCATCATGCAGCCTGCGCACTCACACACACACCTGGAGGCCAACACAGCACTTTTATCTCCCCTCTAAACTCAGCAGAAACATACAAAAAAGGGCACATTTTAGTGAAAATAGTTAGCATATACCTGTATGATGCTATGACTCTGTTAGTTTACTGTATCACTTACACTGCTCTGCTCTTCAGTGTTTGCCCTCAGCGTGGCGGGGATATCACACACACACAACACGTTTTACCAATCTACAAAAATCAGCAAGAATACAGAATCATCATTCATCAAACTTAGTCTGCTAGCTTAATTATACTCTCATCTACCGATGCTGCTAACCATTGTTAGGTCTGAACAAGGTTTATCAGGATATTTTTCCAAAAGATAGGTGATAAATACACACCTTGGTCACTAGTTTCGCGGTACTACAGCTTCCCGGTGCGCAAACTCTCATGGGAGTTCGCTACTCTCGCGAGATCTACCCTTAAGCTGTTCTTAAAGTGACAGCGCCGCCTCAAGAGAAAGAAACAGCAAAGGGCCCCAAAAACACTCTCTACCCCTTGTTCACCTCACTGTTTTTTATTGTGCATATCTTAAAGCTTGTCCCATATCTTTTCCTCTGCCTTTTAATAGTCATCATGAAGACATACAGTAAATGGGAACACTCTGTTTTTGATTTATTAATCTTTTTTTTTCTCTCTCAATTATTTATTTGTTCTCTGTGCAATGATGTGTTAAGATTTATTGTAATTTGATCTTCATAACTGTCTATTTTTTTATTTGATTGTAATTCTCAGTCTCTATAAAACACTTTGGTCAGCTCTTGTCATTTTTTAAATGTGCTCTATAAATAAATTGACTGGACTGGACTTAGCACATTGACTACAAAGGCTACATTTACATTATTGCTGACCATTTTGATTTTGTGTAATGGATTTCCAGCCTTCAAGACAGCCCAGTCATTTCATTGCACTGTGAAAATCAAGTTGCAGTGACTTGAAACTTTGACATAGGTAATCAATCCCAGTACACATTTCATGACCTTAATCTTCTTGTCAAACTTGCGTTAAGGTTGTATGCAAATGAAGCTGTGGGCAAGGCCCATTTTGAACCCTGTCCTTGCATTTAAGTTCACAATGACATCCATTTGAGAGACGGATGGCAAAAAGATGTTTTAAAATGGCTGTGTGAAAATGAATACATTTAGATGTTGCAATTTTTCTGTGTGGCTGTTGGGGCACCCTTGACTGAACTGACAGGTTGTTTCTTAACAGTCTGTGTTTGGACGTGCATAACCACATGACAATGAAGCAGCAAAAATAAAGGTAGCAAATTGTTTAATGTGTTCAGTGACTCTAAATACAACACATTTAGTTTAAAGTTCTTTACAGGACAGCAAAGAGCAAAAAATGATGTATATTTCTAACACATGAAAGTGCTAGCAGATCATTTCAGCTGTAAATCATAGTGACAATGTGCATTATTTTTTCAATGAGATATGGAGGAAAATGCCTTTTGGTCTTTTTCACCTTCCAATCAGCCTGCTTTGATGTGATGTGATGTGATGTGAAATGAAATCGACTGAGCGGTGATGTCATGATTAGTGTGTGGAAATCAGCTCAGCCTGTCAATCATCTTGCCATCACAGCACCCATCAGAGCCCCAGAGGAACGAAAGCCAAGGGCACAGCGATAAGACTGACAGAGGGAAAAAGATGGAGGAAATAGGGCGGCTTAGGAGGTGTTGGAATTTATGAGAAGGCTTGTTAGAGGGGAAAAAAAATATAAATAGATGAATATAAGAAGAAACTACATTATACTGTATATAGTAAAGTCAGAGAACGCTGAAGAGAAAAAATAATGAGTTTACACTAATGGTTAATGAAAAGATAGTGATTCCAATATTCAATATTTATGGGCTTATTATACTGTCAGTCATACTGGGCTTTAGCTCTTAATCTGATCCCAAATAGAACCCTAAATCCAGTCATCTTTATTCCCCTGCTCACTCACTAATGTCGGCCACTGAGGAGCGGCGTGCATACTGCTGGCACAAATCTTTAGCCCTGATCGCTGACGTCTACTTAAGCTCATTCCTCAGCTGGAAACACAATGTACCTGTCAATGGGTAATTTGAAGGGCATGTGAGAGGAAACAAAAGATCTGCTTGTCTATGTAACACATGTACCGAATGTATGTTTTTGCCCCACGCGCCGTGTGCCTCCCTATGTGCGTGCTGTTTTCCTACACGGGTGGCCCCAGTGGGAGACAAATACCTAACTCAGCGTTAGCTCCATGCTCTGGATGCGAGTTGACACAGACATCAAGTGGGATGACAGAATGTGACACTGCACTTCCAACTGGTTGAGAGCATTGAGAGTAACGTCAGGCAAAAGGAGAGGCATCTACATGTGTTAATGTGTTTATACGGCCTGGTGTCTTCTTCCATAACTTGTCTTTTTATGTCTAACAGTATGTAAACCTCTTTGAACTGGCCCGTCGTCAAAACCTGACTCGCCTTAATGTTTGTGAGAGACTTGTTTATCTGGAGATGTGTTTTGTACGGTGGCCCTGAGGTGCAAAACACAACAACATTTCAGAAAATATTAACAAATCAGAAAACACAACATTTTAGAAAACACAACAACAAAGTTTTTTTAGTTGTGTTGTTGTGTTTTCTGAAATGTTATATTTTCTGATTTGTTCATGTATTTTTCAGTTTTGTTGTTTTAGTTTTGATGAAATGTTTTGCATCTCAGTCTGTCATATTATTTTCTATGTTGTTATTAGCATGTATCAAATGAAAATAAAGTAAAACTGCATATCAGCATTGTCCATACTGACTCAAACTACATTAAAAAGCAGCATTCTGAAATGAATTAGGACTTCAGACACCAGGGGTCTATTCCAGAAAGCAGGTTTAACAAACTGTAACCCTGAACTCCGAGTTGATGAACCTGAGATGGGAAACTGAGTTTGGTTCCAGAACAGCTGATTAATCAACTCTGAGTATGTTCATTCTGAGTTCAGTGGTGAATGAAAAAAAGCCATTATCAATGGAGCTCCGAATACTATGATTCACCATGGCAACAGGTAAATAAAAAGCAGAGCCCCCATTTTAATCCAGTGGACGTAGAGATATTAATGCACGTGTATGTGGATGGTGCTCCTGGGTCGGAGTGGGGAAAAGTGTCGATAAGTTAACACACAAAACACAGGAGGCAGCAACTGAAGATGAAAAATATAGTTCAAGATTTAAAAAATATATAGATCAAAGACAGAAAAATGATTGTAAGCTCACAATCTGATACAGTAATAATGTGTTTGGTGATTTGCACTTGAAAAGGCATCAAGGTTAAAATATAGTATATTTAAACTTTTTAGAAATCTATTTGGATCTTGGCTCAACAGCATTCAGCTACTTCAACAAATGTAGTAAATTTAAACATTGCCACTGAAATGCTGTTAGAACATGTTAAGACTCTGCACCATATTTAAAAAAACTCACTTTCAAACTACATTCTGCAGCTGCACCACAATCCTGCTCATGCAGAAATATTAACATATAATCTTCAATATTATAGGAATTATGTTCCATCAGTGTGACCAATCACATCATGAGTGATAGAGATAATTATTCATTGATCTTACATGCCAAGAGCTTCATACCAATTTTTTAAATTTAATCTGAGATTACACATTATGTGCAATAAAAAAAATCAGTGCAGGAGCTGCTCTAACAAACTGACAGCTGTGTTGTGTGCACAGAGTCAGTGTTATATAAAAAAGAACTTCCACTTTTATTCTCAGCTGAGGGTGAGTTGACGCTGTGTAATATTTGAATATGGGGGCAAAAACCGCTGTTCAAAGAAATGCCTGTTAGCTAACTTTGGATAGTCCTTGAGTAACAAACTAATATCCGACCATCATTTCAAAATTCTGACATAGAGTAAATCTTTGCTAATTAATGAGCTTCAATACGTGCTTTGATATGCACTGAATGAATGAGGAAATGAAACAGTGTGTCTGGCTCTGTGAGAGGAGGAGACAGAGAGAAACTCAGGGTTTGTCGAAGAAAACCTGCAGCAGTTTGAGCCATTTCAGCCACTGTGTATGCACGTCCCTTGGTTGTTCTGATTTTCTTGTCTCAATCTCAAGTTTTAAATTCAATTTCACACAGGCTACACCATTTAAACAGACTCTATATGCTTGACCACTCTCCTATGTGGAGCAGTGCACTGGAAATTTGCATTTATATGCTTGGTCAGTCATGACAGGCCTAGATTTTTCCTGCAGAGGATGACCCAATATAAGGGGCACCTTGGCACTTGGCATCCACTTTTATTCAGCGGCCAAAAAACCCATGCAACATTTAGTGGGCTACTCCGACAGTCATGACCTCATCTCAGGCTTCTTCTCTTGGACATGGCCCTGGTTGTCAGGCCTCAAAGCGACGGCTGATCTTCATCCGTTCAGCTACATCTGCCTGCGGCTTGCTCTCTCTGCTTCCCCACTGGGCAGTGGTAAGTTGAAAGCCCTGTGTGAATTCTCGCGCCCCTGCTCTCTGCTACCATATGTCAGAGTGATGGGCAGGTCAACCTGCTCATTTGGCAGTAATCTTCCTCAGACACACTTTTACAGATGAGGAAGTGTTCATGCACAGTCAATGCAACAGAAAGCAGAGCTTTCACACATTTATTTATAGAAAAACCTTGGAACTACAGTGGCTGGCACCAGAGACCAGACCAGAGAACAACAAACAGACCCAGCTTTCCACGTAATGTGACCAATGTTAGTGCTGATTCATGCTGCAGGTTAGTGCGGGATGCCTGCATCACTGCTTGGAAAGCTGACTGCACTGTAATAAGTGTCATTTTTCTGTACCAATATGAAAGTTCAAAAGTTTAAAATGGTCTTGGCCATGTCACAAAAGACACTTAATATACAGATAAATAAAACTACTCACAAAAACACACATTAACTTACAAGCATACAAACACACATCTCACTTTACATGCCTACAACCAATCACACGACTTCCATCCTGCTCCCTTATGTCTGTCCTCCATTAATTCCCCAGTATTAAATCAAACCGATAACACTTAGTCGATTGACTAAAGAACTGTAAAGATACTTCTTATTAAGATGCATATTTTATTCTGGCATGTTAATGCTGCCATTACTGCCACTGCGCTATATGTTGTAGTTTGTTTACTTGCTCCTGTGGCTACTCTAAATAGATTCCTTGTCATTGGTCTTAATTGCTTGGAACTAAAACTGTCCTGCTCTTATGTCTTGAATTGTTCAGACAGCAGGTATGTCAAGTCTTTCATGTGAAACTAGAAATACTGTGACACAAGTGGCAGTGACGGTACAGGAAGTGGAGTGGCATCCACCAAAGGGTAAAGCAAATTTACCACATTCACTTCCCAGCAGCGGTACCTCCATCTTGATTAAACATTTCATTATCCCAAACTGGCGGCAATTGTGAGTGGGAAGCCAGTGAGGGATCATATCTTTGTCATAGCGCTATAGCGACTCCTACTGGAATCGTAGTTGCTAGTCGTCTGGTTTCAGAGGAAAAAGAAACCTTTAGGGGTTGTCACTGTAGTTTGCTGTCCTTATTTAGAGAAACACCTTGCACATTGCTGGAAGATGCAGAGAGAAGCCATTTCACCGAGACTCCTACTGGTTGTTTGGGCCACCTGCGTTACACTGAGGATGGTGGGATCTGTGGGTGATGTGGTAAACGCTATCACAGCATCACCACTTGCACTACCCGGTTCATTCCACAAGCAATCAGACTGATTGACAAGTCACTAGCACACCCTCACTTACCCACATGTTCGATGTAGATTTATGTGATTTTCCATACACAAGGTGCAATAGTCATATGGTATACTGTATAGACTGTTGTACTCATATACTGATATGATAGTGACATCTTTTCATGCCAATGTGTATTGTATAAATCTCTTATTTATGGTCCCCACTATATGTGAAGAGTATCTATACATTCTGTGTATCTTACACTGTACTGTACTTACACTGTACTGCATATTTTTGTGCCTTGGTAGAAGAATTTCATTATATAGATTCCTGTAGATTCTATACAGATGACAATAAACTTGAACTGGAACTTGAACTTTTCTCTCTGTGTGTTTAGTGGAGGCAGGTTAATCAAAGACCGAGCATTTAGATTGTGTCTGCATTTCAGATATTTGAAACCGGTCCGGTGGAACAGTCCACAATAGAGTCAGTGCTTCTTTGTAGCATGTTGTGACCTATACAGTATTGCTATTGGTCATGGATGTGACATTGATGTCACAGGACTAAGAGCAGAAGAGACGCATGTGCCACATGACGAAGATGGAGGAGGAGACAAACAGCACATGGGAGCGGAGGGACCGACTGGCGCAGCAGCTGTTTTAAGGTAAATTTACACTTTTATAAATCAAAGCACATTTAATTACACACAATGATAAAACAATTCCAGGTAGCCTTTCATTGTAATAATATAATAACAAAGTCATACATGAAAAAGGCCAAAATTTCACGGTTCGCTTTTTCAACCTTTCATGGTTCACTTGTTCGCCTCCTACGTAGGATTTGTCTTGATGACATACTAGTTGGGGGTTGTGCATGTGAGGAGCACAGTATAGAGTATTGGCTTCTCTACAGCCTCTGACATCCATTTTACATTTGCACTTGTGGTGACCATCTCTTTGTTCCTCCTAATGAAAAAGGTACGGCATCCTTCGGGAAGGTCATATATCTGTCGATCATCTCAAACCCATTTTGCAGAAGGTCGAGGAAGGGCTGCTCGCTATTATCCCTATAGTGCCACAATCCTTTTCTGTCTTTAACCTCCTCTGTCCTTGATGTAGGAGTGACACTGGTTTGCGGCTCAGAGGAGTTGGGATAAATTGTACTCAAGTGACAAACTAATGTAACGATGTCTCCTCTTGAATCCATTTAAATTCCCATCATTTTTCTATTAAAAATACCCCATGCTCATGGTTGCATGGCTAAACAGGTTGGAGTAGTGAAAGGGCAGCGTGTCTGTGCAGTGCTAGTTGAGCTCTCACGTAGATTTAGTTGAGCTCTTTAAGTGCAATCATCAGCAGTGTCACTACCTTCAAATATCATGGCACCAATTTTCTGTGAGAGTGTGGGAGTATTGCTGTATTGGCTAAACTAAGATCCTAAACACTTCACCAGAAACAGCTTGAACAACGTGTTTGCAGAGTGCTGTGTCTCACACCTTTGGAAAGAAATCGGCAGCACTTGAAGTGTCTTATCAACATTAAAAGACAGCTCCTGAATAAAGATCAATAGCATGCACGCCAGCAATTCAAACAGTAGGAAATGTCCTTTGAAAGAGACATGCAAATAGCAACCAAAAATCCCATAATCTTCTACATTGGGTTGGAGGGCTGCGGTTGGTAATTTAGTAGGTACAAAGAAAGATTTAATTCTTTGTGAAGCCACAGCTCAAACAAAAGTAACCGCAGGAAAAGCATTTTTTTAAAATTCATTTTCAGTCTGAGATCCTGGTGGATCAGATAGATCAGTGTGCCATCCAGATTCTGATTAATTCAGATACAGTATGATCGGTTATCACGCTTACCTTCTTATTTTGTCTCAGTGTGAGTGCATATAGCACCAACACTAATCAAAAAGTGTAGAATATACAATGCTATGTTATTTCTACAAATATATATTTTAATTAGGGGTCCCTATTGAGTTTTTTAATCATTATTCTTAAATAGATTACTGTCACTTATGGCACCATTTGTTTTAACTTTAATTTATGTGGTAAATGTCAATGACATTCAGCTAAACTTCTGTAATTAATTTAAATGATGAGGTTCATTCACATTCTACTGTAAAAGCATCGCTGTATCCGACCAAATCAGCCAAATACATGCAGTTAAACGTTTTTCTTGAGCACATACTTTACATTATTTGTTTTCTAATGGATGGGAGTGAAGGTGGGCAGCATGAGCTTATTTGAGTAGCTGAATGTTGAAGTATCTCTGTGTGTTTGTGTCAAGGAGATGAAGAGTGGGAGAGAGAGAGATAAAGACGTATTAAGGATTTAGATCCAAGCTCTGAGCCCAGTTCATTATCCAGCACAGCACAAACAGCACAGCCACAAAGAGGAAAATACAAACACTGTGATTCGCCATATTACAGTGTGTGTGTGTGTGTGTGTGTGTGTGTGTGTGTGTGTGTGTGTGTGTGAATGCATCTGTTAGCCATTTAACCACTCGTCTATTTTTCTTTCCTAAAATTTGCTGCATCCTAAAATTCTACTTGAAAAAAATGTGTAGTTTAGTCAGTAGTTTATGTTATAAAATCATTTGATCTGACATATAAGTGTTTATAATTAAGTTAATTTTTAGTGATATAGTTAATTCTGTGTAAGGCACACAAGCCCTAACTGTGTGTATGTATACTAGACCCTTTTCTGTCAATAGCCTTGAGCCCTATTTAGCCTGGGTCAAGTGGCATACCTTTGATGGATGGATGTAATAAGCTATTATGAGTCACTACTGTATAGTATGCTCAGTATTAAATAAGCACTCCATCTGTTGTAAATAAAAATAACCTCCCATTCAATATTTGGTGGAACTGAAGATGGAACGAATGTCAATCAATCCTTTATTTACAGCACACAGCACATTTTATACAGGTCACAGTCACAGTTGATAATGATGCTTTTTGAGCCTCTTTGTCACGTGTCTCATTTCTATGTCCTCATTTTTAGATTTTAGCTGCATCTGAAAGTGAATGTGAATACTGGATGAAACAGGCCGGGATTGAAATGACTACATGCATAGTGATGAGAACGTTACACAAAGGACTAGTTTACAATGATACTTCACTCTAAATAGCATGGTAATCCAAAATGTAAATGTGCTAAGTTCTAAGTTCTGCTCACAAGAGCAAATATGGCATTTGTCATTTGTCAAATGTCTAATATGACCTACAGTATGCTCACATTTCCTGACAAGGAGCTTTAGCAGCAGTGTGAATTATGACTCTTGTCTGTCAGAAATAAAGGTGAAAACAATGTGACTTAGTAATATGAGCACTGCAAAGTCCAGGGGAGGGTGGATGGAGATGTCCATGTGACATGTGACCAAACTATGTTTTTTTTTCTTTCAACCATGACCACAATTGTTTCCTTACTAAGGATAGATTCACATTTTTTGTCATCTGTCTTAAAACAATATTCAGTTTCCCAAATGAACACTGAAATAGGTTTTTCTTGCTGTACCATGTAACCATTCCTCCTGTTCACCCTGGCCATTAAGAGATTATTCCCTAATGCATTTCCAATGTAAGTGATGGGGGACAAAATCCACAGCCCTCCTTAAGTGCAATAATGTATTTATCTGAAGCTTCAGCAATTAAAATTTGTGAAATAAAGTGGACATCTTTCAAAGTTACTGTCTTTTTAGTGCCAAATTCCCAGTTTTTGTTACTAAGCTTCCACCGGAGCTCAACAGAGAAAACACAATCCAAGGAAACAAAAAGGAGGGAATTTAACTTTAGGAAGATATCCATTTGGCTTTTTATGAACTTTTAGGCACATTTTTGAATAAAATGAGGTATGTGGATTTTGTCATTATATTTTACATTGTAAAAACTTTTTAAAGGGATCTTTTAATGGCCAGTATGAGCAAGAGGAATGATCACAGCGAGCAAAACCTCTTTCAATGTTCATATAGGCACCTGACAGACTTGAAAAATTGTGAACCTATCCTTTAACCTCATTTTTTTGTGCACGTATGTTTTTCTCTGTACCCAGAGAAAAACCTCTGGGTACAGTGTGTTCTTTAGTGCTGGAGATGCTGGCAACTGCAATATAAACATGTAGTCAAAAAGATAAACCACTAATATTTATGGTAGTGACCGCACACTCAATTTCATGAATGTGGAGGCAAGATCAACATGGATCAACAAAAAAGACTCCAGTGGTTGAATTCTTAAACAATAAGTAAGTTGAAAATTAATGACACTGACACTGACACATTCCTCAAAATGTCCAGGATGTGTTATCATTATTATATTCAAATATTTTAAGGTAGAAAATACACACTTGAAATATGTAATAAATGAAGAAAACACTGTTAAAGTACTTAAACTTTCATTAAAAGGTAGAATAGTGCTCTGGCATGATAGTCAAATATGCAGATTATCACTAAGTGAAAGATCTCACTGAACTTCCCATTTCTGGGAAACTTTCCATTTCTTGGAAAGCCTCAGTGCTCAACTGGTCCATTTCTAACAATGTGATGCTGTCCCTGTCATTGTGTGACATGTCCATGCCTCAGAATTAATCATGAAAATCTTTAATGTAGAAAGTATAATGTGAGATGTCACGTTGAAAAAAAAAAAGGTGGTAAAATGCTAAGCTGCTAAAAATTAGGCCTTGAAGGCTTATCACTTGCAGCGTGAGGGGTAAAAGTCATATCTTTTCCGAGCAAAGGTTAAAGGCAGAGCTGACACTGTGAAGCATGAACACAACATTCTCGAGAGGAAGGAGCCTAGACAAGTGGTAAAGGTTGAGCAATATTAGAGTGCTTGGGACCAAACTCAGTGATTGATCGTATCTCCAGCATTCATGAGAGATCTCAGGTGTGTGCAGGAATGCTCATAAGTTTTGGGTTGGCTGCTGCAGAATCCCCAAGGACGAGAAGGTCACTTCATACCAGAGCTTAGAATAAAGTTAGACTTAACTCACAAACTTCACTGCTCTGGGACTTCACTTATGAAAGCAAAGACATTTAAAGTTTTGACCTGGTGAAATTCCAGAAACGTAAAATAATAAGCAACATACAGGCCATAAATGACCACACACCTTGAATATTTAAATATAGAAAGAAAAGGTTTCCGTTTTTTAAAAATGCTACTGACAAAACTTAGAAATAAAGAAAGAAAGAAACGGATTTCAACTGACTTGCAGTTACTGTAAGAACTTGACACTTGCTTGAGACTTAAAATTGACTTTTCTGTACTGACTTGTAAATTAACTTAGTCTTGCCTCGAAAAACATCAACAGCTCTGGGTCAAACCACTGCAACTTGCAAAGAAGAAAACAGGTTGCTGTTGTTTGAACATATTCATTAATTAGCAATTAGGAGTATTCGACTTTCTGTGCAATTGTAGGTGTGATCTGGAGAAAGGTCAAGTTACTGACCTCCTGCTGGAAGACTTGAAGATCTGACATTATTACCTCTAAGATAAAAGAACATTTTTACATTTTTATCTGTGAACCAGATTGTCTATACTGTAGCAGGCACCACTGTCCTACGGGGATGATCATTAGTGCACATAATATCAGAGAACTTTGTGCCAAATGTCATTGAATGGACCAAGCTGTGTGCCCATCTCTTGCCCTGTTTTCTCTTCCCTTGCCAACATGATAAAGACCCATTTTCCCCAAACAGCTGCAGAGACAGATTTCTAAGATTTCTGGGCAAAGGCAGACATAACAAACAAAATAGATCCGACTAGGAAGACAATAAATTGAAGTTGAAGAACCCAAATTACAATGATTTACCTCCCTAACTAACAAAATTGCAGCCCATACAAACTCCAGAGAGAAAAAGCCATCAGCATGGCAAAGGCCTTACAGTCTACAATAAAAACACTAAAACCAGGAAGTGTAGCTTATTGGGAGAAGAGGGAGAACACTGCTGCCATCTTGGCTCATTATACAGCCAAGTGTCACTGTGAAGGTGCCAGTACACCAATCACCTCCATGGTCTGATACACACTTATTTGCATACTTTCTCACTCATTTGCACAGTGGCCATGCATTATGCGTTTACCATTTTCACTGATGGACAGCCTCACCTTGTGTGTCTCTCTCTCCCTCTGTGTGAATCCTTGAGTTTTGCCTCTTGTGTTTCCTCTTTCCAGGTCATTGTGGTGTCACTCTATAGTATCTATCTACCCAATATTGTCATTCATCTTTTTCATATTGTAATTTTACCATTGTTATTTTACCATTGCAACATCTATTGCATGTCTGTCTATCCTGGAAGAAGGATCTCTCCTCTGTTGTTGTATGCTGTAGATTGTAAAGCCCTTTGAAGAAAATGTGTGGTTTTGGGCTATATAACATGGACTTGACTTGTCTCGAGTCCTCAAATTGTGACAGCCACATGAAGATGAACAAATGAAGTGGCAAATTGGATCAGATGATGGGGAGGCATAGGCCAAGTGAACCCAGACCTACCATGGGTTTTATTGGAAATGCCACAGTGAAATGATTTCAACTTTCACCTCTGAATGACCTTTTCATGTCCTGGAAGAGGCTGAGACATATACTTAAACCTTTGTCATGGAAGTGGCTGCTAGGAAATGTGGAAAAAAAAGCTGCTTCTCAGAGCAGCAAGCAGTGTGCGCTGATGGCTGCTAGTAATGAGGCCTAAAAAAAGAGCCTGTGATATTGTGGAAGTTCATCAAATGAGTGCCTGATCTGTAACAGCCTTCATCAAAGGGACTGAAGCAACCCGGAACTTGTGTTTCATGATCTCAAAAGGGTACAAAATGACCATAAAATTACTCCAAACTATATATTCCAAGTGTTGTAAAGCCAAATGTATGTTTACATGAGGGTGAGTGCATAATGACCAATAATAAATGCATAATATAGAGTATTCCTTTAAGGTGGAATACTTGTGATGCTGTTTTGAAGGGTAGAACCCTTATAGGGTAACTGCAGGACAAGCACAGAGTGGAAAATAACAATTCTGTGGATAAATTATTAATTATTCCACTACAAATATATACACTCACCATATAGTTGTCCTACAGGGCAAGTGTACATATTATTGTATTACTTCTTTGAATTATTAAGTATTACTCTGTTAATGCTGTACAGACAGAGCTGTAGTCAGCCATGTTTGGACAACATGGGAATTAAAAAATTGTTTTGACAGAGTTTTATGCTTGTAGAAATTCAAACATTCTGAGTTAACTCAGAATAGGCCTAGTTGACATATGGGGTCTTTGAAACCTGTTGGGAGCAGAGGCCTGCTTTTTCCCAGTCATATAGTGGGGAGCTGTGTTTCAGTGAAGACAGGCATAACCAGCCAACATGTGTAAAATCTCATGGGGCTCACCGGCTGCCACTCACTCACAAAACACACACACACATAGAAAAACGCTGTCGTTATTACGCTCATTTCCAGCTCTATATTTTTATTCTGGTATTCCATTAGAGTAGCATTTACCTACATTTACTTGTACATATTAATACAAAAAATAAAATACAAGAGAATGCAACAATAATGAAAGAAAAGAAAAATACAAGAAAAAAGATAAGAAAACTTGTCATACCAGGACAAGAACAGGTGTATATAATATCATTAACTTTTCTCCACGTGTCCCATTGAGCCAGTATGTACAACACCAGTAAAATGCAGCCATCGTTAATGTTATTAACCGCCATCTGTTCTTTTCCTGCTATAACATGAAAATATGTGCAGTGGAAAAGATCTATTGTGCAATTCTGTGGTTAGACGTACAGCCGACTTGAACATCTCAACACGTAGAGGTCAGCGCAGCACGTCTCTTCCCTCCATACAATATTTAGCTCTGAGCTACTGTTTAAGTGGCACGTGTTTCCACAGCGCCTCATTCTTACCTGTTTGCCCACAACACCGACACTCATAACAACCTTTTGTGCGGTGTAAAGTTAATTAGCGCTGACATTTTCAGTCCACGCAGTCATGAATGTAGTGTTCATTTCCATTCTTACTTTTAGTGATCTTGACATCGCTCTGAGCAGCACTGCAGACATGGCATCTTGCTAGCCTGTGGATTATTGCCTGAATTAAATTACACTCCTGTCACTGTTTTAGTAGCTTTATTTACAGTTGCCTGTCTCTCTTTTCTTGTTGCCATGAACACTAACCAAGACTCCACGGTGAAGGATCTGTGTCTGTGTGTGTGTGTGTGTGTGTGTGTGTGTGTGTGTGTGTGAAAGACACAAACAGACACACACACAGAGAGAGAGAGTGTTGTTCATTCTTGGGCGCGCATGCACACAAGTGGATGTTCCTGTCACTTCATCTTCTTTTTGATTGTCACTGCGATGTCTCAGAGCTGTCCATCAAGAAAATATGGGAGATCACATGAGGGACATATTCCATAGCAATGCCTCAGACCACTGAGATGCAAGAAGCTTTTGGCATAATGTTTTATTCTGTGTCATATCGTGTCTAAGACGGAATGGGAAGGTCATTCCATCTCTTATCCTAAGTGTTAAAATCTTATGCAAACAAACTAAATTGAGTAAAATATGCATGGCAGCAGGATTTTCTATGTGAATATGTCATCTTCACTGCCCTACACATGTGTTTATCTGTTTACCACTGGGAAAATAGAAAAGGGCAAAGGTTTATAAAATACAAGCCTACAAAGCCCAAGGGGTCAAAAAAAAAATCATTTATGTGACATGCTACCTTTGCAGTGACAGTGTATGTCTGTATAAGGAAGATGAAATATACTTAGCATAAACAGTAAATATTTCAAGCACTGGAGCTACATGCAACTCAACTTTGGCATACTTTTTAAAAATAGCACCATGTCTGCAAACAATGAATAATTCAAGAACCTATTTAAAAGCACACATACATGTTTTAGCAATCGAGGTCTAATGCAAGTTCTCATACTACATTCTGTGGTTTAGTGTGTTAGTCATAAGCAATGGGTGGCTTGAGACAGTTTATGAGAGGAAAATTTAAGCATCAGTGTATGGTATGAGTATACTCGCTTACACTGGGCGTAGGCCAGAAACTCATTAGTACAGTGTAAAATGATTAGGTCTGAGGTGGAGTAGAGGCGTGTGTCGAATTATCCACTAGTGAGACAAAAAACTTCCATACTAGGATGTTTTTATCTCTTGTGCAATATAGCTCCATGGTCTCACAACCTTTTTTGTGTCTGAAGGTATTCAAACATTTTTATGTGTTTCACTAAAGCATTTCTTCTTTTTACTGAATGTGTTCACCAGCCTGGTGTTATTGTTGGTGCATTTTAATTAAGGGAGAAGACACTGGTCATGTATAGCCTTCTTCTAAATGTAGAAATGTAGTCAGCCATTGATGTTCAGCTCCTATTAATGGGAGAGTTGCACAAAGCAGAAGAATTTTTGAAACCTCAATCTTGTTGCAGACAAATAATCAGTGAAATCAAAGAGCATGCAACACCCTTTAATACTCTAAAACTAATGTCATATAATAAAACTATAAATGGGCCAATTTGAAATTCCACAGAGAAACAATTTTCTTTAGGAGATGCATCAGACATGGCCCAATTTCTGGACAGTTATACTCTGCAATTGAAGTTTTGTTATGCAGAGTTATGGACAGACTAATTGGGCTTGCCCCATTGGGGTTTCCCTCAAGTGGTGTTGTCTACTTATGCAGATGACATCACTGTTTTCACAATTAAAATCAGAGCATTGGAATGTTTAGGGATCTGTTGGAAGTCCTTCTTGGCAAAAGTAAACTGGGAGAAGAGTGAAGCCTTTCTGGTGGGGCAGTGGGTATTAGGGGAAGTTCCCAGTCAAACTAGAGAATGTTAAGTGGTCACACTTACAGACATAGGAAATCTTTCAGTGGGACTTCACTGCAAAAATAGGTATATGGCTGTTTTAGGGCCTTTAGATCACCTAAAACTCACCTTTCCTAGCTTGTGGTCTTGCCTGAGGAGTGTAGATTGCGTCAAACAGGGACACTTCATGTAGACATATACTGTGAGATTGACAGGGGTATGTTGTCCTTCAGACTGCTGTCTGTCGGAGGTTTGTGCTTCTCTGTCAAGGCTCTGAACCACACTCCGCTGTAGGAAAGTGGAGATCAGTTTTGACCCCATTGTTGAGAAAGCTTTGTATAAAGTGTCTGTATCTGTTGAAGTGTCACTTGTGCTCCTTGATAGGTGTGAAAGTGCCCAGGAAGGCTGAGCTTTTAAGTCCAGTTCCATTTTTTGACTTCACAAACAGCTGCAATAGGTTTGTAAATACTCTCTAAATACACCCTTTTGTGCTTTGTATTGCAGTGTAAGTTCATTTATACTTTGTTACCCTGTATGGGTCACCATAAACAATCGGTGTAGATAAATGGTGGTGTGTGGATATGGCACTGTTTGAGATTCATGTCCTGTCAGGCTGAAACATGTGCAAACTAAGGCCAAACAGGATTTCATCTCAGGTTCAGTGACAAATGGTTGCTACAGAAAAAAATATGCCCACTGTGCTTGACATTGGTATCTCTGGCCTCAACTCATCTCTTCTCTCAGTCTACCTCGATTCTTTAAGGAAATCCAGGTGGAAATGTCTTTGGGCCCCTCCTGTTTCAGACAGCAGTGACCACAAGTTTCATTGCAACTTGGAGAGCAATTTGGAACCAGAAGATGAAAGCAATACAAGTGCTTCATCTCTTGGTGACAACTGCCACAGGTGAGCCCTTCAGTTACACAGACACAGTTGCTGTTCTTGGGCCTGGAGCAAATAAATTATGAAATCCATTTTCCTTGTACTTGGACCTGCCTCCCAGGACCCAAAAACCTAAAATAATTTGCTCAAAGGCAAGAATGCGGGATGTTGTTATCAAGAAGAAAATATGCTAGAGGATGAAGAGTTAGGACCATAGAGTGAAAATAACCATCAATCAGGTAGCTTATTGTAGCATCAGTTCCTCTGTATGCATGATCCTGATTTTAAACTTGGGTATATGCCATTTGAAACAGTACCTGCCTCTGTTGCTGCTGCCTGGAACTCATCTACATCTGGGTGACTTCCTGCAGAGACTGCATCTGTTCATGTTGATTGTCTGCTGTGACTCACATTGGGCATCACTGAACACATGAAATGATCTACGACACATACAGTCTTCCATTTGTTTAACAAATGCATATACAGGCTCCTTCACAACGGTCACCTTCAGAACTTGGCAACTATGAAGGAGAGTGTGCTTGTGTAAATACTGCCTGTGTTTTGCAACACAAAACGGTTTTCATGCTGTATTCATAGTAAGATTGATTAATCTTGGCTGATCTGATTTCCGCCTACAGCTGCTCAAACAGTATTATAAACAATTTTACTTAATTTCTGGGGCCACAAGCGCCTTTTTGATGAAGCCAAGTAGGGTTCTATCTAATTAGCTAATTATTATGCCTCTTGCCTCCACTGCTCTCCAGTCAGCAAGACAGAGATCAATCAAGATTAACCATCTTGAAGATGATGTCCGTTCCCACAAATGGGATGGGGAGGACAAAGGGAGTAATGCGTGATGAGGTCTCCTTAGAGAAAGGATACTAAAGAGCACCCAATGCAGAAGTCTTTTATTGAACTGCCACAAGCCATCATTGGAAAACTATTAGTGACTGGATTTTGCAGCTTGACATAGAGGCTGCATCTGATGAGACTAATACGGCAAGCTGTTCAAAAGTAGAGGCTCGGGTCATGCTTGCCAAGAACACCAGCTAAAGTCCGAAGGTTGTAGTTGTATTTTTTTATTTGTTTTTATTTATGTACTGTCCACCAGTCACATAATGGATAGCATCAAAGACACACGGCTACTAATAGTGTTAGATTAAGAACTGTAATGTAAAGATTTCCTTTTTAATGATAATGATACTAAGTGTCAATTTTAATATAACAAGACATATTTTTTGGAAACATTACCTGGATTTGGCTCTCCATGTCTGAAACATTCTTGCAGATTGTGATCTCCTCCTCACCTAAACAAAAAGTAGAGGTCACAGTACAACATTCATTATAGAACTGCACATGAAAAATTGAAAACTATAGAACCTCATTGGTTACATAATTAAAACTATCTTTTATCCACCCTCTCTCTGGGACTACACTTTGAAACCTCCAGGAGTCACCAGTCTGTGACCATGAAGTGACGCTTCATAAATCATAATATATGATTCAATTAACTATACTCAAATTTTTCTCTCATGTCTGTTTTCCATTGTACCCATCTTACTGTAAAAACAGCTCTGAAAAGAAAAGTGTACAGACTACTGCATGAAACAGTGTGAGATGTTTGCAAATTACAGGGTTAGTTAGTACAGACAGTAAGCTATCTTTCTTCATCTCACGGTCTCTCTCTCTCCAAGATAAGATGGATGTTATTCCACGAGCTGCTTCCAGGAGGGTCGATGATGGTCGCCTAATACTCTAATCCACTGGCTAATGATCATTCTCTGGAGATGAGATGCTCTTGAGATGGTAAATAGAATGAGAAAGACCAACAGACTTATAGTCTTAGCTTTTCATGTTTTTTCAATTTAATTTCAATAAGTCCTTTTAAAATTATATTATTTTAGAGATGTATTTTTATCATTTTCATTGAATTACATTCTCATATTTGTCTCATCTTTAAAAAGTCTTCATTTAAAAATATGTTCATGATTTGATGATTTTCTGGAAACTAAACTTTTTACTTATATACTGTATACATTGTTTAAACTAAATATAAAAGAAAGAGAGTCCTTTCATCCTCTGAATATCTGTCTTTTTTTCTGTCAACACCTTTCCTTTTCATCCACTGGGCTTATGTGTGCTCCCTCTCTCTCTTTCTTTTCATTAGATTATCTCCCATTTCTTTTGCTTGACATCTATTTCTCCTCAGTCCTGCAGGCTTGTTCCTCCTAAAGCATTTTTAGCAAACTCATCCAGGGTCTGAGTCATAGACACTATGGTCAAAAGAATGTATCTGATTATGTTTCTTACGTCTAGACAGCTGACTTAAAAAATGAGTAACAAGACTGCAAGATAGCGAGGAATATTGGCCTGTGTGTGTGTGTGTTCTTTTGTGTGTGTTATTCTGCATCTCAAATAACAAACTGCTGCAGAATCAAACTAAGCTTAAGGGAGCGATCACACAGACAGGTTGCTAAAGACGTGTCCTCTTTACACAAGACACAAGTGGTCAGTGCACCTGAGGCTGTCTGGTCATTGTTACTAAGTAAATTTTTTATTGAGTACTTTTCAAAAGAAAAGGTAAGGCAGACAGGTAAAATAGACAAAACAATATGTATCACAGAGTCATACAAACTAGGGGAAACTAGGGGAGTTTTTTTTTCTGAAAATGCAAACAAAAAAGTAAGTTAGCCATATCAACTTCAAATGTGATAGTATGTTAGTGTCATGTTTTCCGCTGTCTCCAAGTGGCAAAGAAATGAACTATTACAGGTTTAAAAGTCCACCAATTCAGCTTGGCACTCCTATAACACTGTCAGACAATGGGCAGTTTTAAAATTAAGGACTGAAATCAATGCAGCAAAACCAAAAATAATGTCTTTTCCATTTCATACATTCTTCTTCCTTGTCAAAACCTGGCACCTACATTACCCACAATGCAACTTAATGTTGCCTCAAGCCTCAAGTGACAGCACATGAGGCAATTTATCAGATTTTGCACAGCTCCCCCTGGATCCACAAAAGGCTTTATACAACTCACCAAGAGCTGTAAACAGACTTTGTAAAATCGGTGAAATTCCCCTTTAAGGAGGACTATACCAAAGTCAAGGAGCAAAATTGCAACCACCTTTAGTTATCAAAGTCAACCTTGGACCAGTTTCGGCCCTGGGGACCTGTTGATCCTTTTGGTTTTATAAAATGAAAAGCTCAAGGAGAAATTTGACAGTCAGTAATTTGGCAGTTGTTTGTAGTTACTTTACACTTCTGGTTCTATGAGCAGTTCTATAAAGAGCCGGACTGAAACTTCCAGATTCTGCTCTAGAAGTAAGTAATAACTAACAACCCAGCCAACAGAACAGTATGTCATGTGTCCTGCCTCATAAGGATGGGAGTTTTCTGAAAAACAATCTAATATTGTTGTATATTCAATATTTATGTTTTTTGCGACCTTTAGGAAACATAGTTTTTGCCTTAAATGTTTGCAGGCTAAAGTATTGGCTACACAGAGGAGACGAGTCCATGTGTGTGTAGAGGGGTCACGGCTAGTTAGTCAAGTCAAGTCAAGTCAATTTTATTTATATAGCGCCAAATCAAAACAGAAGTTATCTCAGGGCACTTTTCACATAGAGCAGCCTTGACCGGTTGGGTTGAGAGAGAAAGAGGGAAGGGGGAGAGAGGAGAGAGAGACACAGAGAAGCACAGAAACAACAACAATAATAATAGAAATATGACTAATAATAATAGTGGTAGCAATGGGTAAATATGACTAATAATAATAGTTCAGACATGTCTGTAGTAACAGAAAGAAAATGTTGTTTGACTTTGTTAAAATAACAAAAGTTTAAATTTCTGATAGGAACTGCTGTAGTGGATGCCAAGTGGTCTTAGAATATGGGAAGTAAATTCCAGGACCACGCTTTGTTTTTTCAGAGAGCCGATGAAAGAAATGCTACATGAGAGATTGCATTGACTTACAGAAGCTAGTGGAACGGAGGCTAACTGAACATGATGTCAGCTCTCTATAAAGCTCCTCTGAAGAGCAATGTATTGACATTTGAGTCATTGAGGATGAGCCTGTGTTTGGCTATCAAAACTAACAGCTGCATCAATCTTCAGAAAGTGCATAGCGGCACACTGACCACATTAGGAGGCTCTGTGTGTATTCATGGTGAATTGAGCCAGCAGCACCCCACTGCACGCGTTCACCCAGTGAAAATTGCATGTGTGTCACAGTACAAACCCAGTAAGACACACACACCTCACAACTATTCCAGATGAAACAGGCTTAGGGCAAGCCCAGGGAGGAACAACAGACCAGGACTGAACAACAGACCCACACTTATCGCCTGGGGAAAGGTAGTGGATGCAGTGACAGTGAAATTTAGGGATGAAGTGACAACACACAACCTGGTTCACAACATCGAATCCCTCAGAGATAAAACCGCACTAAAGGGCAAGGCACAGACCAAGACATTTTGACTGGCGTACTCATTTTGCCCACACAGAGGAGATCACAGCTTCATTAGATGAACTCTTCTTTTAGATGCATACATGTAAAGCTGTACATTGTTTTTGAGAAACACTGGCGGTTATGTTGACACAATTTTTGGAGAATACCAATTGCAGGGAGAGGGTGACATTTGTATAGATTTTAATGCAAATGTTTTAAATTAACATGTGTCAGAGCAGTGACATTTTCATGTGCCTCTGTGACAGGAAATGTGTTTGGGCATGAAAATGGAAAATAGAAGGAACAAAAATGACAAAGCACTGCAATGCAAAACTATTCAATTGACAGATCCAATGCTAATCCATACCGGAAGTTGAACATTAAAACATCAAAACATTAAATCACAATTGCACCTTGTTAATAACAAAAACCGAGAAAGAGCCTTTAAAGAAAGGTCCCTTTAAGAATATTGCCGGGTACTTTACACTTTGCAGTCTTTCTTCTTAGTTAGAGTTTCTTTTATAGAGCTCTCAGGGAAACCGCCACTTATGTTTGGCCATCTTATATGACCTTTTATATCATAGCATTTCCACCGTGCGCGACAGAAAATGTACTCTTGCAGTGTGTGCAGAAAGCAGCATTTTCATTGCTGTGTATTTTTAGGAAGGAAGGAGTAAGCCTCCTGGAACTATTTAGAAAAGACCGACTCTCTCTTCGGCATGACAGCTAACTGTTAGCATACTGACAGGTTCTGTCAGAAAGAGCCACAAGCGTCATAGGCTAGCAACAGCCTTGACAACGACACATTGATTGATGGAGACATAGACAGACAAATCAGGGTTGAATTCAGACACTTGGTGCGTTGTTTTTGTTTTTATATTGAATTAGGTAATATGAGTGGGACAGAACATGATTAACATCTATGTAAGCGTTGAAATCAAGTATAATATTAGCTTGAAACCGGGACAATCCCGGGACGTCTGGTCACCATAGATACGACTCTCAAATCTGTACGGTAAATATGTAGCTGGATCTAGCAGTTAGCTTAGCATGACAAAGACTGGAAACCGTGGGAATCTGCCTCTGTTATGTATTACAAACGAGTTATAACGTTTTAATTAGTGGGCTTTGGAGGTGCTGGTCGACAAGTTTTGTTATCTTTGGACAAAGACAGAATAGCTGTTTCCCCTTGTTTCCAGTCTTTGTGCTTTGCTAAGCAAACCAGCTACTGGCTAACTTAATCTTTAATAGACAATCTTTAATAGACAGATAGGAGAGTAATATCCAACTGTATCTAAGAAAGTGAATAAGCCTATTTTTCCAAAATGTCAAACTATTCCTTCAAGCTCTAA
This sequence comes from Scomberomorus guttatus, assembly GCA_038419695.1. Classification (NCBI taxonomy): domain Eukaryota; kingdom Metazoa; phylum Chordata; class Actinopteri; order Scombriformes; family Scombridae; genus Scomberomorus; species Scomberomorus guttatus. The sequence goes on along the minus strand of CM076447.1, from coordinate 10,031,919 downwards.
GAAGAACCATCACAAACATTATTCACATTTTCATTCATAATTTCATAAAACTGTTATCTTGTCCTCCAGACCATCCATCATCCTCTACACATTCATAAGCTTCACATTCTATGAATTAAAGAAGGATACAAACAGGGCTACGTTAAGGCTCTATAAAGCACTTTAAAGTAATTCATTCATGTTCCCATTCATACTTTGCCATACATTCATGCCATGGCATGTTCTCTATTCATTCATCATAATGGTGCTCACGTCCACATGCGCACTGTCACTGGGGAGATGATTGCTTCTGTTCCACAGTAGGCAGCACAGTGGGGGTCGGAGTTGTGTGTCTGATGCTCATTCTGCCCCGAGCATTCAGCACATGCAATCTCCCAGTGAAAATGTATTCATACACTCTCACGTTTTTTGTTTTTTTTTTTGTTTTTTTTTTGTCTCCCTCCCTTCAATGAAACATGCATATGAGTATGCAAATATGAAACACATGCACACCCTCTTTCAAATTGTGAATAGAAGACACATAATACACAGTCAGGAGAATGGTCACAAACACATTTGCATGGACTGAGCTTTTGTTTATCTGTGTATGATGCCACTTGCACATGTTCACTGATGTTAGTTCCACTGTTGGTGTTACTTCAATAACCTGGCCTTATTACTTCACATACTCTCCACTTTTAATACCTGCCTTCACATCTATTGACATGTGGATCCCAATATAAAACTAAAACATACTGTATATATGGATGCATATTGGCATACATAAATTACCTTTCAACCAACTACATACTGTCTCTTTTTTACAATGAAAAAAACAAGCATAACCTGGGTGTTTACATACGTATTGTGGGAGTTGTTCAAAAGCTTTAATATGGTATTGTAGCTTGTAAATACAGCATGAGTTGACGCTCCTCTTCTAAATTTGAAGGGGCAACCTCACTAAAATTAGAAGATAGTCCATGAATGAAAAGGGATGAAATGAGTGGGATTTGAATTGTTCAACCTGTAAATGTAAAGGTGCCCTGACATACTATACAACATAATGAAATCCAACTGACACAGTACAAAATTCCAAATATTCTATAACAGCAGGGCTATTATCAACGCCGATACTGATAGTTAACAGCTTGATCTCTACTAAAATCATGCATTTTTAATTTCAATTTAGTAATGCTCTAACATTTCAGGTCCTTCAGTGTGAAAACTGTTAAAAGCTCTATTTGAAAATTTAAAAAACAAAACAAAACACTTAAGTTAAGGTCTACTTATTGGCCTTTTACAGTGTTTTCAACTGCATCTCGTGGTTTTAGCTCTGTTTTACTCTCTAATCAAATCCTAAAGGAAATATCTGTATCTTTAGCTGCTAAATGCCGCACTTGTTCACCAGCTAGTCGCTAACTGTGTTTGTTTGCCGTTTAGTGTTGAGCAGATACTCTACAACTTTTTTGCTGAAAACAGCTGCCTGCTGCGACTTAAATTTACACTATGAAAGTGGTGAGAATGAATTAAAATGGTAACGTTGTGGGCTAAACAATGAGCTGAAACTCAATTTAAAGCTCCGTAAAGCCGATGGTAGTTGCAGTGTCGGGAGACAATTCTCTATCGGGTCATCACTATGAGCAACATTTACTGTATCCCATTACACCTTGTCATTTGATGTATTGTTATTATAAAAAATATTGATTATAGCCACTAAAATTTCTGCAGTAATGTGTAATGTTGCAGGATAGTGAACCTAGGGTGTGAGGAAAAATGCTGTGGAATTCAGTCTGACAATACTTGATTTAACTGTAGGAAGTTTTGACATGGCCTATTTTTTTCTTCATTAAAGCAGATCTGGGAATCATCTGCGCCTTGTGCCTCCAGCCACATAAATACCAAAAGTGCACCACCACTACCTCCGCATGAGACACTTGACTGCACTCTACACCCTGCAACTTGACTCATGAAATTAGTGCCCATAGTGTCACTTACAAAACGCAGGTCATGCCAGATGGTATAAATTAGTAAGATAATGGATTCCAAAACATTTCTCTATATGAATCTTTTCCCTCCTCCTTTCCCCCTTGGGAGATATGTACCAAATCAATGTCTATAAAGTGCAGCTCACTGTGAAGTATTAAAATGTGCACTGGAGTAAACACACAACAAATCATCTTGTGTGTCAAAATTTTATGATCAAAATCATAGAAATTAAACCGGGACAGAAACTTTAGCTGGAAGTACTTTAACAGAGATACAGCTCCACTTGGATGAAAGGCTGTATTGCTCTGAGAATTCCAAATATGGAGAATTTCACCTCTTCTATGAACGGATGAGATATTTTTCATCTAAATAGCTTTGGCTCTCATCTCCTCCTCTCTTTCTGTTAAATATGGCCCTACGTCTGCCGTCTTGGAAGTAATCCCATGAGTTTTAACCAAGATAGTTCTGATAATGTTATTATTTCTGGAATTCCTGTAATAATACATTATAGACCTCACAATTCTTCAAGGGAAATAGCTGGCAATCTAGTTGTAGCTCAGACACTGACAATTCAATGTAATATCTGTGGTTAAATGTACTTCTGTTGATGTGTCAATGACTCTTCTTAATCACTGTCAATTGGACTCACATTAGAATGAGAATTACATTTATTTTATTACACTTACTAAACTAGATTTCATGTTTCCGAGATGTGCCCATATTGAGCACAGGCAGCAGGATGAAGTGTGTTCCCATAATTATGATTTTATTGGTTTTCCTATAACTAGTGGCCTCAGTTGAGGACTGGCTGTTATTTTTTGCTATGCTAGCAGCTCAAAGGATGGCAATGTCGGTCTGTCGGTCCAGACAGAAATAGCTCAATAACTACAGGATGGATTTCCATGAACTTTGCTACACATATTCATGTTCCCCTCAGGATAAATTGTAGTCACTTAGGTGATTGTCTGACGTTTGATCTAGGACCACGTCTAGTCAAAATTTCAATTTGTTCAGATCAAGATTTGCTAAGACGCAGAACAGTAAACCTTATACCTGCTAAACATCAGCATGTTAGCATTGTCACGGTGAGCATGTTAGCATGCCGATGTTAGCATTTAGCTCAAAACACCACTGTGTTACAGTCTCACAAAGCCACCAGCATGGCTGTATACTCTTAGTCTTGTTATTAAGTCACTTAGATGTAGTCCCTAACAAAGTAGCTTTGAGGTGCTTATCTTAAGTTTGCTGCTCTAACTCTGCTCTGTTCTGTTATTTATTATATAAAGATATTTAAGATATATAAATTAAAGATATCTAGATGTCTTTAAATTTCAAACAGAATATTTCAAAGCTCTTTCAAGACCACAGCCATATCATAATTTGTTCTTATCCTTGAGCTGAATGTTCACCGTTTGGTCTTGAAAGATTAAAGTGTGTGTGATCACAGATGTATTGTAATTAAATCTAAATCATCAGCTGTGCTTTTTCGTCTCACATCTTTAAAGGTCTAACTGGTCAAACATTTACCTCCATATTTGCCACATCAAGTGCTTCTTTTCTTTTCCCACAGAAATGATTTGATAAATTGTTGTGATGATATGTGTTCCTCAACCATTAATTCTATTCCTCCCTTTAAAATCTGGTCCAAACCTGTTAATATATCCCCTAAGTAAAAGCATAAGTACATATGTTGCCTCAAACCTACTGTAACAGTAGCCAAGTAAGCATACCAAAGTCCTTGTCCAATATGTGCATAAGAAAGTATTAACATTTTACAAAAACTGTCTCCAGTAAAAAGCATAACCAAAGGTTATTCTTTAACATGATTGCCCATCTTATTAACCCTGCTACTCCTATCAGACAAAGGAGATCTCCTTTTTCTTTTGATAAGGTACCAACCAAATTTCTCTTTGGAAAAATAACTTTTTTTTTTTTTTTTTTTTTTTTTTTAGATATTTCAGACTCTTTCAGATCCAGGTCTGCTCTGTATTTCGTATAGCTCCTTGTGCTTTAGTTGTGTTCTTGAATATTTTAAGACTGCTAACCTCAGTAAAATAGCCAAGGTAATGATTCTTCTGACCTAACTCCATTTCAAAATGACCTTTCATTTGCAAAGTTTTGCAGACAATCGTCACCATACCACTCATGAAGGTCCTGGATAATAGCATTTTTGACAACACCGAACCTGCTATTGTCAGGGTAAATTACATGTTGTTGAATGCTGATGCTGACAAGGACACTGTGTTTGTGCTTCTTGACCTATGTGCATCTTTTGATCCTGTTGACCATAGCATTCGTAGTGACAGATTGAGCCAGTGGGTTAGTATCTCAGCAAACAGCAAGACTGCATTGTATCTCCTCATGTTTGAGGAGAAAATGCCCAGTGTCTGTGGATGGATTTGTCTCCTAACAATGCCTCAAGGCTCAGTTCTTGGAATTATTTTTGTCCTTGTATATGCACTTCTGGACCATTTAATCAGGAGACATGACATCTCCTTACATTCCTAAACTCATGACAGTTATATGTCAAAGGGTCAAGGGCAACTAATTTGTAAGACCACTGGCATGTAAAGTATGGTTCTTTCAATGTTCAATGTCATCATTGGACACACTCATTTGTGTCTCTTATATTCTTAAAATCTCAAATAAATTAAGTATATAGCATAGAATAAACCAAAAAATGGCACCAGAATGATAGAATCAACTTATTGTGGTCTGTCATTACTGTGAGCTGTGTAGCTTGCAAAACAGTTTATAATTATATATTGTGAAAAAAGGCACTGGATTCATTCAACACCTCCACTCCCTTTTCCAGTCTGTCTTCTGGTGGATCTTGTAGTCCATTATCCTGCTTGTAAAGGACAAACACTGTTGTAGTGAGTAGGAGTTTCAGGTCCCTATGAGCCTCATCAGCCTGGACGTTGACAATGGGAAACATAACAGACAAATACTAAATATCACTGGCATCTACCAATATTAATGCTCAATTCTGATTTTTCAGTCAGATTATTGTACGTCTTGCAAATACTGACCCCAAAGTACAGACTTAAGTAGTGTGACCATAAAATCTCTGAGGTTGGAGGTTGGGGTGGATGTTTGGGTTAGGAAACATTGGTTCACATCCCCAAGTCCAAAAGTCAACTTTGGTTTCACATTACATTAATAAGATTTGTTTCGAAAGGCATCTAAGTGTTGGGCCTCATACTCCATGTGACAAAGGCAGGCCTGCACGCAGTCACAAAGCCTGATAACAAGGAAAGGTGCCAAGTCAAACAAAAGGAGTCCAAAATGGACTTCACCTCCCATCATGCGCAGTTTTCTCTGCAACGCTTGCGAGAATCAGCTGCCGTGAAGCTCACTGACAGAGGATGAGGACAGCCCCTTTAACATCTGAGCTGAGGAACTGACCCGAAAGACAGATTGAAACAATGTTAGAATCTCTCAAATGTTGACATTCTTGGATGAACACCCTTTTTGAGACTGTTTGGTTACTGGTCCCTGCCTTGGACGCTGCCACCAGTTTTGCATTTGATTATGAAATTTTTATTCTCCTGCTATTTTAAGTGATGTGAAATTACTGTTAATATAACCTTACAAAAAAAAATTCAAGTAGTACGATTGCCAAGGAGCCATTTAAAAAAATCATTCTCCGCAGTTGAGCGCACAGGCACATTAGACAGAGTTGCAGTGCTTTATATAGGAGCAGTTTGTGTTTTATTTAGCCAATTTGGTTGGTAATGTTTGGAACATATGGATGATGGATGATGATGGATGATGGCATCCGCCTTACAGATCCAGCTAAAAAATAAAGCCAAGGAATTCGTTGCATATTCATTGTCTGCAGATGAGAGTACAGGCAGGATGGACAATGCCCAGCTTTCCACAGTCATCTGGGGGGTGGATGCTCAGTTTTCCATCACTGGGGAACTTTTGGATCTAAAATCGATTCACGGGACAACTACCGGACAGGACATTTTCACACAAGTGGAGTGGTGCATCAACGAAAGGGAATTGCAGTGGAATAAAGTTGTTGGGCTGACAACGGTGTTGGACATGGGACATGTAATAACAGTTGTAACCAAAACAGTGAACTTTATTCGTTCATAGGGCTTGAATCACTGGCAGTTCGGGGCACTTTTAGAGGAGAAGAACTCTGTGTACGAGGATGTGCCACACCACATGGAGGTGTGCTGGTTGAGTTGGGGGAAAGTGTCGCAAAGATTGCTTGTTTCACAGAAAGCAACCAAAAGGTCATCCCTGAGCTTGAGGTTGAAAAGTGACTTGGCGTTTATGTGTGACGTAACGGAGCACCTCAATGCCCTGAATGTAAAACTCCAGGGTCAAAAGCGGCGTTTCAAATGAAACTGCGTCTATGGGAGGGCCAGATGTGCCACGGAAACTTGTCTCACTTTCGAACTTGTCAGTCAGTGACACAGTCACCATCCTATTCCTATTGTCAGTGTATGCTGACAAACTGAACACACTAAAAGTGGAATTCAGCAGGAGATTTGTTGATTTTGAATCACAGAAATTCAACCTTGATCTGTTCGCAAATCCATTTGCAATTGATGTTGACACTGCAGCTGAGCACTTGCAGTTGGAACTCATTGAATTGCAATGTAACAACTTTGAAGATCCATTACCAGTCAGTTGGGGCTGCTGAGTTTGCACCTCTACTCTCCAAATCAATGTCCCACAGTTTCAGCTTCACACTGCACGCATCCTGTCTATGTTCAGAAGCACCTACTTGTGCGAACAGATGAATGAATAATGATGAATACATGAATACAGATGAATAATGAAACTGAACAAGACATCCCACAGATCCCGCCTCACAAACCAGGGTCTGGTCTCGGTATTGAAAGTTGCCATGGCAAAGCACATTAAGCCTAGAAGAGATGAGATAATTTCTAAGAAAAAGTGCAGAGAGTTGAACTAAAAAGCAAGCACAATGTCTATTTTGCTTAGCTTCGGCATTATAGGCTTTATTAATAAGTTTTGCTGGTAAGAATTATCCACAAACAGGGAAAAACCATATTATTTGAACTGCATGCATGCAATATTTTTTATTTAATACAGTTGCTAGCCTACTTATATTTCTTCAATAAAAAAAATCATTGTAATAAATGCCTGATTTTATTCACAACCCTCAGCATAGCCCTCAGTAAATTTGAATTTGACACCTCTGAATTAGGGTGTTTTCAAAACCCGTGCAAAGAAAATCCAAAACTATCTGTATGGCTACGTATCACTGGAGGTAAGTGAGAATATATATATTTTGTGTGTGTGTCATGTAGTTTTAAATATATTGTCAGTTTTAGTAATGGCCTAAATACCAATTTTTGCAATGTTGACTGATTGCTATCAAACTTTACTGTTTACTTTGTGCCATCCTCCCTGCTTACCATGAAACCTGGGAAACAAAACCAAAAAGCAATTTAAACATGCCCTGTCAACGTAATATCAGTCACCCTTAGGTTACACATCTTCAGATACCCGGCGTCAGTGATGGGGTAGTGGGAAGCAGGAGTCTAAACGAAAGCCAGAAATCTCATCATCAGGTCATCAGCTATTTTTGAATCATTTTGATTAAGGTAGATTATATTAGAGATATAAAGTAGATATGGTGAGATATAATACGGCCATTTTGTCCTTCAGACAGTAAAAATCCGACCAGTATCTATTTATATGCACTCTATTTTTAGTCTCTACAATGGTGCCACAAAAACTGACAAATTGAAAAGCTCCACACGTGACAGACTTAGCCTTTGCAGTTCACTGCTCCCCCTCCCCTTGCATACATCTTTCTCCTTTCTCTTCTTCACCATCTCATTGAGGAGTTTGTGGTTTTCTTTCTCCCCCTCCCTTATATTATGTCTCACTCATTTCATTTCCCCATTCTTCCTTTACCTGCACTATCATTCAAATCATTTTCTATCCCCCCCCCCATCCCCCCACCCCTCTCCATTCAGTCGTGAAGCACTGACTACGCAGTCACGTTTTGCTTCATACTTCACAAACCCCTGAAGGCAAGCCATTTCGGGATATTTCACAGCAGAGCAACACACCAACCCTGTCACTCTCATAGACGTGGGCACGCAAGCCAGTGCACACACACACACACACACACACACTTCTTTTTGCTTCACATGTGTATCCTTAACCTGCCACAACTGATAGGGTTTTACCAGACCAAGACGTTTTCTGTGTCACTTGCAAATAAGCCAAGCAGCAACAAAAGCAAGGATGGGATTTGCTGTAGGCAAGAAACAGCGCAATTCATATATAGATTCATAAATGTATGAATGCAGCGAAGCTAAAAATAAAACCATTTTATTTATTTATTTTCTCCAACACCCCCCCCATACTCCCGCTCTCCCCGCCCAAGATCATTCAGCTCATGCTTCTGCTTTGCTCTCTGAGGAGATGTGCTAAAAATAGAGGTGTTTCCCGTGCACGTTCCAGAATTATTTCCCTCAGTCTGCAACCCTCTCTCCCCCTCCCTCCCCGGCTTTTACTTCTTGCACGCACTCTCCATTCTCTTGCAGTCCTCTGTCAGCCAGATACAACACACAGTCATTTAAGCTGGCTTCTTAATTTATTCTGCCGCATGGGCAGGAGTGGTGTTCCCTATCTAAACACGCACACATACACACACACACACACACACACATATAAATAAAACCAATTCAATTTGACATTTGTTAATAGCTATGTGGGTTCCAGATCCAGAACAACCTTACAGTAATCACCTTGGCTCAAGCATACTGAATAGAGGTTTGTTAATTTGTGAGATGGATAAAGGGAAAAATGTAGTTTTATGGGAAAAAATATGCAATATCTATCCTGTCTCCTAGAAATTATGAATTAATATGTTTTGCCACTTATGTTTCAAGGTAAAGGTAAATGCTTCCAGGATTATATTCAGTCAGAACATTATTTCCAGTTAACAAAGTGCTCTGTTTTTGTACCGCATAGGAATCTTAGGCTGCATTCACACCAAATCTGGCAATGCAGGAAAAACGGCAGTCCTCCCATTCATTTGAATGGGGGTTGTGCATTTAGGCTGCGGGAGTGAGTACCGCATGGAGTTAAAAAAAAAACGCAGTGGCCATCCAGCAAGAAGTGGAACTTTTGCTGAAATGGGGTTGTGAGAACAAAGCAGTGAATCAGAGAAATAAAAGGTTATTCTCTGATTGTTTCACTCATTCATTGTTGCACTCCTTCAGATCATGGATACGTAAATGTAAATTGTAAAGGGCTCCATTCCATCAATGTCCAAGTTGTCTGTGATGCACAATGCAAAGTAACCCATGTGTTTGCCAATTTTCCAGGTTCTACACATGACTCTTATTCTGATTCAGGATGTAGAAACAACAACAACAAACTCAGAGCCAGCAACTTACACGCTGAAAATGGCAAGTTCTGACAAAGATTTGGATCGTGCAATAAGGCAGGCCTGCTTGGTTCTTTCGGTGAATGGTTGTAAATGATTGTTTAATAACCTTCTGCAAGAGCTACATAGAAACTATTAAATCATCTGTGGTTTTAATGAGTCCAGTATAGGCAGGCTTCACCTCTAGGGCACTGATGATCAAGTTATGTTTGTGTTTTTTATCAGTAAAAGTCGTATCACATTGTTGACATACATCTTTTACTGTTTTATGTGGCGTTTTCTTTTGCAGGGATTCAGCCATTTTTCAGTTCTCCCCCGGCACTATTTTGCAAGGGCACCGTGACTGCATCCTGGTCTTACCGTCGCCCAAGACAGTTGTGATTGGTTTAAAGAAATAAAAACAAGCCATAATGTTTTGTCCTCTATAGCAGAATGACAATGGGTTCAGCCAGACCTTTCTCCAGTGCTGGCACAGCGCTAAAACGAGGTGTGAAGATAGGTCTGGCTATGTGAGACTAGGCAAATTCTAACATTCCTGCAACCATCCAGGGTACTGCACCTCTGGACGGGTGGCTGTTAGGAGACAATAGTTACCCAGTATGCACATGGCTCATTATGCCAACAACCCAGCGGTAACATAGATTCATTAGTGTGTTGTCAAGGGCTAGAATTGTGATTGAGGGGAACATTTGGCATGCTCAAAATGCGTTTCAGATGCTTGGACAAGTCAGGTGGCACATTACAGTCCTCAGAAAATCCACACGTTCTTTGTGGCATGTTGGTGGTGAGGTGGACTGCCGCTCCACTGCAGTGGTGATTTGTATTATACAATCTTTGCTGAATAAAATATCACTTTGGCTTCTTGTTTTGGAAATATGATTTGTCTTTTTAAATTGTGACACTAACCAGAAATGCCGAGCTGAAGACCACCAAACCCCTCCACACATTCTGCAGGCAGCGCTGAGGCTGCCAGATTTTCTAATGGGGTCAGGTGCTGGCTTTGTGAGAGACTCCCTCCAGTTGCCCTGTTCTCTCGCAAATTTGAAGCAAGCTTTTGCTTCCCTCTCTGACTGACATCACTGCTCCCCCACAGTAGAGCAAACATAATAAAATTCCCTCTAAGGTGCCCGCACAAAGGACAAAACAAACAAAAGTTCTGTAATTGCTGTCTTAGTTATGGGTAAATCAGTGTCCTATAGAGGGCCTCTATATGTGACAATCTGGAATGACATGCCCTCACTGGTGCTCTTTCAGTAGAAGAAAATGTGATAGTGCCCTGTAAAATACCCCACAAGATTTAATGCAGTGCCCTGGGAGTTGCCATTGGGTCCTTATGGGTGCCCTTCTAGTGAAGTAGTGTGTTTGTGATTATTGTTTTTACTGTTGCAAATCGAGGAAAATTCACCAGACTCCAAAGAACAAAACAATGACAATTCCAGATAACTGAGGCCAGATTTATAGTACCTGCATACATTAAAGTGTAGTAAAAATACGTTTCTTTTATTCTATTTGCGTGAGCAATCTCTGAGAAATTTGCATCTGATTTACTAAGGCAGAGGCAAATTACACAGCCAGCTACTGTAGCTGCGTCTTTATGTATAAATAGGTTTACAAAACTAATGTAGTAGAGATCATGAAAAACAAATTTATAAGGAAATGAAAAATATAAAAAGACTGCTTAGAAAAAGGAGTGCAGTTGCCACAGTGAATTATTTGTAGCTTAGTGAAGGTCAACCTCAACCTTAATGACTAGAAAGCCATAGCACCCTGTTCACTCTTTGTTTGGTGATATAAAATAGTCACTTTTTGTGCATTTGTCAGTCTCAACCTGTGGATGGAAACCCACACAGACACACACATATTTTTTGCACTATTTTTCCTTGGAAGTTGGCGAAAAAAATCACATGCATAAAAACACATCCATAACACAAACTGCTCATTTCACAAACACAAAACTGTGTGTCACGGACCTTGTTTTGCACATTTTAGAAAATAATATTTTGGTCCTTTATTTTCTAAAATGTAAACATCCAACAATGGATTAATTAATGAATTAACTGGTCATAACTATTACTGAAACAGTTTAGTTGTGCTGCAGTGGAAAAGAAAACAACTTTTCTGTTTTTTGCAAAGAGTCAAGACACCTGCTGACAGCTGTTTTATAGTCTGTATATAACTGTATATAAAGTAGTTGAAACTAGCTCCACCTCCAGCAGCTACAACAGCAACATGCTGCTTACACACTGATGCTTCAGTATTAATAATCTAATATCAGTCAGAGGGACCAAACCACATTTTTCTCTCTCAGAAGTGGTTCTTACAATGTGTTGTCCGATCTTGTCGGAAATCAAATTTGTTTATAGTCGTTCTGAACAGCTTCACTCAAAGGTGGAATGAAAAGCCAACAATCACAGAGAGGGGAGGGGGATGGGGGGGGAAGTATCGGTCAGTGTCATGGCTGTTGCTAGACAAGTTGAAATACCATAAGAAATTATTGAAAGCCTTGTTATGCTGATAAATATGTGTGGGTGGAGAGAAGAACCCCAGCACCCCTTGATTGTTGAGCAAGGGAGAAGTGTCCCTGGGCATCCCCCGATTGCATGTTTGACCCAGACCATCTCATCTCCAGCATCTCCTTGAAATGTAGCTCCCTATTCCCACCATTGCATGGCTGATTGGATTACCCAGGCATTACATTTTCAACCGAATGGCTGAGAACAACTTAAATGGCAGAGGACTCTATAGCAACTTGTTGTTACATGTGGGATGGAGCAGGTGAACCCAAGTGCAGACTCTTGAGATAGGCAGGTGAAATAAGAAGGTAATTTAAAAACTCAAAGCAGCAGGAACAGGTAAAGCACAGGATCAGGAATAGACAGGATCAGGATGGCTAGAAAGCAAGTGTCCAATCAAACAACTTTGACAAACTTCAAATTCAGGGGCAAGTGACCTGGGAGCAGGACAGGCAGGTGGAGTCACTTGGGAGGTCGACCAGACGGCAGGACAGATGAGCGGAGCCGCTCTGGAGGTTAGCGATGAAGCTGCAACTCAGCAGGAACAGGGGACCGCTGCAGTTCAGCAGGAACAGGAGACAGCTGCAGCTCAGCAGGAACAGGAGATTGCTGCAGGCCAGCAGGAACAGTGGACCACTGCAGTTCAGCAGGAACAGAAGACAGCTGCAGATCAGCAGGAACAGGGGACTGCTGCAGCTCAGCAGGAACAGGAGACTTTTGCAGCTCAGCAGGAACAGGGGACCACTGCAGTTCAGCAGGAACAGGAGATTGCCTTTTGGAGACTCCATGGTACCCTGTGAAAATGGTAAGGCTAGGCCTTCAAAGGGTGACCATTGCACATCAGAGTGGCTCCTCAATTGTTCTTTATAAGGCTCCTGGGGTTCAAGGACAGACGAGTAGTGGGCTAGCCGGCTCAGGACAGGCAGGCTGTAGGCTCACAAACCCAAGCCTAATTGACTGGAGTGCAGGCTGGTTGCGAGTAGTCCGGGGTGCAGGCTGAAGGCTAGCAAGCCAGAGTGCAGGCTGGAGTGCAGGTTGAGATGCAGGCCAGAATGCAGAGGAGGCTTCAGCGACAGGCTCAGGAAAAACAGGATAGCTTGGCTGCTGGGGGCTAACAGGCTTGGAGGCTGGATGGCTACTGATGGTTGCTCCAGTGAGAAATTGGAAGATTCTGGGGAAACACAGGAGGCTGGAATTTTAGGCCTGAAAGGAACAGGGTTAAAAGTGACTTTCCACCTGGAAGAAGCCACTCCCAGGTCCATCTCAGGATCCATCTTCCAGACGGCGATGAGGAGCCTAAAATTTCTGGCTCTGTATCAAGAAGAATGTCTCTTGGTACACCAAAAGTTGAGAGACTCTTTATTTAGAAAGGTGTCTGAGCCAGGATTAACTGACTGGATCCCTTTCATCAACTCTGCTCCTGTGCTTGAAAAATGCTGCACTGTTTCAATCCAAGTTGTTTTTGAAGATCAGCAAACTCTTTTGTAGTTGACAAGATATTTATGGAAGAATTCACAAACAATGTCCAATTGATTAAAGAAGTTGGTGGCTTTAAGAACAGCCATGTATGTGTGGCAAAGGACAAGATTTCACCCGTGCATAGCAGTGCACATACAGTATGTTGCTTCAGGGTGAGTTTCTCGAAAGAGGGCATGTGCACCTCCCACTGCTCCACTCATGACTGATGCACCATAAGCTTGTGCAACACACATCAGATTTTGCAGGCCCTTTGACTGCAGTATTTTCTCTATAGCATCAGTAATAGACTGCATCAATTCTTTGTTTTGTCTGCCATCAGAGCAAAGTGCATGCCCTTAGGTGTAATATAGCATTGTTCGGTATGCCTGTCTCTTGCTTCATCTGCCATCAGAGCATACTTTTGACACCATTTCATTAACAATTATTCTGTGAATTCTTCTGAACAGCATGCAATTATTTCATTTTTGAAGGATGAGACAGGTATAGGTTGAGTGGGACAGAGCACTGTATTGTTGGAGAAAAGGGTCAAACGAATTTGAAAAGGGAAAAGGGAAATACAGAATTTTCATGTAAAGTTGCCTTGATTTAGATTTGACCCCTGTTCAAGGAAGGAAGTTACAGCTATAATGCTAAAAAGGTTTTCCAGTCTCTGTTATTTCACCAACACTCACAGTCTGAAGTTGCTCCACAATATCTACCTGTGTTTGAGTGGTTTTATAACTTCTCCAACACATCATGGTAGCCTTATTCTGAGGACTTTGCATGTTCTTCAAATCACTCTACAGCCCTTTTACAGAAGGCTTTTGAGAAGCAGAAAGTTATTAATGCATCCTTGTTGCTGCTTTTTAAGAGGCAAGTTTTTTCCAATACTGAATATTAAAGCCATTGAAAGGTATTGTACCAATACTTATTAAAGGCCCTCTGCTGTAGTCAAAACTGACTTAGGGGATACTGGGGGAGCTGTTTTGGACCAGTTTTTGAAATCAATTGAATTAATTTGCTTTATCACACATGTATTCAGTGTGTGTTGTTGATGCAAACCTGATGAAATCCCTGTTTCTTGAACTGGTGTTGCTGAAGGCTAACAGCAACTGCCCCTATGGCTGTTTCTTTTTGAGAAACTTTATGTCCATGACTGGAGGAGTTGAATAACAGCTAATGATGTTTGATAACATCCACTGTGAAGCTAGGCGTGACTGGCGGGCTTCGACTTGTGTTCCGTCAGCAATTCCCTCGAACCACTATGTTAAAAAAAACATTGGCTTCTGTTGTAGCTTCAATTTGGGTTTAATGACAAATACATATGATGCATTATTAACGTAAAGTGATTTTGTAAAAAGATTTGGGCCTTAAGCCTGTAAGCCCAACCCTGTCATCCCCTATGCACTCAGCCCAACGTATCCTATCTTCTCTCAGTTATTTGTGTGATCTCTTAAATGCATGTGCAATAAGGACAGAGGTGCACTCAACTGATTAATCTCAAAACATGGAGAGCTGAAGTCATGCTATCACGTCCGGGCTAGCCTCTGTTCCACTAGCTTCTGTAACTCAATGCAATCTGTCATTCAGTATTTCTTTCATCAAAAACAATGAAAATTGATTTTAACAAAGTTAGACAAGGATTGCTTTGTGAGCACAGAAAATACTAGAGCTCCCATGAAAAAACAGTTATAAACTAAGTGTGGCAGCATGAGTACATGCATCATCATAACTTGGTTTTGTCTATATCCATAAAACTCACCAATGTTTTCTTCTAAAGTCATTATTCCAACTTTCTAGTTGTAACCTCTGCATTCGCTCCCGTCTGTCCTGCTATTACTACAGACATATCTGAGCTAGCCATGACCCAACGACTCAACTCACTCATGGACTTACTTCAAGTCGAGCCATGAGGTTTAGCCCACAAACATTGAGGGCTTATGGAATGGTGTTCTTTAAAGACCACTAAAAAGATAAATATTGAATAAATAAATTAATTAATAATAATAAATGATATTAGATCATTTTTTTTAAAACTGTTATCCTCATGTCAACATATAAAGTGAGCCACACAATAAACTGTTGAGTTACAAAAACAATAATATAACAATTATTTTACAGTACACTATACTGTTTAATGTTAATGTTTTACTAATATTTCAATACAGTGAAACATTAACATTTAAATAATTTCCCCTGACCTATAGCTTTCAAATAGCTAGACTTTTGGTAGCTGGTATGAAGAGCAGAGGAAAGACAAGTTGCTTTCAGTGCACAGCAAGTGTGTTATAGCATGTTTGGAACTGGTAGCAAGTAACAACACAGTAACCTGACAACAGTGTTAGCTCGGAGCTAATGGAAAGTTTGTGTCATTGCGCGGCTGATGCCCAGGAGAAGAAATTACGTGTTGTGAACGATGAAATTGCATGAGCAGGAAATGGGAGTTGATGTGTTTTTACATAGACATATATTCTCCCTGGTGCACCTCAGCTGGTCACTGAGTTATCCAACTGATAATATGGGGCTTTTTGACTAAAAGCTGTCTCACTGAGGGGCATTTTTGACTATAATTACACATGTAGTTTTCACTGTGACAGTACTTCCATTACTGCTTCTACCAAAAGTTAGGTTATTTTTTATTTTTTAAATTATTCTTCTTTTTCCTATTATGGTATTAGTGTCAGTATCCCAAATTGTTGCAATGGCCTATAGTCCTCAGTGACGGATGGATGGACAGACAGATAGGTAGGTAGATAGATAGATAGATAGATAGATAGATAGATGGACAGAGATAGAGAATAGAGCAGTGAAGTGATAGTCTAGCCACCAGAACTACTACAGAGAGCTTTCACTATGATAGAGTATGTCGTTGGGTGATTAACAGTGCAAGAATAATAATTACTGTAAATAATATAAAATACAAATTGGAGATAAATATATAAAGGACAGAGCAGGACTGAGACAGCAGCCTGCCACTGAACATACTCCTCTGCCTAGTGAATGTGCTGTACAGAGGGTGGCAGGCATTGTCCATGATGGACAACAGTTTTTGTTTGGGTCCTTCTCTTTGCCACTGACATAAGGGAATCCAGCTCTGTGCCAAACACAGAGCTAGCTCTCCTCACCAGCCTGGCCAGCTGCATAGCGTCCCTCTTCTTGGTGCTACCTCTCCAGTATACCACAGCATAGAAGAGAATGCTGGTGACAGCTGACTGGTAAAACATCAGCAGCAGTTTCCCACAGATGTTGAAGGACCACAGCCTCCACAGGAAATAGAGCCGGCTCTGCCCCCTCCTGTAAAGAGTGTCAGTGTTTGCCAGACCAGCTGCAGCCCCAGGTACTTGTAGGTCCTGACCACCTCCACCTTGACCCCCTCAATGGAGACCAGTTGCAGATGGGGCCTGCACCATGTCACAAAGTCCTCCACCAGGCTCCTGTACTCCCTTGTCTATTCACCACCAATACACCCCATGATTGTCATCTAAGAACTTCTGCATGTGGCATGAGTCAGAGTTGTACTTGAATCAGAAGTGTAGAGGGTGAACAAGACAGGGGAAAGCACAGTCCCCTGTGGTGTGCCAGTACTACTGACCAGAGTCTCAGAGGAGCAGTCCCTCAGCCTGACATACTGTGGTCTCCTTGTGAGGTAGTCCGTGATCCAGGTCACCAGGTCTGAGTCCACCCTCATCTCTGTCAGCTTGTCTCTCGGTAGGAGGGGCTGGGTGGTGTTGAAGGTGCTGGAAAAATCAAAGAATGTGATCCCCACAGCACCGCTCTCCTTGTCCAGGTGAGAGTAAGCCCTGTGTAGCAGATAGAGAATGGCATCTTCCACACCCACCTACATTGACAGTGACATCATTTCCTTATGAATATAATTTAGAATTATATAAAACTTCGGATAGAAGCTCATCTCTTCTGTATTTTAATCTACTGATGGACTGATCATGTTAAGCATGCTTATGTCCTTCACTTTATGTAACAGAATGTTCTTCCAGTCATTTCAGGTCAGCCCACTTTTCTTTTTGGTGGTGTGCTTGTCAGACGGCATCAAATTAGTTGCGGTAGACTTCCTCAAACTGTTGACAGGCTTCTTGTGTAGGAGTGAGTATCGACATCCTGAGGCTGAGTATAGACATTTTTAACTGAACTTCTTAGGCAACACCTAACATCCCTAAAAACAATCAATCTCAAAGTACTCAAAGTACAACGCGAGTCTCTTTGGTGGATGCTGAAGTTGCTTAGGTGTTCTAAATTTTTCGTCCACAATGCTACAGGAGCACCTTAGGTACTGTTTTATTATTTAGCCAGTAGACTATACAACATTTACTGCACAAATGGTCTCAGCCTCTGTAAACAAGGAGGATGTTAAGGGGATTATGGGAACAGGAGTCTTGGAAGTGCAATACATCTTCCACAAATACCTGTATGGCATGGAGAAATAGACAGTGCTCAACAAGAACACAGAAGATCAATGATCATAGAGTGCAGCTTCACCAAGCCTTCCCATATCAACGTCACGAGTCTCACCAAGGGTGAAAAAAGCCAGCGATGCTCTTTTACTTCCTCACCCAGATCATGCCAGTGAAGGGATTATA
Source organism: Scomberomorus guttatus (assembly GCA_038419695.1). Taxonomy (NCBI): domain Eukaryota; kingdom Metazoa; phylum Chordata; class Actinopteri; order Scombriformes; family Scombridae; genus Scomberomorus; species Scomberomorus guttatus. The sequence goes on along the minus strand of CM076447.1, from coordinate 10,013,992 downwards.
GTGATTGCCATTGATAATTTATCCCTTCTACCTCATAACCGTTTCCTTGTATGTATCTATGTAAATGTAATTAACTTTGACACTCAGTTTCTTTTAAAACCATTGCCTTGTTCCTTCATCTTTCATCTTTGGAAAGCCTAGTCCTTTTGGTCAATTTGATTCAAACTAATTGTCTTCCCCTCCCTGTTTAATCTCTGCTACAATTTAATTTTGGTGTCTTTTTTTTACCAGTGGGTGACACCCAAAGGGGCCTACACTCAGCCTGTTAATGTGCTCATTAGCATGTGATACAGTGAGACCCACACAAACTCCAGGTTAAACCACCCTCTGTTAAAAGCAACAATAACAACCTCGGGTGCTTTTTTTGTTGCACTACAAAATCTATTATTCACTGTTCTATTTTTTTCCCTCTAACTCATCAGACAATGAGATGAAGTAGGGATATACTGTAGAGGACACTCATGATTCTAAGGGTGTTTTCATACCTGCACTTGTTAGTCCAGCTAAATCAAACTCTGGTTTATTTCCCCCCTTGCTTCGAACACAATAATCGCACTCGGGTGCGGACCAAAACAACTGTACCGAGACCCTTTAGAGGAGGTGGTCTTGGTCTGGTCCCAAACGAACTCCGGAGCAGCAGATCTGACCTTGATCCAACCCGACTAGTAGGTGTACTCTGCAAGTTTGAGCAAAACGGCTCCCATAGCCAGGTGAGTTTTGCATAGTGGGATGCAGATGACAGTTGCTACGACTAGAGAATTAATCAAGGGTGGAACTGGACTAGCGCAACGTAGTATGCTGTATTTGGCCAGTGGACCTCCTTCAGGACCTTCTTCCTGTGTTTACGTTCTTTCTCCCGCCCCAGACATATCTGACCAATGAGTGAAGTGAACATGGCTTGTAGTGCTGCATTTTGCTCGCTTGGATGTGTGAAAAGAAACTGAACCAAGGGGGAAAATGCACCAAGTTCACCAACTCATCAACTGATTCAGACCAGAGCAAACAAACTATCAGTGTGAAAACGCCCTAAGATAGACTAGCTGATCCCCTTAGATTGAATAACAGGTTAGTTTTTTGCTTTATGTGCCCTAGTTGTTTGACATTGCATGTCTAGTTTACAAGTTTACTTAGATAAATAGCAATGGCCCACAAAAAATATTAAGAAAAAACAATGAACATGTTGATTCTAAGTACATTCCAATAGGAAGAACATGAGCATATAATATGAACAAACTAAAATTGATAACACATTTTACCAACAGTGACAGATTTTCAATAATTACTGATGCTGAATAAATATTGATTTATCCATCCATTTATCCTTTAGGTAAAAGGTGCATGCCATTGAATTTTTGTCGATTTGATGATGAAACATTCCTTACTAACTATAATAAAACTGGTAGGTCATTCTTTTTATTTTTATTTTGGAGAAATATAGGTTAGCTGTTTCCTATAATAACGTTTAGTTATTAATAAGAACGTTTCAAAGCATTGTCTCACTGATCTCCTCTGGCTAAAACCTTCATATCTTTTTCACCACTGACCAAACCCAGTATCACCGTTGGGTTGGACTTAACCAGAAGAAGCTTTTCTACTTGGTGTTTGCTCCAATTCAAACAAAATTGTCCCCGATACCACATTTAATAAAAACAAAATTAACAGTGTATTATATACTTCACCAGATCTGTTTACTTCTTTGCTCCCATGGACATATTTTTGTTTTTAATTTTAAGTAATTTCTTCTTATTTAAGAAGGTTTGTGTCTGGAAATGATTAATATAAACTTCTAATCCCTCCAGTTAGACATTTATAACTGATAAAACACCCCCTCCATAAAAGCTGCAAGTGCATGCTGTACAGGCTGCTGGTCACTGTTCAAATGTAAAATGCTCTGTAAATCAAATTTATTATTATCATTTATGATTACTACCAAACAACCAACTGCACTAGTTTGATCTGGTTCCCTGCACATGCACAAGCACACACAGACCATAATCTAGATATCCTGAGATCGAGGTAAACATAGGTTTAAGAATAATATGCCTCGTCTGACAATGTTCAACAGAATGATAATGGAATTGTCGAGCTACTGTCGGATTAAGGAAGCCACCTACCTATGTTTTCTTTGATTTTTCTGTAAACCTTCCAGGTTGAGCTTGCCTGTCTGTTGGTTGTGTCTATCTGTGGACTTATGGTGGTCCCCTTATGTCTATGTTGCAGGAAGGACAGCACAGCCACACAGGACTCACTCTCGTTCTCTCTTTATTCTGGAGCTGGTACAAAAATCAGCAACACACAGTCGTCATCAACAGTCTGTTAAGCAACTGCAAGCATTCAGATCTCCAGTTTGGGAGTATTTTTTTTCTTCTTTGATTTAAAAAAAAGACTAATATAAAATACATTTTCACATTACAATTCTATTACAGTCGTTTTCTATAATTCTAGTATAAAAACAAACATGATCATATAGTGATAATATTATATATGATTTTCTATAGAGTACCTGAGCAACAAGAGCTATTTTCTTTCACATTCACAAAAAAAAAAACATTCTAAATAAACATTTTGTCCACATACAATAAATGGAAGACCATTTTGTGTCCTATATAGTGCAACATGTTATTGCTATTGTACAAAAACCTTGCATCAACATTTTAGGAATGAAGAAAAATAAGTTTACTTTCATACTGTTGACCATATATTTCTAAAATTCTACAATGGTCTATAAATGTGATATGAAACACTATCAGCCCATGAAAGACAACAAAAGCCTTCATTTCACGCAAAACATGATAAATCACAAAGCTGGAATTACAAGGTTTTCATGCAACAACAATATGTGAAACTCACATTTAAAAATGCCTACGTAGTACAAAAAACAGCAACACACAGTCGTTATCAGCAGTGTGTTAGGCAACTGCAAGCATTCAGATCAGTGTAACAAAGAGTAGAAAACATTATGACCGGGAGCAAGTCAGCAGGTGCATGGCTAACTAACAATCATTAGCTCAGCATGCAACCAAAAGTGCTACTTTTTGATAAGGTTTCCTGCGCATAAATGTCACAAACTTTCTGATTACATGCTAATAGCGCTTCCAGTCAGAATGCATGCTACTGATTGTTGCAAAAACTTTAAAGCGTTATACATAGAAATATTGGTTGCATGTCCAGCTTGGAAGTATTTTTCTTTGCTGAGGCAACGTACAGTGTGTGAAGAGGAACCCTATATATGAAGTTGTGCTATTAACCCACAGGTGGCTCTAAAACTATACATACAGACAAGTATCAATTTGGCAGAACTCTGTGACATTGGACGAATCATCTTGCAATCAGAACATTGATTGGCCACCACCTGTGAAGCTATATGCTTGTTAACATGGTGTAAAAAAAGAAAAAGCGGAGGGAAGAAATTATTCTGTAATATGAAATCTGTTGATGGAAATTAAATCTTGTGGTGAAAGTAAGATAAATAATTATGTAACAGGTTTCTTAATTGACTTTTGTGTTTTTGTTTATTTCTAAATGTATTTGTTCTGTTTTATTCATTAATTATTTACAAATGAGACTGATTTGGTTACTATTTAGTCTGTTGGTGTAAATGAGAACTTTCAAGCTCAACTCTCAATTCTTTTTTAAAACCTACATTACAGTATAGTACAGAACATTCAATTGCTAGTGCTTAAAGGATATGGTTGACAATTTTCTACGTGTTGACAATAAGAAAAATATTGAAAATCACCAGCTTTATCCTTTAACTACTAAAATCGACTACTCTTAATCCTTACAGTACCTATTTTTGATGACAATTTGAAGTTCCATACACACAGAAGTAAATCAAGATAACTCATCTTATTTTATACTTTCATTCATCCTTGCACAGAAAGGGAAGAAAAAGGTCTGCATTACCATCATTGAGAGACAATGAGAAAGCCTAAGCTCTTATGATTGCAGCAAGTTCTCAAAGCAAATTGTCTGCTATCGACTCTCCTTAAAATTATGCATTCTGACAAAATGAAAATATCCTACCAAAAGCCTATTTGGTTACCAAGTGGTTGCACTGAGCCATTTCATACACAAATTGGGAAGGGAGTGATCATTTCTACAGCTGAGAATGCACAATGACTTATGAGGCACAATTACTGTATTGCTATTGTTTTCCAGGTAAAATTTCTCTGCCTTGCAATCCTGGGAGAAATCCAACGCTAGTCTAGTTCATCCCCAGTAAGACGCCTTTTAGAGCTTCCATTGTGAGCAGCACAAGGCAGAGGCGAAGCCATTTTCTGTGACTCCATTCTGTGAGTCACTCAAGGCCAAGCAGATCAGCATCAGAAACCATTTTTATGTAAAGGAAGAAGATGAGTGAATGTGGGTCAAATCCAGCACGGATATAAAATGACAATGACTGAGGTTAAAGTGCTGCCGTGTAGTTTTTTTTTGTTTGTTTTTTTTAAAGGGTGAGGTTTTTTAGGGCCAAACAGGGGAATCCTTTTTGACTAGACAGTCAATCATCTGACCTCAAGTCAACTGACTCACTTTCTGAAGACTAAAGCCAAAGAAAAAGAAAAAAAGAAAAGAAAAGGAAAAGAAAAGAAACAGGAAGTGAAAGAAAAAAGCCAGGAGTCAAAATTAAGGACGTTTTCCTCCCTTCTGTAACAAGCAGCCAATGAGGTGCGTTCAATTTTAGCTACGTTAATCTGAGTTTTTGTAGCGTCAAATTGATGTGTTAACTATAGTCAGCAGGGATTTTGTCATTGTGTTTCTGTTATCAATGTCAATGTCAGTTATGCCAGGAATCTGTAAATACCGGGACAAGAAAACAAGACAAAGAATGCATTACAAAGATTGAAGTTTATTTCTTTTATGTTATTTATTTTATACTTCTCACAATGGGACAATTCTGAGCAATCCTGATCTGGTGAACTTAGAAATAAACCATCAGTCAAATCAAAGAACAGTTGTGCTTGTGGTTACTGGAGAGAGCTACAACGACAGCTGTGGGAAACGTATTTCCCAAAAATGCCTTGAAGATTTTATGTCGACTAATTTTGCATACAATGTTGCATGCTTTAGTATTGAACATTAACATCACAACTGTCATCACAAGTGTCCATTTTCCCTTCTCATCATTTGTCTGCCATAAAGCTACAGAAAAATCACAAAGCACCAAGACAGCTCTATCATTTAATTTACTTATGTAAATTACATTACATGTAAAAAAACATGTAATGTCACTGACGGTAGGTTATTGCCCTCATATGAACATTTATCTGTTCTGTCACATATTAGCTACAAGGGCCCACAATCTCATCAGCAATAATTAGAGTAGTAATTTGAATTAGATTTTATCAGTAATAATTAAGGTGCAATTTGCCAGCTATGTCAAAGTGACGTCTAAGATGGACGCTCAAATTAATTAAGTCACTCTCTGAGTACCTTTGAGTCATGTATAGAATTAAGTCATTTTAGCACAACCTTAAGGATGATGTAGTTCACATCAACAATTACATTCCAGTCAGGCACAGATTGCCAATTTTTACTTACATTTACTTACTTACATTTTTTTGTTTTGATATACAAGATGTTGTCATTAAGCTTGATTCATAGATGTGTGTTAAGGGTAGGTGCTGTATAAGGTTGTATTGCCTAGCTAAAATTCACCTCCTCAAAAAAGTAACTATGGGGGACTTCCAGTGATGCGGACCGAGTAACAGCGTTCGGTGTGAGCTTCTGCATTTTCGCTGCAAAATAGCCAGACTTTCATATTTGATTCAGCCCAAATTGGCACAAAACATGGTTCGAAGTCTATGTGATTCCTTTGGAGCACTTCTGGGGCAAAGCTCTTGTTAAAATTACTTATAAACTGCTAAAAAAGACTAAGACTGTGGCTAGCAATGCTAACAGTACAGAAGATGGCATCACAGAGATGACTACTAAGCCCAGCGATGAGCATGGCCACAATTATGGTGAATATCTCAGGCGTGATAGAAGCTAAGTGTGACTCCTTCCTACAAAAAACTGGCAATATTTCAAAAGAATTGCAAGACACAACCAAGTGTGTTTATGAAGCTGAACAACGTATTTCAGCTGTAAAGGACACAAATGTTGAGACAGGGAAGCGTGTTTCATCTCTGGAAAAAGCTATGGCCTCGATGACCAGGAGGACTGAGGCAGACGCAAAAATCTTAGAATAGTCGGCTTGCCAGAATCTTCAGAGGGCACCTCAGCCGTATATTTCATGGAGTCATGGATTCTCAAAGTTCTCGCACTGACCACCAAGGCTGGGAAAGTCAAGCTGGGCACACCAAGTGTCGGGGTTAGTGAGGATAGGAACCAAGTCTCGTAAGCCTTACCCCCGCATCATGATTGTGAGGTTCCACCACTACGGAGGTCTAGCTCGAGTGCTGGAGGCAGCCAGATGGGCGAAAAATATCCATTTTCAGAGTAGCAGGATTTTCTTCTTCCACTTCTCCAACAGAACACAGAGAGAACGTCAGGCTTTTGATGAGGCCAGGAAGAAGCTCCAATCAATCGAAATACAGAATTATGGCTTTAATCATCCTGTAACTCTGAGGATCACCATGAACAACACTACCAAGTATTTTGACAAGTGTGAAGAAGCGATGGCATTTAAACACTCTGAGAGGAGTGGACAGTGTACATGATGAATAAATAGATAAATAAAGATAAAGATAAGATAAATAAATAGTCATGACCTTATTATAATGTACAATGTTGTATTTTGAGACCACAACTTAAATTTGCAAAGTTGCAATTACAATTAGATCAAGGAGGGATGGCAGTCCCCAACATTACACTATACCAGCCAGCTTCTCATTTTATCTGTGTCTGGTAGATTGGGTACAAAATGATTCAGATTCTGTCTGGTTAGATATTGAAGCACTCAATCTGGGTAAACCATTAACATTAGCTAGTCTCCCATTTATCTTGAATCGGAAGGAATCAGAGGTTGCAGATGGTAATTTAATTAAGTCTATACTAAAGGTTTGGAATATGATTAAGAAATGGGAAAAAAGAGCTGATGTTTTATCACAAATTACTTCAATACAAAAAAACCTTCAGGAATGATAGATAACAGGTTCTCTCTGTAGGAAAATGCAAGTATTACAATTTTGAAAGATTTATTTGAAGGGGACAGAATGATGTCATTTGATCAGCTAAGGCTGAAATATAAACTACCTCAAACACATTTTTTTAGGTTCCTAAAAGTCAGTTTCAGCAATTATTTTATAAAATACAAAGCAATAGGTTTATAGTAGGATGCTGCTATGAGGCCCTTTGCAAGTAACCAGTAAAGTAAACTGGACTTTGGGGTGGAGATAAAAGAACCTACAGGGACAGGTATATGGGAGCAATGCTAATAACATATCCATATGTAATAGAGCAAAGGAACTGCAATTCAGGTTGCTGCATCACCTTCAGATATCGCCTCAACTCATAAATAAGATGGACCGAAAGAAGTCAGCTGTGTATTAGGTGTAGTAAGGAGGTTGGTAGCTTTATACACACTATATGGACCTGTGTACATATTCAGGATTTCTGGGTGAAAGTAGTTTCAAAGTTAAAATTGTTTTTTAAAAGAATTGGATTTGGATCCAGTATGCCCTCTGTTAGGAATGCCACACCTACAAATCTCGATTTACTTCTGTGTGTATGGAACTTCAAATTGTCATCAAAAATAGGTACTGTAAGGATTAAGAGTAGTCAATTTTAGTAGTTAAAGTATATGGCTGAATGCTGAAATGAAGGATGGTTGTTGTCTGTATGTCTGTATTTTTTTTATTTATTGAATTTCTGAATTCATTGAAAATCTGTGTCTATGTGAATAAGACACAATGAATGCATAATCAATAATAAAGACAAAAAGTACATGTCAGGTCTATGAAGATTTGACATGAAGACCACAGGAAGTGAAGTTTAGGCTGCTCGTGTGGCGTACAAATCACTTCAGTAGCACCCAGCAGGTGAAATTCATGGAGAACAAGACCTGGACATTGGTTACATTGAGCCAATGTCATATTACTACAAACAATAAAAGCGAATTTATTAAATGAAATATCACAAGAAGGAAGAAAATTGGAAAATTGGAAAAAAGAAAAGAATTACAAAGAAAGCTGAAATCAACAGAGCAAACTGAAATGAAAGCCATTTGGTTCACACCTAATTTCATACAAAGGGATTTAGGGGAATTGTGAGAAAGACCCATCTGTAATAACAGTGGTTTCCTTGAATACTTTGAGAGTACAAGTTTGCTGTCATGTGGTTGTAATTAAATGCCTGACTGGCTTATTTGCTCATTGCCTCTTTTTCTCACCTGCAGTTTCCTCTGTCAGTTCTGTGATTCTCATAATCATTCAATGGTTGGTGTCTGACTCATCGTCTTAATTAAAAAACTGGTAATATGTCTGTGCATTCAATAGGTGTAAAGTTAGGTATTGATGGCTTTTGATATTTAGTATATTAAAAGGTATTGTCCCTTACCAAGAGCAGGCAAGACCAAATTTCAATTCATGAACTGATTATTTAATCAACACATTACCATATGAAATGGTAAAGAGTGATGGCTTCAATAGTGCCATAAATATCACATGTCCACAAATCACTGAAGGGTAGAATATCATTAGTGTTATATCTCTTGCTGAAGTCTGCAGATTATTCGGTGTGTCTCAGTTGCCATTAGAAACTCTAACCCCCCTGAGACGCAGCAACTCCAGGCCCCCTACAGAGCCTGGATTAAGACAGCTCCAAGGAACTTTGGCCCACTGCAACTTGTATTTATTATGTGGTGGGCTTCAGCTGTGTCAGTCCAAAAGGAGAGCTTTGTTCTATCAGGATAGACACCTTGATAGAAAACAAAGATGGAACAAAACACCACAAAATCAGAAGAGTAATTGACCGTTTGCTTAGCCCAGCTCCCCTTACTGGTAAACTTTCCGTTCTTACGCAGTATTATGCAGTTTACATCAATAATGGGCAGATTTACCACTCCACATTTGAAAGGAATTTTTTTTTTTTTTTTTAAAAAGGGTCTGGGCATGCTTCTTCTTTAGCAGATTTTATCAGCTCTAGCTAGCTAATTAAGCTAACGTATATCTTCATGAGTTGGTTGAAAATGCAGTTTCCAGCTGACTTTTTCATGTTTCCAGCAGATTCTTCTTTTTTTTTTAACATTTTGTAAAAAGATCTTAAATATGCACTTGATGGCCTTATTTTTGATACTGTGGCTAATGCTATGTATCATAGGCAAAAAGTCCTACCCAGCTGATCCATGCAGACACAGAAGAAGCAGTGCCTTTGAAGTACCATAGCATAACATAACCATAGCTGCTCAGCTTCAATACTACAAAAAAGACAGTTAGATGTATACTTTATTGCTCATATTTTTAAAACAGTATGGTTTTACTTTTAAAGTCACAAGAGAAAAGGCTTTTTGGATGGAGTTTTAACTTATGTGCTAGTCAAATAATCTACAAGTAGGTTAAATAGAGGAAAATCAATAATAGCCTGTTATCCCAGCAAAATGGGAGAGAAACTGAGGCCTGTATTTAACATTCATTGCCTTTCTCTAGTGAGATTATATTAGATGTATCCAGGATTTGTGATTCTCCCCTCCCCACCCCCGGTCTGTATATCCCTGCCTCTGCTTGTTTTTATCCCCAGTGTGCACAAAAAATTATCCAACTCAAAGACATTTATGCTGCTTCACCCATAGACCAAATAAAATATCTAAAATAAAAATAGGCTTTTTAAAGAAAAAAAATCAAAGTAAAGGGCTGCAATGTGAGAACAGTCTATAGTGCAAACAACAATAAAATCAGAAATGGACTTTCACTGTCAACGCTTGTGCTCGTGTGATGACACAGCGTGTCGGCTACGTGATGACTCAGTAAATGGTCCAGGATTTAATGGTCCAGGCATGTTAAATTAGCATTTAACCTTTTCTTGTGTTGTATATGATAACATCTCCTATGTGTATGCATGAGGAAAGGACAAGGCAGGAACTTGACATCACACCGCTGAAAGTGAAAATATCACGCTACTTGATGATTTTTTATTATTTTTTTAATGGATTAAAATATTCCTGCAAATGCAGTGGTCAAGTTCTAGTTTTGTAATTGTTTTATGAAAGTTCATAATCATTTCATAAATAATATAAACAACTGCAAGAAATAGCCAAATATGTTTCCTAGTATATATAGGCCTACTGTGGTTCTTAATTTATTTTCGTGAATTAAAAAGGCTTCAAACCCCCCCCCCCCTCCCCCCTCCCCCCATACTTTTTCACAAATCACAGCCTGGATGTATCCATCAGATGAGAGGATTTATTGAATGGAAATCAGCTGAAAGCAGAGCTATCCAAGGATACAGCAAGGGAGGTCATCAGTTAAGGTGTGCACATGCACGTACACACGCAATCCTTTAACACCAATTCCTTAACAGTTTCACTCTCAGTCAGCCTTAACTATTAAAGGGCGGTTCCCATGATGTGTCCTGCAGGAGGTCAAGGATATCATTACCTGTAATCTCCCAGGACAGAAATGATACAATTCTAGTTAACTGTCCAATAATGACACCCCAATGCCCTTAAAATAGTGAATCGTGTGTCTGGTGTAATACTGGACTTCACTCTTTCAATGGAGGTCACTGTGGAACCGTAAGGCGATGTGATTCACTAATAGGGTGAGTTGGATATTGATGGAGGTCACACGGTAAAGTGGTTTGGTACAATCAAAACACACGGGAAAAGAGACACACTTAAAGGAAGTGAGACTGCTCAACCTGCTCAGTACTTTGTAGGCTGGCTCTAAAGCTAGTGGCTATCAGCATTAGGTCAATATAGATAAAGGAAGACAGTGTCACTTATAGTGCTTATATATATGGTTACAGGTTTTCATAGATCACCTATGTAGTTGATTACAGAATAACTTTCACAAACATACATTTCATTGGCTGACAAAGCATAGCATATCGTTCTTTCTATGTTAGAAAAAAAGACTAGGTGATGTTTTTATTTAAGCTTGTATAGAGAGTATCATATCGTATCATATGTCTGAAAATGAAACTTATGACCCATGACTCCTGTTCATAAATGGGACTTTTCATGTTCCATTAGATCTTTTTCCCTATTCACATTCAGAGTTGAAAATGTTCCCATTTTCACTTCCTTCTCTGTGCCTGTCTCACCCAAACATCAGTTGGTGGATAAAGAGGAAATTCTTCAATATGTATACAAGCATGCCAGACCAAACTTTTTCCAAAACTTACTGTAGAGACCACTCCTCCCATCACAGGACCCCAGAGATACTGCAATTCATTTGAATTCCACCTAAACAAATAAACAAAACTTTACAAGATAAATGTATTAAAAGACAATTTACTACTAATCTAGGGAAAATATGGAAAGTGGAAGAAAATTACAACATCAGTCTCATCTCTCAACAGTGGAAATTTGGTCAATTTGGTCTTCTAAGATAAAGAAGACCAAACAGATAAAACACAGACTGTCACCAAATTACTTGAAATCACAAGTGTTCAAAATGTTTGTGTCATTAAATGACATTAAATGACATTAATCTCAATGTCAAAGTTGACACAAAAACACACCTGAGTCCCAGAGACACATCGGTTGTCACTTCTAAATTCAGTGTAAACAAGGCTGACACTTTGGAGGACCCTTTGGAAAGGGACAACTCTTCAAAAAATGTAATTTTGTGTTGATTGCCACGGCCCCTGTGGACAAAAGTGGTAGTGTTTCCTGTAATGAAGACTTCATTTCCCATGAGCACCACTGCCTCGTGTTGTAAATCTGGCATTGATCTGGCATTTGTTTTTGAAGCGAGTGAAAGAAAGACGCAACTTATTTTTAATGCTGTTTTTCTTTTTTTAAACACACATTTGCAGGATGCATAGCGATGAGGTAATGCAACTGTTTGTGGCTATGTAAGATTAATAATTGTAATATGACGATGGAGAAGCAAAGTAAACTTTGTTTTAGTACTGTTCATAGAGCTAGGTTACATGTAAGGCTGCAGTCACACCAAATCCGGCAATGTGGCACCTTCTGGCAGGGTTGTGCGGAGGTGTAGGCGTGTTTATTTGTGCTTTAGAACGTAACCGCTGTGAAACAATCAGAAAATAACATTTTCTCTGATTTCCTGCTTTGTTCTCGCTACCGCCGCTCGCTCTCTTCATACATTCTCTAGCTCGCTCGACCACCACTGCTCTCTCTCTCTCTCTCTCACTATTTCCCAAATAATTTTCTTTTTATTTTAAAAATATTCTTGAGTGTGTTTTTCCTAACATCCAGGTACTCAGTAATTTCCACTAATTTTAGTAGAAACCAGTGGAAAAGAACTTGCAGAAACTTAATGTAAAAAAAAAAAAAAACTTGCTTGTTCATTTGATTGAATTACCCGTGTTTGCACCTCTCCGATCCTTATGCTGTGTGAAGAACAAAACTACCTCATAAATGAGTAAAGAACATTTCAAGGTCAAGAAAATAGCAATAGTGTGCTGTCATGAAAATAGAAATCATAATCTCATTATGTAAAGCATGGTCATGTAAAGCAATGATGCATAGAAAGCATGCATACAACCTTGTAAACACGTGCCTGAATACATGTTCAGACATGTAGACACACATACACACTCAGAATGCACCAAGTCACCGTAATTAATGTGACATTGTGGTCAGGTACTAATAATGTTAGCCAAGAATCACTTATTATAACTATGACAACCTGTGTTTAGTCATCAAGCTCTTGATCTAAGTGGTAAATTGCACATAATAGCGAGCGCACAATAATGAAAGCAGTAATAACATACAAGTAAGTTAAACAGTGAGGAGCTCATTACAGGTCATAAATGTTGACTTAAGTATTTGTGTTATTGTTCTCATTCAACCACTAATTATTATGTGCATAGACAGTTGTCAGGATGTTCACTTTTACAGAGAAAATGATCTTTTATCATGCCAGTTCGAAAAGAAGAGGCTGTACTTATGAGGTTTTCGGTAGTTGAACTGTTTTCCTTTCATCTGTCAGCAGCCATTAAGCACCACCAGAACACTGACTAGCTAAACAAGGTTGGCTCTCAATACTCCCTTCTCGCTCTATGCAAATTGGTCCCTTTGATGTTGAACCAACAGCACAGGGAAAGAGAGGACAGGAGAGGGAGGGGTAATGGGAGGATGACGAGATGGGCTTGTTTTTAATCAGAAACTATGGATCTAATGAGGACCTGTGTCAGCAAAACAGCACGGCCATGCTGCTGACTGTCCCAAGTAGAATTTCAAATATTATTCATAACCCAGGAATTTTATATAAATGGTTATACCATGAGTTTATATAAAAAGATTATATATATAAAGTCTGAGACCATTTTCCCATTCACTTCAATGGGAAAGTGGTCTCAAACAGGAAGGACAGGAAGCTTTTATTCTGTTATCTGTGTGGAATTTTTCTCCACAAACCTCAAACTATGTAATGAGCATGTACTTGAAACTTATTTGTTCTGTTTTTTTTTGTTTTTTTGTCAAGACAAAGAGGTAAGAAATGCTATTACAACTGAACATCCTCATATTTATAGGTCTTCCTATAGATTTAATTTTCCTCAACCAATACTGTTTCCCTCTCGGTTCCTTACCTCTTCTGGGGGTTATGCATACATGAAAAAAGCACTAAATGGACTCTATATGGTTACTATGTGGTTACTGTGTATATTATTAAATAGTGTTTCCATTAGGCAGCTATAATTGTAATGGCAAGGGGGCAAATTACTACATACACACACATACACACACAGTCGGAGTTCCTCTGACACATGTATATGAACTTACACACACACCATCATCTTACACTATCAGGTAATAGTTGCTGGCGGTTTTTTTTTAATTAAAAGTCAGAATGACTTGAATGAAAGCTGCTACTGTGTATGCAACTGATATACTGTAAGTTATTGCAATTTAATTGAAGAATTAATGAAAGGAGAACTCAATTTTCTCCCAGTTAAGTACTGTGCAGCTGCGGAACAGTGGTATGTATGCCGTCCATACATATCTGTCGTTAGAGAGATAGAAAAAGAGGTGACAGGTGCAGAGATGCTGCATGCAGCGGAAGAACAGAGCTGGAGAATATTCATGACACATTACATGCATCAGATGTAATTTCCACCTGCTGAATTAGATGGTATTATTATAATAGACATAAATAATAAATAATACATTTAATTTGTACCACACTTTTCATTCATGGTGAAACTCAAAGTGCTACAGTATTAATAACATACAACAAAGAAAATAGTAATAAGAGCTAAGATGAAAAAGCCTTCCTGAATAGAAAGGTTTTTAGGCTTTTTTTAAAAGAGGTTAGGAAGGCTGTTCCACAAGCGTGGTGCAGCAGAGCAGAAGGCTCGTTCCCCCGTGGTGTGGAGCTTAGTACTGGGGGCCCGGAGGAGCGAGCTGCTGGCAGATCTGAGGGTGCGGGTGGAGGTTTGAGGTATTATCAGTTCCTGTAGGTAGGGAGGCACATGTCCGTTGATGGATTTGTATGTAATGAGCAGGACTTGTGGTCCATGCTGAAGGAGACAGGGAGCCAGTGCAATGAAAACAGAATTTATGTTATATGTTCGTGTTCTCGCATTCTCATTAGGATCCTGGCAGCGCTGTTCTGAATGTACTGGAGCTTCTGGATGCTCCTGCCAGGGATCCCTGTGAAGTGCGCATTGCAGCAGTTCAGTCTTGAGGAAATAAAGGCATGGGTTAGTTTCTCTGCATCTGCCAGGGTTAGAGAGGGGCGGAGTTTAGAGATGTTTTCGATGGTAGAAACTGTAGAAAGAGGTTTTCCATAGATGTCTTATGATCATCAAAAGTCAGCTGAGGGTCAAACCTAACACCCAGATAGGTGACTGAGGAGAAAAGGGGGATGTCCTGGCCGTCTAAGGTGAGATGGAAATGAGGGATGACTGAATCTGGTGTGGAGTGCCTATTTATTTATTTAGTGCCAAATCATAACAAAAGTCATCTCAGGGCACTTTTCACATAGAGCAGGTCAAGACTGTACTCTTTAATTTATCAGAGACCCAACAATACCCCCATGAGCAAGCACTCGGCAACAGCGGTAAGGAAAAACTCCACTTTAAGAGGAAGAAACCCCACAGAAACCCGCAGAACCGGGCTCTAGGTGGGCGGCCATCTGCCTTGACCAGTTGGCCTTGACCAATAAGGAGAGCTTTAGTTTTGTTGCTGTTCAACTGGAGGAAATTTGTGCTCATCTTTATCTCCTTAAGACAGGTGCTGAGGTGTGACATGGCTGCAGAAGGGCTTGGGGCTGTTTTGATGTACAGCTGGGTATCATCAGCATAGCAATAAATAGACATTCCATGTCTGCTGATGACATGTCGAAGGTGGAATATAGAGGGTAAACAGGATGAGGCTGAGGACCGATCTACTTGTGGAACACCACAGGTGATGGAGCGATCTGGACCTACATCCTCCCAGTGAGACATACGGGAAAGGTAGGACTGAAACCACTTAAGTCTGACAGTCCAGTGGTGGTGTGGATGGTGTGATCCACAGTGTCAAATGCAACGCTCAGGTCAAGGAGAATCAGGAGAGAAGGATGAATCGTGCAACAATCAGGAGGTACTGATGTCTACCAAACATGTCATATTATATTACATAAATATACTCCGTTAGTACAGCATAATGACATGCTGAGATCAAACCCAATTTCTTGCATTTTGATCTAAGCATAATCCACATCAAATAAATCTATTCTGTTTTCACTGATTGTCTAAGAGCAGCATGCAGACAGTTACATTCCCCCATGTACATACACCAAGCAAATTGTCTTCAGTTCATCAGCTTTCCAATTAGATAAATGGATTGAGTGATAAAACCAAGTGAGAAAACATCTTAATTATGGGTTGCTCTAGTTTGCCAACTAATTTGAGACATATGAACCATATAAATGTATTACTTATCAGCATCTCTATATGCAGAGCGCAAAACTGTTATATAATTATAGAGTAGAACTCTGAGGGAATGGTGTAATGTTTCTAATTAACATTATGATAAAAAAAATTACTGAGTCATCATGACATATAATGCACAATAAACTTACTCAGCATCATTAGTTTTATCTGGGGTCCATGTTAGACTGACAGTTGTCTGAGGATAATGAAGACAATTTGGAGACAGGTACGGTATCTGAGAGATTCCAAGATGCTATAACTTCAGAAGAAGAAGGCTTGGTTGACCTGCGCGCGGCCTTAATTGGTGTTCCCTCTTCACTTTGTAATCCAGCCTTGTGTCTTGGCCACCATAGACATGTTAACAAATCTTTGGTAAAATTTGGTTAATTTTTATATGTGAATCCAAAGTTGCATTTCTTATGTTTTTTTGTTGTGACATTTGTTTATTAGCAAATTTGTTCACTATAGGGATCACTGGGAGAGGAACACCATGATCCAGGGTAGTAATACAGTAGTCCTATATACAGTATACATGTATATGATGGTCTGTCCTTATTTTATTCATTACTTGTTTTTTCATGGGAGATACAGTAGCTACTCCTGCTCCAAAAGTCACCATCATGAGCTGATTTGTATGCATGTTTTCTATGGTCCCTGCTCTCACTGGGTAATGTATTATCACACATATTTGGCTCATACAGGAAAGTATTTTTGGCCAAATTCAAAATGTCAACAGTTTCACCAGTGTGGTTTGAAATGTCACTAAATCAAACAACAGATTCCTCAAGTGTGTAATTTTGATTCAGGGGATCAGACACCGCTGGTTCTAACAGTCCCAGTCTAGCTGTCTTCCTACTGGCAAGTCAGTCATTTTGTTTTTTCAGTTGGCTGGAGCTGTCACAAAGTCAGTCCAAAGCAGCTGCAGATTGTGTGTGGCATGTCTACGGGCAGGAAACTAACATCAAACATCATTGAGAGTTAATTTGCATCTGCTGAGAGGCTATTTGTGCTGCAGCTGATTGCCTCGATTAAAGGCAGTTTGTAAAATGGCAGGGACAGAATCGAACATTTCACAAAGCGATGGGGACATCTCCAACAGTGTGCACTTCGAATATGGCACACATTCAGAAGGATGTGATTAAACAGATGCAAATATTCCCACTCTTTAGAAAAGTCCTCATCCTAAACAAATTCAATTATTTAGGTTCAGAATACATCCTCAAAATGTAGGCTTACGGGTAAAACAGGTGTTCTCTCACCAACATTGCGCTCATTTATACTTCATTATTGCTTGTTCCTTGTTCCTTCCTGCTGAGCATGTGGGCGAAGCTACCAAATTACCAGTTGATCTATGTCCCAACCCTCACCTGTGGTCATGGGTAGTGCCTAACAGAACGACATTCTGCATACAAGCAATTAAAATTCATTTTCTTGCAGGTGTCTGTGTTCACCAATAGAAAAGACTGAGAAGCTTGGATGTCTGGAATGACCTCAGGGTTGAAACAATGCTACTAAGCATTGAAAGTAGCCAGTTGCGGTGGCACTGGCATCTGATTACAATGGCCTCCAGATGCATTCATTTTCATGGGGTATTTCAGGCACGTCCAACTGGGAGGAGAACCTGGGACAGAGCCAGAACACGCTGGAAGGATTATATATCCCATCTGGCCTGGGAATATCTCAGCATCCCCTGCAGGTTCCCCTGGTACCACTGCAACCTGGACCTGGACAAGCGATAGAAAATGAATGGATGGGCTGGTGTACATACCCTGTTAGTCTCTGCGCTCAAGGATTCACAGGCATTAACTGGATTCAATCACAAGTTGTCCTATCTAAAAAGTTTAATCTTTCCTCCCACGGGTCTCAAACAACAGCTGTCTGAGTTCATTTTCAAAACAGAACAAAGGCCAAGTTATCAGCCATCAGCTTTCAGCCACAAATGAAGGCTTCACTCGCTGTGCCGTGTTTGAACACAGAGCCCACTGATACAAGTTGCCAAAATTCAGACTCCATTGTGGCTAAAATAATGGTGCACGGTGGCATCTTGGGGCTCTGCCGACGATACGGAGCCTTCTGTGAAAAGATTGATGCTGATTGCCTCCGCTAAATAATTACTCATATCTTTCCAAAACGGCAGTTTTACAGCATTTGAAGTGAACTTTAGTGGAAACTAAAACGGCACATCTCAGTCATTAAACTAATGCATTAACACATAAAGGCTGTTATTGCTGTGACGCCTCATGCTAAGAAAAATAAGCCTAGCTTTAATGAGCACTCCACAAAGCCATGTTTGTAGAGTTTCATAAGCCGTCTACTAAAGTAAAGCTCTTCCTCAGCTGTGAGATGGATACAAAACTGGCTTTGAAGCTCTCGGCCGTCTGCTCACTGACGCCACTTCTTAATGTTACTGTAAAATCTTTATTAGGCTTCACACCTGTTTCATCAGAACTTTTATATCCTCCGAGTTCAGATATACAAGGGGTCATAAAAGTGCAACTTCACAAAAGTTATAAACATAACTAGAGAGATGTAAATACACACACATACACATTGTTTGACTTAATAAGGGATGGATGTTTACACTGAGGGTTTCCAATTATCGCAGTGTGTTGACAGTGGAAGGCTCACACCTACACATCGCAGTCCACTACCTCCATATTAGCAGTTAGATACATGCTGTGAGGCGAGGGATGTGTTTGGAAGATGTTCGTGTGAGTAGTTAGTATAAAAAAAAAAGATGACAAGTTATCCTGTGTGGTAAAAAAAAAGAGCTTTGTCATGACATTGTTTCCTTATTCTATCAGTTTCTGTTATCAGTTTCTTGAGGGACATTGCTCCAAAAGAATAATTCAAACAGCACATGCAAATCATTACCCTAGTTGCAAAAAATTTTCCTTTCT
The DNA here is from genome assembly GCA_038419695.1 of Scomberomorus guttatus. Classification (NCBI taxonomy): domain Eukaryota; kingdom Metazoa; phylum Chordata; class Actinopteri; order Scombriformes; family Scombridae; genus Scomberomorus; species Scomberomorus guttatus. The sequence continues at coordinate 9,995,102 of CM076447.1, read as the reverse complement.
AATTTCTCAAAGACCACGCATATCAAACAAGGGAAACTTTTGCTGACACTCGTACCAGCAGAAAGCCGCCATGCTTTCCTTTCACATCATTCAGCAGTGCTTTGAATTCTCATGATTCACAATAGTGAATACTCAAAATAAGAACATCCCCATCCTCCCGGGGGGTTTTGACTCCGATGTGCGATTGACAGGTTCTTTAATTAGCTAGTTAGAATAGCGACTCGCTGGTCTCTTTGTGTAATGCTGAGTAGTGCATCACATGACATAGCACAGGAAAAGTCGGTATATGGCTGGAATTTTCCAACGTTTCAAATTCCAAGCATCTTATTTTAAGTGACCAGTGGTATGAAGGGAGTGTTGTGAGAGCACAGCTACTCGGTGCAAGGTGAGAGTGCTGGTGGTTCAGGGTTCATTTTGCATTACAGTCACATTAAAATGGCACTTGAACTTAGCGGAGGGGCAGTTTGGTCAATCAGTGGGTAATTTGGGGGCACTTTGGTTGTGACTTGGGGCAAAAATTAGACATGGAAGTGTCCTGTTAGGGCACAGCCTAATATTTGTGTTTGTCTCCTCTCCAACATTTTAGAGGAAAATATTAGTTTTTAATTCATTACATTTATTTGTTTTATTAGTTATTTATTTTACATATATATAGTTACTACTTTCCAGATAAAGATTTTAGATACAAAACATACAATGAGCTTATAAAATGTGATGCATTGTTATTAATTAAACAACCCAACTGTATATAAACCAGTTAAAATTAGCTCCACCTCAACCAGCTACATCATTAAAATGGTGCTTACACACGGATGTGTCAGTAATGATAATCTAATAATAAACAATGCAACACTTGTAAGGGCTATTCTTTTACCATATGAGTACTTTTACATAACCTTTTGTCACTTTACGTACATTTTGCTGCAATTACTTCAGTAAAAATATGAATCAGGACTCTTACTTGTAATAGAGTGTTTGACATTGTCGTATTGCTGCCTTTACTGACATAAAAACGTTATATTGTGGGACACAGTGTTGGTATTTGTGGTCCTCAGCAACAGGTGTGTTTCTCCGAGTTGGCAGTGATAGTACATTTGTTGCCGTTAATTAGACCACACATATTTTACTGTTAAAAACAGCTGAGGGCAGATTTAATGTTAAACAGCTTGTTGGCATCTCTAAATTTCACATTTCCATCTTCTCAAATACACACACACACACACACACACACACACACTCACACACACACACTAACAAAATACAGGCCTCATGGCATTCATTAGTGGGTTGGTGTGTTGAATCCATTTGGTGCATATAGTTGTTTTGTATTCCTGCTTGGGTTCAAACAAACAGTACAAAATTATGTTTATCACTCAGCATGATTTTTTGGCAATAGTATTATCCAAAATCATGCTATCACTCTATATATCCTTTATATACATATTCTGTAAATGCATGCGATACTTCTACTCATCCATATCGCACAGGGATGACTGCTCTGGAGTCTTTTACCATCACCTCCACTACCACTATCTTTCTCAAGGGCTCTACCACCACTGATGCAGAGCGTGATACATATAGTAGTATCTCCACTCTTGTGTCTGCTGGTTCAATCTGCCGCTGCAAAGATCAAACACTGATATCTCTACAGAAGACAATTCAATTTACAGTTACTATTTTGGTAATAATGTGAGACAAACGAATATTTCTTTGCCCTTATCCGGTAAGCTAAGGCATAATGACAACTACAGTCTCTGACATGTCATACCTTTGAAAGTCAAGGGCAACTCATGATCATATTGCAGCTGTGCACTCACTCTTTCCATCCCAGTCAGCGGTGTGTATGGTTTATATGTACCGTAGCCACTGAATTCTCCCCTCATCCCCTCTGGTTCATGTTGCACTTCATGCCATGACAGTTGTAACGACCACTTATCCTTCCCAAAGTCATAGATGTTATGAGTCAGCAAACCAATGTCACCGTGTAGGAGACAGTGACTGCAGCGGGAGCATGTGAGCTGCTATGCAAGGGCAGGCTGCAGGGGGAGGAAACTGTAAGGTAAGCATGTCGATATTTGTCACGTGTGCATGATGATGTTTGGCCATGCTGACAATGAGTGTTTTGCAACCTTTATTTCCGTGACCATCCCAGGGCACGAAAGGACAAGAATGTCAATATTAAAGATGATTTTCCATCATTTTAAGCCATTCTCTTGACTTTCTTAGTTATTATTCTGCGTACAAACTTCTAATTTAAAACAAGGTTAAGGGAAATGTCACTCAAAAAAATCCTACCAACACATAGTTGCATTTCACTGACCAACAGGACACTTTGCTAAGCTCAGGAGACTCTCTGCAGAACTAGGACATTTTTTCTTTGTTTATATTCAGATAAACCAGCACAATTTACCACATAAATGAATAATTTGCACTCATTTCAGAGTCAGTTGAGCCAAATAAACTGGCTAATGTATTCAAGCAAAATCTAGGCACAAGATATCTCATGGCTCAAGGGCTCTGGCACAGGACTTGGTATGGATCTCCTTCTGACAGGATGCCCTTGAGTTTGAGTGTCTGTGTGTGTGTGCGTGTGTGTGTGCGTGTGTATGCACAGGCACGCATGTGCATACAATGGGCTAAAGTGGAACCCAGAACAGATAGAACTTGGCTTCAGTTTTCAGCCCTGGATATGTTGGACTCAGAGGTATTTGAAGAGCTTTTATCTCCACACATCAAAGTGAGTTCTAGCTTTAGTTTTCCATGCAGCCATGGACACTTGTAAATACAATATCGTCTAGTTTTTGACATGTATTGCTAACATTATTGTTGGACCATTAAAGAAATCTCAAATGTATGAAAATTATGTAGAAACGTAGACACAAAAGCAAGCACGGATTTTTGAAAGCGTACTTAGCAAAACTAAGTACTGGAATTAGCTCAGTGTTGTCAAAAATCTCACAGTTTTACCAAAATGTGGCTTGATGTACAGCATCTGTGTTACAGTGTTGCACGACTCATGTGGTTTTATGTGAATGGTTAGTACATTCTTAGAGTTTATACAAGTATAAGTTTATATATCTAAGAATCTAATCCTATCTAAGAAATATCTCACCAAGTAATATCAGCACCTTTCCCCACACATTTTGTTGTGAATTAAGGGCCATAATATATCTACCATCTTGACCGGAGAGGCTATTGGCTTTTCCTGTCAGACATTTCAAAAGTGCTGATGTGACCATGCACACTCTGCCTTACAGAGACCTTGATGTGCAGCATTTATGAACAAGGATAACTGAAGAGAAAGCAGGGAGCATACAATGCAGAGTTGATTGCATGATAGAAAATGTCAAACTCTTCTCACAGACGGGCTATAAACAGAGCTCTCCTCCTCAAATCATAAACAGCAGTCATGATTTCAGATACCTTTGGCATTACCTTTAATATGATAGATGTTTCCCAGACCTCTGCCCAGAAGTGTGAAACGATTTTAATCAGTAGAGAGGGTGATTTAATAGCAAAGGGACTTTTTCAGGTCATGCAGGTACTTGGCTGGGTGACAACTGCATAGTTGTTGCTGTGAAGCTTCTGAAACTGATGTGGCATGAGTCAAGCCCTCTTACAGACAACCATCACTGTGACTGGGTGCACATCATTCAGACATTATGATAGGAAATCACTTCAGACTTTTAGTCATTAACCATTTATACAGGTTGAGAACTCCCAGTGTGCTTTTACAAAGTGGTCAAACACCTGCCTAATGCTGTGCTTGCAAGTCATACTATCGATTGAGGGCTGTGGTGTTGAAATTGTCTCATTTTTCACTTGAAACACACACACACAAACATACACACTTGTGTAACACAGTTACTGTGCAGACATAAAAACCTGGGCACCTCATTTCTTTTTTCATATATAACACTAGAAGCAGAGTAGCTATAAGTTGATGTCACAGCAAGTACAGCTCGAACAAGCAATGAATTGAAAGAGATTGAGTTGACTGACAGTATCAAGGGTGATTTTCTGCTGGGAAAGTGTACGTACGCACACTACAGTTTAAAGATTGAAGCTGATAGCGGCAGAATAAAATGAGGCTCTTGTTAGTGTAAAAATATATAAATGAACACTGAATGTGTGTGTACAGTGTGACTCTTGGTCATTACAAACTGTTGTACACATGCAACAGTGTAATTGCACTTTATCTTCATGAAAAAAACTTAATTAAGCTGTTTACAGATACATTAGAAAAGTCATGTTTAATATTTAACTTGTAAGTTCCATTTCACATTATTGTCTGAAATACTGCTTTATGCTGTTATACTTACTTATGCTGTTACTTATAACATGCACCTCCCATTACATAAATTGTTGTGTATTAAGAGAATATTAATAGCAGCTCTATTTGCTAGTTAGCACTAAATACAAAGTACAGCTGAGGCTGATGACAATCTCAAGGCAAGACATGAATGTTTGTACCAAATTGCATGGCAATCCATCAAATCCTTGTTAAAACTCATGGTGACACTACAGGAAAAGTAATTATACATCTTCTAGTAACCATTAATGTCTGTACAAACTCTTCTGCCAATCCATTAAGTAGATGTTGAAATATCTCACAGGATAATTGAAAGTTTGACTAGTTGGCGGCACTAGAGTTAATGTCAGGGGTTCACCAAAGTCAGTAGGATTCATCTTCTGGGGAGCATGAATGTCTGTACAAAATTCTCTAACAATCCATCAAACTGACTGACCAACATCGCCATCTTTAGAGCTGTGCCACTAGCACGGCTTAAAATGCTGACAATGAATGTTCAAACACGTTTTCACTGAATATAATCCAGTCTTCCGAAAGCAGTCTTCTGTCTGATGCAAAATTATGGATGCCTATCAGATACACTGTATTTAACTGTATGGTTGGAGTTCAGAGCACTTTAGGATCTACATCTGTGCAGGCATGTTGTGCAAGGCATACTGTAGCTTTCCACCATATCCCAAATTGCCAAAGCAATACCTATTTCCTTATCTTTGTCAGATTTATTGTCATTTTCTTTCTCGTATCGTGACCCAAAGTAGGAGGAGAGAATACAGTTCTACTTTTTTGCAGATATTCATGTCAACAGGATAATTACCATAATTCTTCAGTTTAAGCAACCATGTAAAAAACAGATGATTGCTTCACTGACAGTTTGTGTGTTAGTGTTAATTATTCGTGCATATAAACATAGCAACATGGAATTAGTCACAAACAGTTTTTTTATTATTTAATTTGTTGAATTCTAATATTAGTTGTGGTTATTGTGTGGATAATTGTGTTTCCCTGCTTCAACAAATTTAAAATCATATCTTTTTAAGTGGAAAAGTACATGAATTACAGACTTATCAGTGCGAGTGTGAATATGAGCTGTGATTATAAGCTCTGTAAAGTGATAAATTCACTAATGAACACCAGTCAACTGCAGCTCACTGCTCTGCTTCAGCAGGATATTCTCTGTATGATGCCAGTCACACAGACCCACCATGCATAGACAGGTTTGAATAGTTAAGCTGACTCACAACAGGTCTGTGCCTCCGTCTGTGTGGCTGCAAGATAGGACGATTCTGTTGCTTTTTGCTCACCAGCCAGCTCAGATGCGACCTGCTCAGGCCTGCTTTTATGTGCTGCAGGAGGATATTATTTACTTTCTCATGGGTCATCCATACACCTCAGCATGGAGGATGTAAAGAATATCATTTTACTAATGAAACCAAGTTATATCACCATGTCATCTTTTTCCATAAATGGTTTAAATCAAATATGTTGACAAAGGAGAGTTTGGTTCTTTACAAGCCGCAATGGCTCGTCTGTGGTCTTTTGAAATCCACACCATAAACTTAATTGTTCTGCACAGTGGCTTTAAAGATGAAGATGAATGCGGTTACAGTATTTGTGAATAGAGTAATGATGTATTAAAATGCAGCACACTACACATGCACACCAGTAATGACTAAAGTAATACCGCTAATGTATTAACGGACATAATGCATCACCAGCTTTAGCAGTGAAACATCTGCTACACTTCCACTGCTTGCCCTGATTGCAATTGTCTGCCGTCCGTCACACACACACACATACATGCACACACACACCTAACAGCAACCATTACATAATATGTTAGATAACAAGCACTGCAAGGGTTGTTTTTTTTTCTTCATTATAGGTTGCCACCAATTCAACTGAATCACTCAGTGTTATATTAATTTGACTTATTAAAATTAATGGCTCCCTTGTAAACAAAACAAAACACAACATCAGTTGTGTGAAGTTCACCTCTTAAAAATGACACAGTCTAAAGTAATCTGTAACATACTGTAAGGCTGTGCCAGATGAGCAAAGCAAAGCTGCTGCCTCCCATTAATTTTCAATGAGAAGTGGCGAATCACTCAAGCATAGCGTGATGGGATTTCCGGAGGTATGAGTGGGTGGGGCAGGAGGAAAAGTTTAATTCAATAAACTGACCCCTGGGAAAATTGTGGCATGTTAACCAATTTCACCTGAGATCTGACATGGATTTTAATCCTGCGTCAAATTCCACTATACAGTAAGTGCCTATTCGGAAGGAAGCTACCTGAAGTTACTGATCTAAATATGTCTCAAAATGTATTTCAGTTCTGTAAATGATGTAAATCCTATTTATAAGTTAATAAATGCTTTGTTTAAATTTGCCTCAACTATTTCAGTGTCCTCTTTTTTTAAATGTTAAATATTTTTTAATCTTTGAACAGAAAAAAAAAAAAAAACAGTAGCAATGTGGCATTAAAAGCAGATGGTATTAGAACCCACTGAAGACTTGGATGTCTTCTTACACCAGAAGATTTCACAAAAAAAAACAAAAAACAGTCATAACAGCAAATTGATTTGGTATTAAGCAGGAAAATCTGTTGGATTGACATAATGATCCAGCAGCCAAGAATGAGATTTGAGCTTGGTGATGAACCAAATTCACCCTCATCATGACAAATGTATGACGTTAGTTAGGTTGAATGATACGTATCTTACTGTCAACAAGAATTAATAACTGAAATAAGCTGCAGCTTTCAAGTATCTGCATCCGCATCTGACTTATCCACGTGAAAGATCAAAGTGTGCTGACAGGTAGTCATTATGTCAATTATGTGTTTTTGTCCGTGTGCATACCATGTTGTATGAGGTCATCGGATCATCTACTGCATGTGAGTCTAAGGGCCAAACCTACTAATGCCGCTGGTTGAATTCCAGCTGTCTAAACATGATGTCACGCGCTTATGCTCTGCTATTAACTCCACACACACTCAGGCGCTTCTCCAAACCAATCCCTAACCACTAGACCTTCACTGTTGAGTGTTATTCGGTATGAAGACACACTCCAGCTGTGATGGGAATTCTGTAATAAGTGTGTGTGTGTGTGTGTGTGTTGGGGAAGGGGGGGGGGGGGGGGTGTAGAAGCAGGTTGCGCTTGGATGCACTCTCCAGCATGGGCAAGAAATACTGGCTGCGGTCGAAAAGTACATCCTATTGTCTTTTCCTAAATCACTTGATGTAAAAGATCATAAGGTCAAGGACAGATGTGAAGGAGAATTCATAAAGATTTAGGAAAAGACATCTGCGCTGCTAAGAGGCTACGTCATTATGTGACAGAGGATGTTATTGACGTGTATAAATAATAATAAATAATCAGATAATCAAGGGCCCAACACTACCGCACTCAATGACTGGCCAATAACCCATCTACCCAGCTGAGTAGCATATATCCCAACGAGCCCATCTTCAATTAGTGGCCTACAAAAAAAGGGCAGCTGGGGAGTATCAGAGTTATACAGAAAAATGGGAGACATTGAGCTTGCTGCTGCTGTGTGGCTCACCTTACAGCCAAACCAAAGAAACATTCATAGGAGGAGGGTACGACTGTGGAGGCTCATGGCATTGTGTTCGCAAATGGTAAGAGGATGCTGATGTGTGTTTTGGACATAGTATGTTCAGTTCAAGCATCTATCAAAGCATAACTGAAATAGTTCCTGCATATCTATTGTGTTTTTACACAGAATATAGCTGTTGTTTTGCCTTACACCACGATAATGCATCATTAGGTTTAAAAATGAAAAACAAGGAAAAAACAGCACACTAGTTATTTATTTACACTTTATTCTATTAAAACGTTATTTTGTCTTTTACAGGAGAGGAGCAAAATATATATGCGACCCCCTAACAACCATGTCCCAATTGTACAGATCTGTCCATGTCATGTGATATGATCAGGAGCTCCAGAACAGCTACTAAATCGACTTTGAGGTGAGACACATTTACTGTAGTCACTTGACAGATCGTCTTTGTGGCCTTATGCTGAGTGCTCCAGTCTTTTTCCCTTTTCAGCCTGCCTGCCAAGATTTTTGACCACTCTGCCTCGACCTAGCCCTCTAACTTTAAGTCTGCCTTTTGATTTGATTTTTTTTTTTTTTTTTTACTGTCAACAAATCCCACAAAAAGACCAAATTGGCAGCAGGACAGTGTATGTGGGATTTACTCAAAAGTGCCCATGTTCATGGTGATGAAGGAACATGTTACCCAGTGCAAAAGTGAGGCTAACTAATTGTTTTGGGACAATAATGAAGGTCTAAATACTTGTTGTAGCATTCATTCATTGCTGATTTTGGTCTTTTCTTTTTGTCTTTTGGGGAAACACATATAGAACTACCAGGCTTATCTTATTATTTCAGTAAAGCTGTCAGACCTGAATTTGCTGAATTTGTCCCGAGTCTGGTTTTGTCTCACCTCCTGAGCGCATTACCAGCAGACATGTTATGATTGTTTCTTCAATTATCCAGCAGCAGTGCTTCCATTTAGGTGTAGTTGAGTGTAAGTCAGCAACAGTGTGGAATTGCTGTCTGAGATTTTTATGTGTCTGCAATATGTGCCGGAGTACAAAAGGTGAAGGTGTAGACGCTGGATTGAGTCTCAGTTATATACAGTATAAAAGAAGTGTGTAGTCGCTCCCGTAAACACACACACACAGAGTCTCGTTATTTTCCCTCCCTGAACGCCTGTTTGCAGCAGGAACAGTGTGTGCAAAACAAAAACTTTCATATTCATGTGTTGTGCACGCTTTAAGGAACATGACATATGCAGATGTTATCATTTGTGTGGTAGAGACACAGAGTGAGTGGAATTGTTAATGCGCTCATTAGAAAACGGGTGGCAGAAATCTCATTAGTTTTGACCATTTCATAATTAGACAAGGGATTTATTATTAATCAGGCCATTAAGCATCGAAAGGCTCAGTCTTGTCCCGTGCCCCTTCACACTGCTCCCGTTCACATGGGCTTGATTGACATTGCCAGGGGTGTGACTGTATGAAAATGAGACCTCAGCTGCTCGACCTTGGCACAAGCAGAATACTAAAAGGACACAATGCATGCATGGAAATCCAACTTCCTATACAATGAAAAAGGGGAGATTTGCTTAAAGACACCACAGGAAGTTAACCTGGAGATTACCTGCCTGTTTTAGAGTGAACAAGCTGTCATCTCAGTCACTGTCACAATATTTTTAACACATAAGCCAACAGCCTTTCACCGCCCTGTCTCCTTAAGTCTGTTTTAGGTCTTTACCCAGAAGCCTGTGCTATTATCCAGTTACACTGCATTATAAATTAATCCTCCTCAGCTGTCTGACCCAGAATCTTCCTCCCCCACAGCGCCAGTGTGCACACTGCTTTCTGACCTCTGCCATTTGTTTTACCAGTGACCCTTATTAGCCTAAACTGGCCTTTCAATGATGGGGTCTGAAAAACTGTCATTTTTTAAATATCCATCAACTGAACAGTAATTGTGCTTCACTCCTGCTGAGGGAATACTCATGCAGATACACTTCCCTTCTCCTCTAGTTTGGTCTTCTGCGCCTTCTAATGAAATCTTTATTTTTTTTCTCTCAGCTTTGCTTACTCTCCCTCTTTCTGTCAGTCTGGCAGTTTTTCTGTAGGACTTTTTACAACACACACACACACACACTTTTATTTACCACTGCTTACGCCAGCATGTGTTCTTAAACTGCTCAGAAGAATCAATAGATGACTTCAGGAAAAATCTTCTGTCCTGTGACCTCGCACCGTAAAGTTTCCACTTTGCTTTGGTTACAGCTTTATTTGCTACTTGACACTGTGGAGATTTAGCCCTGCTCACCTCAGTACTTTGCCTGCCGTACCTTACAAAGTAATTCTAATAGAAAGGACATGACAAACATGAAGTGTTAATGTGGCGCAAAGTACTTTTATTTATCGGAATTTGGGGAGCAGCAGTCTGAAAACGGCAGGAAGTTTTGTTGTGCAGATTTGTTTTAGTGGGATGTTTTGCAAGAAGAACATAGATCATGCATGCAGACCTGCCTGGCAGTGTTGCATATAAGGACAAAAAATACTGTTGTAAAATAGACCGTCATGCCAATCTTCTGTCAGGTTTTTGACATTTTCTCTCTCTATTTCTGTACGGCTTTGATGTTGGTCCACACTGCATTCATTACAGCTTTGTTCATGCTCGCATCTCCCTGATTGGGCAACAACAACCTGATGCGTCATCAGCCCCGTGCAGACAATGAACTACTCTCATTTAAAATGTATTGAAAATTATGTATGTGTGTGACTGGACCAAATGGATCTGTTTGGCTGTTTCTTGAATGAATCCTTGTTCCGTTTACTGGGAAAAGACATGGAGAAATGTATTGGTGTTTATTTTGAATAGTATAGATACACTATATATTGAAATGTACTGTATGTAAGTATTACATCTTTTAAATTTGTCCCTGTGAAAATCAGTGTATGTTTTGCTTTTAATGCTTTCATCTTAGTGTGTCCCAGTCAAATCCATAGAGGATGTGGCAGCAGTGTGCATTGTTGTCTGCCAGTGTCTTTTTTGATAATACAACTGGGAACACAATAGTCTGTTTTTTTTCCCCCCATTCTACACTGTAGCTGCTGGGAAAAAAAAAACTGGTGAAAATCTGATCATCAAAACATACAAAAAAAAAAAAAACTTTGTAAAACAGTTTTTTCAAAGTTCTATTTGCATGTATTTACACTGAGGGATAATTAACACTTCATTTGCATTGTCTTCCCCTAATTGTTTCCTTTCCCTTTTCTATTTCCAGAAGCATTTTCTGAACTCTGCCAATCTCAACAGGATGTTGCCGACTGTAAAAACTATGATGCACAGCATATTCCTACAGCATAGAAACACAACAATTTCCGTGTGAACATCAATTGCAGATAAAAACCTGTTTAAAACAATGTGCCGTGCTCAGAAAAGGAGCATTTTGAAGTGAAATCTGTATTAGCTGACATCATGGTCACTGTGGCCTTTTTTTTTTTCAAGTGTTCTGTTTGTGTTTGTGTCAGGCTTTCAATGTGTATGAAAGGACTTCAATAGCATATGTTCAAGTAGAGAAAGCATCACAGTGGTATATGTGAGAGGGTTTCAGTACTGTATGCACCGAACTGTACTGAGTGTTTTTAACGTCAGGCTGTGTCAGCATGTCATGTACTTGGGAGAATACAGGAAATGCTTCTATATACATAAACATACATAAGCTGTTCCGGCTTGCATTCCTAATTTTCCTGTCTCAATCATTATGCACGTCTCTTCAGGCAACAGGGACATTTCCATCCATGTAAGTGCATTTTTAATTTGTGCAAAAAAAATTTAAAAAAAGCACCTTGAATGCCAGAAATTTTAATGAGAAAGTAAAATGTTGCAAAAAGATTTTCACGCTTGGTTGAGATGGAAAAGTTTGCATATGAAAAAAAGGAGGAAAGAAAAGATACAATGAAGGCTGTTTTCAAATTCACCTTGATGTCACAGTACGTGCGTCTGCTTCATCTACTGTAGACAAAGCTTTCATGACACCTTCGTTACAGGCCTCCACTCAACCAGAAAACCCAAAATATAAAGACAAAAAGAGGAGAGGTGTATGTAACCACAAAGTCCAGACAAGGACCCTTGTTGCATGTCACCCCCCCTCTCTATTACCATAGTGGCTGTTAAAAATGCCACAGGACACGCATGGATCAGAAAAGACAAATTAATTCATTTAAAAAATCTTACATGGTGAGCATAGTTACTGATTAATTATGTAATCTTGTCACATTGTCTTTTTTTTTTAAAGTTTCTTAACATGTGCAGCTCACCTCTAAAGATCTCGTCAGTTTTGTCACTGACTTTTCAAATTTTCTAACACATTTTATTCCACTGGGAGACACTCTTAGAATTTGCAAAGGATTTAGTTGAACCATTTTGAAATGTTTCCAAAAACAACTTGGCATTTGCATCTCCGAGAGATCATTACAGGAAGAGCTCATTTTCATTGATTTATTTATACATTTAAGGGCTCAATGAAAGCCTGAAATTAAGTACACCTAAATTAGATAAAGAGCCATCAATGGTTAAGCCCCCTCATCACTTGATTGAGGAAACATAATCTAGGTTAGCGCTCTGTGGACCATCCTCCTCCCACACACACACACACATGCACACATGCACACTCAATACAACACAATAGACCACACACGCTCCCGCTATCTAGAGCTGTCTGATGAGGATTAGCGATTGAAAGGCTGAGGCGTGGGAACCACTTCCTCTCCCAGTGTTTTCACGCTGAAATCAGGTCTCCTGAGGGAAATGACATCAGAGCATTTCAAAGAAAGTTTGGTATTGAAACAAAAGGGTGTGCAACTGTGGGACTTGCAGCAGGTCATTTCCTAAGCTACCGCAGGCTGGAGGTGCATAGGTCCTCACTGATGAGACAACAGTTTCAAATGTGTACTAATCCTAATCAATGATAAAGCTATGCTACATCTGTGTGGGCTGTTGAGGCCAGTATAAATGAATGTGTTTGTATTTTCCCATTTTCACCTGAAAAGAGGAAAACTTTAGAGAATGTTTTAGGAGAAAAAAATAAAAATAGAAATAAGGAAAAAACACAAAAGATGTCCCTAAAAATAGGTTAAAAAAAAGTTAAAAATGGTTATGTTAGCAAGTCCCTAGTCCACAGCCCGCTCTGTGGGGCTGTACTTAGGCACAGTTGGGCTTTGAGCTAATGCTAACATAATACTAACCTAATTTTGATGGAGTTACCAATGTCATTAGGATACAAAACCTGTGATTTGTCCAAACTTGAGATATTTGGATCGACCGACTGACATTGTTATTCCTGGAGGAGACTGTCCTCTTAGAAGAAAAACAACACAATAGGTCGTAATGTCAGTCGCCCAAAAATGACATATAGTTAACATTTGAGTGACAGCTGCCATCTAGTGGCTGTAGTAATTATGACACGGAGCAGTGGCACAGTTCAGATGACATATACACATATATGTCGAGAATGTTCCTCATTTGGAGGTGGTGGGGTGGATGAACGCTATAAGCCAACAGTGGACTTTGTCGCAGAAGACTGCTGTTCATTTCCTGAACATCACACATTGCTCAGTTCACATTTGAAACCGTAACCGTTTTTAAAAACCATAACTACGATCCTTCCCTAAGCTTAACCCTGTGGTTATTGTAGCCATGACAACAAAGGTCGCCTAACTTTAAGGATGTAGTAACTTAAACCCACACCGCATGTTTCTATAACCTTTACAAAGTGATCATTTTAACTCAAACCATGACCTTTCTAAACCTAACCACAGCACTGTCACATAATAAAACAAGTTTTTTTTTTTTAACAGTGATTTGTGATGGTTTTGGAAACAGACAAATGATGTTTTGCTGATTACTGCCAGATTAGAAAACGCTCCTATGTGTCGTTCTGGAGTGCATGGTCAAATGAAGTGTTTGGTTGTTTAATTTGAGGTGCTTGTTCTCCTGGAGCCCCGTCGCAAGCTACATCTGGAATTTTTTGCTTTATCGAAAATAGCAGTTTCACCAGTATACTGACTCATGTGACTCATGTGTCCTTGACCAGTTCTATTATTACTATAATTAAGTTTTTCAGATCTCCTCCCAATTAGTTTTCTCAACACTCTCCTCAGTCTAACCACCTGCTTTTCCCCCCAAAGGCTCTTCAACTTCCACATTTGCATCTGACCTTTCATTTGACCTTCACAGTCCTCCACTAGCCTACTCCAGACGGGTGTTGGTAGTAACACATTACTTTACACTTACATTGTCACAGTAATGTGATTGATTTCTTTAGTAACGAGTAGTGTAAGGGATTACAACTTTAAGAAATTACAGTTACTAATTTCAGTAATTACTTTGACACTTTGGGGGTTGAATTGTTTGCCATTTTACTGGGAGTTTGATGGAAGATTGATATCAGTCTCGTCTCTGTGCATTCAGTGGATAGAGTGGTCTAGTATGGGCTAGCTTGATGTGGGGCCTAGAGGTGTTGGGATGTGATTAGCCGCCACCAAAAGAGAAGAAATACGACTTCCAATAACTCCAACATTTAGCTGGCTTTCTAATGTTACTCACTGGCAACGCTACATTTTAGCTCTCCCCAGCTCACGGACTTGGACAGAGTCAGACTATTGGTTGTAATATTACTGTAAGTTTAATGTTACATGATTACCTGCCCTGTTCCTAAAACTTGATGTTCCCAGTAAGCTAGCGGTCACTTTGTTCCTCCTTATATGGGATGGCTTCAAACCAGCTCCAATGCAAACTAATGGGTGACATCACACCTCACCATGTCCATCTAATTACTTTTGCTGTTGAGTAATTGATAAATCAATGTAATTGCTTTTTATGAAATGTGTAAATGATTCAAGTAACATTTTTCAAACTCAACACCGCTCCAGACGTACGTATCATTTACTGTCTTAAAAGGTGAGAAAGCTTAATTTTCTCTCTGAATGTCTGGCATAGAAACAGGTCTCAACATGTTTAGGCTTTAGCACCAACGTCACATCACCAACATATAGCCTAGCTTAGTGCAGAAGAAGCAGAAAAACAGTATATTGTTGTTTTAGGTGCGAGTCCACATTGAAGCTATTTCTAAGACCAACCACTGTGCAGAGGATTCAACCCTCCTGTTGTCACAGTAGGGTTCCCAGGTTTGCTGTAACTCTCAGGAATAATAACACTTAGAATCTTTGACATATAGCTTAAATGTGACAGCCAGCCTGGTTTGGCACGTCCTGGACCTATCTCTGTATTGAATGGGTGCACAGAGAAGAAATTGATATTGATCTTCTTAAGTGAGTGAGGATTTGTTGGAAAACAAGTATATATCCCAAACTGTGTGACTTTTCCTTTAACTGCCTTAAAGCTGCGCACAAAGCTGCAGGCAGCTGAGAGAAAATGTCACAAATTAAACTTGTCCACGAACCCTTTGGTCTCCTTCATCTTCTCATCCATCAGCTGCTAAATCAACCTTCCATTCTCAAGTACAATCTTCTGCTTTGAAACACTGAAAACATTATCTGTATATATTTATCTCCTCAGCACCCTCCACTCCGCTCTCGCTTCTCCTTCTGCGGAGGATTTTGTGACCTACTTTGAAAAGGTTTCAAGGCCATTTTAACCATCTGCTCTCTGCTATAACTACTCACTACCTCCTCCTTTAACCCTATGTACTTTGACTCAACGTGTCATTCAATTACCATGATAGCAAATCATGACCAGCATGGATTATGCGTGTTCCCTCAGCCCTATCCATTCCTCAGATAGGTGCCTGTGATGCTCCCACTGTTGCCTGCTTGTTGCAAAATGTACCAGTCCAACACAAGCTGTGATTCATCTTCTCACACAGTGTCAGCAAGTAAATACAATATAACAAAATTCCTCCTTTCTTGTTAACGTCTTGTTAATTTGACATTTTATTTTCCTCATTTTTAACCGCTGATTTTACTAATATAGCCACAGGAATAGAATTTAGTTCTACTGCCACCTTCATTCAAGGTAAGTCCTAATAAGAGTAATACTGTAAAGGTAAACGTAGCCTCAAGTACTGAAACTAAAACCGCTGAGCAGTAATGTTCTTAATCAATAACTACTACCAGAGCAGTTCTTTGGTTTAGTACCTTCTTTTCTGCAGCCTTGACATCGATTTTTGCAGCACTGTCATTCATTTACTCACACTGGCTCTTGTTTACCTTTGAAAAGTTATTTCAACAAAGAAAAAAGAAAGCCCTAACAAAGAACAGCTTCAGGATAATGCTTGTAAGCTCTGTTCAATCTTGGCTTGTCATGTAGAAACGAGCTGAAAAAGGGGATGTGAGGAGAAAGTGGAAACTGGGACAGGGACACAAGAGAAAACAGATCAAGACAGATATGCCACTCGAAAGAAAAATCTTTTTGAACTTGCAAAGGGTATTTGTCTGTTTTGAGTCAATCTGCCAGTATCAAGAAGACAGCAGAGAAACAGGGAAAGCCTCGCTCAAGTGTGACCTATTGATCATTCTATGGGGATTCGCTCATATGTTTTAGTAATGGCTGTGGCACTTAAAACACTGATGTTGTAGATTATTGTTGGTTTACTGGTCCAAGCTATCACTACATCTAAAATAACCAAACAGGGTAATCAGTCTCAATACTGCTCCTAGTAAGGAGACAGGAGGGGCAACAGGAATAACAAGGTGTTTCCTTTGCTGTATCTCTTGTTTTCTATATAAAGGATACCTAGGCGGCATTCAGAACGACATTAGTTCTGCAAAAAATGAAGCCGTCACATTCATTTGAACTGGGGCAGTGCGTTGATGCAATAGGGGCGCCAACGGGGAGGGGAGGCCGGTGATGGTGGTCCGGCAGAAGAATGCAGGGTCGAGCTGCAAAAAAAGTTCTGCAGCATTTGGCTCAACCTTTGCTGCAACGCAACGTGACATCATTCAGCAAGACGCTGCAATGGCCAATTAAGCAGATTCCTGATGGATCACTTTGTAACGTGAATGCTGTATTTCTACTGTTTACCTCACGTTCGTTGCCGCCGTGATAACTTTCCAGAGTCATATAATGCTGTCTGTGAGTGTTACAGACCATTGTGCAATGTTCTGGCATTTGATAAGCCTTTAAACACACTAGTCTGTTACTCCAAATGGACTCACTAGAACGTATTTCATGGTCTCACTGATACCAAACAACCTCCCCCCGAAAGCAACACAGCCCCCTGAGCTGTTTTCAGTCTGAATCCCTGCTTAAGTAAACTGTTTTAAAATTGTCCAGTATTTTCCCAGTTCATCAGTAACATTGTAATAGCATCAAGCGGAAGTATTGTTGCTATGGTTACCTGAGGTTTGATATATCTGTGCACTGATACAGTATTGATAGTGATTAAACTGTTGAGATTTTTGTTTGGATTGGCCTGTTATGTGATTTTAATCACCTGCCAATTAGAGACACATACTGGTGTTGGTCATGATATAATACTCCTTTTTTGTCTTTAAACGATGAACTAATGAAGCTTTTATACGTTAAAACAATTTTCAAAAAGAACTGACGGCTATAACTGTACTACTGTCCTTCTGTATAATCTCAACATATTGATGGCTATGCTGATGCAAGTAAGGCATCTGTAATTTGGACCCATCATGAGTCTGCCATCTAGCAGACTGGGGGATAATCATCAGATAACAGCAGTCAGGTCTGAAATTATAACTCCATCAGTTTCTATATAATTGCTGTTTTATCATTATGGCATTCATAGGCAGCTATCTCCAATTCCTAAATGGAGGCTGTAGGTTCATGGGATAGTTTGACCTTTGTGTAACCTTGGTGCAAATAAATCAATTACCAACACATACGATGCAATATAAAGCAGGAAAATAGTTTATTGTGTGACCATGCAGGGAGTGGGGGTCATTTAAACCCGTAACACAATGAAAGAATAGCACAGACCAGGATTCCAAGGCTAAAAACAACTAGCTTTATTAAAAGTTTCAAAGAATGCTGAAGACTGAAAATGGATTTAAAAATGAATAAATATTTTATTTCGGCAATAAACTATGTTAAGAACAGTTGGTGAGTTTATAGGTAAAATACAGAGAATGGTTGTATAACTGTCCACTAGTAGTTACTGACCAGGGTGAGGGCTGCAGTTCACCAAGCCCTCATTATAATTTGTGTCAGACCTCTAATCAGACACAGTGTCATGGGCTTATTATATCCTCTGGGCTCATAAAGACGTCCAGTAAATGTAACCTTACCAATTTCACTCAGTTACACAGTTCCGTTAGTTCATGTGAGTATTATAAATCCTGGAGGCAACTGTGGCATTTATATGGTGACTGTAATTATTGAGTCATTTCACCACGGGGGAAGCAGGGGGAAGAAGAGATAACATTACCTGGTCCCTGTTTCCCATAAGCATTTTAAGCCGAAAATGATCTAAGACTACAGGCTAAAATAATTCCAGCTTTAAGATGCTTTTCGGGAAAGATTTGTCAGGCCTGACGGAGCACGTTGTATTGTAGAGTTTGACAAAAAGACCACTGGGATGTGGCTCATGTTACAGCCTTGTGTGCCAAGCAACACCAGGATAATGAAGTCCAAGGGGTTTCAGTGCTTTAAAAAAGGTAGAGTCAGTGATTATAATCAAATACACTTTGTCAAATTCAGAGAATATCTCCTCATGGTCATCTAGCTGTCCCCTCTGTGTGTGCACTGAAAAAAAAAAATCTGGTGTCCATATGCAGCACTGGCTCTGTAAATGGGTATGTAAACACAGTGGCTTGGAGCGAGCCACACAACACTACTCCAGCCAATCAGCAGCAGGGGGTGTTCGTGCCTGTGCACAGGACAGGGGGAAGCCATCAGAGCAGCTGTCTGTGTTCAGTACATTTCTGCTGTCAGTCAGCCTGGTGAAGGCAGTTTGTCCGGCCGCTGTCCTCAGGAGCTGCAGCCGACAGACAGCTGCTTCTGTGGACAGAGACGCTGAACGCAGGTCGAGTGAGGAGGCTGCAGAGAGGCGGAGAGTGTGGATGGACTGTTGTGCTCACATGAAACAAAATTTTTAGGTGACTCTACAGCTGATGCACTGCTCTGGATCCCACCATATTTCTCTTTTGGTCTCAATGCGTGTCCATGAATTTGGGGGTGTTGAGCTTCTGAAGGAGTATGAAAGGAGGGGTATATTAGTTTGGGTGTTTAGTTCAAACATCAACAATCTTTCTCCAAAATGACTGACTCTACCTTTAAAGCTAGAGTGTGGGACTTTTACATATAAATGAATGTTTGTAAGTTTGAATATGGGTGGTCAGTTTATCCAAATATTTGGAATTCTGCACCAAGGTTTTCAGCAACCATAGAGCATGCACACCAGAGACTCCTGCAGGCCACTCTAGATACATGTGACCAGTGAGCGAATTGGATGTTCTCACGTGGCTTTTAGTGATGCATTTCAGTTCGCTTGGTTTTTTTCTTTGTGTGAAAAGAAACCAAAGGAAAAAACGCACCAAGTTTTACAACTCATCTACTGATTCGGACCAGAGCAAACAAACTAGGAACATGTTTTGCTAACTATGAATACTTCACCACAGTAAAATATGTTATGAGCTGGAAAATTAACCCAGGATATTATAATTAAAAGAATTACCTATCCACACGTCCTGCTAAGTTATTTCACCACACAACTGTTCTAGTCATAATTCCTTTTTCATGATGATTTCACGTTGAGAAAATTGATTTGCAAAGACATTTCTCATTTCGCAAAAGATATTTCAGTGCAGCCTCTGCTGATTAATACAATTGCTCATCAGTTTAATTTAAAAAGGAAAGGGTGCTCTGTGATGTGAAAAATATAACTCGTCTCTTTGTACTTTCAAAGACCTTATTTCTCTGTAATTCCTCAAGTTTACAAGCATACTCCAAAGAAAGTAATCTCTACACATGTATATCAGTACATTTTAAAGCCTGTACATTGTTTAATTGTTTAGTAAGAGCAGGAGAGCTGGAGGGCCAATCATTTGTGTTGCTAATTTTAGGGTCTCCTAAAGTCTCACTTCATCAAAGCGCACAGATCAAAGCAGCCAGCTGTCTAATTCACCTTTTGGAATACATTGCTTCTCCATGACTCTCTTCAGAGATTACTGACACTATAAAGTAAACACTGAATAACAGCAGTTGAATAGTTTCATAAATAGGATTTCTTATAACTAGTATGCCATTAGAATGTATTGTTGTTGAGTGGGAACATCTGTGTTTGGTTAAGGCTGGGCTTTAATTCTGTCTATTAAACAAAATGGAAATGTTGTGATGCGCTCTCAGTGTTGGATGAATGGCTGACCTTGAGGCACAAATGCTATGCGAACAGACCTGACTGACTGTGGAGATGCTTATCACATATGGATTTCTGTGAGACCCCGCAGTCTTATTGGAATGGGAGATCATCCTCAGTAAAGAGTGCCTGCTTAGTCATAACTTTAGGCTTGAGTTGCCATGCGGTAAAATCAGATATGGGGTTCATGCATTCAACCCTGAAGTGATCAATGTGGGTCACATGACAACGGGGGTCTGATGAGCTTGTGTCTCTCCTCTCCCAAAAAACAGCACAAAAATAAGTAGCACTTCATAACCTCTACACACGAGTACACTTTAATTGGAGGAGCAAACGTGATTATTCCATCAATCTACTCTCACTTAACACATTTTCTGTCTGTAGCAGCCATCACATTGCAGCTGTGATTGATTGTCTTACTGATCTGTTATTTTATTATCATTTTTAGATCCCATTCATGAATGCCTTTCCTTTGGTTTCTTTCTGAGGCCAAAGGTCAAATCTTATCTAAATATAACAATTTGTCTGCTATACAACACACATACTATACTATAGCCTGTATTGTAGTACATGTGAGAGAATGCTGTGAGAAAGGGGGCTTTACAATCTGTATGCATACAAAATCCTCTGTCCATGCAATAGATGTGTGTACAGAATAGACCAAGATAGCAAAGTTACAATATGGAAAAACAGCCTGACAAAATTATTAATTGATAACATAAGAATATGATCAGGAGGGCAACTTCCACGTTATCTGTCACATAATGATAGAAAATTGTCTTAGTTTAGGGGCTCACAAAACATAAAAAAAAAACTTACATAAAATTACATTAAAACACAAACAATTCCATAAATAAATAAGCCCAGGTGTGAAAAGCTGCAGTAAAAAGTGGTGACAGTCTGTTTGGCCTTGTTTAAAATGAATATTGCAGTGGGAATGAAAGAGTTTAAGTTCTCTTTTTGGTCAGAGGTGCTCTGTAGCAGCTGCCTGATGGGAGTAGCTGAAAGGAGTGGTGAAGGGGGTGTGAAGGGGCCTTAGTGATGGAGCCTGCCTTTCTTTTTACTGCGTGACTATAAAAGAGCTCTCCTGGAACCAGAGGACCATGGTGTCCATACATTGCCTGTAAGCATCTATCAAGGCCATGTCATCAGCATATTTAAAAAGTGACAGTCCTTTGCTATTGCAGGTGATTTTGTTTGTGTATATGGAGGAGTCCATGGCTATGGCATGGGTCTTTTTGGGAACAGGGATCACTCCTTAGCACCAGTCCTAACCTGGTGTAGAAGGTGTTCAGCTGTTTTGTGAAGGAGGCTGGGTCTGGGCTGGTTTCTGAGCTCTGCCCATCATGGTGTTGAGACCCTGCCATGCCTCCCATGCATTTCCCCTGGTGAACCTCTTCCCCAGCTTTTTGTAACAGAA
Source organism: Scomberomorus guttatus (assembly GCA_038419695.1). Classification (NCBI taxonomy): domain Eukaryota; kingdom Metazoa; phylum Chordata; class Actinopteri; order Scombriformes; family Scombridae; genus Scomberomorus; species Scomberomorus guttatus. The sequence continues at coordinate 9,973,473 of CM076447.1, read as the reverse complement.
CTTGGCCAGCTTGGTTTTGTGCTTCAGCTCCTTTTTCGGTTCATTGACATTTTTTTGTCTCCCTGTATAAATGCCTTTTTTTGAGGTTGAGACAGTTTCAGCTGACTGGTGACCCGGGGCTTATCATTGGGAAAGAGTCTGACCTGTTTAGTCGGAACAACACTGCCAGCAGAGAATGACATGTATGAGAACGTGTTTTCAGTTTGTCTGTATTTTGCCAGCAGTAATATTTTATCACTTTGATCTATTAACCTCATAGACAAACATATTTAAGTAGTTAAATTAGATAAGTAGTTGTATAGAAAGAGTGAATTTTCTGAATAGGAATATAAAGATATAATGTTTAAAGGATTTCAGTTTGAAATTTCTTTTATCATTAAAGGGTCATGTTGAACTTACAATTGAACATGTTTCTGAAAGTAAATCTAATTACATAACTGTTAACGTCACTATAGTATTAAACTTTTATTTCAGCGTAGATGGTCTGAGATGTGTAAATAGATGCTTAGACATCATGAAGGTTAATGTTTGTTTTATTAGAAGAATTGACTTATTATGAAACGTATGTAAACTGCTTAACTGTTACAAATATGACAAGGTGACAGGAAATATTCAGACCTAGTGACTCTGAATTGTGATTTTTGCACGTAACAATTCAGAATTAGATTTCCCCAAAAATTCATTTATTTTAGAAAATGCAGGCTGCAAACACCAGCCACACCTAAAGTCCCCCTACAACAAAGAATTTGAATATTCATCAGTAATTTGGCGCGAAAACCTTTAAAAACACACCCAAACTCTGCTTGCCTTTCCTTAGCAAATAAAAGTCTCTGAGAGGCATCGCCTCCCTGAGCTGCCCTCCAGAACTCAAAAAAAAATTCTTAAGATGTCTTATTTGTTTTTCGACCAAGTATATATAATCTTTGTTAAGCGCAGCCTTAACAAGTTAGTTTGTTTTGTTTTATTTTTAACATTAAGTCTCATGTTTCCAAGCACAGTATTTTATTTTTGAAGTAAACACCACTGAAGATTTGAGTGTAGTCATATTAAAAACTTTATTCAGCACTCAACTCTGATTACTACAACCCAACCAAAGCCTGAATCCTCAACTTAAACTCCTGAAGAAGGAAATGACGCTCTTAACTGGATCTGTCTGCTTTCTGAGAGCAGCACAGCAAAAGAGAGTTCAGCTGACTCAAAGACTCATTCCTGAACAGCCTGAAACGACTCTGTATCTACACAGACTCATCTGTAACATAGACAACTGCACTGCCAAGCTGTAACTCGCAGCCAACTACCAAAACACTGGACCTGACATCTCTACAACAACAAAGCTCATCAACAGTAAGGCTTAGCATGGCTTTGTGATCAAGGGTTGATGTCAAACAACATTAAAAATTTTTTTAAAAAGTGTCCATCTTAATCAAGAAGTTGTCGTTTCCCTTGTGTCACACCTTGTAAAGTTGGTTTAGATATGAGCACTACAAACTAATCATTAATTACATTTCTGAGATATTGCCGACGATGGTTTACAGGTCCATGTGATGAACTAATGATATGGACGGTATAAAAAAGGTATAATAGTCATGTGTAATGACAGCTGTTGTGGCTGTTGGAGAACCTCGCCAGTGCAACACAATCTGTGAAACTACAGTTCTTCTCTCCTGTTTCATTGACAGGTGTACAAACTGGTGGAGTAGGTGGCGAATTGATATGAAAACAGCTGGTTCGGGGCATGTCTTCATCCATTTATGGCTAATTGTGGGAGTGGAAATGAGGTTCGTGCACATGCGTCCAGTTCCCCAATGACTGAGATTTATAAGGCAGAACAATGCGGACGCACAGCTTTATAGATATGATGAAAAGAATGCATATTCATATTTCTGGCTTTGTGTGTAAACACAGTTTTAGTCATGAATCTACAGAGTTTTATACATCTGGCCCCAGGTTGGGAACCAGGACATTTACTAATCAAACCTGAATCAAACCTGAATCCATTTTAAACTATGTTTCAGATTTAGCCGGTGACCACTTTCTTTATTTTTCAGTGTTACTTGCTGCACACCTGAGAGATGTGAGCACCTCATGCTCAACAGATTGTCGGGTTTGCCCCTAAGGACAAGTGATTCTGAACTGCTTATATTCTTATCCTTACGTGAGTATCTTTATTTATTAAAACATCCATCCTCCTCTGCTGTTTGCATTTTAAAGAGTAACTTTACACCAGACTGAAAAACAGTGTTTTACTGCCCTCTGTGGTTGAAAGTTTCAAGTCTGTTGCACCTCAGACCACACCCAGCTGTGATACTGACACACCCAGGAGTACACTTTTACATCACTACAGCAAGGTGAGAAGTTAAAAACACTAGATGTCAGCAAAAACAAGAGTTTTAGTTGATGTTACGCTACTCTTAAAAAGGGGTCTACCCGTTCTGAGAGTGGATGAGGCAATGAGCCACGGCAAATATTTACCAAGGTTTGAAGTTAGTGCATTTCTTTTTCTAATGAAAATGAAGTGTTACACCATTAGACTTCTGTTAAAATCAGTATAAAGTACCATAACTATCAACAGTGGAAGTCAGTGGTAGGTGGATTCCTCTACAGGTATTTGTTTTAATTTTCCAGTGGAACATAAACAAGTCCTGCCATGTGTTTTACAAGAGAAGAGGCCGACAGTGAGAGCTGTTTTTCAGCAAGGAGTAATCTGAGTGTGGAAATCTGTCTCGCCTGGTGTTTTAATTGGTGTCACGTTGAATCGTGCAAGTTCCTCTGAGATCAGAAGTTCTGACGTCAGAGGAGCAAGCAGGATAATCTCAGTTATGTGTGAAAGCCCATCTTCGCCTAATCTTCTGCTGTGAGCATATTTATAACTGTGAGACATAATCAGTCAGATGCATGCACGCGTGTGTTTATGTGTATGTGTGTGTGAGATACAGTACTGTACACAAAATTGGTCAGGATTATAATATTGGTTAACCCCTGTGAACTCAACAGTTCATCACTACAAATGCATGTTGTGAAGTCATGCACAAGGCCGGTCATGAAGATTGGAGCAGGTGGAACAACATGCAGGCACAGGAGCTGAAGAATACTCTTAATTCAACAAGGACTGAACAGAGCAACAGGACTTAAATACACACTAAACTGACGAGGGGATACGGTGCAGGTGGAGAGATAGGCGGAGAAGCTCAGGTGATGGGAATGAGTTAATGAAACAGGAGTACAGGAAAGATGCTGACTGGCCGGGGAAAAACACTGGGAACAGAGCAGGGCTAACGAGGCTGATGCAGGGCAGGTGTGGAGGGAAAGTACAGGAACACAAAAGGGAAACGCAGAGCAAACAGAAAACCAAAACCCAGAAAACACAATTAAACAGATGCTAGTGTGAACACAAGGAAAATGTATGTTTTTGTCAGTATCTTGCGGGTCAAGTATGGAATTATATTTGTCTCAATTTTGAGTGCACAATCCATTTCATACTTAACCACCACACATCAAACGGTCTCAGAATAAACGTGAATATAACTTTAAGTACACAAGTAACACTGAGCAGACACAGCAAATACATTTCAGCATTACATTGCTGTTAACATAACATGAACAATCAGTCTGTCAATTCTGGTCAGTTTGTAAAGATACCACAGGCAGGGGGGAAGCTAAAACGCTAATGCAAAAAAAGCTTAATGAAGACAAGAAAATACTTGTCAAAAAATGAAAATGTATCAGTTTCGTAAATGTAGAATTTATGACAGAGCTGTTGTATTGGATTGCATTAGATAAAGTGGCCAGTGAGCATATAATTAGGGCGAAAACAAGGGCTTAATATGATGACAAAATAATCCGGAAAAAAATGAGAATGATAATAATAATGAAAAGTGGGTCTTTAATTGCAGGGGCAGCAGAGGGGCATGAGATCATTTAATCAGTAAGAAGGGCAAAACTGCAAGAAAAAAAACATTATCAAATCATTATGAATTGAAAAAACAAGTCTAAACTACCATGTAGACAAATATTTACAAAAAAATCAAGACTGCACAAAATTAATTGGACTAAATGAGCTTAATGTGGCTTAACATACAGTACATTAATCACCATAAAATTAGTCAGAGTGAAATTTTATTAATATGAAGGTTATAATATGAGGTCAGCACGAGGCCATACTGTGATGATACAGACAGCAAACATTAAGTAAATGACAACAAGAAACATTTTAGGCTTATTTCAGTGTGTTGTTAACCTGGTCCAAGCTGGTGAAGGGTGCAAAACAAATGTGTCTTTGGGCCAAAATTGCAATGATTTACAACAACCCATCCTCTACTACATCGATCCTCCCACTTCAGCTCCCAATACATCAAGAAATAATGGGCATACAAGAGGAAAAAGTCTTACTGAAACATGAATACAAAGATGCACCTTTCTCTGTTCATCTGCACAAAAACAGGGCCTTAATAAGAAAGTGTTTGGTGTAGCCACAGTTCGGCCCTGAGAGGACAGTTAACCGCTGATTTTAACTATTTATAGTAAGTTGGTTATGACATGACCTCATTGTATTTGACAAAGCTGTCTTCTGTGTTCACCTGATGCCCTTGTTATTGGTCTCTTTATGTGATTTCTGTTCTGCTGTCACTTGTGATGATGTGTTTAAATCATGAGTGGTGTCCAGTTCCGAGGTAATGCACCTCTACTTTTTCTTTGTAGAAGGCCACATCAAACAGACGACAACTCCACAGCAAGGAAAGGGGCCTTGTTCCACATAGTGACATGTGAGGGTTTATTGGTGGCTACTTTAGACACTAGTGGAGTGAGAACTGACATTGCAACCACAGACACTTCAAATCACAAGTTAAATCTTGTATTCTACATCTGCATACAAAGACATATGGGAAATTAAGAGCAACAATGTTTTTTGATTTTTTTTTCCACTTTATTCAAATATTTACCAAATAGCTCTCAATGCATACTGTTTATGAAGATGAAAAAGAAGCTACACTCAATATTTTTAGATCAATAATTAAGCACATGACTATGTGTAATATGAAAGGTGTCGCTTGTAGTAATGAACCCACAGAGGATTTTCACCTGACTCTGCAGTTCACCTCAGTTCTACAGAGCATTTCAGCATCTTTCAACTCATTGTTTTGGTTTTACGGCCCACAACTTTACAGTTTGATTCAGTCTCACCACTCTAATGGTGAGACTGAACTTCAGTTTACACTGAAAAAGATCTAAAAACCAACTTAGAAACTAGATGAACATAGTGGAGAATTTAGCAGCTAAAGAGCCAGATATTTCTCTCAGGAGTCAGTGGTGACCGAAACAGACCTAAAAGGGGAGCGAAACATTTGACTTAAAATTTCCAGGTGGACACAAAAACGACTTCACATAAATGCTAGTGTCGCTCTGCTGGATGTGTAATTAGGCAACTGTTTGCTAATAAGTTTGCCATATCAACTTAAGAGGGGATAGTAATGTCAGTGTTGTGTTCACAGCTTGTTTCTGCTGCTCCCTACTGGCCAAAAAATCTGTTAAAGGGGACATATCATGCACATTCCCAGGTCTATATACTTGGGGCTCTGCTGGAATATCTTTGCATTATTTACAGTTCAAAAAAACACTTTTTTTAAATCATATACTAGCCCTTTGTGCAGCCCCTCAGTTCAGCCTCTGTGAAACAGGCTGTTTTAGCTCATGTCTCTTCAAAGCCCCCCTCCTGATGAGCCCAATCTGTTCTGACTGGTTAGCTGATTGGGAGTTGACCTTTGGCAGACTTCTGCCAGCTCTGGAGGCTACGTAAACAAGGACTTCACTTCACTTCTGGTTCTTTACTCAAAGTTTAAACTTCTCAAATAAATCCGATCCAAAAAATGCAAGAAGACTATGCGAACAACCCATGGAACAACCTTAGCAACAAATACTACAGAACAGATGACCATTTGTGGGCATGTGCGAACAATCTGATGTCATCACAAGGAGGAAGTAGAAGTAACATTGCAAATGGAGTGTTCAGAGCAGGCTGAAGTCTGGGATTTTGACTTTTCATGGAGCATTTTTACATACGTTGCATCAAAGTGGGTTCAGTGTGAAGTATTGCCTTTCATGGTAAGATGATGGGAGGACTAGTGAACTGGAATGAGAAGTGTAGATGGGCATGAGTTCAGAATAGGGTAACTGAATTTTTGTATTTATTCATTTGCCACAACGTTTTATGTGCGATGAGCAGACACCCGATAAAGATATTTGCAAGTGGAGTCATTTAAAATGGCACATGAGTAATACTCCATGACTCAGGCGGCATCAGTTAAGGTCATTCTTTTTCTGACCATGCAAGGTGATGATGACCAGAGCATAACAAATATACACATCTGCTTCAATCCAAATAAACAGGACACATTGGCCTTCCCATCATGCACAGTTAATATTTGGCTGAATATGGCTGCCAGAATAAATATGGCATGGCAGTTTTGGTCGTTTGGTCAGGCAGTTATTCGTCATCCTGCATCTCTTCCTGTTCTCTGCGGTGAAGTTTTACCTGCCCTACTTCTCTTTTTTTTTTTTAAAAAAAAAAAGGCAAGAATGAAGAATTGAAACAGTTACTTAGTAGTGAGTAATGTGTTATCATTGCATTATTTGTGTTCATGCAAATAGCACAGACCTTTTTCAAGGTCCAACACAGACTGTAGATAAGTAGGCTCAACAGACAGTGAAAGAGCTGGAGGACACGATGTCTAGAATGGGAGCAGTTATTCTAATTCAAGCTCCGTGATTAAAGAAAAACAATTTGCTTGGAAGGAAAACAAAGTCAGTGGTTAGAGACACCCTGAAGCTAAAGTTTTTAATATCCATCTTTGGAGAACTTATTCGACTTTGAGACAAGAGAGTGCTGAAGAGAAGAGGAGTTTTTCTTATAATTGAATGGTTTGGCATATATGGAGCTGGAGATGCTAAGGATTCAGTCCTGCTTTAACCTTGGTGAGGTTTTAACCTTGCCCCTCTTGTGCATGTCAGCTCCCTCCAATGATTTGCTACTTTGCTTCTCTTAACACACTCCTCTGCCCTGAAAATGGTAATCACACACTGCTCTCTAGTTCAGGACAATTTTGGATGCAGCACTATCCTTTCTGCATGCAGTTCATCTCTTTTTTTTTGTGCTCACTGGGAACCCCCGAGGGCTCGTGGAGAAGCCAGTCATGGAGAGCATGATAAGGTGCAGACTTTGAGAGGCATGTAAAGCCCTTATCTTTCTCCCTTTCCTTCCTGTCTGTTTCTCTCTTCCACTATAGTTGGGAGACCTTACACAAGAGTTTACATTAGCTGGCATATGCCAGCTTTTTGCTGGTATCGCATGTAGTTGTCCGAAAATATCACTGACCAAAATGTCTGGTGGGAAATATGCCGATTGTCAAATAAATAAATTCATTAATAGCATATTAAATAAACTAATATTGTGTGACCTATAAGATATGTTGCCAAGACAACTTAAGTATAAACCTATATTATGCAAAAGTTTGGTTTTGCCTCCGCTGTTAAGACATTGAGAGAGTTTGGTCATGTGTGGCACGGGATTCAGAAGCCGCACACTCCAGCAGCAGCCCTGCGCTTTGGCTCGGCAGCAGTTAACACAACTCCGAAAAAGTCTTACCGTTTTCTCTCAGGTAACGTTACATCCAGCATTGGCACAGTGAAACAAACCGATCAGCCCAGAGCTCCACCGCTAAATAACGTGTAATTGATCAGTAGGAGGTTTAACCTTTCTCTGGCCCCGGTGAGGATGCACACTTACCCATTCAAGTGAACAGGAAGGTGTGTCTAAACTTTTGGCTGGTACTGTATATAGTAATACATTGTACTTCCCAACAATATTTAAGATAAGAAAGATCTTTATTAATCCCGAAGGAAATTCTTGTGCCATCAACATGCTCAATGCAACAGAAACACAAATACTATGTACAATAAATAAATATATATAAAGAGGAATAAAAAATAAAAATAGAATGAAATATTTACACGGTGCAGCTATAGACATGGATGTGACTGCAAAACAGAACAACCTAGTTGTCAGTGACGGGTTGAAAGTGACAATTTATATTAATATTAAAAAGATAAAATGATAGGATGATGATGGCTAAAATACTGATAGCAGAAGCAAAAACAGATGGGGTGAAGATAGTACTGCTCCCTCTACAGATATTGCACTCAATGTGGAAAGTAAATTACTTATGGCACATATTCAGTTTAAGCCTGTAGAATATTACATGTTATTGTCCTTACTGAAAGTTTTTAGGCGATCAAAGGGAGGAGTTATAGAGTCTGATGGCCTCCAGCAAAAAGGATCTCCTGTACCGTTCAGTCCTGCTAAATTATTACTGTAGACACGGTATAAACATGTGTACATCGTTGATTTTTAAGTTTCTTTTACACCAACTTACTCCTGCTATATTACTGTATTTGTCCTTGTTTATCTCTTTCAAGCTTTACGTTAGCATGACTGGCTTACTAGCTTACTATAGTAAAGGTCAAGGAGCACATCATTAACTAACTTGGTTACATTAATTTGTTTGGTTACATGTTACGTAAAAATACTATACTAGTAACGTTAGCATCTCTGTCCAGCTTCTTATTGGATTTGGGGAAGTTTACAAACCCTTGCCAACATTACCCGAGATAGTGTTACGCTAGCCAAACACATCGGTTAGTCCTCATTTTAGATTAGATTAGATTAGCCTTTATTCTCTCCCTTAGGAGAAATTTCTTGGGCATTTGAAAGGACATAGCAGCACACCACCTCTCCATATACACACAATATAGCCATATACATATGCAATCAAACTACAGTTAACATGCAGTATCAAACACACAGATTCACATACACCAGAACATACCCACCAAGAATATTACACGAAGCCCTACGCCAAGATATTACAGATGCACTACACCAGATATTGCACATTCCCCCCCAATAAAAGCCATGACGTTTCACCCCCCCCACACCAAAATACTGCATACATGCCCTACAAAATATTGCACAGGTGCCTTACACCGAGATATTGCACAGTCTCCCCCCAATAGAAGCCACGTTTCACCCTCCTACACCAAGATATTACACAGATGACCTACACCAGGATATTGCAGATCCCACACACACACGCACACACTTACTTTATTTCTTACTAGTGGAACTAAGGAGAATTTATACCTGTTCAACTTACACTTTGGCAACCTGTACCTTCTGCCCGAAGGCATCAGCTCATGCTCTTTGTGGAGGATGTGGTTTGGGTCAAGGGTGATTTTAAGGCCCTGCCTCCTCACTGTCTCCTCAAATATCTCCTGGAGAGAAGATGGGGGCAGCATACCAATTATTTTTCCAGCCCTTTTGATCAGGTTTTGGAGTTGTGATTTGAGTTTAACAGACAGGTTACGAAACAATGTTGTGATGCCATAACGAATAATAGATTCGATGGCTGCCCTGTTAAACAATAACATAATGCTTTTATCCACTCCATGGACCCTGAGCTTTCACAGAAAATGCAGACGCTGACTAATTCGTGAACAGACACACTCCACCTGATGAGCCCCATGTAACTGAAAGTCAAAGTAAATACCTAAGTACTTGTATGTTGTTACCTGCTCAACTCTCTCTCCCAGTTGATTAAAACTGGGCTGTGATCACCAACAGATCTGGGATCAAAGACCAGTTTTATTGACATGTAAAATCAGGTTGTGCCCCTCACACCACTGCACAATCTCTTCTATCTCTGACTTATACACAGCAATGTCTGAATCTAAAAGCCTATTCTCATGTAACATTAAAAGTGAAAACACACTGTACAAACAGTCCAAGCTTATATTTTTCCTTATCATACTTATAAGACTAGGATCAACTTGCTCCATAAAAGAATAATGCTTCTTTATTTCCATGTCTTCTACACAGATCATCAACTGGTGAGGATGCGTGGATGAGAAGTTTTGCTGAGACACACACCTTTAACCTCAGTCTTTTAGCATATTATCATGCATGTAGCACGTACATATTTAGACCCCTTTTAGAAGATTCACATTGAAAATTCAGTGGGAAACAGTACTTTAAGCAATCTTTATCAGCTAGCTAATTAGCTCTAGCTGATCTGCCAGTGATAGTTGATGAGAAGCCAGTTTTTGTCTACCATTGTCTAAAGTCAAGGACCCATTATTTGAAGGATTACTTAGAATTCAGGGTGGTAAATCTGCCACTGTTATCATAGTAAACTGCGAAACATGCGAAAGACAAGCGAAGCAGCAACAAGGAGGTTAAGCCAATGGTAAATACCTTGACATAAGCATCTTTGAAAGAAATTCCTTCCTGGAGTGGTGGCACACAATGTAGAAAGAAAAAAACACATCCAAAATTAATATAAGACCCTCAATATCAACACAAGACCACAATTCTTTCAAAAGCACAGTGTAACCATAATATATGAACTAACAAGTACACTGTGTTTTTAAAAAAGGAAGAAGGAAATGTAAAAAGTTGTTTTTTTTTTTACTTTCAGTTGCACAAATGTTAATTTAAAGTCTGATCCCTCTTTGGGCTTCTCATCAGCAGCTTCAAATTGTTTTGACCCCAATCCAACACCTTTGTTTACCTGCGGCTGCTTATAATTGAAATTTAACACGAAGCATGTCCAGAAACTCTGATATGAATATAGAAAGATTATTTTGGAGTCAAGGTACAAGAGGAACTAACCACTGATATATTGAGCTGTGGATGGTTTTTAAGTCTTACTCCACTGTAGTAAAATTGGAGCCATGATCCACATTTCAAACAATTTAGCTGTGAGATTAAGTATTGGTGTACTTCAAAGGAAGTGAAGAATGCATGGCCTTGGCGCCTTGAGCAGTGCGCACCCGTCCACCTCAAACTTGGTGGCTTACCAGCTCACATGTTTCTATGGGAACAGTAAAGATGTCAGGCAGATGGGTTTATTTTAACTCTATGACTGCCGTATCGTCAGCCGATAGTTCTGGAAAAGCAGATTATCTGGTTTGTGTGATCATTGCTTCTCACTGATCCTCATTTTCAATTTGTCCTTCCTGCAGACTTCTGCTCTCGCGCTTTCACTCGGCCCGATATCTCATTTGCTTTCCCTCTATCTAATCTCAGTCACATCCTTTATACCTCTTTGTTTCTCTCTTTCACTCTCTCCTTCCCCATCTCCCTGTCTCTTTCCGTATTGGATGACACAATCCTGATCTGAGTTTGGTTTCTAATAGGGGCATTCTTTTGATGTGAAAATAGACTGAATCGAGGCTGACGGTGAAAGGAGAGCAAAAGGGAGAGGGGCTGAAAATGAGTGGGTGGTTTAACGGTGAGTGCCGGTGTGGTGTTTGTGCACACGTACTGTACGTGTGTGTGTGGGAGAGTGACTAAAAGCAACCAATAGAGATAACAGTGTGTCATGAAGCTCCAGCATGGTGCTCAGTCAGATCCAGGGATACTGTCACATCCAGTCCTCCTCAACACTGGTCTGTGTGCTCTGTGGGACAGTGAGGTCTATACGACATCACAGAGATGTAGATATAAATACTACACTGTCCGAGCTACACCTTCTTCTAGTGTCCTGAGGCAGCTGCAGCGTCAATCTACTATATTGATTTTAATGGGTCATTAAAAAAATGATTCGACTATAGTTTTAAACAAACAAACATCATCTGAAGGTTAATTTCACAGTTTGCAGTTCACGTGAATAGGTTGTTGGAATATATGGTAACATACTTTACAGCACAATAAAAACCATGCATTATATATCCTCAGAAAATATACCGGTTTGTGTTTTGGTTGCTCAGTTCGATTATGGAGGATAATTTAAAATGTTTTAATTTCATTTTTCAATTTTCTTCATTTAATTAAAAGACTACGCAAATGTTTCTCTAACAGGAGTAAACAGTGCACCTGTTGGGGACTATTTTCATCTGCGGATTAATACACAATTGGTGCTCTAGTGAGTATTTGCAGCACTAGAACAGTGTGTTTATTGTAACTTTCAACAGCAAATATGTTTTAGAGAAGCATTTGTATTGGATGTATTGTACCTGCAAGGTTGCTAAATGTTAATACTGAACACATTAGCATAATGTTCACTTAGAACGTATTTTTAATTTGTTTTCCCGCCAATATCTGCTCTTACAACGCAATATCTTCTTGTAGGAACTAAGCACCCTATCATTTATCCCAACTACCTTCCTATGCTTTCTGTATGGTACAATTACTTTGACCTTCCTTCATTTCAAAAAATAGACGACGTTACGTTTCCTTCATAACATTCTTTGCAAAACAAATTAGTAGTATAGAAATGGAATTTCAGGACAGGGTCACTCGTTAATGTGTTTTTAATAGTTTGTGGACAACAGTTGAGGTTTATGGCACAGTGGAATAAGCTAAATCGGGCTTTAGCTACATAATTAATAGGATCAGTAGTCAGTTTTAGAATATCATCAGCTAAAGTATATCCTTTAATTCTCCATTTGACTTTTTCATTTCATTTCTATGTAAAGTTATGACCAATACTGGGCATCCTGATAGCAGAATGGTTGAGGTGGTTAAGGATAGTACATGACTGCAACATCCCCAGTTTGAATCTGGAATCTTAGAGAAGGGCCATAAAGGGTGAAACTATTATCCTCAAAACTGCTCCCCATAATAATCTTTAGGGGGATGAGTTCATTCTTGAGAAAACTTGAGAAAATCCAGAGGACTAGGTGTATTTTTAATGACTCAGTCAAGGTCTGCTGCTGAAAGAAGACATCAGTTTGTTGAAACCGTATGCAGGCCTGTGCTATTTTCAGTATGTGTGTAAATGTTGTTTTCAGATGTGATTTGGAAATAAAATTTTCATTATAATAGTTTGAGGGAATCTGCACTACATGTTGTGCACCCGAGTTACAGTGTTCCTAAGACTGGACACTTGTTAATTAACCAATTTTAAAGGGACATTGCACATTTAACATGTGTCATTCAAATGTCAGAACACTGAAAAATTGAAACTCACAGGCTATAAACTGTACACATGCTGAATACAGCTGTCACTCACATCAACATGAAGCTGCCGGGCACTGAGATAGATAGAAAAAAAAAAAAAACTGTAGATACATTCTGCTGTTTGTGCTGTTCTTCCATCCCCCTTGCTCACTGTCTGACACGCACATACATACACACACACACACACGCACCTTTATGTATTATAAGGACACTGCTCTCCAAACCCTGTACCCCTTTTTGCTGTATTAGATGGACACCCCTTTCCACTTGCTCCACAAAGATGAATTGAATATCAAAATCTATTTTGAGCAATACTACAAGAATCTCACTTCAAAAATTGATTACACAAAAAACTACAGAAAATATAACAACCTGACAACATGCCTAATTGTAAGGACAGTAGTAATTAGGTGCATAAGACACGCCTATTACAAAAATAGTAATTATAAGGACTAACTCCGTTTATAAGGACAGTGATTATACAACACACAAACATGTCACTGAAGTGATTTGAAGGGTCTAACATGACTTAATGGAACATGGCTTAACACAAACACTAAAATGAAGGCATATTTTTAATTTATTTTATTTTTAATTACAAATTTGAAACCATGTTAAATATGGCTGCACTAATCTGACAGTTTCCTCTCCTGATACCAAATCTGCTATCCCAACTCACAATATCTGCAATATATATATATACCTCTTGCATATTACCACAGCATTTTAGGGGTTTTAAAGTAGTTAAAGTAGTTTTTTTTATCTCATTATATTTTAGCTTCTTTTTATTTCCAATTTAACACTTTTAATTGCATTTAAATGTCTTTTTACATTGTCTTATGTTCTTTTTATATTGTCTTGATGCCTTTTATGCTTTACTTAAAGCACTTTGGATTGCCTTGTTGTTGACATAAACTTGATAAACTTGCCTTGCCTAATAGTTGGCCGATTAAAAAAGCTTTGTTATTGTTTATTGGCTTAATGATCCCTTTAATATTGGCAGGGGGGGAAACCATTTTTAAAATCAGCTGCTAAAAGTTTGTTAATGCGATGTAATGTTTGTCCTCCTGTTCTCCTTCTGTCAAACTGTTTGAGACATGTAAAATCCATTACAGTCACAATTTTTCTAAATGGCTTCCTGAAACACAAACACACAAAGGGTGCTTGTTAAAATCTAGTTTTAGGAAGACTATAGTCCGTTTTTTGGTAACTTAAATATAATTATCTAAAGTTTTAATTTCACAATAAAACCTTACCACTGCCTTAACACTGTACTGCTTCTTTTGTGAAGCATAAGTAGAAAGTGATTCATTAGCATCAGCAGTAGCTTTACATATCAATGTTTGCTCACTGGAGCAAATGAACAGAGCAGAATAACAAAGAAGCAACCTGCTAAGATAAAGTCATTTCAGTAACAGAATATGACTGTACTGTTACCTACGACAATGCCACACCACCAACTGTCAGGGCACTAAAGATTGAGACAGTAGCATCCCTAATGTTAAGTGATTTTTTTTAGTAACTACCTGCTGGAAGACATCTAAACTTATCACAAAATAGGAGATCATACATCTTCTAGTAATGTCATAAAATATTGATATTTATACAGTATTTATCTGACAATTCTCAATGTGGGTGATAAAGAGACAAAGCAAAAGTGCAAGGATGGGAAATAGTGAAGGAGACCAAACATATGTAACAATCTATGATACCCTCTTCATCCTTATTACTTTCTACAGACATGTATAGAAGTGATTCAGTGGTACAGTATTCTATTTGTGTGTTTGCATAATTTACCGTGGCGTTCATGTGGTTTTGTTTTCCTCCTCGGCTCTTTGCCCTTGTTCTGCCCTGCAAAAACAAAAGTTAACAAAAACAATGTCGGTGTCAACCAAAACTCTGGTGTTAATATTTAACTGTAATGCCACTTACAGCTTATAAATCAACAACTCCAAAGAAATGTAAATGAATTTTCAAGTGGCTATAAGTTATCCAGAAAGGGAGATCAATTTCAAGTTGATATGTGCTATGTGCTATGTGTCTGTATGTCCTTCGCGTATCTATTGAACCGTTCTTCCGATTAAGTCCACACTTGACGGGTGCATTGCTGGGGAACAATGCACCAGTCTAGTGTTGAGTGTAGGTCACCCATGTTTTTGGAAGCGCTCAGAGCCCAATACACAATGATTGTAGCTACAAACGTAAAACGTAGGACATAATTTCCACTGGTAGTTCAAAACCAGTTTGTTTTGTATGCTCCGAGACCATGGCGACTGTGAAGCACCACTACAGACAAAGCACAAATCTTTGGAGCAAACATCCACTCAAATCAAAACTGAAGGCACAGAAAATAGGAAAGATCTATGAGCCCAATATGATCTATGCATTTTATTTTAGGATGTACATTATTTTAATTTTAAATGCTGCCTTTATTTTAATTGAAATGAGAAAAGAACATGTATTTACTATTACAGTACTTATTATGTATAACATGTGTATAATAGAATGTTGGTTTTCTTCATGTTGTTGGTGTAAATACTCCTTCACACATCACATCAACTATTCATTTTTTTATGCGTTGAAGTAGCAACTGGACGCCAAGCAATCAGCCCGTTCCAAACAGGCACGTTTGAACGGGAAGTGCACTAGTAAGTTTAAATTGAAAAAGGCGAGTGGTTAAGATGAGATTAGAGCACAGACTGATGGGTTTAGTTTGGGGACAGGCACCAGCAGATCTTCTTCATGTACTATATGCAGGTTAGTGTTTATTCAAATTTGTTATACACAATCCTCACAGTGTCTATACCTGACTGTTGTAGACACACTGAGGACTGTGTATCTATACCCTCCAATAGTGACATCCAGTCAAAACTGTTTTGCTACTGAAACAAAATCTCAGGTCAATATTAATTAAATTAAGTCACCTGTTTAACATCTTTGGTGCAGTCAGACACCACGGCCATATGGTGAGGATCTGCTGCAGTTGAAACCTTGTGTAGAAAAAGGAAAGAAATATCATTAAATAACCAGTAAGGCAAAAGGTGACTGAACAAAGCTCTATTCAATATCACTCTACATCGTGCACCTGTTTTTGTTTTGTTTTTTTTGTGAAAATACTGTGAAACTATGGTAGATTCACAGACCAACTCATTAGCTATGTATGAAAATCAAGTTCTGTCTGTACCTTTAATCTCCATGGCCAGTCAGAATCTCCATAGTTGTAGGTTATCTCTTCCCCCGGCCTGATGTCTTCAATTGTAAATAAACAGAGATACGGCTGTCCATCCACAGTGATGATCCTCATTCTGCTGTTTGGGCTTATATGGTCATCGTTGACAAGTCTCCCTAGGGAGTCATCCTCTCTGGCTGTGTCAATACTGAAATGGCAAAAAATTATGATTACAAAATGTAAAAGTATAATGACAGAAGCACACTACGCTGAATGAATAAACAAATTACCACCACTACAACTACTACTACTAACATTGTTAACTAATTTACTGCAGACCTATTTTACAATTGACTTTTTGTCTTTTAAGTGTACCAGTACAGCCTGTGTAGGAAATGTACCAAACAAATAAATATGCTATACAAATAAACTTGCCTTTCCTTACTAGTAAGCCATATTAGTGAACAAGCACACAGTTTTGAACCTGGACTAAATTAAGTCAAGGGTCAAAGTGTAAAAGCTCTGAAAAGGAGTATATGTGTGAAAGACACACAAACTCATTCATTCACTTCATTGCTCACTGACACACATCGACTCAGATATTGTACAAAGTAAGGCTTTCATGAATGAAACAGTATTTTATATATAATAAATATATATATATATGAAAAAAAGAGGATAATGAGGTATATAAACTTATTCGGCTGCGGGGAGATTGTTCGCTGTTTTCAACCACAAACTAAGGTCATGCATTTCACCGAGAAATAAAGCTAACTACTGAGCACAGACAAAACATAACAGGCTTGTACGATATTAACAATGCCAATCACTTAAACCTTTTGTATTCAATTTGTAGAGTTAATAAATGTCGAACTGAATTAAAGGGGATTTGCTTCTAGATAGGCTTTTGCTGTAAAGAGAGGGCCTGAGGTTTTGCACCCAAAATCTTCAAATCCACTTTTGCTGGCTTGAATTTGTATCCAAAATTGGTTCAAGTGTTCACACTCGACCCTGTTGAAACAGGTCGAAAGTGTTCATTTAAAATCAGGTGTGATAGTCCTTGATGTGACACTTCATTCACATCAGGTGTACACACTCCTGATGTACTGTAAGTCTACAAGAGCTGTTTTAGGGAGGGGGGGTATTTTTAAAATGTGTATTTGTTGTTTTTTTTTTTCCTTTTGTTTTGTTTTAAGATTATGTTATCCAGAAGTTGTTATAAACTTTCAATTAACTTTTCAATACCTGTATATAGTCAACAACTGACTGTCAAATCAAATAAAGAAAGTACAATTCAATAATATTTCAACACTATTTATTGTCAGTTTTCACATTGAACTGGAGGGATTATAAATAATAAATACTAACGTAATAAAAATTTTTATATTATATGGATCAAAGATCGATATACCACTCTGTTGTCTGTACAATAAATATGAGGCTGCAGCCAGCAGCTGCTGAGGGAGAAACAACAGCTATTGTCCAAAAGTAACTAACTCCACCTATGATCACTACTAACATGCTGCATCTCGTTTTGTTTAGTCTGTACAAAAACCAAAGTGTAAAAACAATAATGGGCCGTTTTACAGCAGGTTACGTGCTGAGGACCTGTGACTTTAAGGAGCCGCTGGATGCCTGCAAATTACACAGACACGCTGCTGGGTTAGTTGGGAAAAGTCATTTAAACTATCAAACCGCTAGAAGTAAAAGTTTGGGACTTTGGTGAAAGATAACATAAAAACCTACATCCTCCTTACAATGTTCTGGTTGTACCAATAACATTATGTTTCATAGAAACTCTTTAAGCTCAGTAACTGAAACACTGTCTTTAGATATGAGGCTGTGTCAGACTTGATGATCTGATAACAGTAGAGATGGTGGTTATAGTGAAGAGTTATGTTGCTTTGTTGACTGCATTAGTGGAATGAACAAAACGCCAGAAGAAATAAATAAAGTATTTATCAGTATTCTTATCAGTTCTTTTTCATTACTAAACAATTGGGGTTTTTTTGAATTATTATTTCCAAACAAAACAAAATATTGTTTCTACAGCAGCAACAGTAATGTTTCCATCAGCAAAGTCATTATAATAAATAATATTCCTGACATTAAAATACTGAGTGAAGTTTAGAAAGAATGAAGAACACAGACATCAGTCAGTATCTTCATCCTCTCCTCCTCCTCCCTCTGCTGCCGGTTGAGAGGAGGTGCTGTTTCAGCCAGTAGCTCAGTTTACAGGAATTTAACACATTTTAATACAAGTTACAAACCAAGTTCAACACAAATATTGCTTCCAGCGCCCCCAGACGCCCCCCTGCTGAGAAACGCTAGGTAGAATTATCTAAAAATGTGTCTTTAAGCCAGTTTCTGACCTCAGGCTATGGTGATTGACAGTGGTGGAAAGTAAATAAGTGCATTAAAATGGGGCTTTTACTTGTAATGGAGTGTTTTTACATTGATTTATTGGTACTTTTACTCAACTAAATGTAAGGATATGAATACTTCTTCCACCACCGATGATGGCTTATAGAAAACCATCCATATAAAGTCTTACTGTTGCTTGTTTCATTCCCTGATGTTGGGGTTTATAGTGAGAGAGCCTCATACAGGAGCACCACTTGTTGGGAAGTGATTGTAAGCTGGTTGGTTATTAGCAGTAATTAATAATTATCGGATAATTATTAAGTACAATGGAAACACATGCAAGCTGGAGCGTGCGTGTGTGTGTGTGTGTGTGTAGATGGGGGTGTGTGGGCGACTGATCTGTGAGATGACGTCGCGCGATCTCAAGAACAGCGGGCGTGATCTCGCAAGATTGGGTCACGTGATAACCGAATAGTGGCTATAACTGTAGTGTCGGTTACAACAATATATCTGACCGCCAGATGTGTAAGAACATATGTGTGTATGTGTATGTAGGTGTTAGTAGCATGAGAAGAGGAGAAGAAATCCTGCGATCGTGAGGGGAGAGCAGCGGTTGTCTGTCCACAGAGAGCATGCGTGCAGACGGCAGCCTGTGACGCACGTTGTCTGATTTTGATCAACAAACAACTTACTTTCTCACTCACGATGGCACAAACACAGCAGCAGTCCCGAGTGGGACAAAACACAAACACAGTCTAGCGTTAACACAACTAAACAGGCAGCAAACTTTAAGTACTCCTCAGAGTACAGCAGGAAAAAGGGACTCGGCGGTCCGTTAAATCAGCAACACAATAGCAATTAGGCTAAAGCTAAAAGCTAATAAACACACAGTTAATTCTGTCTCTGTCCAGACATAGCCTCTTACGTGTTCGCTTTATAGAAGAGCGGGACAGGGAAGTAATCCAAGTAATCCACGTCTTCGTGAAGAAAATCATTTTCTTCCTTCTGCAGGTAGTGAGAGCGCTGGGTTGCAACAGCAGCGGTCTCTCTCTCGGATCCAGTGAATGTGTTCGGTTGAACACAGGGAGAAGTTCAGCTCGTCCAGCGAGGGTGAATCTTCCAGGGGGGAAAGTCCATGTGCACGGGGTTACCTCTTTTAGCAAGCTAGCTCACGGAGAAAGTGACACTTCCTCGGCGATGTTGAATTCGCGCAGCCGCTTCTTAAAGGGGCGGTGACGTCACGGCTGTGTTGCCATGACTCCCGGTGGTGTTTGTGGGTCTCTGCCAATCAGAGACCAGGGTTTGAGCTCCCTGCCAGTTCTCACCTAGGTGCGAACTCGTCAGAGCATTATGGGAGGTGGAGTCTGTGAGCAGCATTTTGGTGCTGCCCCCTTTGTTTCAGGGGACAAAGGAAACAAAGGAAGCGTCATGGTCAGGTTTTACATGATGAGCCTCATTCTCAACCCTCCCCAGATGAATCAGCTGGAATTTCATTCATCTTCAGAGCTGTTCTCATGATTTAAACAAACAAACAAACAAAAAAACAGAATTTACAGCTTTTGACTGATAGAAGTTGTTGCTGCACAATCATGTGCTGAGTTTATATAAAGACTCAAACCTGCCAATACAACACACTCAGTATTTCCCTGCAGCTTGATGGTTTCTACACAAATAAATCAGTTATTATCATTACTTTAATCCCGGAGGATTGAACAGGAAAACTGTTGAAATCCTTTTAGTCCCTGAAGCAGCCAATAATGTAATAACTGCCAATAATGTAATCATTTTTCCATTCTAAATGTAATAAAAGTCAATAATGTAATAACTTACCCATAATGTAATAAAATTTCACCCAAAACTGCATGGGATTAGCATAAAATTGTCATATCTGTAAAGGTGAGACTTGTGGGTACCCATAGAACTCATTTTCATTCAGATATCTTCTCTTTAAGAAGTCTCTAAAAGACAGTAAAGTCTCTGAAAGTTAATTAGAATGATCTCACAAATTTGTATATCCTCTAACACTAAATGAATGTAAATGTACATGAATATCACCTAAATAAACTGTATTTACTAAATTAAATTAAATCACTAATTACCTTTCAACATGTGTGATCAGGAAGACAGAAGTTTGCAGACAAAGGAAGAAAGTCTAATGTCAGAGTCACATGACTGGATAACTTGTCAATCAATGGTCCTCTAGTGGACAGTTATGGGGGCTGCCAAAGAAAATACACGTCTACAAGAATGAACTAAAGACATCATTTGCTTCAGTTTTAGACTCTTTGTCACGACTGTATTTAAATAGCCAGGGATGTAAATAGGGCAAAGATTGTGATGGTGACACATTTTCATCAGTCAGTTTGTTATATATACATAGACAGACAGAGTGCTGAATGGCTATAATAGTGTGGTTTAAACAGTTTGCTTGTATTTGAGGACAAAGCATCTTCAAAGAGGTTTAGATTTCATATTATATGACATCAGAGTAACTGTCTGTGTTTGCAAATGTGTGCTCGCACTTCATTTGGTTCTCAAATGGTTAAAGAGTAGAAGGCAGAGCTGGAGATAAGTCTGACCATCAATACCACAAACAAACGAATCCCCTGAATCAGACTTCACGTGTCCAGACTCAGGACTGATGACTCGGGTCTGTACCTGTGTGAAGTGTTCACAGGTTATGGTGGGAGCTCTGGGAGATGTCGGCTCAATGTCACTGGTAAGATGATTTAGTAAAACTCAGAAAGCCTTTTTTAATGCATGTTATCAGTGATGTACAGACTGAACTGCTAAACTATATGAGTTTGTTTGCACTCAGCAGCCACTTGTGTTATTTGCTACGATTTATAAATACAACATAAAATATTATAATTATTTTTCTGTCCTTTACAGCAGCTGTTGATCAGTCGGGGAAGGATCAGCCTCTATGTTGGACTGACAGCAGCTGTACTCGCTGTCTGTGCTGGACTCTGCTCTGCCTTTAGACTTCTTTTTACTAAAACTAAGTCAGGAAACGTAGTGGTATAGAAGTTGTGTTTCTCAGAGAGCAGACTTCTGTCTGTCACTGCCTCTGCTGACACTGTCACAGCTTTTGAGTTCATGTGTTAAAGTCTAATTCCACTGACGGCCACTAGATGCTCCAACTGAGTCCCATTCAAAAACCCTCAACTTCTCTCTAGAAATACTAAGTTGTTGTTTTTTCAACAAGTCATTATGGTCTCAGTGTCTAAATTCAGGCCCTCTAATAAGTCTGCTGGTGGTCATGTTGGACATTATTGCTCCTTTAATAAGATTTGAAGACTTATAGCAGCTTTGATGTCTGCTGTGTAAACGTTGATTGAGAGCTGTGATTGACAGCCGTGATTGACAGCTGTGATTGACAGCTGGCTCACCTGCTGTTCTCCTCAGCTCCGGGACTCACACTGAGTCAGACTATTGTCACAACATTTCACTAAGTTTAATGTTGCTGCCCTGTTGGCACAATTTTAGCTCACCTCACTACGTCCGTCTTTATATCATCTTTATATACACGGTTTGAGGTCAAACAGGAGCATAAATTATGACGTTTAAGTTTTATAACCATCTCACATTCTGTGTCAAGACATCTAAACAGTCACCATCTAACAGGTGTGGCTTCCTCATATCTGTGTGATGTGTCTCGTTCTGTCCATTTAAACCTACATCCACCAACTGTCTGACTGAGGACCTCACCTGCCTGAAGGCCAAAGATTACAGAGTCTACAGACACACCTGTCCTGACATCATCATATGGTGCTACTGAGGCGCTTCAAGGTCTTATCAGACCTGTCAGAAATAATATTTCTCACCTATTCATCTGTAGACTGTCATAGTTGTTTCAGTTCAGAAGCACCGAAGGACAGCTCCAACATGTGAACAGCTTTCACCTAGGATAAAGAGGAAAATAGGAGAGACAGCTAATTCCATACCAACAGTTATCTTTCATATTCTGAGTTGAAACGCACTTTAAAAGTACGCATCCTTACCCTGCCATACAGTCACAATTATGCCGAGTAAGAAACTAGAAGCAACCACATTAATAACCAAAGCTTTCACACTGAGATTTGAGGCACATACAGAAACATGAATATTCACCGTCAGTGTGGTAAATAGTTAATTGTTGCTGGTGACAGTCACTGCTGATGGATAGCTAGCTTGAGCGGGAGGCTGCTGGAGTTCAATCATACAGTAACATTATAGCAGCATCAAAATGTCTCCAACTAAATCTCAGCCCAGCCGAGATCAAACAGTCGGCTATTAATAGGTTTATTATTTACAGACAACACTTAGCCTGATGCTACCTGGTGACTTTACTATGATCAACAACCATAACAAGTTAATATCATTCTCATTCCACATCACACTCTGTTTAAAGTCCAGATATAGTTTGAAAGTGAATAGAATACACTTATGTTTATATATTTGTGTTATTTTCTGTCTCTGTAGTTCTATGTTCTGTATAATTTGGCTTTCTGCTGTATTGTTTTATTGGACAGTTTTTGTCATATAATGATCTAAATATATTTGTTAGAGATGTTTCATAGGCCTTGTCAGTATCTTCTTCATCATATAGACTACTCTCTTCCAGTTTTGTGTTAATGATTAATCTCTAAATGCACTTATGTATTCCACCATACTTATTCCTGAATTTTAATTTACTGGCATCCTTATCCTTCATCCATAATCACAGTCATAGATCACAAAAACTGACAAATGGTCACTGATGTCACTAATTAATAGCCCACTAACTGTGTTGTCTTCCATAATATTTGTAAATATATTATCTATTACAGCTGCACAGTGTGATGTCATTTTGTTCTGTGTACTGGTCATTGAATATAAACTCATACTGTACATTACATCAATGAACTCATCAGTCATTTTGTGCTTATTAGGATTTAACATGTCTATGTTGAAAGGTCCACAAATATATGCTATCAACCACTGGGAAAGTGTCACATTCATGAAACTTACTTACGTGCTTTCCATGGCAAGCCAGTCTGCCAGGAAATGCACCCCTCACTATCTCCCACAAGGAAAGTGTCACAGTTCAATATTTACTATTTCAGTCAAGCTATTTATATACAAAACCAAACTATTTAGCTGAATTTTTTCTGGTTAAAAAACTGAGTTTTGACTATTTCACTTTAAATATATCAAATCTTAAGATCAGAGGAGGAAAGCAGTTCTAGGATTGAATTGAATTGTTTTTAGAGGCTGTGAAAAAGTAGGTGAGACCACCATTTTGTCCCCAAATGACAAAATGGTGGTCTTGCCAGACTTGTCATTTGTTTTTTTAGCCGGTCACATCGCTGTCACAAACTATCCTCGGCTTTGTTTGCGTTTAGCATTAATTTGTTACATTTACATCTGCAATTACCGTTTAATTGAGACGGAAAAGTATTTAAGTTCAATATTTATTGTTTCCTGATGTTAGTACTGAGTTTCTTGAGTTATAGATTAGCTTGGGTTGTAACTTAGCATGTACCCACCACACTTTCCAGGAGGCAAAAGGGGGGGCACTGAGCCACTTCCTGGTTTTAAGATCTTGCTGACATCATCAGTGATGTCATGGGTTAGACCAAGTATGGGGGTGTTTATTTTATTTAGTTAAATGTTTAACTGTTTAAATGTTTGTTGGTTTAGTATTTATGTTATTTGTACTTATTTTGGTTTACGGTGAGGACTGTGCTGTGGTTGATGTGTGTGTAAACAATGTTAACTGATACAAGTGACATTGTCATATAGCAGCTGTTGGTATAAGGGAAAGGACACCCCTGATAGAAATATGGTTCTGCCTACATGGATTGGAGGGCCTATTTAAAAGGAGAGTTGGTTTGAGAAAGAGCAGAAACAGAAGAGGAGGTCAGTGTAGCTGTGTTAAGGTAAGTTTGATTATGCTTGTTGTCATTTGGTGTCTGAGTCTGTTTCTTATCATCTTCCTTCACACTCTGGCAAAGCTTCCTCACAGGTAAAACTTTATATTACAGTAAAACAGCAAATAATTGTAAAAAGCCAGAAAGTGTTGCAGAAATGTTTCATTTTTCTCGTTTCCTATCCTTCCGGTTTTTGGGGTATAGAAGTATGTCAGTGGCTAGCCAAAATCTAGAAGCGTATCGGCGATTGTTATTCCAGATGTGACATGCAGCTGTGGGTGGGACTTTTGGGATTATACTAAAAACAATCCTTTCATCCCCGAGTCTAAACCGTGTGTGTCAGCGTGTGCGTGTACTACTGAAGGTGAAGGCTGATAATTAGTGTGATCACTGCAAGCAATCACACTATTGTAGCAGCATCTCTCTACAACAGTAGAGTTGGAACATTTCTGCCTGGACAGAGTTTCATCCAGCAAATCAACAGGTGAGTTCCTTTTTGCTTTGCCTGGTAGGCTAAATACATTACATTTCCAGTCTGTTTGCATTGTGCTATATGTCCTTATTTTTGTCGTGATAATTATTTGCTGCCATGCCGTCTGATCACAACATCAAACAAAAAAAGCTATTTTACTAGTATATATTTTGTCATTAAGCCTGTGATCTATTCTTTGAGATTCTTTCTGACTTAACCGATCTTGATGATTTTGAGTTTTTGCGCAAATTGTTTTCCTGAAGTGAATTTTATTTCGCTGAAATGCGTAAGACATCGGACTTGAATTAAGCTTTGAGTCTTGCTAATTAGCTACATCTGTACTGTTTCTAAAATAATGTCTTGTTTCAGTGGCAGGTCAACATGTCTGAGAGCGGAGCTGGACTGATTCTGATGCTCCAAATTATACGGTGAGTTTCATTTTACTTTGTTTTATTGCCAACATTTCCAAACGACTTGATAATTGCTGTCTGTGTAGTAGCGTGTACCACTTTGTAACTGATGAAATAGTTGTTTTTTTTTAATGCTTAAATACTAGTAGATTTGATTAGATTTGAAGTTGTATAATTTGTCTTAACATTTGAAGTCACAATTCAAATGGCTGTTTATTAACTGTAGGTGCTGAGCAATTTATATCAAGTCACAAGTAACTGTAGTCCGCACTGTTAGTAGCCAGTTGAACAATAGTGTGTCG